>CM048745.1:274038746-275307246 GCA_026315105.1 Locusta migratoria | reverse complement strand
AGACTACAATCCGTAGCGCTGTCGTCACGTCGCCTAGCTGCAGACGGGCCGGTCGACGTAACACGCTAAAGGTCGCCCGTCTCGCGCTGCGACCCAATACGACGCCGCGACACGTTCACTTGCAAAGCGGCTGCTTCGAAATCGAAACGGAACACAGTCATATCGCGCTGTCAACCATACTCTGTTCATAGTAAGATGACTGAACTCTGATACGTTCGTTGTTACTAAATTCTTCTCACAAGGCGAGGCCGCCAACTGTGAAATTCAGATTCGAATCATACTGCGCATAATGAAAGCTCATGGCCAGAGGTGTCATTTGGCAAAGCACCAATATGCATTTCTCAGCACTTGTCGAGAAAATCGACAATTAAAAAAAGCCGTTGCGGTGAAATACTCTCTACGATTAGTAATATTGTACAGAGGCGTGGCGTAGCGGTAAGCGCTCGGGTTGGTAATCCGAAGGTCGCCGGATCGAATCTCGCGGCATGCAACTTTTTAGTATTATTATTTATTTTATTTTTTTGTAATTCAAATATATATATCATACGAACTAGAGTGATAGTTATCATACAAATATGTAAAACAGAAAACAGCACGACATCGAGCACATCTGATAAACTATGCGTTTTTACAAGAACAATTGTTTTTTTAAATTATCTGTTATCTGTTATCATGATTGACATTCTGAAAAATTCTTCTATCGATCGTCAGGTTTGACTTACACTATTCGTTTCAGAATATCGTTTATACTTCTTCCGTTAACTATACGTGGTAAACATTATGAATACAATACATTTGTGAAGTAGAACTTTGTTTGTAGAAAACATAATGATGTTCGAAGTCGCCAGTTGCATATAATAAGTTGTTTGAAAGTCATATATATATATATATATATATATATATATATATATATGTGTGTGTGTGTGTGTGTGTGTGTGTATGTGTGTGTGCGTATACATTTGAATTACAAAAAAATAATAATAATAATAATAAAAATTTGCATGCCGCGAGATTCGATCCGGCGACCTTCAGATTACCAACCCGAGCGCTTACCGCTACGCCACGCCTCTGTATAATGTTGCTAGTCGTAGAGATCGTAGAGAGTATTTCACGGCAACGGCTCTTTTTAATTGTCGATTTTCTCAACAACTGCTGAGAAGAGCATCTTGGTGCTTTGCCAAATTACACCTCTGGCCATGAGCTTTCATTATCCGCAGTATGAATCGAATCTGAATTTCACTATTGGCGGCCTCCCCTTGTCAGCGACGAACGCGAGTTATGCAGGGAAGAGTACAGATGACTGCGGCGAACTGAAAGGCGGTCTGCAGAGGATCGACAAGCGTGGTCAGCATTTCAATTTTTTTCGGCACTGCAGTGCTTCACGCTACGCTTATCATCCGCCGAGTTCGTACGCTTGCAATCGCGGCATTGACGCCGCTCAGATAACTCGCAATTACTTGTGAAAGGAGGTAGATATCGGTGCGACTACCATTTCAAAAAACTTTTCTGTACTTTTAGCTGCAATTCACTCCCAGTAATGTATAGTCTAATATGCATAGAACACCAAGAAATTTTTCAATACACGATTTGGAAATGGTCTGCGCATACTTGACAAAAGCCGGTCGCGGTGGGGGACTGAGGCGCTCCAGTCACGGTTTGCATGGGCACTACGGTCGGGGGTTCGAATCCCCCCTCGGGCATGGATATTTGTGCCGACCTTACTCTTAGCTAGTTGATAAGTAGTTTGTAATCTTAGGGGCTGATGACCCTGTAGTTAAGTCCCATAAGTTCTACAAACATTTGAACTTGACAAAATAGTGTCATCTGAAAACGACTGTTACGAATGACGTAAACGTGAATGTTTTACTCGAAAGCTAATATGTTGTACTAACATGTGTCGAAAAATACTTTCATCAAAATCGAGTGACGAGCGTTACGAAACTGAAAACTCTTGGGAATGAAAAGTAGACTTTTTATTTTTTTCACAGGTAAGGCAAAGCTCGTAAGGAGAAAATAAGTTGATAAATTGATGTGGCGTGGTCTTATATACCGTCAAAACTTTTTAGAACTTGAAAATCGTAAAAGTAGATTTTCTCCCTCTCTTCCGGCTCGGCTCTTCTCGGCTCGGCCCGGCGCGCAGTGTGAACACCCAGGCCGTCGGCGTGCCCGACTAGGCATCGGCCGGCTCGGCACATCCCGGCTCGGCTCGGCTCGGCCCGGCCCGACCGGCAGTGTGAACGAAGCCATTGGGCGCTCTCTCGTTGGCCTCGGGTGAGATCGAGACGTGTCAGGACGGGGCTAGTCTCACTGTCTCAGTCCTCCCGCATTCACGTCGCGCCCGCCGGGCCGAGCTGCGGCGCCGCCGGCCTGCTTGTTCACACTCCGCGCCGGGCGGGGCCGAGACGAGAAAATGGGGAAAATTCACTGTTTCCATTTTGACAATGTAAAGAATGTTGACAGTACACAAGACGACGCTACATTCAGATTAGGCTAGGCGCAAATTGAGACGCGTATAGCAGTCGCGCAGTGAAGCAGCGCAGCACGCGTTTTTTGTGACTAATGTGTTGTAATGGGGCCACGCAAATTGGCACGCAGTACGTCGCTGACGCGACCTGCGCTGCGTGGCGTTGTGGCCGAGTAGAGCCACAGTTTCCTGCGGCACAGCGACGCTCGCACCGTGGGAATGGCGATGCCGGGAGGGGCAAGCCGTCTGCCATCTGTTCAAAATGTTCAAAAGTTTGTAAATCTATCGGACCAAACTGCGTGGTCATCAGTCCGTAGCTTACAAACTACTTAAACATAGATAAACTAACCTAAGGACAAACACCCACACACCAATGCCCCAGGGAGGATTCGAACCTCCACGACGAGCAACCGCGCGCTCGGCAGCGAGACGCTTTAGACCGCTCGGCTACTCCACCGCGGCACCATCTGTTGCGTTCGACAACCTGCACACGGAAGTTTTTCATCCAGTAGTGTTTCGATTTTCGCCACATAACATGTCGATATTTTTGTTACTGTTTTCCAGTTATTCATATCGGTATAGTTTTGCTGCTTTCCTCACTGTTGGCCAATGCTTAAAAAGTCAAATGTATATTAATTTAAATGTTTTTCGGTTGACGTCGTCTTCTCACAGGGCACACCTGGCTACCTATCATATACCTACATTGAAATATATAGTTTGATCCTTAGGTATCACGTTGACTAACCACTAGCAATAAAAGTGAATTATGTCTGGACATAGGGGATAAATTTATATGACACCCATCCATTTTGCGTCAGGGTAGGAAAACACTATAGTTCAATGGGTTGCACGAATTGATGATCCCTTACATGGAGAAAAGTATTATCTATTTATCGCTTACCTCAAAAAAAAAAAAAAAAAAAAAAAAAAAAAAAAAAAAAAAAAAAAAAAAAAAAAAAAAAAACTGCCAGTTTTTCACCGGCAGCAATCGGCTTTTGTGCATTACATCCATTTGCATCGATGGCTTCCTGTCTTATCCCATGCAGTTCTGAAAACTGTTGTCTGTTCATTCTGAAATAATTTGTGAAATCAGCATCACTCATCTTCCTGGTACTTTCAAACTGACCACATCATTTCCTTTCACTCAAAATATATTTGTTGGGAGATTTTAACTTTTTATTTCTTAGTGACGCAAGAAAAGCTTCGTCCTCAGCGTTAGTGTTGGGATCTGATGCGGAAATCTACTGTAACAATAACAACTCTTTTATCTGCAAATTTCAAACTGTCTGTCTTGCGATTCGTAGGTTAGTAGCCAGCGCCTGGTAGGTGCGCGCCACTCCGCCTGACTGTCGCTCTGGCACGCGCCCCAGTGTGCGCTGGTCCGGCTGAGCGCAGCGCGTGTGGAAGGCGCGGGTAGCGCTGACTGTCACGGCACTGCGCGAGTGCTATACAAGTCTCAATTTACGCCTAGCCTAATGTAGCCGCGGTCGTGTGGGCGACCGCTGAAAGGCTCCTTGCTGCGGAGTGCGCGGTCGCTCGCCGGAGGTTCGAGTCCTCCCTGGGGCATGGGTGTATGTGTTGTGCTTACGTTAATTTAACTTACAAGGAAAGTACTTAGGCTCGAACAAACAGAAATACACCAAAATCGTATGATAGATAATGTAAATGTCCCTTGTTGCACTAGTGATACTCCCGCATCTGCAAAACTCTGCAGTTGCCCCTTAGAGGCCTCTGCGTGTGACATGTCGCATTGCACTTTGACCTGCCGGTACGTCAGTAGTGACGGTGCAGTGTGCCTCTGAACTTGCGTTTTGAGACGTTATTTGTGTGGTGGAGCGTCGGATGGGTCGGCGATTGGTAATCAATCCTGCTAATATAGTGTGACTGGTTAAGTTACGAAGAAACCTTCTTCGTGTAGATGGTATTGGTGTACAAGATGAATCTTTCGCATGTTACCTATTATCTATTATAGTGTTTCTAATCTATGCTCATATTTCTGCACTATAATAGATACCAGAAAACATGTGAATGATTCTTCTTCTACACCAAGACCGTATTCACGAAGAAGGGCCTTTCGGAATTTCATCTCAACCAATTGCAATACATTACCATGATAGATTACCAATCGCCGACCCATCTGACGCTTCACTACAAAAATAACGTCACAAAGCGCAACTTCAGAGGCACACTGCACCGTCACTACTGGCGTACCGGCAGGTCAAAGTGCAATGCGGCATGACACACGAAGAGGCCTCTAATGGGCGACTGCAGAGTTTTGTAGATGCGGGAGTATCACTAGTGCAACAAGGGACCTTAACATTATCTATCATACGATTTTGGTGTATTTCTGTTTCTTCGAGCCTAAGTACTTTCCTTATTAGTTGAAGTATTTTGTAAGCTTATGGACTGATGACCAAAGAATTTAAGTCCCATAGATTTACAAACATTAGATCATTCGACTAAATTCAGTGCTTTTGTTCGAAAAAAAAAATTTGTGGTACTCTGCTAGGCGGAAGAAAAGTTTAGGCGGTACTCTGCTCATTCCACATGAAATGAGTCAAATTGACATTTTTAGAAAATCAAAAGAAAGTAAAGATTTAGACATGTGAATAGACTAACAAAATATAGCTATAATTTACAGATTTGAAACTAATTTTTATTGTATTCAAGGATTTAGTGTGTATGATACCACCCATCGGCTTTGGACAGAAACATCTTACCGTAACTAATCAGGAGTGGCGTTCCAGAAGACAGTAAGAGCGCGTGTTGCTGCCGGGAATTAAAACTAGCTAATTGTTACTGATGGAAAGGTTACTAACAGCTGAACATGTACACATCCAGCCAGTTGAAGAAGCATTGGTCAAGGAGATTCAAATTCGCTTCTATTTTAGTTTCTACTAGTGCTACGACACACTATTTTATAATCTTAAACTGACTACAATGTGAAAAATACGGTTAAGTAAACATAATATTTACGGTAAATATTTTATCTTGAAAGTGATTCGTTCCCGGAACGTGTCGTGCAACGTAGCTCGTGCAGTGTTTCATGATTCAATCAATGGAAATCAAGTCAAAATGTTGCGATGTACTGTCCCTTAAATATTTACAAGAATTGCCGCAATTTCGCACTTCCTTTCTTCAAGAAATAGGCAACGATATTGCATACAAATGTCTTTGCGTATGTAGTGGCTTACCTCTTTGGAGTAAGGTTCGTAAACGCTTTGGAGTCGGTAACAAGCATTTCCTCTGTCTCGGTTCAGACTAGCCTAATTTGAACATTTGACAGCCAGTCAGATTCCATTAGAATTGTGCGAAGTACAATTTGAACACTTCGACGGTTGTGATCGCAACTCAAACGAACCTAAAACTTTCCAATATTTCTTTCCGAAATCCATTCGCCAATTTACAGTTGTGCTACTTTTTTAACAGATTTAAGAAAAGAATTTCAGCCGTTACGCTAATAGCGAGTTTGAATTTTAGGCAGTACGCCGTACCGCCTTGTACCGACCCAACTAAAGCATTGATTAAATTATTATGTAAACACTAAACTCCCGACCGAAGATTCGCTACAGTCGGTCGACTCGGATTTCACGTTAAATAGTAGGGTAGCTGAAGCAGGTTAGGTCACCTAACTGACGTCCAACAGAAAGAAAGGCTGAAAGACTGGAACCAGGCCGTTGACATACACACGTATTTATTTAACTTCTCGGAAAAACATACCGAAGGATTCAATTGGAACCATAAGGTAACATTAACAGCAGGATACGCGGATAGCCGGCCGCGGTGGCCGAGGGGACTGAGGCGCTTCAGTCACGGTCTGCACGGCCACTACGGTCGGGGGTTCGAATCCCCCCTCGGGCATGGATATTTGTGCCGTCCTTAGGATAAGCTAGTTGATAAGTAGTTTGTAAGTTTAGGGACTGATGACCCCGTATTTAAGTCCCATAAGCTTAACAAACATTTGAACATTTGAATACGCGGATTCGCAGGAAGTGTAGGTCAAGCACAATTTTTTTTACAAAACGCTAGATGCAAAGATACTTCAGGTTTTTATTTTTTTATTTCTGACTGTCATTCAACGAGGCGACTGTTTTTTAAGTTGAAACTACAGCAAGAAGAATGTGCTCGAACGCCGCTATCACAGTGTCACTGGCTTATTTGATGTACGTAACTAGTTTCGGCGAACTGTGTTACCATTCTCATATGCATTTAAACTATTTCGTTGTAAAATTAATTATGAAATAAAAAAAGTCAGACGTATATAGTTTGGATCAAGGTTATTTCAATCGCATATTCCCGCTATCTAACTTACAGTTGCCGTTACCAGGATGAACCCATACGGGCAAGGGAAAAGATCCGAAGAAGAGTCGGCAGAATCCTTCAATAATCGCAAAAGCGTCATGAAATGCACTTCTGTATCCAGTCGCAGACGCTGCAAGACACGCGTTGCAAATTGCAATAAGGTTCAGTGTAAAAATTTGGAGACCGGTCGTTTTTAACAGGATCAACCGATATACTGTTTCCTCCTCCGTATGCCTCATTCTTAGACTCGCTCTGAAGATGGCCGGACGATACGCGGCCGAAATATTAATCGACGAAATTGAATCTGCGTGCCTGCACGGCCGAAATTAATTCAGTTACCTCACGAATAATGTATGACGGTAAACTTTGATTCTGCGCTTACCGAACATCGTTGTTCCCTTGGACTACTGAGGACTGGAACACGAAAGGAGGAAGTGACCTTTAGACAAAGTATCCTGTGCACTGCGCCGGAAAGCGGCTTCCGGTGTACAGATGTACAGTGAAGACCCGATTATACGGCTCGCAGTGAAACTGATGCGGGATTATCCGCATTGGCAACCGCGAGCAATTATTTCTCGTCCGTTTCCTGTTGATGAAATACTGCAGCAGTCGTTTTGTCATTTATCAGGCAAATTAATTTAGAGTAGTGTTTTTACACGGTTGTGGATGCCTGGGATTTGACTGAAAGCAGAAATTCGAACAAAGGTTGCAATGGAGTACTAAAAACGGTGCTCAAAAATTCAGAACCCTATACGGAATGTGAATGAGATAATGACTAATATCAAATATGCCAGGCATGTGATGCCGATTATGTGAAAAATCAACTTTTTAAAAGCATGTTGGATGGAGAAATTGTTGAAAACTTTGCTGCCGAACGAACAGTAGTAATTGCAAGAAGAAGGGAAAAAAAATGCAGTAAATGATGTGAGGCCTTTTAATGCAGTATCACGTAAAGCCGTGGAAACAGGTTTTAAAAACCAACGGCATGTGATCCCGAGAGTTTACTACAATAAAAACGGTCTTATGAAGAAGCGTCAACGGAGAAAAAAATGTTTGCGTCAAATGATAATTTCCAAGTCTACAATCTCTTAATACATATTAATTTATTGCAATTGCAATACGTTTTATTTTTGTTCTTCTGATTAAGAACATAACATTTTGCATTAATATACAGGATGATTCTTACAATCAAGAAAACAGCAAGCAACCAATTTTAATAGCATTTTGTAAGAATAGCATTTTGCATTAATGGTGGACAAAATTCCTCTGTTCGGTAGCAGAATGGTAAAGCGGCAGACTCTGAATCCAAAGGTCGTGGGTTCGAGCCCCACTCATTCCTAGGTTTTTTATGTGTCACCTCTGGTAAGTATGAAGAGAATAATTCTGAGTTGCACCGTGACTCGTAATGCGCGTTAAAATGTATGGCGCCCTATAAATGACTGGATAAGTAGTTCAAAGGTGGCATACGACTTCCGAACAAGTTCATTCCTAGTAAATCGCGAAGTCGTTCAAATCACTCTCCGGCTGACTTATTTACTTTTTACCCTAACCAGATGCAGGGGAAATGGATTATCTTTAAAGAATTAATAAAACAAAATTAGCTTTAAAAATGTTCAAATGTTGGTGAATCTATGGGACCAAAGTACTGTGGTCATAAGTTCTTAGGCTTACAAAGTGATTAAGCTCCGGTACGGACAACACACACAGCTTGTTTATCCAATGATGTTGTAACGGTCACTGACAATAGCTGCTATGTTAAAAAAGAAATTAACACAGCTATTACATTAAAAAAAAAAACAGTCTCGATCGCAAGAGAATTTTTATTGTTCTTAGGCAACCGGTTTCAGTCTGCTTGTGAGACCATCTTCAGGCCGACTGCAATACAGTAATGTTACAAATATAAAGAAGGATGTACAGAATACGCCATTATTGCCATAATTATGTATTTTGTACATTCTTGTTAATATTTGCATCATTAGTGTATTACAGTACTGTCACCCCGTTTACATGGGTTCCCAAAACCGGATTTCGTAAACCGATTTCCCAATTCCGCTTTTGGTTGGTCATGTAAACACTCCAAAACCGATTCTGGAAATCCACTTCTCTAAAGCGGTTTTCCAGTTCCACAATCGATTTTCGTGCCCATGTAAACGCAACCGTTTTTGAAGCGTTCTTGGCTTGTCAGATTGTGTGTTTTTGGTTAGAATTTTCGGCACATATGGACAGAGAGATATTTTCTAATGTGAAATAAATGTATTAATATTAGAGTGATAATGAATCTGTCTATTTAAGTAAAGAAAAATACCGATTATGCTGACTAAATCGGGGACTGAATCAGCTGTTTTTCAGCCGCCAACTTAAGTGGATTAGGAAATCCGATTCAGGCTGTGCCACGTAAACACGACAGCGAAAAACGGTTTACGAAAATCGGTTTTCGTCTTCCGGAAGAGGTGTTCCATGTAAACGTAGTGTGTACTGAAGATGGTCTCACAAGCAGACTGAAACCGGTTGCCTAAGAACAATAAAAATTCTCTTGCGATCGAGACTGTTGTTTTTTTTTTTTTTTAAAAAATATAATTTCATTAACTATCGCTGTTTATCCAGGAATGTATTCTATGTCCGAGGGAGGACTCGAACCTCCGGCGGGAGCTTTTTCCATTTACGTTCAGTTAGACATATTATCGGTTATGAGAATAATCCAGTTTCCACTTTAGTTGTGGGGTTATTTTAATATTATCATTAATCGCTACAGGAAACTTTGAGCGTCGTGTGGTGATAGGCGTCGGGTTGATGGTCCTGGTGTGTCGAGTCGCGCGCCCGGCTGTCTGGATGTGTCAGTCGGTGAAGGAGAGGAGGGGGCGGCTGTGTAGTGTATGGGCAGCGGCGCAGGGGACCGCCAGTCCCTGAGCGAGGGGAGACTCCCAGGGGAGGGGAAGGGAGGGGAGGGCAGCGGGGGCGTGGGAGGCAAGGGGGCGGCAGCCGGGCCCACAGCAGCTCATCACAAGGCGGCCAGCAAACTCAGGGCCACTGACATCCGACAAGCTATGCCCATTACCGCAGCCACTGACGCACTCGACGGAGTCGACTATACTAACACTTCTCTGACTCTCAACTTACCACCATTTTCTAATTCGGCCAGATACAGCATCGGAAAAGCACCCAGATGACTTGGTGGAATGATACACGTACGCACCATCGGCGACTATGTCAATCACTAGTTGCAATTATCTACGGGAGAACGGTATGACAGCGCATTAATGTTGCTTTAGTTTAGTGACGCTACCCGGTTTTGAACGGTGTAAATGTAATGTAAATGTTTGTTAAGCTTATGGGACTTAACTACGGGGTCATCAGTCCCTAAACTTACAAACTACTTATGAACTACTTACAACTAAGGACGGTACAAATATCCATGCCCGAGGGGGGATTCGAACCCCCGACCGTAGTGGCCGTGCAGACCGTCACTGAAGCGCCTCAGTCCCCTCGGCCAACGCGGCCGGTTTGAACGGTGTACCAGGTGCGCGAACAGATAGGAGGCGCGTCCATAAAGTAAGTTCCGTTTGGTAATAAAATGAAATTGTACACAGATAAAGAAGAAATTTTTATTGCACAAAATTCTACAACTCTTAAACTACTTTTCCACATAACTGCCGAAATTTTGTAGGCACTTGTCATAAGTGCCACAAGTTTTTGCATGCATCCTTCAAGAATGTTGCCGCCTGTGTATTTAACCATGTCGTAACAGCTCTTTACCATCGTTGAAGTGTTGACCACCAAGGACAGATTTTAGCCCGCCGCGGTGGCCGAGGAGACTGAGGCGCTCCAGTCACGGTCTGCACGGCCACTACGGTCGGGGGTTCGAATCCCCTCTCGGGCAGGGATATTTGTGCCGTCCTAGATCGTAAGTAGTTCATAAGTAGTTTGTAAGTTTAGGGACTGATGACCCCGTAGTTAAGTCCCATAGACTATACAAACATTTGAACATTTTTTGACAGATTTTAGGTGTAAGAAGAGATGAAAGTCGCTAGGAGAGAGGTCCGAGCTGTATGGAGGATGATCAAACAGGTCCCATTGAAATTTCCGTAAAAATTGTTTGGTCAATTTCGGTGTGTGAGGTCAGGCATTATCATGAAAAAAATAAAATAAAATCTTTTGACAGTAATCCTCTTCTTACACCTAAAATCTGTCCTTGGTGGACAACACTTCAACGATGATGACGACCTGAAAGAACATGTTACCACATGGTTGAAAACACAGTGGGCAACATTCTATGAAAAAAGGCACACAAAACCTTGTGCCATGCTATGACAATTGCCTACAAAATTTCGGAAGCTTTGTAGAAAAGTAGTTTAACAGTTGTAGATTTTCGTACAATCAATATTTTTTCTGTATCTGTACCCGTTCGTTTTATATAACCAAACGGAACTTACTTTCTGGACGCGCCTCGTATTTAGTGTTGGTGTCAGTACACTTGCGACCTCGGACGTCTGCGGTTTTTTGCTTGCTCCCAAGCCAATGGACTTATTTTCAAAATTCCACCGAAGGAAGCTTTATTTTGGTTACAAATAAATAAAAAGCGTTTGATAGTCTCCTTTCCTCCGCGACCCCCACCACCTTGTCTTTCAAATTTCCTTCAACTGCGTCCAGACATGCTACTTATTTCAATATCCGAATTAGCGACCTTATTTTCTTCCTCTGTTTGCAACGTTCTCCCACGAGAAATTACTGAAGAGTTTCTGATCGCAAGGAAGAACGGATTTTCGTGAGTTAAACAAATTTGCAGTGTGTCGGTCTTCTTTTCAATCATTCATGTACCAATTCATCATTTCCTATTTGTTTCTTGGACTGCCAGTAACTGTAATTAAACTACAGCACTCAAAAGGATCAAAACTTTTGAATTCATTTCGGCGTTTCCCTCCTGTTAGTAAGGAACTTGCAACTTAACGTCCCGACAACAGCGTGGTCATTAGAGGCGCTCGGTTTGTTTGTGAAAGGACGAGGGCGAAAATCGGCTGTGCACTCTGAAATGAACCATCCTGGCATTTGCCTGGAGTGATTTAGAGAAATCACGGAAAACCTAAATATGGATAGCCGGAGGTGGATTTGGACCAACGTCCTCGCGAATGCAAGACCAGTGAGTTAGCACTGCGCCACCTCGCCCGGTTTTCTTGTTCCTCCCACGATCACTGGCTGTCTCTATCCCAGAAGTAGACCACACAGTAGACGAAGGATGAAGCTATATTACATATGAGTCATCCAGTTGTGAACCCTGCTGAACCGAGCTAATCACGAAAAACGTAGACAACCCATATTGTACAAGATAAACAAACATTATATTAAAAAATAGAAAAAAGTATTCTTTCACGTGTAGAAATTTCTATAATCTCAGACAAACTGTTTTTCTGATATTTTGATACAAAGTTTCCGAATAGCAGGTTTTGCAACCGTTTTGGTTTCAGAAACGCTGCATTATTGCGTAAATGTGTGCTCTAGTGCTGTAGCTAAACAACGTTTTGAAGTAAATGAAATAAATAATGAAGTAAGTATATGAATCAGTTATTACATATATATTAAAGGTTAAATACGAAATATTTTGAGCAAAAATTAAGTACTGAAAGTGCCATTTGAATTTACGGAGGTTTGTAAGGTGTCAAAGGAAACAATAAAGGAAAGTAAAATAATTACTATAATAGTATTTATTGCAGGACAACACAATGCACTCCATTATGAGAAAAAAAATGAAAAATAGAACAAATCCTCACATATTACAAAATTAACGTATATCTCACAATTGTCCATAGAAATGGGCTACAATCACTGCCAGTACTAAACGTAAGAGAGCTCCGACAAAAGCACCACTCAGTGGGCGAAAAGAAAAGTCTACAACACCTCCGTTACGTCCGTGTCCATTAACTCTTTCGTTAATTATGTGAACTCCGTGTAGGTCTTCAAAATTTCAACATAAAATTTAAGATCATCGTGTTGTTTCCAGTTATCACTATAATGCTTACGTAGCAAAGCTTTTACTTTAGCTGTTTCCAAAACTGCACCTTCCAGCACAAGAGGCGGCCTTCCGCTATGTTCCTCTTTTCAGGATGCTTTTTGGTTCTTGAATGTGATACACCTTATAGCAGGTCTTGCAGCCGCGCACCGCGCAGCGTCTACGTTGCTAGATGTTTTATAGCAGGTTTTGCAACCGTTTGACATTTTAGCAGGTTTTTACATCCGCACGTGTTTTGCGTTTAGCAGGTTTCGCAACCGTAGTCAATAATTTACAGTCATTTTGAAGCAATTATAGCGCGTTTTTCGACGTGGTATATTCAGATTCTTATAGAAATGTTCAAATGTTTGTTAAGCTTATGGGACTTAACTACGGGGTCATCAGTCCCTAAACTTACAAACTACTTATGAACTACTTACGAACTAGGACGGCACAAATATCCATGCCCGAGGGGGGATTCGAACCCCCGACCGTAGTGGCCGTGCTGACCGTGACTGGAGCGCCTTAGTCACCTCGGCCACCGCGGCCGGCAGATTCTTATAGACGGCTCTGAGACGTTTCATTTGACATGTCTATCTCGAATTCTGATTTTTTTTTTTTTTTTTTCGGGTCAGCGGGTTTTCCTACCGGCGACTCATATTAAGACAGTCGAAAGTATTACTTTACTGTCCCAAAACATTTCAAAATTTCGATATTCGGATATTATATAAGGAGGTCTGCATTCCCGTACAATGGGAATAATTTAGTGCTGGATGAAACTAGTATACATTTATACAGATGCAACCGTCTGGAATTATATCAGTAGTTTCACTGCAAATATGATTTGAAGGGGAAAAAGGGGTAAGAAATCGAAGTTGTAAGGACCTATGACCCATAAGATGCAGAGACGGCGGCTTGAAAGGACAGTCCAAGGCACGGCCTCGCTATCTGGAAGGTTTATGACCAGAATACATGGGCAAGGGGGCGGGCGCAAATTTTCGGCAAGTCCAGCCGCCCAAGAAGGTCCACGGTCTCAGCTGCTTGAAAGGAACCCCATTATCCATCTCTAACTGGCCAACTGGGCGTCGCAGTGCATTCACGTTGAATCCATATGCATGGCAAACAATACGGGGGTGGAGGGTGGATTCTCATGAACAACTACGTCTGTCCACAGCAACAGATGACAATATTCTGCACCTCATAAGCAATGGACTCCTAAGGCACAAACAAATCTTGATAATGCAAGGCAGTGAGCCAATAAAAATGTAGTCGAGGGCTTCACTACACTAAACAGCTTCAAAATGATGTGCCTGCATTACTTTCGCACAGATGAGGGTGGTAAGGGGTAGAATATCTGAGAGGGATGCATCGCCGCGCGGGAGTAGCCGAGCGGTCTGGAGCGCCATGTTGCGAATCGCGCGGCATCCCGCGTCGGAGGTTTGAATCCTCCCTCGGGCATGGATGTTTGTGTCGTCTTTAGTATAAGTTAATTCACAAGTAATTTGTAAGTTTAGGGTCTGATGACCTCGCAGTTAAGTCCCATAAACGTTCCAAACATTTGAACAGGGGTGCATCATCTGAAGGAGATGATGATTACCATCACCACCACCACCGCAACAGCAACAATAAAATCAACATGTTCAATAATAAACGTCACAGTGTTTCACTTGAACCAATGGTAGTGATTTACGTAGATAAAATCGGAAAGACCCCACAAACTTCGTCAGTACCTAATTACAGGATATCATCAGATATACCTCCTATCTGCGAAATGAAGTGATTTTTGTTTTTATTGAAACACTTTTACCATGCGTAGAGATACATACAAAACTGTGACACATGAGTGCTTTGTAGCAGTGGACAGAGAAGAATCAAAGAAGAAAACAGAGGCCAGCCACTGTTAATAACGCAATTTATTTTTTTTAAAAAAAGTGCCATTGTAAGTTTCGATCTCAAAGGTTCATCGTCAGACGGCTGTTCACGTCCGGATAGCTATTGTGTACTTCTGGATTCTGTTCTTACCACTCCCTTATGACAATATATTCTTAGAACGGTTGTGCCATCGACCATCCTGGCCTTTTTTTTCTCTTTTTCTTTTTTTTTCTTTTTTCTTTTTTTTTTTTTTTTTTCGCTGTCATAAGTGAACAACAACAAAGTGAAAGGAGAGCTTCACAGAGGGCACACTATTTTGCGAGCAGAAACAAACGACTATGAAAAAGAAAAGTGGCACAGGATTTTAGATGGCACCACCAGCCCAGCAATATTCCGCCAGAAGGGGCGGCTAACAAAAGAATCCAGAAGTAAATGATAACAAAAGTTACGGACTTGGACAGCCGTCCGATGATGGACCTTTATGTTCGATACCAGTAACAGCGCTATTTTTTTAAAATAAATATGTGGCCGTTGCTGTTTTTTCTCAACCTGTATTTGGTTCAAAGACACGGTCTCAAAATGTAATACATGAAATGCAAGGACTATAACGGGACTTAAAGAGTGCCAAAGAAGAATACCAAGAGACACTGACTGCCTGGGTTATTAAATATTGCAATTTCACTACCCTCAAGAAAGATTAGATAAAGGAGATAATACGTTGCTTGCAGTGGCCATTTTAAGCAGCAGCTGAATTGTATTTCACTGTAAGGTTTTAAAATAAATGCCTTTTGCTACTGCAACTGAAGGGTTTTATTTTTATATTTTTAATCACCCATACGCGTTTCGCCCTTTCTCTCAAGGCATCATCAGTGGGTGTCCTGAAATATTTACATCTTTTTGTTTGCACATATAGGTTAAGTCTCTTACATATCTACAAAACATTTCATTTCAGATTTAAAACAGTTCGTTTTTTGGTATAAATGGTGTACTTACAGCACTTGTTACTCCACTTCAGTCTTATTCTGGCAACCAGGTCGAAAGGTTACACTGTTTTTCGAACCACATTGCAGTTCTCTGATTCTGCTGTCACCTGCTGCCATACTGTGTCTACTGCTGTTTGTTTTGTAGTGTTGCCAACCTTAGCTTATTTGAAATTCAACTGTTTCATTGAAAATGTGTTGAAGGTATCTTTGTGTGTGTGTGTGTGTGTGTTTGTGTGCATGAGTGTGTGTGGGTGTGGGTGTGTATGTGGGTGGGTAGGTGTTTTTTTTTTTTTTTTTTTTTTTTTTTCTCTCACTCATTTTTTCCCACTCTCACTCATTCAAACAGAGAGGGAAAAAAAAAACACCTACCCACCCACATACACACCCACACCCACACACACTCATGCACACAAACACACACACACACACACACAAAGATACCTTCAACACATTTTCAATGAAACAGTTGAATTTCAAATAAGCTAAGGTTGGCAACACTACAAAACAAACAGCAGTAGACACAGTATGGCAGCAGGTGACAGCAGAATCAGAGAACTGCAATGTGGTTCGAAAAACAGTGTAACCTTTCGACCTGGTTGCCAGAATAAGACTGAAGTGGAGTAACAAGTGCTGTAAGTACACCATTTATACCAAAAAACGAACTGTTTTAAATCTGAAATGAAATGTTTTGTAGATATGTAAGAGACTTAACCTATATGTGCAAACAAAAAGATGTAAATATTTCAGGACACCCACTGATGATGCCTTGAGAGAAAGGGCGAAACGCGTATGGGTGATTAAAAATATAAAAATAAAACCCTTCAGTTGCAGTAGCAAAAGGCATTTATTTTAAAACCTTACAGTGAAAAGGAGATAATGTTTCCTTGTTCTAAAAGATCATTCTTAATATATAGGGGGGGAGGAGGAAAGAATAAGAAAAGCACATCAACTACGCGTGTCCTGTGAGTTTACGTAAAAGCAACACGTGGAGTTCCTTTAATAAATAAAACATTCCAAATAAAAGGCGAGCGCCTGCGAGATCAATAAATACAAACAATGCATCAAGCAAGCCAGTTTTTCTTGTATATTTTACGTAACCTGACGTATAGCTTCGTTATCGTGTAACTTGTCAACGTTTCTATTAGCTCTTTAATACTTCTAAGTTACACACTGGCACGTCGTACAAAGCTGAAAAACTAGTCAATGTATACAGCAGATTATGTAAATGAACTACACAAAGATATTTACGAAAGCAGTCTAATTTCACACAACGGCTGTGCTATTCATTCTCAAAAGAAAGACAATCGTTTGGTGTTTTTAGGTAACAGTCTAAGGCTGCGACGTATTATGAAAAAAAAATCATTATGTGCTCAGAGCTGTATAATATTTATATTCATTATAGTAGACAGGTTTCGGCAGTTGCTGCCATCAACGGGAGATAAACAAAATATTATACATCAATAACTTTTATTGTTACTAAACTAAACCAAAAAGACGGGATTTGGAGAATAGCTTCAAATGAAACTGTTTATAAAGAAGTAGAACCAGTGACAAGCACAATGAAAACGAAACGGATCTCTTTCCTAGGACATTTGATGAGAACACCAGAAAATAGAATCAGCAGGAAGATAATTGAAAAGTTATGGAACAGCAAGAGCAACATAAGATGGATAACAGAAATCAAGGAAGACATCATGAAACTACAGATAACGACGGAAGATTTGAAAAACAAGACAGACACACTCAAGACACTTCAGGACAAACACGTCACACTACCAATAAAAATTAACAAATAGAGACTGGGAAGGGTGATTTCGGATGAGGAGAGAAGGGCACGATCTGAAAGAATGAAAAAGTATTGGGCCAACAAAAACATAAATAAAAAATAACAGAAGAACCTAATTCATAATATTTATGTTGACCATAAAAGTAATAAATAAATTAACCACTGTATTATTAAATTGTCATGTTTATTATTGAACTAAATTGTGTTAATGCATAATTGTAATAACCTTTGTAATATTGACTAAAGTGGTTCAATGAAGGCCATAAAATAAATAAATAAAACTGAAGTGGACCAATTCTATGGCTGATCACGAATATGAAGTCGGGAAGCATGTGACAAACCCGTGGTCCTACAGCCATCTGGCGTCTAACCGATATGATCGCGAGCATATGAGAGAAGCTGCAGAGGTGATGCCATGCTGTTGGTGAAGACACTCGAGATGGTTGTCAGGTGCCGAAGGTCATTAATGCCAAACTGCACTGCGCTGCAGGAACGCAGACGTTTGCCGCACGCCCCACATTGATTTATACGGCTATTTCCGCCAGTGCTGATGTCAGCAGCTGCAGGCAAACGCCGCTTTCCCTGGGTCGTTACGTTAATAGGCCGTCAGACACGATGATGCCCGTGGTGCGAGGAACTTTGCTTTCCCAACCAAGACGCGAAAGTGCTACGTATCATCTTCAGTTTTCTTACCCTTCCGAAGTGTCTAAGTCACTACGAAGAAAAGCTTCTGACAAAATGAAAACTGCATTGATTTATTTGCAAATACAAAATCATGGCCTGTTGTTGTGGTATTCAGCCTGCAAACTGCTTCATGCAGGTCTCCACAATACTTTGTGCTGTGCACGCCTCTTCATCTAAGAATAAGAATCACAAGCTTCATCATTTTGAATCTACTCGGTCCCCTACACGAGTTTTACCCCACACACTTCCATCCAGTACTAAGTTGACGATTTCTTTATGTCTCAGTATGCGTCCCACTAACAGATCCCTTCTCTTGGTCAGGGTATTCCAGAAATTACTTTTCTCCCCAATTCTGTTGAGCACCTCGTCATTAGTTACGTGATTTTCCTATATGATCTTCAACGTTCTTCTCTAGCATCACATTTCAAAAGCTTCTACCATCTTTTTGTCTGAACTCCTTATCGTCCCTGTTTCAGTCCCATACAGTGCTACACTCCAGACTAATGCTTTCAGAGAGGACTTCCAAACAGCCGGCCGCGGTGGCCGAGGAGACTGAGGCGCTTCAGTCACGGTCTGCACGGCCTCTACGGTCGGGGGTTCGAATCCCCCCTCGGGCACGGATATTTGTGCCGTCTTTAGTATAAGGTAGTTCATAAGTAGTTTGTAAGTTTAGGGACTGATGACCCCGTAGTTAAGTCCCATAAGCTTACCGAACATTTGAACTTCCAAACATTTAAACTAATATTGATGTCAACAAATTTCGTTTCTTCATAAACGCTTTTCTTGCCATAGCCATTCTACATTTTATATGTCCTTTACTTCGGCCACCATGTTATTTTGCTACCCATATAAAAAAAAAAAACTCATATACTACTTTCTAGTGTCATTACCTACTTCCTTCAGCATCGCCTGATTTTCTGACATCCCATTCCATTTGTTTTGCTCTTGTTAATGGTCATCTTATAGGCTTCTTTCAAAACACCGTCCATTCCAATGCTCTTCCAGGCACTTTCTTACAGAATGGTCTCTTACAGAATTACTATATCATCAGCAAACCGCAAGGATTTTATGCCCTCTCCCAGGACTTTAATTCCCTCTTCAAATTTCTCCTTTTATTCCTTCCCAGCTTGCTCAGTGTATAGATTGAACAACACTGGGGAAATGCTAGAACCCTGTCTTACTGCTTTCCCTACCGCCGAGACCGTTTCGACTCTAATAATTGCTGTTTTTTTTTATACACATAACTGGAATATAACTCTGTTAAAGAGCGTATTCCATTCAACATTGTCGAAAGCCTTCTCCAGATCTACAAATGCTAAAAACGAATGTTTGTATTTCTTTAACCTATCTTCTAAGGGTAATTCTTAGACACATGACCAAAAAGTCAGTAATGTAATGAAACTCATTTAGTTATCCATAAATGATGTACTGTATAGTTGCAATTCCTCTCTGAGAAGAACAATACGGCCGGCCACGGTGGCCGAGGGGACTGAGGCGCGTCAGTCACGGTCTGTACGGCCACTACGGTCGGGGGTTCGAATCCCCCCTCGGGCATGGATATTTGTGACGTCCTTAGTCTCAGTTAGTTCATAAGTAGTTTGTAAGTTTAAGGACTGATGACCCCGCAGTTAAGTCCCATAAGCTATACAAACATTTGAAGAACAATACGTTTGTCAGCCGAGTATATGTGTGGTTGTAACGCGTCTTGTATCATAGACGCAGTTGCTGTAGTTGAATGAAACAGACGGCCAACCGGAGACTGTATAGCAACTGACAGTAGAACAACAGAGTGGCATTTGCTTCTCCACGTGCTGCCATACTGCGTAGCTTTGCAGACAGGCAGCGATCGGTATTCTGTGTGTGTGTGTGTGTGTGTGCAAGGTGTTGGGGGCGCAGCTGACGATGAGTGGGGAGGCGGCGCGTAGAGGCGGCAACCGCGCTGTCTGGCCGGGGGATGCCGCCCCTGCTCGCCGCGTCTGTGGGGGATGGGCCGTGGCGACGCACCTGCTGCACAATGCCGACTACAGCTGACGCCGCCGCCCCCACTGCATTCCCCTGCTAACGCCCGCCCACACCATCACCAGGCGTACGCTAAACTAGTGACGGCCAGTTCGGGTCATTTCACTGTTTCCAAACATACGGATCATCTGGGTCTAGTGAGTCCACTCACTGTTTCGGCACACGAAACATCTGGCGTGCTGCAGAGTCGTGTGCCGCGCTACCTTCCCTGACTCACGTGAACCGCGGCAGCTGCAGGGCGCCGCAGTGAGTCGACTCACTGCTTCGGCACTCGAAACACGAGACGTGCCGCAGCCCTGCGTCCTGCTACCTCCGCTGATTAAATTACATTAGATTAATACTTGATCTTTCTATCCATCACCTCATCTATTCTTTCTATTATTTCCATCCTCTTTATTACTAAGAAATTACCGTGGTACGGGCATGTAAGAAGAATGGAGGACACCAGAATACCGAAGCTGGTACTGGAGTGGCAACCTGAGGGGAGAAGAAGAAGACGACCTGTGACCACGTGGATCCAAAACGTACAGCTCACAATGAATAGACTGGGCGCAGAAGAAGAGGACGCACAAGATAGACACACCTGGAGAAATATAGTGAATAATTAGTGTAAACCCTTATGTACTAGGTGTATTCATTTCTGGGCGTATTAGTATGTTGGAGGTAAACCTCTGTAATGAGGACAACCTCAATAATAAAAAAAATAATACTTGTTCCATAGATCATGAATACGACACTTCGTAATGATGTGGAACGTGTCAGTTATATGAAATGTGTCTATACATAATATTACATGAAACTCAATATTTGAATATATATATTTTTTTAATTTTTCCCCCCTAAAGTACTAACTTTTATCTAGAAATTCATCTAATGTGTAGAAGGAATTGCCATTAAGAAATTCTCTTAATTTATTTTTAAATGCTAGTTGGCTATCTGTCAGAATTTTGATACTACTTGGTAAGTGACCAAAGACTTTTACGGCAGAATAATTAACCCCTTTCTGTGACAGAGCTAAATTTAACCTTGAATACTGTAGGTCTCCCTTTCTCCTGGTGTTGAAGCTATGCACACTGCTATTACATTTGAATTCAGTTGGATTGTTAATAACAAATTTCATAAGTGAATATATATATTGTGAAGCTACTGTGAAGCTCGCGTGAGCCGTGAAAGCTGCATAGCGCGATACAGCAAATACGAAACATATGGAATATCAACATGGTTTTTAATACGTTAATCACAAGACTTAATTGAACGGCACAGGATTTGTTTGCTACTACGATTTTACAGTCGTGTTAAAGTAAACGTTTCCTAACTTACTCGTATTTTCACACAACATATATTGTAGCAAAGGAAGCACAAAAAAGTAATTTTCAAACTCCAAAGTCATGAAACTCTTCCAACATTCAAAATTCCATAATTAAGTTTAAATAAAACAAGAAAGATCATGGTTCAAATGTCTACGTGCATCCAGAAATGAATAACTCTTTTAACCAATCGCTATAAACAAAATATTTAAGATTTGTTCCTAACACATGTTTAATATAATCAACAGTTATTCAAATGTTCAAATGTTTGTTAAGCTTATGGGACTTAACTACGGGGTCATCAGTCCCTAAACTTACAAACTACTTATGAACTACTTACGAACTAGGACGGCACAAATATCCATGCCCGAGGGGGGATTCGAACCCCCGACCGTAGTGGCCGTGCTGACCGTGACTGGAGCGCCTCAGTCACCTCGGCCACCGCGGCCGGCAACAGTTATTACTACAAGTATTAACAAACGGAAACACATTTCACAATTTACGTGACGAAACCACAAAACTGAACTAAAAATAGTGAATGTCCAGATAGGTATTCTAATAATCAGATTCATCTTCAGTCAGTCAAGTAAAAGAAAATCAGTTACAGTTTCTTTAAATTGAAATTAAAAAACGTTATTTTTGACATCTTATTGAGATTGCGGTTTCGTGTCACTGAAATTATTTGCCCTTGCTTCGAAAAGATGCGTTGACCTGGCACAGTAGCAACAATGTATAACAACGCTTAGCTCACACGAAACTACCTCAAAACACCGAAGGACTTTACAACTTTTCTCGGCGGTATCCCAGTTTTGAAACCTCAGTTGAAGGGTACCGCTAGCATAATTCAAAATCTCGCGTGGCGCGTTAGCGGAACAACTTTAAACCCGTTGCACGCCTGGGCGCTGTGTCGAACTCACCCAGGCAGACGGACAGCAAAACGCATGTTAAACGGTATCTAGCGTCCGATACATGAATCACAAGATTCGTTGTTTCGAAACAGTGCCGCTTCAAGTTTCGACTCAGTCTAACAGTTCGCTGACTCGATTCACTGAGTCGAAACATCAATTCAGATGCCAACTCTACTCCCAACACAAGTACGGAGGTGGCTGACAGCGCACATCGTCAATACTCGAACGATTGGAAAATAACTGTTAATGCTATGTTAACAGGCACCTGTAAGAAACCACATCCTGAGGCACCTGTAAGAAACCACATCCTGACTGGCAGTGAGACGCCAAACCTACTAGCCTGGTCAGACAACGCATGAAGCCCAGTCCACTGGTAAAGCCCTGCCAAGCTTCAGGTTAAAGCGGTCCCTAGTCTACCAGAGAGGCACAGTAGTACAACGAGCAGTTCGAAACGACCTTCATGCACGTATCAATTATACGGCAACTTTCACCGATCCAAAACAATAAAATCAAGTTTAATAGTAGCCATGGTGGCTAAGTGTAGCAGTCGCGACTGCGTTACGCGATCATATTTCTATGTCAAAGTTGATATGTCTATTATTTACGCCAAGGAAACTTGACAGCGTACCAGGAAACTCTGATATATGTCGTCTTTCATCAAGAAAATATTATCAAACCTGGGGCCTCGCCGTCGATTTGATCAAAAAGTCGTTAGCCTTCTATTCCCTACAATGCGAAATATAAACGCTTTGAGCGCTAGCATCGATGCAGTTATTTTACTATTGTTTGTTTGTAAACAAGGCTTCAAAGTTTCAAAAAATCTACAAATGTTTGTAAACGTATGGAACTTAACTACTACCCTAGACTTACGAACTACCTAAATTAATCTAAGGACAACACACACACACATACACACACGCGCCCGAGAGAGAACTCGAACCTCCGACGGGGAGCAATCGTTTGCTCCACAGCGAGGCGCCTTAGAGCGCTCGGCTATTCCACTAAGTTTACTTGGTATGTTCAACCAACCACAAAATTAATAGAAATGTATGAAGCAGACGAGGCGTTCTATAAAGTGCGCCATTCTGATAATAAAAATAGGGTAAGAGCGCTGGAGAGCTGTATGGCGGAGGCTTTTTAGGCGTGAAATATGGTCCGCTTGTGCAGCAGACGACGTAGAGAAGAAAATTAATTTGTGTCATCAGAGTGCCTCGCGTTAAACTGGCTCCATCTACCTCATGGGACGGAACACAAATTGTGTTTTATTTATTTACAAAGTGTGTGCTCATTCCACAATTATTTCAATGTTCAAATGTTTGCAAATTATCTGGTTACCAGTCCTTAGGCTTAAAACTACTTTAACTTATGCTAATGACAAACAAAAATACACACACACACATACTGACACACGCTCGAGAGAGGACTCGAACCTCCGACGGCAAACAAGCAAGCGCTCTCTAGCAAAACGGCTTATAGCGCTCGAACACTACACCGCGGCAAGTTTTAACGCCCATGCAGTGCACTAGAGATTTGTTTATTTTCTGACATTCATCCTTCACTGCGCCATAATTTGATTGATACGTTTCGGGAGCTATTTTGTTTAATGCATACTGTACATGAGGCTTCAATACAATTTTCCAGTAGCAAGACATCGCAGTGTCGCTGTATTCGTCTTCTGTAGATATAGCATTTTTTCTGTGCGTATTCTGCGTTTTGATGTGAGGAGCCAAATTATTGAGTAAATACTGATATGCTGTGGCGTCCAAAATTCAAATGTTCAAATGTTTGTAAATCTATCGGACCAAACTGCGTGGTCATCAGTCCGTAGCTTACAAACTACGTAAACTTAGGTAAACTAACCTAAGGGCAACACACATACCCATGCCCCAGGGAGGACTCGAACCTCCACGGCGAGCAAACGCGCGCTCCGCAGCGAGGCGCCTTAGACCGCTCGGCTACTCCACCGCGGCTGTGGCGTCCAGTCTCAAGTCATTTAAATATGGCTTGATGTCTTCCAGTTGCAGTCCCACAACAAATTTGTCTGAATGTTTTTGATCTCAAGACGTGAAACGCAAATTTTCACACAAGTACGTTTTCTTTTTTCCACGCCTGTCTTCGTCCAAATGCACACAAAATGTAATTGTGTTGGTAGCAACTGCAGCGCATAGCAAGTTTATATTGTCCGCCATCTTGAAATATGACGCAAAATATGTGAATGTGTAATACCCTTTCTAGCGCTATGTTTATGATTTATGTCAAAGAAATTTCATAAATATTTAATATTTGTCTTCGAAAGATTTGATTAAAAAAAAAAAAACATGATCGTGTAATACCGATCTTATTTCTGCTACCATAACTTATTTTTTTGTTTAAAACGATGCAAATTATTTCGAGCATGTTGTGCTTGTCTTCAGGCAGTATTTACACAAAGCAAAATTGCTTAGATTACTAATGTTACATTTGTAATTCTTCGTTGTTGGGGTGGTATTTTGTCGGGGGGGGGGGGGAGGTAGAAAACCATAAGCTGTTGTGCAGTGAGGTTTTCTTCTGGTCTTGATGATGATACTAACAGAAAGCCAGCATCACAAGTATCGCTACAAATACCAGTATATAGAAGTCTTTACACCTTAGTAATTTTACGTCAACTATAATGCAATAGTTTTAAAATGTGCTTTGACAAAATAGAGCTCTGCACCTAGCAGACATGTAACACACAAATATCGCTGCAAATGTGATAATCGATACTGATACAAACATTGCAGTCGGCCATCTTGTTTTGCATAGACAATGTGTATGTGTGTGTGTTACAAGGCAAACTAGTGTCTAGACCACAAGTGTAATGCAGCAGCTTCACCAGTGCACGTAGACACATATGACATCATAGAATGGAAACATTTTACAGAATCTCATATCACAAATATATCACAACATCCGACGCAAACCTGTCTTCACCCTATGCAGGTGGTAACATAATTCACAACCCAAGCAAGACCAGCAGTTTATGGTCATCCATTGCCCCCTCTCCCTTCTCCCTCAAACACTCGACATACCAACCCAAGAAGAAAGAACAACAAATTTAACATTAGAATAATTAAAGCTACAGTAATGTAAGCTATTTTTCTGCGTGCAACTAGCTCCTGATGATGAGCACAGCATGCTTGAAAAGCGTTTCATGGCTTTAAATTAAATAAAATATTATTATTAATAATAATAATTGGTAGCAGAAACAATTATTGTTAATTAATAAAATCAACGTATATTCTTCAATTGCACCTTGGATAAACCCCCTGTCGACTGTCCTATTTCAGAACTTACATCTAGTACCGTTGAAGTATGTAATTAATAGAAAATTCTAAACCATATTGGAGTAGCCCCTGTAAAAAACTAATAAAAGGATGCCTATCAGAACCTGATTAAGTGTGACTATACAGAAATACACAGCATGCAACATCTGAAAACATATCGAAATTGTCCTCCATGTTGTTCCGTGAACGACGTCTAGCTAACTAAGCAAGTCCGCAGTATGTGACAGCACAGTAGTGGACCGTTAGTCACACAGTTTGTTTACAGGAGGTTGTAGCATGACGTCCATCCACAGCAGTGCCTCCTCATTCCTTGAGAAGAGGATGAGTCATACATTCCGCTCATGCTAATTATACCACTGGTTCCACGACTTTTGTTCACTAAGCGTACCGTAGTAGCAAACTTTTAAGAATGTCCATTCGGAGCAAAACATTGTATGGAGGTGAATTATGAATGGAAGAGAATCGGAACGCTTCAGATGTCATGCAATGAAAGGCGCTCCTGTATTTCTTTATTTACACAAATCGTTTGGATAGACTAACCACCAAGTGGATCGTAAAACTAATCACACAATCATGTTACTGGAAATACAAAACCATTTACGTAAGATGCGAAAAACATGAAATTGTCAACTTACGATATAGTAATATAAATCGCACCTCACTTTATTTTTTATTTATAATTATTTAAAAAAAAACCTGCGCTGGGTAGTACACTCATTTGTGTTCTGTCTGCAATGATGGCAGAAGGGCACACAAATGACTGCATACTACGTAATGAAACCACACTGTTCGATGAAGTACGAAGGCAACGATTCTACTCGCATTCACAACCAAGGTCTTCTAATCCCTCCTAAGCACACGTTTTCTGGCCTCAGAAAGTGTGGCTCCGGACCGATGTTTATCGCACTTGATTTTATTGTTCCGATCTCTCAAAAAATACGACACTTTAATATCCTCTTTGTCAGAAGGGTAAGATAGAGGTAGATGATTGTAGTGCAATAACTGTTCTAAAGATATTATAGAATCCAAATGTGACAAAAATCTGCGCGAGGGAAATATCACAAATCAAACAAACCAATTTTATGTTTAAAATATGACTCAGTCACAGAACTTTTCGGAGATGATATGGTGAAAATGGCTGGTATGTTTCATGATTATGCTACTGTGAAAAAAGTAGAACGGGGGACTTCATCATTAAAATTGGTCCTGCAGGTATTCCTATGACTTTTTCATGAGAGAAGTGAGAAAACGTTTTTGCTTAACAAGAGTAACACGAAACAAACTACTGAGCAGTCACTATCAAATTGTGATCAGTTGCACCGAATCAAGATAACAGACCAGCACGGTTTAAAAGCCACGCTTTCGTAATACGTTTCAACATACCGCCATTGATTTTCTAGAACGTGTATAGAAACAATGGAATAAACTGGACATTGGCCCTGCAGTCACTTGCTGGAATGAGTTAGCTTGCCACTTGCAAACCCCGTCTTTCAGTCAGGACAGTGAAAATAAGATTAGACTAATTACATCGCTCATAGTTATTTCACCCAAAAACTAATGAATTAATAAATATATTTACAGGTTTGTTTGTGGAGTGAAAAATAATAAATTACAGGTTTAATGATTTATGGAGTGAGAAATTATCAACAATTTTGAGTTCTTGAAATAGTGCATTCGCCCTTTCGTCAGTTTACACACGGGTATATAAGTACAGTATCTCATATTTACCTGGACAGTAAACTAAACTCGGCGAGGGTGTTATAATGTGTTTCTGTTCGGTCACGTAACAGAATTCAATGAGAGTGCGCTTACATGAATTTACTCACTGGAGGCCACGTAATGCTTGCCTTCCACACTTTACGGCCGAGCGAGGATTCCTAATTGGAGCAGCACTACTTGCCCCAGCAGTAATTAAAAGCACCGCGCCACTTCCTGTGATGGGCAAGTCATCAACAACGGCGTTCTCAGTTCGTCATCATGGAAACATGCCCGCCGGTGGAACAATAGGGCATTACAATCCTTTCTTCTCGTGGGTAGTAAGCAGCTACGAATTCCATTCAAGCCCGTTTGGTGATTACCACGATTCATTTGCTTAGGCTGCCTCCAGAGGTAGCAGAAGGCCTCGTATTAGCTACAGACATGTGAGAAGAGAGACTCTGACTGCCATCTTTTCACTTTCAGAGTCAGAACCTTCAACGTGCTACCACTGGATCCGCTGTGGTTACCTCACTGATTGTCGAACCTCACCACGGCTATCTCTAAGTTATCTGCGGTAAATTACTCTGCGGGTTGGAACACTTGCGGGGAGTGACACTTGCGAGGAACCCGGGGCCCTTGGGGCGGCTAATGGCTTTTCCTGGGTACAAGCACACCAAGAAGTCTAGCACTGTCAACATAACACGAAACTCAGTGAAATTGCACAACCCTTTGCAAGCTGAAGAGCAATATAGTAATTCGTTGAGTGTTCCTCCTGAAAACAAAAAGGTATTTTAATAGTGGTAATGTGCCGGCCGCGGTGGCCGAGGGGACTGAGGCGCTCCAGTCACGGTCTGCACGGCCACTACGGTCGGGGGTTAGAATCCCCCCTCGGGCATGGATATTTGTGCCGTCCTTAGTATAAGCTAGCTGATAAGTAGTTTGTAAGTTTAGGGACTGATGACCCCGTAGTTAAGTCCCATAAGCTTAACAAACATTTGAACATTTGAGTGGTAATGTTTGGAGAGTTATTAAGACATTCTCTACTACTACAAGACGATGATTTTCCACAGTCATACCTCCTAAAAGCATATTATTCAGAACACTAAGCATATCAAGACACCTGCGCAAGCAATAAATATATTAGGCATCCTGCACAGATACGTTGATGTAATTGACCGCTATGTAGTTAACCCCACTATCAGGCAACTTCCATCTCTTTAAAAATAGCTACTATGCTTTTTAATTAGAGACGCAACCTTAAACCTTCAATTAAAAACGTTAATAATAAGTCAATGAGTATTTTACATACTTGAAGCGTTTATTCGTAGACCCCAAAACGATTTGACTGCATTCGATTTACAAATACATGTAAGAAATGTATGAAATACGGAATGTGTAAGGGAATGTCACACACCTAAAATGCTATAGATAAATTCTATTTTCTATCACCGTCATATAGAACCATTTTTACTCCGAACTTGGCATAAACCAACAGGGAGAAACAAGTTGCAAGACTTCCAGGGAAAAATGAAGCGATATTGACAGCTACTGCTCCACCTCGCTCGGTTGGCCTTTCCCCGAATACTGCACAGGTAGCGGCTGAAGGCCTGGAGTAGGGGTGGTGTATCCCTACTTCTGGAATACCCTGTTCACTACCTGCAGCGTCCGGGTCTCCCCGCAAGTGTCTACACATTCCCTTTCCCCGCAAGTGTCACAAACTCATTGCTCTGCGAAAGCAAGGCTGACTTTGCATAGTCCTAACCAGCTTCCTGCACAGTCGTCGGGTTACTCGTTTGATGTGGCTGCCAAAAATGTAGTTGTTAACACAGAGTGAGAATTGTAGAGACAATTGGGTTTAAAATTTTAAACTTATTGAAATGGCATCGTACACATCGTAATCTTACATATTGTCGCTTGTTTGTTTAGGGAAATCATACGCGGGGTGTTCAAATGAAAAGGTCTTTACCAACCAAACCTGTTGACATTTAAATATGCCACTTCGGGGTAACGTAGTGTGACATCTAGAGACGCGAAGCATGCGCCGGCATATCCACCTAAAAAATTCAAGGCTGGGCCTTCAGCAGGCAAGGTGATGCTCACCGTTTTTTTTTTTTTTTTTTTTTTTTTTTTTTTTTTTTTTTTTTTTTTTTGTCGTCCGAGGTGTGATACACATCGAATTCTTCGAGCCCGGAAAAACCATTAACAGTGACGTGTACCGTGAGACACTCCGTAGCCTACACAAGTCCATCAAGAGCAAACGGCCTGGGCTGCGTGATAACGCGCGACCACACGTCTCCAGGGTCACACAAAGTGTACTGGCCAAGTGGGAGCAGTTTGAGTATCCCCACTGCAGCCCAAACATGTGACATCCATTTGTTTGGTCCGCTAAAAAAATCTCGGACGACGAACTGAAGGACACAATAGAGGACTGACTCTTTATCACAGCCACAGGAATTCTGGAAACAGGGAATCCTTCGGCACGTTAAACAGTGGGATAATTGTGCTCAAGTCCCTGGTGTTTACTTACGAATGCACATCAATTATACCCACTGTGTCGTTTCGTACCTTTTTCATTTGAACACCCCTCGTAAAACTCAGAAAGATGAGACTACCTTCAATAAGTAAGAGGAAAGCCTGAAACTGAATGGATCCCCGTGCTGCAGTGAAGAATCGTTGCACGTAACCAGGAGCGAACCTCCGACCTAATGGCCACAGAATGGCCCTCTCACACTGTGGTGCAAGGTACGTATAATATCCGGCCGAGTCCAGTCTGTAGAAACGTCGGGCGAGGAACACAAGACATAAGCCAACGAACGACGTGTTTTAAGTTTTCAATTTTTTCCTGATTTCAGAAAAAAAAGTTCAAATGTTTGTAGAGATTATGGGACTTAACTACGTGGTCATCAGTCCCTAAACTTACAAACTACTTATGAACTACCTTATACTAAAGACGGCACAAACATCCATGCCCGACGGGGGATTCGAACCCCAGACCACAGCGGCCGTGCAGACCGTGACTGGCACGCCGCAGACCGCTCGGCCACTGCGGTCCGTTCCTGATTTCAACTGCGTTTCCAAATGTATCCTAATTTTCCTTTACAACTTGCTCTGCCTTTAGCAAACTCAAACTAGAGCCCCGCCCCCAAAAATCAGACCGTATGCCGTTTACGTTTACGTTCGCCATTCGTCCTAACGGAAGTAGTTGGATTTATCAGCACTGTCGTCACCATACATGCTGCAAAACAGGTGATTTCGAATTTATTCCTACAACGACAGGGTGAATATCCCATTCACTATAACATTAAAATGGTCTCAGGGACATTTTCGATCAATCAAATAGCTACGGGAAACAGTAAACAGAAATAAAATAAAAATGAAAAAAAAAAAAAAATAACAACATATTCTAAGACAGTAGCCTTATTATGTAATTGCGACAGAAAGTCTACACTATATTAGAAAGTCGCGCGGACCGTAATTACAGCCAGGTTTATTTACAAAATGCCCTAAAGGAGATTAAAAAAGGGAGACGACAAGCCTCTGAAATATTTACAGTACCAACGACCACTCATCTGGGCAAAATAAAAAAAGTCACCCTTTCTTTTGTTATTTTTATCTTTATTATTTTTATTTCGAAACTGAAATTTTGAAATGTTTAAAAATAGTAATCGACATACCTAAGTGTCTCACAAAAATAGTACCTAATTATTTATTTTACTTTAAAGAAGATTTTTTGGTTCACGGTCTTACCGAGTGTGCTTTATGGGATTTTTCTTTGACAGAAAAGGACTGGAGACTAAGTGAAAAACTAGCTGGAAACGGAGGGAAATAGGATGCCCATTTCCAAAGAAAATTTATCTACATTAAAGTGGGTCAGAGGATGAGTCCAAGATAATTTAGAGGAAGGTTCTGGAATATTGTAGCGTTAATTTCAGGTGGCCAAAGATGATACAGCCAAGGATATTGTGGTGTCGCACAAGTACAAAGTGCGCGCCACCTACTTTCGCCGCGCGCCGCCATGCACGCACGGCGCGGCGTTCTCACGACGTCAGCCACGAGCGCCCTCTGCTGCAACCCCGCTCGTGGCCACCACGGAAAGACACCGGGCACTTCGAACTGAGATAGCAACGAGTTAGGACCTTCGTAATCAGATAGGCACCGGTGAAGACTTTGCTATCGTACAGGCACTAGGCAGGCCTCTAACAACTATGTATCAACATTCTGCAGTACTATGTAAAAGTTAAGTATTGTTACATTCTGTGCAATATATATCTCTTTCTAATTTACTCTAGTGTTTATAGTTTCTGGCTGCTCCCCTCCGTACCTGCACCAGCGTGCTATCTATATTCCTGTGTCGGTCTCATCCACCCGGCCACCGACACCTACGACGAGGCTGGGACACAAAAGCGGCGACGAAGTCGGGACACAAAAGATATCTTTGTGTTTTCGTAACATTTAGTTCGTGGCCGATGTTGCCCTTCGGCCACTACTAAAAATGAATAAATAAATAAAACTTTGTGAACCTAGTGGGCCAAACTGCTATGGTCACCAGTCCTTAGACTTGGAAAGTAACTTAAACTAACATAAGAATAACATAACAACCATGCCCCAGGGAGGACTCGCACGTCCTACGACCTACGGCGATAACGTAGCAAGGCGCCTTACAGGGCTAGGCTACTCCACCGCGGCTAAAAATTTTATAATGCATAGAAAATGTGACGTGAAAACTGTCTTTCTCCTTTCGTTGTGTACAACATACCACAGAGAATAGTCCCTGATTTAATGAAAATGTTTAGTTTTCGTCTTCACATCAATAAATCTGTTAAAAAACCGTAAAAAATGGCCGAAGTTAGGCCAGTTTAAGGTATTCTCTTTAATTTTGGCTGGTCTGATTTTACGTCAAATTTGAGTAACTTCTTCATTTATTTGCAATAAAATTCAAATTACTGAAGTTGTGTGATCTTTAAAGTGTTCTTAGGTAGGCATACCGATAACACCCCCACAACAATATCTTTCTGGCATTGCATTTTGGCCGCGGCCGAGCGTATTGAGGCGCTATGCTAAGATGCGCGAGGCCGTTCCCCGTTGGAGGTTCGAATCCCCCCTCGGGCATGGATGTTTGTGCCGTCTTTAGTATAAGGTAGTTCATAAGTGGTTTGTAAGTTTAGGGACTGATGACCCCGCAGTTAAGTCCCATAAGGTCCTTTTTTTTTTAATGTTTGTAGAGTCTATGGGACTTAACTACGGGGTCATCAGTCCCTAAACGTAGAAACGACTTATGAACTACTTACAACTAAGGACGGCACAAATATCCATGCCCGAGGGGGGATTCGAACCCCCGACCGTAGTGGTCGTGCAGACCGTGACTGGAGCGCCTCAGTCCTCTCGGCCATTGCGGCCGGCCCCATAACGTCTACAAACATTATATTGCATTTTTGACTGCCACTAGTGTAGCTGATGTGTGGCGAAACAATATGTACGCAGCGGCGCAGAGTTTTTCGTCCGCCTGTATGGTTACAGCTGAAAGAGCGAGCGGCAGAATGTGCACGGGACATCGGTCAAAGGGAACTAGGCAAGTTAAAGCACCTCTGGAAGAATAATGACAACGTCGAGACGAGGCGTTAGAACGTTGATATTCGCGTGGTTGGAAATGTCGCCTTTTTTAACTCGCGACGGTGAGGCTAAACAGCGCCAAAATGTCAGCGGGCTACGCGTGAACCAGCCGGCAGCAGAGTGCAGAGAGGTGCGGTGTATCGGCAGCGGCGCTTCCCTTTAAATTAAAGCGCGGCGGTCTTGACTCCCCTTTAAAAATGACAAACAGTGCCAGCTGCAGCCACCCCTTTAATGCCTGACGCGCGTTTCGCCCCCGTGCCCGGGCTGCACACGGCTTACAGCGGCAACAAAAACTGACACATTTAAACAATTCCAAGTGCTCTCACAATGTACTCATTAAAGGGTAAAATCTTAAACCAAGTTCAACAATTTTTTTAAAAGATTTCTCCGCCGTGCCACAGTTTTACTGCTATTTTGTTTAACTATTCAGATTTCGGCCTAAAGCCGTCCTCACACGGGACGTGTTTTCCCAACGTGGTGCAGGCCAGACGTGCTGTCTACCTAGTCTAGCTACAGCACGCTCTGAAACCACCCGCTACATCCCACGGAACACAACATGCTGCTAATCGTGATTTGCTTTGCGACCGCAGCGCTCTCCAGTGCCCGTCATGGGCTGGCGCACTGGTCATTGTGTTTACTAAGATGGATGTGCGTAAAATTAAACGGTATCTCTCTCAGCCATCGTCGGAAAAACCGAAATGCTTTCTTATGCTTGCAAGTGGCATGCAACTCTTACAGAAATTGTATTTTTTTTTTCCTTCTTCAAGAAGCACAAGACGGTACATGTATCTGAAAGCGGTTGAGAATAATAACGAAATTTACGGCAAAATCTCTTTCGGCAAAAATTCTTAAACTGTCAATGGTGAAATACATCATTTGCACCAGCTCCAGTTGTCTTGCTCTTATATTCCCATTTTCCACGTTGTACATATTCTGTATATTCGGAGATAATAGGTTCTGACCATATATTTTACTTGTTATACACGCGAGACAACGCCTCAGTTCGACAATGTTCGTCGTGATAATTTTTGCTTCTAGTATTGTACGCAAACAGTTTTATTGCTTTACTTCATCTGCTTCCATAACCACACTCTCTCTGCACTGTGAAACTGAACTGTTCTAACAGTGTACTGGAATGCAACTTAATTCAAACACCGTGGGGAAAACCGAGTGACGTAGGGTACTGCCTTGAATTTTATTTGTTCCTGTGGCCTAGAACGAAAAACTCAACAAATGCTCTTGTGGACAAAGTTCGTTTCTGTTTCTAATCAATAACGTCGAGTATAGAATATTATAACTGTATTAAATTAACAAATAAGTTGCAATAACCGCAATTAGAAATGGTTAAAAATATCTGGGAGAATGAAGATACATACCTGTTATTTACATCTATTTTCCTCCGCAGCTCGTGACGCTAACCACTACGGTAATACGTCGTCTTAAAGAAATAACGATTATCGAATATTATACTTGATTTATAAGAAAGAACCAGAAACGTTAAGGAAACAAAGAAGTAAAAATACAAATATTTCGGAGGTGCACAGAGTCGAACGCATTCCGCCGATCATATCTGCACTACAATCGGCAACGCTACCAACTACCCTATTCCTACTCTCGCGTCGGTGGTTCTGAATTCAGCTATACTACGCTTCTAAAACAGGTTGCTATTATGTTATTTATGTATGACAAAGCATCACAAAGACGCTTATTTTATAGAGTCCGTTATACCGTATCAAAGGAACGATATTCTTTCACATTGTACAAATTATAACACTGGCACACGTTAAATACGAGAACCTTTAAAGCTGTGAAAATGTTGTTACCGGTAATTTATTGTAACAAATCATATCTAAAATGAAGCCTTTTAAAAATTTCTTCAATATTCTGACGCTTTCAAAAACATTATATTCATACATCGTACGCTACAACGAAAGAAGGCACGAAATACGGAGTTCTGTTTGCAATATGGCGGCCTTCTGCTTGTCACGTGAAAACCAGGTCGCTTTTCAATGGCCACGTTCCACTCCACGAAGCAGAAATCTAACATGCTGGATCCTTCATTCCACGCTTCGCAGGGCAGTGGAACGTGGAATTCCACGCTGCAACGGCACCACGTTCTCATCTACGTGTGTTTCTACGTCCCGAGAGAGGACGGCATTAGGCGATTTTAAAGTGTTACGAAAGTCTTCATTTGGATGTGGCCATTATTATTATTATTATTAATAATAATAATCTTTCATTCCATCTCTGATGGATATGGAGGTTTGCAGGAAGGCTCTACCTTTTCAGCCAAAGGTTTGTGTATATGCTGTATCGGCACTATTTATTTTGCAAATTTGGCTTGCGTCTGTGCCTTTGTTGTAAATGGGAGTAGCTTGTTCTTGATATTTCTTCTTTGTTCTAAATCCCAGAATCCGCCTTACGACTGAGAGAAAAAACTACAGTGGGGAAAAACCTCAGCTGGAATTTATTCTTTCTTTCAAGAATTTTTTTTCTGGAATCATTGTATTATTACTGTTGTACTGCTAGATCATCCTAACTCTCTCTGGGTTCGTTTTTGGCCTGCGCAAGGTTTCGGTAGCGTCTTCATATTCTAGAGGTATCAGTTGTCACTAGTTACTTATACGGAGTCAGTCAGGAGGAAAGGAACATGCTTTCAGCGGTGACACTTTGGTGATTCTGAACGAAAAATTTCTAATAATCATACGCCATTTCCTTGCCCGTTTCCGGGTAAAACAATGGTAACAACAAGGAACGGGAAAGATGCAAGTGACAGTGAATTAAGATACTGTTTACGTTATGGTTTGTTTAATTGTATGAGTTTCCTCACAAAAGATGTTCAAACAGTCCACCGTTAACTTCACTGAGTCTGGCTGTTCTTGTAATGAGGTGCTGTATTGTCGAACTGAATTCTGCTATGTTGCCTTTAGTATAAGGTACTTTATAAGTAGTTTGTAAGTTTAGGGATTGATGACCCCGCAGTTAAGACCCATAAGATTACAAAACATGTGAACTACTTTTTTTTAACTGTAACACGTGAAAATAGCCTGAGACCGAAATCGAAATTCTGAATATAATGACCTAATGGCCAAATGGCGGAGAAATCTATTACATAGTTTTAGTGCGCCTCGGTTGCAGAGTGGTAGAGTGCCAGACTACAAATCCAAAGGTCCGGGGTTCGATCCCCGCTAGGTCCTAGGATTTTTATCTGTCACTTTCCACTTCTTTCCCCTCTGGCAGTATTGCTCATGTGAAAAATACCGAGTAGCACCGTGGTTCGGAACCCACGTTAAACACGTTAAACTGTAGGTCCCCCTATAACTGGCTGGGTAAGTCAGTTCGAAGGTCGGAGGAAGGCAACGGCATACCACCTCCAAACAGGACCATGCCTAGTAAAGCACTGTGGTGTTCAAACCAATCTTCGGATTGATGACTGCTTTGCCTTTTTTTTACCTACATGACTTTACGAGACACAAAAACCAAAAATTTACAACAACAAAACTTGGAAGAGTAGCGCGATTACAAAAAAATTCCGCTTCTCCCGAACCTGATGGCGCTCAAATTTGCACATCCATTACTGGAAAAGCATAACATTACTTCCAGAAAATTCAACACATTATTTCAGACATTTACGGAACTTTTTCTCACTGAAATGATGCACTACATAACGAAAAGAAAAGTCTATCACTTAGTACATTTTCGCTGTTAATGGGATCAAATTTCTGCATGTGCCATGACCTTCACTTATTACTTTTTAACTATTTCCTCTATCGTAACACACGATAAGTACATACATATATCACTGAATGAACAATCAAATTATATCCCTGTACTAGACACGGTGCAGGAGATATGACGTCATTAATAATTAGATGCGTTTTGCCTTAGCAGGCAACACAAATTACACATCCTATAATCAGCCACTATTCCATGACAGCAGCGCTTAGCGAAGTGTACCTAGCGGGAATGATCGCGCAGTCTGAGGCACTGAGTCACGGATTGCGCGGCCGCTCCCGTCAGACGTTCGAGGCCTCCTTGTGACTGTGTGTTCTCGTTATTGTTGTCCTTAGCATAAGTTGATTTAAGTAGTCTGTAAGTCTAGGAACAGATGAAGTGAACAGTTTGCTCTCTTAGGTTTACAAAGTTCTGAACATTCTTTTTAGTGACGTGCAACGAACCTTAACAATAGTTTCATTTTTAAGTCTTTTCTTACTTGGATACTAATCGTCTAGAATAAAGGAATAGGGGCTCTATTACAACTGTTGCACAGTACCTTCCTTTATTTTCTTTCTAGTTTTTTGTTGACAGCGAAGACCACGTCACCAGCCTCAGACGGGGCTTTAAAAGTTACATCGTTTTAAAGGCTCAAGAAGGTTTTATCTCATTTTGATCGCTTCATTTTGGTACACTGAACGATGTGGTGCAGTGGTAACGCACTGGACTCGTATTCGGGAGGAAAATGTTCAAATGTTTGTAAATCTATCGGACCAAACTGCGTGGTCATCAGTCCGTAGCTTACAAACTACTTAAACCTAGGTAAACTAACCTAAGGACAAACACACACACCCATGTCCCAGGGAGGACTCGAACCTCCACGGCGAGCAACCGCGCGCTTCACCAACCTCACTAAAGAATCCGAGCGTGAGCTCCAATAACCACGCTGTCGACGGGACGTTAAACCCTAAGCTTCCTTCCTTCATTTCTGTAGATGCTGTGCCAGTTTTACAGTAAACATTTCACACCAGCTTGCCATCCTGTCCTTCGGGAACCGTTGGATTTCATCTTTCATCGCCGGCCGCGGTGGCCGCGGGGACTGCGGCGCGCCAGTCACGGTCTGCACGGCCACTACGGTCGGGGGTTCGATTCCCCCCTCGGGCATGGATATTTGTGACGGCCTTAGTGTAACCTAGTTGATAAGTAGTTTGTCAGTTTATGGACTGATGACCCCGTAGTTTAGTCCCATAAGCTATACAAACATTTGATTTTCATCTTTCATCTCGCCGCCTAGCCACATGTTCCGTCAGCTGAGAGAACCTGTGGTACTCGTTCGGTGCCAAAAGTTCTGACAGTAACCTGGGTATGTGTTGTTCCAATGGAATTTTTTGCGAGAGCCGGGAGGTTTGAAGGACGACGTGTGAGCAGCCGTTGTGGCGGATGGAACGCCCTCGCTCAACATTCCTCTTCTGCAACTCTGAATCTCCCTTCTCAATCTATTCTATGTTTTCATATAACCTGTCAGCGTTTACTGCTGTTACATCAGGCAGGAAGTCTATCAACACTGGTACAAAAAACGCATTTGTCATAACTCGACCGACAAAGTGGTTCTTCCAATTTTCGCAAATGGAAATGCCTTCACCCGCGTAACTGTTGTTTTACAACGTGGAATAAAGCCCAGGTTTGGCAATCGATTGCACAAAGTTGTCCTACAAGTGAAGACGTTCGCAGCAAGAATCGTTGCCGTTTGTGTTCTTCTGTGAGCATGCGCGATGCCTTTTTTGCAGTCACCTACCGACATTGCAAATTTTCCGTTTCTCTTCTGTGGATGGAACTTCGCGGAACCTCAGTGCCCGTAATGCAGAAAGCATCTACAGTTAGCCTCCGATCTTTACGCGCTATTTCCTCGGCCTTCGCCATTGTCTCGTCGGAACATGACGGCCTATCGCTCCTTCCGTGATTGTGAATTTCAGAACGACTTACTGTAAACATTCTGCTCCAGTTGTGAACGTTTCTGGCACCCATGCAATACTGTCCATACGCTTCCTTCTATTGGTGATGAATGACAAGCGTTTTGACGGTTTCTGCGTTAAAAAGTCGCGAACTTCGCATTAGCGGAAGCGTTCAACGGGAACTCCATTCTTAACGGCTGCTAAGCCAAGCTTGACCGTTCGAGCGAAGAGCGCTCTTGTTTATTCCGGCGTGGAGGAAACGCCACTCAAAACACAGTGCCCAGCAAACCGTATTAACACTTTCTCTACGTCGCCCAGATATACGGGAACTTCTTTTAATCTGCCCTCTGCCACAGCGATGAATTAAGTTTGAACACCCCTCCTATGTTTTTTGCCATACGGCAAGAGCTGCTGGACTACATTTAATCTAATGTGATATATGTGTCATGTAACCAGAGCGATCGTTCTGAAGAATATAGCATTAGTGCTATCGAAACCTAGTTCAAGGGGCTCTAATAAACCTTTATATTCGACTGGGAGGCTAATTCGTAAGTTTTTGAATTTTGAATTTATGATGGTTCAGGCGCTATAAGATGTTTCTTAATTGCAACATTAACCGTTTGGATCTCAAGGGTTTTCTTTTCTTTGCCGGCCGCGGTGGCCGAGGGGACTGAGGCGCTCCAGTCACGGTATGCACGGCCACTACGGTCGGGGTTTCGAATCCCCCCTCGGGCATGGGTATTTGTACCGTACTTAGGATAGGCTAGTTGATAAGTAGTTTGTAAGTTTTGGGACTGATGACATCGTAATTGAGTCCCATAAGCTATACAAACATTTGCATTTTTTTTTTTTTTTTTATATATATATATATATATATATATATTTTTTTTTTTTTTTTTTTTTTCCCCTCCTGATCGGTTTCGAATAGCTTTGCGATTCACCATCGGAAGCTACATTTATGTATAGCAAGTCTCGAACAATGGTCGCTTTCCTGAAGGCGAAACAAGTAAGCGTGGATCGTGACAAAATAGGTGCTTTCTGTTTCTTTTTAAAGAAATTGCCTAAGGTACGCAACTCCCACAATGCTCGAGACTTGCTATACAGTATTTTATGTAGCATCTGATGGTGAATCGGCAGGCTATTCGAACCAAATCGTGGTGAAAGAAAAAGAAACTGAAGAGATCCAAACGATTAATGTTGCCACTAACAAACACCTGACAGCGATCAACCAACATAAATTTTAAAAACGTTCAAATTAGCCTACCAGTCGCATGCAAAGGTTGATTAGGACCCCTTGAACTAGGTTTCGATAGCACTAATGCTGTATTTTTCAGATCGATCTCTCTGGTTAAATCACATATTGGTCACGTTAGACTACACGCAGTCCAGCAGCTTTTTTCGTATAAAATATAGGAGAGGTATTCAAATGGAAAGGTACGAAATGTGTTAACAACCAAACCGGTTGAAATCTGAATACGCCGCTTTGGGATAATGTAGTGCGACATCTAGGGTCGCGAAGCATGCGTCGTCACCTCCCACTAAGAAATTCCAGATGGTACCTCCAGCATGCAAGGTGATGCTCACAGTCATTTCGACGCCCGAGACCCGATATTCTGCGAATTCCTCAAGCAAAGAAAAGCCATTAACAGTGACGTGTTCTGTGAGACACTCCGTCGTAGCCTACGCAAGTCTATCAAGAGCAAACGACCTATGATGATCACGGAGAGAGTCATTCTGCGCCATGATCGCGCGCGTCCACACGTCTCCACGGTCACAGACGCTCTTTCTGCTCCCCGTTGGAGGGTCGAATCCTCCCTCGAGCATGTGGGTGTGTGTTGTCCTTAGCATAAGTTTGGACACGTGACTACTGCAGTTTGGTCCCATAGCTTTACAAAGATTTGAACTTTTTTTTCGTGTCTAGAGCAGTACTAGCGCCTGGAGAAACCCATTAGATTAGATCAGTGCTTGTTCCATAGATCATGAATACGACATCTGGTAAGGACGTGGAAAGTGTCAGTTTAATAAGTAAGATATATTTGAAGATAATATTTGAAGACAACCTTTCTTTTTTATCCTTTTCTTGCAAAATTACTACGTCGAAAAATCCATCTATGGGGTAGGAGGAATTGCCATTCAAAAAATCTCTTAATTTCCTTAAAATGATAGCTGGCTTAGTCAGACTTTTTATGCTATTTGGCAAGTGTCCAAAGACATTTGTTGCAACATAATTCACCCCTTCCTGGGCCAAAGTAATATTTAACCTTGAACATTGAAGATCATCCTTTCTCTTAGTGTTGTATATTCTGAGGCTACTGTGCAGATCCCTAGCTCCTTGAATAAATGGTCTGCAGGAATATGATAGGTGGATTCCAGTAATTATTCTCATTATATACTTTTATACGATGAATACTTTTTACTCAGAGATGAATTACTCCGAAATTCGATGTGTTTTGAGAAAAGTGAATGAAAGTAGGCATAGTATGCTAATTTACTATCGCCAAAATTTGCAGTTAGAATTGTAACATAAGTAACAGTGCATCAATGTGTGTGTGTGTGTGTGTGTGTGTGTGTGTGTGTGTGTGTGTGTGTTTTCAATTCAATTCAATAGCTAGTGACTTCTGTCGGAAGTCTATGTTTATTAATGTTGCCATGCCATTTACTGCTCAGAACTCTGTTATATCGAAATTTAACGAGAGTACATTTGTAGAAAACCACTTAATGATTTTCTGAACGACGTTATTTACAATTTCTTCAGTTAATTCTTTTTTGTCAGGTGTGATTAAAATAATTGCATTGTCAGCAAAAAGCACTAGCTTTTGTCAATACAGAACGATTAGTCATTTATATACAGGGTGGTCGGAAATTCCCGTTACAAACTTCTAGGACTTGTAGAGGGTAGTGAGTACATAACATTTTGAATAGGAACCAATGTTCGGAAACGTATCGTTTCCGTTGCACAACGGTTTCAATTCAGATGATTACCTCATCCACTCCTACTTGAGGAATGTAATTAAGCGTTATTCAGTACAATTGTTGCAATCAATTTGAAAAGAATAATGAATCGTTCCGTTATTACCTACGCATTTTTATTACAATTTACACCTTATGGCTTACATTAGTCGACAACAACAAGAACCCAGCATTTACGGCACCAGCAGCAACGTACTGATGCAGTACAACAGCGGCTCGATGTTGCGGCCACTAGCGTCGTTACACACACTGTACATCGCTTGACGTAGTACACGTCATCGTGTCTACCCTGTTGAATAGCGTGACCGGGAACTCTGAGACGTTTCTCTTTCCCTTAGCAGACATTGACGAGTTACGCATCTGAACTGAAACTGTCGTAGAACGGAAACGATACGTTTTCGGACATGGGGTTCCTATTCAAAATGTTATGTAGGCCTACTCGCTGCCCTGTACAGGTCCTAGAAGTTCGTAACGGGAATTTCCGACGACCTTGTATATTTAGAACAGCAAAGGATCCGAGACCGAGCCCTGTCGGGGACAGTTTGTGCATAGCCTCTGCTCTGCTGTACATCATCCGTGGAGCCTCAAGTCCTGAAGATGAGGTACCCATGGATCGAAACTAGTATAAAATAAATCAAAAATTAGAAATCTATGAATAAGTGTGTGATTTTGGATCGTTGCAGAACTGGAATAGGCCGAAAACTACACATACGAACATAACCATGAATTATTATGAAAACAAGTGTGAATATTACCTACCGAAATAGAAGTCAGTTATCGACGGGTAGTATGGACTTAAAAAAACATTTAACTATGATATGACATTTGAATGACACAAGACACGAATGCACACTGGCTACAATTCCAGCTGTTGCCTCAGTGTGACACCATAGTGCCTCCATCTGATGGGAAAACCTAAACAGCAATTTGGTAAGTACTATTCAGGATTGTCTTGATTCATTCATGGATGTGTGTAGGCTTGTAAAAGGTCCAGTTGTAGAACGATCACCCGAAGGCTTGTCAAGATTGCGAGAGTCAGGTGGCAGCGAGTGGTTTCGAAATGCATTTCACCACTTTCACAAAGAAGAGGCGAAACAAATTTGGACCAAATTCAAGGCTTCTCTACGTCCAAATTTCTTCGAAAGTTTCATAGAAAAAGAAAAGAACTCACAGAAAAGGATTCTGGAGGTCTCGATGTGCACAGTGTCTACTTCAGCGGACATCACTGTATTTTTCCGAGTAAATGGTAAATTGAAATAAATTCTTGTATTTTATCTTAGTAGACATTGTTCTCTAGTATATAACCACCATTTTAAAATTTTCTTCTTAATTGTTAGTAATTCATGCATCAAAGGGTTAAAGACACTAACAATAATACCGAAATATCTATGTCTAAGCTCGCAACATCGATAGTTATTCTGTACATATCGATGGAGACCGTACACAGCAAGTTGCGTTAACAGTATTCCGTTGACGGTGTGTGTAACTGCGACATTTGGAGTACAGTGCGTAGTAATAACATTGGTTATAATTAAGGACAGTAAGCAGCCACAAGCATGGTTTAGGAAACGAGTGTTTAATAAAAGCACGGCCGCTTTGGGACTTGGACACATGGGCCTGTCAGTGTGTGGGTGGCGGCAGTCGGACGGCAGAGCTGGCCGTGGAGGCGGGGGCGGGGGCAGGTCCCGTTACGCTGCCGCCGCCTCCATCTCCCCCCCCCCCCCCCCAACAGGCCGCTACCTGTTCCCAGGCCACCGCCGGAAAAACTGCGCCAGGCCAGCAGCCATCGTATACTTACGCCGCAACACAGATCGGCGTGTTACGATGCGTCAAGCGTAATGTAAACCCAAAGACGTTATGTAAAATAAATCCGAAACGCTGCTATTTATTTTCTTCTTTATTTATACTATAGGCCTATTCCGGAAATACTTACATCATCAGGTAACTGTAATTAATATAATATTAAAAAATGCCCAGTCTCTGTTGCAGTATTTTATTTTCCAATTACGCGTTTCGCGCTGTTAGCGCATCGTCAGACTGGAAAAAGACAAATATGTTGTTACCGTCCGTGTACCTGGCGCGCAGCGAATCTAATGTGGCTAAGGTGAGTAAATTTGAAAATTCAGACTTACTTGAGCGGAGATGGAGCCACAGAACTATCTATTGCTGTTTATTGAGGTATCTTAACAAGGATACCTCCTAAACAGCAACAGATAGTTCTGTGGCTCCATCTCCGCCCAAGTAAGTCTGAATTTTCAAATTTACTCACCTTAGCCACATTAGATTCGCTGCGCGCCAGGTACACGGACGGTAACAACATATTTGTCTTTTTCCAGTCTGACGATGCGCTAACAGCGCGAAACGCGTAATTGGAAAATAAAATACTGCAACAGAGACTGAGCATTTTTTAATATTCAACACTTTTGCTGCACCAGCCGCCACCACCACCATCATGGAATGGAATGAAATATAATTAATATAATACTGTTACTTTCCAAACTTCACAGAATAATATATAATACTGTTACTTTCCAAACTTCACAGAACCTCTCCTGCGAACCATGCATGCAAGACTAGCACTCCTGGAAGAAAGGATATGGTGGAGACATGGCTTAGCCACAGCCTCCACCATATCCTTTCTACCAGGAGTGCTAGTCTTGCATGGTTCGCAGGAGAGCTTCTGTGAAGTTTGGAAAGTAGGAGGCGAGGTACTAGCGGAAGTAAAGTTGTGAGGCGGCATCGTGAGTCGTGTCGGGATAGCACTGTCGGTAGAGCGGTTTCCCGCGAAAGGCAAAGGTCCCAGTTCGAGTCCCGGTTCCGGCACACAATTTTAATCTGCCAGGAAGTTTCATATCAGCGCACACTCCGCTGCAGAGTGAAAGTTTCATTCTGGAAACATCATCTTTGCTTTCTCTTAATTTGTTATGATAATTATTGATTTTCTGATCAGATGAAGCGCCATCTGTCGGCCATTTCTAAACCCTTTTTTTTTCCTAATAAAACCCCATGTCATTCCAAGCATGTGTATCAATTTTTACCTCTCTATCTACATTATTTCGTGATTTATTGATTTTTCAAATTTATACTGAGTTTTTGATCACCCGGTATACACGTAAACGCAGATTTATTGTTACGTTTCTTTTATAGATTGATTTTTATACATTAATTAATAGTGCAGGTTAACTATGGATGTCGTTTCCATGACTTCGTAAATTGCGTATGATAAGTTACATCACATTTCAAGTTGTGTAACCATTCAACTCATACAGCACCCAGAGTAAACAATCAATATTCTACTATAGAAAAAGCTGCTCTTTCTAATGGTGCAATTTAAATTAAAATCAGAGGTGACGTATTTGAAAATATTTGCCTCCAAACTTGATCAAATTTTGCGTAGTGGTTTTTTGGAAGCAACTTTCTGGATCACTTTCTCAAAAACTGTAGAAGACATAGTTTTACCAATGTTACACTGGCTTCCCAGGCAGAATCTGTACACAAAGGCGGAATAACAAGGTACACAACGGATTAGTCGTTCAGTAAGGGACTGCCAAAGTCGGCCTTAAATTTTGGGTCACGAAATTTTCGCCTGACTTCGATAAAAATTTAAAAGGAACTACTTAATCTTTAACCACGATACTGTTATCTTTCAATTCTCTGCACAAGACTGATCTAGAGACCAAGATTTGAAAATGTGCCGTACCTTAGCTGCTGAGAAGTGAAAGTGCGTACTTGGACGAAAGTTCCTTAGGCATACGCGCGACGCATGACACCCTTCCACAAAAACGGCCAAAAATTTTGTATAACATAAAAAAAAAGAAATGTTTCTAATTCTATCGGACCAAACTGCGTGGTCATCAGTCTGTTGCTTACAAACTTCTTAAAGTAAGGTAAACAACCTAAGGATAAAACACACACACACACACACACACACACACACACACACACACACACACGCACACCATGCCCAAGGGAGGACTCGAACCTCCGACGGCGATCAACCGCGCGCTCCGCAGCGAGGCGCCTTAGACCGCTCGGTTACTCCACCGCGGCTGTACAACATCCTTTAAGACCTTTAACAACATTCTAGTAAAATTTGAAAAATAACTGAAAATGGTCGAGCTTCAACATTAAAAAAAAAAAAGAAAAAAAAATGTGATTTGACGTGGAATGACCCTACTCAGAAGGAGCAAAGGACTTTTCATTGTAATCCGAAAGGTCCATCAGCCCAAAGTTGAAGTGGGTGCCGTAGACTCTACAACGGTCAATTGGCGTCTAGGAAGTACGAGAGCGTCTCCGTGGCATTGCGCCTGTTTGCTTCACTCGTTGATACCGCACTGAGCCTTATCTTAAGGCGGCGCTCTGGCACTACGTCTCTACGGCACCTGTCGACAGACGACGTTGAAATCCTTACCAGTACACCTACTATCCCCCAGGTGGCACCTGCCGTCATCCAATCACAATCGACCTAGCGTTTCCAGATGTGCTGATTTTTTATCCGGCATTGTAAAAGGAGAACACACAAAAGGAACAATGAAACACACACAAAAAATACTTGACAGTAAAGTGTGGTGGCGAGGCGTGGTTTTTTGAGACGGTCCACTAGCGGAGCCCTGGGTGTGTTTCTCGCGACGGCCGGCAGCAGGGCGTGTCGTGCCCCGCCGCCAGTTACGCCCCACCGCCGCCTGTTAAGCATTCGCTCCCGGTGATCGCATCACGGTTCGTGGGAAGCCAGTGACGTCATGCCCTCGCGTGCTGGCTGTCCGCTCGGCTCGTGACACACTCGAGCGACACACTTGTTTTCTCACCGATCCCCTGGCCGCAAGCCTGCCGCTCGCGTAAGGCTTCCAAGATAGCCGCTACATTCGTCGCAGTCGGCAGCAGCGTTCCCCGCCGCTTTGTGCAGCCGTATTCCCAGTACTGCTCCTCAATGAACAGGACGTGACTTCACTTGAGTGGGTACATGTTTTCTCAGAGACAATGAGTTTTGTAGGTAACCCTACTGACACGTTTCACATAAACAGAGAATTGTCGCCAGGATGATCCATCGAATATCGTATACAAAACACTAATACCATCTTCCTAAGCCGCGGTGGAGTAGCCAAGTAGTCTAAGTCGCCTCTCTGCGGAGCGCGCGGTTGCTCGCCGTCGGAGGTTCGAGTCCTCCCTGGGGCGCGCGCGCGCGCGCGCGCGCGCGCGTGTGTGTGTGTGTGTGTATGTGTGTGTGTGTGTGCATGTTGTCCTTAGTTAGTTTAACTTACTTTAAGTAGTTTGTAAGCTACGGAGCTACGGACTCATGACCATGCAGTGTGGTCCGATAGATTTACAAACATTTGAAACATCTTGATAGTCCTTCCGTGTATGCTGCCGGATACTGAGAACAAAGTGGTCCGATATTTCGGCGATCCAACTGTCCGCCACCCTCAGGAACGCTGCTGCTGCTGAGTCCCGTCGAGTACTGAGGGCAGACCGACCGGCCCTTTCCTTCGTTGACCGTACTTTTGGTCTACTTTTTAGCAGTTTTAAGCTTTTCAGGTTTCTGCTCTTCCACAGGTTGGTATACTTTCCTCTGGTGTTTATTTGTCATCTGTGTAACTGGGCTTGTTACATGCTTTGTTTCATCAATGCTTTACCTGAGAAGGTCAGGCCATCGTGTCGTAGGCCTCCTGTGCGTGCCGTATTCTCCGTCCTATATAGGCGTCGCGCGTGTGTACGGCGCATGCGCCGCCTTCCAAGGTTGCTACGTACGGGACGTGTACTACTGGCGCCGCCCCTAGTGGGACATCGGTGTAACGATATATCGATTGTGGTTGCTCTAACACTGGCGCTGGCTTCGTCACAGAACGTTGCATTTTGATGTTTTTTAAAAGCGGGTGCCACGATCTGCTCAGAGAAAAACCCTTGCCTAGGTTAATCAGATTGTCCGCCAATCTAATTTCAATTGCTTCTTTGTAGACACTGTCCCAAAAACCGGCGTGTTTGTTAGAATAACCATTTTCTTTAAAGACGATCTTCAGATGTTCAGGTGATAAACTATCTGCATCTGAGATGGCATATGCCCTACGAACCAGGGTTTTAAGGACACCGTTGCGTTGGAATTGTGGATGGCAGCTCTTGGCATGCAAATACCGATCGGTATGTGTTGGTTTTCTATAAACCGTGTGTCCCAGGGTGCCACCATGTTTTCTATAAACCAATACGTCCAAAAATGGGAGCTTCCCATACCTTTCTATCTTAATAGTAAATTTAATATTAGGATGAAGGCAGATGAAGTGGTCCAAAAATCGGTCAAGCGTATCACGTCCGTGGGGCCAGATAAAGCCTTAGATGCCACATTTGAAACATCTTCACAAGATCTCCCCAACAGATAATGCACACGGTAACAGCGACTGATGACCGAGCTGTTTACTCCACTCTAACTCCTCACAACAACAAGTTAACACAATAATCCTGGACTTTCTAAGGCATCGTGCCATCAGACTTGAGGGAAAACCTCTATAAACGACTTCTCTAGTGTGAAATATTTCAGATAATGCTCATGTTTTAGTGGCGATAAAATAGTTACCCAAACGACTAATGTATTCAGAAACAAACATCCTTGCATATATTTTATTTATTTAGATTCTAACGGTTTCGGCACTATCTGCCATTAACAGGACATTATGAAAGCTACAAGGCAAAAATACACACCGTAGTGCTACTATACAGTCTCACAACATGGAGTCAGACATAAAACTTGAAAGAATAATACTTACTGCACATCAATTATTACATGAATTCATTTCTGCCAAATATGGCAAAATTAAAATTAGAATTGCGATTAGTCATTGGAATATGTCTGCTCTTCATCGTATATCTGCTGTTAAAAATTAGTGGCAATTATGCTGCTGTTCATAATATGAAATTCATGCAAAGTTAATTGCATTGTTATGTGTTCAATCACTTCTATGTCATAATAATGTATTTCTGCAGATGTTCCTGGAGTTATGTATGCGGAAACCAGGAGAACTCGTTTACCATTGATCATTGTTTCAATTGGACATCTATCTCCGACTCCCACAAGTGATCCAGAAATCCTCTTCGCACGCATTTCTTCAGCTTCGAATTACAATAGTTCATAGTCTGCAAACTGAAATCCATGACGATGCTTCGTTATCAAAAGATGCATAGTCCACCAGCTCGACTCAACTGCGAAACGGGACGAAATCCAGGAATTCCAGTGCCCTCATCGTTCTCAATCCACGACTCTGTTAATGTCTTCACGATGAGCTCTCGCCCGTTGACTGCTGAACGTTCAGAACGAAAGGGCTGTTGGATGCAAGTCCACAAAACAAGCGAAACAAAACGAGTTGTCATAGAAACGCTTCCTGAACTACAAATCGGCAGGGATAGTATCGGTTTCCGGTCACGTTATCGATAACGTTACTTCCGTCAATTTTCGATTTTTTATTGATACCGTAGAGCAGTGATTTCAACGTGTGGGTCGCGACCCCCAGGGAGTCGCAATGTCTTGCTCAGGGGGTCACCGTAACACATGAAAGTAGTTGCACCAAAATATAAACAGAAGTCCATTAATTCAAAATGTATTTAATGTTAAAATTACGGAGTTTCTTGTGTCTCATTTATTACGATTTGATGGTAGATTGTTTCATTACACAATGTCTTAATGGTAAATAAGCGCAAAGGCTGAAAACTGTTTTGAGGAACCACTCAGTATGTAAAAAAAACATGATATACTAAGTTATTCTCAATAATTCGAAAAAAAAGATCTACGTCTTTACAAATTGTCTATACAGTGGAACCTTTATTAATGAGCGTAATTCGCTTCCGAATCTTGCCTGCCGGCCGCGGTGGCCGAGCGTACTGCGGCGCGTCAGTCACAGTCTGCACGGCCACTACGGTCGGGCGTTCGAATCTCCCCTCGGGCATGGATATTTGTGCCGTCCTTAGTATTAGCTAGTTCATAAGTAGTTTGTAAGTTTAGGGACTGATGACCCCGTAGTTAAGTCCATAAGCTCTACAAACATTTGAACATTTTTGTATCTTGCCTGAAATGAGACATACTAAAGCAAAACAAATTCCTGTGGGAAATCAGGTAAAAATGGTATAACGTGTTCCATTCCGAAAAATATGCACAAATAACTTCGTCCAACAATTTAAAAGAAAGCTGAAACAAAGTACAGAAGATTTAGTTTTTCTTTTCAGATAACATCATGGGCGCCGTGAGGGGGGCGCAAGGAGGTTCACTTGCATGAAAAAAGATGGATAAATAAACTTTTATTATTGTATAATATAAAATATAATAATTCCGACGTAAGTTTCGTGGCAAATTACTGTCTAAATAGAAACCAGCCGCGGTGGAGTAGCCGAGCGGTCTAAAGCGTCTCGCTGCGGAGCGCGCGGTTGCTCGCCGTGGAGGTTCGAGTCCTCCCTGGAGCATGGGTGTGTGTGTTTTTCCGTAGGTTAGTTTACCTAGGTTTAAGTAGTTTGTAAGCTACGGACTGATGACCACGCAGTTTGGTCCGATAGATTTACAAAAAATTGAACAAATTGAATAGAAACCTGAAGCAGCTAGGCTGTTATCCAAAAGTGTTCATTGTTTAGTTTATCTGCAAAAACGCCAACAACACCCAAAACACTACTGTAGGCGTGTTCCAAAGATTTGTATTCGAATACCGGTTCTTTTCCTGCGTGCCTTAATACAGAGGCCTTTAGATAATTATAAGATTGCCCTGGTATAAATTATATCATGAGTATAATTTTAATCGACTGCATTTCACGAGGAGAACACGGTGGCGTATTTTGGATGTCATACATATTTTACAGGTTAATACGCTCAGAGCATCACCCCGACGCCGTAGTTCAAATGGATAAGTGTTTTATTTCATTTTATTGGTTTCGGACACTTTCCCCATTTGGCCAGATACTCGCGCGTACTTACTCTAAGTGGGACATCGAGAGAGGAAGGAAGCGTCTGTGGTCTTTTACAGGGAAACATGCCAGAATTTTGCTGGAGTAAACTTGAGAGACCACGGAAAACCAAGATCAGATTGGCCGGCCCCTCATGGGTAAGCGCAGACAGAAATCGGGAAACATTATGTTGAAATCTCCCACCCTAATAGTGGTAAAACAGGCTCCAGTTTATAGTCATTACTACAATCAGGGTGAAGTTTGTCATTTGGACATAAACGTTTCTGTAGTACACTTTTTGGCATCTCATGACTTTTATCCGTCTTTTCTAATTTAAAAGATAACTGGAAACCTGAAAATTTCATAGGCACTAAGCAAGATGACACTTTTTTTACCTTCTAATTCTTCTCGGGCGCCAAGAAGACTCTTAAATTGTTTTAATGTTGTATACTCGATAAGAAAATATAATGATTTACTCTCTCATGATAGCTTTCAGATTAGTTGGGTTTATCTGCAGCTTTAAGAATATAAGAAATGCCACGACATTACTCTAATTTTTAAGCACAAGCTATACTGTGTATTTGTCTTCAAACTTCTTTTAAGCTTTCTACATAAACACTGTTCAGATTTGTCTAAGCGTTTCAAATATTGCGTGCAACAACTAGCTTGTCACCAGAGATCAAAAATATTATAGATCCTCGCAAAATGACCCTGAATCACACCACTAAACAGTACTTTTCCTACGAAACAAAAATACATCTTCTCACTGTCTGCTGAAACTCCTCAGTATTTAAATCGTCGTTTCCCCTTCCCTAAGAAATCAATACTTAGTTACACCTACGGTATTGCAGGTCGAGACGCACCCCTCTGGAAACAACCCTGGCGGCGCCCATGGATAACATAGTTTCCTTACGGTTCGTGAGGAGGGTGAAACGTGTCCATAAAAAATTATTTTTATAAGAAAATGTCTAATATTGTGCCTCCTGTTTTGTATCGAGTAACTTGCTTGCAAGAAAATGTATAATATCGCTTCTACTGTATGTATCGATATGTGTAAAGTTTCATCTCTGGCAAAGATCATGTATTGCATAGCATTGTAGCTCGCACTGAGAGAGAGTAGCACTAGTGGTTCAGCTCGCTTAGAGAGCGGTTGGGTTGTGTGTATGGCTCCGATGTAGAGCAGAGGCTGCTTTGCCAGCAAGTCAGAAGTTGTATTATGTAGGTAATGTAATGCTGTTTATCAATAATAAGTAACTTAACCCTGTTTCATATTTCATTTACGTAGTTAGAAAATTAACCTACTTCCTTCATTTGATAATTACTTGATTTAGTGGAGTGTTGATTTGAATAACATTATTGAACATATTTTATTATTGGTGCGATAGTAAGATAATAGTTGATTTGGATTTCAATAATAACTGATCGACATAAATTCTCACAGTCAAGCATTAAGAAAGTGATTTGTGGTTTTTCTTATATCTTTCTCGCAGTCAAAATTTTTGAGTATAGTCAGTGTCTGTTTCAAAAGGTTACATGTCACAGTTGTTTTGTTAAAAATATCCGTTGCGCACATAATCAGTTTAATGCACTGTTTCTTATACATCAATATCAGGGCCATAATTAAACCAAATAGCTGAGTTAATGAACAATTTATTGTCTGATTTAACGAAAGGTTCTACATTCCGAAAACACGCGTACAGCTTTTATCTGGCGACCCTGCCAGGATAGTTCACAAACAGGATCGTGACGTAGTTAGATACGTAGTCTTATTTCAGTTAGTTTGTCTTTTCCACTAACCAACTTACCTTTTGGCTCTTAATTTAATTTTTGTAGCACCATCCTCTGTTGTAGCAACAGTAGCATAGTAATTGTTTCTGTAGTCTGTTACTTACCATTCTTGAGATTGTGTAGTATTGTTTATAGTAGATGAATTGAATATACAAATAATTGCATTACTACTGAACAAGCCTCTCTTTTATATTGCCTGATGTTTGTTGTGATGAAAGTTCTAGTACCGCGGAACTCGTGTGATAATTAACGGTTTGCGTAATCTCGATTGTGATTGTATGTTGCACTAGCCCGATTCAACCTATTGTTCTCTCATAATTACTGTGTGTAATTTTCAAAAAATTAGCAGTAGGTGAAAATAAATATTATTGGTCACTTTACTGCAAAATTCTGTTAACAATGTCGAAGAATAGGAGAGTCCGCGCTGATGCTAAAACTGCTTCCGAAAATGAGACCTTGAATGAAGCAAGGAGAGAAACTGAATTTTTACAAGAGTCTTCTCACTGCACTGATACAAATACGACAGTAAATACCGTGTCCGAAAACGCGGAACAGATTAGTTCGGGAACAGACAATATGGATAATGACAAAGTACAGGATTCGACAATACAGAATTCCGATTCTTGTAATGTGGTTGCGGAGAATAATGCATCGGTTCCGCCTAGCTCTGCTACAAAAAATACTTGTGCGACGGCTATGGAAAACGTATTACCAAATGATTTCATGCAAATTTTATTGTCACAGCTCTCTAAATTAAATGAGAATAGTCAATTACAATCTCAGGAATCTCAGAAATTAAATGAAAAACTTGAGAATAGTCAATTACAATCTCAGAAATTAAATGAAAAACTTGAGGAACAATCTCAGAAATTAAATGAAAAACTTGAGAAAATTGAACAAACGTGCGATTCGAGGTTTGTGAGTATTCAAAGTAGTCTTAATAAGATAAACGAGGACAACAATCGGTTCAGGGAACAACTGCTCAATACTTTCAAACGTGAATCTCAGCAAATAAGACAAGATATTCGCGACGAGATTAACCCGGTAGTGGAAAGCCTAGCGTCACGAGTGGAAAATATGGAAAGCCTAGCGTCACGAGTGGAAAATATGGAAAGCCTTGCGTCACGAGTCGAAAATATGGAAACTACTGAACTCGCTCAATTGAAGCAACAGAGTAATCTAGTTGTTGAAAAGTTGCAGAACTTCCAGTCAGTCACGACGGAACAGATCAATAAAATTAATAAACAGTTTGAGGATATTACTGTTAAGATTACCCAAATTAGTGATAACACTGACAAAAGTTCTGATGTAACGCATCCTACCCCGTTTAATGAAACTAATGAATATCTCGCCCTTGACCGTTTCAAACAAGGTCAAATGACCATTAATCAGCAATACAAGGCTGAGGTCAGAAAATTAGATGATCGTGTGGCGCGAATAGAGAGGAAATTTGACCACACTTGTGGAAATCCATACAAAGATGTAGAAGAAAATTTGAACGAAAATGACAATGATGATTCGAGCCAAGTAGGTCGCTTGGTACGTGAACGAAGTGTACCTCATAGTAACAACAATGAAGACGCAGTGCGTAGTTTACGCTCACTTACGCCGCACGGGCGAAAGGAAGCGTTTGACTACAAGCATTTCCTGACTGTACGTAAATTCAAGACATTTAAAAACTCTCCGAATGACTTGCACCCTAAAGAGTGGTTGCAGCAATTCGATTATTGTCTTCTCCCGAATTGGCCACTTGAGCACAGATTAGAATTTATATGTGGTTATCTGGAAGGCGAGCCAGCCACCAGAATGAGAGCTATTGCACAAGAGTGCTATAGCGAGAGTCAGTTCCGACGCTCATTTCTATCCGCATACTGGTCGGAAGCGGCACAAGACCGCGTTAAAAACAGTATTGCGACATTCAAAACTTTTGAGCGATCAAATTTCTCGAGCCCTGTGGAATATTTCCAAAACTTAGTATACAAAAATCAATTTTTATCGGCACCTTACTGCCCTGCGGAATTAATCAGAATTTGTTTGAACAAATTGCCTCTACACTTGCGTCAAATTGCCATTGCGGCACGATGCAAGAATGATATTGAAGCCTTTAGAAATCTCTTACAAGACTTAGAAGAAGAAGACGAGGAAAATTCCTCGCGCAGTCGATATTTTGAAACAAACAGATATGATCGCCGGTCGCAACAAAGCCCGCCGCGTTCTAAACGTCATCCAGAGCACGAGAATCAAACAAAAAGTAATTCTTTCACTAGTGAAACTTTAAAGACGCACAAGTCGAAAGGCATACACCACATTTCCAATATTAAAATTTTCAAGGAATAAAAATGGGGTAGAGAGTCCATTAATCTGTTTTGGACACACCAAGTGGCGATTGGTGCCCCGTTCTCGAGCTGAGTGTCACTATTCTTCCGCTTTTCCTTAGTGCGCTCTATCTACCTCTTTTTCTCACTGTTACTTTTCTCTAACTCTGAATACTTATGCTCTATGCTACGCAGGGATATTGTCATACGAAACTTTGATTATCTTGCAATTTGCATATAACGAACTCTGTGGCTGTGCAAGACAAATAAAATTAATGGAAATTTTTGATTGTGTAATCTAATCAAGTTCCTATGTTTCAGAAAATATCAGATTTCTCTTCTGTGCTACTAATTGCATAACTTACGAAGTTCTGAGCGAGTGAAGAAGATTTTGAGTTGACATGAGCATTTGGTAAGCCAAGAACATTATGGAGGATGATGAGTAAGGCAATACACAATATGTCATGGTGGTCTTTAAAATGCATTATTGTTTATGGATAAATGATGGTAAGGAAGGTATTGGTAACAGTCAAAGATGTTTGATAAATGTAATTATGTGGACGAGATTATACAACGATTATGAAGCAATTATGAGGAGAATCGCTATGTTGCTAATGATGACGAGATTATACAATGATTATGAAGCAATTATGAGGAGAATCGCTATGTTGCTAATGATGACGAGATTATACAATGATTATGAAGCAATTATGAGGAGAATCGCTATGTTGCTAATGATGCTATGTTCTGTTCTTTTCTTATGTGCTTACTCGCACTGCCCTTTTGTGTTTTCTCTTTGTGCTTATGTGCACCATTTTGTATGTTGATGCATTGTGCCTTCAATGGCATGTGTGATTGGTGAGATTCATATCCTTCTGATGCTCTGTAATTATTTGTAATTATGTGTAATGAATATTTCTAATTATGCTTGCAGCTATGCGTATTGCTCTTGTAATCAAAGCTTACCGCTATGCTCACTAATTATATACCTAAGCCCTACCACTATACTAATTAATTTTATAATGAAGCTCAATGACAATGTATGGTTATGCTTATACGTTGCACACAGCCATCTATCTTGCAAACTTGCAGCTATGCCATAAATTGCGCCTAGTTAAGTCTAGAAAGATAATGCACAGAAGTATTTTGCTTTTGCTTACTACTATCTTCCAAATTTTATTGATGATCTTGTTGATGAAAATCTGCAGCTATGCCTAACGAATATTACGTCTGTGTTTATGTTATTGGATGATTTACTGTGATGTACATCTAGTACTGTGCCAAAATTTGCACTAATTGTTTTGTTTGACCCTACTGTTGACTCAGACAGACACAGACATGACCTGATGACTTGAACCTCTTTTGATATTCTCACGAAACTACCCTGATGTGTTATACCTTAAGGCAATGAAATATGTAGCTCAGTTGAGACAAAAGCCTGGCCATGGCAACTTATGTAATTTAAGTGTTATAATTTGTGGTAATGTAATCACCACCATAGTGATATATATTAATTTAAAGAGATATGAACTAATGGTAATTGGAATGTCAATTTAAGTTATATCATGCCAAATTGATGACAAGCACCCTCAATGTATTTCATACGATTATGTGTTTGTAAAGCAATATGTACATAGTATGTACAGCCTTGTGCTTATATGAAATGACACTAATGTTGTAGATACTCTAAAATAAGAATTAAATTACTCATTAGTATTCAAATGTATCCGTCTTCAAGACACTACTTGTAATGTAAAAATATGGTTTAATACCATGACCCCATTTGTACCACTTGAATTTGTGGGAAAATATTTCTGTAGATATGTTCTAATCAATGACTTTTCTTTCAGTCTAAACTGAAATATCATGACTATGTTACTAATTTGTGTGTAAAATGCTTTATTTCATGTACTTTGGACACGCATGGGAAGTGGCGATTTCGCACACGAGATTCCAGAATGCACACAGAACAATGGACGAGTTACTATACACCACTGATTTTGGGCCTTTTAATGAAGATGTTTGTTGGATGATGTTTGGCCACACAGTACTGTCCATTGCAGCCTTGGCCACCCACCACCAGTTTGCTCTAATTTTGGCTATGCTGATGCAGTCTGCTAATAGCTCTGTTGGTTGGAGCACACTTGGTTGTCGAATTGCATGGAGGAATACATCAGAACCTTTTCCCCATGACTCCCACTTCAATGCAACCAGTCAGCCCGCCTACAGTGTGGTGTAATCTCACAGTGTTTTGTGTTCGTGTGCAGACCTAAAATGAATGTTAGGAGCTAATGTGCTATTCGTGTGCATATACTATTCAGTGCCTCCCATTGCAAACGTTGTCCACAGGTTCATTACCAGTGTTTAGGTATATTTCATGGTTCTTTCACAGTCAGTGACCAAAATAAAATTGTGCTCTTGATAGATACATATACTTAGTCTGAAATGTCATTGTGCCTATTCGATTGACAAACGTTATATTGAAATCCTATTGTGCTGAAGTAGTAACATTATTTTGTACATGATCAGAAGCCTATTTAGTCAAAAATTTTACATGTATGTTCTAGCATCCATGAAAGTATAGCATTTTAAATGCATCACAGAATACAAAACTGACACTTTATCTTATACTAAGTGTACTAAAAATTTACATAGACTACATTGTGCACAAGATACAAATGTTCATTTTATGTTCCCAAAAATACTGATCTCTTGTACAAAATGTAAACCCATGGAACTTACACTACTGCGTGTATTACTTGTAATTACCACATTTTCTTTAAAGAATGATGACATTAGTTAAACTATCTTTTGTAAAACTTTGTATATGTTCATGTTTATTATTGTATATTTTTTTTCCATTTGTGTATTACTTCTAGCTATCTCATTTTCTCCACTATATCATTTGTCAAACTATGTTTTCTGAAATTCTATATACTTATGTTTACCATTATGTATAATTGTCATATATTCCACTTATTGCTGATGTTCTGTAAATTTTGACATTTGCTTATGCCTGTCACACCCTGTACCTCTCCATGCGTGACTTTTGATGGTACTGTTCTGTAAAATGGCATGTATTTATGACTGTCACATTTTTTTTAAATTTTTTTATGTACTCCATCTGTTGTTTTGATCTTGTTATATTTTGGATGTCATTAATGGATTTTTGGACTTGAAATTCAGTAATTTTGCTGGCTAGGCAATGCCATTGGCATCACCCACCCTACAAAATTTTAATAGGTAGGAGGGGGGTGATGAAACGTGTCCATAAAAAATTATTTTTATAAGAAAATGTCTAATATTGTGCCTCCTGTTTTGTATCGAGTAACTTGCTTGCAAGAAAATGTATAATATCGCTTCTACTGTATGTATCGATATGTGTAAAGTTTCATCTCTGGCAAAGATCATGTATTGCATAGCATTGTAGCTCGCACTGAGAGAGAGTAGCACTAGTGGTTCAGCTCGCTTAGAGAGCGGTTGGGTTGTGTGTATGGCTCCGATGTAGAGCAGAGGCTGCTTTGCCAGCAAGTCAGAAGTTGTATTATGTAGGTAATGTAATGCTGTTTATCAATAATAAGTAACTTAACCCTGTTTCATATTTCATTTACGTAGTTAGAAAATTAACCTACTTCCTTCATTTGATAATTACTTGATTTAGTGGAGTGTTGATTTGAATAACATTATTGAACATATTTTATTATTGGTGCGATAGTAAGATAATAGTTGATTTGGATTTCAATAATAACTGATCGACATAAATTCTCACAGTCAAGCATTAAGAAAGTGATTTGTGGTTTTTCTTATATCTTTCTCGCAGTCAAAATTTTTGAGTATAGTCAGTGTCTGTTTCAAAAGGTTACATGTCACAGTTGTTTTGTTAAAAATATCCGTTGCGCACATAATCAGTTTAATGCACTGTTTCTTATACATCAATATCAGGGCCATAATTAAACCAAATAGCTGAGTTAATGAACAATTTATTGTCTGATTTAACGAAAGGTTCTACATTCCGAAAACACGCGTACAGCTTTTAAGGGGTGCTCCTCATAATATTCTTACTTGTAAGGGGTTTGCATATCCGAATAGGTTGAAAAACACTGCCGCAGAGCATAGCGTGTGTATATCAAGACGGGCATAAACTCCTAATGACAACATGTACAATCAATGTAATAATTATGAAACTGGCAGTCTGGTGGATACGCAAAATGCCAACAAGTTTAAATCTCTTATTTTGGGGAAGAATTAATTGTTTCGTCAGCACGTTGCGTTGGCAGCGCTGACTTCAGTGATTTTGCCCACCCTAGCAGCCTCCTCCCCCGCAACTACTTTGCAGTCATGTAGACAGAAGAGCAGTGGAACTGATATTGCTGACCGGTCCAAAAGAGAGGAAATCGTAGAGAATGCGCGTTGTGCTTCTTTCTACATGTAAATGCAAGTTAACGACAATGATGGCATTCAAAAGACTGGCTTGCTATGTGCAATGTATATTTTACTTTTTCTCTGCGATACTGCCCCCACAGGTGTATGAACTGTCAGGCCTTCATAAACTAACATACGTCTTTATGTGAAATATTTTCGCTTCTCTATGCGCTTTCTAGGACGCACAGATATTTTTCAAGTGTTGGGCAGGCAACAATGTAACTACTGAGCTTCGCTATCTTCAGAAACGCACAGCAAGAAAAAATCTTCAGCACTTTGTCATCTATTCCACAATGTCCTACATAATTGCAGTAAAATTTTTATGAGCGATTTGTATTTCGAAGTTATAATTTCTACAAGCCTTTTATATTGATCCTTTAGAACCATATACAAATTTAAAATTTTCTTAGTCGTCTCGATGCTCGTAAGCCTCCCGGAGTCGACTCTGATGTCACAGTCCCGCGCATCGGATTTCCAACGAAGTCATTAAATATTTAATTTACGAATTTACGAACCCCTCTGCCGGGATGGTAGAGACTCTTTGGAGTATCGTTGGCAACGTGAGCACAGTGGCAAGATGTATTTGAGTGTAGTTAATGCGCCACTTCTAATGATGATCGTCTACATAAGAAATATACCTAAGTTCGTTGGATACATTGATTTAATTTGATTTTTCCAGGGAAGCCAAAACAGTCTTGGTCCAACACGCCACTGCCCGCACCGAAACTAAGTTTATTGTGCGGTATCGCTCCCTGTATATCTAGTAAAGCCAACCAATGCCCTTGAACAGTGCAAGGAGTCCCTTCACCAGTTCTTTATTAGACACAATTTCTTCGGGTCTGCTTGTCCCAAATGTTCTGTGCCTTTTATTCTCCAATGCAATGCATTCGAAGATTAGATGTGATGCAGTTTCATCACCGTCATCACATATCCTACATTTAGGGTCCTCTTCTGTTATTCCCATTGTATGTAGGTGTTTTTTGAAATTCCCATGGCCTGTCAGCAATCCAACCACGAGTCTAATCTCTCTCCTGTTCAGGCCCAGGATTGCAGAGCTTCTTTTAAAACATGGCTTTGGCATCATTACCTTGCCATGTTTTTGTTCGTAGACTTTGGTGCAATATTCTACGTGCTGTCTTCTGAGCCAGTTACGTAGCTCCAATTTGATCATTGCATTGGTGATTGTCAGGACAGGTTCCGGTCCAATAAATGGAGTCTCTGCCCCCATCCTGGCTAATCTGTCGGCATGTTCGTTGCCACTGATCCCCGAGTGGCCAGGGACCCACAATAGGTTTACTCTATTGCTTTCCCCTAGATCCACCAGAGCCCTGTGACATTCTGCAACAATTTTAGACCTTGTTGCAGGAGCTGCCAGTGATCTCAGGGCTGCCTGGCTGTCTGAACAGATATAATATTCGTAGAATATATGACTTCAACTGCTATTGGGCAAAGCTGAAAATGTGTACCCAGCCGGGATTCGAACCCGGGTCTCCTGCTTTCTAGGCAGTTGCGCTGACCCCTACACCACTGGGGACACAGTGATCACCGCACCTGCAAGGACTACCCATGCACGCCTCCCGTCAGATACAAATTCCCAGCTTCGCCCTGCCCATAGTACTCGAACTCGTAGTTTAACTAATTCCCGTAAGAGTAAGGGCTTCAAACTTGCCCACCCCTCCCCACTAACGATAGGATCATTGCCCGTCACCGGCATATTATATATATACATGTGGCGCCTGTTCGGAAAGAACAGACGTCACATTCTGATCCTGCAGCTGTTATTATTTAATATTCGTAGAATATATGACTTCAACTGCTATTGGGCAAAGCTGAAAATGTGTACCCAGCCGGGATTCGAACCCGGGTCTCCTGCTTTCTAGGCAGTTGCGATGACCCCTACACCACTGGGGACACAGTGATCACCGCACCTGCAAGGACTACCCATGCACGCCTCCCGTCAGATACAAATTCCCAGCTTCGCCCTGCCCATAGTACTCGAACTCGTAGTTTAACTAATTCCCGTAAGAGTAAGGGCTTCAAACTTGCCCACCCCTCCCCACTAACGATAGGATCATTGCCCGTCACCGGCATATTATATATATACATGTGGCGCCTGTTCGGAAAGAACAGACGTCACATTCTGATCCTGCAGCTGTTATTATTTAATATTCGTAGAATATATGACTTCAACTGCTATTGGGCAAAGCTGAAAATGTGTACCCAGCCGGGATTCGAACCCGGGTCTCCTGCTTTCTAGGCAGTTGCGCTGACCCCTACACCACTGGGGACACAGTGATCACCGCACCTGCAAGGACTACCCATGCACGCCTCCCGTCAGATACAAATTCCCAGCTTCGCCCTGCCCATAGTACTCGAACTCGTAGTTTAACTAATTCCCGTAAGAGTAAGGGCTTCAAACTTGCCCACCCCTCCCCACTAACGATAGGATCATTGCCCGTCACCGGCATATTATATATATACATGTGGCGCCTGTTCGGAAAGAACAGACGTCACATTCTGATCCTGCAGCTGTTATTATTTAATATTCGTAGCCCTTACTCTTACGGGAATTAGTTAAACTACGAGTTCGAGTACTATGGGCAGGGCGAAGCTGGGAATTTGTATCTGACGGGAGGCGTGCATGGGTAGTCCTTGCAGGTGCGGTGATCACTGTGTCCCCAGTGGTGTAGGGGTCAGCGCAACTGCCTAGAAAGCAGGAGACCCGGGTTCGAATCCCGGCTGGGTACACATTTTCAGCTTTGCCCAATAGCAGTTGAAGTCATATATTCTACGAATATTAAATAATAACAGCTGCAGGATCAGAATGTGACGTCTGTTCTTTCCGAACAGGCGCCACATGTATATATATAATATGCCGGTGACGGGCAATGATCCTATCGTTAGTGGGGAGGGGTGGGCAAGTTTGAAGCCCTTACTCTTACGGGAATTAGTTAAACTACGAGTTCGAGTACTATGGGCAGGGCGAAGCTGGGAATTTGTATCTGACGGGAGGCGTGCATGGGTAGTCCTTGCAGGTGCGGTGATCACTGTGTCCCCAGTGGTGTAGGGGTCAGCGCAACTGCCTAGAAAGCAGGAGACCCGGGTTCGAATCCCGGCTGGGTACACATTTTCAGCTTTGCCCAATAGCAGTTGAAGTCATATATTCTACGAATATTAAATAATAACAGCTGCAGGATCAGAATGTGACGTCTGTTCTTTCCGAACAGGCGCCACATGTATATATATGAACAGATATAGATGCTACGATCTTTGTTGCACCTACGCAAATTCTCCTCCACACATGCCCTGATGGCAGTGATTTCGGCCTGGAATACTGAGGCCAGTTTCCCTAGAGAGATGACGCCCTCCAGTCTTGGCTGCACCCCGTATACCCCGGCCCTCGTTGGATACATAGTACGATTGGAAAATTGTCCTGTGCTACTGAATGTAGCAACTGCTCAAAATGTAAGACACTCAGTATCGGTATATACAGCGTGGAAACAGTGACAAACCGGAGCTGAGGTGCCCACCTCCCCTCTTGGCCAATGACTCACTGCCGCCCGCCCCCCCGGCCACACACACCCCCGAGATATTAGGTCCTGTTTTGCCATTTAATATTGAAAGTAAATACCTTTTAATTCACTTTTTTTTTTAAATTTGAATGACGCAGCTTGCGTCATGACCAGCCTCACCCTGTGGGCACCTCTGGCCCGGAGCGTTGACAAAGGACGTGGTGCTGGCATTGCTGTGGCGGCGCTTACCTCGTCACAAGGAGCGGACGTGTGCAGTCAGCACCATCCGGTGTTGGGCCTGTGGTACAGCTGGCTGGGCGCCATCCTGCAACACACGCAACGGCCTTCTGTCAGCGCACCAGCACACCTCAGCCACACTTCTGGAAGCACACATTATCGCACTGCACTGGCGGGATGGCGTTACATCAGGCCGCTCAACCAACATGTCTTCAATTGAATGGGTCAGTTGAAAAAGGTATACATTCCAAAAACATAACCTTTCACAAAACTATACTTTCTTTATATAAAACTATTTTTTAGCAAAAACTGTACTATTGTCAAGTTTTACCTTTAAGTGTAGCATACCCATTGCACGTCATATATAAATGTTTTTATGTACCATATCACTGTATAAATATGTTCAGGAATATGTTCCTTTTTCGAATGAATGTTTATACACGCACAATAGTTTATCCTGCTAAATAGTAGAATGTGTAAACCCTTTCGGACCTAATTTTTTTTTCTGGGGGAAGGAAATAGCTCTTTTTTTTTTGCTGTACTCCTCTTGAGTTACATTTTTAATGATTTTAGAAGCAAGATTTACGCTGTTGTACGCATCCATTTACATACTACAAAATTGCATATGCTGAAAAGCAAGGCTCCTTTTTATGGAATAAAATAATTTTGTGGAACTAACTTTTGTACTAAATAAAGTGATCATTCAATATTTGCCATGCAAAATAATTACTACTACTTTCCAGTTGTACAGTGGAATACAAGTAACCCTCAGCCTGCGTGTTCCTTTGAGTTCACAAGCTGATGCGCAGTGCAACTCTGATTACTTGGTATTTTTATAGTGATCTTCCGCACTTGACAGTAAGTGTGCACGATGAAAAGGCTGAACACTCATAGTCATATACATGTTGTTTCAACTGGGAAAAAATGATTCTTATCTATCTTAGACACTGTAAAAGTTATGTACACAGTTGTAGCCAGAGGGTATGAAAGGATTAAACAGGTTTCAGAAATAATTGAGTAAAACCATTCAATCTTTGTATGAACGTAAAAGAAGGTATTTGAAAAGCGTTAGCTACAAAAATTTACAACACCTGCTGATGTGACAAACTCCTCACCTCGACGCCTAGCTAACTTTCTCCATCTCCCGTGCACATTTTTTTTTTTTTTTTCGTGAAGTCTACCCATTTTACGACTCGGTCCACCACTGTCACTGTGTATTTCTGACAAAGTTACTAGATTAAAGCTAAGAAAAACTAACAAACTGCACCAAAAATGCCGCAAGACCACAAGTTATCCGACAGCCGGCGTGGTGCAATGGACAGCGTCCCCGACTGCCGTGCTGAAGGTCGCTGGTTAAATCCCGTCCATCGGTAAAAATTTGTTTCTTTGTATTTATGTTCTACATCTGTCTCGTGTTCACTTGTCATTATTACATCTTTCTTAAGTTAACTGTTCTTCTAATTTATGGTACATTCTCTCTGTGTATAAATAGCAGAGCACTCTGCCCGAGAAGCAGTCAGTGCTGCGTGTATGTTTCAGTTCGCAATACACCTGCTTTCAGTAAAAGTGCTGTGTTCAGTTGACAACCCTGCCTTGGATGTCAAGCCTGCTTCCATTTCAACGCGACAATAATTTTGGCCAAGATCTTACCATGTAATTCTATTTCCACTTTAAAAATAACCAACATAACCTCAAACATCTCTTGTGCTGTAACACAATGACTGGACTGATCACTGAGCTCTAGGACAGTGGTGGGTGCCTCCCGTACTAGCGCGGCTCTGAGTTGCAGGGACATCTTCCTGGAATATGTTCCTTCTTCAACTCCGTCGCATCTATTGTTGGCAAGCACGTTTAAAGTAAAGGAATACGTTTCTTCTTATGCGCAATGAATGTACAAACCTCCAAAGAAGAATACGACTATTTCGATTTAATTTATGATATTTTTGAAATGTGTACCTTTTTCAACTCACCCATTTAATTACAAATCTCGTGAGGAGGTTGTACTGCAAATCATTATATAAATACGCTAACACGAAAATTGTGGTACACATTACTAATTTATTCATACAAGAAGGCCAATGAAAGTTACATAATTCGAAAGATTGTTTTTCGTAGATTTCACGAATATAAATATTATGTGTGCATTTAGCCGTTAAAAGTGGTAAAAGGAAGTAGAAATTTTCTCATCTATAGCTTGGATCAAGTTCTACATTCTCCAACAATCAGCTCACTGATTGGCCATTCGCTACGCTGTAATGCAGCGCACCTGCAGTATTAAAATAAGTGAATATCGAAACATGGAGTGCTCCCAACTCACTTTCTTGTGCCGTTCAAATGTTTCATTTTCGCAGTGATTAATAGTGGTTAAAGGAAATGGATATTTTCATATGAATGCCGATATAAAGGATGATGCGCCGGGAGAGACATCTAGCGATGCTCGGGTGGAACTACGAAGTCGAGAATGCCGATATAAATGATGATGCGTCGGGAGAGGCATGTAGCGGTGCACGGGTGGAACTACGAAGTCGACATGTTGTCAGCTCTGGAATTCTGAATATCGCAGTATCGAAATAACATTTCTTGGCGTTGTATAAATATACGAAAACCAAACTTGTAGTTCCATTTCAATTATTAGGCTAATGAAATTTATATAATTCCAAAATGGCATGAGAAGTATATACTTCCGTTTTTATTTGTTGTTATTGTATCAGGCAGTTTCCTTAACACGTAAAAGATACCGTTCCATACCTCCCAGTGCCGGTTAAACTTTACCAAATATCCCAGCGGACTCTTATGGTAATGTTGGCGACAGATGCTGAATAGTGAGAATCCTGTGAGTCTTCATTTTAGCCAATCGCTTGACAACGCTGATGTTTTCTCATGGAATCTTCGCTTTACAGAGGCAATTATTTTTACTGAGCGGACGAGGGTACATACAAGAACCTGTCAACCATAAAGCAGGAAGAGCATCATTTGTTTACTTCATGGCCTGTACGATACACTAATCGAGTCATAATATGTGGGTCCGAAATAAAGGGCAAAGATTTTCTATTGTTTTGTTGATGTTGCCAACATAATCACGCGAGGCCGCCGACATGATACGTAAAAATTTACCCCCAGTGACCATTGTAAACACAACTGGTCGATTTTCGACCAAAGGCAATACTAGTATTTATAATTCAGCGAAACTTTCTTTGCCTTGTCGTCATCAGTTCCGTATATAATTATGATGGAAATTACTACTCATTATACAGTTTACAAACACATCTGTATACATTCCAAGCGACTGAAATTTCCTTGAAAATGAAGACCTCGGGGGAAAATAATGATAGCCCTCATTTATAAAGTGTGAGATATGGCGACTTATATATTTTGAAAAATAGTTTCCATTACATGTTTTAATATTCATATTTGCCATCTCTCTGCAGATTCGTGTACTACTTGAAGAAAATGAAACATTCTATCGGATATGATTGTTTGCACCAAATACATTTAAAATACAAAAGTTGAGCGTTTCGTTATTTACCTCCGAGGTCTTCAAATATTAAATACGGTCGAACACACCAACTTGACAACAAAAAGTGCATGTCCATGCATGTAAAAATGAATTATTATAGCACTGTCATTAAACACGAGGTACTATACGCAGCAGAAATTTTGTCACTCCATAGGAAGACACACAAAATCTACCAAAAGTACGAAATATCGTTAGCTAAATCCTTCGGCCACGAAAAACCGAAGCTTGATTTAGGCTGCACACCAATGACTACAGAGAAATTTTCAAATATTGCTGCTGACATTAGAAATAGACGCCTTAAATTCTAAAAATATGTTAACATGATCGTAAACCTACTGGACCAAACTGCTGTCATCAATCCCTACACTTACAAACTACTTAAACTAGCTTACATAAACACACTAAAACACTAAAACACACACAAACACACACTGTGACGATACTGCTGGCCCTCTCATCTCAATGTTATTGTACGATACCGTCTGCGTCGGACCCGGAATCGTGTGGTGTAATAGTGATATATTTTGCGTGTGAAGTTACAAACGAAATAGCCAGTCTAGGAATCAGTGTAGGACAGTGTCTCGGTGATACTGTGATCAAGACAAGTGATAGATATCATTAATCAAGAGATTTGTATAAGACGTTTCCAAACAGTTCTATAAACAATACTTTCGTCATTGTACATTATTTTAATAAATAGACAGACGAAGGGTACAAACTTATGTAAAACATAAAGTCATGAAAATAAATAGCATTGTATATAGGTTAGGCTCATAAACAAGTTGTATTGACCAGCTAATTGTGTTATTTAATGTAATAGTCGAAATTCAATATTGTAATTCTTTGTATATGTTGACTGACGTGAGATTTTAAACCTAGTTTCGGAATTGACAATATATTTGATAGTTCAATATATGTTAGGATGAGGTACTCATTAACAAATTAATTGACATTTAACTTCGCACTTTGTTGTCAACAGAAAGATCGGAAATTTCGTCTTAAAAATTCATGCGCCATCTAAAATTATTGTATGCATAGTTTTCATTTTATATTGTGATTATTCTTGTGTACATGAAATGTTTTATTTGTACGTTCGGTAATTGTAAATCAGTATATTCAATTGTTATGAACAATGGATAATGTAATGCCATTATTGTCGATGTTATATATTTGCCTCAAATGTTTGTAAATCAATCGGACCAAACTGCGTGGTCATCGGTCCGTAGCTTACAAACTACTAAAACCTAGGCAAACTAACCTAAGGACAAACACACACCCATGCTCCTGGGAGGACTCGAACCTCCACGGCGAGCAACCGCGCGCTCTGCACCGAGACGCTTTAGACCACTCGGCTACTCCACCGCGGCATTTTCCTCACCGCCTTGCGTGGGGGAGTTCGAGTTTAGTCGTTTGTCAAGTACTTTGGAATCTATGTCAGTCCGTGTTGTTGTGGTAATTTGTGTACGCAAGTTTAAAGTTGTAATGTTTGGTGGAGAGGCACTTTGAGTGCAAATTAAAGAAGAAGTGAAAAATTGTACCTACGAGTATTTATTTCTACCACGACGCCCCTGGAGAATAATGTTGCAGCGAGCAGAACCCCCATACATCGTAATGTTGAAAAGCTGAGTATTCTGTTTGAAAGTGGTAGAATGAAATGTAATTACTTAAAGAGCTACTAAAACATTATAACACACACACACACCTGAAGGTGGAATCGTGAAACTAGGGCCGGCCCTCGAGTTGCCTTCGACCCACGCACATATTTCGGTGCTATTCCACAAGTTCGTACATTTGTTAGCAGTCTGCAGTGCAGCACCGTGTCAAACGACTTTCGACAATCGAGCAGCATTGCCAACTCACGATAATTTTTTCCGTCATACCAACACTCAAAAAGCCGTCGGAATTAGAAATCGCTGTATTTTCTTGCAAAATAAAGAATGAATGAAATATATTTTAAACCTTGGCGGCCGTTACTTTATTTACGCGTCAGAATGATATTTTGAAATGCGTCAAAATGACATATTACCTTTTTTCTTGCAGGAATAAAGATAAAATTAATTTATTCTAAACATAATATTCGTTACTTTGTTTAGGAGTCGTACAAACATTTAAAAATCCGTCACACATTGGCAATGTACTGAGCTCTCTATCCTGAATTCTTCGAACTAACTCGTAAAACAAAGCACATCATTGTTAGCTTGTTGTTGCTGCTACTACTACTAAGGCGCATATCGTATCTTTGCATCCAGACAAATTTAAGTCATATGCCAGCGTAAGTTTTATTTTACTTAGTTTTCCAGTCATCTGAGATGTTTGTTACTGGGTTTTAGTGCAACAATTTATTAATATAATGTGCCACGGTATTGTAGGCACAGAAAGACTTGCCGCGGTGGAGTAGCCCAGCAGTCTAAAGCGTCTCGCTGCGGAGCGCGCGGTTGCTCGCCGTGGAGGTTCGAGTCCTCCCTGGGGCATGGCTGTGTGTGTGTTGTCCCTAGGTTAGTTTACCTAGGTTTAAGTAGTTTGTAAGCTACGAACTGGTGACGACGCAGTTTGGTCCGATAGATTTACAAACATTTGAACATTTTGAACAGAAAGACTTCCAGTCGTAATAGATTTATCAAAGAAAATGTTAGGCCTATACTTTTTCAAAATTGTATTAAACCAGCAATATCCATCAAAAAAGTAAATTTCTAGTAATATCCGTCAAAAAATCAGCCAGCCGTCAAAGTTAAATTTTATCCGTCATACAACTTGAAATTCCGTCAAATTTGACGGGGAATCCGTCAAGTTAGCAACGCTGCAATCGAGTCTGCCTGTTACCCTTTGTGTATAGGTCGCAAGACGTCACGAGAGAAAATAGCGAGCTGAGTTTCGAACGATCGCTGTGATGGTGCCCGCGACGAATCCACGGTCGTTTTGGTGTCACGCGGGTAGGAAAGGTGAGTAGTTGGTGCGAGATTTAGAACGCTGACGACGCTCCCCAGTCAGCAGTGAGCAGGGCGCAGGCGAGAACCCGCGCAGGCGGTGGCGTCGTCTCGGCTCGCTCCACGGCGGGTCGGCGCCGCCTGTTGCGACACAGGCAGCCAAGTCGTATCCTGCCGATAGCCAGGCTGCCGCACTCCACACCTGACAACACACGCCTGACCACCCGTGGGACGTGCTGTACGCGGTATAAGCACAGTGTTGCCCAGTGGCGGCGCTAGGCGTCGGCGACGTCGGCCACCGCCGACGGTCTCGCGCCTGTGGGGGCCTCGCAAAGCAAAAATAAAATTTTAGATTTTTTTTTGTTTCTTCTTTTTTTATTATTTGATGTTCAACGGCGCTTTCCAACTGCTAGGTTATATAGCGACGACCTGCATCTAATTTACAGTAGCTTAACCAATGGACGAACACAACATTCCTACCCAAGGCTGGGATTCGACCCCCGGCGAGAGCGATCTCGCTCACCGTGGTATGATGCCTTAGTGCGCTCGGCCATTTCCGTAAAATGAGTGCAGTAGTTATGGAAATTTAGTTAAATACTTACATAACAATTTCTTCAGTACATTTTAGAAAACGATTTGCAAGAAGTATGTCCAAATCTTTATATAACAATCAGAATATTCCCCCGTTCCAGTCAGTACAGCTTCGGCCGAGAGAAGCTTCACAAAGTTACAATTGATTAAGACTAACTTGAAAAGCAAAATGATCCAAGAAAGACTATATGCGTTGTCAGTACTATTAACTGAAGCCGAAATAGCGGCTAGTATTAAGATGTGGTCTTAAAAAGTTCAGTGAGAGGAAAAGGTGAAAAATTCCTCTAATTTGTGTTTGTTTATTGTAATTTTTGTTATTGCAATAATACTCGTATATTATACTAATAGAATTTTAGTATAATGATTATTGATGTATAATTCAGCTCATTCTATTTAACGTTTTCCTCCTTACTGAAAAAAATGAAAGGGGCCTCGCAAAGACGAGTTCGCCGACGCCCAGTTTTCGTCTAGCGCCGCCTCTGGTGTTGCCAGCCCGTGGGATTTGTCCCATGCCATGGGACATTTTGACAATTATTTTTCAGAAAGGGACAAAGCGATTTGTTTGCAAAAGGTGAGATGAATATGGGACATTTTCTATCGTGTCTGATGTAAAAACTAGTAAACGGTACAGAATAGGAGGTGAGATCTTCGTTTCAAGCAAACAAAATAGATTGCACAACTTTTAAAGTGGAACAAAAAATCTCAGTCTTCACAATAATAAAAAGTTGTATTAAGTGAAGGTTTAAGTGTGTCATGGCAACTAAAAGAGGGAGGAGTATGTCTTTGGGGACTAATCTTTCTACAAAGGGAAAACTATATGTAATGAAACGAGAATTTAACGCGAATGTTATGTAAGTCCTGATTTTACAATATATTATGTAATATTGCAAGAGCGCTAATAAATATTGTAGTTTAATAATAATTTTGCAGCCAAGATCGCTTTTTTCATTTATTATGTTACCGGTTTCGGCGTGCTCGACGCCATCTTCAGACCTGTCGTAATTTACATAACTTCACGACATTTTTATATACTAAAAGAGTACATCCAGGATGAGGCATCATTAAACATAAAATTAATAGTCACAAATTATATATCTTCTAATGGTTTTGAAGTGAGGTACTTCAAAATCTGTGTTCAATACCAGTATAACACTGGACTTCAATTAGTATTGAACTCAGACTTAGAAGTACCTCGCTTCAAAACCATCAGAAGATGGATATACATATTTTATTTGTGACTACTAATTTTATGTTTAATGATGCCTCATCCTGGATGTACTCTTTTAGTGTATAAAAATGTCGTGAAGTTATGTAAATTACGATAGGTCTGAAGATGGCGTCCAGCACGCCAAAACCGGTAACATAATAAATGAAAAATGCGATCTTGGCTGCAAAATCATTATTAAACAATTATAGATCGTTCCATTGAACTATGAGTTCCTTATATAAATATTGTAGTTGTGGACCATAAACTCCATTACTAGTTTATCGTCCTGCATGTGGAAGCATAGTCCGTTATATCTTTGGTTTACATACTGTCTGTTGGAGCGTGTGTGTGTGTAGCCACTAATCTCCGAATTTTCTTGACCGATTGCTTTGAAATTTTAACACAATGTTGCAATCTAATTCGGGAAGATTCTTAGTTACATATTTCGATAAATTTGAATATCATATATCACCAACTTTTATATGTTTTGTATCAAAGTTTCCCTATTATATAAATTCATATACGACATATATTGAAAAAGTAGGTATATAAAAGCAAAAAGCATGTGTCAAAATTTCAAAACATTCGGTGAAGACCTTTCGGAGATTTACGGCTTCTCTCAAGACCTCGCAAAGAGGTATATATATATATATATATATATATATATATATATATAATTTTTTTTTTTTTTTTTTTTGCCGTGGGGCACTCCACGCTGAAAAGGGACATTTTGAATTCCTGGATGGGACTTTTGAAATTCAGAGGCTGGCAACACTTTATAACGTCACAGCTACGTCCACCTAATCCTCGATGGGCGAAGGTGCCGTTATATTCTATTTGCTGCTTAATTAATCCTTAATCATTTAATAATTGTTCCAATGGTATGACTGTATGGGATGCGGACAATGGCTGGGTTGATCCATAACAATAAACTTTGTTAATTTCCTTTATTACGGAACGACAAACGTTAATAACTCTTTCTTTAAGTACACTGATTAACTAGCCGCGTGCCACTACTATAAATGTCTACAAATTCACACTGAAACGTTTCCATACGCAACTGTGACAAACTCATATGCGATACGACCGACGGGCAAAACTTAGCCACCGCTAAACGCGGGTTACGGACTCACTGTCGACGTGAGACCAGTGTTGCCAGGTGTTGAAAAAAAATCTGGAGGTCGTAATGGAAAAATCCGGAGATTTGTCTACAATTTCCGGAGACACTTTCGAATCTTTCTATATATAAAATAGGCTGTATGTGTGTATGTCTGTATATTTGTATGTATGTTCCACATCTCCTCCTAAACTACTGGACCGATTTCAACCAAATTTGGTACACATGTTCCCTATTATCAGGCAACAATCGCTGTCGGGGTAAGAACCACCTATAACACATAAGTCAGGAGACATGACGTCATAAGCAATGACATTCGTGAAAAACGACCGCATCATGCAATAATATTCTACATCTGCTCCTAAACTAATGGAACGATTTCAACCAAATTCGGTAAAAATATTCTTGAAGGACAGGAATCATTTGCTATGGTGGCAAAAACCAGCCACGATACATACTTAATACGATATCACGTCATAAACAATGAAAACTGCCCTATCTTGCGTCGCGTGATTTTATTCGTCAACTATTTGAGAACGAGTGAACTTAGCGACTTGCAATAAACTTTAAACATAATTTCAAATAATCACGAGACTTCTTCTCGCTGACAACCCCAACAAAATGATGAAAAGAAAAAAGTTTGGCGCTTACTACTTTTCCGATGTTCATGATGTATATGTAAAAGTACTTTTACAAAAATACAACTAATAGCAGTATGAGACAGTTCTATTGGTCCTTCGGGTCCTACCAGTGACATTTAAACAGCCGCGGTGTAGTAGCCGAGCGGTCTAAAGCGTCTCGCTGCGGAGCGCGCGGTTGCTCGCCGTGGAGGTTCGAGTCCTCCCTGGGGCATGGGTGTGTGTGTGTGTTGTCCTTAGGTTAGTTTACCTAGGTTTAAGTAGTTTGTAAGCTACGGACTGATGACCACGCAGTTTGGTCCGATAGATTTACAAACATTTGAACATTTTTTATGAACATTTAAACAAAACCAAAATCCAGACACATTGTCTACAAACTATGCAGCCAGATCGGAGAAATAATGGAGTCAGTGTAAAATTTTACTTACGGCAGCGGCGGCGTTGCGTAGTAATGTTCGTAACGATCGCTGAATTCTCTTTGCAAACCGAATCAGCCTTATGTGTTATCCATGAAATAATTAAAGCTGTTGCTGCTCTATGGTTGACAGGTACAGGCATGTACACTTGACGGTCAGTAAATTAATTATCCTCGTAAAGCAAACGTTTCATTGGCAACATTAGCAAAATACACCGCTACCGTAAGTAAAATTTAACCAGTCAGCATCTTCCACGGTTCGTCCGTGGGAAGAATACAGTGAACATATCGGTACCGAAACGTTTCTCCAGACCAGATGTGTTCGTTTTTGTGTGTTACATTTTATATTTAGGGAACCTAGAAAAACTGGGTTTTCTAAAATAAAATAAAAAAATCATACATTAAAAAATCCGGAGATTTCAACATTTTTTTCTGGAATATAAAAAATTCCAGAGATCTCCGGAAATTTCCGGAGACCTGGCAACACTGCTACTGCCTCGCTCTGCGGCCGGCGGGAGACTGCCGCACACCGCCCAACAAACAAGAAACGTTCCAACCTAAGCATTGTCGCCCAGCAGCTATCGCTGCATACCAACTATAACTACTGTTCGACCTAAACATACCAAAGAGGTTACTAAGCTAAAACCCTGTATCCTCGCAACGGGTTACCAGAGAGAGAGAGCGTGTGCAGTTCTTACGCGAGAGTAAATAATTATCATCGCGGCAGAGCGCGTCAAAGCGACAACACGTAAAACTATTATTCAACAGCCACCTCTGTTGAGAATTGTCACAACATTCTACCAATCACGCAACGACACAGATCCGCTCCTTGGTCAGTGATTTCTCTGAGAACCGCTGTGTTAGCGCCGTTATCGTTTGAAAGTAATAAGGAAATATCTTTCCTTCCAGATAGTCTTATAGCTTAGCGAAAATGTGGAAATCGAATGGAACAAAATCCTGACTTCTATGGGACCTTTAGGTCTACGACGGTTTTTCGTAATCTATTTAGCAGAGCGTCCCACAATCTCTCTGTGAAAATTTCGCGACCAAATATATGTAATGAGGTTATCATCATATGTAGTAGCTTTGCTGAGTGAGACTTTTGAAACTGGCGAAGGGGAGATACATTTATAGGCAAAAAGAGACTATATTTTCGTAACTATAATTTTTATACAAATTAAATAGTGAATTCAATGAGATTTGTAGTTGTGTTTAGTCTTGGTAGTACCAACAACTGGATTGGAATTTATTTCGGGCGTAAATTGTTTATCACGCAATGTTTCCTTTTTTTTAAGAAAAAATTAAAATCCACGCTTGCATAAAAAAAGTAGCTGTGGATGCTAGTAATTGCTTCAACTCGATGCTCTCCATCCTCAATCGATATGGGACAAACCATTCAAAATGTTTGTATAGTCTATGGGACTTAACTACGGAGTCATCAGTCCCGAAACTTACAAACTACTTATGAACTACTTACTAAGTAGGACGGCACAAATATCCATGACCGAGGGGGGATTCGAACCCTCGACCGTAGTGGCCGTGCAGACCGTGACTGGAGCGCCTTAGTCCCCTCGGTCACCGCGGCCGGCTCCGACAAACCATTCGTAAAGAACAAACCCATAGTGAAATCAATACAAAATAGAAAGTAGAGGAACGATAGCTAGGACAGCATTGTTCTCTTATAGCTCTGAGTACGTTATTCGCCTCATTGGGTTATTGTTTGGAACGGGTTTTTCACATAACTTCTCGGATTATAAAACTTTCCTCTTGAAATAAAGTTTCATCCTTTTTTCAGCCGGTAAGATACTTCACACCAGAGTCGTCCGGCGACCCACATGAATAGACCCCACGACCCACTAGTGGCTGGCGACCCACTGCCTGACAACCAATGGTCTAGGTCATTCAGTTCGGAACGAGACAGAAACAGGGCTCTAAAACGTAACGGCATTTTCGTATGCTGCTGAACTGTTACGTTCTGGCAGCATGGGGGAATGACCACGCCTGTAACATACCCGTGTGCTACGCGGACGATCCAGTTTCGATTCAACGTTCAGGCAACTTTTTACTGCTGTGTTTTGTAATTGTTTTAAAAATTACAAAAACTTCTAAATGAAATCACTAACCTACTATATTATTAATTATATATATAATAATAATAAAGCCTTTTTAATGACTTGATACCGCTAATTAAAGTGTGAATTGCAATTAATACTTTCTTTTTAAAAATTTATAATGGAGTCAAAGTTTTAATTACCACTGGAACGAAATGTGGGTCAGGGTTTTATTTAATTAAAAATACTAGCGAACCCGGAAACGTTTCGCAATTGCTAAATATGCACGATAATTGAATATTCGTCCTGCACGCTTCTCCTAAACCTCATTCTCTGCCCAACACTTGCCCCCCCTCCCCCCGTCTCTCTCTCTCTCTCTCTCTCTCTCTCTCTCTCTCTCTCTCTCTCTCTCCCTCTCTCTCTCTTACCTATTTGTCCCTTTCGGCCCCTCACTGCATTAGCTACCTGAAAACTCGGCGTTGCTCTGGTATTTATTTATTCCGGTATTCCGTTAGTCCAAGTACTCCTCCCTCGTCTCTCTGTCTACACGCTTCTCCCTCCTCCTCCTACTCCCCTCTATCCACCTGTCCATCACCCTACCTTTTTCATTACCTTCCCCACTATCTCATCTTGATGGCTCTCTCTGTTCATTCCCTTCCTCCCATGTAGGGGCCTATATGAAAGTTACAATTCCTGTCAATTTCATGGTGACTGGTCAACGGTGTCAAACTCCGGGGTAAGGTACCCTCCGCTAAGCATTGTACGAAATCTAATGATGACAGGATGCTTCTCTTATTTTCAAGCTCACGTGTGCAAAATTTTGATTCTGCCACAGTCGCATGAACGAATCTATCCCGAAGTGGAGATGCCTCCCCAGACAATATTATCAGTTTCGAGTCTTTTTATGATTTTCAGATGTAGCTTTGGATTTTCCCTATTTGTAATCACTCTGGTGTTAAATTGAACAAAACGAAACAGAAAAATATTATTCGAATCGGTAATGCCATTTCTGAGTTTTGACGAGACTTAGCGTTGCAATTGATTTTTTTAGATAATACATAGCAAAATTAGAATAAAATGAAACACACGACAAATTTAAAAAGCATGGTTATGCCGTATGTAAAATTGAAAAAAAAGTCGAATGTGAAACAAATTGAAGCATTAAAGAAATGTGGATTGATCTCTTCGGTCCCTAACATGTCCCTAACCTACACCAGTTTATCCGACCAGGAAAATGAGCCCTGCATTTGAACGTGGAATCCATACCGCGTGTCGTTTCTAGCGACTCCTCACATCGTTGACAGGTGAACGAATACCAGGTTAAAACTCAAAGCGAAAAAATCAATCATTCCAGAGAGTTTAGAATTCGTGACCTTTCGTTCTCCAATCAAACACTTTGCCACTAGCCCAGACTTCAAAGTCCAAACACATCCCCGATTAGTGGATACTTACTAAACCTAGTTAAAACATGTAATATTAAGATTATTAATCGAGATAAAACTATCCTATCTTTTAAATAGGACCAAATCAAACCGTCGTGTCACATTTCATTACGATCAGCTAAGTAGTTTTGAAGTTCATCGCCGTCAAAAATCGTGACGCGCTATTTTTATATATAAAAAGATTTACAGTAACAGGTTTCTGTGTCTATTTCGTATTTTTCATGCAAGCACCAAATGGTAATTACCAGAAAAGAAGTGAAAACCAAAAATATTTTGACATGTTGCGCGCCGGCCGCGGTGGCCGAGGTGACTGAGGCGCTACAGTCACGGTCAGCCCGGCCACTACGGTCGGGGGTTCGAATCCTCCCTCGGGCATGGATATTTGTGCCGTCCTAGTTCGTAAGTAGTTCATAAGTAGTTTGTAAGTCTAGGGACTGATGACCCCGTAGTTAAGTCCCATAAGCTTAACAAACATTTGAACATGTTGCACAATCTATGAAGGGCAATTCTGCATGAATATCTATCTTACGTCCTTTACATATGAAACTAACATAACCTGGAAGCATATCCGCCATACTAGACTGACGATGACAGTTGATGACGCACTATCGATTGCATTTTTATGAAGTTCTTGGTTGGATTGTTTTCTGAATGGGCTGACTTGAGAGTTAATAAAGGAAAATGAGCAACGGGAGCAAGAATAAATTACATGAATTTAACGCATAAGCTAACTATAACATCTGGAATAATATTTCGATCAGTGCGAAACAAACATTAGCAGACAGTTCAAATGTTCAAATGTTTGTAGAACTTACGGGACTTATCTACGGGGTCATCAGTCCCTAAGCTTACAAACTACTTACGAACTAGCTAAGACTAAGGACGGCACAAATATCCACGCCCGAGGGGGGATTCGAACCCCCGACCGTAGTGGCCGTGCAGACCGTGACTGGAGCGCCTCAGTCCCCTCGGCCACCGCAGCCGGCTACCAGACAGTGATACACCGACATGTATTCTGAAGACACTACATCTTCTCCAGATTCCTTCTGCGTAACCTCCTGTTAGTTCGTTACTTAACCTCGTCGTTTGGAAGGGGCTAGATTACAGTGTGTGAAAAGAAAGGTTTCCTTCCGTGGACCAGTCTCTTTCAGGCACATTTCCCACGCACTATCAGATAACTGATCTTTAGCGAGCACTCCAGAAGCAGAGATACGGACTACCACGTGAGAACTTACTTGTGCAGTAAAGGAGGGGAATCAGTTTACCCGTATCTATAAGTAATTTTCAATATAATCAAGATTAGGAGTGAGAGCGTAAAAAACTGCACGTGTTGCGTTCTACGGGCAAGTACAAAGAAACGCTGACAGAGCAAACGGGAAGATCTGCCCCGATATCGAATACAGGCAAGAGGACGTCCACCCGTCATCGCCGAATTGGTCCACATTTATGGTATATATAGTGGCGTGGTGAAACACGAAAGTCAACCAAGTGGAAAGTCTAGATGGCCAAGCGTTTAGGAAATAAAACGAATTTTGATAAGGATCTATCACCATATACTCTTTATCAATTATTCGTGTGTGTTTAGGAAGCAATGTTCAAATGTTTGTAAATCTTATGAGATTTAACTGCGGGGTCATCAGTCCCTAAACTTACTAACTACTTATGAACTAACGTATACTAAAGACAACACAAACATTCATGCCCGAGGGAGGATTCGGTCCTCCGACGCCAGAGGTAACGTGGCGCTCCAGACCGCTTGGCTACTTCCACGCTGCCAGCGGCAAGAGATCGGATTCGCCAAGAAAGGGTCGCGAGTTCGACTCGACAGCAAGTATTTTTTTTTTCTCCACCACGCTCGACATGTACCATAAATTAGGACGAATTCGACGATGGCGTGAAGGCATCCTCTCCTTGTTAATAACAACCGAGCAGGCGTATTGGCAATATCACACTGCAAGTAACTAGCTATAGCCAGGGATTGCTCTTAATCTATGTGAACTCTACTTTTTATATTACAAATAGATGATTTGGAGCAATCAGTCGTTATTTCTAAAACAGTTTTATTGTGCAGTTCCGGATTACGGCAAGTAACTTGCCAATCTCAATACATACGTTTTTACATCGATATGCTAAGCACGTGCATTCCTTTAACCGCCATAATAGCCATTCAGTTTAATTTAGATGTTGCAGAAGACGAATACAATCAACAAATAATGCAATTCCTTGAGGCAGAATTAAAGTGTGTGGTGTGGAGGGAGACGTGCTTAACGACAGACCGTGTAGCTGCTTTGGCTACAACGCTGTTAGCTGAGTGGTCAAAAGTACCCAACTAGTGAGTACGAGGTCCCGGGTTCGAATCCCGGCAACTGCATAAATTTTAATTCAATGCCCCTCCTTATACGAATACAATCATTGACTGGATTTAAATAAAAAATTGAATTAAAAATAAATGAGAAACAGTACTTACTGTGTTTTTGTTTCCCCTATTCGTCATTTCTTGGGGAGGGCTGGTGTGGACCCCGGAATGATTAATAGGTACGCGGCTGCAGGCGGTGGTACCGCCCCGGCTTCCAGCGCCTTTTTAGCGGACTTGCTCAACCAGTTGTAGCGGGGTCCACAGCTGAACTTCAACTCTGGGTCGTGTTAAGACTTGGCACTAACCATACACTTAAATCACGGACACCGATGAAAGGATCGACCACGCGTGGTAAAAACTGAATTGAATCAGCATTAAACCGCGGACCTTTAGCTGTAACCTGACATATACTAATTGTTAGCGATCGGGCAAAAAATGTGGACATTAAACAAACGCACAGGAACGAGTAGGACTCGCAGACGTCGTTGTGTGTGTAGACAGTTCCGTGTCGACGGTTTTTCCCTCTTATCGATATCAACAAGATGTTGGCCGAAGTCTCCCGAGGGTAAGGTTTAAGCTGTAATTTCATTTTCACTAATGGGAATTTTCTTTTATATCGTTAAATTTGGAGGTAAATTAAGCTGTTGTGGTAACTGGAAATTGCAGATTCGCAGATTTCATCCGCTCTTGTTCCTGTTGCGTTTACTGGCAAGATTTGATGGACGTCTCCACAGAAAAAACTGATAGGCGTGCATGGTTCTGTTGTTGTTACGGGAATGTTAAATTGTGCTGTCGAACGCCTCAGTGGATATTTTAAACGATATAGGAACCTCCTCTCCAACAATGAAAGTGCAATCCTACCTCATTTACACGGTATTGCTTGCTTTGAAACATTACAGACGTTCTGGGAATGATACGCAAAACACTGATTTTACTTTTTACGCCAAGCTGTTTCAGCACCTCTGTGCTATAACCACTGGCTTTTTCAGTTTATTAACAGCTGTGAAAATCAAAAGACATTATTTTACTACTAACCCACGCGTGAATATTAGGCCTAAAAGTCGTATATCTTATTTTTGGTTATTACCTTGGCTTTACATTGCGTAAGGTAGGACGTGTTTTATATAGTCAGACAATGGTAGCGTCATCTTCAATCAAATAATTCTTTGTGAACATCGCGATGAGTTAAGAGGCTATTTCGATTGTGAAAATGCCGCGGTGGAGTGGCCGAGCGCTCTAAGGCGCCTTGCTGCGGACCGCACGGTTCCTCACCGTTGGAGGTTCGAGTCCTTCCTGGGGGAATGTATGTGTGTGTGTGTGTGTCTGTCTGTCTGTGTGTGTGTGTGTGTGTGTGTGTGTGTGTGTGTTGTCCTTATGTTACTTTAAGTAGTATGTCAGTCTAGGGACTGATGACCATGACAGTTTGGTCCAATAGGTTTACAAACATGTCAACATTTTGCTTGTGAAAACGTACCTTTGGCCTTTTATACGGAAAAAAAAGAAAAAAACTGAAAATAATCTTTCTTCTTTCGTTGTGTACAAACATACCACGGAGAAGATCCCTAATTTAATGAAAATGTTTATTTTCCGTCTTCACATTGCAAGTATATATATATACACGGTACGCTAAATAAAGCGGATCTCCTGTTCAGACTTCGACGTTTGGGCGCCACATTCTGAGTTTTCAGGTATCTTCATGATGTGCCCACGTCTGGCTGCACACTTGTAGAATACCACAGAAACTTGAAGCCTAAAGCGTCGCGGCTTAAATAACGACAAGATCTTTACGTGAAGTGACAACCTGTAGATTATGGAAATAAAATTTATTGGAGCCAGTGAGTTGATAATTCACTACCGTACTTCCGAATGTCTCATCAAGACAAAAGAGTGTATTTGATCTGCTATCATTTCCACATGAAGTCTGCGAAATTCGGAGTACGCAGAGGCAAGCAGCTGAGCAACCTGTGACGAGAGGCGAGCCGTCCCTGGCGCATCTTGCGAGATAGGCAGGCGGCAACCTTGGCGCCGGTGGGGCGTTTCTTGCTGTCGTTAGCAGCTCGTGCAGTTGCATTAGACGCTTTATGGCGCTTGCTGCCTCCTGGCGACGTGACCAACACGTTGCAAGAAGCTCCACTGCCAGAGTGTAAACGTCGGCACATTTCCAGCCGAGCTTAAGAACCGCGACTGGAAATCAAGCTGTTTGAAAATCGTCCGTCCGTCATTCTTATTGCTTGCTACGTGTATGAGACTTGAAACAGGTGTTCCGCAAAGAAGTGTCTAAGCTCTCTGTCATAAGCCCTCTGTTGTTAACCAACCTATATAATTTTCCACTCGAATTGAGGAATACATTCATATTTAGAACAAGCGACTGAAGATGGCATGGCCGGCCGCGGTGGCCGAGGGGACTGAGGCGCTTCAGTCATGGTCTGCACGGCCACTACGGTCGGGGGTTCGAATCCCCCCTCGGGCATGGATATTTGTGCCGTCCTTAGTATTAGCTAGTTGATAAGTGGTTTGTAAGGTTAGGGACTGATGACTCCGTAGTTAAGTCCCATACGCTATACAAACATTTTTGAAGATAGCATGTTATAAAATTTTTGAAACGCCTCGGTTACGTATATTTTTTATTTTTTATGCGTTTCGGAACACCATCGATAGATTTATAATTTGAAAAAGAATAATTACAGTAAAAAGATTGAAAGGTAATATTCTTGACAAGAAGTACCGTACCAAACTGTAAACAGTTTGGCAGGTTTCGTCTCGTCAAAGTACATCAAGAAAAAGACGTACCTGTGTATGTTTCATACACATGTATGTCTATTACCTACTAGTCTTTTTACTGTAATTATTCCTTTTCAAATTAAAAATCTGAGGTCTAAAGCGTCTCGCTACGGAGCGCGCGGTTGCTCGCCGTGGAGGTTCGAGTCCTCCCTGGGGCATGGGTGTGTGTGTTTGTCATTAGGTTAGTTTACCTAGGTTTCAGTATTTTGTAAGCTACGGACTGATGACCACGCAGTTGGGTCCAATAGATTTACAGACATTTGAACATTTTTGCTTAAAATTTGACGATGGTGCCCTAAACACATAAGAAATAAAAATAAATAAATAAAAATATGGGACCGATATATTTCAAGAATTTTATTACATCACCATGAATTATCTACGAGATAACCTGAGTAGTAGCCCTTGGCAGTGTGCAGATGAATCTGTCATTGACGTGTAGTAAAATCTCGAGAAGACCAATACCGGTTTTAAAATGTTCTGAACACGGTATCTGCGTGGTACAATAACTGGAAATTGTTGCTAAATAAATGAAAGTATTATATCGTCCATAAGAATAGTAAAAATATCCGTCACATTTTTATTCCACGGCGAATAACACGAATCTCAAGACGGTCACTTCAACTAGATACCTGCGATTTAGAATTACGAAAAACTTCAAATGGAAAGACAACATAGCTATTGTTGTGCGTAAGACGAATCAAACACAAATCACCAACATTGTTTGTAAATGTTCAAATGTTTGTAATGCTAATGGGACTTAATTGCGGGGACATCAGTCCCTAAACTTACAAACTACTTATGACCTAACTTATACTAAAGTAGACACAAACATCCATGCCCGAGGGGGATTCGAACCCCCGACCGTAGCGGCCGTGCAGACAGTGACTGGCGCCCCACAGACCGCTCGGCCACTACGGCTGGCTACTATTTCACTCTTTGCACACCATCACGTGAGTTGCCACAGACTTCACAGCAATGAGAAAGTGAGGAAAATTTTAACTATCTCCACAGTTCAATCTGGCTTCGGCGTGCGGGTCCACACCAAATAAGGAAACCAGCCAACACTCTGAAGACCGGTTTGAACCCCGTCTTTGGAGGTTGCCTGCCGTTGCCTTCCTTCCGACCTTCGAACGGACTTAACAAGCCAATCACGGGGGAATCTACTGTTTAATGTGCATTCCGAAGCACGGTGTAACTCGGGATGTTTCACACTACGAGCGACAAATGTGGCGGGGTACCATTATCCACAGCTTCCAAATCCTGCAAAGTGGTACAGATGAAAACGAGAGAAAAATGTAACAAAGTATGAAGATGAAAAGGCGTGGTGGTTGAATTCTAAGTAGGCACTTCTGGATACGTGAAGCGTGTCATGCGGGGGCCGGTGCGGATCACGGGCATCAGAGGAGCGCCCCTGCTGCAACGCACCTTGGGCCCCGGCGGCATTATCATGCATATGCGCGCCGCTGTAAACCAGGATAAGGCCGCCGCGGCTTCACGACTGCAACTGCATTCCACACCGAGTCCACCCACCGGACCAGCAGTGGCCACACGTGCAACTGCCTTGTGCGCATGCGCACCGCGGCTAACCAACCTCTTGGCCGTCTGGAAGCTCAGTGGTTCGGATTGGGCAGGGTACTAATGTTCAAAAAATGTTCAAATGTTTGTATAACTTATGGGACTTAACTACGGGGTCATCAGTCCCTAAGCTTACAAACTACTTATGAACTAGCTAAGACTAAGGACGGCACAAATATCCATGCCCGAGGGGGGATTCGAACCCCCGACCGTAGTGGCCGTGCAGACCGTGACTGGAGCGCCTCAGTCCCCTCGGCCACCGCGGCCGGCGGTACCAATGTCCCCAGATTTCCAGAGTTCCAGATTTCGAATTACGAACAGAGGCCATAATGAGTAACGTAGAAATAGATATCATTGGAGTATTGAAGCAACTAAAATCACTTAACAAGGACAAGTCTTCTGGTCTGGATTGTATAACCATTAGATTTCTATCTGATTATGCTGAAGCGATAGCTCCTTACTTAACAGTCATATACAACCGCTCTCTCATAGAAGGATCTGTACCAAAAGATTGGAAAGTTGCACAGGTCACACCTATATTCAAGAAAGGCAGTAGGAGTAACCCCGCCGGCTGCGGTGGCCGAGGGGACTAAGGCGCTTCAGTCACGGTCTGCACGGCCACTACGGTCGGGGGGTTCGAATCCCCCCTCGGGCATGGATATTTGTGCCGTCCTTAGTCTTAGCTAGTTCATAAGTAGTTTGTAAGTTTAGGGACTGATGACCCCCGTAGTTAAGTCCCATAGACTATACAAACATTTGAACATTTGAGTAACCCACTAAACTACAGGCCTATTTCATTGACGTCAATTTGCAGCAGGGTTTTGGAACATATCCTGTATTCAAATATTAGGAATTATGTATTGACCCAAGGTCAACACGGATTTAGAAAATATCGTTCATGTGAAAGACAACTATCTCTTTACTCACACGAAGTGATGAGTGATATCAACATGGGATCTCAAACTGATTACGCATTTCTAGATTTCCAGAAGACTTTTGACACCACACCTCACAAACGGCTTTTAATGAAATTGCGTGGTTATGGTATATCGCCCCAAATTTGCGACTGGATAGGGGATTTCCTGTTAGAGAGGACACAGTTTGTAGTAATCGATGGTAAGATATCGACTAAAACAGAGGTGATATCGGGCGTTCCACAGGGTAGTGTTATTGGTCCTTCGTTGTTTCTTATTTTCATAAACGATTTAGGGGAAAATCTAAGTAGCTCTCTTAGGTTTTTTCCAGATGACGCCGTCATTTACCGTCTAGTAAAATCATCTGAGGATCAAAACCAACTGCAGAACGATCTGAATAAGATATCAGTATGATGTAAAATTGGCAATTGACTCTAAATAACGAGAAGTGTGAAGTCATCCACATGAGTACGAAAAGAAATCCGTTAAACTTTGTTTACAAGATAAATCAATTAAAAGTGAAGACCGTAAAGTCCACAAAATACCTAAGAATTACTATTACTTCAGTGTTAAATTGGAAAGAACACGTAGATAATGTCGTGGGAAAGGCGAACCAGAGACTACTTTTTATTGGCAGAACCCTTAAAAGATGCAACAGAACTACAAAAGAAACTGCATACAGTACGCTTGTCCGTCCATTTTTAGAATATTGCTGCCTTGTGTGGGATCCTTATAAGGTGGGTTTGACGGAGTACGTCGAAAGAGACCAAAGAAGGGCACCTCGTTTCGTATTGTCACGATACAGGGGAGACAGCGTTACGGAAATGATACAGGATCTGGGATGGGAATCATTACAACAACGGCGCTTATCGCTGCGGCGTGGGCTACTTACGAAACTCCAATCGCCAACATTTTCCTCCGAATACGAAATTATATTGTTGACTGTCACTTACAGAGGTAGAACTGATCATCAGAATAAATACGAGAAATCAGAGCTCGAACGGAGAGATTCAGGTATTCTCTCTTCCCGCACGCTATTCGAGAATGGAATGGGAGATAAATAGTATAATGGTGGTTCGATGAACCCTCTGCCAGGCACTTAAATGCGATTTGCATAGTATCCCATGTAGATGTAGATGTATCACGTGACACATCGAAAACGAAATTTAGAAGAACTAGACGATCAACATGCATCAAGCACGATACCCTGTGAGCTCAATTCGATATTCTGATTGCGACTGGCGCGTAATCTTTGGCGGTCGATCGATCTAGTGCGGTTGACCCAGCACGCCAGTCAGATGCAGTGGAAAGATGACGCAGCGGATAACGCAACAAAAACTGATCACAGATCACGCACGGGGAAAAAATTGGAACAGTTAACGGGCCAAGTGCTAGACATGGTACATCGAGCACATAGCTGGAGCCGTCGTGTCTGGCTTCAGTGGTGATGCTGTCGGAATGAAATGTGCAACATTCGTGTTCAAACCTCCTTTGAATCCAACACTCATTTATTGTTTTTCACCAAATTACTGAATCACCTGCCGGTGATTGCATTTCAATTCTCTTTTTGTAGCCATGGCAATTGTCATACTATACATTAGTTATAGAATATGAGTCTTGTGGTAAGAATATATTACCGTTGCAAGTAAATGTAATGAAAAGTGAGTGCGGAGGAGACAAGTATTCAAATGTTTGTAATCCTATTGGACCAAACTGCTGTGGTCATCAGTCCCTAGACGTACAAACTACTTACAGCAACTGAACCTAAGCCGGCCGCGGTGGCCGAGGAGACTGAGGCGCTTCAGTCACGGTCTGCACGGCCACTACGGTCGGGGGTTCGAATCCCCCCTCGGGCATGGATATTTGTGCCGTCCTTAGTTGTAGCTACTTCATAAGTAGTTTGAAAGTTTAGGGACTGATGACCCCGTAGTTAATTCCCATAAGCTCTACAAACATTTGAACATTTTTTTGAACTGAACCCATAGCCAAGGGAGGACTCGAAACACCAGCAAGAGCGACCGCCCAGTCCGTAGCGTGATGCCTTAGACCCCAGTCTGATAACCATCGCTGTTTAGTCCCTTCCAAAAACCAACAACCAGCCAACCTTAGACCACGCGGCTTCTCTTGCACGGATTGCAGACGAGACTTCTCACAGGAAAGAAAACAATAAGTAAAAGGGTACGAACCACGTTAGCCTAGTTCCTCATGCATAATCAACTTCGCTCTCCGACATTTCAAGACATGTTATGATTTGCTTGGATATATCTCTAACGTCGAACAGTGGTAGAATTTTGGAAAATGTATTATGTTCGAGTATAATAACATTTCTGGAGACTAGAAATCTGCTCTGTAGGAATCAGCATGGGTTTCGAAAAAGGCGATCTTGTGAAACCCAGCTCGCACTATTCGTCCACGAGACTATGAGGGCCAAAGACACGGGTTCTCAGGTAGATGCTGTGTTTTTTGACTTCCGCAAGGCGTTTGATACAGTACCCCACAGACGTTTAATGAACAAAGTAAGAGAATATGGTGTAGTAGACCAATTGTGTGATTGGATTGTGGATTTCCTAAATAACAGAATGCAGCATGTCATTCTCGATGGAGAGAAGTCTTCGGAAGTAAGAGTGATGTCAGGCGTGCCACAGGGGAGTATCGTGGGTCCGTTGCTGTTCACGATATATATAAATGACCTTGCGATAACATCAGTAGCTCACTGAGGCTTTTTGCAGATGATGCTGTAGTATATAGCGAGGTTGTAACACTGGATAATTGTATTGAAATGCAGGAGGATCTGTATCGAATTGACGCATGGTGCAGGGAACGGCAATTGAATCTTAATGTAGACAAGTTTAATATGCTGCGAATATATAGAAAGAAAGATTCTGTATCATTTAGCTACACTATAGCGGGTCAGCAGCTGGAAGAAATTAATTCCGTAAATTATCTGGGAGTGGGCATTAGGAGTGATTTAAAATGTAACGACCATGTAAAATCAATCATCGGTAAAGCACATGCCAGACTTAGATTCACTGGAAGAATCCTAAGGAAATGCAGTCCGAAAACAAAGGAAGTAGGTTACAGTACTCTTGTTCGGTCACAGCTTGAATACTGCTCACCGGTGTGGGGTCTGTACCAGGTGGGATTGATAGAGGAAGTGGAGAAGATCCAACGGAGAGCAGTGCACTTCGTTATGGGATCATTTGGTAATCGTGAAAGCATTACGGAGATGATCGATAAACTCCAGTGGAATACTCTGCAGGAGAGACGCTCTGTCGCTCGGTACGGGCTTTTGTCGAAGTTTCGGGAACATACCTTTACTGAGGAGACTAGCAGTATATTGCTCCCTCCTACGTATATCTCGCGTAGAGATCATGGAGATAAAATCAGAGAGATTAGAGCCCACACAGAGGCATACCGACAATCTTTCTTTCCGCGAACAATACGTGACTGGAATAGGGGGGAGAATCGATAGTGGTACTCAACGTACCCTCCGCCACACAGCGTCGGGTGGCTTGCGGAGTGTGAATGTAGATGTGGATTCGATTATGTACACGTGGAAAACTTCAAAAACTTTTTAAAATATGTTTTAAACTGTAAGGGAAAACTGTAAGATTCTGGAACAATTGCGCCTTCATCATTTCAAATAAAATTTTTGAAAAACCTCAGAAACAAAACTGCTGAAATCATCGGTTCCTAGACTTACAAACTACTTAAACTAACTTTTACGAAGCGCAACACACGCATCCATGCCCGAGGAAGGACTCCAACCGTCGACGGGAGCGGCCGCGCAATCAGTAACATGGCACCTCAGACGCAGGGTTTCATCATTTCTTGGGAGTCATCACATTCACATTTATACGGGCACATTTATACGCCACGCGTAGGAGTTAGGTGTGCCGATAAACAATACCTATTCTATAATAGGCGTGTTGTCTTGTAGGTTAAGCTGGTACAAATTCGATATAGGTATAAATTCTGATTAACATAACGTTTCGCGCCATTTGTCAGTCTGGCAGTGTTGGTAGCACTTGCCTTTGTGTGGCGATGTGTAGCAGGTTGCTACAGCTCCTCCTGTCTTTTGCAAGAACACTTTGTGCTACGGAGATATAAATCTCTTCCTGTTATGAGGCAAGTGAAGCTACTTAGTCTAATATAAATATAAATTTTCTAGTGAAGGGTGACTGTATTCGATGCCAAAAATGCAATGTTTAGTACCACCAAGTATGCGTTGGTGACCGAGGGAAAAAGTGCTTTCTTTGTGGAAGATGCCAGTCATCAAAATTGTACCAGTAAGTGATCACAATCGTACCTAGTGTTGTGAGCTCGTCGCCTTTTTGTTGTTTACTCGTCCCGGCCTGGCTGTCAAGACAGGTAGTGGTGCAGGATCGTTTGACATCTACAACATTGATATAGTTAGTATTACAAGATATTTATTGACTGAAAATGATAATACCCAACTTAAGAACATAAGTCTGTTTCTTCTCTTTTCTCGCGGTGTCGTCCGTGTGGCACTAGCTGCGCTGTGATCTAGTTACTGCTAAGTTCGTAGCCGCGTTCAGACATCGTAGCTGCCTAGTAACTGTTTCAGATCTGAATAGTAACTGACGAGTTCTGTCTAGTAACTGCCGGGCTCTCACTAGTTAAAATGTTCAAATGTTTGTACAGCTTATGGGACATAACTACGGGGTCATCAATCCATAAACTTACAAACTACTTATGAACTACTTACGAACTAGGGCGGCACAAACATCCATGGCCGAGGAGGGATTCGAACCCCCCGACCGTAGTGGCCATGCAGACTGTGACTGACGCGCCGCAGTCCACTCGGCCACCGCGGCCGGCCCTCTCACTAGTAACTGCCTTCTTCCTGACTAGTAACTGACGGGCGTCCAGACGTATGTCGGCCTAGATAAAAGCCGCTTGTAGAGGGCGCGCATCTTCAGTTATTCCCAAGGATGTTAGAATATCTGGAGATGCCCTAACACTGAAAAAGTGAAGCCAGTAAAATGCGCATTCCGGCATTTGTTTGTGCCCAAAACATTGGTCCAAAAGTTCAAATGTTTGTAATTCTATCGGACCAAACTCCGTGGTCATGAGTCCGTAGTTTATAAGCTACTTAAACCTAGGTAAGCTAACCTAAGGACGACACACACACCCATGCCCCAGGGAGGACTCGAACCTCCACGGCGAGCAACCGCGCGCTCCGCAGCGAGACGCTTTAGACCGCTCGACTACTCCACCGCGGCAAACATTGGTCGTATGGTGTTGTTAAGTAGTTCTAGTCGTTCAAATGTATGTCATATATAAGTAAATGCTGCACTGTGACTACCAGTTTAGTGGCTTTACGTAAAGAGACCAATATTCACACAGGATTTTATGTCCTTGTTTTATGTCCTTGTTTTGGGCACAAAAGCATGGCTACCTGGCTTCAACCAATGACTGTTGTCAGCACAGATAATGCCACATCCCTTTATTCTAACCTCCTTGGTTATTCCTTCCAGGATGCGCGGCGCCTGCTTGCGATTGGCTTTCGGTCGATCGCTGCCTTCTCCACGGTCGTTCTCTTGCGTCTGGTGTGTGGCGCTGACTTTACGCCACAACACCTAGTGTAGTACATTTTCCATCGATTTTTCTCAAGTCTGTGTTTATACCAACATTTGTAATTGTATAATATTTGTGTTACATATTCCTTAAACGTCTAAGAACAAGAGTCATAGAATTATTTCTTTTCTCAATATATTTCCAGTTACAATAACATTTGTACGAAATGATCAGACGTGTTTTGCAGTGGGGGATTAGGTTCACACCTCAGCCGCGGCGGATTAGCCGCGCGTACTGGAGCACCGTGTTACGGTGCGCACGGCCGTCCGCCGTCGGGGGTTCGAATCCCCCCTTGGGCATGGATGTTTGTGTCGTCTTTAGTATAAGGTAGTTCATAAGTAGTTTGTAAGTTTAGGGACTGATGATCCTTAGACTTAACAAACATTTGAACATTTCACTTCTCAATCAAACGTTTGCCGCTCACATTCAGGAGACGCTTCCTTTCGACTGCTAATTGAGCAGATGGCGGCGGAAATGCTAAACTACAACACACACACAAAACTGAAAACAATGAACAGATATATCAAAGAGCCGACGGACAGTTTATGATTTGAGAAAAACGAAAATAAAAATTCAGATCAAGGGAGAGTTGGACCTTCTGCAAAGTAGTCCAACACCATGAGCACATAACCAAAACGGCATGGCTCTTGCTTCCTCTATATTGCACATCATTCGCTTGGGCAGCGCCGCGGTGGAGTGGCCGAGCGATCTAAGGCGCCTTGCTGCGGAGTGAGCGGTTGCTCGCCGTCGGAGGTTCGAGTCCTCCCTGGGGCATGGGTGTGTGCGTGTTGTCCCTACGTTAGTTTAAGTAGTTTGTAAGTCTAGGGAATGATGCCCATAACAGTTTGGTCCAATAGGTTCACAAACATTTAAATCGTTTGGGCACATCAGTGTTTGTATTTTTCCTCTTTTTTCACTATTGTATACAACTTGTCTCCGTGTTTCATCTGTGTCCAGTTCCCACTGCGCCAGCTTTCCATTAAATGTGAAGAGGGGGCCATAGGGAATTTCCCTAGTGAGAACCTATATACAGGGTGTTACAAAAAGGTAAGGCCAAACTTTCAGGAAACATTCCTCACACATAAAGAAAGAAAATATGTTATGTGGACATGTGTCCGGAAACGCTTACTTTCCATGTTAGAGCTCATTTTAGAGTTTCTCTTTAAATGTAAATTGAAATATTTCGTGCAGACAATTGTCAAAATACCCAATTGTTTCGTTAGTATGTACTGTACTTCCTCGATTCACCGCCAGTTGGCCCAATTGAAGGATGATAATGTTGACTTCAGTGCTTGAGTTGACATGCGACTCATTGCTCTACAGTACTAGCTAGCATCAAGCACATCAGTACGTAGCATCAGCTGGTTAGTGTTTATCACGAACGTGGTTTTGCAGCCAGTGCAATGTTTAGAAATGCGGAGTTGGCATATGCCCATTTGATGTATGGATTAGCACGGGGCAATAGCCGTGGCGCTTTACGTTTGTATCGAGACAGATTTCCAGAACGAAGGTGTCCCGACAGGATGACGTTCGAAGAAATTGATCGGCGTCTTAGGGACTTTAATTTATGGGGGCATTTGAAAGCTCTTGTCTATGCAACCCCGGTACCAAATATAGAGACTTTTCGTGTTTGCACTGTGGACGGCTGTGATACGCCATTCTCCAGGGCTGCATCAGCGCATCAGGGATTCCATGCGACGGAGGGTGGATGCATGTATCCTCGCTAACGGAGGTAATTTTGAACATTTCCTGTAACAAAGTGTTTGAAGTCACGCTGGTACGTTCTGTTGCTGTGTGTTTCCATTCCATGATTAATGTGATTTGAAGAGAAGTAATAAAATGAGTTCTTAACATGGAAATTAAGCGTTTCCGGACACATGTCCACATAACATATTTTCTTTCTTTGTGTGTGAGGAATATTTCCTGAATGTTTGGCCGTACCTTTTTGTAACACCCTGTATACAGTCCTACGATCCTCTCGTGCGGACCCTGCTTTCTATTCTAATATTATTAATTTATTTAGCCTGATCAGATTAGGGCATGAGACCTTCTTTTACACGGTTTACACATCCAGTACTTTTTACCTCTGACTTACCTACGATATACCACTGATTTTAATAGATAAACGATCATTTAATGTATTAATAATGTAAACGGATTGAATACATATAAAGAGGATTTGGATAAACAGTATTGACTAAACTAGTAGTACTAATGAAGCAGCTTCTGCTGCTGTCGATGTAATAATGGAAATAATAACTTTGATATTGGCGGATTCAAAATGTACTCTTGAGTACGCAAAAACTGATTATCACATGGAGAATTCTGATTGAAGGAAGTTAGGAAAGCTGTACCTCCAGAGAGTAATGGGAAACTGAGAATAGCTGGGAGGGGGTAGAGATATGAGGTTGTGACAACGGCTTCAGGGAACAGAGAATGGCGTTTTTATTGCTTTACTAAACGTTCCGTAAACTGTTGTTTGGAGCCAGTAGTATTATTCACTTCTCGGATACCGTGATGGAGATTGTTCCACAGTCTGATTCCTGCTACTGCTAAGGACTTCGAGAAGATGACTGAGTGATGGGCAGAAATGGTTTTGCTCTGATAGGATCGTGTATTTCTGCTCGGGGAGAGAGAGGATAAGAGAATAGAGGGAACAACAGAATATGAAAATCTCTGAGTTTGTCAGCACGGAGCCAGGGTAACTGAAAATAAAATGGTGGAATATGATCAAAGAGACAGATGTTATATATAGAACGCAGGCGTTCATGACCAGTTCCAGACGTCGTCAGCTTTCCAAGAAAGACCTTGCAAGATAACATCACTGTAATCAATAACCGGGATTACAAGTGTTTGTACAAGTTTGTTTTTAAGGTCGAGAGAAAAGAGCTACTTATATTTCTGTACGACTCGAAGAGATGCTGATGGCTTCTTACAGACTTCAACTGTGTGCTCAGCCACATTTATTACGTCTTCTATTATCACTCCCATTTTACTAAGAGCGAAAAATACATATTTGTAACATTTAATATTAGAGATCGACGGATTCGCGATATTTCTGGCTGTTGAGCATAGAATGCCTTTCCATAATGGCTTGGTTTTTTTTTAAATTTCAATTGAGCTACAATCCTATATTCTGTGACAATCTAGATAGTGCCCATAGGTCAGTACTCGAATTCTCGATTGCTGACTTCAGGTTTCTTGGGTTCACTGGAGGTCAAAAATGTTCAAATGTTTGTTAAGCTTATGGGACAACTGCGGGGTCATCAGTCCCTAGACTTACAAACTACTTATGAACTAGCTTATAGTGAAGACGGCATAAACATCCATGCCCGAGAGGGGATTCGAACCTTCGACGGTGAACCGTCTCGCGTATCGGAGCATAGCGCCTCAATGCGCTCGGCCACTCCGCCGCGGCTCACTGGAGATCATCGGCATACATGTCATTCAAATACAATGAAACGTGCATTGACCACAATGCCGGGTCCTGTGGCGCGCATGATAGTACCTTTCGTCACTGTGACTTCGTGGTGCTTCATATGACGCACTGAAGACATGATGTCTAGCATGAGCGAAACCATTGAAGCGAACTATGAGAGAAATTTAGGCCCTAAGTTTAGCATGCAATATATCGAAGTCCACAATGTCGAAGACTTTGCTAAAGTAAGCAGCTCATGATAGTCGCCTCTCTTCTATACATCACCAGCATCATGTCGTATTTTACTTTTCTCAAAGCAGATGTTGTGCTGCGATATTTGTGGAAACCTAATTGGTGTTCGACAAGAAGGTTGTTTTTAGTCAAGTTGCTGGTCCATGTCGTGTACTATATATTCTTGGGCCTTGGATAGTGCGAGAAGAATGTAGATAGGTCCGTAATCAGAGGATGCTGTGGCAATTTCCTTTTTAGGTAGTGGCTCCACTAGTCCACGTTTCCAGGCCTTAGGAAAAGCACGCGCGGTTAAGGATTGACTGAATATTTCCATTATGATGGGTAGTAGTGGCTCAATAATCAACTCAATCATTTGACTGTAATACTATCATCCCCAGTAGATGCTTCTCTGATACGCTTAATAGGTTTCTCTTACGCTATTTACAGTAACACGCTTAAAACAAAACTTATCGTGCTTACTGTCATTTACCCTCAAGAAGTGGTCAATAAGTCTTTGTTTGCTAATGAAATATAATTGTAGGTGATGTTCGTCAATGGCGACAGCGATTCGCTGCACTTTTACTTTGCCTATACTAACACCGCGCAGGTTTCTACGGACATCTGGTCTGTTTATTAGAGGTGGGTTTGAACATGACTCGAACTGTTCGAACAATTTACGTGACAGTTCGGGAAATCTCGGGAAAGGTTCGAACATTCGATTACGACGCTATCTAGCAATGTCAGTAGCTACTATCTCTACGATTTACAACGATGATATTCATAAATCTTTTCTGTAGTGTGCAGTATACGATTTAAAACGAAGATACGGTATCATTAATGTACTATGGTGATTAATAAGTTTGAAATTCCGACTATAGTAGCTTCTAGGGTGCCGGTCATAAGTAAAAACTGTAACGAATATAGACTATAATTAAACGAGAGAAATCGCGAATTAAAATTCTAGTGGTGCGATCTAGCGACGCCTGTTGATACTACGTACACAGCAGCTCGTGCACCGTTTAATGCGAGGTAGCAATTACAGTTTATTTTTATATGACTTATTTCCATTATTGTGTATTAAATTTCTAATGTTTTCCCTTTTTCATCTCTTAATGTTTTCAAAGCGATTAAAAGGTGGTAACATTTTTATCTGTTTCTGTACCGTATGACAGGCAATGGAATGATCACTTGCAACCTCTCTCTTATAATCACATTGAATGTAATTTCTACACATGAAGGATTCATATTTTTTTATTTGAGTGTTAGCCTTAAGTAATATGATGCAGTAGTTCTGTTATAGTAGTAGATACCTTATCAATGGATCATATCTTGCAGTGCTACCAGACAAGTCACGTACTATGGACTGTTTTTTAGAAAAATGTACAGTTTTTCACAGTTATGCCCTTCTTTTCTTTTACATGTACTTCCTATGAAATTAGTTCTGAGCAAAGCGATAGCCCGGTACCTTCGAAATTCCCCGTGTATCGTTTGTAGATCGCAGAGCGAGTAATTTTTTATCTGAGTGTTCGAACTCTTCGATACTGTATAGAGTTCTCTGCTGTATCCAGAAATCCCGAGCATGTTCGAACGCGAGTAGCACTTCCCCAGCACTAATGTTTATGTTTATGTTGTCGGTTAAACAATGGGCTAATCTGAGTTTGGCAAGTTATGTTTCTGATTGTAAGCGGCGTGATTTTCGAGTGTAAGGCGTAGATTGTATGTCCAATATGCATTGTGTCAGATTCATGAGCTGTTTTAGCTCCTCAGTTTTCCAGGGTGCGGGCTTCGTGCTTACTTTTTTGGTCTTCATGGGAGCATGCCGCGGCGATGCGGACGAGCGCATTGAGGCGCTATGCTACGAAGCGCGACGCCGCCTTCCGTCGGAGGTTCGAATGCCCCCTCTGGCATGGATGATTGTGCCGTCGTTAGTATAAGCTAGTACATAAGTAGTTTGTAAGTTTAAGGACTGATGACCCCCGTAGTTAAGTCCCATAAGCTATACAAACATTTCAAAATTTTTTTGATTCGGCTGTATTTTTACTTTGCCTATACTAAAACCGCGAAGGTTTCTACGAAGGACATCTTGTCGGTTAATGAATGGGCTAATCCGCGTTTGGCGACTTATGTTTCTGATTGTAAGCGGCGCGATTTTCGGGTGTAGGGCGTAGTTTTTAAGTCCAATATGCAGTGCGTCTGACATTCATGAGCTATTTTAGCTCCTCAGTTAGCTAGGGTGCGGGTTTCGTTCTCGCTTTTATTTTTTTTATCTTGATGGGAGCAGATTTATTTTTAACTTGGCGAAGTTTTTCCTTTACGTCCAGGAGATCAGAATTCGGTTCATAAATTATTTCTTGCGCACATCTGTAAGTTCAAATAAGTTTATGCGCCTACGCTGAAACTTGAGCCACGAGATGTCTCGTCGCTGAAAAACACGCAGCACCTGATTTGGAGGCTTCCCTGCAGTGTCTTCACGTCATACCGGGTGAGTCATCTAACTTTATCACTGGGAATATCTCGTAAAGCACAACAAATATTTAATAATTTATTCCGCAGATCGAAAGTGAGGACAGTGGCTGGTGTAATTTGTTACTACAAATCATTAAAAACGCACATAAGTATGTTTCTTAACACAAACATACGTTTTTAATGGAAAACTATTATTATTTTATCACAACTGAAAATAGTAAGATGTACTTAAGTAATGCCGTTTGTTACATTTGAAAATGTTAATTACACCCAGAGTATTTGTAACCTAAAGTTTAAGCTTGAGTAACTCGTCATCATTTCAGTCGTGCGTATTGGACAGAACCGAATTAATTAGGGAATACAAAAAAAGAACAGTGATGTAATGTATGTACAGAAGACACTTTAACAGCACATTACGTCCAGATGCTATGATTTTAATTAGTCTTTTCCCTGGAGAATACTGTACTGCACTGACTTGTTACCAGAAAATGTTCATGAACATGGGAATTTGGTTAAACTTACAAAGTGTTTTTTATTACAGAATGGGAAAGAATGTGCTGAGGAGTTACTTAAGCATAAACTTAAGGTTATAATAACTCTGGATGTAATTAATATTTTACATTGTAACAAACGGCATTACTTATAGGTTCCCATATATATATATATATATATAAACGTATGTTCGTGTTAAGAAAACATACTTCCGTGCATTTTAATGGTTTATATTAACCAATTACACCAGCCCCTCTCCTCACTTTCTGTCTGCGGAATTAGCTATTATATATTTGTTGTGTTTTACGAGATATTCACAGTGGTAAAGTTAGGTGTCTCACCCAGTATATACATATAAAACCATTGTCACTTGATAACAATACCTCAGACGAGGTTTTAAAATATTGAGCTGCGAGAAGAAAGACAGTGAACACGTGGTTGTCATTCTTGCCAGAGCAACAATAGGGCAGCGGCTGACGCTGTCAGTGAGCCGTTCAGTCGTCCCCCCTGCTCAGCTGGGGCGGTCCTCAGGGGACTGGCGAGCTTTAGGCCGTGTCCGCCAGCTGCCGGCTTATCAATGGCCTTCCTGTTGTGGCCAGGCCCGGGTGCTGACACTCGGCCTCGCACACCCTGCACCACCACAAAAGCCGGCTGCACCTGTCAATCTGCTGACGGCTGTTTTACCGCCCTACCACTTCATTCACCATCTCCCACACAGCGAAGCGAAATTCGAGCGCTAGGGCTTCGCAGCGCCTTGCTAACAGGCCAGCAATAAAAAGAGACAAATAAATAAATAAAAAATCGCACCGCGGGTTTTACGACCTACTTTTAACCCCCTCATGCACGGATTTTCAATCCGCCAATGAACAAAATTTCTGATACATTATTTGGTAACTTAAGACCTATCTTGTGCAAAATTCATCACAATTTATCTAAAAAAAGTTTCATAGACCAATAGACCAACAGGGAGGTGTCCTCAAACGAGAACAGTGAGTACGAAAACTGCTACATTTTACATGGAACATCTATTAACAATATCAAAGAGTGCATGAAGAGTGTACACTATGTTGTATTTTTCGTACAATGAAATTGTTTCAGGCACTCAGGGCACACTTTTCTCAAACGTAACGTGTTTTCCGTCGGCAGTCCTGATCATGACACCTCCTGGCATTGAGATCAGCTAACTTGTCTGCCCAGTGTTACAGGCCATCGAAGTGTAATGCGTTGGGTACCCAATGACAGGCTTTCTTGTTTTTCGGTGTACAAACAACAATGTGTTTCTATCTGAAGGGCTTCCGTTCCTCTTTCTTGTAATCTCTACTTTCCATTTCTTTGTCAGCCGTCTAGGAGACATTCTAGCGTTCATTATTAGTCCTCATATGTGGTACCTGTACTTTTACGACCACCTCAAATGTAAAAGATGACTGAAATGAGATGAAATTTAAGTGTCCTCATTTGAGGCCGTGACGCATGGGAGGATTAAGTTTGCCTGTACTTTTTTAATGTTTTGAAAAAATTTCGGCCAAAAATAATAGAAGTATAAATCATTAAAAATTACGGACTGTACGATTCGACTCTACTATTTTCATAATATATATGCAAACAGAGACGTAAGGTGACCGTATTTTAACAAACAGCCAAAATTATTTGATATTTGACTTTAGCTTCGACAAACATAGCCTTTAGTTTAACTTTTATCTTTTTAAACTATTATTTTTAATATCTCTCCCACATTTTCATTACCATTTTTCGTTAAAATACAGAGTGCTTCAAAGGGGGCTTTACAACTTCGAAAAAATATATATTATACATATTTGACGACTTTACAGCGTTCATCTAATGAAATAAATCGCAATTTGCGACCTGTATTAGGTTTAGATGCAATACCCAAGTGCGGCGAATGAAGTCCTCTGCAGTCGGGCTGGTCACTGTGTCTCGGTGGCGGAGTGGTCAACGCGTCTGCCTAGTAAGCAGGAGATCCCGGGTTCGAATCCCAGCTGGGCACAAATTTTCATTCGCCGCACTTGGGTATTCCATCTAAACCTAGTAAGTGAAACCACAACTGATCGCAAATTGCAATTTATTTCATCTATTTATCTATTAAAAAGAGGTACGGAGATGGTTTTAGTGTTGTTTCAAAGATAAACACATCAAGTTTTGACTCGCATAGTTCACTAGTGTAGAATCGCGCCGCAACAAGCGCTAGCGACAGTTACGGTAAAGATGACTGTCTTCACTGGACTCGAGCGTGTTGTGTGTTGGTTTGAAGAATCAAAGTCGGCGACAACAGTTCTGCGTAAATTTCTTACCAAGTACGCTAAAGATCCTCCTAGTAGGCCTACAATTTATGAGTGACATAAATGTTTTGTAGAAACGGGGTGCTCAGTAAGATAAAGTACCACGTCGTCCAAGCTCGTCTGACGAAGTCGTTCAGTTTTGTCAACAGCCATAGAAAATGGACCCGGCGTGCATCTCGTGAACTGCAAGTGTGTTGAGAAAACGTTTGCATTTGAAACCGTACAGATTGTCCCTTTTACAAGCAATTAAACATATTGATAAGATTGCCTGGAAGAACTTCTGTGCGGATATATTAGACCGAGTGGATGATGAACATTTCTTGGACAACATTATCTTTTCTGACGAGTCAACTTTTCACTTAAGTGGCAAGGTTAACACACATAACTGTAGGATTTGGGGCAGTGAAAATCCGACATTCTCGTTATAGCCCTAAAGTGAACGTTTCTTGCACATTGAGCAAGAAGAAAATGTACGGCCCCTTTTTTTTCCATCAACGGGATAGTCTACCTGGATATGTTGCAACAATTTTTTGTTACCGCAGATCGATGACGACGGAGAACGAAATGTTTACTTCATGCAAGACGGCGCACCACCACGATATCTGACGTCCGGGATTTTCTCAATGACCGTTTTCCAGGTAAATGGATTGGCCGTGCTGCGCCAGTTGTATGGCCGACCCGACACCGCTGAACTTTTCCTCTCTGGTGCTTCATCAAAGATATGGTGTGCGTACCTGCTTTGCCGGCCACTCTACCGGAACGTAGAGCAAGAATCTACGCCGCCGCTGAGCAAGTTACACCTGCAATGCTGATGCGAGTTTGGGAAGAAATCATGTCTGCAGGATAACCAACGGAAGCCACATCGAACACTTTTAGTTTAAGGTAAAAACTTTATGTGTTTTCCTTTGAAACAGCACTAAATCCAGCACTGTACCTCTTTTTAATAAATTAATATGAATTTTCAAAGTTGTAAAGTCTCTTTTGAAACACCCTGTATTATCACCTGCCTTGTTTCGGTAGTTAGTTCTCTTTTTAAAGTTTCATTTCTTTGCCTGTACTGGTTAAGAATGACTATAGCCTGCAAGGAATGTAGCGTACATTTGGTATTCGGAAATCAGTCACGTGACATCCCTCGTCCGAAACTCTCTCTTGCAAACGCCATTTGATGATTTTCTTATTACAACACAAGCGTTGTCATTTCAAAGCAATGGTGCACTAAAATGATGAAAAACACGTCGTTCTTAGTACAATGACTTATAATCTAATGTGTAAAAATGCCATGTTAGCAGTTAACTCCTGCCATCAAGGGTACGAGAATTGCGGATTACTCTCGCAGCTGTTCGCTGTAGCGTAATGGGCGACGAATTAGTTTGTGATGTACGAACATGTTAGACGGTGGTTCAAAACCTGCCACTGGCAATTTTTCATTTTCATGTTGCTTCCTAAAAGGTTTTCGCACTCTCTTATTAACTGAACACAACTATGTTCTGCAAGATTACGAGTTGTTTAAAGGTAGCAGCGCTTTCTCTGAAAAGTGCTTTTGTTCTATTTTGTGAACATACTATGAAATACATACCAACGAAATGTAAACACAGACTTCTTTATCACATGTACTTAAACTAAAGAGACACTGTCATAATGACTGTTGTAAATGACGTCATGATCGTAGTAATTTTGTATACAGATTAAGTACCAGAGTTTTGTGGAATACAGATTACCACACTTATTCCATTTATTTTGGCTGTGAAAGAACGTAGTCGCTGTTTGAAAAAGAATAGTTCCTTTTTATTTTAGCGCAGATCACAGTAATATGAACAAAGTCATATCTGAACTACAGAAAAGGTAATTGAATCAACATTAAAAGGGTCCATAGCAACCACACCAAAGACAAGAATTTTAATACACGCATTGATTCTAATTAACGACTTTCAACATATACCATAAATTGTGAATAATTGCTTACAAAAAATAAGGAAATTTTTTGCAATGCCCTTCTGTGTCACCAAGGAACGACAGTTGCCACAGAAATCTAGGACTTCATTTATATATGAAACTGCCAATATCAGCATGTTGTTTAGAATATTCATTATTACAGTATCTCCCCAGTTTATGTGCATTTACTTCAGAAGACCATTCGTGGGTACGTTTTTCATGGCATGTTCACGAAACAGAACAAACGCACATTTTAGAGGGACAACTCTTTCAATTACTTAGGTACAGCTCTAAATATTGCAGATCATATCTCGAATTAATAAGAGTGTCCGAAACCCTTTTAGGAGCCATGGCGAAAAACAAAAATTAGAAGTGGCGAGTTTCAAACCACCGACAATGTGCAACACAATCTAATGCGATGCCAACTACACTACGGCGAACAGTCACGTAATTATTCCGTTAATTCTGCCACGTGGGGACTGCTAATACGGCATTTTAGACAGTAGATTATAAAGTATCGTACTAAGAACGACGTGTTTTTGTTAATTCTTCAGTGCGGCATTACTTTGAAATGCCAACGCGGGAGTTATAATACAGAAAGTAAGATGGCGTATGCCAGAGAGAGTTTTGGGATAGGAATGTCACGTGACCGATTTCAGAACGCCTGGTTTACATAAAATCAGGTGACAATCAAATCGCCGTTATTTTAGCAAGTGTCTCTGAGACGGTGCGAGTTATGGAAATAACATAACAGAGCAAAGTTGTGGAGAATTGTCTCCTCTACACATTCGTTTATTCAATTTCAGTGACAGATGAACTGTTAAGCTGCTATTTCCATTTAAATTTCGAGCTGCCAAACGGCGATCGCAAAGGCCCACGTTGTGTCACTACCGTAACTTAGAGTGAGGCAAAAAATCCGTCCTGCGCAGTAAATGAACGTCGAAGACTGACATGGGAGTGGGTTCCATATGTCAGTGCGTTTCAGAATTACGCAAATACATCAGCAAACGTCTTGGGGACGTAGGAGGCGTCTTAAGGAAGGAATTGAGCATACAAACCCATGCTCGTGAACGTCATCCAACTATGCTACAGAGCGTCGAAGTTGCTGGAGGGGATGTCTAGCGGCAAGCGCTGCTGCCTGTAACTTGAACTCTCTCCTTAGCGTCGTTAAATTGTTTTTCCAGGCAGGGGTTTCTACGCTCATTTTGTTGCTCTAGACGCCTTCTACATCCATAGAAGTTTGTTGGTGTAATTGTGTAATTCTGAAACACACTGATATGCGGAACACACATACATCTCAGTCCTGGACGTCCAATTATTGCTGGGAATAAACACAGGACGAAATTTTGTGAGATTTTTCTTTATTGCTGCCATGGCTCCGAGCCCGAGTACGCGAATTTCGACTGACCCTATAAAAATCAACTGGTGTGCGTTAATCTCACGGAGACTCAGAAATGGCTTGACCAGTTGCATTACTTTTTTTTTTTTTTTTGCTTTGTTCATTGTTTCACATGGCTGGGAGAACCGGCTATGACAAAACTATTTCACCTGACGCTAAGATGTACGAGACAGGGGAAAGAAATACCCTCAGACTTTAAGAAAAATGTAATAATCACCATTCCAAGGAAAGCATGTGCAGACAGGTGTGTAAATTACAGAACCATCAGTTTAATAAGTCATGGATGCAAAATTTTAACATGAATTATTTGCAGAAGGATGGAAATGCTGGTAGAAGGCGACCTTGGAGAAGACCAGTTTGGATTCATGAGAAATGTAGCATCACGGAAGGCAATCCTCACTTTACGGCTTATCTTAGAAGATAGATTAAGAAAAGAAAAACCAACATTTCTAGCTTTTGTAGATTAGGAGAAAGCTTTAGACAATGTTGATTGGAATACACTCTTTCATATCTTGAAATCAGCAGGAGTAAAATATAGGGAACGGAAGGTTATTTACAACAGCAGTTATCAGAGTTGATGGCCATGAAAGGGATGAGAGGTTGGGAAGCGTGTAAGACAGGGTTGCAGCCTTTCCCCAATGCTATTCAATTTGTACACTGAGCAAGCTATAAAGGAAAGCAAGGAGAAATTTGGAGAAGGAATTAAAGATCAGGGTGAAGAAATAAAAACATTGCGTTTTGTTCAAAAATGTTCAAATGTTTGTAAATCTATCGAACCAAATTGCGTGGTCATCAGTCCGTAGCTTACAAACTACTTAAACTATCCTAAGGACAAACACACACACACCCATGCCCCAGTGACGACTCGAACCTCTGACGGCGACCAACAGCGCGTTCCGCAGCGAGGCGCCTTAGACCGCTCGGCTACTCCACTGTGGAGCTGAGTCCTGGTTTTACAATTTTTTTCATACAACGTAACAAGCATTTTTACAGACCACGATTTCGCCATGTCAGCTTTCAACACAGTACCTTTGACAACATGTTTCGAAAAACGGGAATGCCCCACAGTTTTTAGCCTCGCTCGTTTCTTGTCACACCACTGGACGGCTGGACGGGTGTAACTGAGCGACTGAGAAGTTATCAGCCGCTCCTTGACTGCCGGCTGGCAGACCTGAGCAAATGTTCCGTCGTTAGGCTTAAATACCAGACGTATTAAGCTGCCTCTGTTTACCAGCTGCATCACAAACAAGCTGCGCTCTTCCATTTCCACAAAACCAGCAATAAAAAGAAGCTTCCATTTCAGTGTCACTTAATAATGCAACACTAACGAATAATATGTGCTGACTTTGCATCTCACATAACACAGACTAAATTTTAGCGGTTACTCACAGTTATGATTCCGAAATATTGAAACATTTCGACAGTTTCAGGGCAATGAAATAAAATGAATGCCAAAGTTGAAAATTTGTGCTGGACCGGGATTCGAAACCGGAGTTCCCGCTTCATGTCAGAGGTTGTCTTAATCAATTAGGCTATCCAGGCACGATTCCCGTCCTGCCCAAATTCTCAACTTAGTGTTGCAAATGTTTGTAGAGCTTATGGGACTTAACTACGGGGTCATCAGTCCATAAACTTCCAAAGTATTTATGAACTAGCTAAGACTATGGACGGCACAAATAGCCATGCCCGAGGGGGGATTCGAATCCCCGACCGTAGTGGCCGTGCAGACTGTGACTGGCGCGCCGCAGAACGCTCGGCCACCGCGGCCGGCCAACTTAGTTCCCCCACCCATTAGCTCCTCTCGCTCCCAGCCTGTGCTGGATTCCCGAAAGGTATCGAGCATATTTATGCATCTGCACAGAAGTTGTCCACTGCTTGTTGGGGCATATGTACAATTACATCAATAATTGTACTCAGAGGTAGATTCAGAATATGTTCGTACGAGGATACTCGTTACATAGCAACTGTATGTTCTTCGATTCCTTACCAATAGTGTACTGTTTTCTATGTACTGTACCGAATACACATGTGACACAGTCCAAACGCCCACTATATAGCTTTGTCCTGCTTTGGAAACTTATAGATTTCCTCTCGCCAACTGCCGCCATTGACTACTGTACTTTACCCCCTCGAGGTTGCATTCAGTATCGCTTACACCCAAACCTCCAGATGTCACACTCTCAGATCGGTACCAAACGTTGTAGGAGGAGGAGGAAGCTTGGAGTTTAACGTCCCGTCGACAGCGTGGTCATTAGGGACGAAGCTTACGCTCGGAGTTTTGTGTCCCAACTTCGTCGCCGCTTTTGTGTCCCAGCCTCGTCGTAGGTGTCGGTGGCCGAGTGGAATGAGACCGACACAGGAACAAAGATAGCACGCTGGTGCAGGTACGGAGGGGAGCAGCCAAAAACTATAAACACTCGAGTAAATTAGAAAGAGATATATATTGCACAGAATGTAACAATACTTAACTTTTACATAGTACTGCAGAATGTTGATACATAGTTGTTAGAGGCCTGCCTAGTGCCTGTACGATAGCAAAGTCTTCACTGGTGCCTATCTGATTACGAAGGTCCTAACTGGTGGCTATCTCAGTCCGAAGTGACCGATGTCTTTCCGTGGTGGCCACGAGCGGGGTTGCAGCAGAGGGCGCTCGTGGCTGTCCTGAGAACGCCGCGCCGTGTCTGCATGGCGGCGCGCGGCGAAAGTAGGTGGCGCGCACTTTGTACTTGTGCGACACCACACGGAGTGTTTGGTTAAGGATGGGGAATGAAATCGGCTGTGCCCTTTCAGAGGAACCATCCCGGCATTTGCCTGGAGTGATTTAGGGAAATCACGGAGAACCTAGCCGCGGGGGAGTAGTCGAGCGGTCTAAAGCGTCTCGCTGCGGAGCGCGCGGTTGCTCGCCGTGTTTGTCCTTAGGTTAGTTTACCTAGGTTTAAGTAGTTTGTAAGCTACGGACTGATGACCACGCAGTATGGTCCGATAGATCTAAAAACATTTGAACAATTTTTGAACGGAAAACCTAAATCTGGATGGCCGGAGGTGGATTGGAACCACCTTCCTTCCGAATAAGAGTCGAGTGTGTTTCCACTGCGCCAACTCGCTCGGTCCATACGATGTATATCGGTAGAGTATCCACCGAAACTTCTCTATACTTCGTGCTATGTGCTGCCGCCCAGAAGAACGTGCGTAAACGGAAAATAATATGTAACGCCTGTCCTATGGAGCAAAAAAAAAAAAAAAAAAAACCGCATCTGTAGGAATCTGCCGCGCTGAACTCCCGTGGGGTAGTTAAGAGAGCGAATGTTTGTCATTACGAGGGTCCTCAGTTCAAACCCTGGTGGCGCGAATTTTTTGCTGTATGACGTTGCAATTTGTCATACTTCGACAAACGTACACCGAGTGTTTCTGAAATGTAAAAGGACTGTTCGGATTTTATAACACTGTGTTATGGGCAGTTTGCTTCCGCTTCGTTTCATTTGAAAGTAGCAAACCTGTAGGTTATAATCGTAGAAGAAAGAAACTATTGCACCACACATGCGGAAGTATTAAAGTAATTATGAATGACTGCTATATAGGCAGCACCGCCGTTCAGCGTATGTGCGTGTTGTGGCTAGAGTGCCGTGTGTTTTTTTGCCCACACCGTCAAGTGGGGCTGACGTTGCTGTCCAGTCGTCACTCTACTGCTACTGCTGCAGCTGAAAGTGCTGTTTGGCGAAATGAACCTGTGGAACGTTATAGACATTCTCTTTTAACAGTTTTCAACGTAGTGCAGTTAAAAAAAATCTGTAGGCGGGGCTTGAACGCACGACCCTCTGTTCGATGCACTAATGCTCTACCAACTTGCTCACGGTAGCACAACGTAATAAGCTTTCACAGTAACGCATTTCCTGTACTCCGTAGGTTAGGTGTTACTTATAATTTATGCATGTTCTCTTGGACGGCAGCACATGACACGAATTATATAGGAGTTTCGGTTGATACTCTATCGATATACAACATTTGGTACCGATCGGAGTGTCTGACATCTGAAGGTATGGGTGTTAGATTCGTTTCAGATTTTTTTTTTTTTTTTCCGAACAGTGTTGCCAAGAATAAGGTGGTAACAGTAACGATTCGAGGATTTTAGTTTGAGAGGGGCTTGACACAGTTACTGTTAAGATGGTGTTAATCGAGGTAAACGGCTTAACCAGGCACTTTGTGTATGTGTGTGTGTGTGTGTGTGTGTGTGTGAGAGAGAGAGAGAGAGAGAGAGAGAGAGAGAGAGAGAGAGAGAGAGGAGAGGAGAGGGCTTGAGTCCCTAACCCAACCCCCCTTCCTTTTCTGGATCCGCTACTGTGGTATGTTGCATACTTTGTGTATGTATTCACTTAATTCAGTGGACGAACTGCACAATAACGCTACGCTGAGCTGTTCATGTAGCGATGGCAACCACATCACATCCGCTTTAGGGTTGGTGTACAAGTCTGTTTTGTGCTGTACATTTTGATAATTAGAAACTTTTTAAATATTAAGGAGGTATTTCCACATAAATAAATTTTGATATGGTAATGGTTGATTAGCTTGTTGTTTGGGACAGGACCAAACTGGCAAGGTTATTGGTCCACCGGTGGGGAGAGAAAAGAGTGAGGATAGGAAAGGAGGGGAAAGGAAAGGAAATGCACTCAGGGAGGAGAGAATGGGGAAAACTGTACTAGCTCCGGGCCCCGTGCAAGCCACGCTCATACCAAAGAACCGTGAGTCGCCTGGGGGTGTGGTAATCAAATCAACACGTCAAGAGTACCATGTAAGACAATATATACTTTTGACCAGTGATTCCCCAAACTTTTTTTGTGGTGGGGCCCAAATTTTTCTGGAAAAATCTTCGCGACCCACTGTATACTGACAGCACGCCAATTAATAGTAACATGATTTTTTTGAAATATTAAACTGAAGTTATATGCAAATGCTTTGCTGAATAAGACTTTTGGAATTGGCGAAAGGTATATTTATTTTAAAAGAACTATCTTCTCCAAGAAACAAATTATATTATACAAATTAAATGGACAATTCAGTGAGATTTGTGGTAGTGTTTAGTCTTGGTTATAGCGATACTTTCAATATCTGGATTGAAACTTGTTAGTTTTATGCGTTTATGGTTTACCACGCCAAGATATATATACATGGTGTTTCACTAAACGTATTTGCCTCTGTAACTTATAAAATAATAGGTGACGGGAAATTTTAATGCGGTAGGTCAACACAAGAAATGTTACACTCTCTGCGGATCTGTGAACATTGTTTACCGTATCATCTTCCAAAGAGTTACAGAAAAAGATATAATTTTTTAATGGAACAATAGTTTTTTTCTATCGTGCATTGGATTCGTTGAAACTAGCTGCGTCCAAATCAATTTAAACTACATTACTATCACTGTTAGTTTTGGAGCTACAACCCTTCAAAGTTTAGGGGGCGGACGCTACGACAGCGTATCTGACTGGCTGGTGGTCATGAGACAGTGGGCCGTGCCCCAGGGGATAGCCACTCGGCAATTCAGCTACGCTATCGCAGCCTCCGCCCCCGGAACTTTGAAGGGTTGTAGCTCCCAAACTAACAGTGATAGGAATGTAGTTTAAATTGATTTGGACGCAGCTGGTTTAAACAAATCCAATATACGATAGAAAAAAACTATTGTTCCATTTAAAAAAATTATATCTTTATGGTGTAACTCTTTCGAAAATGATACAATAAACTATGTTCATAGCTCCGCAGGAAGTGTAACATTTCTTGTGTTGACCTAGCGCATTAAAATTTCCCGTCGCCTATTATTTTATAAGTTACAGAGGCAAACACACTTAGTGAAACACCCTATATATATAATTATTTTTTACAAAGGGAGTAAACCTATCAAACAAACAAACCCTAGTTGTGGATACCATTAATTCCTTGAAGGCTGTGGTTTCCCTGCCCAGTCTATACGGGAAGATTCAGTCTTAAACCACGCACGAATAGTGAAATAAATAGAAATCTAATGTAAAATAAAACAAACCGGTACTGTACACACAGATACACACACTAAACAACAAGCAAATAGGATACGATCTCGCAATCAGAGAAAGAATAAATCAATGGTAGATTATATAATGGGAAAATGCCAAGAATCGCAATATTTTGTTGTTATTTTTTACGTAAGACGACCGGCTGCGACACTCTAGGGTGTCATCTTCTGGTCCCTGCTACACTTGGCTTTCGTTTGCTTATTAAAGTGCTGCAGATACTATTTTGAGATTGTGTAGGTTGTAATGAATTTAACCCAAAGGAATCCGCGTATTTTGTGAAAGTGAAGATCTGGCTACCCAATACAATTTCGGATGTAATGAGGCCTTAACTTTACAGAACTATGAATATACTTAAAGAATACTTCCATATATTATGAATACTTTTATATACTGCCAATATTGCTTTCTAAATCACTTTGTTAAATTATTTCTGTTCATACAAAAACCATGTAACAATAAGTAGTTCCAATATTATGCAGTAATTCATGTTTGTTATTATATTTGATCAGTAACATTTCCTGCTGTCTTTTGTAATCCACTTAACAATTTGTCATAGTTTAATTATCTCCAATTATTGTTATTGTCTTAAATTGTCTATATAAATTATGTAAAAAAATCTTGCACTGCTCTAGTCGTAATTTGCATATAAACCTTATGTCTGTTTTAATTCGTCATGTGAACGTATTTAAAACTACTTATGATCTCTGCTGAATAGTATACTATACTTTTTGTCTGTGAATAATTTACTTAAATTTTGCAGAGACAATATTCAGTAACTACATGGTAACAGACTTGTTCTGGAATATTCGTGAAGGTGCCGCGATGTATAAATAAGCGCGCATGAGAAATGTAAAACGGTCTTGACCAGGCTTGGCCTAATCATGATCAAGATGTCTTGTATTCATTGTTGTTATTCATTTTACCGATGCAATAAACAATAATACATCATATAGTCACATCTTTCTAGTTCCTTTCACCTGTAAGAACCCAGGAAACGTAATAAATATAATTAAATAATAACGGCAGCCGAGCTGACGGCGTGGACGAAAAACAACAGGTGATGCAGGTGATGTAATATATTGTGTTAATGTAATGTAACCACATAGATCACAAGATAGATTCTCAAATATAAAACAATAATGTAGATATATACATCTGAAAATTGCTGGAAGGTAATGACTTAACATTTGATGCAAGTGTAAGACGACGCGTCGATGTTATATCACCATTATGAACGAATGCGTTTTCTCGTATTGCCCAGAGTCCATTATGAGCCACATTGGTTTCTACTTTGGGATGGGTTTCGTCCGTAACTCTTTCAGATTATAAAACCTTCCTCTGGAAACAAACTTTTATTTTCCTAGTCGGTATTATATTTTACTTAGATATTTTAACGTCATTTGGAGACCCACGTGACGAGACCACACCATGCACTAGTTGGTACCCACCGTTTGGGAACCACTGTTTTAGGAACTTGACCGTTATGAGCAGGAAAGCAAATTAGAAGCATTGGACCACTAACTTGCCTACACAAAACCAGTTCTTTGATGTCGACGTACCTCGGCAATGCTGTCGATTACGAAGAAAAGCGCTGGGAGGTGCACATTCCTATGCGCCACTGGCACAGCTGTTGATCTTTTGCACGTAACTTGAATAGTTTCGCTATATATCGAGTGGTGAAGCGAATTCGGGCCAGACACGATATGAAAGTCCACTGACAGTACTGAAGAGCGAGAATGCATGGCTCTGGAGTACCTTGAGTGGAGAACCCGAATTTCTGGATCGAAGTGCGGTTTCCCTTGAGTCGGCCCGTCCAGGGTGTCCCACCCATTTCAAGGCGGGCCGCCACTGGAGACGAGTGTGAGTTGGTGAGGTACGCACTGGTTCAGCTATCACATCTACATACACACTCCACAATCCACCCAAAGCTGCTTGCCGGAGGGTGCACAGTACAACTGATAGTCACTATAAAATGATTTCCAATCCATGGTGTACAGCAGCAATCAGTTAGAATAAATATTCCTTCAAACCGTCTTGATTGCAAATTTTTTATTAGTTAATGACGCGTTTCGCCCTTTAGCAGGGCATCTTCAGATTATCTTAATAGAAGCGGTGGTCTCTGGTGATACAAGATAAGCCCATGTTTACAACTGCGCTCACGGGCGGTGGGCGGGCGTGGTGTGCTGCTCCGCCGACTTGTACAGAGTCTGTAATAATGGGCTTATCTTGTATCAGCAGGAAAATTCTCGTTGACGATATTCTGGTCGCTGAAGGTCCTGTTTTTGTGATTATCTTCAAGATAGCGTGCAATGAACGCATACTAATAGAAGAGCGTGAAGCCAGCCATGAGACAAAAACGTCGTGATATCTCAGAGGAGAGGTGTGATTCTCCGCAAGACAACGCACCTCCTCGTATTGATCAACTAACCCACGAAACAAAATGGGTTAGAAGTACAGCCTTACCCCCCTCCCCCCGTTATGTCCCGATTTAGCACATAGTGATTTCCATTATTTTGTTTGATGCTCTGAAGGAGGCATTACGTGGGGAGAAGTTTCGGGACAGCGAGCACGTGAAATGTGTATGGGAAATGGAACAAAGTGGGTGAATGGTAAAGGGGAGTATCTTGATAAGTAGAAATAAATATTAAAGCTTTTATCCATTACGGATGAGGAACACTACGAATGTGGTGAATAAAGGTATCTTGAAAAACAGCAACCAGGCGCCTTTTAAGTGGAATTTTTGTATTCGCCTTTTCCCATAACCGGTTTCAATATACCTAGCATATCTTCATCAGATGGTAAGACAAATTTTTCATTACATTTGGCGTACGGTGGGACTGACATATGTAATGTAAAATTTGGCTTAACATCTGATGATGATATGCTGGTCATATTGAAACCGGTTATGGAAAAAGATAATAAAAACATTGCGTTTAAAAAGCAAATGAGTGCTGCTTTCAAGATACTTTAGAAAAAGTATTGTTTTGTAAAAATAAAGGGTTTTTCTCCAAACGAATTTGTGCCTTTAAATATTGAATGACCCTCACATAACAAGACAGTGTTCGCCATCTGTATCATCGAATGAATGCTACAATCTAGTCTTGTATAGCTCGCGAACGAAGTAGTTCGGAAGAGCGCTCCCACAGGCGAACTACGCGAACTAGTTCGCAGATCCCTCGCCTCTTAGTTCGCCCGCTCCTTTTCCGAAGACTGACGGGTAACGGCGAGAGGACTCGAGAGCGCGCGGAATCGCGTGATTCCCTACTGCCAGTTACCGTCATTTCGAACTGAGATGCAGCTCAGCTGTAGTTTTAGTAGCGGTAGCAAAAGGCAAAACGAGAGGACGAACTAAAAATAGCAACCTACTTCGCGGCCGAGCTGCGAACTAAAAGGAGAGCTACCGGTCGCGAACTAAAATATGCGCGATAGGTCGCGAACTAAAATATACGCGCTAGGTCGCGAAATAAAATATGCGCGATAGGTCGCGAACAGAATTAAAAATCACGTGTTTGCCTTCTGCTGATGAGAACCATTTCGAGGTTAGCGTCTGCCTGCCAGATTACATAGTTCAGTGCTACAAAATTTCTGCTTTGAAGTATTCTGCACTCTGCAATATCTGACTAATAAATTCTATAATGCCAAGATATAGAGATAACTCTAAACTTCAACGCGAGAAATTATCCACAGACTGTTTCTTTTGGTTTGCGTGATATCGTTAGCAGCTCAAGCAGCAAGCGCATGTAGCAGCTAGGTGGGGGGAACTTTTCCCTCCCCCTGCATGGGCAGACCACGCCGCTCAGCCGTCACTGTGAGCGGACGAACTAAAAGAACGAACTAGTTCGCGGCAGGGCTGCGAACTAAAGTGACCGCTCCAGATCGCGAACTATTATGCGCAAGTCTACTACAATCAGCGCCTACATTGCAGCCCGTAGAGGCTACACCACGTACCAAAATGGGTGTTGCAGCATGGGTCGATCCTGGTATCTGAGTACCGCCTGAGGTATTTATTTGTAAACGCATTCCTGTTCACTCTTTCAACAGTATGCGTTCAGTGAATTGCTAAAGGTGGTGTACTCATTTATTTCCGGCCGTGACAGTGCCCCAGTGTAAGCTGCGATACCAGCTGCGTGTGATGGAGAAGTTCGGTCACTGTGCACGCACAGAGCGGCAGTCGCAGGTGCGGCAGAACGCGCTTCATTCACGCCGCCAGAACGAGTTCCCGGCCGTCCTTCAGCGCTGAAAAGCCGTGACCCTCGGCCGCCGACGGCTCACCTTCGGGCCGGCACTTGCAGCTCCGCTCCACCCGGTCAAGGCGGGGGCGCAAGCCTCTCGTTACCAGACGTCTCAGGGAACTAGATCCACACTCACTACTGCTGACTGTGGCGACGAGTGGTTACAACCAGACCCAACACCAACTGTCGTGGTGGTCTCGATCAGCACACGGGTCCAAATGGTCACCTCGCTGTTGGAGTGGCGGCGGCGCTCAACACAAAACTGCTTCACGGATTTACTCGCACATGTTTACTGGCTCCACAGTGCGAATGGGCAACAGCGTGGGAGTGATCTCTCTACCCAACGACATCTCGTGTTGTGTTGACGACCGCACACAGGCAGCATCACTCGCGTTGTTGCAAATGGCATAGGGACTACAAGAACGAGGAATGGAACATGTGCTTTTCTCAGATAAGAAACTATTTTAAAAAAAGTAAAGTCGTATGGCTTGAATGGCTGGGAGACCCTGAAGGCCAGATTCAGCCGCCTAATTGGAAAGGTTTTCCTTCGCGCCCGTAGACACCTATCCTTCGCGAAGTATGACAATTGTGTTCTGAAGTGTCTGTTTTAAGCGCAGGTGACTGTAATGGGTTCCTGAGTAGTGATGTGACGTCTTCTTGTTGGAGATCATGTGAAAGGGTGAAACCCGGTGCCGGCACACAGCCTACTCCTCCCGAAAAACACCGAGGGGGCCGCCAAGCTTAACGTCCCCAACCGACGGATGGTTGACCGTCAACATTCCATGAGTGACTAGAGAGAGGTTTGTAATTTAATCCGGGACATTGGTGCACTATCACCCGTTCAGTCCTCTCTGCCGTAAGACAGATGGAAAACTGTCAACAGCGTGTGACGTATCCGGACGGTTACCCGTCTAAGTACTGGTCACACCCGACGGTGCTTAAATTTTGGGATCTATTTCCACAAATTCAAAAATTTGGTTCAAATGTTTGTTAAGCTTAAGGGACTTAACTGCGGGGTCACCAGTCCCAAAACTCACAAAGTACTTATGAACTGCATTATACTAAAGACGACACAAACACCCATGTCTGAGGGGGGATTCGAACCCCCGACCGTAGTGGCCGTGCAGACTGTGACTGACGTGCCGCAAACCGCTCGGTCACTGCAGCCGGCTCTGTATCCACCGCGGCACGGCCATTGACATGAGAAACCATTCACTGTGAGTAGTGAATGGATGTAGCCCCATATGACGATGGATCCCACACGTAATTAACCCAGGAACGTTGTCGATCGTGATCAAATGTTTGTAAAGCTTACGTAAAGTGGGGTTATCAGTCCCTAAACTTACAAACTACTAATGAACTAGCTTCTACTAAAGACGGCACAAACATCAATACCCGAGGAGGCATTCGAACCCCCGACGGGGAACGGCTTCGCGCATCCTAGCATAGCGCCTCAATAAGCTCGGCCGCGAAAAAATGCTTGTAAATCTATGGGACTTAACTAATGCGGTTAACAGTCCCTAGGCTTACAAACGATTTAAACTAATTTAACAACAACACACACAAACATACCCGAGGGAGAAGTCGAACCTTCGACGGGGACCAACCATACGCTGCGCAGCAAGGCGCTTATCACTCTACCATTCCACGGCGGCAATCGTGATCCCTTTGAAGATCCAGGTGTTTGAGTCTAAGGACGTATAATGTTGATCGATGTACTGACTTCCTTCGACCATGTCAATGTTATTGTAACACACATCTCCAGGCTATGAGCGTCTAATAATGGATGTCTTCGATTCTCATTTCGCGTGAATGACGATGCGTGACAGCATCGAAGAGTGCATAAGGAAAATTCCATGGAACGACAAGGTGCTCGACGGATGGCATACTGTTGCCGAGACCCTGACCTTAGTCCCAGCGACCACATGTGTGATGCGTCCAGCTGCACCGACCTTCATCCAGCACTTGTTGACCGCGCTGTTGGGACGCGCTACCACATGAATTCCTCATCGCCTTGTGGTAAGAATGCAGTGCTTCCAGCGCTGATTACACACACTATTAACAACTACATACCACATTTTACAATCTCAGTTACATTCCGCAATCCATCGAAACGTATCTCCTAGAACTACTGTCCATTTCCTTTTCTGCTCCACTCCAAAAGGGAAAACCGAATGCCTGCATGCCTTTGTACGAGTTCAAATTTGTCTTATCTTTATTTACGCGAAATGTATGCTCTCGGTAGCAGAATCATCCTGCAGTAAACTTCAATTTCTTGAAAACAACTTCGCCTTCCATCCTGCGATTCCAATTACAATTCCCGAAGCATCTCCGCAATACTCGAACATTGATCGAACCTACCAGCAACAAATCTAGCAACCCATCGCTGACTTCCTTCTAAGTCTTCCTTTAAATCGATGTGGAGGGGTTCACAAACACTTGAGCATTACACAAGCGTTTTGTACGGTGATTCTTTTACATATAAACTACATCTACACAAAATTCTGCCAATCACCAGCTACATCGCATAACAGTAGCTCTGTTACGATCAGTGATGTTGCGCGAGCAAACTAAGACATGTATACAGATATACACTCCTGGCCATTAAAATTGCTACACCACGAAGATGACGTGCTACAGACGCGAAATTTAACCGACAGGAAGAAGATGCTGTGATATGCAAATGATTAGCTTTGCAGAGCATTCACAAAAGGATGGCGCCGGTGGCGACACCTACAACGTGCTGACATGAGGAAAGTTTCCAACCGATTTCTCATACACAAACAGCAGTTGAAACGTAGTTGTGATGCCTCATTTAAGGAGGAGAAATGCGTACCATCACGTTTGTGACTTTGATAAAGATCGGATTGCAGCCTATCGCGATTGCGGTTTATCGTATCACGATTCTGCTGCTCGCGTTGATCGCGATCCATTGACTGTTAGCAGACTATGGAATCAGTGGGTTCAGGAGGGCAATACCGAACGCCGTGCTGGATCCCAACGGTCTCGTATTACTAGCAGTCGAGATGACAGGCATCTTATCCGCCTGGTTGTAACGGATCGTGCAGTCACGTCTCAGTCCCTGAGTCAACAGATGGAGACGTTTGCAATACAACAACCATCTGCACGAGCAGTTCGATGACGTTTGCAGCAGCATGGACTATCATCTCGGAGACCATGGCTGCGGTTACCTTTTACGCTGCTTCAGAGACAGGAGCGCCTGCGATTATGTTCGCAATGACGAACCTGGGTGCAGGAATGGCAAAACGTCATTTTAACGGGTGAATCCAGGTTCTGTTTACAGTATCATGATTGTCGCATCCGTGTTTGGCGACATCGCTGTGAACGCACATTGGAAGCGTGTATTCGTCATCGCCATACTGGCGTATCACCTCTTGTTCGCATTGACAGCACTATAAACAGCGGCCGTTACATTTCAGATGTGTTACGACCCGTGGCTCTACCCTTCATTCGAACCCTCTAAACCCCACATTTCAGCAGGATAATGCACGACCGCATGCTATAGGTCCTGTACGGGCCTTTCTGGATGGGGAAAATGGTCGACTGCAGCCCTGGCCAGCACATTCTCCACACCTCTGACAAATCGAAAACGTCTGGTCAACGGTGGCCGAGCAACTGGCTCGTCAGAATACGCCAGTCACTACTCTTGAAGAACTGTGGTATCGTATTGAAGCTGCAAGGACATCTGTACCTGTACACGCCATCCAAGCTCTGTTTGACTCTATGCCCAGGTGTATCAAGGCCGTTATTACGGCCAGAGGTGGTTGTTCTGGGTACTGATTTCTCAGTATCTATGCACCCAAATTGCGTGAACACATAATCACAGCGGCTAACTCTTGATATGCTGCGCTTCAGATCAGCACACTTGTAAATGTTCCGCTGGTAATCCCGTCCTGCAGGCAGCCCTCAACCAGAAATTACAGCGAATGAGATCAGGTCATCATGCAGGTCAAGCATTTGGAAACGATCTGCTATTGATTTGATCGTTTGCAGACGTGTTTCGGAGAAGCAGCTGAAATTCATGAGCGATGCGCGGGGGCTCCATCTTGCATGAAAACTGTTGACTTGCAACACCGGCAATTCTGAGTGTTCACATCAACCGTCAGAGAGAGATGAGCTGCGTCTGTCCATAAAATTGTTATCAATGCCACTCCGTGAGAGAAGCTGGAGAGCGAAGTCAACACAACGTGGTGCCATGGGGACTTATGCGGATACCATGTGAGAAAGGTTCGAAGCACCTTCCGTACAGTGGACCACCGGACGTTCAACTGTCGTGGTCGTGACACAGCACCTGCACTGCTCGACGATTCGGAACTGCGCGCAGAGTTGTCTGTCATTATAACAGCGTTTTCTTCAAACACCTGGCGTCCAAACGCTCGTCAGCCTCTTACTGGAGCGACGCCCAGTCCTCCAGTTGAGGTGGAGAGAGAGAGAGAGAGAGAGAGAGAGAGGACCCGTCCGTAAATCTTCCAGCCGGCGATATCCTCGAATTACTGCTCCTTTTATCCAAGCTCATCTCGAGACGTTAGCGAGTGCACTGCGAAATGTTAGGTGTGACAAGCTGTGAATGACGATGACTGATCACGCCACCGGATGACCACAGTTGGAACTGGATGGTCGCGCTCTGACGCATGGAAATTATACACCCCGTACTCTGATGATGCCAACTCTGGTACTTCACAATAAGTAGTGTGCGTGTTACAAACAGGGAAAGAGTAATTGTAACCACCGGGCACGTGTCTTGCGACCGCTTCATGTTCTGCATATAAGTTCCGGCGGATCTGAGATTTCTCAGAGGTTTGTGGCATTCGAATGATTTTCACTCTTCCAGCTCTGTTACAACTATACGCTAAATCACACCTAAGTTTGCGAGGCAATTAGTGAAATAAATGCATAATAACAAGTTTCTTAAGATAATTTCGAATTAATCGTTTTAGATTTTTACAATGCGTACTGCTGGGCTCCGAGGGGACTAAGGCGCTCCAGTCACGGTCTGCACGGCCACTACGGTCGGGGGTTCGAATCCCCCCTCGGGCATGGATATTTGTGCCGTCCTAGTTCGTAAGTAGTTCATAAGTAGTTTGTAAGTTTAGGGACTGATGACCCCGTAGTTAAGTCCCATAGACTATACAAACGTTTGAACTGCTGGGCTCTCCATAAATCAGTAAGAGTACGAGATGGTGGAGAATTCGTATGGCGTCTTTCGTGAGACACACACACACACACATATATATATATATATATATATATATATATATATATATATATAGAGAGAGAGAGAGAGAGAGAGAGAGAGAGGAGGACTCGAACCTCCGACGGGAACGCCCGCCCGGTCCATAGCATGACGCCTTAGACCACGCTGTAATTCCTCGCGGCTCGTCGGAATGCAGAATGGATACGAATGGATGTAGGTGCCGGAGTTAGCGCCTTAAATTAAAATTGATGATCAGCGATCTTGGCTTTTTTTATATCTTTCTACAATATCATAATTGGATCGCCTCCTAGAACATAAACAAACTCAACATGTTGCCCAGCCAGGCAGTAGGAGCTTTCAATGAATTGATTATGGCCTTATAAAATGATTTTATTGGACCAGATGATGCTGACATAGTTCAGCGAACCGGTCGTCTTAAATAAAAAAAAAATGATGATCAGCGATCTTGGCTTTTTTTTATATCTTTCTACAGTAACTAATTACTTAAGATCGCCTCTTAAAATACGATAAATTACTTAGTTCATTTAATTTACGACGCTTTCGTGACATTTGCGTTACAGAGTATAAGTGGAATAAGTTCAGTAGATGCGGTGGTACCGCAGTGACAATGTAAAAACTTCCCACCGCGGCCATATCTCTTTTGCTGAATTGGCAGAGGCCGGTCGTGCAGAGACGCCGTCGTCTCCAAGGGAATAAGCTACTGCACTCGTGCGAAGCGTGTCACGGTCATGTGTCAGGGTGCGCGCGAGAAAAAGCGCGCCCGTTTCCCACCTGTACAGTTCGAACGACAAACGCTTTTTCGGCATCTCAGTGAGAGTACGAAAAAAAAAAAAAAATATCCGACACCCGATTCAAGGGTGCTATGGAAGTGACGGACAATGTAGAGGAAACTGGTGGGGAATAAACTCGTGAAATGATTTTGGCAAGACAGGTGACGAGATGAGAAGAGCAGAGGAGACGAGCAGCAGGTGCGATGGCAGTGAAGGCGCCGGTCGCTCAAGGCTGTCGCTTTCTCCCGGCGCCACTTGTTACGGCTGGTGTGGAGGCCACAAGAAGCGTCGCCCCCACACTGGCGCTAACGACCGCCGCCGGCCCATATTCACAGCTCAACAGCTTCTTCTGCACCTGCAACCCCTCATTATACATCACCCGACACGTACTTTGTGGCCGTGACGTGTTGCGGTAAAATGGCACTCGTATTTTGTTAACTCCGATTGCAGTAACTGCGAGATCTTGGGCAAGAAAAGTCACACACAGAAACTTGTTGTTCACACTGGAGGGACATAAAAAGTAATGGTCAGCGTACGATAAACACATCCGTCATAAAAGTAAATTACTACCCAAGGAAGTTTATTGGTAGTGAAACTGTAGTTAATTTCTCCACAGTTATCCAACTGCTACCGGAAGAAATTTTATTATTTTACACTTACTGTTTGAAGGCTTACATTTCTATCGGCACACGCAATGTTGCGGCTTATAGACGTCATGAGCGTTTTGAAAACGAAGCCCGTCGCGGTGGCCAAGCGCTCTGCGGTGCGCCAGTCACGTTCTGCATGGCCACTACGGTCGGGGGTTCGAATCCCCCCCCTCGGGCACGGATATTTGTGCCGTCCTTAGTATTAGCTAGTTCATAAGTAGTTTGTAAGTTTAGGGACTGATGACCCCGCAGTTAAGTCCCAAACATTTGAACTTTTTTGAAAACGAAGGGTGTTTAAGGAAGGTTAAGTATTTTTCAGTAAGCTGTAACACACAAATGTAAAAACGATCTTTGGATGAACTTTTGGCGATAAGTGCGGCGCATTATCTGGACTTCCCTACCTAGCTGGAGAATGAGCCATGACGGCACGTATTAGAGATGTGGTTCATGCATGATAGCTCACCAGCACATTTCCGTCACGATGTGCGCGAACATGTCGACATTTCAGGACCTCTGGATTGGTCGGAGATGCCCAATAACTATGACCGCTCTTCCCCAGACCTCCATTCCCTTGACTTTGCTTATAGGGAAACTTGAAATAATAATAATAATAATAATAATAATAATAATAATAAAATAAAAATGGTCTACACAATTCCAGAAATCGATGTGCGGAGGACCGCGTCTTCAATACGTGGCAGCAAGTACTGCAACAACAAGCGTATTAATAACATCTACAGTTAAACACATGCATTGATAATGGCCAGTTACTGGCCGAATTCCTGATTTGCCAATATATAATTTTTAAAAAAGATCGACTGATAGCTGAAAATTCTCAGAGTATTGAAAACAAGCGTATTGTTCAAAGGGTGCGTCACTCCTTACGCCAAAGGGCAGAGGGTTGTGTGAATGAATGGACGCAACGAGGAACAACATGCGTTTACCTCAGAATGCGTGCGTTTCCGGATCCATGTCTACTCATTTGTCTTGTTTTCGTCTGTACTACCACAGCTCAAAGTACTCGATAACTTTATTTGAACTCTGTATAACCTTCAAATACTACAATTTAAATGAAAGTTTTCGCTATGCTGCCCGCGGGACAAAGATCCATACCATGCCATACCTATTTCGCAGCCCTGGGCAGCCACTAACGCTGGCCAAAGACATGGCAAAAAATTCAGTAGCTTCAGGGGTTTCACTCGTCGAGGTCAGGGACTGCAGAATGAAATAAAAGTTAAAATGCCCTATCGCTGTCCCAATCCTTACAATGTAATGATCCAACTTCCCCGGTTTTATTTATTTATTTAACACACATGCCGTAAGCACCTAACATGTTCAAATGTTTGTTAAGCTTAAGGGACTTAACAGCGGGGTCATCAGCCCCTAAACTTACAAACTACTTATAAACTACCTTATACTAAAGACGACACAAATATCCATGCCCGAGGAGGGATTCGAAGCCCCGACAGGGAACGGCCTCGCGCCTCAGCCGCGGCTGGATCAATTGATGATGACAAGTGTTGTGACCAATTAACAAACTGGAAATAAAAATTCACAGCCACATGCGACGGAAAATGTGAACCAAGCCGAAAGAAATGGTGCAAGTGCATTAAGTCATGATGCAGTTTAGTGAAATGATAGAAACTGCACAGTTCTTTGCCCTGCCAGCCCATAACGTATGTCTTGATGGGCAGTCCTGGGCATTGGACAGGTTCAGTGGTACAATGGACAAATTGTGACTCTCTCAAAGTGATTTCAATGGTGAAAAATAATTTTAGATCTCTGGATTTTAATTTTTTTCTAATATTTCTGTCAGCAGAAAGAAGTTTTAAAGAGGATTCAGTGCAATGAAAAATATACATAGGAGATGCGCTCGGTCGCTCCTCCGCGGCCACCTAACATGGCACCATCCGATCGTAATTTGCCGGGTTGGTAGTTTTTCGGCCACTACTGTACACAAGTAGGACAATCTTATTGTTCCTCGTTTAATATCCAAGGGAGAAAGGAAGATTAGTGTTTAGTTCAAAGTAACTACGACTCGAGTTCTAGGCCGCGGCGGATTAGCCGTGCGCTTTGGGGCGCCGTGATGCGGTGTGCGCGGCCGTTCGCCGTCTAAGGTTCGAGTCCCACCCTCGGGCATGGGTGTTTGTTTTGTCCTTAGGTTAGTTTACGTTAGTTTAAGTACAGATCACGCACTGAAACGTGGTTCCTGAGAGGAGAATGTTGGGAGCTAAGGCTTGTATTCAGCTCGTAGCGCATTGGCTGTTAGAACAAGCCCCGCCTCTTTCTCTCAGTGCCGCCAGCTTATGGCCTATAGGTTACAGGTTTTAAAAGAAAACAACATTAAGGGGTTAAAGCGTCTCAGATGCCACACGAAATTATCACTTTAATGTTCAAATGTTTGTTAAGCTTAAGGGACTTAACAAACTTACAAACTACCTCATACTACAGACGACACAAACATCTATGCCCGAGGGAGAATTCGAACCCCCGACCGTAGCGGCCATGCAGCCTGTGACTGGCGCGCCGCAGACCGTTCGGCCACTGCGGCCGACTCACTTTAATGTTTGACCAATAGAAAACTGGAATGTACATCTACTAAATATTAATATTTTTTAGAGATTTATTAAGCGGGTGTAGCAATGCTTTCCGCCTACTTTTTCTCGTCGTAAATGAATAACAATTAGAATTAACATTCCTCACACCACTTTCAAGGACAGCATTCAGTTTTCTAAAAGCAGTCGTCGAGGTATGTGGACTTATTTTAGCAAATAACAAAGTGGAAGACAATAATCAATACCGAGCACAAATCAACAATACACTGACAATGTCTACGGTGTACAATGCTGTTACGAGGTAATGTTGGTAGAGAGGATAAACATTCCGTAGACACACGAACTCAGCGGAATTCCGCCGATCACAGAGGGGCCACGAAAAAGTGCGTGATCTGTAGTTTGTAAGCTACCGACTAATAACTCAGTAGTTGAGTCCGATAGATTTACAAACATTTGAACATTTTGAGTTGTAGTAGGCAGGTTAAAGTTGCAAATATGTATCTGACGGAAGGCGTGCTTGAGTAATTCCGTGCAGGATTAATGATCTTTGTCTCCCCAGTTGTGTAGGGGTCAACGTATCTGCCTAGAAAGTAGGAGACCGGGGTTCGAATCCCGGCTGGGTACGCATTTTCAACTTTACCCATTCGCATTTAATGTTATACATTCAGTGAATGTGATTAATTTTACTTGAATATTTAGTTCCTGCGCCTCTGGGGCTTTTTTTTATTTATTTTTTAACAGCTCAGTGAGACAGGTAGCTAACCGCTGATGGAGCCGCTGGAGAAGCACGCCTCACACTTTTGGGAGGACGCCTGCAGCCGCTGGTATGCGGATCACACAAAGCTGCTGGCAGGCGAGGCACGCAGAGGCCGTCTCTCACAAATCCCCGAGAAATAAATCTCAAGGGCCGAGATCAACCGCCTCTGCGCGCCACTGCCGAATAACAAATTCGCACGGCCCTCGCTCTAAAAGGAGGCGTGCAGCCCGAAATAGAGATACGCGCTCCTAACTGAATTGCACGTGTTTAAACTGACAACGCCTTTTCTGTAGAAGGAATGTGTATTACGACTGTTCTGATACTGAACTATTCCAGATCTCTGATGCTGTGGTATGTGCTTTCATGTGAAGTATGATTGTGGCTCAACGACAGTTACTAGTCGCTTTAGCCTGCTTTGCTATACGGGGTCTCCCATTTTAATCTATACCGGCCGATATCTCTGGAGCGGCACAGTTCTGCCGAAAAAGTCTAGTAAAAGTTCTAAGGTTTGAAAGGGGGTCATCGAATGGTTGTCTGGAACTTTTCAAGGTCAAACCATGGCCTTCATTTTTTCAAAAGGTAACCCCCTATTTTTTATTCCACATTAGTATTCTACGTGAAACAATACGAATTTTTGTAGGGAACATTTTCTTTTTTTAATCCAATGGTTTGTCGACAGAGGGCACTTCATTGTAAGTTTCCAAGGTTACCAGTACCTCGAGAACGAAGCGAGATCGCGAAAATTTCTCAAGGCCATTTCAAGTAACGTAATTTCACCAACCATACAAAAATGTTCATTGAAAAATTTTCCCGATCTCGCTTCGTTCTCATGATGTACTTCGCCTGGAAAATTTACAATGAAGTTCCCCCTGGAGACAAACCATTGCCTTTTCGAAAAAAAAAAAAGAATAATAATAATAAAGAAAATAAAAAAAATGAAAGAAATACCCTACAAATACTGCGTATTTTTTCACCATTGGAAAAAAATGAACTTGGCCTTGGTCTGACCTTCACCAATAGGATTCAAGGTCATTTCTACTTAACCATTCCACGATACCCTACAAACCTTACAACTTCTACTAGAGAGACTTCTTTTGCAGAATTGTGCCGCTCCAGCAATCTCGGCCGGTATAGATTAAAATTGAACACGCTGTAGACGGCAATTCCGCGATGTTTTAAGACATCAGTGACGATGCAGAAGACTGAATGTTTCTATTTCAGTTAAGAAAAACGACTAAGCTGAAAGTTAAGAGGTCAAATCGATTTAAAACCAGTAGTGTCGTTGCTAAAATTTTGGAGCCACGTACACTTTTTATTCGTCAAGGAACGTGGTTCAAAGACGATGCAGCCCACATCACTTTGGACTGACAGTTCTTGAACGCATAGATCACGATCACACACAAACACTCACGTTACATAGACAAAAAAACATAACGCCTTGCAAGACTACATATAGGACGTCCATATTCGCTGGATATCTTTATTAGTACGTTCTGAAGATATGATTAGTATTCCGTGGAGCATGTGTCCTGCGGCGTAGTAGGCACAGGGTCCGGTGTGGGTGGCGGTGACTTGGTATATGCCTGATGGCATAAGGGGCCAATGGCATATTATGGTATGGCCGTCCACATACCTGCCAAATTTTGAAAAGGGCTACCAAAAAAATCACTCGAGACAAAAAAAGTTAATGATTTTCGACATACCCAACTCGACGACGATAATAATACTTCTGGGTTACAAAATACAATGATTCATACTTTAAAAGAGGATACTTCAATGAGATCATATCTGGTTACGCCAGAGGCTAAAGATTTGTAGATGAACGTATCAAGAAGAAATTCATATTAAGTAGCAGCAGGCGTGGTGACCTTTGGTTTTGAGCACACTTAACAGAACTACTTTGATATATTAAGTAGATATGGGATAACTGAAAAAGTCTTTACACAGTAAAACTTGTTTATCGTAACACAAGAAAGAAGTAATATATTAGACACTGCAAATACATTACTTAGACTTTAAAGTTATAACTGCAGTCTTTTTAGCTGCCTGGAAAAAATGTTAAGGGCCAGAATGCCTATTATTCAAAACTGAAATGGACTCAAGCAAATCATTACATATGGATGATCTGAAATTATTTTTCACGCGACCACAGCTCTATTTCTTAGCAACTTCTGAAGTGAGAAACAAATAAACCACAATATGATCAGCCGCACTTAAGGGAACATTACGTTTCACCAAAAATGAAGTAAACAGACTCTCGGTCATAATACGTCACTATCAACTTTTCCAGACTTGGCAAAATGACTTTATCGTTATCTTCCTTCGATTTGACATAATGTTCGTGTATAATCGGTTGTACGGAAAAGGGGACATTTATCCAATGTTAACATTTAAAATTTTTGTCAGCAAAATCGTAAAAAGACACTGTTCATCCGCAAAATCGTAAAATGCTACAATTTCCGTAAATTTTAAGGACAAACCGTAAAAGTTGGCAGGTACGCGTCCACGCTCCATTCACCTGGTTCCAAAGTTCGTCCGTGGTGGTCGGCAGTGGTTCACTACCATATGCGGTACAGTTTACATTGGCGAGCAGTCTGGTGAACTGGTGGCCACGGCAAAGGGCTGACTCCTGTGACACCAAGAAGGCGCACGCCCGTGGATTGTCTTGCTGAAAAAAGGCGTCGTTTGGGACTTTTATTTTGCAGGTTTTATGTCTTTTATCTGCGATCTATGGACAGGTAAATTAGTACTGGACCCCATTCTGACTATGCAATATTTATGTACAATGGTGGAGAGCTGTTGGAAAGTCCTTGAAATATTGGTGCGAAATGCATAGGGAAACATAGAGGCAAATACGGGTTGTAGAGGGGACGTGCTTAGCTTATTCCGTGCATTCGCGTTATCTATAACTTCACTACGAATGAATAGGTAAAATGACTGCCTACGTAAGCAGAAGATCACGGTTTCGATTCCTGGCCGTGTCACAAATCTAAACTCAATGGTTCACCTTATAATGAACATCTTTCTCACGTGATACTCACTGAATTTATGACTTCAACTGCAAATAGGTAAAGTTGATAACGTATACCCAGGCGGGATTCGAACACAGGTCTCGTACTTGCTAGGCAGTTGCGCTGACCCCTACACTACTGGGGACACAGCGATCATCATAACTACACGTACTACTGTAGCTCTCGTCCCATCATATACCAAATCTGAACTTATTCCTGCCACTTCAAAAGCGCAATGCAAAACCAGTAACTATATAACAAATAAATGTAAATACAAATATACAATCCCTGAGACGGATTTTCGTCTCGAATATGTCAAAGACATTAATGATGAAACTGAAGCATTCAATTAAAATTTGTGATGCGACCGGGACCTCCATGCTTATAGGAAGACGTCTTACCGCTAGACCGCCGCATCACTAGCGATTAAGGCGCTTCGGAATAATGTAAGCACGATTTCTTGGCAGTAGTGGCAATGTTCTATGAAACAGAGAAGCTGAATTAAAGTTTGTGACATGAAGGAAATCGTGCTTAGATAATTCCGAGGCGTCTTAATCGCTAGTGATGCGGTGGTCTAGAGGTGAGACGTCTGCCTAGTAAGCATGAAGGTCCGGGTTGGATTCCCGGTCGCATCACAAATTTTAATTCAAGGCCTCAGATTTATCATTAATATAATAGACACGTAAAAGAGAAAAGTTTTGCTTTGTCAGTAAGTGGGGATTATAATATTCCACGCTCCTGTGGTAACGTCTGCATGGGAACAACTAAGTGTAAATACACAACTAAAGGAGGACTAAAACCTTTGCCGACTTAAGAAAACTGAAAAATAAGGTGTGACGGAACATTGTTTACAATCGGGAACTCATACAGTGAAGTTCTTTGAGACAAAAATTATATCTTGTTCGACGAATTATCATCCTCGGTTGTACAGAGAAGCGATTGAAGGACAATATACTTACTGATAATTTCAAACCGAAAACAAAAGACTATGAAACTTAACGATTTATGGACTGTGGCTCTGCAAAATCGATAGATTGTTTCATCTTTGAGACGGTTGGGTAAGACAGCTTTATCCTTGACAAGGATCATCTCCGTTTATCATGGGGAGCTTAGCCACGTCCCTTTTAGGCGGTATTATGGAGCTCTCCGACCTCCGAGCTCTCATTCGACAAGGGGACAACCTACAAAGAAATCCAGCGCAGCATGTGACGAAACGTAAGGAAACAGCAAGTTTCTTAGAACACGGCCTCACAACCCAGATCCTTTCTTCAGTGCAGAGGCACTCCTAGGTCCTTACTCCTACGGGAATCAGATTGAAAAAATACAGCGAGTTTGGGTAATAGTGTCCAGGGAAAAGTTGAGAATTTGTGAATGTAGGCTTTCCCGGCGTTTGGCACTGACGAAATCTTCTCGGGTTTCCATCCGGGTGGCTGCGTTGAAATTCCGCAACATTTGAGTGACAGTCTCATCATCTTCGCCTGAAGGAAGGAAGCTTGGATTTTAGCGTCCCGTCAACAGCGTGGTCATCAGAGACGGTTCTTCCGCTCGGAATATTTGGGTAAGGATGTGGAAGGCCGAGCCCTTTCAAAGGAACCATCCCGGAATTTGCCTGGAGTGATTTAGGGAAATCACTCTTTGCGTGAAGACTGTCACTCATCAAAACATTGCGGAAATTCAACGCAGCCACCCGGATGGAAACCCGAGAAGATTTCGTTTGAGAATTTGTATGTGACGGGAGGAGCACTCGAGTAATTCTGTGCAGGTGTGGTGATCGCAGTTTACCCAGTGGTGTAGGCGTCAGCGCAACTGCCTAGAAAGCAGAAGATCCGGGTTCGAATCCCGGTTGGGTACACATGTTCAGTTTTGGGCATTCGCAGTTAAATGTGGTAATTTCCGTGAATAACAACTGATAGTAATTGCAGGATGAAAACTGGTGTGTGTGTGTGTGTCAGTGTGCAGTGTGGTGTCCGGACGTTGTAGCAGAGCGCCCGGGCGCAGTGCACGGGCAGCGCGGCGCGGCTTGGCGGCGGCGACCGTGAAAGCTGTGTGGCGGTGTGGCGCGGCGTAACTGGGTCACGTCCAGGACGGCCGCGGTGACGCAACGCAGACACGCAGCGCGACCCGCCGCCAGCCAGCCGCGCAGAGCCGAGCCGAGCCGAGCGGCCGCAGTTTCGCAAACGCGGCTCGCCGACCGTGCGTTGCTTCACGGCCGCAGTCCGCACCACCCGACAGCCCAACGGCAAAGACTCACAAAAATGCCCCAGTGTTCACTCACGCTAAGAGCCGTCCTTCAAGTTAACACTTATTGCCGTCACCATACGAAATATCACAGCAATAACTACCGTCTAATGGAGGACAGGAAACGTAATATCAAATGCTGATACGAGATACACCGGGTGATCAAAAAGTCAGTTTAAATTTGAAAACTTAATAAGTCACGGAATAATGTAGATAGAGAGGTAAAACTAGACACACATGCTTAGAATGTCATTGGGTTATAATAAAAAAAAAAAAAATGATGACAGATAGCGCTTCATCTGATCAGAGAAGCAATAATTAGCATAACAAATTAAGACAAATCAAATCCTCAACAATAGCTGTAGTCGAGGAACACTGTTGTGAACAGCACTGTAAAGCATGTCCGGAGTTATAGTGAGGCATTGGCGTCGGGTGTTGTCTTTCAGCATCCCTACAGATGTCGGTCCATCACAATACACTTGCGACTTCAGGTAATCCCGAAACCAATAATCGCGCGGACTGAGGTCTGGGGTCCTGGGAGGCCACGCATGAGGAAAGTGGCGGCTGAGCATACGATCATCACCAAACGACGCGCGCAAGAGATCAAAAAAATGTTCAAATGTTTGTATAGTCTGTGGGTCTATGGGACTTAACTACGGGGTCATCAGTCCCTAAACTTACAAACTACTTAATGAACTACTTACGAACTAGGACGGCACAAATATCCATGCCCGAGGGAGGATTCGAACCCCCGACCGTAGTGGCGCAAGAGATCTTTCACGCGTCTAGCAATATGGGGTGGAGCGCCATCCTGCATAAAAATCGTACGTTTCAGCAGATGTTTATCAGCCAGGCTGGGGATGATGCGATTCTGTAACATATCGGCGTACCTCTCACCCGTCACGATTTTCATGCGCAGTCACTGACAATTTGCTGTCCAGCGCCATCTGTCGGACATTTTTTGAACTTTTTTCTTTTATTTTTTTGTTCTAAAAAAACCATGTCATTCCAAGTATGTGTGTCAATTTTTACCTCTCTATCTACATTATTCCGCGATTTATTAAGTTTTCAAATTTATACTGACTTTTTGATCACCCGGTACTTATATACGGTGATAAGACCAGATTTTTTTTTTTTACTTGGCCAACTATGGTCCGCAAGAAACATAAGACTTTTTGGCTTTTCTTCTGTTTTCCTCCCGGAACCTCTTCATTCGTTCGCTTCTATTGTTTTCTCTCCTCCTCACAAATGATCCGTTTGGGTCTTGTGTGTGGTGGTTCCTCTCGAAATGATTTGATGCTGTCAACTCTGCTTCTGAACTCTCCTTTGTTGTGGATCATCTGTGGTGTAATTCCAGCTTTTGCTGCATCCTTCTTCACTTCAACTACCCATTCAGATGTAGCCTTTAACGCCGCGATGTAATTGAAGATACTTTTTGGACAGTCTGCATTCATCCATCCTTCAAAGATGTCCATAGAACTTTAAAGTCCAGGGTTTAAGACACAGTCGCTTTTGTCGCATTACGCCACTCGACGTAAATATTTCATGGACTGCGAAAATAACATATTTAGTGTGTAAACTGTAAAAGAAGGAATTATAAGAAGAACTCATTTCCACAATACTTCAAGTGGTGTTTATTATTTGAAACTACCGACCTCCAGAATAACACATATTTTTCTGCAAAATATAATTAACAGAGAAGTATTCATAATTTCTTGCTTGCCTGCATGCGATAACTACAAAATAAAAAGTATTTTTTAAATTAGTAATACAATTTATTTGGCTTTCAGTTGTGCGAGTAATTCTGTTCAAAATGTTCAAATGTTTGTAAACCTATTGGACACACAACCACGGCCGAGGAAAGACTCTAACCTCCGACGGCGAGCAACAGCGCTAACCGCACCAAGGCGCCTTAGAACGCTCGGCCACTCTACCGCGGCGAGTAGCTGTGTTTGGTTAATTTTTGTGTTAGCAATTGACTTGGCATGTCTTAGTTACTCAGATTACCTTATATGTAATTGGTCCCGTCCCAAAAACCCGTAATTCCTATGCTTTTGCCGTTCCTTTCATGCTCTTTAACCAACTTTTCTTGTTGTGGTAATAGTTTTATTAAATAAATGATTTCGAGAAAATGTAAATAGGAGAACCACCGAATACGACACGTTAGCTTGGGGAGCAGGAGTGGGGGCAGGGGGGAGAAACACTGGTTTTCTCAACTGTGTGTGTGCATCAAGTCGTGCGCTTATGTGTCGTTAACGCTACAGGTAAAAGTAACATTTAGTGTCACACGAATCAGTACTAACATGTGTCCCGTATTTTTATTTTGGAAATCTGGTCACCCTACACTAGTGTAATCTGAGAAAGTTGTTGAATAGGTGCTGCCATATTTATAACTAGAATAAATGCGATCCCACAAGTTTATACGGAGTGACAACCGCGCTGCGAGACTCGCATTTTTTGGCCCACTTTAGTTTACGGTAGTAACACTAAAAGTGGGCCTTTGCAATCATCTTTTGACAGCTTGAATTTTTAATGAAAATAATGACTTCATGTGACAAGAAAATTGAATAATCGAATTTGTAGAGGGGAAAATTCTCTACAAGTTTGCTCTCTTATGGTTTTTTTTTCATATCTTGTAGCGTTTCAAAGATATTTGCAAAAATAACGGCGATTTTGGGATGTATGTCTGTCTGTCCGTAACGTATTCCCTGTTTTTAAGACGAACCGTTCAACCGATAAGCTCCAAATTTTACAGTCATCATTGCAGGCCGCGAGAGACCGGAACCTCCCTTTTTCAAATTTTTCGGACAAAAAAATAAAAAAAGCCGTTTGTAATATTATTGTAATTGCAAACGAACAGTTCGTCTGACACGAAAATTGAATAACCTAATTGGTAGAGGAGAAAATTCTCTACAACTTATATCCCTTATGTTTTTTTCACATCTCGTATCGTTTGAGACGTATTTGCAAAAATAACGGAGATTTGACACCCTCCATTGAATTAACGAAAACCAGCCGTTCGGAGATGTCACGTGACATTCCTCGCGTATTTTATGATTTTCTTATTGTAACTTACAGGTTGTCATTTCAAAGCAACGGCACACTGAGGAATTAACAAAAAACACATCGTTCTTCGTACGATAGCCGGCCGCGGTGGCCGAGGTGACTGAGGCGCTCCAGTCATGGTCAGCACGGCCACTACGGTCGGGGGTTCGAATCCCCCCTCGGGCATAGATATTTGTGCCGTCCTAGTTTGTAAGTAGTTCATAAGTAGTTTGTAAGTTTAGGGACTTATAACCCCGTAGTTAAGTCCCATAAGCTTTACAAACATTTCAACATTTTCAATTTTCTTCGTACGATAAATGGTTCTCTAATGTGTACAAATGCGATATTAACATGAGTTAACAACGGCCATCAATAGTATGAGATGTTCAAATGTTTGTTAAGCTTATGGGACTTAACTACGGGGTCATCAGTCCCTAAACTTACAAACTACTTATGAACTAGCTAAGACTAAGGACGGCACAAATATCCATGCCCGAGGGGGGATTCGAAACCCCGACCGTAGTGGCCGTGCAGACCGTGACTGGAGCGCCTCAGTACCCTCGGCTGAGATTGAAGAACTTCTGTTTTGATTTATAGCCGTAGCGTGCCGGGCGCCGTGGCTCAGCGCGCCCGGTCAGAGGGCTGAACGTTCTCTGTAATAAAAAAGCTGAGCCAACTGATCAACGAACGACCAAGTACGAACAATAAAAACGACCGCAGATCATAGATCTACCTCAAGATAAAAAAAAGTATAACCTACATCTAAAACAATTTCCCTGATTCCTCTTTTATGAAACGAAGTTGCTCTGCCGGGCGCCGTGGTTCAGCGCGGTTAGAGGGCTCCACGCTCTCTGTAATAAAAAAGCTGAGCCAACAACACATCGAACAAGAACGAGCAATAACTATCAGCGTCCGCAACAAAGAGAACTACCCACAGGAAAAAAAAAGAAAAAAAAATAGTGTAATGGGAATAGGTGCTGGACTGTGACGCGAAAGGCCGGTGGTTCGAAACCCGCCACTACCTTTTTTTTTCCTAAAAGGGTTTCAGACACTATTATTAATGCATTTATTATTATTTAGATTATTATTTTGGTCCAAAATGTTTGCAAAAACTTATAAAACTACACATCTAAAGTGAGTCGTAAAACACGTGAGTGCGATTTTCTGTTCTAACAGTTGATGCTTTGGGTGGAATCTGTTTGGGCTTGGGTGACGTGGGGCGAGTCGAGATTCCATTAGCGCTATGTATAGCCGGTGACTGGCGGCTGTTGACTGCTGAGGGAAGGGAACAGGATCGGCCCCTGGGGCCGGCGATATCCGAGCCCTCTGCCGCCGTCCAGCAGGCAGCAGGTAGGGCTGCTGGGCTAATTATCACGGCGGTATCGGATTTTGCGGGGCGGCCGCTCCGCGCTGTCATCTCCAGCGTCTGCTCTCTGCTCTGCTCTGCCTGCTCTGGCCGTGGCTTCGCATGCGCCCGCTGCCCCAGTTCACGCTCGTGACGTCACGCCGATGACCACTTGCTACGGCTAACGTTTCTGGCTATCGCTGTCATAGCTTCATTCCCAGGTACAGTATCACATTTCCCGAACATGCACTGCCTTCTGCTGCGTTCTGATTACAGACTCGCTGCAAGAACAACGTGCAGATATTTGTTATCTTGCGTTCGTCTGTGCAACTGAATTAACAGGTTTTTCATTACCACACGCGTTTCACCTTTTATTATTATTATTATCATTATTTACAAACCATCGAAAACATGTGTCTCTGCTGTAATTCGTGTTCCTATTTCTGGCAAAGTTATAAATAATTTTGGCGGATTTTTTCCTATGACCAACGATACTTTAAGTTTAATAGTTGCACTTTTTACAGATGATGTGCGCCTCGGTTGCACAGTGGTAGAGTGCCAGACTGCAAATGCAAAGATCGAGGGTTCGATCCCCGCCAGGTCCTAGGATTTTTATCTGTCACTTTCCACTTCTTTCACCTCTGGCAGTATCGCTCATGTGAAAAATACCGAGTAGCACCGTGGTTCGGAAACTACGTTAAACTGTAGGTCCCCCTGTAACTGGCTGGGTAAGTCAGTTGCCGGCCGCGGTGGCCGAGGGGACTGAGGCGCTTCAGTCATGGTCTGCACGGCCACTACGGTCGGGGGTTCGAATCCCCCCTCGGGCATGGATATTTGTGCCGTCCTAGTTCGTAAGTAGTTCATAAGTAGTTTAGGGACTGATAACCCCGTAGTTAAGTCATATACACTGTACAAACACTTGAATTTGGTAAGTCAGTTCGAAGGTCGGAGGAAGGCAACGTTATATCACCTCCAAACAAGACCATGCCTAGTAAAGCACTGTGGTGTTCAAACCAATCTTCGTATTGTTGACTGCTTTAACTTAACTGGTTGTTCAAATGTTCAAATGTCTGTAAATTTATCGGACCAAACTGCGTGGTCATCAGTCCGTAGCTTACAAACTACTTCAACCTAGGTAAACTAACCTAATGACAAACACACACACACACCCATGCCCCAGGGAGGACTCGAACCTCCACGGCGAGCAACGGCGCGCTCCGCAGCGAGGCGCTTTAGACCGCTCAGCTACTCCACCGCGGCTTCCGATACTAGTTGCTAAACCCGATGCTGCCCGGGTATATATATATGCATTTTACCAGTCTTATATTAGAAATGAAAATAAAAATTCGGTAAAAAATTTCATGGTATTCTTTGACTTATTAGGAACCACTCACCGAAATATACTGCCAACGGAGTTGGTAGTATACAAACGTAGTAAATTACAAAGTCATGCGCCATGGGGTGGATTTTCATGTACTTAATTCTTTTTAACGTCATATCTCCTGAACTATGCATATATTATGATATAGTTTCGAATGCATATTCAGAATTATGTCTGCAAAATATGTCGCGAATGGAGTTACTAGTGAAGTCGTAATAAATCGAAACCGTATTATGCCATGCGGTGGTTTTGCATGAACCTAATTGTTTGTGACGTCAAATCACATGAACGACGCGTATTCATTCATTCCTCATCTTACAAGGAAAGAACTCGGGGGCTCGAACAAACACAAATATACCAAAATCGTGTGAGAGATAATGTAGAGGTCCCTTACTGCACTAGCGATACTCTCGCATCTGCAAAACTTAACAGTCGCCCATTAGACGCCTCTGCGTGTGACATGTCCCATTGCACATTGAGCTGCCGGTACACCAGTAGTGACGGTGCAGTGTGCCTCTGAAGTTGCGTTTTGTGACGTTATTTGTGTAGTGAAGCGTCGGATGGGTCGCGCGATTGGTAATCAATCCTGCTAATGTATTTCGAATGGTTGAGATGAAATTCCGAAGAGCCGTTCTTCTTGAATACGGTCTTGGTGTAGAAGATGAATCATTCACATGTTTTCTGGTATATATTATAGTGCAGAAATTTGAGCATAGATTAGAAACACTACAATAGATACCAGGTAACATGCGAATGATTCATTTTCTACACCAATACCATCTTCACGAAGAAGGTTTCTTCGTAACTTCGTCTCAACCAGTCACACTATATTAGCAGGATTGATTACCAATCGCAAACCCATCCGACGCTTCGCTACACAAATAAAGCCACAAAACTACTACTAGCGTAACGGCAGGTCAAAGTGCAATGCGGCATGGCACACGCAGAGGCCTCTAATGGGCCACTGCAGAGTTTTGCAGATGCGTGAGTATCACTAGTGCAATAAGGGACGTTTACATTATCTATCATACGATTTTGGTTAATTTCTGTTTGTTCGAGCCTAAGTACTTTCCTTGTTAGTGAATCTCGTTCTTCCTTTTCTGTCCATCGGCTTCTATCTTACTATCTGTCCATTTAAGTTTCGTTTGCATGCACCTCAATACTTATGACAGCATGCGTCCTTGACTTTGCGTTCTACAATAATATAATTTTCCAGATTAGGAAACTGTCTCCGATAAGTAAATAATGGATGAATTAAGTCTCGTAAATCGCGCGTCCCGTAATGGGAAAGTTCTTGTGAATTATTGTTCACGACGTCATATATCTTGAGCTATGTGCCGTAGGTTGTTTTTATCCCCACAGAAATTGTTGTCTGATTCTAAGCAACGTATGTACCAACTTTAGTCGAAATCTGTCCATTATTTTAGGAGAAGATGTGGAAAAATAGCACATGATGAGGCAGGTAATCGGAAAGTTTATTGTTTATGACGTCATAGCCCCTTACGTATGCGTTGTAGGTGGTTCTTTACCCCGATAGCGATTGTTGTCTGATAGTAAGAAACATGTGTACCAAGTTTAATTGAAATCAGTGCAGACGTTTAGGAAGAGGTGTGGAACACACACACACACACACACACACACACACACACACACACACACATAAGATGTATAGATTCTGTGTGTGTTCTGTTCCCACTGGTTGGCTATTTTGCTACGCCATGTGAGTATTTTTTCCAAGTACTATGGACAGACCAGTTCGTTTACGTGACGTTTTTGTTTTGATGCTCTCTGTCGAAAAGTAGAAACCAGTTGGACTTCGTTTTCTTTTATTTACAGGTTTCGGACACTTATTCCGATATGTATTGGTATCCTAATGTGTTTAGTGTCAAAAAGATTGAACAGGAAACGGGATTTGGATTTAGAAAGATCACAGTCTAACACAAATTGGATGAGTGCGAATATTGATTTAACATACGTTTTACATTAAGTGCAGCAGAAATACGTAATAATTTGAAAATAGCTCCACATTTTCTTAGATTTCCTAAGATCCCTGATAAGGTACTACATTTCCACTGTGTGTTGTAGGTGGCCACATTGAGTTAACACTCAGAAGGCCAAATAAATAAATAAATAAATAAAAAGGTACGAAACGGTACAATACAGGATAGTTTATTTACAATTATCTTGTAACATACGGGCTTTAACTAAATATTTACATTTTCTATTAAAAATAGAAAAATGGCTAGTTAACTCGAGAAGACCTACCCTTTGGCAGAGAGACGTCGCTTTTCTACTCAGGAACGTTATGGTTTCTTCACTACAATTTCAGAAAAATTAGTGACGGTGGAATGTAGTAAACTTATGCAACAACTACGGTATTTAACGTACAAAATCAGTCCACAGGTGTAGTTGAAGGAGAAACGTCTCAGCCGAGGCAATAAAACGTTAAAAGCAATCAAACTGGTTTCCAACAGAGAATAACCCAATTTCACCATTGTTGATACAGCTGAATCACAAACGGCAAGAATCATCAAAACATTGGCTTTTTAAGCTAAAGTAATTACACTCAAAAGAATTTGCACGTATAACAAAGACGAGTGAGGTGTAAAAATATACCAATCATAAGAATTGATACAAAAAACTGCCTTTCATAGTAAGAAATTTAAGATTCTGTTATGTTTATATTCCAATTACTTTCAGCGAAATAAACTGCAAATATACACATATTCGTAAGTATTTGTTCATGACGAAGTTGTTCTTTATACCACTGAATCAGTTAAATTCGGCTGTTTTTACATTAATTTCCATGTTATGTCTATCTTTTGATATTTTACTATTTCTCGTAACTCAAAACAAAAACTATTTCGTTAAATACGTATAAAAATAATTATAAACGAACATCCCTCCTTCGGCTGCTTGCCCACCTTTAGGAGGGCTAGTCTCGTTGCAACTGTCAGTTGGAAACAACTGTCACAGCAGTGAGTGTCGTGACTGCGTATGTTTTCGTATTTTCATTTTATCTAGGAAATTATTTTTCAGCTTTTATAAACAAACTATTATCTGCAATGTGTTAATCTATATCTATAAATGTGAATGTCTGTTCGGTGTACGTTTATCACGTCTGACCCACAAGACATAAAGAGCTAAAAATGTGTACAGTTACTAATGTCTACCCGGGGAAGGCTTTAGGCACGGTTTTATAGCGATCGAATAACTATTTTCTATATATGTATACATATATATTAATGTGAATGTCTGTTCGGTGTACACTTATCACGTGCGAATGACAAGACGCAGAGACTTAAATATTTTTACAGTTACTAATTTATACCTGAGGAAGGTTTCAGGGACGATTTTATAGCGAACTGATAGATATTTAGTAATTTGAAGAATATAACGCGAAATGCGGAACAATAATTACTCTTTGAAAATTATATTTACACTTTGAAAATGGTTTTATTGGTTGCATTCTTGCTTGAGGGTTGATAATGATAAAAGTGTGGAGTATACTGGGATGAAAAGTTATCGGTTATATAAAATTGTGTGTGTGTGTTTGTTTGTTTGTTTGTTTGCGTGTGTGTGTGTTTGTTTGTTTGTTTGTTTGCGTGTGTGTGTGTGTGTGTGTGTGTGTGTTACTATTTCGCTCTGCAGCGGAAACTATAGAACGCAAACGAATGGTCTGTATGTTATTGTAGTACGAAGTCTGCCGTTGTACATCATAGTATATAGCATTTCCATGCCAATAGCTATAAGGGGGTGGAAGATATGGTGGTTGAAAGTCGTCAAATTATTAAAAAAAATTCGAACTCAAGGCCAGTGATGACGTTTGCGATTCTATAGCAAGGAGGTTACATACATCGAAACGTGATGCCACAGACAATATCTTTGGTCTATGCGTGCTACAATGTCTTCAGCTCTTTCTCTGTAAGGATAAGCATACGAGTAAGGAAATATAAGAAGAAATAAATAAAGCAATAAAAAAGGAATTTCTTTTAATACATCTCTTTAAAACAATCATTAAGCTCTTCATATAATTTTATTTTTTTATTTGAATGTTGATTAAAAATGTTTCTAAAGAAGGTATTGTATGTCATTTCATTCTTCAAAACTAGTCTCATAGCACACTACTGAAAGATAGCTTATCTATCATAATCAACCAACACGCGAGCGGAGCCGCGGGTTTAAGCTAGTAATTAGATAAAAAAAAGGAACGGTGAACGAGTAGAAAGGAAGAGAAGGAAGCTTGGGGTTTAACGTCCCGCCGCCAACGTGGTCATTAGAGACGGAGCTTACGCTCGGAGTGTTTGGTTAAGAATGTGGATGGAAATCGGCCGTGCCCTTTCAAAGGAACCATCCCGGCATTTGCCTGGAGTGATTTAGGGAAATCACGGAAAACGTAAATCTGGATGGCCGGAGGTGGATTTGAACGAGTAGAAAGGAACGGTTTTAAAAAGGAACGATGACCAGTTAGCTAGTTGCCAAAAATGAGCTATTTTGCACGTCTTTAGTTGTCACCATCTTGGCGCCACAGCTGACTGCCGGTGAGCAGAGCTTGCGTGGAGGCTGAGACTGCGGTGTAGCATGAGACTGCAGCTGGGGGGCCCCTGTCCGCTCTGCTCCTGAGACGCGGCAGTGCAGCTGTCTGTGGCCTTTAGCCGGCGCCACTTCCGGGCGCTTTGTGGACGCTCCTGAGGTCGTCCTCCGTTACGCAACGCGGCCCCAAGGCCACGCCGCCGGCAGCCAGCCCGCACCAAGCGCACAGCTCCGCTACAACACTCCTCGCGCACCGCGCATCATATTGGTGGCACTGTGTGTTTCCTGTAAAGTTTCGAATAAAACGTAGGGCGAAACTTCAAAATAATACGTTTACCCTTCGATTCCATTGTTCAGAAACTACGTGCGATGGCGCTTTCCGCTGCAGTTCACTACATCCCTTGGCGTCATTATCGAGCCATTGGTCGACAAAATAGTAGTAAAATTCTGGAACTTTTTTATTTTCATCCGCGAATTTCTTCCTTTTCCGTATAGGCAGGAACAAGGCATTGTCTCCAAACTGATAATTTTTGCCCCAGGAAAGAATTTGTGGCTGATTGGACAACTGCTACTTCGAAAGACCACCGCGACACATTCCATACAGTCACGTTGGTATTGTGTCAAAATTTAACCAGTCGGACAGAGGGGGGACTGATGACCATTGTAGTTTTGTCCCCCTTAAACATCGGAATAATAACAACAACAACATCTGGCAGAGGCGTAATCGTCGGTTTGAGAACTGCAGGATGGTTGATACTCTGCGTGCCTCGTCACTTCCATCGTTTCATCTACATCTACGTGTACATGGGATACTCTGCAAATTACATTTAAGTCCCTGGCAGAGAATTCATCGAACCATTTATCTCTCATTCCATTCTCAAATAGCGCGCGAGAAGAAGGAACACCTGTATCTCTCCGTTCGAGTTCGGATTTCTCGTATTTTATTCTGATGATCGTTTCTACGTATGTAATTGGGAGTCAACAATATATTTTCGCATTCCGAGGAGAATGTTGGCGATTGCAGTTTCGCAAGTAGCCCACGCCGCAGCGATAAGCGCTGTTGTTGTAATGATTCCCATCGCAGATCCTGTATCATTTCCGTAATTGTGTCTCCATGTATCGTGACAATACGAAACGAGCTGCTCTTCTTTGGACTCTTTCGATGCCCTCCGTCAAACCCACCTGATAAGGATCCAACACTGGGCAGCAATACTCCAAAAATGGACGGACAAGCGTAGTGAAAGCAGTTTCTTTTGTAGTTCTGTTGCATATTTTAAGGATTCTGCCAACAAAACGCAGTCTCTGGTTCGCCTTTTCCACGATATTATCTACTGTTCTTTCCAGTTTAAGTCTGACGTAATAGTAATTCTTAGATATTTTGTGGCATTTATGACCTTCGCGTTTGATTGATTTATCTTATAAACAAAGTTTAACGGATTTCTTTTCCTACTCATGTGGAAGACTTCATACTTCTCATTATTTAGAGTCAATTGCCAATTTTTGCACCATAGTGATATCTTATTCAGATCTTTCTGCAGTTGGTTTTGATCTTCACATAATTTTACTAGACGGTAAATGCCGGCGTCATCTGCAAACAACCTATGAGAGCTACTTAGATTTTCCCCTAAATCGTTTATGTAAATAAGGAAGAGCAGAGGACCAATAACACTACCCTGTGGAACGCCCGATATCGCCTCTGTTTTAGTCAATGCCTTACCATAGATTACTATGAACTGTGTCCTCTCTGACAGGAAATCCTCTATCCAGTCGCAAATTTGGGGAGATATATCTCAATTTGATTAAAAGCCGTTTGTGAGGTACGGTATCAAAAGCCTTCTGGAAATCAAGAAATACGGAATCAAATTGCGAACGCTTATCGATAGCACCCTTCACTTCGTGTGAGTGAAGAGCCAGTTGCGTTTCACATGAACGATATTTTCTAAATCCGTGCTGACCTTGGGTCAATAGATCATTCTATTCGAGATAATTCACAATATTTGAATACAGGATACGTTCCAAAACCCTGCTGCAAATTGACGTCAATGAAATAGGCATGTAGTTTAGTGGGTTACTCCTACTGCCTTTCTTGAATATACGTATTACCTGTGCAACTTTCCAATCTTTTGGTTCAGACTCTTCTTTGAGAGAGAGGTTGTATATGGCTGTTAAGTAAGGAGCTATTGCTTCAGCATAATCAGATAGAAATCTAATGGGTATACAGTCCGTACCAGAAGACTTGTTCTTGCTAAGTGATTTTAGTTGCTTCACTACTCCGATGATATCTACTACTACGTTACTCATGTTCGTAATTCGAAATCTGAAATATTGCTTCCGTCTTCTTTGGACGTGTTGTCCCAACGTGGGGCAAGCTAGTCGTGTTGTCTACATAGCTACAACAGCACGCTCTGAAACGATTTGCTACATCCCACGGAACTTGCTGTTCGTCGTTATTTGCAACCGCAACGGCACCAACGACCGTTGCGGCCTGGCGCGTAATTATACGGTATCTCTGTTAGCGATCGTCGAAAATGAAACCTGAATACTGTAACGTTCTTATGCTTGCACCTGGCATGCAATACTCTTCGAGAAATTGTAAATTTTATTTCTTCAAGAAACACAAAGACGGTACATTTATCTGAAAGCACTTGATACTGATAACAAAATGCACGACGAAATCACGTTTGGTAAAAAATTATAAAAACTTGTCAACGGTGAAATACATCATCTGCACCAGCTCCACTTGTGTTACTTTCTTATATTCCCATTTACCACGTTGTAAATATTTTGCATATTCAAATGTTTACTTTGGCATTCCTTCGGAGATAATAGGTTCTGCCTGATACATTTTACTCGTTTATACACGAGGGTCAAGACCTCAGCTTGACAATGTTTGTTGTGATAATTTTTGATTTTAGTATTGTAACTAGACACTGTTCCTTCTTTACTGCATCTGCTTCCGTGACCAAACGCTAGCAATCTTCTCTTTGCCCCGTGAAACTGAACTATTGCAACACTGTATTGAACTGCAACGGATTCAAACACCGTTGGAAAAATCTGTGACGTAGGGTACTGTCTTGAAACTCATCAAATACTCTCGTGGAACGGCTTATTCCGGATATAATAAGTGTATTAAATTAATAAAACTTATTTAAATCATAATTAAAACAAATCGTTAACATATCTGGGAGAGTGGAGATGCAAACCCGTTATTTTCATCCTTTTTCCTCCAGGCTTAACGACTGCGCTAACGCGTCGTTTTAAAAAGAAATAACAACGAATATCAGATTTTATACTTACATTAACAAGAGAGAAGTAGAAACGTTAACGAAACACAAAAGGATTTTTTTTTTTCGGAAGTGTAAAGACGCAAACCCTGCCTGCTTGTAAGCTCTGCTTCGCTGCTTGTAACGCTACCAACCTGTTGATGCAGTTTACTTATAAGGTTTGTTCTAAGGTATACTGTGCTCCTAAAATATGCTGAAATATTTTACTTATCTATAACATAGCATCACAAAGACGCTCCTTTGATAGACTACCGTTATACCGTGGTATAGGAATGATTTTCTTTCATGATATTCAAATGATAACACTGACACACGTTAAATACGATAACCTTTAAAGCTATGAAATTGTAGTTTCCGGTAATTTATTGTAGCAAATCATATCTAAAATGACACGTTCTGAAAAGTTCCTCAATTTTATGACGCTTTAAGATAGATTATATTCATAGATCGTACGCTACAATGAAAGAAGCTACGTAATACGGAGTTCCGTTTGCAATATGGCGGCGCAAAAAATCTGCATGTCACGTGAAAACCGGGTCGCTTCTCATTGGCCACGCTGGACTCCACAGAGCAAAAATCTAACATGTCAGATCGTTCATTCCACGCTTCTCAAGGTACTGGGGCGTGGCATTCCACGCTGCGACATCACCACTTCCTCCTCCACGTGCGTTTCCACGTCTCGTGAGAGGACGGCAAAGCCTCAGTGTGAACTCTTGTTCTTCTTCTTTGCGTTTATCCCGCCCGATGGCACGGTCCACTAGGAGGGTTAATATCCGCCAATTCATGTCTGGGCCTATGTTTAACATCAAGTTGTTGTCAGGTGTATCACCTAGATAAGCGCAAACTAGTTCATTTTTTGGGAACTACTTCACTGATGACATTTCCTTTTTTGGGAACCGTTCCTTTCTACTTGCTCACCGATCTGCATTATCCAATAACAATTAATCGAAAGACTAAGAGACACGGAGGAGTGGCCGACCGTTCCAAGGCGCCTAGCTGCGGAGCGCGCCGCTGCTCGCCGTCGGAGGTTCGAGTCCTCTCTCGGGCATGGATCTGTGTGTTTTTCTTAGGATGGTAGTTTAAGTAATCTAATAATTACAGCAGCCCGCATCACAATATGAAACTTATTTTATTATGATGACCGATGATCAATGAAGATCATCCTCAGATCATGTCTTTGTGAGTAGCTGGCCCATCTCTTGAGGAGCAACACTCGTTTGTAAGTTTAGGGACTGATCACCAGACAAGTGCCATAGATTAACAAACATCTGAACACCTGAGTAACTAAGAAGTTCGTTTACAAAAGCTGAACAATATATATATATATATATATATATATATATATATATATATATATATATATATATATATATATATATTAGATAAAAAGTAAATGCGATACTAAGCAGTCTACATCTTTCAAAATCTAAATTCATTTTTCTACTCAGCCGATATCACGCACAACTATTTAGTTTCCATTTTTCAGACAAAAACCCTAAGGAGAAGTTAGCACAAGGAAAATAAATAACTTAAATAAGTAAACTAAACAAATTTCAGCCATCTCAGTGTCACGTATCGGCTAGGGAGAAAAAAATCTATTTGAACACTCCTACTCTACATTTTAAGATGATGATTAAAAGTTACGTAAAAAACTATATATTTAATGAAGCAGATGAAATCTAAAAAATGAACGAATATGTAGCAATAACAAAAACTCGTGTGAATTATGTCTTCTGCTATTGAGAAAAATTACGAAGTAGATTTTTATTTAAGACGGTCTTCTATCCTACGGACGCAGGTGTCTCCTGTTGTACGCCATCTTAACCAAGATGGCTGCGTCCTTGCGATGACCCCATCAACGAGTATTTCGTTGGCTCGCGGGAGATCATCTCCGTCAACAGTAATGCTACCAACTACCTAGGGATCTATAGCCATATACTCAGTCCTCTTTTTGTCCAAACTGCTATATTTTGCTAATCGGTCGCTCCATATCTGCGTCATACGCTGGAGCTCAAGTTTGCTGCTTGCATCCAACACAAAATAGTGAGCGTACCGGACTCGTTCAGGTTTAACAGTATCCATTACAAGAATGACCAGCAGGTGTGATGGAACAGAATGGACTCCTACATTGATGCTGAAGTCATTGGCTCCTACAGCAGCAGTGCATAACTAACACCACCTAGATAGAAAGCCGCGGCGCTCTCGTGTGACGTCACGCAGAGTAGGCATCGTCCGCGTAGCTCACTGGCTGCTCGCTACGGCATAGTGGGCCGTGCCACGGCAGCCAACCAATGAGCTACGCGAACGATGCCTACGCTGCATGACGTCACACGAGAGCGCCGCGGCCTTCTCTCTAGGTGGTGCTGGCATAACACGCTGCATGGCTAGCTGCACACAGTTAACAAGATGATCTGCAATTCTATCCTCTAGAGCGCTAACCATATTACGTCGTGTGGACTCTAACGGTCTTTTCGCGAGATATTTGAAGGAGAAATCAATGTATTACTCTCCAACAACGTACGCTCTCGGGACTTTGCAAAGGCCCATCTTGCAGCGTCTACCACTTAACTTCTGCAATTCATCATTAACACTTGCTATTGATCCCAATATTGACAAGTGAAACTGAAGTATTGGTGGAACGAGTGTTTTGTAAGCTGTTTCCTTTGTTGGTGGACCTGAATATACTTCCGATTCATCTCAGCCTGGCAATGTCATACGATTAACTTTATGTCGCCGTTCCGCTTCAAATCGCTCGGTAAGCATATTCCCATATATTTTATGGGCGTAACTGCTTCTAGTGACTCTTCTCCAATTGTGTAATCGTATAGTAGAGCCCCTTTGTTTCTACGATTTCGCAACACATTACATTTATTTATACAGATGGTTTATTGCCGCCGCGGTGGAGTAGCCTAGTGGTCTAAAGCATCTCGCTGCGGAGCGCGCGGTTGCTCGCCGTGGAGGTTCGAATCCTCCCTGGGGCATGGGTGTGTGTGTTGTCCTTAGGTTAGTTTACCAAGGTTTAAGTAGTTTGTAAGCTATGGACTGATGATCACGCAGTTTGGTCCGCTAGATTTACAAACATTTGAACATTTGGTCTATTGCCACTCCTCGGACCAAATGCCGAAACGATCAAATCCTCCCGCATTTTGCTACAATTTTCCAGTGTTACAACTTCTCCATACCTTACAGCATCATTCCCGAAAAGCTATGGAATTTCCAGCTCTATCTACTAAGTCATTAATATATATTGTGAAAAGTAATGGTCCTATAACAATTCCTTTTCGTATGCTTTTCTTCGCTTTAGAAGACTCCTCTTATTTGAGTGTTGCTGTGTTCTGTTCGTTAGAAACTTTTCGGGATTAACAACGCCAACAGTGGTTTCACGTAGTTTGCACTGAGGTTGGTGTCATATTTCTCTTTTTCCTAAATAAACAATATAAAACTTCTGTCCTTTTTTATGGACTAGTGTCTTCATGTTTTTACGTAGAGGATAGACTACGTGATGAAATAATTCACACTAGAAATACTTAAATAAATGTGGCCCTGTAGCACAGTGGTGGAATGCCAGACTGTGAATCGAAAGGTCTCGGGTTCGATACCGGACAAATCCTAGGATTTTTATCTGTCACTCTGACAATGTTACTGATGTCAAAACTATCGGGTAGCATAGTGGTTCGGAATCAATGTTAAACTGTATGTCGTTCTATAACTGGATGGATAAATCAGTTCGAAGTATGGAGGAAGGCATACCAACTCCAAACAGGACCATGCCTAGTAAAGTACTGTGGTGTTAAAACCAATCTTCGGATTGCTGACTGCTTTATCTTATACATACGTACGTCTGTTAAATTGTCTTTTATTTCAATGTTTATTTCGAAATATATAGTTACTCCTTGCCGGACATTATTGGCGAATTACGTGCTTCACTTTGGTTATGCGCTACATATATTCCAGATACGAAGAAGTAGACAACTCAGTGCAGCAAGAGCAGAAGGAAGGAAGGCGAGACGTCTTACCACATGTCTGCGTCAAACAGGCACCACTCCCTTTCATGAATAAGAAATGCTAATCTTTTGATGTCTCCAGACTCCGTCTAGCAGCTAAAAGTCGGCAAACATTGTGAAAGCCACGGAGGAGTGTTAGACAAGTCTCTTTACGTACACATGACTAAGCAGATACTGACTGCACATTATAAATGGCTTTTATGGACGGCGGTGACGGCTATAAACATTTGTGAGAGATGTTCATTTTTGAAAGGAGATATGATTTGCAGAGGTTTAATGTTTGATGCGGGTAATAAAGTCTGACACATGGAAATAAGCAAACACAATGTAATGCCAGCCTACAGTTGAAACACTGCGCCACTGTCAATTCAGTAGGGGAACAGAAAGTCCCATTAACAAGGATATTGTTCACTTGGCAATTACAGTATTTTTTATGGAGGGGGCGTCTCCTTCAACCCATCCAAACTCACACCACTGGAAATGAAATACAAAACATAAATTGTTGCAACTGAAAAGCGCTTCAATCAAAACACAACATAAATGCAAATCAAGTAGGAACAGAAAGAAACCATCCTCATACTAATATGAGGCAGTGCGATTCTAAAGAAGAAAATACAGAGATAGCCTCCTTCAGCCATCTCCCATCTTCAAAATAAAGAAAAGAAAAGAAAATGGTGTCACTGGTTCTCTACCATGAAAGTATGAACGAAACTGAATGTTGTGAGTTTTTCCAGAAGGCGTCTACGCGCATTCTCAGAGAAAGGAAACGCTCTAAATTTCCATCCTGACCATAAAATTAGAAACAAAAAGAAAAAAATAGTACGACGTGGCCTTCTACCACGAATTAAAGTTCTCCTCTGAACAGGAGAGTCACATGTCCAGAAACCATTCCTAAAGTCCGTACTGACAAATGATATGTCAACACGACACCCCCAACATTCAAGGAGAAGTTCACTGGCACGAAAAACTACTCACGAAATTTTTCGAAAGGTAAAAGAAGAAGAAGAATTTGAATGTAGAGGGGAAAAAATATTTTGTCCTTTTAGTGTCAAGGTACAACGACATACACAAAACAGTTTTCCGTAGTGGTTACGAATATACATTTAACGGTGTAATGCTTTCTGGTAGCCATGAACCAGAACAGCAGAAAGAAAGTGTCCAAACAATTCGCCATACCGACGCAGCGAATGGACGTGTTGGCGGGCAGTCGAGAGATATACCATGTAATCAACACCATTCCCGATGAGAAGATCAGCGATTCCATAAGCAGAGTATCCTACCAGCCTCGTAAACCGTTCCACAGCAATAGTCGTTCACGACCGAAAGACGCTGCAATTCTTAAATTGTAATCCACCAAGTCGACGACTGATGCATTTTTTTTTTTTTTTTTTTTTTAGCTTATGGGACTTAACTACGGGGTCATCAGTCCCTAGACTGATGCTTATTTCAGTGCAGACGGATACGAGGACTGGACTGCGGGAGCAATACAGCTAATACATTGGTCGAAGTAGGAGGTCTAATGGAAATTTACACCTAAAGAGTACGTTGTTGTGTAGTCCGTGCAGATGTGTGAAACATTTGTGCCTATGGGTGGTGCAAGGGCCAGCATAGCTACCTAGTATTCGGGCGACCCGGATTCGAGTCCCAGCCGCAGCACAAACAGCGCAAATTTGGTTGTAAGATTACAACAGCCGTCAGCAGCTGAGAAAAAACACTGCAGCTAAATCTGTAGTTTTGACACATTCCGCAAACAGTTGCATTCGACTATTGCCGACGGCACTCCATTCTGTACGATGGAGCGTGAATATTTTCGGGTGAACTGTTGCACGGCTGCTGCGATGGAGCACTGTCGGACTTCTCGGGTTTGGCGCCAGTAATATTGTGAACCCGCAACTTGTGTGTAACTTTGAACGAGAGAGAAAATAATGTTGTGACGCGCAGAAAGATTTCCGCTTGCCTCAGTTCTCTCCAGAAGTTTCGGAACGTATTTCCGCAGGACGTGTATCGTAAACTTGTCCGAGCGCTGGTTCTGCTGAACCTTCACTGCAAGCACGTAATACATCACGAGCAAGGCACCAACTGGCAGAACGCTGGCGTCCGTTGCGTTTGCAATGTCCATCTATTTCAGCGTGTCAGTAGCTAAATGTTTGTATAGCTTATGGGACTTACCTATGGGGTCATCAGTCCCTAAACCTACAAACTACTTATGAACGAACTAACTCTAAGGACAGCACAAATATCCATGCCCAAGGGGGGATTCGAGCCCCGACCGTAGTGGCAGTGCAAACGCCTCAGTCCCCTCGGCCACCGCGGCCGGCTGTCAGCAGCTAGCGCGCCCGGCCGTAGAGACAATTACGTAACTGTTGTTGTTATGGTCTTCAGTCCGGAGACTGGTTTGATGCAGCTCTCCACCCTGCTCTATCCTGAGCAAGCCTCTTCATCTCCTCATAAGAACGGCAAACCACATCCATTTGAATCTGCTTACTATATGTGTCTCTTGGTCTCCCTCTGCGATTTTTACACCACACACTTCCCTCCAATGCTAAATTTACGATTCCTCGATGTCTAAGAATGTGTTCTACCAAGCGAACCCTTCTTTTAGTCAAGGTATGCCAAAAATTCCTTTTCTCGCCAATTCTGTTCAGTACCTCTTCATTAGTTCAGCATTCTTCTGTAGCATCACATTTCAAAAGCCTCTACTCTCTTCCTGTCCGCACTGCTTATCGTCCATGTTACAAGGCAGCACTCCACACAAATGCCTTCAGAAAAGACTTCCTTACACTTAAATTAATATTCGATGTTAGCAAATTTCTCTTTTTCAAAAATGCTTTTTCTTCCCATTGCCATTCTGCATTTCATATCCTGTGTATTGCCATCGTCATATACTATTTTACTGCCCAAGTAATAAAACTCATCTACCACCTTCATTGTTTCGTTACCTAATCTAATTCCTTCAGCATCGCCTAATTTTCTACGGCTGCTTTCCATTATCTTTGTTTTGCTCTTGTTAATGTTCATTTTATACGCTCTCTTCAACACACTGTCCATTCCATTTAACAGCTGTTCCAGGTCCTTTGCTGTCTTTGACAAAATTACAATGTCATCAGCAAAGCGCAATGTTTTTATTTCTTGCCCCTGAACTTTAATCCCTATTGCGAATTTTTCCTTGCTTTCCTTCAGCGCCTGCTCGATGTACAAATTGAATAAGGCTACAACCCTGTCTTACTACCTTCCCTACTAACTACCGCTCAATAATTCGCCTTCATTGCATGCATGAGGCAAATTCTCCCATCTTCGCACGGTTATCCGTTTTTCCCCTGTCTCCATTAATTACATAATAACATTCCTCTCTGTCCCCTCGAAATCCTTTTATGAAGTCAATTTTTACCAGTGCCTTCATTCTGAGAATCTAGTGACGAGAACTAATCTGTTTCTCCGAAATGTCATTAGTGACAGAGGGACTTACATACTATAAATACAATCGCCTTTTGCCAAATGTCCGGAAGGCGTCGTATACCATCTGAGAGACTATATCTGTTTATGTTCCCTATTGATACAGCATTGGTGACATTTTTTGTGTTGTACCGGATCCTTCGCAGTGTTTGTGTGCCACTTTATAAAGAGATCGTAGTCACATGATGTCATGTCGGTTGAGTGCGGTGCATATTCCAGAATCTCCCATTGCTATCGGCGCAAGAGGCCAATAAAGTCATTTCGGAGGGGGAAAAAAACAGTTTTCATCTTGTCGTACAGCCATTGCATAACTGCGTTTCCTTTTGAACATTATGTAGTAACATGAACTGTCTTTTCTGTCCTCTGCCGGCCGCAGTGGCCGAGCGGTCTGCGGCGCGCCAGTCACAGTCTGCACGGTCGCTACGGTCGGGGATTCGAATCCTCCCTCGGGCATGAATGTTTGTGTCGTCTTTAGTGTATGGTAGTTCATAAGTAGTTTGTAAGTTTAGGGACTGATGATCCCGTAGTTAAGTCCCTTAAGCTTAACAAACATTTTGAACATGGGCGACCTCTCTGTCTATCGCCTTCTCTCTTCTCACAATCCATTGTAGCATCGTTTTCATGTAGATCAATCCTTATGGCGCCATATTTTCAGAACTATCTGCTCTACAATAATATAATTTTTCCATTTTCGTAGGGTGTACTGAGAAACTGCCTGCGAAATGTGTTGCGAATGGAGATGGCAGTAAAGACGTAATAAATCGAAACCTCATACGTGATGGGGCGGTTTCTCATTAACCCAACTCTTTATGACTTGATATATGATCAACTATATGTGACACTATTACTTAGTTTGATAAGGTACATTCAGTAGTATGTACTGTAAAATGCTTCGCGAATATAATTACTATTGTAGAAGTAACAAATTGAATGGCCATTTACTGCATACAAATCTGAGAAGTAGTAGGCGATACACTCCTTTCCTTTCATCATTTTGTTGGCATTTGTCAGCGAGCCGTGCGGGGATAGCGGAGCGGTTCTAGGCGCCTTGTTAGCAGCTGCGAGACTCCAACCCCTCGGACGTTCGAGTTCTCCCACGGGCATGTGTGTGTGTGTGTGTATGTGTGTGTGTGTGTTGTCCTTGGGTTAGTTAACGTTAGTTTAAGTACTTAGTATAATGACCACAGAAGTTTGACCCATAGATTGAGAAACTTTCTTTGTCAGCCAGAAAAAGTAACGCTAATGTTTCAAATTACGTGTAGCGGTTTTTACAGGTCTCATTCTCATATAGCGGATGAATAGTCTCAATATTCGCTAGTCGCAAAGTGGGATAGTTTTCTTAATGACTCTCATTGTTTATGATGACTTGTCTCCTGGACTATGTATTATAGGTGGTATTTATCACCATAGCAGGGACTGATGACCTAGCTGATTAGTCCCCTAAAAAACCCAACAACAACAACCACCATAGCAATTGCTTCCTGACAATAAAGAATATTTGTTCCAGATTTGGTTGATTCCGGAGCATTAGTTTACGGAGAGATGCGGCACATTGTCTCACGATATGGCGGCATTTCGAGAATTTCACTGTTTGACGTCATGCCCCTGAAGTTTGCGTCGCAGTCTGTTGTTACCCTCACTGCGATTGTTGTCTAATAGTGAGGAATGTGTGTGGTAAGTTTGGCTGAAATTGCTCCAGTAGTTTACGAGAAAATGTGGAAGATATACACACGTACATACATTTTTATAATTGGTGTACATAATTATATAATGATGATAATTGAAATTATTACTTCCGTCAAGAATCATGCGCGTGACTACTAACCAATAATCTTAACACTAGGTCTCGTCACACATCTCTCCGTTGGGTGCCGAAACTCAACGTATAAAGCGTGTAACTTGTTGGAATGCTCTACTATGTTTCAGTAAGTCTTTTTCATGTTCTGGAACGAGACTAGGGCGTATACTAGTACAAAATTGAACTCTTCATTTGCATAGTCGCTTGCGCACAGCGTCTATTGGCTACACGGTTTACACGCGCACAGAAAGGAGATTTATAGTCGGGCCGCTGAAACATGTCACTTGACAGTTTGTACGTAGTTCGCGCGAAGTTGGCTATACTGCGACTGCGAGGTTGCAATAACTACGCAGCAGACGACTACAGCGTCAGCTGATAGCTCAGTACGTCCGAAATATGTACTGGAATTGTCGCCTAAGACAGTGAATAAGAACGGTCGCATAATAATTTATACGAAAGTATAACGCAGAATGTGTTATTTCAACATTCAAATCACCAACAGAGAAATACGATTTGTTAATATGCGAAACCGTGAAATAAATAAAATAGTCTAACTTAAGGACAGTGTCTATGAGATGTTATTCCGAATAGTTAACGTAATAGATGCAAATGAAATGTCGTACAATAATGTAAAGATATTCATAACAAAGAACACGCAACCAACAATCGTAATACGAAATTAAGAAACAGTTGCATTCTGCGATGCAGAGTGAAAGAATTAATTTTGCATAAATTTACACTCACCGGTTTATGAAGTCAATGGCGTAATTCCGTCAAGTTCTCCATCATCACTGGCATCCGAATCAGCACCAAACCCGTCGTCGTCGTCGTCGTCGTCGTCGTCGTCATCATCATCATCATCGAGGGAAATCATCAATTGTTCATGTTCATTTATTATTCCATCTATAGTCTGTGCTTCTTTAATTAGTTTCGAAACATGCTCTACTTTCTTTCTCCACGAGTTGGCGTCAACAGTAGCAAGTCCTTCAAGTAAAAGTCTTTCCACTTCCGTTATAGTGAAAGACTTGTTTTTCTTCCTAATATACGTCTTTACGTCACCCCAAACCAATTCAATGGGGTTGAAATGGCAGTGATACGGTGGTAGCCTAATTACCGTATGACCCTGTTCCCTTGCCACTTCGTCTACTACATACGTAGGCGTCACAGGTTTATTTTGCTTCACGAGTGAATACAACAGCAGCTTTGTCATACTCATATCTGCAGCAATGTCTCTCGCTAGCAACCACTGTACCATAGTTTCTTTCCGGTCACTAGTTGTCGGAGTTTTGTCTAGTATCACCGAATGGTAAGGTGCATTGTCCATTACAAACACTGTTGGGACACTAAACTGCGATAACAAATTCTTAAACCACTGCAGGAAACGTTGGTGGTCCAGATCTTCGTGGTAATCACCAGTTTTTCTGAATCGGAAGACTAAAAGTCCGTCATTCACAAATCCACTTGAGGATCCTGCATGTGCCACAATTAATCTGGCACCTCTTCCTGTTGGCTGATGACCACTACTATTTGGAGTATTGTCTGTCCAGCATTTATCAACAGCTTCTCCGGCGTTGACCCAGGTTTCATCTAACCATACAATGGAATGTATATCACTGCCTTTAATTTTATGCAAGAATATACTTCTAGCTGCAACAACATGCGGCTTTTCGAGTAATAGTCTTCGTCCATTTAACTTTTTGAAGCGGAAGCCCATACTTCTTAACACCGTTTTCAGAGACGCTTTTCCACCCGAGAAAAGATCGCATGCTTTTAACGAAATTAGCAACTTCGCTACAGTCGGATATTCTTTCCGGCTATAATAGTCATAAATATGACGACGGATTGCGTTCGTTTGAAACAAATCGAGATCGGTAACAGGGCGAGGCTGCTTCTTTTCCTTGCCTGGGGTAGCTAAAAACACACTGTTTTCTTCACTCGGATTATCTTCCACACGGTTTGTGTCACAGTCTTGAAGTTCTTGAAGCAGCACACCTTTCCTAATAATCGTTCTTTGACTCAGTCCTAGAGTTTTCGAGGTACGCTCTAAGACTTTATCAGCCGGAATTGATGGTTCCCCGTGAACAGAAACAAACTCTCTTGTTCGTAGAACTCCCGCGTTCTTCTAATTAATTCCATTGCCTGGCTATTTAACGGCACTCCGCGACGCAATGGATTGTCGTTAGATTGAAGACGCCGTTTCGGTGACATTTTTTTAATAAATAAAAAATGTACGCAAAGCAGTACAATCACACACGATACAAAAGCAGACGATAGCCCACGAGCACACAAAGCTTTCATAGAACGCGGCAACGTGGTAGTGACGACGACGGAACCGGCATTCGTAGCTGTGCTGTGATTGGTTCAGAAGACGCAGCGTCTCGCGTTCGTCATTTGTTTTTCACTCATACTGGCAACTTCAAAACACTCGTGGAGTGACCTTGAAGTGACATGTTTCAGCGGCCCGACTATAGATGACAGTTCAGTAATGGAAATGGCAACGTGTGGCATTTAACCTGCAGGTGAATGGCGAATCTGCCGAGATGTAAACGCGTTCACCTGATCTAAGTTGGATTTCGCCTGCCGCACTGAAACACGACCTTCTGTAGGAAACACGTTGCAGACAATGGAAGAGTGTACACAACATATTAATGACCCACACCCGTGCGCAAGGCCTAGGAGGGGAGGGGCGAACTGGGCGTGGGGGATTTCTTGCACGTGGTCGTCGTGCTGAAGGGGCGAGCCACAGCTGCTCAAAGCTCCGTAACGTCTAAGTTACAGATGGAGAGTCCGAAAACGATCGTATTCACAGGTTATCTCGCTAATTAGACAAAAGTCCCATAAACAAAATCAACGAAGTCGAACTAGATGCTGCCAGAAAGAAATTTCATAATACAAAATAGGCTAAAAGAAGTGTAATGGACAACTCGACTTATTACAACACGGGCAATGTAAAATTATCAATTGAAATTAATATTATGCCAAGATCATATATTTATTTATTTATTTATTTTGACGACTGGTTGGTCACGCTGAGTTTCTATCTTCTGCTTTCTTACAGCATTTTTGCCTTTACAGAAATTCTCGACATAGGACTCGTCAGTGTAGATAGTGAGAGACGAAAAGAAAGCACCTGAGTGTGCTGAAACCAGTAGTCAAAACAGATACCCCCCAGGGGGCTGACAGTTCTTTCGTGAGTACGTGCCTGGCGAGCACGGGGCCCCGAGCTAATGTTTCTTTCTTCCTTCTTTCCTCCCTGGACTGCATTTCCTTTCCCTTCCCCTCCTTTCCTTTCCTATCCTCACTCATTCTCCTATATAAATGTAGCAAATGAGCATTCTAAGGCGTAATGCTACTGAGTCCTCCACCGGCATGGGTGTGTATGTGTTGTCCTTACTGTAAGTGAGTTTGGGTAGTTTGTAAATCCAGGGACTGATGACAATAGCAGTTTGGTCTAATAGATTTACAAACATTTGATTTTTTTAACGTTACAAACTGCACCGAAAGTAGCAAAATTCAACGAATATGACAAAACACGGAATTTGGCAAAATCGTTATACAGAATTTGGCAAAAGAAACATCGAACTTGGTAAATGTACTTTACATCGAATCTTGGAAAAAGAAATGGAGGGTAAGGAATAAAACTAACAACGTAGCTCCGAAAATAAAATAGTAAGAAAGAGACGTAGGTGGCAAAAAATTGTAAAAAGTGACAACGAAAATTCGCAAGAAAGCTTGGAAATGGAAAAACCCACAAAATTTACTAAAAACAAAGAACGTTACAATAAATAAAAAACATGCAAAGAGTAATGTAACGCCTGGAATGGCAACAAATAGCTGGAATGAATTAAAATTTAGTTATCGTAGTGGAAAATATAACAAAAAAACTAGCGAAAAAAGTAACATTGAAACTGGCAAAAAATTACAAAATTTTATAAACATTAATATTGTCAAAAAACGCTGAAATTGAAAATAAAATTGTATAGTACTGTCGAAAAATAACACCGGACACCGTAAATACTAGCACGGTGTTTGGGGAAAAAGTAATTTCGAAATCGCCAAATAATTACTCCGAGCCGCGGCGGATCGGCCGAGCGCATTGAGGCGCTATGCTACGATGCGCGAGGCCGTTCCCCGCCGGGCGTTTGGATCCTCCCTCGGGCATGGATAAGCTAGTTCATAAGTAGTTTGTAAGTTTAGGGACTGATGACTGCGCAGTTAAGTCCCATAAGCTTTACAAACATTTGAGCATTTGATTACACCGAAATTTAAAAAAAGAGAATATTACTATAAACTAAACTTTGTCCTGTCACTACGGATAAGTAAAGAATTGGAGAGCCTTATTACGCAATTTTACTAAAAGTAAGGATCGTATGATAGGACAAATCTTTAAGACACGTAACACGGAGAGCTGCATTAAACCAGTTTTCAGAATGAAGTACACGTTAGCTAGTTTGATTCCTGTGTGGCTGTATTACTAGTCCGATCTCTCGCGGCGGAAGTCCATTTCATCGAAATTGTGGTGGACGCGTGACGGTCGCCACGCAACGCAGGCGGTCTTAATCAGAGTGAGCCTGTGAGCGGCGGGCAAGTAGGTCGCCGGCATGCTAACGAGCCGCTCCTCGCCGGTATTAATGGCCGCCCGTGTCCCAGAGCAGCTGCACGCACCGGCTACCAATGCCTCAGGCGGAGCCGCTCTGCAGCGCGAGCAGGCACTGCTGGCGTCAGCGCTCCCTACACTCACAAACTACTCAAACTAAAACTAACACCACACACACACACACACAGGGTGTTTCACTAAGTGTGTTTGCCTCTGTAACTTATAAAATAATAGGTGACGGGAAATTTTAATGTGGTGGTCAACACAAGAAATGTTACACTTTCTGCGGAGCTATGAACACAGTTTATTATAATAATGTTTGTATAGTCTATGGGACTTAACTACGGGGTCATCAGTCCCTAAACTTACAAACTACTTATGAACTACTTACGAACTAGGACGGCACAAATATCCATGCCCGAGGGGGGATTCGAATCCCCGACCGTAGTGACCGTGCAGACCGTGACTGGAAGCGCCTCAGTCTCCTCGGCCACCGCGGCCGGCTGTATCATTTTCCAAAGAGTTACAGCACAAAGATATAATTTTTTAAATGGAACAATAGTTTTTCTATCGTGCATTGGATTCGTTGAAACCAGCTGCGTCCAAACCAATTTAAACTACATTCCTATCACTATCAGTTTGGGAGCTACAGCCCTTCAAAGTTTAGGGGGCGGAGGCTACGACAGCGTAGCTGACTGGCTGGTGGTCATGAGACATTGGGCCGTGCCCCAGGGGATAGCCACTCGGCCAGTCAGCTACGCTATCGCAGCCTCCGCTCACGGAACTTTGAAGGGTTGTAGCTCCCAAACTAACAGTGATAGGAATGTAGTTTGAATTGATTTGGACGCAGCTGGTTTCAACGAATCCAATGCACGATAGAAAAAAAAAAAAACTATTGTCCCATTTAAAAAAATTATATCTTTCTGCTGTAACTCTTTGGAAAATTATACAATAAACTATGTTCATAGCTCCACAAAATGTGTAACATTTCTTGTGTTCACCTACCGCATTAAAATTTCCCGTCACCTATATTTTATAAGTTACCAGGCAAACACACTTAGTGGAACACCCTAAGTTCTTCCCACAAAATAAAACTAAAAATGTTCAAATGTTTGTTAAGCTTATGGGACTTAACCACGGGGTCATCCATCCCTAAACTTACAAACTACTTATGAACTATGACGGCACAAATATCCATGCCCGAGGGGGGATTCGAACCTCCGACCGTAGTGGCCGTGCTGTCTGACCATGACTGGGGCGCCTCAGTCACCTCGGCCACTGCGGCCGGCAAAACTAAACAGGTTTCCTTTCAGACTGCAGACATAGTTGTGCAATATTTCTGTGAGAACGAAGGGATCGCCAAAACGTTTGGTAGAAAAAGTTGAAAAACACCGATCTAATTTGATGGCAACGTGCCACTTCTAAAGTACGGTGTGTCTCACGAAAGACGCCTGGCAGAGGTCCGCGAGTTGCGCGGCGCGTTAGCCGGCTGCTGCCGCTCCGCCTGCCGGTCGCGTGTTCTGGGACACGCGGCAACAGCGCCGAGTCCGTCAGGTAGAAACACCGTGCTCTTGTGTTCTGTACTGCGTGACAGTGTTCGGGTGTTTTGTTTTCAGTTTGCTGTCGAGTTTCCAGTATGGTATACACGAAGGATCAACGAGTGTTTCTTGTGCTGAACTATGCAAAAACAGAATTCGGCTAGAATTCATACGGAAATTTCACCGTGTGCATGTTCCCTATGAATCCACGATTTTTTTTTCACGAAACAATAAATTCTGACAGGTATGTGAACAATATCCTGCATCCATTTCTTCAAGAACTTTCACCCAACAAAAAGCTGTACGGTTATTTCATGCAGGACAATGCAAGACCACACATTGCCAATGCTTCTATGGCACCAATGCGAAGAGTTTTTGATGATAGGATAGTTGACTGGCCTCCTCATTCTACAGATCTAAATCCCTGTGACTTTTTATCTTTGGGGAATGTTAAAAGACAAGGTGTATGCAAGCAATCCCCATACACTCGAAGAGGTGGAAGGCAGGATTCGACTAGTCATTTCCCACATTTCGGCAGCCAAAATTCGTCGAGTGTTCGCAAATGTGTTCTGGAGATGTCAGACCACTCTTTCCATAGAGGGACATCATTTTTAACATCTACTGTAAATAAAGATAAGCTTAGGTTACTCAGATGGCAATGTTTTTAGACTTTAATTCAGAGTATGCGCCCGCGGCACAATAGAGTCCGAGAATCTGGCGCTGGCGTGGCCGGCGGAACAGTGGCGGCAGCCGGGAGCCGTACCGCGCGATCCGTGGACGCCTGGTAGGCGTCTTTCGTGAGACACCCTGTACATAGGACACGGAGTTAGGTCTCAGGCCTGCATTCAACGTTGCTGTCGATGTGTTTCTTCTCCCTTTATTATCAGGTTTGGACTAGTCGGTAGTTGTCAGAATTAAGTCACGGTGTAAGTCTCTATCACAATGAAACTTTCTGCCTCGTAAAGGTTCAAATGTTTATAAATCTATTGGACTGAACTATGTTGGTCATCAGTCCCTATGCTTACAAACTACGTTAACTTAAAGTAACTTTCGCTAAGGACAACACAAACACCCACAAAATACTCACAAAAATAAGTTCCGGACAGGGACTCGCACCGAGACCTCTGTCTTTCGGCTAACCTTCCAAACGTCAAAGAACTTGTTTTCTATACCATGCAGCACTAGTACTTCAGGGAGAAATATTGTCTTAGGCACGTATAGGCGACCGTTCTCACCGTGAATGTTACATGCTTCTCAGGAATATGTGTTGTTCACAAGTTCTCTCTGTCTCTCTCTCTCTCTTTCTCCTTCTTCCTTAAGTTTTGGAGGGAAATACTATGTAATTTTCCAAGGCAGAGACGGAAGGAAGATTTAAGGTTTAACGTCCTGTCGACAAAGGGACATTACGACTCGGACTGCTTTGATAAAGATGGGGAAGGAAATCGGCCGTGCGCTTTCAAAGGAACCACCCCGGTATCTAAGTGGAGCGATTGAAGGAAATCGAAGGAAATCCCACTCAGGTTGACCAAAGGCGGGTTTCAACTGACGACCTCGCTCGACCCAAAGCTGAGAGTGAAACACCTTGCATTTCCTACACTGCTGGACCATTCATCGCTGAACTGGGTTCGGCTGGGAAAGTGGAGGCAGCAAAGTAAAGACAGCATTCTGCCGTTACCTCCGCATTTTTATTCAGATAATTAGCGATTATTTTTTATGGAAACCATATCTAGAACGGTTACGTGGAATGTACCGTTCCATTCTTATACCTATTAGTATCAAGCACGTGGAACTACTTGCCACTTTGTGAGCTCTCATAGCCGGACACAAGGTTTCCATACATACATCTTCACCATAAGCATACAGGGTGTTGAAGTACCGCCACTCTCTCAACATAATGCAGAATGAGCCACGAGCGAGGCAAGACCTGTATTTGCCGTAGTGCGGCAACCATCAGGACCTAGTCTAGGTCCGTGCCTACGGATGATGCAAGTGGCGAAAAGGTCTGAGCTAAAGGAAACGAGCTACGAATGGCATTCAAAAAACGTGATACTGATGGCTAGGCAGCACTGTGTACAGAACCACGGGGAACTTTTAAAGAGGATAAGGGTGGTGTGTCGATTGACCAATTGAGATATACCGTTCCTCAACGCCATTGATGCATCTCGCTATTGCAGTCTGTGAGTGCTAGCAAGCCTTAACCTACAATGCCACCATTCTTCATGAAGCGCGAGTTACATTTATTAGGTTATTTCAAGAATAATGGAAAAGGAAGTGCAGAAAAATCTTGTAAATTATTTGGAGTACCTCTGTGTGATATGAAAAAAACGTTGAGGTGCAATTGCTGAAATATTAATTCATAGACGGATCTGTTTAAACTTAACCCCTTGATAAGTAAGTTAACAACATACTGTGGTGTTTTCTCGAGTAAGTGACAAGAGCTTGTTACGTTCCCCCTGAAAGCTTAATGCTCGTATTCTTTTTATTACCCACTAGAATTACAATGTGTTTTTGCACAGAGGTATACCTTTGCCTGAGGCAAAGATGCGTAAGTTAACGTTTTAAATTTCATGAGGCCAAGATACAGTATATATCTTACGTAGAATACTAATTGTAATGAATGTAATTAGGGTTTTTCATAGATTTGTTCTTGGTATGGTTTGGTCCTATTTGGAAAGAGCAATTTATATGATCGATTGATGAAACATTATTGTATTAATGAAGAATAGCAGAGGTCTGTACCTTGGGTAGTGGTGTAATTACATTACATAATGATCACAATAAAAGGATATATAAAGTGTAACGCCTTTTATTGCGTATTTACACTTATAACCATTTGAGTATTTTTCGGAATACGCCATACCCAACAACAGAAGAACAATCGATATGAATGGCGAGCCGCCATTTCGCGCACAGGCGGCCATTTCAAAAGGGACAGCATTCTCAAAAAACTATATTGAGGGAAATAATAATATTTGACATGCAGTAATATATATCATTTCATGGAATTAAATAAATAATAATATTTAACGGACTACTAGAACTGAGGAAGTACAGACTGGAGACTGTAAGGATACATGCTCGAATCATTACGTGTATTATAAAAATAATAGGAATCTTTTACGGGTAACATTTGTGATGTTTTCTGGCTGAAGTATGAAACATGTTTGTTAGCAAGAATTAAGTGTCATGTTACTTAAAAATTGGTGCTGCGCATTTTCATTAAAGAAGGACATAGATCAGTGAATGTTATGTTTTATGTTGTTTACAATGCAAGAAAATTTATGTTTACTAAAAGGCAATTAATAGTTTAATGAATTATTGTTTGCAATAGTGAAAGAACAGCTGATATACACTTACTGAGTTTCACAAAGTGCACAGGAATTAAAATTAAGTACGTTAATTCCAGCGGTAGGTCAGAACGATATTTCGAACAGCGAATGTGTAACATGGGTCACGCTTTAAATACACCACTTGCTATCGCAGACAAATTGACAGGGTTTTAAACTGTAATTTGAGTCATTACATTGAACGTATGCATTCATATACACGCATCTACACTTACATACGTACAATTACAACACACACAAAAAAAGCTAGGATACATCACCAGCTTTGCGCGCACTTCATGGAAGGCAGTGAAGGAGCGCACACCACCACTGGTTATAAAATTATTATTATTATTATAGTTCTGAAATTTGTTGGCTTTTTATCTGTAAGGGATATTGAAATTGTAATTACAGCTTTTGATTCTCCCAAGTGTCATGAATCCGTTCATATAATTATATTTGCCGTATGATTCATTCCCTGATTTTATATGTACTTTTAGAATAATGTTTGTGGCTATATTGTATTTCACTTGCAATCTGGAATAGCCGCCCTCGCTCAGCCAAGCGTTCCCTGTTTCCTAGAACATTAGGGAAACCCTGACTACCGTTCCATTCGCTAGGTGCAAACTGTTAACCGGCCGGCTGGGGAACCCAACAGTCTGGCAAAACCCGCCTTTCACGTGGAATCAATCAGCTTTCCCCTGTATCTGTAATATCACAGCCATGATGCCATTCATGGATTGGTGTCGTGTCTGTTCTTCCAATTTATTTCTTCACCGCAAATGCGGCAATAACGTTGGACCTCTTACGGGAATCAAAAATGGCTAGCAGAAGAGGGTATGGACAACGCCGCTATGGCCGTAGTGGGAAACGGACGGTAGGTGAACGCGTGCAGCCAAGCGGTCAAGGCGGCCGCTGGCAGGGCCGTCTTAAGCCATGCTGGGGGGCCCTGGGCACTCAGTATTTTGGGGCCCTTAAAAAAAACTAAATGAATACATCAGAATAGTGTACATTTATTTACTGACTTATCTGGTTAAAATAATACAAACCAAATACTAGTGTTTAGTTCCACAAATTAGTCTTGTGACGATACTGCTGGCCCTCTCATCTCAATGTTATCGTACGATACCGTCTGCGTCGGATCCGGAATCGTGTGGTTCAATAATGATAAAAGTTGCGTGTGAAGTTAGTTAAAAACGATATAGACAGCCTAGGCTGGACAGTGTCTCGGTGATACTGTGATCAAAACAAGTGATAGATTTCATTAATTAAGAGATTTGTATAAGACGTTTCCAGACAGTTCTATAAACAATACTTTTGTCATTGTATGTTTTTTCAATAAATAGACAGATGAATGGTAAAAACTTTTGTATCTACATAAAGACAATAAAATAAATAGCATTGTATATAAGTTAGGCTCATAAACAAGTTGTATTGACCAGCTAATTGCATTAATTATATATAGTCGAAATTCAATATTGTAATTCTTTGTATATATTGACTGACGTGAGATTTTGAACCTATTTTCAGATTTGCGACGATATTTGATAGTTCAATTTATGTTAGGAACATGTATGATGTACTCATTAACAAATTAATTGACATTTAACATCACACTTTGTTGTCAAACAAAAAATTATTGTATGTATAGTTTTCGTTTCATATTGTGATTATTTTGTGTACATGAAATGTTTTCTTTGTGTGTTTGTTAATTGTAAATTAGTATATTCAATTGTTATGAACAATGGATAATGTAACGTCATTATTGTCGATGTTATATATTTGCCTCACCGCCTTGCGTGGGGGAGTTCGAGTTTGTCATTTGTCGAGTGCTCTGGAAGCTATGTCAAGTCTGTTGTTTTAAAAATGGAATTACTACCAGCTAAATTCTGATACGTTATGAAATGAAGTTGTAACTGTTTTGGTGGAGAATAAGTTTGATTCAAATTAAAGAAGAAGTGAAAAATTGTACCTACGAGTATTTATTTCTACCACGACGCCCCAGGAGAATAATGTTGCAGCGAGCAGAACCCCCATACATTGCAATGTTCAAAAGCTGAGTATCGGTAGAATAAACTGTAATTACTCAAAAAAAAGTAAAACATTTTAGTCTGTCATTAAAATTAATGATTTCTTTAAAGATTTCCAGAATACAAAATATACAGTTTTTGAAGTATGTCTCTTTCTATGCAGGTGGCTGATTAGGGGGCCCTACAACAAAACAGAAATTTCCTTTGAATGAACTCATCAGAATGATGTACATTCGTTTTTGAATTTATTTGTTATTATGGTTAGAAATACACAAATAAAATACTAGTGATAACTGTTTTGCAAATTGGACTTTTGTTGCTGTTAAAGGTTTCTTTCGGGATTTCCGAAATACGAAATCGTCAATTATGTCTTCAAAGTCCAACTGTTGGACGTGAATTTCTATGCACATGATTGACAAATTAGTAAGTCGTTCTGTAGCATAGTCGTTCGTAACTCATTTTTGATTCTCTTTAACTGGGAAAATGAACACTCTCCACTGCAAATTGTTACCATTAGACAAAGAAATACCCGGGTAGCAACTTCCCCATTCGGAAAGGTTTCTTCTATTTAATCTGATTTTATTAAAGAATGTGAGGATGCTGCTGCTAATGACAACGGTGCATTGCTGTATTGTTGTGGGCAACTCTGATGCCGCCTCTACTGGGGCTGTCTGCGCTGACGTTTCGTGACGTAAGCTCCTTACACGCTGCTTGGCCGGTCAACAGCAGCCCCGTGTAGCGTCGTGTGAAGGCCGCTGTTGGATACAATGTTCCGCCAAGTTATGTCTGAAACAGACTGCCAAAAGGTCTACTACAACAGCGTCGCCCTGTGTTCTGTAGCTAAGACCCCCAATAATAACTACGATTTTGCACGCAAACAGCAAACCAAGTCACTTGCCACACGATATATAACACTTTCCGAAATAATTTCTGGGTCTGTATAATGAATGAGTGCGACAAAAATTCACGTTAAAAAAGTCATTGCCTAGGAGAAAGGAACGAGTTTCTCGGGGCCCCCAACAGGCAGGGGGCCCTGGGCCTGTGCCCCTTGTGTCCCTATGGTAGAGACGGTAGTGGCCACTGGCCCACAGTGGGAGACCCGGGTTCGAATCCCGGCCCGGCTCACATTCTCACACGTCGCCACTGAGTTATTACAGTGCGCTGGAGCAGCTAAACTCATTCATTCTTCCTCCTCCTTCTTCGTTGCTCCTCTCGTTAAATGTGCGACTGTGCATTCGCCCGTACCCGCCTGAGATGCTGACGGAACAACACCACGCTGTAATTATTTTGGGTGAGTGGCACTCCGCTCCGTGAGGTAGGTTCGCTGCTGACAGCACTGAAAAACAATACCGTAAGCGCCACGGGAAAGGCAGACGCTTTCGCAGATGGGCCCGCGCAGCTACCTGCACGAGGGAAGTGAATTGCCGCGCAACACCGAGGGAATACGCGAGGCCTGTCATTAACGCGTTTCCGCTTAGAGGTTGTTGCACACGGTGAAGTAAAGGTTGCGTTCGCTTAGCGGATGCCTGCAGGCGTACACCTAGCTCACGACAAACGAGCAGTGAGAAATTCTGGTCACCTTATCCTACCTAAGTGTACAGGACACCAGCCTGCGATTCCGAGGTGACTAACGGCGACTTCACTCTTGTCCGGCAGCAGTCAGAAAATCATGCCGTCGCGTCGATTTTAAATCTCTTGTCAGCCACGACATGTCACGATTTTCTTTATTGCCTTTTATTCTGATGATGTGGATTCTCAAAATTCAGCATTTGTAGTTATAGTGTGTCATGTGACCCGGTCGGTTAGCCGTGTGGTCTAACGCACCGCTTTCCGAGACGGGGAGGCGTACCGGCCACGGTTCGAATCCGCCCGACGGATTAACGAAGGGGGTCGGAGTGCCGGCCAGCCTGGATGTGGTTTTTAGGCGGTTTTCCACATCCCCCTAGGTGAATACCGGGCTGCTACCCAAGTCCCGCCTCACTTACACGATTCGGAAACATTTCATAACACTTTACACTTTCACACTTATAACACTATTCACAGACATTTGGGGTACACATTTCCTCTCGGGGGGTATAGGGTGGCGACAGGAAGGGCATCCAACCACTTCGTCAATACTAAAATGCCAAATCCGAATAATCAAACCGACCCTGCATGTGCGGGAAAAGGGCTGATAAGAGAAAGAAAGAAAAGTTTGTCATTTCATCTAACTCTGTGAGACCGCGTTCTGTGTGAAACTGGGAATATATGAACAATAGTTAATGCTGGAATGTGCGCCAGCTGAAATGTCTCTATATCTATGGGAGTCAACTACTTTGGTCATCAGTCCCTAGGCTTACAAACTACTTAAACTAAGAACGTGGGACCTTTGCCTTTCGCGGGCAAGCGCTAAACCGAATGAGCCATCCCGACACGACTCACGATGCCGCCTCACAACTTTACTTCGCCAAAACCTCGCCTCCTACTTTCCAAACTTCACAGAAGCTCTCCTGCGAAACATGCAAGACTAGCACTCCTGGAAGAAAGGATATGGTGGAGACATAGCTTAGCCACAGCTTAAGGGATGTTTCCAGAATGAAACTTTCACTCCGCAGCGGAGTGTACGCTGATATGAAACTGGCAGATTAAAATTGTGTGCCGGAACCGGGACTCGAACCTGGGACCTTTGCCTTTCGCGGGCAAGCGCTCTGTCGAATGAGCTACCCCGACAGGACTCACGATGCCGCCTAACAATTTCACGTCCGCCAGTACCTCGCCTCCTACTTATAATCTGCCAGGAAGTTTCATATCAGCCACACTCCGCTGCAGAGTCAAAGCTTCATTCCGAAAACATCCCTTAGGCGGTGGCTAAGCCATGTCTCCACCATATCCTTTCTTCCGGGAGTGTTAGTCTTGCATGTTTCGCAGGAGAGCTTCTGTGAATTTTGGAAAGTAGGAGGCGAGGTACTGGCGGAAGTAAAGTTGTGAGGCGGCATCGTGAGTCGTGTCTGGATAGCTCATTCGATAGAGCGCTTGCCCGCGAAAGGCAAAGGTCCCAAGTTCGAGTCCCGGTTCCGGCACACAATTTCAATCTGACAGGAAGTTTTAACAGCTCACACTCCGCTGCAGAATGAAAGTTTCATTCTGCTTAAACTAACACTAAGGACAACACATATCCCCAATGCCAGAGGAAGGACTCTAACCTCCGTCGGAGAGCAACCGCTCACTCTGCAGCAAGGCGCCCCGGAGCGCTCGGCCATTCCACCGCGGCTCGTGCGCCTGGATCTGGAACTTCAACCAGTATTATGAGGAATAAGATGAAAGATTAGTTCTCGACATCGACTGGTTTCATAATTTGGCAGTTGTTTGAGTGTGGATGTGGGCGGTAGTTAGCAGCATGTATGTAGAGAGGGAGAGAAACTTGGATTAATGTAAGCATTTATTACGCTGACTGAGCCGGCGGTGTAGCGCACGATAACGTGCGTGGAACGGCCCCGTTCCCCAGGCTGCCTCCACGCCCATATGACGATATTATCAGTGCCCACCACTTATAGCACGTGGGATTGGCAGTACTGTAGACGGAGTCTCCGTTACTTCGGTGATAACAGCGAAAACGGCGTCTGGACTGGAAATTCGCATGCCGAAGGCGACTGGAAATGGTTCGTACAACTGGCACCACTGCATCTGCTTGTACCGTGGCATGAATGAGTCACTGTAGGATCACTTCCTTACTGTTGGAATCATGATACTCTTCGATTCTCACACATCATCGACTTCCTCGTCGCTCCACACACGATACGTCCTACGTTGATTCTCATCTAGTGCCCACAGATCTCAACGTGACGGAACAAGTCTTCTGGTCCGGACTGTATACCCATTAGATTTCTATCTGATTATGCTGAAGCGATAGCTCCTTACTTAACAGCCATATAAAACCGCTCTCTCAAAGAAGGATCTGTACCAAAAGATTGGAAAGTTGCACACGTCACACCTATCTTCAAGAAAGGCAGTAGGAGTAACCCAATAAACTAAAGGCCATTTTTATGACGTCAATTTGTAGCAAGGTTCTGGAACATATCCTCTATTCAAATATTTTGAATTATCTCGAACAGAATGATCTATTGACCCAAGGTCAACACAGATTTAGAAAATATCGTTCATGCGAAACCCAACCAGCTCTTTACTCACACGAACTAATGGGTGCTATCGTCAATGGTTTGCAAATCGATTCCGTATTCCTTGATTTCCAGAAGATTTTTGGTACCATACCTCACAAACGGCTTTTAATCAAATTGCGTTGTTATGGTGTATTGCCCCAAATTTGCGACTGGATAGGGGATTTCGTCAGAGAGGACACAGTTTGTAGTAATCGATAGTAAGGCATCGACTAAAACAGAGGTGATATCGAGCATTCCACAGGGTAGTGTTATTGGTCCTCTGCTGTTCCTTATTTACATAAACGATTTACGGGATAATCTAAGTAGCTCTCTCAGGTTGTTTGCAGATGACACAGACATTTACCGTCTAGTAATATCACCTGAAGATCAAAACCAACTACAGAACGATCTGAATAAGATATCAGTATGGTGTAAAATTGGCAATTGACTCTAAATAATGAGAAGTGTGAAGTCGTCCACATGAGTAAGAAAAGAAATCCGTTAAAGTTTGTTTACAAGATAAATCAATCAAATGTGAAGGCCGTAAACTCCACAAAGTACCTAGGAATTACTATTACTTCAGACTGAAATTGGAAAGAACACGTAGATAATATCGTGGGAAAGGCGAGATTGCGTTTTATTGGCAACATTTATTTAAAACATGCAACACAACTACAAAAGAAACTGCATACACTACGCTTGTCCGACCATTTTTGGAGTATTGCAGCCCAGTGTGGGATCCTTTTCAGGTGGGTTTGACGGAGGACATCGAAACAGTCCAAAGAACACCAGCTCGTTTCGTATTGTCACGATACAGGGGAGATAGCGTTACGGAAATGATACAGGATCTGGGATGGGAATCATTACAACAACGGCACTTGTCGGTGCTGCGTGGGCTACTTACGAAACTCCAATCACCAACATTCTCCTCCGAATGCGAGACTATATTGTTGACTCCCACTTACATGGGTAGAAATGATCATCAGAATAAAATACGAGAAATCAGAGGTCAAACGAAGAGATTCAGGTGTTCTTTCTTCCCGCGTGCTATTCGAGAATGGAATGGGAGATAAATAGTTTAACGGTGGATCGATGAACCCTCTGCCAGGCACTTCGATTACGCGTCTGTCAGACTGATTAAACTTAGACACAATACCAACGCGACTGTATGGAATGCGTCGTGGTGGATTTCGAAGTAGCAGTTGTCCAATCAGCCACAAATACTTTCCTGGGGCAAAAATTATCAGTTTCAAGTGTCATTCGATCAGTGCTTGTAGAGACAATTCCTTGTTCCCGCCTATACGGAAAATGAAGAAATTCGCGGATGAAAATCAAAAAGTTCCAGAATTTTACGACTATTTTGACGACCAATGGCTCGATTATGACGCCCAGGGATAAGATGAACTGCAGCGGAAAGCGCCACCGCACATAGTTTCTGAACGATGGAATCGAAGGGTAAACGTATTATCTTGAAGTTTGTGACGATACTGCTGGCCCTCTCATCTCAATGTCATCCTACGATTCCGTCTGCGTCAGACCCGGAATCGTGTGGTTCAATAGTGATACATGTTGCTTGTGAAGTTACAAACGAAATAGCCAGCCTAGGAATCAGTGTAGGACAGTGTCTCGGTGATATTGTGATCAAAAGAAGTGATAGATTTTATTAATTAAGAGATTTGTACAAGACGTTTCAAGACAGTTCTATAAACAATACTTTTGTCACCGTACATTATTTCAATAAATAGACAGACGAAGAGTACAAACTTTTGTAAAACATAAAGACATTAAAATAAATAGGATTTTATATAGGTTAGGCTCATAAAGAAGTTGTATTGACCAGCTAATTGTGTTAATTAATATAATAGCCGAAATTCAATATTGTAATTCTTTGTATATATTGACTGACGTGAGCTTTTGAACTTATTTTCAGATTTGTGACGATATTTGATAGTTCAATATATATGTTAGGAACATGTATGATGTACTCATTAACAAATTAATTGACATTTAACATCGCACTTTGTTGTCAACAGAAAGATTGGAAATTTCGTCTTAAAATACATGCGCCATCTAAAATTATTGTATGTATAGTTTTCATTTTATAGTGTGATTATTCTTGTGTACATGAAATGTTTTATTTGTATGTTCGGTAATTTAAATCAGTATATTCAATTGTTATGAACAATTCATAATGTTATGCCATTATTGTCGATGTTATACATTTACCTCGTTGCCTTGCGTGGGGGAGTTCGAGTTCTGGCTTTCGCAAAGTGCTTTGGAATCTATGTCAGTCTGTGTTGTTGTTGTTGTACGCAAGTTTGAATTTGTAATGTTTTGGTGGAGAAGCAGTTTGGTTTCAAATTAAAGAAGAAGTGAAAAATTGTACATAACGAGTATTTATTTCTACCACGACGCCCCAGGAGAATAATGTTGCAGCGAGCAGAACTCCCAGACATCGTGATGTCGAAAAGCTGAGTATCTCGTTTGGAAGTGGTAGAATGAACGGTAATGTAGACCGGCAGTACACCCGTGGATATTTTGATCATCAAATACGCCGGGAGAAACTGAAGAATCACAACTGTAATTTACTTAAGTAGCGTATAAATGTTTCAAGTTTCACCCTATGTTTTACTCGAAATTTTATAGAAAACACGCCCAGAGTATAATTGCCACCAATATGAACGATAAATTTTAGCTCTAAACGGGAAAAGAAGAAAGAAGTCTTCAATTAAGACTTACTAGACAATATCAAAAGCTGTATGAAAAGTTAAATTAGACGACAACATGAAATCATTTTTGAGATTAGGGTTTAATTCCGCGCCCAGTCTTCTCTGACGGCAGCAGTCGCCAGAGCCGTGCGTGCCCGCCGCTGACGCCAACTCGGCAACTTTCTCCTGCTCAGCACACGAATACCGCAACTTGCCCGAAACGATCCTGACCGCTATTTCAAGAGGAAGACGCGCAGTTTTCGCTTTGCCATCAAAAGCCACAAACAACAAGTGTAGAAGTTTTATTACATTTTACTAGATTACCCGGTGAACTTCGTATCACTTACCTCTTAATTTAAATAATATGCATTTTAGACCCAGTAGCTTTATAAAGGCATCATCAGATAGTCTTAAGTATCGGCTCGATAGTGAGCGGAAAGATCACAACAGCAGCATAAAACATAAACATAGGACAAGTACTTCTGTTGTACTGCCGTTCTATTCACTTTTTAAAAAATGGGCAATGCATTTTTAAAAGTGAGATATTTGGCCCGGTCACTATCAAACGACCAGCCCGTATATATTTTTAATATTACAGATGTTTTTGTTAGAGCTTCTCCAGTCCTCCATTTCACCTCCGTGGAATGCATGTACAGTTTTTCTATAAAGCAGGTCTCTGGCCCCTTCACTATGCATTACTTTTATGCTGTTCCTCCTTTCAGTATCACGGTAATAAAGTTTTAATAACTTTTTTCGCGAAAAATACATTGACAGCGTGCCCCAGTACTATGCCCTTGCCGGCCGCGGTGGCCGAGGGGACTGAGGCGCGTCAGTCACGGTCTGCACTGCCACTACGGTCGGGGGTTCGAATCCCCCCTTGGGCATAAATATTTGTGCCGTCCTTAGTGTTAGCTAGTTCGTAAGTAGTTTGTAAGTTTGGTGGCTGATGATCCCGTAGTTAAGTCCCATAAGCTATACAAACATTTGAACTATGCCTTTGACTGCCTGGAAATATGCGTACCTGGGGTCTCAGGCTTCACGCTTCAGGTTTCCCGCTCTCCCCAGACATGGCAACCGTGTCATCGACGCACCTGTTAGATAGGAAGCCGTAAGTACGTACGCGTCTACCTGTAGATGTTCGCGGAGTTCGAGTCCGCCCCAGCCCGTAGTTGAACCGCCAGTAATCTAATAACGGGTTGGCAACATTTCGGGTTGACACTTCTGGGCTCACAAACCCTTTGACCTGTGCTGTGGTAGCTGTACGATCTGCTACGGCCCATACAATACGACGATCTTTGCGGGCATCTGTGGTGACTGGACGTCCAACAGGTACAATATGGACGTGACCATTGGAACCAACTCCATTCTAGTGCTGATGCAGCACGTTCTACTTGGGTGGTAGTTCTCTGAAAGGACACGCGCGCCACTCGGAAAACAACGATCTTATCCCTTTTTTGTACTCGGTCAGTTTGAAACGTGTCCATAAAATTATTTTTATAAGAAAATGTCTAATATTGTGCCTCCTGTTTTGTATCGAGTAACTTGCTTGCAAGAAAATGTATAATATCGCTTCTACTGTATGTATCGATATGTGTAAAGTTTCATCTCTGGCAAAGATCATGTATTGCATAGCATTGTAGCTCGCACTGAGAGAGAGAGTAGCACTAGTGGTTCAGCTCGCTTAGAGAGCGGTTGGGTTGTGTGTATGGCTCCGATGTAGAGCAGAGGCTGCTTTGGCAGCAAGTCAGAAGTTGTATTATGTAGGTAATGTAATGCTGTTTATCAATAATAAGTAACTTAACCCTGTTTCATATTTCATTTACGTAGTTAGAAAATTAACCTACTTCCTTCATTTGATAATTACTTGATTTAGTGGAGTGTTGATTTGAATAACATTATTGAACATATTTCATTATTGGTGCGATAGTAAGATAATAGTTGATTTGGATTTCAATAATAACTGATCGACATAAATTCTCACAGTCAAGCATTAAGAAAGTGATTTGTGGTTTTTCTTATATCTTTCTCGCAGTCAAAATTTTTGAGTATAGTCAGTGTCTGTTTCAAAAGGTTACATGTCACAGTTGTTTTGTTAAAATATCCGTTGCGCACATAATCAGTTTAATGCACTGTTTCTTATACATCAATATCAGGGCCATAATTAAACCAAATAGCTGTGTTAATGAACAATTTATTGTCTGATTTAACGAAAGGTTCAACATTCCAAAACACGCGTACAGCTTTTATCTGGCGCCCTTTCTGCCAGGATAGTTCACAAACAGGATCGTGACGTAGTTAGATACGTAGTCTTATTTCAGTTAGTTTGTCTTTTCCACTAACCAACTTACCTTTTGGCTCTTAATTTAATTTTTGTAGCACCATCCTCTGTTGTAGCAACAGTAGCATAGTAATTGTTTCTGTAGTTTGTTACTTACCATTCTTGAGATTGTGTAGTATTGTTTATAGTAGATTAATTGAATATACAAATAATTGCATTACTACTGAACAAGCCTCTCTTTTATATTGTCTGATGTTTGTTGTATGAAAGTTCTAGTACCGCGGAACTCGTGTGATAATTAACGGTTCGCGTAATCTCGATTGTGACTGTATGTTGCACTTGCCCGATTCAACCTATTGTTCTCTCATAATTACCGTGTGTAATTTTCAAAAAATTAGCAGTAGGTGAAAATAAATATTATTGGTCACTTTACTGCAAAATTCTGTTAACAATGTCGAAGAATAGGAGAGTTCGCGCTGATGCTAAAACTGCTTCCGAAAATGAGACCTTGAATGAGGCAAGGAGAGAAACTGAATTTTTACAAGAGTCTTCTCACCGCACTGATACAAATACGACAGTAAATACCGTGTCCGAAAACGCGGAACAGATTAGTTCGGGAACAGACAATATGGATAATGACAAAGTACAGGATTCGACAATACAGAATTCCGATTCTTGTAACGTGGTTGCGGAAAATAATGCATCGGTTCCGCCTAGCTCTGCTACAAAAAATACTTGTGCGACGGCTATGGAAAACGTATTACCAAATGATTTCATGCAAATTTTATTGTCACAGCTCTCTAAATTAAATGAGAATAGTCAATTACAATCTCAGGAATTAAAGAAATTAAATGAAAAACTTGAGAATAGTCAATTACAATCTCTGTAATTAAATGAACAACTTGAGGAACAATCTCAGAAATTAAATGAAAAACTTGAGAAAATTGAACAAACGTGCGATTCGAGGTTTGTGAGTATTCAAAGTAGTTTTAATAAGATAAACGAGGACAACAATCGGTTCAGGGAACAACTGCTCAATACTTTCAAACGTGAATCTCAGCAAATAAGACAAGATATTCGCGACGAGATTAACCCGGTAGTGGAAAGCCTTGCGTCACGAGTCGAAAATATGGAAACTACTGAACTCGCTCAATTGAAGCAACAGAGTAATCTAGTTGTTGAAAAGTTGCAGAACTTCCAGTCAGTCACGACGGAACAGATCAATCAAATTAATAAACAGTTTGAGGATATTACTGTTAAGATTACCCAAATTAGTGATAACACTGACAAAAGTTCGGATGTAACGCATCCTACCCCGTTTAATGAAACTAATGAATATCTCGCCCTTGACCGTTTCAAACAAGGTCAAATGACCATTAATCAGCAATACAAGGCTGAGGTCAGAAAATTAGATGATCGCGTGGCGCGAATAGAGAGGAAATTTGACCACACTTGTGGAAATCCATACGAAGATGTGGAAGAAAATTTGAACGAAAATGACAATGATGATTCGAGCCAAGTAGGTCGCTTGGTACGTGAACGAAGTGTACCTCATAGTAACAACAATGAAGACGCAGTGCGTAGTTTACGCTCACTTACGCCGCACGGGCGAAAGGAAGCGTTTGACTACAAGCATTTCCTGACTGTACGTAAATTCAAGACATTTAAAAACTCTCCGAATGACTTGCACCCTAAAGAGTGGTTGCAGCAATTCGATTATTGTCTCCCCCCGAATTGACCACTTGAGCACAGATTAGAATTTATATGTGGTTATCTGGAAGGCGAGCCAGCCACCAGAATGAGAGCTATTGCACAAGAGTGCTATAGCGAGAATCAGTTCCGACGCTCATTTCTATCCGCATACTGGTCGGAAGCGGCACAAGACCGCGTTAAAAACAGTATTGTGACATTCAAAACTTTTGAGCGATCAAATTTCTCGAGCCCTGTGGAATATTTCCAAAACTTAGTATACAAAAATCAATTTTTATCGGCACCTTACTGCCCTGCGGAATTAATCAGAATTTGTTTGAAGAAATTGCCTCTACACTTGCGTCAAATTGCCATTGCGGCACGATGCAAGAATGATATTGAAGCCTTTAGAAATCTCTTACAAGACTTAGAAGAAGAAGACGAGGAAAATTCCTCGCGCAGTCGATATTTTGAAACAAACAGATATGATCGCCGGTCGCAACAAAGCCCGCCGCGTACTAAACGTTATTCAGAGCACGAAGATCAAACAAAAAGTAATTCTTTCACTAATGAAACTTTAAAGACGCACAAGTCGAAAGGCATACACCACATTTCCAATATTAAAATTTTCAAGGAATAAAGATGGGGTAGAGAGTCCATTAATCTGTTTTGGACACACCAAGTGGCGATTGGTGCCCCGTTCTCGAGCTGAGTGTCACTATTCTTCCGCTTTTCCTTAGTGCGCTCTATCTACCTCTTTTTCTCACTGTTACTTTTCTCTAACTCTGAATACTTATGCTCTGTGCTACGCTGGGATATTGTCATACGAAACTTTGATTATCTTGCAATTTGCATATAACGAACTCTGTGGCTGTGCAAGACAAATAAAATTAATGGAAATTTTTGATTGTGTAATCTAATCAAGTTCCTATGTTTCAGAAAATATCAGATTTCTCTTCTGTGTTACTAATTGCATAACTTACGAAGTTCTGAGCGAGTGAAGAAGATTTTGAGTTGACATGAGCATTTGGTAAGCCAAGAACATTATGGAGGATGATGAGTAAGGCAATACACAATATGTCATGGTGGTCTTTAAAATGCATTATTGTTTATGGATAAATGATGGTAAGGAAGGTATTGGTAACAGTCAAAGATGTTTGATAAATGTAATTATGTGGACGAGATTATACAATGATTATGAAGCAATTATGAGGAGAATCGCTATGTTGCTAATGATGACGAGATTATACAATGATTATGAAGCAATTATGAGGAGAATCGCTATGTTGCTAATGATGACGAGATTATATAATGATTATGAAGCAATTATGAGGAGAATCGCTATGTTGCTAATGATGCTATGTTCTGTTCTTTTCTTATGTGCTTACTCGCACTGCCCTTTTGTGTTTTCTCTTTGTGCTTATGTGCACCATTTTGTATGTTGATGCATTGTGCCTTCAATGGCATATGTGATTGGTGAGATTCATATCCTTCTGATGATCTGTAATTATTTGTAATTATGTGTAATGAATATTTCTAATTATGCTTGCAGCTATGCGTATTGCTCTTGTAATCAAAGCTTACCGCTATGCTCACTAATTATATACCTAAGCCCTACCACTATGCTAATTAATTTTATAATGAAGCTCAATGACAATGTATGGTTATGCTTATACGTTGCACACAGCCATCTATCTTGCAAACTTGCAGCTATGCCATAAATTGCGCCTAGTTAAGTCTAGAAAGATAATGCACAGAAATATTTTGCTTTTGCTTACTACTATCTTCCAAATTTTATTGATGATCTTGTTGATGAAAATCTGCAGCTATGCCTAACGAATATTACGTCTGTGTTTATGTTATTGGATGATTTACTGTGATGTACATCTAGTACTGTGCCAAAATTTGCACTAATTGTTTTGTTTGACCCTACTGTTGACTCAGACAGACACAGACATGACCTGATGACTTGAACCTCTTTTGATATTCTCACGAAACTACCCTGATGTGTTATACCTTAAGGCAATGAAATATGTAGCTCAGTTGAGACAAAAGCCTGGCCATGGCAACTTATGTAATTTAAGTGTTATAATTTGTGGTAATGTAATCACCATCATAGTGATATATATTAATTTAAAGAGATATGAACTAATGGTAATTGGAATGTCAATTTAAGTTATATCATGCCAAATTGATGACAAGCACCCTCAATGTATTTCATACGATTATGTGTTTGTAAAGCAATATGTACATAGTATGTACAGCCTTGTGCTTATATGAAATGACACTAATGTTGTAGATACTCTAAAATAAGAATTAAATTACTCATTAGTATTCAAATGTATCCGTCTTCAAGACACTACTTGTAATGTAAAAATATGGTTTAATACCATGACCCCATTTGTACCACTTGAATTTGTGGGAAAATATTTCTGTAGATATGTTCTAATCAATGACTTTTCTTTCAGTCTAAAGTGAAATATCATGACTATGTTACTAATTTGTGTGTAAAATGCTTTATTTCATGTACTTTGGACACGCATGGGAAGTGGCGATTTCGCACACGAGATTCCAGAATGCACACAGAACAATGGACGACTTACTATACACCACTGATTTTGGGCCTTTTAATGAAGATGTTTGTTGGATGATGTTTGGCCACACAGTACTGTCCATGGCAGCCTTGGCCACCCACCACCAGTTTGCTCTAATTTTGGCTATGCTGATGCAGTCTGCTAATAGCTCTGTTGGTTGGAGCACACTTGGTTGTCGAATTGCATGGAGGAATACATCAGAACCTTTTCCCCATGACTTCCACTTCAATGCAACCAGCCAGCCCGCCTACAGTGTGGTGTAATCTTACAGTGTTTTGTGTTCGTGTGCAGACCTAAAATGAATGTTAGGAGCTAATGTGCTATTCGTGTGCATATACTATTCAGTGCCTCCCATTGCAAACGTTGTCCACAGGTTCATTACCAGTGTTTAGGTATATTTCATGGTTCTTTCACAGTCAGTGACCAAAATAAAATTGTGCTCTTGATAGATACATATACTTAGTCTGAAATGTCATTGTGCCTATTCGATTGACAAACGTTATATTGAAATCCTATTGTGCTGAAGTAGTAACATTATTTTGTACATGATCAGAAGCCTATGTAGTCAAAAATTTTACATGTATGTTCTAGCATCCATGAAAGTATAGCATTTTAAATGCATCACAGAATACAAAACTGACACTTTATCTTATACTAAGTGCACTAAAAATTTACATAGACTACATTGTGCACAAGATACAAATGTTCATTTTATGTTCCCAAAATACTGATCTCTTGTACAAAATGTAAACCCATGGAACTTACACTACTGTGTGTATTACTTATAATTACCACATTTTCTTTAAAGAATGATGACATTAGTTAAAATATCTTTTGTAAAACTTTGTATATGTTCATGTTTATTATTGTATATTTTTTTTCCATTTGTGTATTACTTCTAGCTATCTCATTTTCTCCACTATATCATTTGTCAAACTATGTTTTCTGAAATTCTATATATATATTTATGTTTACCATTATGTATAATTGTCATATATTCCACTTATTGCTGATGTTCTGTAAATTTTGACATTTGCTTATGCCTGTCACACCCTGTACCTCTCCATGCGTGACTTTTGATGGTACTGTTCTGTAGAATGGCATGTATTTATGACTGTCACATTTTTTTTTTAAATTTTCTATGTACTCCATCTGTTGTTTTGATCTTGTTATATTTTGGATGTCATTAATGGATTTTTGGACTTGAAATTCAGTAATTTTGCTGGCTAGGCAATGCCATTGGCATCACCCACCCTACAAAATTTTAATAGGTAGGAGGGGGGTGATGAAACGTGTCCATAAAAAATTATTTTTATAAGAAAATGTCTAATATTGTGCCTCCTGTTTTGTATCGAGTAACTTGCTTGCAAGAAAATGTATAATATCGCTTCTACTGTATGTATCGATATGTGTAAAGTTTCATCTCTGGCAAAGATCATGTATTGCATAGCATTGTAGCTCGCACTGAGAGAGAGAGTAGCACTAGTGGTTCAGCTCGCTTAGAGAGCGGTTGGGTTGTGTGTATGGCTCCGATGTAGAGCAGAGGCTGCTTTGCCAGCAAGTCAGAAGTTGTATTATGTAGGTAATGTAATGCTGTTTATCAATAATAAGTAACTTAACCCTGTTTCATATTTCATTTACGTAGTTAGAAAATTAACCTACTTCCTTCATTTGATAATTACTTGATTTAGTGGAGTGTTGATTTGAATAACATTATTGAACATATTTCATTATTGGTGCGATAGTAAGATAATAGTTGATTTGGATTTCAATAATAACTGATCGACATAAATTCTCACAGTCAAGCATTAAGAAAGTGATTTGTGGTTTTTCTTATATCTTTCTCGCAGTCAAAATTTTTGAGTATAGTCAGTGTCTGTTTCAAAAGGTTACATGTCACAGTTGTTTTGTTAAAATATCCGTTGCGCACATAATCAGTTTAATGCACTGTTTCTTATACATCAATATCAGGGCCATAATTAAACCAAATAGCTGTGTTAATGAACAATTTATTGTCTGATTTAACGAAAGGTTCAACATTCCAAAACACGCGTACAGCTTTTAAGTTGGCCGTAGGAAGTGGCAAGTATCACGTCGCCTGTTTTCTTCACACGTTGCTATCTTATTACGCATTATACCGGGTGATCAAAAAGACAGTATAAATTTAAAAACTTAATAAATTAGGGAATTATGTAGATAGAGAGGTAAAAATTGACACACATGCTTGGAATTACATGGGGTTTCATTAGACAAAAAAAAAAAAAAAAAAAAATGTTCAAAAAATGTCTGACAGGTGACTCTTCATCTGATCAGAAAAGCAATAATTAGCATAACAAATTAAGACAAAGCAAAGATGATGTTATTTACAGGAAATGCTCAATATGTTCACCATCATTCCTCAACAATAGCTGTAGTCGAGGAATAATGTTGTGAACAGCACCGTAAAGCATGTCCGGAATTATAGTGAGGCACTGGCGTCGGATGTTGTCTTTCAGCGTCCCTACAGATGTCGGTCGATCATGATACACTTGCGACTTCAGGTAACCTCAAAGCCAATAATCGCACGGACTGAGGTCTGGGGACCTGGGAGGCCAAGCATGACGAAAGTGGCGGCTGAGCACACGATGATCACCAAACGACGCGCGCAAGAGAGCTTTCACGCGTCTAGCAATACTTTTTTTCCTTTTGTTCTAATAAAATCCCATGTCATTCCAAGCATGTGTGTCAGTTTTTACCTCTCTATCTACATTATTCCGTGATTTACTAAGTTTTCAAATTTATACTGACTTTTGATCACCCGGTATACACGGATGGGACTCTTGTAGCTGTTCACTACGCTATCTGTCGTGGCCGGCGAGAAAGACAGGCCTGGGCACTCAGCCAGGTGAAGTGGCAAGAGTAGTGCTGCGCCGACGCGATCGCAGACTAGACTGGTTAGCCGCTAACACTACGTTTACATGTAACACATCTTCCTGAAGACGAAAACCGATTTTCGTAATCCGTCAAAATGTTCAAATGTTTGTGAAGCTTAAGGGACTTAACTGCGGGGTCATCAGTCCCTAAACGTACAAACTACTTATCAACTAGCTTATCCTAAGTACGGCACAAATATCCATGCCCGAGGGGGGATTCGAACCCACGACCGAGGTGGCCGTGCAGACCGTGTCTGGAGCGCCTCAGTCCCCTCGGCCACCGCGGCCGGCCGTAAACCGTCTTTCGCTGTCGTGTTTACATGGCAGAGACTGAATCGGATTTCCTAATCTACTTAAGATGGCGGCTGAAAAACAGCTGATTCAGTCCCCGATTTTGTCAGCATAATCGCTATTTTTCTTTACTTAAATACGCAGATTCATGCTCACTCTAATATTAATACTTTGATTTCACATTAGAAAATATCACTGTCCATATGTGCCGAAAATTCTTACCAAAAACACAATCTGACAACCCAAGAACGTTTCAAAAACGGTTGCGTTTACACGGGCACGAAAATCGATTGTGGAACTGGAAAACCGCTTTAGAGAAGCGGATTTCCAGAATCGATTTTGGAGTGTTTACATGACCAACCAAAAGCGGAATTGGGAAATCGGTTTACGAAATCCGGTTTTGGGAGCCCATGTAAACGGGGTTTAAGAGGCAGTGGGCCGTGCCCCATCGGTTAACCAGTCAAATCTGCGATCGCGTTGGCGCAGCACGAGTTTGTGACACTTGCGCGGAAAGGGAATGTGTAGACACTTGCGGGAAGACCCGAACGATGCAGGTAGTGGACAGGGTGTTCCACAAGTAGGGATACACTACCCCAACTCCACGCCCTCCAGCCGCTACCCGTGCCGTATTCAGGGAAAGGCCCACCGGACCGGCCGCGCAATTTGTGACACAAATTAAATGTTTGATAATATCAATTTAATGCATAGAAGTATGAAATCACATCAAGACTACTTCCTGCAAACATTTCGACAAAAAAGTTGGCACTGAGTTTAGAAAACAAAATTCTGGTATATTGGATTTTAACATTTTATCAAAAAATGAATGTTACTACAAGAGATACAGCCATTCAAATTTACGGGCACCATAACATTTTCCCTTCCTGAGTAAATGTGCTGCTTCTTGTAGTTTTAACCTCACAGTAGCCTATTTCTTGAGTGTTCTGAATATAAATCTTCACACAGACTTCTTGAGGAGGAGAGTGATGCGGATATCTGATTGTAAAGCACTGCCTATTACCTTAGACCTTTTTGACTGTACTGAACAGGAGTTCCGCGTATTCCGTAATTTATATTTATACAGTTAACAGGCAATGCATTTTATAACCAACTATTGGCTGCCAATTTCGCTTCATTTTTCCTGAAAGTCTTGCAACTTGTTTCTCCCTGTTGGTTTATGTCAAGTTCGGAGTAAAAATGGTTCTATATGACAATGATAGAAAATAGAATTTATCTTTAGCATTTTTCGGTGTGTGACATTCCCTTACACATTCCGTATTTCATACATTTATTAGATGTATTTGTAATTCGAATACAGCAGAATCGTTTTGGGGTCTCGAATAAACGCATCAAGTATGTAAAATACTCAAGGACTTATTATTAACGTTTTTTAATTGAAGGTTTAAGGTTGCGTCTCCCATTAAAAAGCATAGTAGCTATTTTTAAAGAGATGGAAGTTGCGTGATAGTGGGGTTAACTACATAGCGGTCAAATTACATCAACGTATCTGTGCAGGATGCCTAATATATTTATTGCTTGCGCAGGTGACTTGATATGCTTAGTGTTCTGAATAATATGCTTTTAGGAGGTATGACTGTTGAAAGTCATCGTCTTGTATTAGCAGAGAAGGTCTTAATAACTCTCCAAACATTATCACTGTTAAAATACCGTTTTGTTTTCAGGAGGAGCACTCAAAGAAATAATATGTAGTTAGAACAAGTTTCGTGTTATGTTGACAGTGCTAGACTTCTTGGTGTGCCTGTACCCAGGAAAAGCTATTAGCCGCCCCAAGGGCCCCGGGTTCCCCGCAAGTGTCACTCCCCGCGAGTGTTCCAACTCCCGCAGCACTACTCTTGCCACGTCACCTTGCGGAGTGCCCAGGCCTGTATTTCTCGACGGACACGGCTATCTTTTGTCTGACGACGTTGAAACCATTACTGGTATCCCCCGCGTGGCATCGGCCGTTATGGAATCAAGATCTACGCCTTGTTTCTAGATGTGGTAAGTTTTTGGACAGCGTATAAAAGACGGAGCGTTAGTTTAGAGCAGAGTGCAGTTGGTCCCGGCAGGGTGCTGGGTGGCCGGTGCTGTGTGTGGCGGCGGTCGCGTGACCCGAGGCGCGCGCGGCCAAGGTCAGTGACCTGGCGCGGCCGCGGCCGCGGCTGGCGGAGCGCCCGGCACAACAACGGCCGCCTGCTGCCGGCTGCCGGCTGCTCACTCGCCTGTTGACAGTTCAGCTCCTCACAGCACCTCACGACAAAGCCGAGTTCCCATCCAGCACACGACAAAACACGCTCTGCTGTTCAGTCTACATGCAGTGCATTTCAGGAGGAACAGTACAAAAAAAGTTCAAATGTTTGTACAGCTTACTCACTTTACGGGTTATCCTAGAAGATAGATTAAGAAAAGGCAAACCTACATTTCTAGCTTTTGTAGATTTGGAGAAGGCTTTTGACAATGTTGATTGGAATAAACTCTTTCAAGTTCTGAAGCAAGCAGGAGTAAAATATAGGGAGCGTAAGGTTATTTACAACTTGTACAAAAACCAGACAGCGGTTGTCAGAGTTGAAGGGCATGAAAGAGATGCAGTGGTTGGGAAGGGAGTAAGACAGGGTTGTAGCCTTTCTCCAATGTTATTCAATTTGTACATTGAGCAAGCTATAAAGGAAAGAAATGTTCAAATGTTTGTACAGTCTATGGGACTTAACTACGGGGTCACCAGTCCCTAAACTTACAAACTACTTATGAACTACTTACGAACTAGGACGGCACAAATACCCATGCCCGAGGGGGGATTCGAACCCCCGACCGTAGTGGCCGTGCAGACCGTGACTGGAGCGCCTTAGTCCCCTCGGCCACCGCGGCCGGCTATAAAGGAAAGCAAGGAGAAATTTGGAGAAGGAATTAAAGTTCATGGTGAAGAATTAAAAACTTTGCGTTTTGCCGACGACATAGTAATTCTATCAGAGACAGCTAAGGACCTGGAAGAGCAGTTAAACGGAATGGACAGTGTGTTGAAAGGTGCATATAAGATGAAGATTAACAAGAGTAAAACTAGGATAATGGAGTGCAGTGTAAGAAAATCAGGTGATGCTGAAGGAATTAGATTGGGTAACGAAGCAATAAAGGAGGTAGATGAATTTTGTTACTTGGGCAGTAAAATAACAAATGATGGTCGCAGTACAGAGGATGTAAAATGCAGAATGGCAATGGGCAGAAAAGCGTTCTTGAAAAAGAGAAATTTGTTAACATCGAATATTGATTTAAGCCTAAGGAAGTCCTTTCTGAAGACATTTGTATGGAGTGTGGCCTTGTATGGGAGTGAGACATGGACGATAAACAGTGCGGACAGGAAGAGGATTGAGGCTTTTGAAATATGGTGCTACAGAAGAATGCTGAAGATTAGGTGGGTGGATCGCGTAACTAATGAGGAGGTACTGAACAGAATTGGGGAGAAAAGAAATTTCTGGCATACCTTGACTAAAAGAAGGGATCGGTTGGTAGGACACATTCTTAGACATCAAGGAATTGTGAATTTAGCGTTGCAGGGAAGTGTGTGGGGTAAAAATCGCAGAGGAAGACCAAGAGATTGATACAGTAAGCAGATTCAGACAGATGTAGGTTGCCGTTCTTATGTGGAGATGAAGAGGCTTCCTCAGGACAGGTTATCGTGGAGAGCTGCATCAAACCAGTCTCCGGACTGAAGACCACAACAACAACAATGGGACTTAACTACGGGGTCATCAGTCCCTAAACTTACAAACTACCTATGAACTAACTAATACTAAGGACGGCACAAATATCCATGCCCGAGGGGGGATTCGAATCCCCGACCGTAGTAGCCGTGCAGACCGTGACTGAAGCGCCTCAGTCCACTCGGCCACCGAGGCCGGCGAACAGTACACATTTGGGTGACGGTAGTATAGAGAAAATGTAACAAAGATGACATATAACGTTGCTCCAACAACGTCGCGGTGTACTGGCCTAGCGCTCTAAGGAGTAGACTCGCGCGTAATAGTTCGCGTTCTGGAGCGCTCACTGTAGTTCGAGGGAGAAGTTCCCCCACCTAGCTGCTTCATGCGCTCGCTGCTTGAGCCGCTAACGATATCACGCAAACCAAAAGAACAGTTTGTGGATAATTTCTCGCGTTTAAGTTTAGAGTTATCTCTATATATTGGCATTATGGAATTTATCAGTCAGATATTGCAGAGTGCAGAACACTTCAAAGCAGTTATTTTGTAGCACTGAACTATGTAATCTAGCAGGCAGACGGAAACCTCAAAATGGCTCTCATCAGCAGAAGGCAAACACGTATTTTTAATTCTGTTCGCAATCTATCGCGCATATTTTAGTTCGCGACCTATCGCGCATATTTTAGTTCGCGACCTATCACGCATATTTTAGTTCGCGGCCGGTAGCTCTCCATTTAGTTCGCAGTTCGGCAGCGGAGTAGGTCGCTCTTTTTAGTTCGCTCGTTTTGTTTTTTGCTACCACTACTAAAACTACAGCTGAGCTGCATCTCAGCTCGAAATGACGGCAACTGGCAGAAGGCAATCACGCGAACTAGTTCGCGTAGTTCGCCTATGGGAGCGCTCTTCCGAACTAGTTCGTTCGCGAACTATACAAGACTACTAAGGAGACTTACTGCGGAGCACGTGGTTGCTCGCCATTCGAGGTTCGAATCCTCCCTCGGGCAACAGTGTGTGTGTGTGTGTGTGTGTGTGTGTGTGTGTGTTGTCCTTAGCATAAGTTAATTTAAGAAGTTTGTAAGCCTAAGGACTGATAACCGCAGCAGTTAAGTCCCTTACATTTACAAACATTTGAACAGAGATAGAGCTGCCCGCAACGCAAACAAACGAAGGCAAATGAGGACATTTCCGGCGAGACTCCCGTCCGTTCTTGATACACCACCACCATGGTGAATTAAATGAAGAATTTAATTTATATTTAGCTAACCGCTTTTTGACTTACATATTTAGACTTTAGAGTCTTTCGAAAACCGGTTACCTACTAACAGCTGTATCTTCTATTAGCCATTAAATTTACGCTTGATCGAGCCCGGTGCTGCCGGCGTAAAGCGCTCGACTGGAAACCGAAAGGTCACGGGTTAGAAACCTGGTCGGACGTCGGAATTTTTCACTCTGCGTTTTAACCCAACCTTCACCTCTGAACGATGTGAGGAGTTGTCAGAAACTATACGTGGTTCGGATTCGACGTTAAACTATAGGTCCCCTTTACACCAGGCCACTACGCCACTAGAAATTATTATTATTATTATTGTTATTACTTAACAATGATCGTTTATATTGAGACGTAAAGGCAGCACCACACGCCAGTCGCACGAGAACGATCGTGGAGCCGCGGTGGAGTAGCCGAGCGGTCTAAAGCGCCTCGCTGAGGAGCGCGCGGTTGCTCGCCGTGGAGGTTCGAGTCCTCCCTGGGGCATGTGTGTGTGTTTTGTCCTTAGGTTAGTTTACCTAGGTTTAAGTAGTTTGTAATGCTACGGACTGATGACCACGCAGTTTGGTCCGATAGATTTACAGACATTTGAACATTTGAACGATCGTGGAGAAGGCAGTGGATGACGACCGGCAGCCAATCGCACGCCGGCGCCGCGCATCCTGGAGGGAGTAACGGAGATGCGCGCCCTCTACAAGCTGCTGTATCTAGGCCGACATACGTCTGGACACCCGTCAGAACTTTGGGAGAAAAAAAAAAAAGTTTTCAAAGCTCATGGGACTTAACTGCGGGGTCATCAGTCCCTAAACTTACAAACTATTTATGAACTAACTTACACTAAAGACGACACAAACATCCATGCCCGATGGAGGATTCGAACCTCCGACGCGGGAGGCCGCGCGGTCCGCAACGTGGCGCTCCAGACCGCTCGGCTACTCCCGCGCGGCGTCAGAACTCGGCTACGATCTAGGGAGTCACAGGCAAGCAGCGAAGCTAGCTTTGTACAGAAGACGACGCCGCGACAAGAGAGAAGAACGGATAGACGATGAGTATTTATTCTTCAGTCAATAATACTTTTAATACTAATCTACATAACCGTTCTAAATGACCACGCATCCTGCACCGTGCCTTTCCTGAAAACTTGACCGGCACGAGAACTCAACAAATAGCAACGACAATGATTCAACACTTAAGCTGAGGGCGCTGGGAACCGATGACGCGTTCTGCTTGTGGTTGTTTCTAACGACGCACGAGCGGTATAACTATGCTAAACTAAAATGCAACACGGTTCCTGAACTGCGCACACGTGCTGCAGGGAAACGAATACTCATCCCGTTAACTCATACTTGCACAGCAAACAATCGAAATGAACAATAAAAATATAAAACTGCTTTTTACTTTCTAACAATGCAGCTGAGTGATTACAAAACAACTGGTACTTCCGCTTTAAATTACTTCTTCAGCAGCAAAACGTGTGAATCGGAAAAAAAAACTGTAGTCTTTCTACCGAATAACGGCTATTAATACATTCTTCTGCCGCGGTGGAGTAGCCGAGCGGTCTAAAGCTTCTCGCTGTGGAGCGCAAGGTTGCTCGCCGTAGAGGTTCGAGTCCTCCCTGGGGCATGTGTGTGTGTGTTTGTCCATAGGTTAGTTTACCTCGGTTTAAGGAGTTTGTAAGCTACGGACTGATGACCATGCACAGTTTGGTCCGATAGATTTGAACATTTGAATACATTCTTCTACAGAAAATCGTATTAAATCAAAACGAAACCGTTGTTTCACGATCTAATAACTTGAGTAAATACGATCATAAATACGACATTTCGCAATGATGTGAAACGTGTCAGTTTAATAAATTGTGTCTATAATGATACTCAATATTTTAAGGATTTTTTTTATTTCTTTATTTTTATGTATTTTTAGCAACGTTACTAATTTGTATCTAAAATTCGTCTAAAGTGTATACGTTAGTTCATAAGTTTAAGGACTGATGACCCCGCACTTAAGTTCCTTAAGCTTAACAAACATTTGTCCCCTCAGCTTTACAAACATTTTAGTTTTTTTCGTTTGATGCTTATTTCACGAAATAAAAAATGTTAAAATGTTTGTATAGCTTATGGGACTGGGGTCATCAGTCCCTAAACTTACAAACTACTTTTGAACTAGCTAATACTAAGGACGCCACAAATATTCATGCCCGAAGGGGGATTCGAACCCCCGACCGTAGTGGCCGTGCAGACCGTGACTGGCGCGCCGCAAACCCCTCGGACACCGCGGCCGGCTAGGTCGTTAAGCTGCCCCAAATAATATAGTTATTAGTAAAGTGGTTGTAACACAGGCTGGGTTACTTGTCAATCACGTTTCCATCTCTTACGCATAGTACGTTTTTAAAGGCCCTATAGCCGGCCGCGGTGGCCGAGGGGACTGAGGCGCTTCAGTCACGGTATGCACGGCAACTACGGTCGGGGGTTCGAATCCCCCCTCGGGCATGGATATTTGTGCCGTCCTAGTTCGTAAGTAGTTCATAAGTAGTTTGTAAGTTTAGGGACTGATGACCCCGTAGTTAAGTCCCATAAGCTTTACAAACATTTGAACATTTTTAAAGGCCCTATAAATCCAACGTCAAGTGACTGCATTTTATGAGTTTAGTGACGTGGCAAACAAACATAATGTACATTGAGAGAACGAGTTTCCCAAATATGCGATAGGTGTCGTAACTTGCGACACTGTCGCGTATTTGAATCCCCATACTGTCGCATATTAGGAATCGCAACACCTTACTCGCTAACAACGCTCGTTGGAAAAAGAACCTTATTGTCAATAATTATAGGTAAGGCTCTCACAGACAACAATAAAAGGATGGAGTAGTATCCCCTCACCTTTAAAATGAAATACTGCCTTGTCACCAATGTCTCAGAAACTCCAAACACTAGAAATTTTATCACAACCTCTACCTACTCTGTCCGGTACAACAATGGCATCCTACTAGCTGTGTCGTCGTTTGATACGGTATATAAGCGTTTTAAGACTCTATCAGAGTGAAACCCCTACCATGAGCACAGTTGTGGTGTCTCGTATTAGGGAACTGTCGCGTAATTGGCACCTTCTTCCACGGCTAAACGGCTTATCACTGTAGGCTCCCTGCATCATTTTATGTGTTTCTGTAAAGGATCCACTGTGTTTCACTTAAAATTTAATGCAAACGCATGGCTCCTGTAACACTACAATCTTGAAAGTCTCAAACGGCGGGAGACAAGTATAAGTATAGCACGGAACAACAAGTTACAGACATAACGAAACCCTGCACTTACACGTTCATCAGAGGTGTGTGTGCAGGGATGTCAACCGCATTTCGCACCGACACTGAATTGACGCTAAATTACGAATGTTTCCAACAGACCTCGTAAGTAAAATCAAATAGCAACAGTGAACTGAAAATTAAAAAAAAAAAAAAAAAAAAAAAAAAAAAAAAAAAAAAAAAAAAAAAAAAGTAATCGATAAATAAACCCTTAGTAACCGGAATACCAAAATGAAAAATGAAGACTTGTGCATTGACCTAATGTGCAACAAGAATCTGATGTTCCGCGTATTTTCTATATTGATTTTGTCTACAAGTATGATTTCCGTTTTTGAAGGATTGGTGACTTATGATATCCATAGTTGTTTCATCCTCAATAGTAGAACTGGTGTTAAGCAGAACGAAAAATTATTAACTTTCTGTAGGTGAATAAATGGAATATATGTTTTGACATATGCGTTTAATTACAGACATAAATCATTATTTACTAGTAACTAGAAGAATGCTTCGCACTGTTGATGGAATGGCAAAAAATGTTGGGGAAAAATTGATGTGTTGACAATCAATCAAAGCAAGTGTCTAAAGGGTCAAATGAAAGGGCTCAGCCGGCCGCGGTGGCCGAGGTGACTGAGGCGCTCCAGTCACGGTCAGCACGGCCACTACGGTCGGGGGTTCGAATCCCCCCTCGGGCATGGATATTTGTGCCGTCCTAGTTCGTAAGTAGTTCATAAGTAGTTTGTAAGTTTAGGGACTGATGACCCCGTAGTTAAGTCCCATAAGCTTAACAAACATTTGAACATTTTTTGAAAGGGCTCATCCTCTGAGCGTTGTTAGGTCAAAAAGAACTGCGTACCTTAATTACAAAGGAAGATACCGTTTAAAAAACGAAAAGAGTAAAATATTCGTAACAAGGACACACGGAAATAAGCGAATTCTGATACTTGATGACAAATGTGTGAACTGATACCTTTCGTTTAGAACAGAAATTAATGAAATCGGTCGGCTAGAACGGGCTGGCGGACTGACTTTAATTTTCACAATTATTTTAATGTATAAGGCCGCAGACACAACAGGTAAACCAAATTAAAGAAGGAAAAACTCAAACCTATCACACTATAATAAATGCAGTATGTGCAGTCGAATGCAAGGCGACGCTCAAATTAGTAGAAACAGAAAGAAGGCCGTCGAAACACATGGACGTGGCAACTGCATACTTAAAAGAAAAACAGGAATGAAGTTGTTAGACATGGATATGAGAAAGCGCTGAGCGTGCATCAATAAGAGAGGTGATGTGTTAATTTGCAGGAACATGACACGGCAGAGTCGGTGAAGGAGTTTGGCAGCGTCGGTGATGAGGCAGCCTACCTGCCCTGTATAGCGGAAAGCGCCCTCTGGCCAGCGGCTGCCGCGACGTACCTGCAACAAAAGAGTGCCGAACCGTTACCGCCGCACAAAGGGAGCACTCAGCACTCAGGGCGGGAATCCCATTAGCAGCTGCTACTCCTCTCCTCCCTCACTACTCTTAAATGAACTGCTCTGCCAGTTATTTACTACCGCCCAACAGGTAGCATTTACAAACAGAGGCGTTACACTGTGTATGCTGTACTTCTACTTACATTGCAACTTGTCTATCGATATAAAAACGCGTACAAGTCAAACGACTTCCATCAACCTATACACGAAATCACATTTAGAACAATAACTTCCACGTACAATAAATCCTGAAAATTGGAAAGGTGTTAAAATTATTCTACTTCATAAAAGTCACGAAACATCACCCATCAAAAGGCTCTCTGTCAATGCTCTATTTAAGCGCGCGGTAGTTGCATGGTAATAAATAATTTTAGTAGCAAAAATCGACACAGTAATTGAGAATACGTGATTTACTGTCTTTTACTAGTAACTTTTTACGTCAACACTGTACGGCTCAGAAGCACAGACTACAAATCCAAAGGTCGCGGGTTCGATCCCCACCAGATCCTAAGATTTTTTATCCTCACTTTCCACTTCTTTCATCTCTGACATTGTTGCTGAAGTGAAAAATATCGAGCTGTATCGTGGCTCGGAACCCACGTTAAACTGTAGGGTCCCCCTATAACTGACTCGTTAAGTCTGTTCGAAGGCAACGGCATACCACTCCCAAACAGGACCATGCCTAGTAAAGCACTATGGCGTTCAAACCAATCTTCGGATTGTCGACTGCTTTACCTTTCTTTCTTTTTTTTCCCCACCTTTTTCCGAGTTGTTAATTGTATCCGATTCCATTGAAATACTAATTTTCACAATACGCTACACCTGTTACATTTCGTGAAACAAACATTTCATTAGATTGAAATGTACACATTGGTTAACACAGTGGTACGGTTTGTAAAATGCCACGCGGGAGTAGCCGATCGGTCTGGAGCGCTACGTTGCGGATCGCGCGGCCTTCCGATGGCATGATGTGTTAACGACACAACACGCACTTCCCGAGCGCGGAGAATCTCCGACTCGACCGGAAATCGAACCCGGACCCCTCCGTGGCCACCCCATTACGCATCCATTGGATTACGGAGGCGGAATAAACTTGTAGATTTTTATGCGTCCCATACGAAAGACAAACGGACACTCACATATATCAGAAGAAGAAGAAGATAAAAGGAGATTGCTGTAGCCTGGTATTTCTTATCTTTAAAAATGTAATTAAATGCCGCGTCGTCTAAGGCGTCATGCTATGAAATGAGCGACCGTTCCCGTTGGAGGTTAGAGTCCCTGCTAGGGAGCGCGCGCGCGCGCGCGCACCTGTGTGTGTGTGTGTGTGTGTGTGTGTGCTTATCTGAACATTTTGTAATTAAATAATTAGATCTATTTTCAAGTTTGACGCTGAATAAGGGGAAATAATGGATATAAAAATAGCTATATACTTGCGATTTAAAATCAACAATAAGAAAGCTCGAACTCAGTAAAAGGGGCTTGGGCGCAAATTATCCTCTGAATACGAGCAACAAAACTTATAGAAAATATCATGTGGTGTGTACTTAAAATTACTTATGTTTACATTAATCTTGCCCCCCCCAATATATATATATATATATATATATATATATATATATATATATATATGCACTACTTTGGTGAGTACTGTAACGAAACACTTGCAACGTTGTCCCAAAGTCAGCTCGTTCAGCCTGAGCTCCTGTAATCCGTTCCTGATGAGCTCGACGTAGATGGAAGGTCAAGCTTCGGCCTTCCTTTCTAAATGCCGCTGAATTGGCTAGTGATTTAACTAGCGCCAAGTACGTGTGCCGACTGTCAGTAGGCATTGTGGCCACTTAACATCGTGTGGGGAGGCGAGGTGGAGTGGCGTGAAGCTTACGTCACGTCCTCCGTTATCCAACCGCCATTTGACGGCAGGTGGGCATGTAGTCAAGTGTGACCGATTTCCACGGGCTTCCCTGCGACCGCCACTGACACATTGAGAAGACACAAAGGAACTGACAGCACTGGCTACAAGTGTGCACTGCATTAAAACAACAGAACGGGGAAAGTTAAAAATGTATCCCGCGTCGGCATCGAACCCGTGTCTCGTGCTTACTAGGCAGTGGCGTTGACCAGTACGTCACCTGGACACAGTGGCCAACACAACTGCAGGGAGTAGCCGCGCAGAACCCTGAATTCCTCAAAATGACACTATTTCGGCAACTTTTACCCAAATATCTGAAACCTAACTATTACTTCAAATTATTATTTATTATCAATATTGGCGAGTTGAAGAGATGCAATTACGAGTTCAGAGCCGCAAAACTGTCACAAATATAAAAGTATAGTACATAACTATAATGTATATTTGTAAAATAAAACTGAGAACAAGACCAGAAAAATTAAATAGACGCATGCTCTCGCGGCACTATATATGCCTTCTTTATGGTTTTTCCATTATTATATTCATTTACCAAGACACGGTAAAGGAAATTCAGAAACAGATGAGAAACCTAGGTGCCAAATGTACAATTACGACGGCATAATGTAAATGTGTTTTCAGTATATTTATACCAATTCAAAATATTACTTTTATCTGTGCTAAAAATTGTAGTTGAAAGGTGTATTACAGTAAACATATTTTATTATGTGATACAAAAATGAAATTATCCGACATTACTGTAATCATCGAAATGATTCCAATACTATTTATTATCATTTATATTGGATTAATACAACAATAAAATCACCACAGCCATATTTATTACGTCATAAGTGACACGGCAGACAGAGATTGATGGTTATAATATAAATCATCCGTCTTAAAAAAACAGAACGGTGTATGGAATGATTTGAAGGGAAAAAAAGAGATAGAATTACCATAAAATTAATTATATAGTGTTTGAACTGAAGTAGGCGCTCCAGTCACGGTCAGCGCGGCCACTACGGTCGGGGGTTCGAATCCCCCCTCGGGCATGGATATTTGTGCCGTCCTAGTTCGTAAGTAGCTCATAAGTAGTTTGTAAGTTTAGGGACTGATGACCCCGTAGTTAAGTCCCATAAGCTTAACAAACATTTGAACATTTGAATTTGAACTGAAGTATCAGATGGCACCAATAGAAACCTTAGGAAGATAAAATAGTTCCCCAATTTCTCCAATAGTGAAAATGTTTTCCCCAAGGCTTTTGATTCCCTGACGGTTCCCTCAAGAAGATATTTTTCCCAAAAATTGCGAAAAGATTCCGCATTCTAGAAACACTGCCTCCCCCAAATTTTCAACTTATCCGAATACGAATGACCTAGTGTCGCTGCCCATTATTCTCATTTCGTCGATTCTTATAAGAGCTCGAGCATAGTGGGCATCCATCACTGTCCATCATCTTCTTAGATTACATATATACTAGCTGCTAAAACCACCATTTCCCGGGTATTCATGCATTTTCCAGTCTTGTATTACAAACGAAAATAAAATATCTAAAAAGATTTCATCTTCATGAATTCACGAAAAAAATCTTAGAAATTATGAAACAGTAAAACAATGAAATATGCACAATGTACAAAATTATAATTGCAGTACCCAAAGCAATAAAAGTAGTAATAAAAACATGTATAACTTTAATTTATTTCAAAACTTTACTATGAACAATATTTAGTCCATCTCGTTTTCCTCTTTCTGTCCATCGGCTTATACCTTACTAGCTTAGCTGTCCATTTAAGTTTTCTTGCAGATCAATACTTATAGCATGATACATCCTGCACTATTTGTCCTAGAATAATATAATTTTTCAGATTTGTAGAACGTTATGCCAACGGCATTACCGACGTTCAGCACAGTCGGGTTTGGCTAGCTCTTGAATGGGTTACCGTGGGGTTGGAACACTTGCGGGGCGTGACACTTGCAGGAAACCCGGGGCCCTTGGGGCGGCTAATGGCTTTTCCTGGGTACAGGCACACCAAGAAGTCTAGCACTGCTGTTCTCAAGTTTCCACACTGTCAACATAACACGAAACTCAGTGAAATTTCACAACCCTTTGCAAGCTGAAGAGCAATATAGTAACTTGTTCTAACTACATATTAATTCGTTGAGTGTTCCTCTTGAAAACAAAAAGGTATTTTAATAGTGATAATGTTTGGAGAGTTATTAAGACATTCTCTGCTACTACAAGACGATGACTTTCCACAGTCATACCTCCTAAAAGCATATTATTCAGAACAGTAAGCATATCAAGACACCTTCGCAAGCAATAAATATATTAGGCAACCTGAACAGATACGTTGATGTAATTGACCGCTATGTAGTTAACCCCACTATTACGCAACTTCCATCTCTATAAGAATGGCTACTATGCTTAAACATTCAATTAAAAAACTTTAATAATAAGTCAATGAGTATTTTACATACTTGAAGCGTTTATTCGTACACCCCAAAACGATTTGGCTGTATTCGAATTACTGTATGTCGTAGAAGTCTACGCCGAACCTAATTATAATCATACCTCTGAGGAGAGGACGTTGTTTGCACTTCTCCTGCGTTTCCAGTCGGCCGTGCTGTGCTACGTAACGACATCGTACCGTTCCACTTTACCGAGAGCTATATATGTATTGGTGTGATGTCTGTTCTTTCGAAATAAGACATCACACCTATATATGTATCATTTACACGCAAAGATTCTAGGTTCTGTTTTCATCGCTAACGCGATTAACATGTTAGACCTCGTGTGTAATCGGTTAAAGGTTAATTTTGGGCCGGGGCGTGGAGTAGGGGTGGTGTATCCCTACTTCTGGAACACCCTGTTCACTACCTGCAGCGTCCGGGTCTCCGCGCAAGTGTCACTCCCCGCAAGTGTCACAAACTCGGTTACCGTCTGGGTCTGCCGAGTGCTATTGGCACTCAGCCCTTGTGAGGCCAACTGAAGAGCTGCTTGGTTGAGAAGTAGCGGCTCCCATCACGAAAACTTGACACAACAGCCCGTGCAATGTCACACTGACCAGGCCGTATGTGATTCTTACACTTACGGCGACCGTCCTCATGGACTGAAGCAAACGTGTACAAAATTTGTATGCAACACGTACAAACATACGGCCGGCCGCGGTGGCCGAGGTGACTGAGGCGCTCCAGTCACGGTCGGGGGTTCGAATCCCCCCTCGGGCATGGATATTTGTGCCGTCCTAGTTTGTAAGTAGTTCATAAGTAGTTTGAAAGTTTAGCGACTGATGACCCCGTAGTTAAGTCCCATAAGCTTAACAAACATTTGAACATTTGAACAAACATACGGACACTCTGCTTTATATATTAGGAGATATGCTGCACAATTGTATAATTTTTCAGGTATATACTCATTTGTATGAGTGCTTTGTGTCTGTAGAATCTCTTGGGAATACAACTAGTAGTTAAGAAGTAATAGGCCGGCCGCGGTGGCCGAGGGTACTGAGGCGCTTCAGTCACGGTCTGCACGGCCAGTACGGTCGGGGATTCGAATCCCCCCTCGGGCATGGATATTTGTGCCGTCCTTAGTATTAGTTAGTTTATAAGTAGTTTGTAAGTTTAGGGACTAATGACCCCGTAGTTAAGTCCCATAAGCTTAACAAACATGCGAACATGTGTGTAAGGAGTAATAGATTAAAATTGGGTACACGATGGGGCGGTTTTCCATGAACGTTACTGTTCATGTCTCATGAACTACGTGTCGTTCAAATGTTCAAATGTTTGTACAACTTATGGGACTTAACTACGGGGTCATCAGTCCCTAAGCTTACAAACTACTTATGAACTAACTAATACTAAGGACGGCACAAATATCCATGCCCGAGACTACGTGTCGTACTGTGATAGAATTTAGAAGGTACATTCAACAGATGTGTGTATACAGTCTGCAAACTTAACTGCGGCAACAATTTGTAGGGTAGAAATTATAACTTGTAACGTCATACCGAATGCCGTTGTTTTAGTCCATGAACAGTAGAAAAATAGTAAGCGAAAAACTTTTTCCTTTCGTAATTTTGCTATGTTAATAAGCGAGAAATAGTTGAGTAAAGGTTTGAAATTATAGGCCTACTCAAAGTTTGAGGCAAGTCGCTACGAAATGTCGTTCTCGTATACTGTATTCATGAAGTATCGTCGCATTATGTCGCAATTTCTTGCAACTCCTATTGTTTATGACATTATATCTCGTCAACCATGCGTGGTATGTGTTTCTTATCGTTTCAGAATTGGTAGCTCACGGTAAGGAAGATGTGTGCCAAATTTGGTTGAAATCGGTGAAGTGGTTTAAGAGGAAACGTGCAACATTTCGCATAATGCAGCAGTTTTTCTTGCAGCTCATTGTTTATGACGTCATATCTCGTGAACTATATGTTGTATGTAATGCTTGCACTTTGGGCGACAGTCCTCCTGGATTGAAGCTTAAGTGTACAAAATTTGAAAACAATTGGAGCAAAGATGTAGATTTGTGTGCACACACAAACATACGGACCCTCTGCTCTATATATATGAGACGCGTGCAGATAGTAAGTTCCGCTTGATTATATAAAACGAACGGGTACAGATACAGAAAAAATATTGATTCTACAAAAATCTACATCTGTTAATCTACTGTACTTTTCTACATAGCTTTTGTAGGCAATTGTCATGGCATGGCACAAAGTTTTGTGTGCCTTTTTCATAGAATGTTGCCGCCTGTGTATTCAACCATGTGATAACACACCGAATGTGACCTAACAATTCTTACGGAAATTTCAATGGGACCTGTTCGATCATCCTCCATACATCTCAGACCTCTTTTCTAGCGACTTTTATCTCTTCTTATACCTAAAACGTGTCCTTGGTGATCAACACTTCAACGATGATAACCACATGGTTGAATACACAGGCAGGAACCTTCTGTGAAGGATGCATGCAACAACTTGTGGCACGCTATGACAAGTGCCTACAAAATTTCGGCAGTTATGTGGAAAAGTAGTTTAATAGTTGTAGAATGTTGTGCAATAAAAATTTCTTCTGTATCTGTGTACAATTTCATTTTATTACCAAACGGAACATACCTTCTGGACGGGCCTCGTATAATTTGTGTGTGTGTTTGTGGTAATCCATGTAATCAACCATCAAATAATATCTTGGAAGTAGTGGGGGTGTTAGAAGCTGTATTAACCTAGTCACCGGACAGAAGTGCCCAATAATCGGCGATGAAAGTATTCGAGTGACATTGGCTGAAGAGTGGTGTAGGTGAAGTGAGAGTCTGGGCGGCGCGCCTTCAGCAGGGCGCAGTGATACCTCTGGCAGTGAGGTGGCAAGGCCGCTACTTGGCTTCCCTTCGCGCCTCTTCAAGCCCGCTGACCTCCCTTCCCTTCACTCTGCAGCGCTTTTACGTCACGTCACGCCACTCTCAATACCGAACCTATTCACTCGCGTGCCGGACTCACGTCTAGGGATGGAACTGTGACGCGCGGCGACTCGAGCGCACCGAGAATGTCTCGAGCTGCCGGCGCTCGAGAAGTTCTCGAGAAGATCGCGAGAAGGGCGCTGCGGCGCGTGCCGCTATACGCCAGTTGAAGTTGAATGGAGCAGCGGTATTTTGCAACGCTCGCAGCTCGCTGTGATTGTCATTGAAGTTAGGGGATTGGATTCACGAAGATGACTGTGACGGACTCTAAATTCACCGTCTTTCCCAGGAAGGAATCTCGTCTTCACATCCACACTCTTACTTTATTCCAGAGAAATATCAACAACGTACACCGTTACAGATTATGCAAAGATAACATTTAAACTTATACTAAGAACGACGTCACTTCATCACTCTACATCCTCCCCACCCTGGTCTATCTCCAGAGGTAGGACCACCTGAATCGAGTTTGTGACACTTGCGCGGAGTGACACTTGCGCGGAAAGGGAATTTGTAGACACTTGCGCGGAGACCCGGACGCTGCAGGTAGTGAACAGGGTGTTCCAGAAGTAGGGATACACCACCCGTACTCCTCGCCCTCCAGCCGCTACCTGTGCCGTATTCAGGGAAAGGCCCACCGAGCGAGGTAGAGCAGTAGTAACGGCCTGGAGATATCACAGCCTCATTCAACAGGGAGATAACACGTCATACAAATATCACTCGATTTACAATACAGCACCATGTGAAGAGGAATGTGATGAAATCGGAATTGAGCGCAACTGTTGCTAACTACAATTTCGGATTTACTGCATTTTGAGTCAGAATTCGCATCTATATTCGCATTTATCGCAAATGCGAATTTTTACTGTCCCTAGTAATACCTCTAAAAATAAACAGCTGATCAAGGCACTAAAAGCAAGGGCAGATCTTTGGGTGTATTACTACAAATAATTAATACAACACAATTTGATCGTGGAATTATATACAATCTCATTATAAAGGTTTTTTGTAGGTGGTTTTGAGCAGCTTTTAAATATGTTAGGAATAGCATTATGAAATATAGACAGCTACACCTTATGCTTATTATGAGATATCGATTCGGCTAATTTTAGGTCATCTTCAAGTCTCAAACAACAGGTGTTACTTATGCATTTTTCCAGTGGCACTCATAACCTTTAAGTGTTTACACACGTCGGCCGCGGTGGCCGAGTCACGGTCTGCACGGCCACTACGGTCGGGGGTTCGAATCCCCCCTCGGGCATGGATATTTGTGCCGTCCTAGTTCGTAAGTAGTTCATAAGTAGTTTGTAAGTTTAGGGACTGATGACCCCGTAGTTAAGTCCCATACACTATACAAACATTTGAACATTTTGTTTACACACGAGGTCTAACGTTGTTAATCGCGTTAGCGATGAAACCAGAACCCAGAATCTTTGCGTCTAAATGATACATATATTGGTGTGATGTCTTATTTCGAAAAAAACAGACATCACACCAAGACATATATAGCTCTCGGTAAAGTGGAACGGTACGATGTCGTTACGTAGCACAGCACAGCCGACTGGAAACGCAGGAGAAGTGCAAACAACGTTCTCTCATCAGAGGTATGATTAGGTTCGACGTAGACTTCTACAACATACAGTCTACACGGCGAAGATTACACCAAAAATTTAACGTTTCGTCTACTTTGGCGATAGCAACCAAATTTTAAAATCGTGTCTACTATGTAATGATGTAGCAACACAAAACGCTTCAAGTCCAAAACTTCACTGATTTTCGAGTTCTGAATTTTTAATATGTTTTTAATGTTATTACAGAAAAAACATATTTGGGACTCACACTACAATTTTCAGATGGCAGAATTTGTAGGTACATTCACAAGACATAAGACAACGGTTGTGTGCATTCATCTCATGAGAAATATCAATCATTTGTTTTCAGTGTTTACTTCAAATTTCTCTTTTAAGTTTCTTTAATTATTAGTACTTAAATGTGGTTATGAAATAAATAAATTACGTGTATATGTGTAGTCTTATGCGGCCAAACTACTTAGATCATTGGTCGCTAGACTTACACACTACTTAAAATAACTTAGGCAAAGTACAAACAAACATACCTATGTCCGAGGAAGGACTCGAACCTCCGACCGGACCGGTCGCGCAATTTGTGACACAAATTACATGTTAATGCATAGAAGTATGAAATCACGTCAAGACTACTTCCTGCAAAAATTTCCACAAAAAAAATTGGCACTGAGTTTAGAAAGACAAAATTCTGGTTTATTGGATTTTAACATTTTATCAAAAATTAAATGTTACTACAAGAGATACAGCCATTCAAATTTACGGGCACCATAACGTTTTCCCTTCCTGAGTAAATGAGCTGCTTCTTATAGTTTCAACACCTTTTTCTTGAATGTTCTGAATATAAATCTTCACACAGACTTCTTGAGGAGGAGAGTGATACGGATATCTGATTGTAAACCACTGCCTATTACCTTATACCTTTTTGACTGTACTGTACAGGAGTTCCGCGTATTCCGTAATTTATATTTATACAGTTAACAGGCAATGTAATTTATAACCAACTATTGGCTGTCAATTTCGCTTCATTTTTCCTGGAAATCTTGCAACTTGTTTCTCCCTGTTGGTTTATGCCAAGTTCGGAGTAAAAATGGTTATATATGACGGTGATGGAAAATAGAATTTATCTTTAGCATTTTTCGGTGTGTGTCATTCCCTTACACATTCCGTATTTCATATATTTCTTAGATGTATTTGTAATTCGAATACAGCCAAATCGTTTTGGGGTCTACGAATAAACGCTTTAAGTATGTAAAATACTCATTGACTTAATAATTAACGTTTTTTTAATTGAAGGTTTAAGGTTGCATCTCCTATTAAAAAGCATAGTAGCTATTTTGAAAGAGATGGAAGTTGCGTGATAGTGGGGTTAACTACATAGCGGTTAATTACATCAACGTATCTGTGCAGGATGCCTAATATATTTATTGCTTGCACAGGTGTCTTGATATGCTTAGTGTTCTGAATAATATGCTTTTAGGAGGTATGACTGTGGAAAGTCATTCTCAAAAACATTATCACTATTAAAATACCTTTTTGTTTACAGGAGGAACACTCAACGGATTAATATGTAGTTAGAACAAGTCACTATATTGCTCTTCAGCTTGCAAAGGGTTGTGCAGTTTCACTGATTTTCGTGTTATGTTGACAGTGTGGAAACTTGACAACAGCAGTGCTAGACTTCTTGGTGGGCCTGTACCCAGGAATAGCGATTAGCCGCCCCAAGGGCCCCGGGTTCCGCGCAAGTGTCACTCCGCGCAAGTGTTCCAACCCCGCTGAATCGGCCCGGTCACTTTATGTCCGTCAGGCGAGTATCACCGTTCGTATCAGTCCGTCCCGTCCTTTCTTCAGTTCAGCAACTCGCGCCCTTCTCCAGCACTGGCGCTGACGAATATCTTCTTGTAACAGGACGAGGTCTCCCTCGCGCAGTCTTGTAGAACCCTTTGGGCGCCTTACTTCGTGGTAACTTCGGAGTTGAGTTAAGAACACCTGGCTCCAGCGTTTCCAGAAGTCCTCCACTAATTTCTGTCTGAGTTTATCTACATCTACATAGATACTCTGCAAAGCACATTTAAGAGCCTGGCAGAGGGTTCATTAACCAGTTTCATAACTTTTCTCTACCGTTCCATTCTCTAATAGCGCGCGGGAAGAAAGAACACCTAAATCGTTTCGTTTTCGATCTGATTTCTCTTATTTTATTGGGATGATCATGTTTTCCTAAGTAAGTGGGTGCTAGCAAGATATTTTCACATTCAGAAGTAAAAATCGGTGATTGAAACTTCGCAAACAGATCACGCCGCAATGAATAACGTCTTTCTTTTAATGATTTCCACCCCAATTCGTGCAACATTTCCGCGACGCTTTTCCACCCGTAACGTGATAAAACAAAACGAGCTGCCCTTCTCTGAACCTTCTCAATATCTTCCGTCAGTCCCACCTGGTGAGGGTCCCACAAGGGTAACAGTACTCCAGGAGAGGACGCACAAGTGTGATGTAGGCAGTCTCTTTGGTGGAGCTGGTGCATCTTCGTAGCGTTCTGCCAATGAAACGTAACCTTTGGTTCGCCTTCCCCACAATATTTTCTATGTGTTCTCTCCAGTCAAAGTTGTTCGTAATTATAACTCGTAGGTATTTGGTAGAATTTACGACCTTAAGGTTTGACTGATTTATCGCGTAATTGAAGTTCAGCGGATTTCTTTTAGTGATCATGAGTATTACTTCACACTTTTCTCTATTTAGTGTCAATTGCCAATTTTCGCACCATGAAGAAATTTTGTCTAAACCGCTTTTCAGTTGCTTTTGATCCTCTGTTGGCTTCAGTAACCGATAAACGACAGCATCATCCGCGAACAGTCTAAGGGAGCTATTCAGATTGTCTCCTAAATCGTTTATAAACACGAGAAGAGTAGGGGACCTATAACGCTTTCCTGTGGAACGAAAGATATCACTTCTGTTTTACTCGATGACTTACCGTCAATTACAACGAACTGTGTCCTTTCAGATAGGAAATCGTGTATCCAATCGCACAATTGGGGAGATATTCCATAAGCACGCAATTTCATTAGAAGCCGCTTGTGGGGTACAGTGTCAAAAGCCTTCCGAAAAACCAGACATATTACAGCTTTGTCAGATTTGTAGGTCTTCGTGGTGGTGTCCCAGAGGGTAAGGTAGTGAGGCGATCCCCCACTAGGAAGTGCGCTGGCGTCCAAGCGCTATCCTCGTGCTGCATCAAAGGTCTAGAGTGCGGCTTCTATGTTCGCCAACATTTAAACTTATACTAAGAACGACTTCACTTCATCACTCTACAACGACAGTCACGGAGGTGCCAGTACTTTATGGAGGATGGAAATGTCAATTGCAAAGCTCCGTAGAGTAGCAAAAAATACAACATACATGGTAAGACATTTAAGTTACACAATATACAAGCAATCAAACTGATACGTTCACAGATACAAAAGTGCATTCTTATATGAATAAAGATCAGAGAAAATACCCAGCTCTTGTGTATATTATCCATTCAAACTACATCAAAAGAAAATTCTGTAAAAAGGTTGGATAGTGCCTGAAACAGTCCGCTAGTATCGTTAAATTATAATTTTTAATTTGTATGCAGTAACGTGCAAAATGAATCAAAATTACGCTACCCAAACTTTTTAACAGAATGAGGACAATAACCAACAATCAGAATTGTAAATTTTGGTGGGTGTGGTGAGAAAGTACCAGAGCTTTAAGCTGAAATAAGGACGGAAGCTTAGGTACGTAAAGCTGGCTAATACCGTAAACTCTGCCGAAATTTTTTCTACAATTAGTTAATGTATGTAAGAAGTTTTTGGGTGTAACATCTTGTAGCAGTTTTCTCTCATGTAAGTATAAATACATGCGGAATGCGTATTTGTCTTTTGGTGACAATGTCGTTCTTGTTTCCTGTAAGATAGTCTTTTAACAATAGTCCTATGATTTTTGTCTTCTACTATGACAATAATAATTCAGTTTCTTCCTTGCACGCACAGAAGACAAAAATTACGACTGCTGTCACAATGCTTCCTTGTAGAGTAGTTTCGCTCAGCCTTTAGAGAGCGCAGCACTGTCGACAACTTCTCGAGAGTACTCGAGAAATTCTCGAGAATTTCCCTTAGCGTTGCGCGTTTCTCGAGAGCGCTTATAGCCCATCCCTACTCACGCCACACAGAGTTTACGAAAGGACCAAACTGGACGGCCGTGCCGATATTTCATAGCTCGAGCTCGCCGAACTCTATTACCTACACAAGAACCTCGATTAACCGGCCTCCATTTATCCGGATTTCCAGTTTATAAGATTGTTAGTGGGACAACATCAAATAGAAAACACAAGACCAACACGCAGAGGATACTGTAAGTACTCTCAAGCGAACCATTTCATAAAATTAAACACGTGAAATTGAACAAAGTTAAATGAAAATTCGTTACTTTGCACAGGGCATATGCAGCTTCGATACTGATGCTGACACATTACACCAAATTGTAATTACGCCAACTGAAGATGGGTGGAAAAGCTGAAACGCATCTTGGTTCAATAAAACATAGTATAAAAATGACCGGTTGCAGAATTTATTGAAATAATATCATCCACAGCCACGGAGCTCAACAATCCAACAAAAATGGATTAATTATTGTAAACGTGAGTTGAGTACAGTATATATAGAGTTTGAGTGGCAAAATAAAAGTGTCGGAATAAAAGTTTGTACTTACTAAAGTTTTTGTATGTATTGTAAGGCTCCAGAGTATTCTGGTTTTTCCATAATCCGGATTACAGCCGGTCCCACCTAGTCCGGATACACGAAGTTCTTGGTGGTTCGTTAACATCGTAATTTATTTACAGGCGACCCCCTTCTAAAAATAAATATTTTGTCGACCCAAACCCCCTCTCCGAACCATAACACAATTACATGTGTATTTTCATAGGCAACGAATTTAATTTTCTTTTGTTCATGCAACATTCTTGTTAAAAAAAAAAAAAATAATAATAACGAAAACGTACAGTTTTGTACATTATGGGATAAATTTTAGTCCATTTTCTGAGTGAAACACGTCCTATTAATCGTTGATTCAGATAGACAAGAATGTATCACATAACGAGGTTTCGCATTGTGGGTAAATTTCAGAAACATATTATACTTGTTGAGCAATTTCACACTGCATACATAAATTTCGAAACAATCGAACTTCTCAGCATTACTTACTGTAACTTGCAAATTTAGCTATCGCCTGATACCTGGAAACAGTTTTCAGGCCTTTCGCTTATTCATCGTTTTTTATAAATCTTTGTTCTATTCAACTGAGACCAGATGATCAGCAAGGAAACGCGTATTTTTAATTTGCCGCGGCGGAATAGTAGTTTGTAAGGCTATGGACTGATAAACTAAGTCGTTGAGTCGCACAGAATATATACAGGGTGTCCCAGCTATCTTGTCCACCCAAAATATCTCTGGAACAATAACAGCTATTGGAAAACGACTTTCACCGGTATCAATGTACGGCAGGGGCCCATAAAAGTACATATTTGGAAACATTGTAAAACTATAGCAAATGTGTTTTTTAACACAAACTTATGTTTTTCTTTTTAAATGGACGCCCTATATTTTTTCTTCAGCAATCCATAGCATGACAAATCACATAAATAATGGCGTTGATTGCATCGCAATATTCCAATTACATCCCGAGATACTGCGACGAGAAGTTGGCGCTTGAAATTCGCTAAACGCGCGGCTAGAGACTCAGGCGAGAACCCCATGCTGCTCATAACGTGCGCTAGCCGCGCGTTTCGCGTATTTCAAGCGTCAACGTCGCGTCGCAATATCTCGGGATGTAATTGGAATATTATGATGCAATCAATGCCATTGTTTATGTGATTTGTCATGCTGTGGATTGCTGAAGAAAAAATATAGGGTGTCCATTTTTAAAAAAAAAAGTTTGTGTTAAAAAACACATTTGCTTTCATATATATTACAGTTTTTAGGCCTATGCTCTTGTATTATGGAACCGCTAGTATTCAGACATGAACTGGTGTGGTTGTTTTATGGAGTAGCTACGTCCTTGTGACGGCGACCCCCCGAACAAGACTTCAAGGTTAAAAAACACTGCACTGGATGAAATCCGGCAGGTGCGCTAGTTTCGCCTCGGTAGCACGATTGAAGAACATTTAGAAAACCTTTCGTACTGTCGGACATTAACATTATACGCAGACAGTGGGGGTTCACATACATCTCTTCTCGCATGAAGGTTACTGCTGAAACTAACGATGCCAAATCAACTAGCTACCAGACGCACCGGGAAAAGCGTTAGAAAATGATGAGCCGAGAACGGATGATGGTGAGGCTTGCGGCAGGATGTGAGGCCAGTGCTTGCAGCAGCAGCAGCAGCACACGTTGTGAGGCAGGGCGCTCGCGCCTGCGGCGTGCCTCGCGCGTGAGTCAGCTGACTGAACGCACGCGCACCGCAGCCAGGGATGACCGACGCGGTGACGCCGCAGACGTGTCAGCAGTAGTCTTGTGTAGGCGAACTACGCCAACTGTTTTAGTTCGTCCGCTCCCAGTGACGGCTAAGCGGCGTGGTCTGCGCGTGCAGGTGGAGGAGGAAGTTCCCTCACCTAGCTGCTTCATGCGCTTGCTGCTTTAGCCGCTAACGGTATCACGCAAACCAAAAGAAACACTTTGTGGATAATTTCTTGCGTTTAAGTTTAGAGTTATCTCTATATCTGGGCATTATGGAACTTATTAGTCAGATATTCCAGTTTTATCGCGGTCGATGAATTTAGCAGTGGTGATGTACTCGCCTAAGTGAGTCACCACTAGTCTTGCACCAATAATTAGTTCCTGATTAGCGTTAAAATTTCTAATTAACGTACTTCGCACGGTGGCTGAGGGGAGCAACCGTAAATACGTGTCTCATTTACGACTGTTTTCCGGTATCAACTTAGATTCTATAAACAGTACAAATTTCAAAAATGTTCAAATGTTTGTAAAGTCTATGGGACTTAACTGCGGGGTCATCAGTCCTTAAACTTAGGAACTACTTATGAACTAACTAAGACTAAGGACGGCAGAAATATCCATGCCCGAGGGGGGATTCGAACCCCGACCGTAGTGGCCGTACATACCGTGACTGGAGCGCCTCAGTCCCCTCGGCCGCGGCCCGCTGTACAAATTTATCAAAATAATTTTTTTATTGAAAACAATAACTTTGAATTATCTGTATGTTTTTCGTCATTAGCGCAGAACGAAACCTTGAAATTATACCTCAATCATTACTTTTGGGTAACTAATAGGGCAAATATGGCATACCCACAAAAAAAAATCGCACTGTTTTTTACGGCCCACTTTAGACCAAAATAATAATCTAAATAATAAAAAATTAATTAATATATTAATTATTAAGAGTGTCTGAAACCCTTTTACGAAAAAAAATCTAGGTAGTTCCGGGTTCCGAACCACCGACCTTTAGCGTCATTGTATAACGCCTTGCCCGCTACGCTATGGCTATCAATCAATGGAGGAATCCTTTAATCTCATACTATTGATGGCCGTTGTTAGCTGATGCTAATATGGCATTTGTAGATATTAGATTATCATTTATCGTATGAAGAACGATGTGTTTTTTTGTAAATTCTTCAGTGCACCATTGCTTTGAAATGACAACTTGTAAGTTACAATAAGAAAATCATCAAATACGCAACGCAAGATGGCGTATGCCACAGAGAGTTCTGCGCGAGAAATGTCACCTGATAGCTCCTAACGGCTGGTTTTCGTTAATTCAGTGGAGAGTGTCAAGTCTCCGTCATTTTTGCGAATATGCCTCAAACGATACGAGATATGAAAAAACATAAGGGAGATAAGTTGCAGAGAATTTTCTCGTCTACCAATTAGGTTATTCAATTTTCGTGTGAGATGAACGGTTCGTTTGCAATTACAATTATATTACAAACGGCTTTCTTAGGTATTACTACCGTATTTTTTGTCCGAAAAGTTTGAAAAGTGGAGGTTGTGGTCTCTGTCGGCCTACAATCATGTCTGTAAAATTTGGTGCTGATCGTTTGATCGGTTCGTCTTAAAAACAGGGAACACGTTACGGACAGACATCCCAAAATTGCCGATATTTTTGCAAATAACTTTGAAACGCTACGAGATATGAAAAAAACATAAAAGAGCAAAGTTGTAGAGAATTTTCTCCTCTACAAATTCGGTTATTCAATTTTCGTGTCAGATGAATAGTTAAGCCTTTATTTTCATTTAAATTTTCGAGCTGTCATAAGACGATCGCAAAGGCCCACTTTTAGTGTTACTACCGTATCCTAAAGTGGTAAAAGAAAAAAAAAAAAAAAAAAAAAAATCCTCATTAGAAATAATATATATATGATTTCCCAGGTTACCACTATCTCCAGAACGAAGCTAGAAAATTTTCACTGAAAATCTTGTATCATTTCCCAACTCAGTGGACAGAGAAAGTTATTATACACGGTCTGCCCCTATACTCACCACGCCGTTACTAATATCTCTTTTACCCGCTCTCTTCCTTCAAGACAATAAGTTAACCAGTCGTTTTTTCACATGCTTGCAGAAGGTAATGTAGTATTATTGCGAAACAAGGCGCGATGCTTCCAGTTCTGACAGTAAGGTGGCGCCACAAACAAAAGATTGGTAACCCGTGCTCTAAAAAAATGGGAATACCGGGAGTAACAGCGATACTGCTGATGCAGAGGACAAACTGGCTGGCATTGACTGCAGTCTCGGGCGGTGGCCTTCTCGAGATGTTAGCCAAGGCTGCGGTGTACGGCTAAGGTGAGTCCAACAGCGGCGGTTACCTGCACCGAGTGTGCAGTGGACGGCCGAGTCGTGAGGAGGGGCTGTCAACTGGCAGTAGTCCTCTGTTGTCAGCGGCCGTTACTAGCCGCAAAGCAGCCGTTCCAGCGTGAAACGCACAACATTAACACTATACTGCCCACTTAGGGCAATTCTGAGCATCTTTATAACCAAAGGTCGCGCGGCAATAAGTGCGTTTGAAAAGCTTTTACAACCTAGCCAGGGTGGGAACGGCGTCGCACGAGGGAACTGCACCGCATCAACACAGCCGGCAGCTTAATGGGTTACTGCGGGATGCGGCAGCAACTGTCGATGAATCACTCAAACATGACAAGGTCATGTTCAAAAGGGTCATCTGCAGTTACATGCCCACACTGGGCAGCTACTATGCCACTCATTTATGTCGATAGTCACTAGTGTAAATCAAACGACCGTAGTAACATAAACTGTAATTAATGTTTCTTTTCAAAAATGTTCAAATGTTTGTATAGCTTATGGGACTTAACTACGGGGTCATCAATCCCTAAACTTACAAACTACTTGCCGGCCGCGGTGGCCGAGGAGACTGAGGCGCTCCAGTCTCGGTCTGCACGGCCATTGCGGTCGGGGGTTCGAATCCCCCCTCGGGCATGGATATTTGTGCCGTCTTTAGTATTAGCTAGTTCATAAGTAGTTTGTAAGTTTAGGGACTGATGACCCCGTAGTTAAGTCCCGTAAGGTTAACAAACATTTGAACATTTGAACTTATGAACTAACTAAGACTAAAACTAAGGACGGCACAAATATCCATGCCCGAGGGGGATTCGAACCCCCGACCGTAGTGGCCGTGCAGACCGTGACTGGAGCGCCTTAGTCCCCTCGGCCACCGCGGCCGGCTGTTTCTTTTCGTATTGAGCCCAATTATGGAGCATTTGATCTTATTTTGCACAATATTTCTTCTTCTTTTCTTCCCAATATCTCTTCATTCGTTCACTGTATTCCTTTTGCGTGCTTCTGTCCAGCCTGTATTTTTTTTTTTTTTTTCATTTCTCTACAAATTCATGTTAGTTTACTAAACTTCTAAATTTCAGCCTATCTTCAACGGATTTGTTAGCAATACCCATTCCTCCAAGAACCAGGTTTAAAATTTTCTTTGTCAACCTGTTCTTATTCATTCGGTATAGGTTTCAGTAGAATTTAAATCGTCTTTTTCGGATGGTTCCTGTGTGTTTTTTTTTTTTGTGAATTGAAAATTTTCATTTAGTTTTTTTTTTCATCCGAATTCAAATTTCGAAATTTGGTCGTAGGAGTATTCTGAGAATTTTCCTCTCTTGTTTCTCGATGTTTTTCATTTGTGAACTTCCGCAAATTATCAGTGTTTCAGATGCATAAAGTGCCTCTGCTTTGATGACTGTATTCTAGTGTCGTAATTTTGGATTTTTTATAAACATTTCAGTTGTATCTGTTCTATGTAATTCTGTATGCATTTGCAGTTTAGCACTTCTTTCTTTTTGCTGACTGAATAATTTCGCCTAGCTACTTGAATTCGTCTACTTGGCAAATTACTCCACATTTGTTGATTAATGGTTGATTGTCGAATCTTGATTTAGTTCTGTCGGTATCAGCGTAATTTGAGCTGATCGACTATAAAAAATAAATAAATTCGACGCGAGGGAATTACTGGTAACACAACTCTTTATTAGACAACAAAAGGAACTAACTGAAAAACAAAAGTTGTCAGAGAGTAAACTGCAGAGAGAGTAACATAAAAAAGTCATAGAGTATACATCGCGTATGGAGAATACTAGAACACGTCAAAATATACAGCGCTCCTGGCGGCTGGACGCTGAACTATGATTAACAGCCGCGATTCATTTATTACACCTGCGATAGTAGCGTGCCTCTGGTGGCCGGTACGGAACTAATTAAAAACGCGGTTCACTTGACTCTGTGGTGTCGCACAAGTCTAAAGAGCGCGCCACCTACTTTCGACGCGCGCCGCCATGCACGCACGGCGCGGCGTTCTTACGACGACAGCCACGAGCGCCTTCTGCTACAACTCCGCTCGTGGCCACCACTGAACGACATCGTTCACTTGGGACTGAGATAGGAACCAGTTAGGACCTTCGGAATCAGATAGGCACCAGTGAAGACTTGGCTTTCGGACAGGCAGTAGGCAGGCCTCTAGCTCGACTATGTATCAACTTTCTGCAGCAATGAACTTTGTAAAAGTTAAGTATTGTATAAATTCTGTGCAATATATATCTCGTTCTAATTTACTCTAGTGTTTCTAGTTTCTGGCTGCTCCCCTCCGTACCTGCACCAGCGTGCTATCTTTATTCCTGTGTCGGTCTCATTCCACTCGGCCACCGACACCTACGACGGAAACGAGACACAAAAGCGGCGACGAGGCTGGGACACAAAAGTGGCGACGAGGATGGGATATAAAAGATTCAGTCGCTACATTGCACTTTCAACACTGAACTTCGCACTGACGCAAGGCGGCTGGCAAAACAGAGCGCCACAGTTCCATAAACTGCGTCTTTTCGAATGAAATTTGTAGTCCGTTTTTTCCAGCTGTTCCATGCAAACTTGCTATGGAGTGGGTTACTTCTTATCTGGTGTTCTAAAGTATTGCAAGGTCATCTGCGAAACCTAAGCAATAAGGTGATTTTTTTTAGTTTGTAAGAAGTCGGCCACGGTTTATATCTTTAGTTTATTTCCTCCATTCACGAATCACTTTTTCCGAAACTAAATTGAATAGTACTGGAGATTGTGCATCTCCCTGTCGGACAACAGTTCTGATTTCGAACGATTCAGAAATTTCTCCCCAACACCTTAGTTTTTGATATTGTGTTGGTCAGAGTATATTTAATCAATTCCCTCCTATTCTTGTCGACTTGAAAGTCTTCTAGTAATTTTCTTTACTCGTGTCATTATTTCATTTACTTTTTTGTAAGAGTAGCTATGTCGCCATTTTCCCCAGTTACTGCATAATTTTGAGCAAGTTTCTAATTTTTAATTTATTGATTCTGAATAGCTACGATGAGGGGGGAAAAGTAAACGTGAGAGAAGGAGCTGGCCAAATGGGGGAGGTTAGGAGGAGATGGAAGACTGAAGGAGGAAGAATGGAAGATGTCCCGTCGACATCGTGGTCATCGGAGCACACGCTCGGACAGTTTTGTCAAGGATGGGGAAGGAAATCGGATGTTACCTTTCAAAGGATACGTCCCGGCAGTTGCCTGTGAAGTTTTGGGACATGACGAAAAACCTATGGGTCCAGTGCGTCATCACTACGCTACGTCGATCAATACGGAAGGGAAGGGAAGGGAAGGGAAGGGAAGGGAAGGGAGAGACGGACGGGGGATCAATACAGGAAGGACGAGGATGAGGAGCAGTAGTAAGAGGGGAAGGGGGAGGAGGTCAAAGATCATATGGACAGAATGTAGTAAACGATTTCTTTTCTCAAAGGCAGTTATACGTCATGTTGCTATAGTCAGTAAGCCATCTGATATGTAAGCAATAACGGCAAAAAAGGTTACTGCAGTGCTTTTACAATAATGACTTCTGAGAGAAAGCGTTTTTCCTTTTTTATTCCACATAGCCACAGTAATGCAAAGGTTAAATATTAACTTGACCGATATATTGTGATATTGATTTGATTATTTTCTCAGTGAGCGTATATTCGCAAGAATTAGTTTATTATCATTATTATTATTATAATCTTAATTTCTCGCTCATTTCATATTTTGGCAGCGAAGTGTGACCGGCTTTATGAAGTCGAATAAATCAATGAAGAATTTTTCAAGATTTTTGGTAATAACAGCATGTCTTTACACTCATCGGAAACACCAGCGCTTTTATTTGCTGTCGATGTTTAATTGTTCCAATTAATCCTTTGAGTACCAGCGGTTTCTGCTTGAAATCACCATTTCATAATTTATGTTCGGAAGGACTAGTCGCTTTCACGTCATACCACCGATACTAGTCCAAAGATGTTCAAATGTTTGTTAAGCTTAAAGGGACTTAACTGCGGGGTCATCAGTCCCTAAACTTGCAAACTACTTATGAACTAGCTTATACTAAAGAGGGCACAAACATCCGTGCCCGAGTCGGGAATCGAACCCCCGACAGGGAACGACCTCGCGCATCGCAGCATGGCGCCTCAATGCGCTCGGTCGCTCTGCCGCGGCCTAGTCCAAAGCAGAGACATCTAGTGATACTGGTAAATGTCCAGAAAAACAATTGTATCAAAGGGTAGTGGAGTAACTGAGTCAGAAAATTATGAACAAAATCCGTAATATTTATGTTGATAGTTGATGTATTTTTCACATCGCGAAGTTTAAAAAAAAAAAAAAAAAGTAATTTCTTTCGCCGAGACGACAATCGCGCCGAAGCACATACTATGCGAGTGAAAACACACGAAATTGCCCGAGGACAGAAGATAAAGGATTTCGAAGAAGCCGCAACTGTTGCGTATAGATCCGAAATATTAGAACCCTTTCACTGCTACGAACGTAAATATACTCTAATCGTTTCAGTGTGACTCAGGATATATTGAGAAATTATTTTTGACAAGCGACATTGTAAAATCAAGGTGCATTATTAATTCTATTCCTGCTTTACGGGATATGGGTCATCGTATGTTCCCTTGTCCAATCAGTAAATTAATGAAGCTCGAAAACCTAATATTAAAAAAAAAAAAAAAAAAAAAAAAAAAAAAAAAAAAAAAAAAAAATGCGCAGAGCTTTGTCTTCGTAAATCTTTCCTCCACGATGTAAATTTCCTCACAGTAATATCGCAGATGTACTGCATAGCGCATCTATAGCGAGGCTTCGACCTCCAAACGATATATATAGAATCGATACGTTTCGAAACGATATGTATGGAATAAGCGAATGTTTCTTAACCGGAGATTTGCGCGCTACGCGCCCTCGTGTACTAAATACACTTTTGTTTGTTCTACACCTAACCTTACTTTCGCTTTCAAAAAAGTTATCTGTAACTTAGCCTTAAGAAGGTTAGGTATAGGTTAAACAAGAAGTTTTTTTAGTGCGTGAGGCGCCTAGCGTCAGAATCTACGGTTCAGAAACATTAAAACGATTTACAGTTGTACGTTCGATACATATCATTTCAGGCCGAGCTACTTCGAGTGTAAACTTTCTTGTAAATTACCGAGAAATCTGTCTCTCTAACCACATCCTTCAAAATCACGACATATTCATAAAATTCATAACATTCGCCTATTCGATATGTATTGTTTCTATACCTAACCGCTTCGATATATGTTTGGAAGTCGAAACCGCGCTGTGCAGCTCAACTGCGAAATTACCAATTTCAGACTAAATTTGATCTAATTTTTTTTTTCCTTTTTTCAAAAATGTACCGTCGTATAAGACGACCTCGGATTTTGGGGCCTTTTTTTATGATTCAGCCATCGTCTTAGAGACGGAGCTTACGCTCAGATTTTTGGGTGAGGATGAAGGAAGGACATCGGCTGTGCCCTTTGAAAGGAACCATCCCGGCATTTGCCTGGAGCGATTTAGGGAAATCACGGAAGACCTAAATCTGGATGGCCGGAGGTGGATTTGAACCACCATCCTTCCGAATACGAGTCCAGTGTGTTACCACTGCGCCACCTCCCTCAATGGAAATATGCGGTACTTATTTTTGACATGTTGGGGACTCAATGGGTTAACAGACGTATATTCTATGTTCTCCTTGATGTGTCTTTTAGACTACAGTTTTTATTTAGTACGCTATGTGGTTGACTTTTCCCTTTTATACACATGGTCGGTCAACCACATTCACTGGCTCTGTCATTTTTGTCTCGTATTTGTTACTGTGTGTCTGGCGTCTTTCGTATTGTCTCTTGTTGACTTTGTCAATAATTCATGACGGTGCATTCTTTTATCCTGTTTTGTTTTAAAACTCGCTCAGGCACAATTTTCGACGGTTCTGTTTTACTGTGTGTCGCCTAGATGTGAATCGGGGGACTGATGGCCATAGTAGTCTAGTCCCCCTAAAACCCCCATACCAACCAACCAACAGACGTATAAATTGTATCACTGACATAAAATAACCCAAACTAAAAGGATTTTAGCAATAATACCTGCAATGAGAGTGAGTATTTTTTAAATTATTATTCGAGACATTTAGGGAATTGCCAAAATCTCTTTCATACGTCCGCACTGTGTCGAATGGGGAGGCGTGCGGGCAGTGTGTGTGGCCGCTTGGCGGCGGATGCCTGGAATATTCAGCGGGCCGGTCGTCGGCGCGCTCGAGTCAAGGCGCCCACGCAGGCCGCGGTTACACGGCGGGCAGCCGCGTGTGACGAAACGACGGCCTCGATGTATCGGGGAAACGCCGCGACGACGAGGCGCGCTTACCATACAAAGGCGAGGCGAGGCGAGGCGCTAGGCCGCGCCTGACAACGCCAAGGCCGCGGGCGCATCCCGACGTCTCTGGCGTGCACCACAAAGCGGAAATATACGCCCAAACAAATGTACTGTAAAAGCCAGCGAAACCAAGAAATACGAAGCCGAAAATTAAAAAAAAAAAAAAAAATAGTGCACCCTCTTAAAGGATTCCATTTCACTCAATAATTATTGTCCAAACACTGCGTATCGAATACAAGGAATGATTACTAGAGATCAATAGCTAAGGTACCATCTGTCGATAGACCAGCATCACTGCGTGTTGTAGCCTCCACAAGTAGCAATGCAGGCATTGATTCTGGCATCCACTCTATCTTAACTGATGACAGATACTGTCTTATTCCGCTGGCCGCGGTGGCCGAGGGGACTGAGGCGCTCCAGTCACGGTCTGCACGGCAACTTCGGTCGGGGGTTCGAATCCCCCCTCCGGAATGGATATTTGTGCCGTCATTAGTCTTAGTTAGTTCATAAGTAGTTTGTAAGTTTAGGGACTGATGACCACGTAGTTAAGTCCCATAAGCTATACAAACATTTGACCATTTTTGTCTTATTCCACCCTGCCCGACGTGCTCATGTCGTTCTCCTACAGTTGTGGGTGGATGAGTGCACGTCCCCCACCATATCCCACACCTGCTCGATAGGAGACAAGTCCGGAGATCTTTCTGACCAGGAAATTGCTGTGCCTCTTGCAGAGCACGTCAAGTTTCACCATTCTGCACGTACTAAGTGTAGGTCAACGTTCCCCCCGCAAAACATCAAAATCGAACGAGAATTGTAGCTTATTGAATCCCAGAGCATAGTGTGTGGGGTGGGGCCAGTGTGTCTCGGAAGAATGCATTCTTCAGGTCTACGTCGTACGCGCAAAGGACGGTCGCTTGCGTGCATCCAGAATCTGCTTGCACTGCTCAAGACCACGGCCTGCCATTCCATCTTTCAAGTTATCCTTTGACGACATCAGTCTAGCCGTGCACTTCGATGTCGTAAAATGGGTGCAATACGGGCTACAAGCTTCCGAGCTCGGAGTCCCACTGCTAGTAACCAGTTGGCAACAGTTCTAGTTTACACTTCTGGCCTCAAATGAGCTATGGTAGCTGTACGATGCGACACTTCTGCCATTACAATATGTTGGTAATAAGTGAAAAACTATTGGACCTGCAAAACATCTGCAGATAAGCGTCGCATGTACACCAACCCAGAGCAACTGCTGGCAGGGTAACAGGTTTTTGCTGTTCCCGTAGACCCCAGCTGCTCGCCCAGATTTTCTCACATGGCCGCGGTGGAGTAACCGAGCGTGGAGATTCGAGTCCTCCCTGGGGCATGGGTGTGTGTGTTGTCCTTAGGTTAGTTTACCTAGGTTTAAGTAGTTTGTAAGCTACGAACTGATGAGCACGCAGTTTGGTCCGAGAGATTTACAAACATTTGAACAATTTCTCACAAATGAGCCTACTTATAGGTGTTCCAACCCCGTATGGTGTGTAAAGTCCAGTCACAGAACAATCTGTTCCTTTATGGTGCCATGACTACCAAACAGTATGTGAAGGCGGTGGTAGATGATTTGGATCACATTATCGTATGTGACCTTGATTTCGGGAAGAGGTGATTTATGCAAGTCAGAGCTAAACCCCATCCTACCAGTAGAGTGTTTGATGCCCTGGAGCAGCACTTTAGAAACCGCTCGAGTGTCCAGAGGTCACTGGCCGCCATATTCTCCGGATCTGAATACATGTCACTCCTCTTTGTGGGGCCGTATCTGTGGCGTATCCGGGGGGGGGGGGGTGTTGGGCTGCAGCCCCCCCCACCCTCCTCGAACCCCCACACAACATGCTGTAGCCCCCTCCACACCCTCGTGAGGGGAAAGAAAATAGAAAAAGGAACACTCCTCCCAATACTATCAGCCCCCACCAGACCATGATCCTATATACGCCACTGTATACTTTATGAAAAGGCGGACGGCAGAAACTATTGCTGGGCTGATAACAGCCATTCAGGAGGTCATAGACAGCCTAGATGTTCCGATACTCTAGCGCGTCATGCAGAATTTCGCTATTCGTCTGTACTACTTAATCATCACGGAAGACGGGCAACAACCATGTCATAACGTAACTGTAGTGACGCCCATATGTTGAATAATGAGTGTGCAAGTCGCAGTGTGTAGCTTATTTATGTTTTGTTTGACTTCAACAATTGTCACCCCAGTTGCGAAAATTTTTCCATAAATATTGCGGTTCCCCCTACGAAAGAGATTGGGAACGACATCACACGAGGGCACCGTGGTCTGCTCTTTTGGTGGCGTTGATATGCCCCCAACCGACTTTCATCGTGTGGGGATATCTGACGGGCGACTTGCATGAAACACTTCTTAGATATACAGAGGACGTGGTGGGCACGATTGTTGCAGCAGGAGGATTTCTTCGGGATACAACAGGTTTATTTGAGAGGCTGCGCCGTTTAATGAAGCTTTGAGGCCTCTCGACAAATCTTGGAGCATCTCATGTAGTGGGCATCAATTTGCAATATCGGGGTAAATAACTGCAACGCCACTTAGTGGCCTTTGATACGCTGGATTCCACTGTCTTTACCGATTATCGTTATGTCCTCTATGCAGCACGTCAATCCGTAAACTTTGTTTTAATTGTTCTTTAAACACTGGGAGAGAAAAGTAGTGGTACGTAGGGTTACCAGATTTTGGAATGCAAAAATGAGGACACGTTCTGTATCTTAAATGAATTGCACAAAAAACAATAATATTACACAATTCAGGCAAACCTACTTTACATTTAGGCCCCTCTCCTATGTAAATTTTTCATTGCACTGAATCTTTGTTAAACTTCCTTCTGCACACAGAGATATTTAAAATAATAATAATAATTTAAAAAAAAATACAATGCAAAGCTCTGAAATTTAATTTCACTATTGCAATCACTTTTAGAGAGTCACAATTTGTCCATTGTACGACTAAACCTGTCCATTGTCCACGACTGCCCATCAAGACATACGTTATGGGCTGGCACGAAATGTGCAGTTTCTATCATTTAACTAAACATCATCATGACTCAATGCACTTGCAGCATTTCTTTCGGCTTGGTTCACATTTTCCGTCGCATGTGGCTGTGAATTTTTATTTAAAATTTGTTAATTGGTTAGAAGACTTGTCATCATCAGTTGGAATATTTTGATCCAACAAAAGTTTTACGTATTGATCCACCTAAGCCCAGAATATATCGGAAAATCAAGCCTCTTAAAACATTGAAAAATAAAAAATAATAACAATAAAAAACGGTATATGGTTACAGCCACATATTCAGATACTCAAAACGAAACATCAGTAGTGAGGATTATAAACAAATACTTCTCGCTTTCCAAGAGCAAATAACAAACTATCAACGTCATTCAATACTCGAAGTGTGAAATGTATACTTGGGTCATGATAACAGACGAAAAAATAATAACAATCAAAAGATTTATTTATTTACACGAATTGGCCAACTAAGGACCGCGTTACAAATTTTATTTTATATTCAGTTTCTTCTTTCTCTTCTCTAGGGTTGCTCTTCTGTCTGGTGCCATTTTTGCCAGATGTTCAGCTGTCAAAACATTCATTCCAAAACTAAATAAATGTTTAAATAATGGGAACAGTAGCAGAAACCTTAAGAAATACACGCGGACGCCGCGATAACGTCTAAAATGCAGACATGTCCGTATGAATATGGCCGCCTGGTAATCTTAGCCACGGTGGAGTGTCCGAGCGGTCTAAAGCCCGTTTTAAACGATCAACGAACTTGTAATAGCTTATCAATAATAATTATATCAGGCACAGACCCTGATGAAGGCCGCCTGCAATAGTGGCCGAAACGTCGGCAAAGTTTACAAAATGACGACGCGGTATCATACCCAGAAGAATTTTATTGATAGTGACAACTGCCGCGGAAGCCTACGTTTGCATTGTAATAGATTGATAACAAGTTGCGTTAATGGCGGCCGTCAGTCGTTTGAACGGCTGCACTAGTATGATCGCGCTAGTATCGAAGCGCGATAATTATAGCGATAAAGAAATAGGGCCAGTTCTAAATTCGGTACTAGTGGATTCACTGCGCATGCGCGAGCTAGTAGCTGTCAGCTGCAATCACCGCTCTAGTTAGTCCGCCATTTTCCTTCGTATTTACGTATATTTTGCTTTATGTCGAAGTTTATGATCAGAATGTATTACAAAATGTATTTCTAATGAGGGCATTCAGACTGTCCGTCACCAGACCGTCACCTAACGTCAACGTCACGTTAAGCTTTCTAGAGAAGATTGTTTTGATTGAACGGTCGTCTGCTGACATCGGAAGTTAACCTATTTTCGTTAGGCGATTTTCATATTGTAGTCGACAATTACACGGTTTGCACGCAAATTTGTCTTATTAATCTTTAGTTTATTATTATACTTTGGTTTAGCGGTAAATTCATAATGTTTCATGCCGACTTAAATATTTATCTCAATTATTGTCCACCAAAAAGCCAGGTTGTACATCTGAAACCGAAAAATGGTTTATGTTTTGCAATATCGTAACAGAAAAGACTGAAGCCAATTGTTTATTTGAATAAGATCGTAATTTGATGATGCAATTTTCATTAAATACCACTATAAATGAAAAAGTCAGTCCAAATGAAAGACAAAAATTCAGTTGTGCATGATGTCATTAACAGTATCAGTGAGCAAATCGTAGTAGATAAAGTAAAGAAGGTCTATTTACGCTCTTATAAATATGGCTTGATGTGGTCATAAGTTTATTTTTTTCGCTTGAAAATAGATGTGAATGTTTTGAAATATTGTTTCACTTCCCAGAACTTTACCACACTAAGTTGACCAAAAACATAGATTGCAAGGTTTTCTTTGGCCGTCAGTAACATTTAACGTTTTTTCCTCAATTCCAATTAAACTATGACTTCCTACATAGTAAATCGCCTGTTATAACCTCACTTTCAACATCGGGTATTGCTGTTCGATTACATTTATCGTCTAAACACGCTGCCACAAGATCTTGCTTGAGTTTGTAGTTCAGGGCTAGTACGCTAGGAGCGCTTCAGTAGACTATTATCTATCTTGTTCACCTTCGTTCATCGTTTAAAAAGGGCTTAAGGCGCCTTGCTGCGGAGCGCGCGGTTTCTCGCCGTCGGAGGTTCGAGTCCTCCTTCAGGCATGTGTGTGTGTGTGTGTATTTTGTCCTTAGGTTAGTTTATGCAGAAGCATTTGGACGTTTGGTAACCCTTATAGGGCAGCAGCCACGGCGCGGCTGGCCGTCGAGCGTCGCCCGCGTGTGGCGGCGGTGTAGCACAGTGTACAGTACATAACGGGGCGGCCGGCCGGCCGTCAGTGGGTCGCGGCGAGGCGTCTGGCAACGCCGCACCGCGCGCCGCTGTGTGGCGCGGCCTCGCTTCAAGTTTACGGGGCCGCGCGGCTGCAACTGCGACTACCAGTCCAGCCCAGCTCAGCTCAGCAGACTAGGCGAGCGGCGCAGCGGCTGAGCTGTGAGCAGTGAGCGCTAGCGGCCAGTGCCAGCGCCGGCACGTGTTCCTGCGCAGGCACGCACTTCCCATGAGGTAACACGAGGCCTGCACGCGCACGTCCGCTCTGTGTCCACGACCAGGCGAGCGCTGTGACACCCGCCACCAGGGCGCGCCCCTCCCTGTTACGCTCTCCTACCTGACCACTCACCGCAATGTTTACCACTCCGCCCCCCCCCCCCCCTCAAACAACGGCACTAAAGCGCTCGCTGATTTTCTTCACAGTAACGGCATTGAATTATCAATTCATATTATCAAAAGTAGTGCGCCTCGGTTGCACAGTGATAGAGTGCCAGACTACAAATCCGAAGGTCACGGGTTCGATTTTTATCTGTCACTTTCCACTTCTTTCACCTCTGGCAGTATTGCTCATGTGAAAAATACCGAGTAGCGCCGTGGTTCGGAACCCACGTTGAACTGTAGGTCCCCCTATAACTGGCTGGGTAAGTCAGTTCGAAGGTCGGAGGAAGGCAACGGCATACCACCTCCAAACAGGACCATGCCTAGTAAAGCACTGTGGTGTTCAACCAATCTTCGGATTGTTGACCGCTTTAACTTATATCAAAAGTCTACATCAAGGTGACTATATATATATATATAGAGTACAAGTACTCTTTTTCAATGTCTATGGGACTTAACTACGGGGTCATCAGTCCCTAAACTTACAAACTACTTATGAACTACTTACGAACTAGGACGGCACAAATATCCATGCCCGAGGGGGGATTCGAACCCCCGACCGTAGTGGCAGTGCAGACCGTGACTGGAGCACCTCAGTCTCCTCGGCCACCGCGGCCGGCTACTATTTTTCATCCTCTTCTCTATGTACTCTACACTTCTCCCTATAACGTTGCCCTTGCTTCGTATGATGCCATAATTGTTAAAGTAGATTCCGCGATTATATATTTTGGACAAGGAATTGATGGTACCGAATTTTTTTGAATTTGTAATTGTGAAATAAATTAGTTAAAGTACAGCACAAAATCAACATGAAAGCAAATAAACCGCGGGTTGCATATTAAAGTCGGGCACCATACAAGCAATAAATAGCACATTATAAGACTTACGGAAAGCATCTAGCTGGATCCTGCGCTTCGTATTGTAGAAGCTGGAAATAATAACTTTTTTTTTTTTTTTTTTTTTTTTTTTTTTTTTTTTTTTTTTTTGTAATATATGAACGTTGAAGATACTTTCCGTAGTAAATCAATGTTCAGACTGTTCACTTCGCTTTTCATTGTTGTGCGACCGTGGGTGGAACATGAAGTTACTGGTAATGATAAAAAAATTTAAAAAAATGATCGGACTTCGTGAAATTACAAAAGAAATGACTGCAGGTTCTAAAATCAAGCAAAGTATAGTATAAGGATGATTGATTGATTGAAATTTTGCAGACAATGAACATTAAACTAATACGGAGGCGAAGGAGCTGAAAACAATAGAAAATAACAATTTGACGTGGAGGGATTCATTTAAATAAAATCCAAAAAGAGGGGATGATTTTAAATTTAAGTAATATATTTTTACGACAACTTGCATGACAATACCTGACATTGAATAGATACATGAATGGAAGACGTCCGTACAGAACGGACATAGACAAGAGAGTGAATAAAAACTACCATCTCGATTCCGTCTTCGCGCTTTTTTGGGAGTAAAAAATTACAAACGAAATTAAATTAGTTGCATTGCGAGTCAGAGGGAACCGGAGGCGATAAATATCGCTGATCAAAGATAAACAAAAAATAAATAAAAATTTCAGTGCATCGTTACCCCCCCTTTTTTTTAACTTCTCACAAAGGAAACTCCACACCGCAGCCCCCTCAAAATTCATGAAACGATCATACAGTGGATAACCCGCCAAAAACTGAAATTAGATCAAGCGCGAAAACACGAAAATGTTGTAGGGAAGTACGAAAAAATAAGAAATATAAACATGAACTGTTCAATCGCAAGATGTGTAACATTTAAAGCTATGTTAGACAATTTTTGTCGTGGTCAAGTGGTACAGTATATGCATGTGAAGTGGGAGATCTGTGTTCAAATCTCCCAAATAACCACACAACTCTCTCCCTTTCCTACTGAGCGAGGTGGCGCAGTGGTAACGCAATGCACTCGCATTCCAGAGGATGGTGGTTCAAATCCACCTCCGGCCATCCAGATTTAGGTTTTCGTGATTTCCCAAAATCACTACAGGCAAATGCCGGGATGATACCTTTCAAAGGGCACGGCCGATTGCCTTCCACATCCTTACCCAAAACTTCGAGCGTTAGCTCCGTCTACGGGACGTTAAACCCTAAGCTTCCTTCCTCCCTTCCTCCTCTCCCTTTCCCACAATCCCTGTCTCTGACTGTCCCTATCTCCCTGTCCCTCTCTATCTCTCTGTCTCTAACTCTGTTCTATATCTCTTCACAATCAGGAGTCACAAAACAAATAAATAAATTAATATATCAGTATCTGGTTCTGTTCTCTAGGCAATCACATAACACACACACACACACACACACACACACACACACATACTCACTCTGACATAAAGCAAAGATAGGACAAACACCGTTGGCAAAACCAACCAAAACAAAAACACAACACAAACTAAAATGGCATGTGCCTAGTGGTGCTAGCTGTGAAACGCTGCAACAAAGAACACAGCAAAATGAACATAACTGAAGCAGAACAGCCGGAATCCACCAATGAGCACTATATAAAAAGGAATATCCACGAAATATTGTAAGTACCAACATCCAAATATCACTAACTATACTTAAATAACGCATCAGAACTGTTTATAACCTAAAAATACTGAGAAATATAAACATCAAATATTGTAAAACATAATCATGTATATATTACAGGCCACTGACGATGCCTTCCAAATAAAGGCGGAATGCCTTTGGCAATAAAATATTTTATAAAATCAGTTGCATAGACGGATAACCGAAATACCTATATTATAATAAAATAATTTAAGATTTTATTTTTTGTTTTGCACAAAATTGTGAGCTGTACCTCCGTTCATTGACGATTGTATTTTTGTAGCCTTGGAAATACCCAGCAGTGCAGTGCACAACAATCTTAAGTGTTCAACGCGATAATCAGAGAAGACAATGTTAAATGTACGTGTTTTCAACTGAATAAATAAATATTAAATTAAAATTTTTGGACATTTCAATTAATATGTACTTTTTTCCGGTTGGAAAAAATATGGTCAGCCTGGTCTAGATCGCAATTCCTTCACTTCCCTGGTAAACGGTGTCGGTCAGTTACGTGACCATCATCAGACCACAACCGTAATGTCGGCCAGCGGTTGTTTTCAGCTGCAGCTGGCTAAAGGTTTACTGTTACACGAATTAGTAATTACTCGTAAGATCGCTGTTGATTCATAATGATCTAAAAAAAAAATCGCATTGAAGTGTCTCGAGATCTGTTTACTGAAGCAATACTCAAACACACTCGAACGAAAATAGAATTTGTTATTTATTTATGTAAACCTATTACCACATTGCCAATATCGCTTATTCAAATTTTACACACTTTTTTTAACCGCTTTCGGCGCATCCTGCCGCCCTCATCAGAACTAAAACAAAAATACAAAGGAGAGCACCAATAACTGCATGTGCATCGCTAAGGTTAGCAAATACCAAAAATACTAATGTGTACAATCATTCAGCCGCGCGGCAGTAGCTGAGCGGTCTGGAGCGCCACATTACGGATCGTGTGGCTCCCGCGTCGGAGGTTCGAATCCTCCCTCGGGCATGGATGTGTATGTGTTGTCCTTAGGTTAGTTTAACTTAGTTTAAGTAGTTTGTAAGAGTAGGGACTGATGACCAACGTACTTTGGTCCTATAGGATTTACAAACAATTGAACATTTTTTGTAAACACTGTCTATAATGGTGTTTACATACATTTGGAAACGACAGTGCCCAAGTATTCTGAACATGCATTACTTGTTTAATGCAGGTGTCTCGGTTGTTTGAAACCTGTTGATCAAGTGATTAACTTTATTGTCTGTACAACACGTATCGCTGCCGACACGCGTCCTCCTGGGCTTAAAAAGACGCAACTGCGCGAGCTCTGGATGCGTCCAAGAGCAGGCAGTTATCAAACTAAGCGCTTGGTGGCGGACATGAGTTCAAATGTTCAAATGTTTGTAGAACTTATGGGCCTTAACTACGGGGTCATCAGTCCCTAAGCTTACAAACTATCAACTAGCTAACACTAAGGACGGCACAAATATCCATGCCCGAGGGGGGATTCGAACCCCCGACCGTAGTGGCCGCGCAGACCGAGACTGGAGCGCCTCAGTCCCCTCGGCCACCGCTGCCGGCGCGGACATGTCATGAAGTTTTCTGTAAATTACCTATAAAGCTCGGCTATAGTACCCATCACATGGCAAGTGGGATTGCTGATCTTATAATATATATATATATATATATATATATATATATATATATATATATATATATAATATAGTGAGGACAGTTTACAACTCACCGCAAAGACGTGGCGACGAGCTGCGACAGGCACATACAAAAGACACACACATACAACACATTCAGCTATCGGCCATAGCCTTCTTCAGAAAATAGAGCACTCACGCAATCACACAGGCACACAACACAGTCATACAACCATCACCTCCGACTGCCACACTTCGAATCACGCTCTGCAGCGAATCGGGGACGGGAGGGGAGGGGATAGAAAGGTTACGTCACGGTGGTGGGGATGGGTTAGATGGGAATAACGAGATGCAGCTTAGGAATGGAGTGGGGAGGCGGTTGAGCGGAGAAAATAAAATAAAAAAAGTAAAATAACATATATATATATATATATATATATATATATATATATATATATATATATATATATTATTTTCTCCGCTCACCCGCCTCCCCACTCCATTCCTAAGCTGCATCTCGTTATTCCCATCAAACCCATCCCCACCACCGTGACGTAACCTTTCTATCCCCTCCCCCTCCCCTCCCCTCCCGTCCCCGATTCGCTGCAGAGCGTGATTCGAAGTGTGGCAGTCGGAGGTGATGGTTGTATGACTGTGTTGTGTGCCTGTGTGATTGCGTGAGTGCTCTATTTTCTGAAGAAGGCCATGGTCGATAGCTGAATGTGTTGTATGTGTGTGTCTTTTGTATGTGCCTGTCGCAGCTCGTCGCCACGTCTTTGCGGTGAGTTGTAAACTGTCCTCACTATATTATTTATTCCAACCTGGACTTTCCATTTTATATATATTAAAAATGTTAAACAAATTATCTACTGTCTCCAGTTGACAGTTGAGCACATTTTTTCTTTGGTGTTTTCACTTCTAAAATGTTTAATTCTTTTCTTCAGGAGCTTTATGCAAGGTCTTCACGGTGTGGCGATTGCTTTGTATTTTACCCTTGCTCATCCGTACGTGTTCTCCAAAGGCAGTTTTATTATGGTTGCCAGTGTGGTCGCAACACATTTATGTTGGGACGACGGGTATATTTATATTACCAATATAGCTGAGCTATATTTGTGGGTGCGTTGATCCGCTTTGATGCAGAACACTCGTTATTTTTACACCCAAACTAGTTTCAGTGGAGAACCCGCCATCGCCGGCCGCGGTGGCTAAGCGGTCTGCGGCGCGCCAGTCACGGTCTGCACGGCCACTACGGTCGGGGGTTCGAATTCCCCCTCGGGCATGGGTATTTGTGCAGTCCTTAGTATTAGTTAGTTCATAAGTAGTTGTCAAGTTTAGGGACTGTTGACCCTGTAGTTCAACTTTTTGTTAAGTTTATGGGACTTAACTACGGGGTCATCAGTCCATAAACTTATAAACTAGCCAATACTAAAGACGGCACAAATATCCATACCAGAGGGGGGGAATTCGAACCCCCGACCGTAGTGACCTTGCAGAACGTGACTGGCGCGCCGCAGATCGCTCGACCACTGCGGCAGGCAACTTTCGCTCTTCAGAGCTCTTATGTGTTCAGTGTAACGTGTTCTGAAATTCGTGCATTACACTGAACAGACATGCAAAAACGTTTACGACTCTGATAAAGATGGAATTGTAGTCTATTGCGATTAGGGTTTATCGTGTCAGCGACATTGCTGCTCGCGTTGGTCGCGATCCAATGACTGTCAGCAGAATATGGAATCGGTGGGTTCAGGAGGGCAAAACAGAACGCCGTGCTGAATCCCAAAGGCCTCATATCACCAACAGTCGAGATGGCAAGCGTCTTATCCGCATGGCTGTAAGGGATTGTGGAGCCACGTCTCCATCCCTGAGTCAACAGAGGCGGCCGTTTGCAAGACAACAACCATCTGCACGAACAGTTCGACGACGTTTGGAGCAGTATAGACTATCAACTTGGAGACCACGGTTGCGGTTACCCTTGACGCTGCATCACAGACAGGAGCGCCTGCGATTGTGTACGCAACGACCAACCTGGGTGCACGAATGGCAAAACGTCATTTTTTCGGATCAATCCAGGTTGTGTTTACAGCATTATGATGGTCGCATCCGTGTTCGGCGAAATCGCGGTGAACGCACATTATTGGAAGCGTATATTCGTCATCGCCATACTGGCGTAACACCCGGTGTGATGATATGGGGTGCTACTGGTTACACGTCTCGGTCACCTCTTGTTCGCATCGACGGTACTTTGAACACTGGCCGTTACATTTCAGATGTGTTAAGACCCGTGGCTCTACCCTTTATTCGATCCCTGAGAAACCCTACATTTCAGCAGGATAATGCACGACCGCACGTTGCAGGTCCTGTGCGGGTCTTTCTGGATACGGAAAATGTTCGACTGCTGCCCTGGCCAGCACATTCTCCAGGTCTCTCACTAAATGAAAACTTCTGGTCAATGGTGGCCGAGCAACTGGCTCGTCACAATACGCCAGTCACTACTCTTGATGAACTGTGGTATCGTGTTGAAGCTGCGTGGGTATCTGTACCTGTACACGTCATCCAAGCTCTGTTAGAATCAATGCGCAGGCGTATCAAGGTCGTTATTACGGCCAGAGGTGGTTGTTGTTGCCGGCCGCGGTGGCCGAGGAGACTGAAGCGCTCCAGTCACGTTCTGCACGGCCACTACGGTCGGGGGTTCGAATCCCTCCTCGGGCATGGATATTTGTGCAGTCTTTAGTGTAAGGTAGTTCATAAGTAGTTTGTAAGTTTAGGGACTGATGACCCCGTAGTTAAGTCCCATAAGCTTAACAAACATTTGAACATTTTGGTGGTTGTTGTGGGTACTGATTTCTCAGGATGTGTGCACCCAAATTGCGTGAAAATGTAATCACATATCAGTTCCAGTATATTCGTCCAATGAATACCCGTTTATCATCTGCATTTCTTCTTGGTGTAGCATTTTAATAGCCAGTAGTGTACGTTCATAATTGGGATCATACTTTGAAATGAAGCTCATTTTGTTTTTAGTTTACTTATTTGATTTAAGAACTGAGAGCATAATTTTCATTTCGCTTAACCGTTATTTAAACTGCATTCCGTTATTTAAACAGCATCGTCAATTCGTAGAAATTATTCTTTAAATTCTATATTAGATAATTTAAAATTTACTGTTATTATTAAACCATCTTATAACGGATTAATATTGAAAAATATATGCCAGTATCAATACGCCATCGTATGAATGCGATTGGATTCTATTTGAAGTTTTACGATATAATCCGTAACGAAAGTAATGAATAAGGACACGTTTGTAACGGGCACTCAGCTCTAGTTACTAGCAGAAGCTGCAATCGACAAGAAATTATCATTACATTGGGAAGTACACCAATAGGCTGACGCATCACACATCAAAGTAGATAGGGAACTATCATTAAAATAATAATAATAATCTTGGAGATATTTATAAGATAGAAAGTATGATTCAAGTACTGAGCGTCTGTGAAGACAGATTGCGGTTTTTATAACTGGGCAGAAGGTCGTACAGTAGTTTCCTGGTACGTATTGGTTTGCTGAGGCAGACGAGAAGTGTACTGCGGACAGGTGAGGTAGGAGAAGGCTGGTAGTAGGCGTGTAGTCTGTAGCTGCCGCGCGGCAACACCGAGCGACTGTCTCGGCAGTTTGGTACGGCGGGCTCTCCGCTACGGAGTGAAAGTTCGGAGCCGCAGCCGCCAGCTACGGCTGCCGTTAAGTACTCCCCAAAGCGGCCGCTGCTGACACTACCCGCCCACTAGAGAGTTACAGTAAGGCCGCAGTTCATACGAATCGTCCAACGAGGGGACCACATGCATATCGGATTTTACTATTTTTTTATATTTATAGTACCTGCAGTTCAGAACTCAATTAACCAAAGCTATTCGATGCAAATATAAAAAAATCTCGAGAAAATAGAATTTGAAATTTTGTAAGTGCATTGAAGTAGCAGTAATGAAAACAATTGCATCATCTGCCCTCTGTAATAAAAAAGCTGAGCCGAGAACACACCGAACAAGAACGAACAAACACGATCGGCGTCCGCAACGAATAGAACAAACCACAAAGGAAAAAAATAAATAAATAAAATTAAATTAAAAAAAAAATCGGTAGCGTCGTTGCCTTTCAATATTGGAGTCCCTGGTTCGAATCCCGCAGCGACAGATGTTTATTTAATCTTTATTCCTTGTATTCGGACACTTACACAATAATATACAATGGAAATTTTTGCGAAAAATGTACGAATTTTTGTTTATTCGTAATATTCTATATTTTATAAAAGGTAGTCAATAATGATAATTTAAATTAGAAGGAAGATAACATTAAAAAACAAGGCAAATTTCATATTTGTGGCAATACTGAAAAATAAAAACATTCATTTCGATGCGGTCTCACACATGCCACGGTGATAAGCATCGTAAAACATGGGAAATAATAATTTTCGCGGCATCGAGTGCGGGGAGTAACTTCATGATGGGTGTAAACAAATTTACATTATTTCAAATTCAGTTATACAAAACTTTTTTGGATCTCTAATTCCACGTATTGTGTCAGATTTTGTTTACGTATATGTAGACGAACTGAACACGTCGTCTTCACCTCAAACGATGCTAGAGTTTGTTAGATGCTTGGGAAGCCATTAATAGCTATGAAAATGACTTTCCAAAAATAGCGTCAAAGCTCTTCACAAACTGAACAATCAAAGACAACCGTCGGCAAGTAATAGTGAAACCAATACAGTACTGTAAAACATGTAAGTTGATGTGTTTTTTTAATTGGAACCATCAGTATTAACAACCTTTTATGAAATATAGAACATTACGAATAAACAGCCGCGGTGGAGTAGCCGAGCGGTCTAAAGCGTCTCGCTGCGGAGCGCGCGGTTGCTCGCCGTGGAGGTTAGAGTTCTCCCTGCGGAATGGGTGTGTGTGTGTTTGTCCTTAGGTTAGTTTACCTAGGTTTAAGTAGTTTGTAAGCTACGGACTGATGACCACGCAGTTTGGTCCGATAAGATTTACAAACTTTATTAAACGAATAAACAAACATTCGTGAATTTTTCATAAAAATTACTATTAGATATTAAAATTGTGTGCCAGAACACAACGAATAAAGATAAAGAAAAGGTCTCTCGCGTCGGGATTTGAACCAACGACCCGAGGATTGGAAGGCAACGATACTACCGCATAAGCTACAGGGACACATGATGCAAATGTTTTAAGTACAGGTACTTCACTGCACCTACAATATTTCAAATTCGATTTTCTCGAGAATTTTTGTTGAGAGTTGTGTCGAATGGCTTTGGCTGCTTTTTATCTGAGTTCTGAACATGTATCATAGATTAAAAAAAAAAAAAAAAAAAAAAAAAAAATAAATAAATAAATAAATAAAAAAAATAATAAAAAAAATAAAAAAAGTCTAAAATCCGACACCTATGTGGCCTCCTTGTTAAGAGGCCGTCCATTAATTCAAATCAAATGTTAGTGAAGATATGGGAGCAAACAGCAGTGGTCATCAGTCCCTAGGATTAAAAACTACTTTATCTCATGCTAAGGACAACACCCACCCATGCCTGACGCAGGACCGCGCGCTCCGCAGCAAGATGTCTTAAAGCGCACGGCCATTCCCGTGAGACCTCCATTAATTAAGCAGCTGATTCGGACATTTTTTCGACCCCCGTGCTGATATTTCGTGAGATTTTGCTCGAACCTCCCAAACCCCATTCTCACGTGATGTTATTCAAAATGCGTATTTTACTGTATATACTGTAATTCGTACTTGATTACGTTGAATTTATTTTTTAAACAGTTGCTTCTTCTATTTTAGGCTAGTTAAGACTTATCATCGTGTTCGTGATAACCTATAGTTAAATACCTTATGTTTATGATGTCAAATGTTTGTTAAGCTTATGGAAGTTAGCTGCGGAGTCATCAGTACCTAAACTTACAAACTACTTATGAACTAACTTACACTAAAGACAGCAAAAACATCCATACCCGAGGGGAGAATCGAACCCCCGACGGAGTAAGGCCTCGCGCATCGGAGCATAGCGCCTCAATGCGCTCGGCCACTCTGCTGCGGCATGTTTATTAGTAAGGATTTTTGTGGGATTCGGAAGTGGTGCAGCTTCTGAGAAATTTAAAGTCTCATTGTGATTTTTTAAACCTAATTCTGTTGCATTGACTATATTAGTCTCCGTTTATGAGTTTCAACTTCTAACGCAAAATGGTGGCCAGCATATCGAACATTAGTTGCGTAAGTCCCCTTTTAATTGACAGGTTTTACAGTGCGTGATTTTTCTGCGATTTATGGTCCAAAGACAAAAACATTTTTTTGCAATGCGATGTGATAACTTACGACCTTGCCGTGGTGGATGGGCTTTCCACTAACAACACAACAGCCGCGGCGGAGCAGCCGAGCGCATTGAGGCGCTATGTTACGATGCGCGAGGCCGTTCCCCGGCGGGGTTCAAATCCCCCCCCCCCCTCGAGCATGGATGTTTGTGCCGTCTTTAGTATAAGCTAGTTCGTAAGTGGTTTGTGAGTTTAGGGACTGATGACCACGTAGTTAAGTCCAATAAGCTGTACAAAAATTTGAACATTTTGAACAATACAACAAGATGTGTACGGCGTGAACATCATTTGTGGGGATTCACTTTCCTTCTGCCACTTACAGCGCCATCTACTATATTTTATCTTTCTGAAGTACGTTCAGTACAAAACTACAGCCATTCTGTGCAGTGGTTCTTTTGTACAGCATTTTGAAAGTGGGACTGAAATAATGGAAACACTGTATATTATTGACCAACTCTTTACATTTATTACAGAAATACATGTTTTTAAATAAACATATTGGGTCAATCTGCTATGGTCATCAGTCCCTAGACCTACAAACTACTTATGAACTACCTTATACTAAAGACGACACACACACACACACACACACACACACTCAGGCCCGACGGCAACCCCGACGGCAACGGTAACCCAGTCCTTGGCGTGACGCCTTAGACCACGCGGCCATTCCGCGCGGCTGTCTATGTTGATATAAATGTTCGTAGAAAACTAATTACATAGCAATTTATGTCATAATTGTTGAATAGGTGATTTCATAGATACTGCGACCTTCCTACCGGTACTCACCAATAAGAATTGGGCAATACATAGATACTAAGAATAATATTAAATATATAAATGTAATGCGCTCTGCTGGGTTCATGTTTTGTGTTTCTGTGGTGGAATCTATGATCTGAAACAAGAATAATTCTTCCTCAACGAACAGCAGAATAAGAGAGCAAAACAGTTTATTGAAAGAATACGGAAATAAAGTGGTGCGTCTTCTAAGATAGGTAGCGTGGTGTAATGCTACTCGTTTGCTTCTTAAACTGTTGCTGATAAACACTACGTATAAATAATTGTAAATGTAAGTCTTATAATATTGTTATTATAGTACTGAAAGTTATCGGCTTTTTATCTATAAGGGATATTGAAATTGCAATTACGGCGTTTGATTCTCCCTAGTCTCCTGAATGCATTCATATAATTGTATTTGCTGTATGATCATTCCCTAATTTTATAAGGATTTTTAGAATAATGTGTGTGGCTATGTTGTATTTCAGTTGCAATCTGGGATAGCCGCCCTCGCTCATTCGAGACCGCCGTTTCCTGTTTCCGAGGAGATTAAGGTTTTCCTAACGACCTGTATTCCATTCACTAGGTCCAAACTATTAGCCGGCCGGTTGGGGAACCCAACAGCTTGCCAAAACTTGCTTTTCACATGTAAACAATCGGCTTCTCCCTTTATCTGTAATGTCACAATCTATATCTATAAATGTGAATATCTGTTCGGTGTAAGTTTATCACGTCTGAACCACAAAACATAAAGAGCTAAAAATTTGTACAGTTACTAATGTCTACCCGGGGAAGGCTTTAGGCACGGTTTTATGGTGATCGGATAGCTATATATATATATATATATATATATATATATATATATATATATATATATTAATGTGAATGTCTGTTCGGTGTAAGCTTATCAAGTCCGAATGACAAGACGCAGAGACTTAAATATTTGTACAGTAACTAATTTATACCTGAGGAAGGTTTTAAGCACGGTTTCATAGCGTATTGATAGATATTTAGTAATTTGAAGAATATAACGCGAATGCGGAACAAAAGTTAATCTTTGAAAATTATATTTACTCTTTGAAAATGGTTTTATTGGTTGCATTGTTGCTTGAGGGTTCATAATGATAAAAGGGTGAAGTATATTGGGATGGAAAGTTATCGGTGTATACAAAATTCTACGTGTGTGTGTGCAGCGAAAACTACAGAACCCAAACGAATGGTCTGTGCGTAATTGTTGTCCGAAGTCTCACGTTGTACACCATAGCAATTCCATGCCGATAGCTATAAGGGGGTGGAAGATATTGTGGTTGAAAGTAGTCAAATTATAAGAAAATTCGAAGGGCAGCGTTGACGTTTGCGACTCTATAGCATGGAGATTACATACAGCGAAACGTGATGATACAGACCATATCTTTGGTCTATGCGTGGCACAATGTCTCCAGCTCTTTCACTGTAAGGATACGCATACGAATAAGGAAATATAAGAATAAATAAATAAAGCAGTAAAAAAGAAATTTCTCTCCATAAATCTCTTTAAAAAAATCGATTTGACGTTTCGCGCATTATCGAGCATAATCAACCAACACGCGAGCGGAGCCGCGGGTTTAAGCTAGTACTAACTAAAATAACTGGCTTGGATTGGCACAAGATCGCACGATTTGCTGCGGTGAAAGAAAAGTATTCCGACACTTGCATGTTTTCGAATTTTTGTTTACGTTTTATGTTTTTCATGAGATAATTATTTATCACTATCAGTTTGATGAGAGAATAAATGGTGCAGCGTAAAACGTACAAGTTGTCCTTATTGCATACATTTCGACTTAACTATATTACAGCTCTAGCAAGTTCATGCTGCAATATTTTCACTCCCACTACATCTTCATCTACTTGCTCTTCTCGTTCTCTAATTAACACCATGAAATCTGCTGGAGTTGGCGCGGTTTGTGCCTTGTGAGCGGAGGTAACATAGCGGGCCATTCGCAACAGAGAGCGCGTTTGGCGGCCGTGAAACAGCGTGTAGGGTATTGAGCAAGCGGCCGGGGAGGGGAGGGGAGGAAACTCAATATTTGATTGTGGAGCGGGAAACCTGTTCCCGCTCTGGCTGTAATGAGGCGCGCCGGCGGTCTGCCGTGTCACCGTAAGCCGAGACAAGGCCTCCGGATCGCGTGCCGCTCCGTTCCACGGGAAACATCAGCGCGGCATTGTCCGCGGCACGTTTCAACGCTGAAATTCATCTTCGGCCGCGGCTGCTTCCTGCCCACCGTGTTCGCGAGCTACGCGCGATACACAATCCACAGCACAACACTCACGTTCACTGCATGGTAGAGCATCACGTTTCCGTGGATTTCTGAGGTTCGTTCCAGCAGCTGCCAGACTGCTTGCCGCGCATGCGCAACGCTGAAATTGTGTTCCAGCAGCGCCTTCTCCCTCTTCTGGCTACTCCTTAGTGTTCCAGCAGTTGCCGCAAGCAGCCAGACGCTACCAGAAAACATATTTCTGGCACGGTCAAGCTGCCAATTTGCGCATGCACAGAAAGGTCTGAGAGTGGGGGGGGGGGGGTGTAGCCATAACGTGATACGTGTGTGTGTTTGTAGCGTGTTTTTTCGATTTTTCGAATCCCACTTGAGATCAGATATTTCTCGTTTACACTTCTTCGTCAATAGAAAGGAAAGTATTTTAATTATCCATTTCAACTCACCTTCGCCTGCAGCCAGAAACAGTGCAAAAAGCGTCCCAGCAGTGCAAGTATCAAACAAGGGATTTTACGTCATAGTAGCTGCGCATGCGCAGTAACACCTATTTCTTACCGCTTGAAAGTAGCCGTCTGGCAGCTGCTGGAACGAACCCCTGGTAATCGTTTGTACAGCCAACTAGGCGTACCGTCTTCACATCGAATTCCTTTTAGCTAGAAAATTAACCGCCACTCACTCTCAAGTCGAATCTCAGGTTTTTCCTTCGTGGTCGCGCGAGTGCATCCGCAGTCGTAAGCGTCGTGCTACGGAAAGAGCGGCCGTCACCGCCGGTGATTCAAGTCCTACCTCAGGGATATGTATTCGTGTGTGTGTCTGTGTGTGTGTTTCAAATGTTTGTGTAGTCTATGGGACTTAACTACGGGATCATCAGTTCCTAAACTCACTAACTACTTATGAACTATTTACGAACTAGCACAGCACAAATATCCATGCCCGAGGGGGGATTCGAACCCCCGACCGTAGTGGCCGTGCAAACTGTGACTGGAGCGCCTTAGTCCCCTCGGCCAGCGCGGCCGGCGTACGCGCTCGTGTGTGTGTATGTGTGTGTGTGTGTGTGTCTGTGTGTGTCCTGGCATTAGTGTAAGGTAGCTTACACTACGGTCGAGGGTCCGAATTCCGCCTCGGGCATGGATGTTTGTGTCGTTTTTAGTATAAGGTAGTTTGTAAGGTTAGGGACTGATGAACCCGCAGTTAAGTCCCTTAAGCTTAACAAACATTTGAACATTTTTTCAAAACTTCAAAGTCGATTTTCTCGAGAATTTTGGAGAGTTCCGTAGAAATAACTTTTTGGTTATTGCTATTTAAGTTCTGAACTGCACGTACCATATATATATATATATATATATATATATATATATATATATATATATATATATATATATATATATATATATATAATCAAAAATCCGATCCCCCTTTGGTCTCCATGTAATACTGCATAATTTGTAGCTAATGAAGGTCTAAAATATTACCTGCACAAGTGTAAACACGTATATTGAGAAAAATTGACTCCAGTTGGATTTGAACACGATCCAGTACTGTTGGAAAATCGTGAGCTTATCCACACAGCTGCTGAAGCAGACGTGAAAGTCTTATCATTATAGTAGTTTTACCGATATGGAGTTCTTCTTATATATCAACAGTTTCCAAACTAACTGATAGGATGAGTTGAACTGCAGTGGGTCTCGACATGTACCAACACCTCCTGGAGACAAGGCCACGGCACTCTCGTGTGACGTCAGGCAGAGTAGGTTGCGCGCGCACAGCTGACTGGTTCGCTGCTTCGGCATAGTGGGCCGTGCCCCAGCGGCTACCCAGTCATGTATGCGCGCGCAACCTACACTGCCTGACGTCACACGAGAGCGCTGCGGCCTTGTCTGTAGGTGGTGTTGCATGTACTGTATCCTATTTATTGTATTACTTGTATTTTCTGACGTAAGTAAACGCCAAGCTGAAGCTGCACAGTGCTTTGCTCTTGATATTATTGGGGCCGGGCAGTGTTTTCGCCTGCCATTTAAAACGTTTTAATACATTTTAAATAATTACAGTTTATTCTACCACTTTCAAACATAATACTCAGCTTTTCAACTTTTCGATGTATGGGGGTTCTGCTCGCTGCAACATGATTCTCCGGGGCGTCGTGGTAGAAATAAATACTCGATATATACAATTTTTTCACTTCTTGTTTAATTTGAATCACAACTTCTTCTCCACCAAAACATTACATGATTACAACTTTAAAACATAACCAAAGCATCAGAACTTCGCTGACAGTAATTCCATTTAAAAACAACAGACTGACATAGCTTCCAGAGCACTTGACAAACGACTGAAACTCGAACTCCCTCACGCAAGGCGGTGAGGCAAATATATAACATCGGCAATAATGACGTTACATTATGCATTGTTTATAACAGCTGAATAACTGATTTACAATTACCGAACATACAAATAAAACATTTCATGTACACAAGAATAATCACAATATAAAATGAAAACTATGCATACAATAATTTTATATGGCGCATGTATTTTTAAGATGTAATTTCCGATCTTTCTGTTGACAACAAAGCAAAATGGAAAATGTCAATTAATTAGTTAATGAGTCCATCATACATGTTTCTAACATATATTGAACTATCAATTATCTGGGCAATTGACAAAATAAGTTCAAAATCTCAATATATACAAAGAATTACGATATTCAAATTTTGACAATTTCGTTAATTATCACAGTTAGCTGGTCTACACAACTTGTTTATGAGCCTAACATATATACAATGCTATTTATTTTAATGTCTTTATGTAGATACAAAAGTTTTTACCATTCGTCTGTCTAGTTCAAATTCGAATGTTTATAGAACTTATGGGACTTAACTATGGGGTCATCAGTCCCTAAACTTACAAACTACTTATCAACTAGCTAAGACTAAGGACGGCACAAATATCCATGCCCGAGGGGGGATTCGAACCCCCGACCGTAGTGGCCGTGCAGACCGTGACTGGAGCGCCTCAGTCCCCTCGGCCACCGCCGGAAATAACATACAATGACAAAAGTATTGTTTATAGAACTGTCTGGAAAGAAACTATATGAATCTCTTATCTCTTAATTAATGATCTCTATCACTTGTTTTAATCACAGTATCACCGAGACACTGTCCTACACTGAGCCGGCCGCGGTGGTCGAGGAGACTGAGGTGCTTCAGTCACGGTCTGCACGGCAACTACGGTCGGGGGTTCGAATCCCCCCTCGGGCATGGATATTTGTGCCGTCTTTAGTATAAGATAGTTGATAAGTAGTTTGTAGGTTTAGGGACTGATGAGGCCGTAGTTAAGTCCCATAAGCTTAACAAACATTTGAACATTCCTACAATGATTCCTAGGCTGGCTATATCGTTTTTAACTAACTTCACACGCAACTTTTATCAGTATTTAACCACACGATTCCGGGTGCGACGCAGATGGTATCGTACGGTAACACTGAGATGAGGGTGTCGGCAGTATCGTTCCACACTGTGCGCGCCTGTTTGGCACGCGCGCTGCTGCGCGCCCGGATGCCGTGCGGGGCCCTTGAGCCGGTGGCGCGTGAGTCAGCCGGCAGCAGGCAGGCGTGCTGCGGTGTCGCACAGGCGCCAGCCAGCCGGAAAATTGCCTCCTGCCGACAGCCGGGCCCACCCAGCCGCCGACGCTCCTCTGCATAGTCCGCAACCCACCGCCACCGAGGCCTGCCATTCTCTTCCACTCGTACACACAACGAGCGTCAAACGAATGTCTCCATGCGACTAATTTCTGTTGTCTTTACCCGAAATGTAAGCTGCCGGCCATGAAGTAGTTCCGCACTCAGTTTCAGTTTCAATGTTCATATGTTTGTTAAGCTTATGGGACTTAACTACGGGGTCATCAGACCCTAAACTTACAAACCACTTATTTACTACCTTATACTAAGGACGGCACAAATATCCATTCCCGAGGGTGGATTCGAACCCCTGACTGTAGTAGCAGACCGTGACTGGAGCGCCTCAGTCCCCTCGGCCACCGCGGCAGGCCAGTTACAGTTGCCGGCCCTAAATATTTCCTGAACAATGTTTCTCGGAAAGAACGTTGTCTTCCCTCCAGCGATTCCCAGGTCATCAGACCCTAAACTTACAAACCACTTATTTACTACCTTATACTAAGGACGGCACAAATATCCATTCCCGAGGGTGGATTCGAACCCCTGACTGTAGTAGCAGACCGTGACTGGAGCGCCTCAGTCCCCTCGGCCACCGCGGCAGGCCAGTTACAGTTGCCGGCCCTAAATATTTCCTGAACAATGTTTCTCGGAAAGAACGTTGTCTTCCCTCCAGCGATTCCCAGGTCATCAGACCCTAAACTTACAAACCACTTATTTACTACCTTATACTAAGGACGGCACAAATATCCATTCCCGAGGGTGGATTCGAACCCCTGACCGTAGTAGCAGACCGTGACTGGAGCGCCTCAGTCCCCTCGGCCACCGCGGCAGGCCAGTTACAGTTGCCGGCCCTAAATATTTCCTGAACAATGTTTCTCGGAAAGAACGTTGTCTTCCCTCCAGCGATTCCCAGTTCACTTACCGAAGCATCTCTACACACTCGCTGATTGAAGGAAATTACTTCAATTGCTTCTATATCTTTCTTTAAACCGAGCTGGTGGGAATCCCATGTGTTTGAGCAGTAGTCAACACGAGTCCACAAATCCTTTCTTACACGGTCTCATTTGCGAATGTGCCATGTCTTCCCAAAATTCTACGACGACTGCCTTTAAGATGCGTTTCATTTCATATCGACGTTACGCCTACACATTTAACCGACACAAGTGTGTCAAGTAGGGATGGACTGTGAGCGCTCTCGAGAAACGCGCGACGCTGAAGCAAAATCTCGAGAAATTCTCGAGTACTCTCGAGAAGTTGTCAACAGTGCTGCGCTCTCTGAAGACTGAGCGAAACTGCTCTAAGAGGAAGCATTGCGACACAGCAGTCGTAATCGATGTCTTTCGTACGTGCAAGGAAGAAGCTGAATTATTATTATTAGTGGTAATATTAGAATGTTGCGCTGAAGACAAAAATATCGTAGGATTATTATTAAAACACGTATCTTACGCAAAAGAAGAACTTCATTGTTACCGAAAACAAATATGCAGTCCGCGTGTATTGAAACATGAGAGAAAAAATGCTACAACATGTTATACCCTTACATTTAATAATAGTAGAAAAAATTCGGCATAGCTTACCGTATTAGCCAGCGTTTACGTACCTAAGCTTTCGTCCTTATTTCAGCTTAAAGCCCTGGTACTTTGTCAACACAGCCACCACGATTTACAACTACAATCTGACTGTTGGTTTTTATGTCCTCATTCTGTTCAAAAGTTTAGATAGTGTTGACTTTGCCGCATTTTGCGTGTTATTGGAGCCAAATTAAAAATTACACTTTTCTGATACTGGCGGACTACTTCAGACACTATCCAATCTTTTTATCGTATTTCTTTTTAATGTAGTTTGAATTTATAACATACACAATAGATACATAATTTGCCTTACTTGCAATATAAGACTGCACTTTTGTATCCACGAACGTGTATGTTTGATTGCTATATATATTGTGTATTAAATGTCTTACCATGCCTGTTGTATTTTATTATTATTATTATTATTATTATTCTTTTTTTTTTTTCTTTGCTACACTACGGAGCTTTGCAACAGACGTCTCCATCCTCCGTAAAGTACTGCCAGCTCCGTAACTTTGTTTTTCGTGTATCCAGTGACCACATTTAAATAATAATCACAGCGAGCGTTGCAAATCACCGCAAGGCTGCCGTGGCGTGCTGCCTCAGTTTGCCCCATTCAACCGCCTTACCGTAGCGCCGCTTCTCGCGAGCTACTCGAGAACTGCTCGAGCGCCGGCAGCTCGAAACATTCTCGGTCCGCTCGAGTCGCCGCGACTCACACTCCCACCCCTAGTGTCAAACTTTATGGGACTGTTTTCCGTACTCATCTGCATAACCTTATATTTTTCTACGTTCATAGCTATTATCCGTTACACCAACTACAAAAATGTTCAAATGTTTGTCAATCTATCGGACCAAACTGCGTGGTCATCAGTCCGTAGCTTACAAACTATTTAAACCTAGGTAAACTAACCTAAGGACAATACACACACCCATGCCCCAGAGAGGACTCGAACCTCCGACGGCGAGCAACCGCGCGCTCCGCAGCGAGGCGCCTTAGACCGCTCGGCAACTCCACCGCGGCACACCAACTATAAGTCATCCTGCATCTTACTACCATAACTGCATGACATCTCGCAGTATACCACAACACCATATTCAAAAAGCCGCAGATTGCTGCTCTCTCTGTCCGGCAGCCGCGTTGGAGTGGCCGAGCGTTTTAAGACGACTTGCATAGCATACGGTTGTTCGCCGTCGGAGGTTCAGACCTCCCTCGGGCATGGGTGTTTATGTTGTCAAAATGTTCAAATTTTTGTAAATTTATGGGACTTAACTGTGTTGGTTATTAGTCCCTAAACTTACAAACTACTTAAACTAAGTTAAACAAACCTAAGGACAACACACACACACAGCCATGCCCCAGGGAGGACTCGAACCTTCGACAGCGAGCAACCGTGCTCTGTTTATATTGTCCTTAGCATAAGTTACTTTAAGTTAAAGTAGTCTGTAAGCCTAGGGAGTGGTGACCATCATAGCAGTGGCGGCTACTCCTTGAGGACTCTGGGGCGGCGCCCTCCCAAAAATATCCAACACGGAATACGTACCAATCGTTAATCACAAATCTAATTGAATAATTTTCGTGTAGCAGCAACCCGTGTAAGTGAATGACCAATGTTTTTAGTCTAGGTAGTCTGCCAGCCAGGCTCACCGAATGTTTTCAGAATGGACTGACTGTCGGACTCTACGCGATCCGTCCGCGCCTTGTAAAGGCTGGCAACGGGCGCCGGAGTGAGTGGGGGTAGTGGGGGTTGGGCGGGGGTAGTGTGCTGAACCGGGCCGCTTAGGACGGCGTCCGCGCCAAGAGCGCCAAATACAAAGGCGCACCGGCACCGGTCAGGCAGTTTCTAACAGGTGCCCTGCGTGTGAAGGTGCGTATTATTCCCTAACTGTTTTTCTAGTTCCCTATTTAGAATGAATAATATAAATAGCGTTAACTACATTTTAACATTTGGTAGTGAAAAATTGACTTTTGAAGGAAAGTTGGAATTAAAAAGTTTAGGACCACGCGAGACCTAATTTGAACAGTGTACAGACACAAAATGCGTGCAAAAGCAAAAGTAGTTTCACTAGGAAATTTAATCCTGCTTTATATAAACACACCAATATATAAGCATACCAATGGTATTACTACATTTGTTGGTGACAGTCTTCTAATTTTAGTAACATATGTTTGTCGCTGACGAAGCATTTGTGTTCTCTGAACACTTACTTATATAGTTACACACACAACGAATTTACTTCTTACTTTATATTATTTTAAGGTACAGTTTTGGGTCTGTTGTGAAATCTAATATAATGGAGTTAAAAGGTTTTCATTGCCTGAATAAAATATTAAAAACGACATATTTGTGCGTAAATTTGTTCGTATTTTGGTATACGAGGAAAAAGTCGTGTTAGATGAAGGGTTAAATTACGTAACTAGCTAATAAAATTAATGCTATATTCTGCCAAGAAATATTCTGAAGGGACAAAATGTCGTGTACAATTGAAGACACATGCCGCCCCTCCTAATAAACAGCCCACCAGCCGCCACTGCATCATAGTTAAGTTCCTTAGATTTATAGACATTTGAACATTTTCTGTATGTCAGATCATTTATTTCCATAGCTTCCTTAGCAGTCTGCAATGTGGCAACATGTCAAACACCTATCGGAAATCTATAAATATCTGTCTGCCTGTTGCTCTTCATCCATGGCCCGTAACATGTGAGAAAAGAGCAAGATAGGATTCACATGAGCGTTGCTTCTTGAAGCTGCGCAGATGCATGGACGCCTTTCTTCAAATTTAGTTCTCAAGCACATGTACGCACCATACACTGGGGGAACACAGTTGGCGCCAAAGTTGGTTCCACTGTGTGGAGCCGGCCTAGGCCTTGTACACGTCAGTGGCGTAACTAAGGGTGGGGGATGAGGGGGATAGAACCCCCCCCCCCCAGAACAAAAAAGAGAGAGAGAGAGAGAGAGAAAGAAAAAAGAAATCGTATAATAGCAATCTGGTAAAGGTAAAGATTGGAAACTTGGGGTGTTTTACCATAATCTTTCATTGGATGGGAGTGAATTAGTTTCTTCAACGGGAGTGGTAGATGGTAGTCTGCCTGGAAACTGACTAAAATTTTGCGCGTCAAGCAGATCTCCCCCCCCCCCCCCAAAAGCCAAGTCCTAGTTACGCCACTGGTACACATGATAACGTTGCAGCGCGTTGCAACGCGCGCTATTGAAAAACAATAGACCGTTGACAGCGTACACACGCAACGCGCGCTTCCAAATGACGCCGAGTCGTAACGCGCGTCTCTGAGGTTCCTCGAGGATCGTGCGTCATCCGTGCGCCTCGAGTTCCAAGTAGTGGGTTTGGGTGTACACATGCATTCAGGCTGGCGCGCGCTTTGTTGCTTTTCCAGCCCAAGATTCTCAGTCTCCACAAGTACCGGTCACCTCACAAGCAGGGGCTCAACATCATCAACAATTGCCGAATATACAACATGGCCAGGTACACTCAGGAGCTTTTCCAGCACATGGAATTCAGACCCCACTACGACCACTAGAGGCCGTCTCACCAGCAGGTAGTTGCACTTATCTACAAACTTCTGAAATATTGTATTTGTACTAAAACTGAAAGATTATCTTTACTGTAAGAAAGAATAACAATTATAAATTGATGTCTAGTCAATTTGTTATTTTATATACAATAATTTATACCGTTCATGTAATATCAGTTTATAAATAAACTTACCTGAATGTGATTACGAGTTTCTCTTCTGGTGAAATACTATCCCTAATGTAGTTCCCACTAGCTGCCAGGTCATCATGAACTATGTTCAATAACTCGTCAAAAGACGAAATCGACATTCTTAAGTAATTGAAAAACGTTGGCCCATGTTTTCTTAGATTTGGGTACAGAGTTACAAACGATCCGTGAGTTAATTTGTCACGTAAAATCGGCTGTACCCAGTACTGTCTTTGCCTTCGTCTCCGTTCTTTAAGGTTGCGGTGCACAATCCAAAGACATGCTGCCTCTTCAACTTCCATGGCTAAACTGGAGTCCTACGCGGCATCAAGTCCGTACGTGTGTGACCAACTCCGTACGTGTGTAACGCGCGTTGCAACGCTATCATGTATACAAGGCCTGCGTGTGCAGGTAGGGCAGAGTGTGGTGTGAGTCAGTGGGTCAGTTGGTGTGCGGGGAGGAGCGTGTCCGCAGCGAATGGGCCGGCCAGCCGTCAAACTGCGCCGTTGTGTAATGCGCCACGCAACGTCCGCGCCACGCCGCGCCGACACAGCCAAACCGCAGCGCAGCGACCCGCTTCCGCCGACCGCCGCGACGGCCCCAAGGGGAGGCAGTGAGGCACTCAGCTCACCTCGCCACTGGCAGAGCTGACGCCATACACAACAACTGATTCCATTACTGCACCATCTGAAGAGGCACGCGACGTCAAATGCCAGCTACAGCGGCTCTCACCCCGATGGTCAACTAAGCTGACACTGCAGGAATGGGTACTAACCCCTTACAACGCAGTTTACTATTAACACTTTTCAGAGGTAACGGCGCTGTGAGTTCCAATGTGCGTTCACCGCGATGTCGCCAAACACGACTGCGACCATCATGATGCTGTAAACAGAACCTGGGTTCATCCGAAAAAATGACGTTTCGCCATTCGTGCACCCAGGTTCACCACTGGGTACACCATCGCAGGCGCTCCTGTCTGTGATGCAGCGTCAAGGGTAACCGCAGCCGTGGTCACCGAGCTGATAGTCCGTGCTGCTGCAAACATCGTCGAACAGTTCGTGCAGGTGGTTGTCGTCTTGCAAACGTTCTCATCTGTTGATTCAGGGATCGAGATGTGGCTGCACGATCCGTTACAGCCATGTGGAAGAGATGCCTGTCATTTCGTGCTAGTGATACCAGGCCTTTGGGTTCCATACGCATTTCTCCTCCTTACACCAGGCATCACAACAACATTTCACCAGGCAACGCCAGTCAACTGCTGTTTGTGTATGAGAAGTCGGTTGGAAACTTTCCTCATGTCAGCACGTTGTAGATGTCGCCACCGGCGTCAATCTTGTATGAATGCTCTGCAAAGCTAATCATTTGCATATCACAGCATCTTTTTCCCGTCTGTTAAATTTTGCGCCTGTAGCCCGTCATCTTCGTGGTGTAGCAGTTTTAATGGCCAGGGGTGTATTATATTAAAAATCACGTACACGTGAGTTAACTAGAGGTTTTCTTAGATACAGTAATATGAACGATATCGCTCAGTGCGGAACAACAATTTAAAGACAAAGCTGCCGTGTATAGATATGAATTCTATACCATAAATAGTTTGTTAGATGTTCAGTTAAAAGAAAACTAATTTTTATGACAGAAAAAATTCGTATAGAGAAATAAACCTTAAATCTGTACATTTATGCAATATACGTCTGATTGCCGAATTAAAGAAGATATAAATACAGAATGGCTTTGGGAAGAAAAGCGTTTCTAAAGAAGCGAAACTTGTTAACATCCAGTATTAATGTAAATGTTAGAAAGTCCTTTCTGAAAGCATTTGTCTGGATTGTAGCATTGTATAGGAGTGAAACGTGGACGATAAGGAGTTCAGATAAAAAGATGATAGAAGCTTTTGAAATGTGGTGCTACAGACGAGTGATGATAATTAGAGGGGTAGATCACGTGACTAATGAGGAGGTGCTTAACCGATTTGTGGAGAAATGGAGTGTCTGGCATATCCTAACTAAGAGAAGGGATAGATTGGTGGGACACATTCTGAGACATCAAGGAATTGTCAACTTAGAAGGAAGCGTGTGGGGTAAAAATCGTAGAGCGAGACCGAGGGACGAATATACTAAGCAGATTCAAAAGGATGTAGATTGCCGAACGTATTCTCAGATGAAAAGACTTGACAGGACAGGGTAGCGTGGAGAGCTACATCAAACCAGTCTGCGGATTGAAGACCACAACAACAACTTAGTGGCTAGGTTATCGCAGGAATGGCTGCTGACTACCACGTCACCTGCAACTGACCAATGGTTGGGTGCGATTGTCGGCAATCCAGACATAAAAAACTTCCTGGTAGGTTAAAATTTGTGTGCCGGAACCGGGACTCGAACCTGGGACGTTTGCCTTTCGCGGACAAGCGCTCTACGACTAGCTATATCGAGGGTCCGTCCTCACAACTTCAATTCTGCCTGTACTTCGCCTCCTACTTTTCAAACTTCACCGAAGTTCTCCTGGGAACCTTGCAATACTATGTTTAGAATTGAAGCTGTGAGGACGGACCGTAAGTTGTGTCGGGATAGCTCAGTTGTAGAGCGCTTGCCCGCGAAAGGCAAAGGTCCCAGGTTCGAGTCCCGGTTCCGGCACACAATTTTAAGGCCCCTACACACGCTCCGATTTATCGTCCGACCCAACAACTGACCAAATGCATGCAGCGATTGCAGCGCCTCCGTGTTCTGGTGTCCGTTTGTCGAACTGTTTTTGTTTTCGCGTGTTCGCTGTGCAGACAGCAGACGATCGAAGGCAGGAAGTTGGTAGGGTAGCGCTACACATGCACAATTTGTTGGGTGGAGTGGTGGGGGCCGGCCGCGGTGGCCGAGGGGACTGAGGCGCTTCAGTCACGGTCTGCACGGCCACTACGGTCGGGGGTTCGAATCCCGCCTCGGGCATGGATATTTGTGCCGTCCTAGTTCGTAAGAAGTTCATAAGTAGTTTGTAAGTTTAGGGACTGATGACCCCGTAGTTAAGTCCCATAAGATTTACAAACATTTGAACATTTGATTTGAGTGGTGGGGGGTCGGATGTCGGATCCGCAGGCCCGACCAACTTTCCGACAAGCAAAGGTGATCGGGAAGCATCTCCACACGTCTAATTTATCGGATCGCTGATAATGAGTCTAGACAAATTGGAACGTGTGTAGGGGCCTTCAATCTGCCAGTAAGTTTCATATCAGTGCACACTCCGCTGCAGAGTGATAGTTTCATTCTGGGCACTCATAACAGGTTGTCGCTACTTTCTGTGTCCAGGGCTTTAGGCGAGAGAAGCCGGACAAGTGAGGATTACCAAAAAGAGGATCGATGATGGCGGGGGGGGGGGGGGGGGCAGGGAGAGCGCCACTATCAAGTTGGTGCCCCGGTTGGAAAATGTCGTATATCCGGCACAGGGACGAACGCAACGTTTCAAAGCTATATTCTTGTATGCTTTCAGGAGGCGCGGCGATGTAACTGTGGCGCATACCATTCTCCCACACCTGTAACGTGCCTGCTTCAGTATGGGCGCGAATACAGACAAAGGCAGCGCGGATTGTCTCAGAGGGCTGAGGATAGAGAGAGCGCAGTGATTCGTCCTTGGAGGCAAGGAGCGGACCGCGCGGTGAGACAGCTGCGAGATAGCGGGAGAGAGAGAGAGAGAGAGAGTGAGAGAGGGGGTGGGGTGGGGTGGGGGGCAGTGGCGCGTGTTTACTCTCTGCAGTCCCCCACACTTCCCGTCCCACAGCCCCCATCACATCACTCTACCCGCACATGTCGCTGCACGAAAACACGCCGGCGACCCCAGCTCTGCAGATAGCAGACACTCTCGTTTACGGCCCGAGTGCCTGTTCGCGACGTTACAAGCTCATTCTTCCGTAGCCCTCCGCCGAACGAGATAGCGAACGGCTAGTCAGCCTATTCCAAAACAATAAACGCTAAACTCATTAACATCAATGTTCTGCGTCTACTCGTAACTTACAATGCGATTTTTCACGATTAGCGTGCTTGGGATAGAAGTGTTACTTCAACATTTATGCTCCACTGTATCAAGCAACAAACTCGCTCATCAGTAACAGGTTTGTTTGGGTGGCCATCTTCCGCACGGAGCGCCAAAATTCTACGTTTATGGGAAAAAAAGCCTTGTGTTTGCTGCGATAGATTTTATTTCCCCCTTACGCTTTTCGCCTTTTATTTTAAAGGCATCTTCAGTTAGATCTACAAGTACGATTTTTGGTGAGATATATTGTTTCGTAAGGGAATAAGTTTTTACTTACATTTTTCGTTGTCTTTTCAACTATCTTCTGCTATTTCCTCCAACTGGTCAAGTCTACATGTTGCAGATTGTATAACTAACACACTTTTCCGCATAATTGTATACATTTCGGAGGTGTGTTAGCAGTCATGATTTACTGTATATATTTTCTTCATTTGTTTTGTTGCCAACATATTGATATGTACGCTGCTTGCTAACTTTGTGTGTGAACAAAACAAATGAAACACAAAAATACACCTCTAAAGTGTGAACACATGTGCGAAATTCTGTTAGTTACACAATGTGCAACATGTACACTTGACCAGACGGATAAAACAGTACAAGATAGCTGAAAATAGAACTTCTTCCCTTATTAAATAAAAAAAGTCAACTGTTTATAATCTGGAAACAATACATCTCACAAAAAAGTTGTAGATCCCACTGAAGATGCCTCTACAATAAAAGGCTTAACGTGTGTGAGAGAAATAAAATGCGTTTTTTTTTTCACCTTCAAAAACTAAGAATCTTCCATCAGAAGTTTACTCCCTACTGTATCCGTCATTCATTACTTTACCAGTTCCAGCATACGCTTTGCAACCAACAAAAATCTCCTGAAAACCTTGGTCGGAACCGGGGAATTGGGACCAGTTTAATTTATTTCTGGGATGTTGTCCCAGACTAAAAACATCGTCAGGAGGGCACGTGCGTGCTCGCTGAGTTACACTAGTAAATTCGCAGAGATGAGCCAGACCAAATTACAGTGCACAAGCGTCTCCCTAGAGCAGTGTTCTGCAAGCTGTGGGCCACGACCCAGGGGTGTCGCAAAGTGTTCTTCAGAGGGGAGGGAAGGGGATACAACTTGCACAACCAAACAACCAGAGCAGTGCAAGTCTGGCTATTGAGGATTTTCGCAATACCACAATTGCCTAAGAAAAGTGAAATTTATTTTATACGAAAATTGCCTAATTCCTTGTTATCATTTCTGATTTGAACAGAAGAGACATATTTACAATAAATACTCCATGTTAACGATGTATAAGCCTGATAACTGTTTTCAAGAACCTATCGATAGCTAAATTGATAAGAAGTAATTAGTAATTTTGAGAAATTCGGAAAAAGTCTCTACTTCTTAAGAAATTGTCTCTGTAGTGGGACTTACAGAGCATAATTCGCTTCCGAATGTTATCAGCAAAGCGAAGCATTCGTCATGCAACATATATTTCTCTGTCGAATTTAATATAAAAATAGGATAATGTACTGCATTCCGAAAAACAGACTAAAAGCTTCACTCTGTTATGAAGAATACTGTACCTCCCTTCTTTACAGGAATGTTTTATCAGCAGAAGAAAATATAAAATTCACTGTCCTTGAATTCACACGCGTAGTTGTGATACAGTACGGTGTGGGCGGGGACGTCAGAATGTTTCTGCCAGGAAGGTCGAGCGTCGAGAACTCAGAAAGGCTGAAAAAACAGCGCCTTCGAGCAGGCGTGATCAGCAGTCGGCTAGGCGAGCACCAGTGCTGGTTGTCGCTCAGTGCCTGGGCCGTGGCCGCTCGCGGCTGAATGGGGCTGACAGCTCAGGCGTCGTGACGGACTGCAGCAGAGCAGGGGAGGCGAGAGCAGGCGTTGTCTTCACACCACTAAGCACAACGTCGTTCTCGCTTAGGGCCGGATCCACACATTGGACCCAACGTTGGCGCCAGCAGTGTTCGTCCAATGTGTGGATCGGTGAAATAGCGTTGGAACCAACGTTGGCGCCAACGTTGGTACGGCTCCGTTGCTTGTCGGTATTTCGACCAAACATCAAAGGACGTTGGGCCAATATGGGTACGTCGTCCACACATTGGCGCCAACGTTTCATTCTGTCTTTGTCGCCTGCTCATCTCGAAACTGTTACTTTCTTCGTTCGTTCTTCGTCGCCATTTTAAAGTTTCGAAGTCTCTGTAAATATTAGAACTGTATCAGAAAGTGATTAATTTGAGAAAGAAACCTCAAAAAACGAAATGACACAGCAAAACTTAGGCGCTAATTGTGAAATTAAAAACTTTCAAGACTTTCGACACACTCCATTACTGAATTTAATTTTTAAAATTAACAGTACAGTACTTAATATTTCATGTCAAGCTTTAAATATCGTTCTGCAAACTTCAAGCACTACTAGTGATATCAATTACATGGTTATTTAAAAAGGGAAGTGTAGGCTTTTAATATTGTCTCCTTTAGCAAGAAATCGAAGCGTAATACGAAAAGAATTGCATCCCTCCAAAACATCTCTTTCTTTCTTTTTTTTCTTTTTTTTTTTTTTTTCAATCATTTAAAGTAGCAGGTCAAAGTTTTTATAAAGTGTATCGTTTACTTGTAGCATATTTTACAAAAATTAATGATTTCGTTCCGTACTTAAATGTTCGGTAGGAATTGATACACCTCCCCATCATCTTTTACATATGTTTCCTAATTTGATTTACAATGACAAAATGTAATTATTCACACTCAAAAGCGTTAATGCATTGGCCGCGATTTGTGCGTCAGATATGATTTCGTTGGCTCTCGACGAATTCAACTGAATATTGGCTCCAATGTGTGGACGCTGTCTCAAAAATATTGGCCAATGTTGGCGCCAGCGTTGGTACCAATGTGTGGACGCGGGGTATCTCTAGACGTGAGCGCGTATGCCCAACACCGTGTGAAGAGAAGGTCTGCGCACTGGCGTGCCACGTCACGCACAGTAGGTCGCGAGCGCGTAGCTCACTGGCTGGCTGATGGGGCACAGCCCACAGCCTCACATCGGCCAGCCAGTGAGCTACGCGATCGCGACCTACTGTGCGTGACGTGGCACGCCAGTGCGCAGACCTTCTCTTCACACGGTGTTGGTATGCCCGCCACGCAGTACGTAACGTACAGAGCACTTGTATTAACGTCGAAAAAATTTAGTGCGATGGCTTCAAAGTTGAAAGCAGATACATCAACGTCAATGTTTCTTATATGCAACTGTCTGAAAATACTTAGCATGCTTCAAAATTAAAAAAAAAAAAAAAAAAAAAAAAAAAAAAAAAAAAAAAAAAAAAAAAATTTGAACGGCATTACAATATCTTACATAGGCACTTGCAAGATGAAGAGCAGCTAGCGGAGGTCCAAAGATTAAAGAACTTACTACTAACAAAGAGAGGGTCTGACAAGTCGGGCATAGATTTCAATCAAATTTTGCATAGACGTTCGATATTGCTTTTTGGTACACAGTAGTTTCTGAAAAATCAAGGTCATATTTTATTGTAGAAAATCGCGTTTTCAATGCTATACATGGAAAGATCGTCTAAGGATGAGCATTCTTTACGAGTATATATGGAGCCAAAAGTTAATGACGTTCGAGTAATTAACGTTTTTTTTTGTTTTTTCGTGCTGTAGCTTGTGTACTCGTAAATGTGTACGACATTCCGAGCGCCGTCGCCAGTTGAGAGGTCTACAGCTTCGACTGTCAATCCGTGGACCCATGTTCGAACTTCCATCGCGGATATTTTTGTTAGATTTTGATCGATATATTTTATAATATTCTCATACTGTAATACCTTTTCTTGCCTTATTTTGAAGCGGGGCATCGGGACCTGTGATTAACACTGAATCAAGTGTATCATCTGTTTACAGCTGTTTCATTGATGATACACATTACAAAAACAATAAAAATTAGAAATAAATTGTATTTTCTCTTTCATACATCACTTTCAAACAATTAATTTTCTTTAGAATAGATGATTCAACCACCAAGGAGTGTAACATCGCCGTAGAATACATCAGTGGCCGTTGAGTCAGACTGCTCGGCAATTCGCCGTTGCGAAGTTACTGTTTTGGGATTCCTGCCTCCCTCACTGCCCCTCACAACTCATCCTCTGCCGTTAAGCCGTCCTCACACGGGACGTGTTGTCCCAACGTGGCGCAGGCTAGACGTGCGGTCTACCTAGTATAGCTACAGCACGCTCTGAAACCACCCGCTACATCCCACGGAACACAACGTTCCGCTAATCGTGATTTGCTTTGCGACCGCAGCGCTCTCCAACGCCCGTTGCGGGTTGGCGCATTGATCATTGTGTTTACAAAGATGGATGTGCGTAAAATTACACGGTAACTCTCTTAGCCATCGCCGGAAAAACCGAAATGCTTTCTTATGCTTGCATGTGGCATGCAATACTCTTACAGAAATTGTATTTTTTTTTTTCTTTTCTTGGATAAGCACTAAGACGGTACGTGTATCTAAAAGCGGTTGAGAATAATAACGAAATTTACGGCAAAATCTCTTTTGGCAAAAATTCTTTAACTGTCAATGGTGAAATACATCATTTGCACCAGCTCTTGTTGTCTTGCTCTTATATTCCCATTTTCCACGTTGTACATATTCTGTATATTCGGAGATAATAGGTTCTGACCAGCTCGACAATGCTCGTTGTGATAATTTTTGCTTTTGGTATTGTACGTAAACACTGTTTGTTCCTCCTACAACGCAACTGCTTCTAAAACCACGCGCTAGCCATGTTCACTGAACTATTCCAACAGTGTACTGAACTGCAACTTAATTAAAACACCTTGGGTAAAACCGAGTGACGTGCGGTACTGTCTTAATTTTTTTTTTTCAATGGCCTAGATCGAAAAACTCAACAAATTCTCTCGTGGACAAAGTTCGCTTTTATTTCTAACAAATAACGTCGAATACCGAATATTATAATTGTTTTAAATTAACAAATCAGTTGTAATAACCATAATTAAACGAAATGGTTAAAAATATCTGGGAGAGCGAAGATGCAAACCTGTTATTTACATCTCTTTTCCTCCGCAGCTGGTGACGCTAACCACTACGGTAATAACAAGGAATATCGGATATTATACTTAGATTATAAGGAAGAACCAGAAACGTTAAGGAAACAAAGAATGAAAAAAAAAAATCTCTCGGAGATGCACAGACCTATTTCGACGATCTCTCTGCACCACAATCCGCAACACTACCTCTACGCTATTCCTACTATCTGGCCGATGGTTCTGAATGTCGATATACTACGCTTCTAAAACATGCTGCAATATGTTATTTATGTATGACAAAGCATCACAAAGACGCTTCTTTGATAGAGTGCGTTATACCGTAGCAAAGGAACAATACTCACATTGTACAAATTATAACACTGATACACGTTGAATGCGAGAATCTTTAAAGCTGTGAAAATAGTGTTTCCGGTAATTTATTGTAACAAATCATATCTAAAATGACGCCTTTTCAAAATTTCTTCAATATTCTGACGCTTTCAAAAATTTTATATTCATACATATTACACTACAACGAAGGAAGGCACGAAATACGGAGTTCCGTTTGCAATATACATTGAAGATCTCCTGAAACGTCTGAGTTCAGCTACTTATGCTATCAGAGTCATTCCAAAATTTGGTGATATAAATCTCAGTAAATTAGCTTACTACGCCTATTTTCATTCACTGCTTTCATATGGGATGATATTCTGGGGCAATTCAACATTGAGTAAAAAAGTATTCATTGCACAAAAGCGTGTAATCAGAATAATTGCTGGAGCCCACCCAAGAGCATCCTGCAGACATTTATTTATGGATCAAGGTATACTCACTGTCGCTTCACAATATATATATATTTACTCATGAAATTTGTTGTTAACAATCCGACCCAATTCAAAAGTAATAGCAGTGTGCATAGCTACAACACTAGGAGAATAGATCATATTCACTATTCAAGGTTAAATCTAACTTTGGCTCAGAAAGGGGTGAATTATGATGCCACACAAGTCTTAAGTCACTTACCAAGTAGCATCAAAAGTCTGACAGATAGCCAACTAGTATTTAAAAAGAAATTACAGGAATTCCTGAATGGCAACTCCTTCTACAATGTATGTGAATTTTTAGATGAAACTAAAAAAAAAAAAAAAAAAAAAAAAAAAAAAAAAAAAAAAAAAAAAAATCCTTAAAATCTTGATTGTCAAGCATAGACAACATTTACTAAACTGACACGTTCCACATCATTACGAAATGTCGTATATATGATCTATGGAACAAGTATTAACCTAATCTAATCTAATATGACGGCTCAAATGTTCTGCTTGTCACGTAAAAACCAGGTCGCTTCTCATTGGCCACGTTCCACTCCACGAAGCAAAAACCTAGCATGCTGGATCCTTCATTCCACGCTTCGCAGGGCAGTGGAACGTGGAATTCCACGCTGCAACGGCACCACGTCCTCCTCCACGTGCGTTACCACGTCCCGTGACAGGACGGCATTAGCGGCCGACAGCTCACTGGCGTGTCGCGAGCGCGAGCCAGCTTGCTCGAGCAGATTGCTGAGCGGGCGAGTCCTAGAGGAGCCGCAGCCGGGAGCGCGGTATCCCTTGCGTCCGTGACCTGGAATGGGCCGCCTCCTTTTTCTGTATACCTCGCTCCAGTCCGCCTGCGATAGCTAGACCTCATGCGTGGCGAAGCTGAGAATGGGGTTCAGCGCGTTAATGAGCTGGATTGCGCTGAAAGTGGCGATCAGAGAGACGCGTGCCCCCGTGTAGTGTCGGCACGGCACGGCACGGTCAAGTACCTCGCTGTGGACGCGCGGCTGGCTCGCCGCCAGCACTTGGAGGGGAAAGCGGCAGGTCGACTGCGCCGCCGCGCGGCCTTGGACGCTTCTGCACAATGCGACACTTCTGCCAGGTTCGGGGCACGCAGCTACCGGTACCACAGAGTAACACATATTTGTCTGTGCTGATACCCATACCGGCAGCCGATAAAAGGTGCTAAAGCCGAACTTTCAAACGCGCTTTGCACCGACCTCGCAATTTTCTATGAGCGCTACCGCGACAGGTGAATAGGCGTTCAGTTTCACTATTTCACTGACCTTTCTTTACGATGTCTTAAGACTGAATCTACGTCAAATTTTGATAGAATCAGTGACTCGAGAGTAACAATAAAACTATTTATATACATGTGGGGTCTGTTCCTTAAAAAAAAAATTATTGTATACAATCAGCTGCCGCCAATTACGTTCAGTACTTAACAGTACTTATCAAGTGTTTTCAGTATCGCGTCGTGTACACACACAAACACACACACACACACACACACACACACACACACACACACACACACACACACACATATATATATATATATATATATATATATATATATATATATATATATTGCTGTTCGTTAGTCTCGCTAAAACTCGAGAATGGCTGAACTGATTTGGCTAATTTTAGTCTTGAAATATTTGTGTAAGTCCAGGGAAGGTTTAAACGGTGATAAAATATGGAAACGTCGTCCGGAAAAGGGGAAAATCTGGAAAACCTGAAACAGCTTTTTCCAGTGAGCTATCAATACCGTTCGTCCAATTGCGTTAAAATTTTGTATATTTCATGATGAAAACAAGAGGAACGTTTGCATCAAATAAAAATTTGCATAAGTCGCCTTTAAAGTAGGAAAATATAGGAAAAACCGAAAGCGATTTTTTTTCTATGAATAAAAATCAATTGCCACATGGTTGTAAGAGCAGCACTTCAGTACGGCTTGACAGGACAACATTTGTATGAAATAATTTTTTTCGAAAATCTACAGGAAAATTGGAAAATTTGTGAAAAACTGAAAATGCGTTTTTTATTGTGTTTTTGATTGAATACAGCACTATAACTGACTATTCACCCGACGGAGAGGGGTACTTCTATTTTTGTTTTGTTCATTATGGTGTTGCAAAAGTTTTCAGTAAAAGAATTGGACAGTTACAAAGGAAAGTTTCAAATGTTTGTATAGCTTATGGGACTTAACTGCGGGGTCATCAGTCCCTAAACTTACAAACTACTTACGAACTAACTAATTCTAAGTACGATACAAATATCCATGCCCGAGGGGGGATTCGAACCCCCGACCGTAATGGCCGTGTAGACCAAGACTGGAGCGCCTCAGTCCCCTCGGCCACCACAGCCGGCACAAAGGAAAGTCACAAAATTCTAAATAAGTTCCTATTTCAATGTGTTTCTAAATGTACTCAACACTATAAGGTGAGATCCGTTCATCCGATTGCGACAAAATTTTGATCGTTTGACGTTCATTCGTCTGATTGCGATAAAATTGTGCACATTTAACGTTCAAAGCGAGATCTAGGTTTGAGCGAAGTGAAAGTTCGGAATAGTTGGCCAAAAAATAGAAAAAATTTGTGGAAAACGGAAAGAGCTCTTTTCTTTGGGATATCAGTATCATTCCTACGATTGCGATAAATGTTTGCACATTTCACGTTCAAAGTAAGAGTACATACATATTAGAAATTGCGAAGCATTGCCGGATCGACTAGTTGGTTTATAATGTTCACACACTCACCTTCAAATCCCACAAGTACAAGGTATATTCAATAGCGGCACTTCGTAAAGTTGTGTATCAAGTTAAACTATTTCCCTGTGCAACTTACGAAATAATATATGCCAGGTAAAGTTTGCGAATTATGACTCCATAACAAACGTTACACTTTCTACCGAGCTATCAACAGATTTCATTCTATTATTTTCCTTATAGTTAGAGCAAAGAGATACAATTTTCTATGTAACAATAGCTTTTCTATTATAAAATTTAATCTTTTAAACCAGCTGTGTACAAATCAAACTAAATCACATTTCTAATCAATTTAGTTTGGGAGCTACAATCCGTGAAACTTTCAGGGGCATTGCGTTATGTATCCGCCCCTGAAAGTATGATTGGTTTTAGTTCACAAACTAAACGAGACGAAAATGTGATTTAAATTGATTTGCATACATCTGGTGTAAATGATTCGAGTTCATAATAGAACAAAAACTATTGTTCCATTTAAACGATTTCATGTCTTTGCTGTACCGTAACACTGCAAAATTGACACAATTAACAATGTTCGTAGCTCCGCACAAATTTCTTATGTAAAGTTGCCCTTAAAACGTTCCCCGCTACCTATTATTATGTAAGTTTCGGAGACAATCACCTTAACCTCAAATCCACTAATCGCAGACGAATACTCCATAAACTATAACCTGAGAGAGCAAAGGGTAAAAAAGGAAACAGGCCAGCAAATCTCTTTCCACAACCCTGAATAAAAAGTAAAGAATAAAAAGTTATAGCAAGATAAACATAACTTACACGAGTATAAAGATCTGACGTCATTAAAAAACATGGAGTACAAAACACAGTGCATATTTGATAATAAATGCGTCTTCACTGAGTCAGATAATGAAACGCACTTATATCAACTCTCGAATTTTATTTACTTCGGCCTAGTTTTCGGCTTATTACGCCATCATCGGAAAAACAACCGACTATTGTCGACAAGACACGGTAGTTCGTAGGTTACCAAACATTATGCTCAAAAAAGTACATAAAAATGGTCGTTGGTTACGACATTAGGTGATAAGTTTTCACTTTCTTCTCACGTTATATATGGTGTTCAACAAACTTCCTATGTTTAAAATACAGGTCATGACCCCTCAAAATGTACCATTGATTATAAAACAATATTATTTACGTATTTTAGGTAGCATAAGTAACGCATGTAATTTTCGCCTTTCTTAAACCAAATGTTGTTAATTGATAATAGGCCTAAGCAAGTTTATTGAACACCGTATGTAACGTGAGAAGAAATTGACAACTTATCAACCAATGTCGTGAACAAACACCATGTGTTTATATACATCTTTGAGTATAATGTTTGGTCATCTATGTACTAGTGTTCCTTGTTAGCGCTAGTCAGTTGTTTACTGATGATGGCCTAATAAGCCGACTAGTGCCAAGCAAATAAAATGTAAAACTTCCTGGCAGATTAAAATTGTGTGCTGGAACCGGGACTCGAACCTGGGACGGTTGCCTTTCGCGGGCAAGCGCTCTACCGACTGTGCTATCCCGACACGACTCACGATGCCGCCTCACAACTTTACTTCCGCCAGTACCTCGCCTCCTACTTTCCAAATTTCACAGAAGCTCTCCTGCGAACCTAGCAAGACTAGCACTCCTGGAAGAAGGATATGGTGGAGACATGGCTTAGCTAAAGTCTAAGGGATGTTTCCAGAATGAAACTTTCACTCTGCAGCGGAGTGTACGCTGATATGAAACTTTCTGGCAGATAGCTCAGTCGGTATAGCGCTTGCCCGCGAAAGGCAAAGGTCCCAGGTTCAAGTCCCGGTTCCGGCACACAATTTTAATCTGCCACGAAGTTTCACATCACCACACACTCCGCTGCAGAGTGAAAGTTTCATTCTGGAAATAAAATGCAGCAGAACGAATTTTTTTAACCCTAAATATGGAATTTTTCAACAACGAAGTGGCAGAAGAATACGCACAAAAGTTTGATATAGTTTGTCAGTAAGACACAAACATTCCATATGAAGAAACGCACGACAACAGAACTGGTAGAAGATCGTAACGACATGAAAATAATTGTAGGCGCCAAAGCTGACAGAGGAGGGATACAGATTAGACACTGGGGAGACGACAGAGACGTCAAAAGACTTGTCAGAAAAAGGTTACGAGCAGATCAGCAGGCTATCACCGGCAAGACTGACCAACGGGATTATGACACACACAAGGGGTCAAGTCAACAGCACCGTGGACCACATGAGCCAGCGTTGGCCTAGAAAGACCACAAGTCCATCCAATAACTGGAGGCAAAAATATGTACAGTAAAAACACAAGTCGTAGTAGAGCGGTTGAGCGTTCCAAGGCGCCTAGGTGCGAAGCGCGCCGCTGCTCGCCATCGGAGATTCGAGTCCCCCCCCTCCCAAAAAAAAAAAAAAAAGATCAAATGTTTGTAAATCTATGGGACCAAACTGCGTGGTCATCAGTCCTTAGCTTACAAACTACTTAAACTAAACTAACCTAAGGACAACACACACACACACACACACACACACACACACACAAACACGCACGCACATGCTCCAGGAAGGACTCGAACCTCCGACGGCAAGCAACCGCGCGCTCCGCAGCGAGGCGCCTTAGACCGCTCGGCTACTCCACCGCAGCACGAGTCCTCCCTCGGGCATGTATTTCTTGTCCTTAGCATAAGTTAGTTTTAGTACTTTGTAAGCCTAGAGACTGGTGACCAGAGTAGTTAAGTCCCGTAGATGTACAGTTTTTTTCCTTTCGAAACACGCAGCGGCATATCGTGGGAACAAGTCCCGCCAAACTGGGTCTCTTTCGGTTAATTTTTATACGAAATTGAAACAGAGTTATTAATTACTGTTTGTGCACGCTGAACAGCGTAAACAGAGATAGACAGGTTGAGATTTCGGGACTGATTTGTAACTGAACAACAGGAGGACAGCAGTCAACGAAAGGAAGTGCTGCTGAACGAAGATCGGTGAGCTTGAACGAGGAACGAGTCATTGTCCGGAAAGGAACGAGACCGAGGAACGGCGGTGTCGGAACGACAAACGAAATCTACTGCGCGCGCGCGCATACACACACTCACACTCAGACACACACACACACACACACACACACACACACACACACACACACACACACACAAACCGCTTACATAGTAGTCTAATCTACGAATACACCGCGCAAGGAATGGTGACCGATCTCAACATTCACTGCATTGTTTGGTTGGGGTTTGAAGTAACTTCTGTTGTCTGTTAAGCTTATAGGACTTAACTACTGGGTCATCAGTCCCTAAACTTACAAACTACTTATTTACTACCTTATACTAAGGACGGCACAAATATCCATGCCCGAGGGGGGATTCGAACCCCCGACCGTAGTGGCCGTGCAGACCGTGACTGGAGCGCCTCAGTCTCCTCGGCCACCGCGGCCGGCATCAGTTTTGCAGCGGAGAAAGTAAAAGCCCATAACGACACAGTTTAATTCACTAGATACATTTATTCGGAAAAATTCTATTTATACGAAACATATTTACGTATATTTACACAAAATACAAATATTTCGAATGCTTTTGTTTACTGCAGGCGCGCCAGAGTACTAGCAAAAGGTGAAACAGTGGACAGGCTCGACACGAGATACAAGTGCACTGCTACGACCTCTTGTAAGTTTTAGAGCATTGCACCCCTGAAGATGCAAGCGATACCAATGTTGTCAGTCTTCCAAATGTCTAGCCAGTGCAAAATGGTGTACGTGCATCCATACAGAATAAATACTTATACTCTATGCGACCGACAGCTGAGGTAAATGACAAATATCCGTCCGCCATTTTAGATGCAGATTCTTTGTTCAAAGAAAATTGGACAAAGATTCTCTGTGAAAGAAAATTTGATAGTGTAATATCGGCTTAAGTGAATGTACTTATGCTTTTCGTGTTGTGTGACACACATCCATGGCAAAGTACATTGATGACGTAGTAATGCGTAACTTACTTTGTGGCCTCTTCTCGCGTGTGTGCGTTGGCGACATAGTTGGGCCTACTGTTGGACTCGACGGTGTCAGTATTAGAAAGTGGGGATAAACTCTAGTCTCCGATACCGCTTTGACCAATGACGTCATATATAACGTCATACATAATCGAGAGATACTACGAACACATGTTTACCACAATACGGTATCGGCAGTTAGATTTGACCTAAATAGGTCCAATCTACTTAATAACAACACGTCCTCACGTACAAAAAAAAAAAAAAAAAAAAAAATCCCTGTTTAACCTATACCTAACCTTCTTAGGGCTACGCTAGAGGTAACTTTTTTAAAGTGAAAGTTAGGGTGTCTTCAGAAATATCAGACACGTAAACAGTGAGCGATTTTTGAAACCACGCGCGGGACGGAATGACGTAAAACATGACGTCACTGGTCAAAGCGGTATCGGAGACTAGATTTAACCCGAAAGTGGCGCGTTTGAAACGTGAAACCAAGCGCGACGTCGGTACCAGCCCGGTATTCACCTAAGAGAGTGGGTATCCGCCTAAAAAGCATACATTCAGGCCGGCCTGCACAGCGACCCTGTGTCGATACTCCCCCCTGAGGATTCGATTCCGGACCGAGGGCGCGTCCCCAAGTCCCGGAAGACGGGCTCAAAGCACGTGTTACCCAGGTCTTCGACGTACTAATATTATCTTCTTTAAAACCGTCTCTAATGCCTGTTTCATTCAAATAAAAACGTCTAGCAATCACGTAACGTTTACAGCGACAAATATATCTAGTCAAGTCTGATTACATATAGAAATCTTGGTGCTCTGCGACTGTTTTCAAATCTTTAGAAGATACAGTGATTTCATAAAATGTATTTTGAACTTTATCAAAATTTACCACTGTCACAGTAAATTATACCTGAAGTGCTGCATCTGATCTGGGTAGACTGCTAAGTAGGGCAAGGACAAATATTTTGTTATATAGTGTTCTGAACTGGTAAATCGTATTTGGGTATACCCCTTTTTAATAGTGCTATTTCCGTAAACGTGTATTTCCGTTTCTAGGCCGTGAAGGTCAATTTGAACGACTGATTACTTGATTAGTAACTAACTTTTATCTAGAATTAATGCCTTGATCGCATTTGTTTACATTCTGGTAACCGCTTTCGATCTTTTAGATGATGATCCTCAGATCATGCTCGAGAAAGCAACCTTGAAAATGCGATGGTTAGAAATAAATAAATGCAATGAAGACTATTTTGAAACTAATTTTAATCTCTGGGTATGAGGTCGCCAAGATATGCAAAACAATGATTTTTACTTTTCTCCGAAATATGTTACTACACTTCCGTGCCATCATCAATTTTTTTTATAGCTGTGAAAATCAAAATACATTATTTTAGTACTTACGTATCATGTGTGAATATTAGGCCTAAAAGTCACATGTCTTATTTTTTTGTTATTATGTTGGTTTCAAACTTGGTGGTTATTTAGGTAGGTATTTTTGTTTGTTTGTTAAGCTTATGGGAGTTAATACGGGGCCATCAGTCCCTAAACTTACAAACTACTTATGAACTACTTACGAACTAAGACGGCACAAATATCCATGCCCGAAGGGGGATTCGAACCCCCTTCCGTAGTGGCCGTGCAGACCGTGATTGAAGCGCCTCAGTCCCCTCGGCCACCGCGGCCGGCAGGAAGGTAGGTATTTCAAAACCAGATATTATGAACACCTCAGGACACTAAAAAGCACATATGCAGACCACCTAGTAGCCCCAAGCACCAAGCAACTAAAATAGATTTGGAAATATTAAAATGAAGCTGCAACCTGTATCACTAACTAACAATGGAAGATAACTACAAGTTGCAAAAATAAATAACAAAAGGAGAATTAGTTATGAGTTACTATAATGCACTATGTGAAAATACATTATTTAACATATTAAAGGAGCTATATAGAAATGACACCGACAGTTAAAACGTACAGACGTACTCCTAGCCACACCCATACGCACAAATAGACAGAGAGAGAAAATAAAATTGAGACCCATCTCCATTCCTAGCAGAGAACAAATGAAGGCCAAGTGGTAGGTGCGCATTATAACAAAGCATACACAGTTGATTTTGCCAAAGTCTGAAGTGATGGTGAAAGGAAAAAAGTCTACGAAATACGTGTATTGTTTGCGAGTTGTCCACAGAAACTAAGAAGGGAAAGTGTGCTCCGAAACGAACCGTAAGTAATAGACGATACAGCCTGATGGTGCAAATATCCCTATTCACGATTTTACCTTTTCACACTCGAAATAGCGTGTCAACTTATGACAATGTTCACAAAGAATTACTTGTTTGTAAATGACAACGCTACCATTACGCAAGCCGGCCGAGCGTTCTGCCGCGCGTCAGTCACCCCCCTCGGGCATGGATATTTGTGCCGTCCTTAGTCAAGGTAGTTCATAAGTAGTTTGTAAGTTTAGAGACTGATGGCCCCGTAGGTAAGTCCCATAACGTCTACAAACATTTGAACATTTTGCTACCATTATCTTTCGTGTAACAAGGGTTCTACATTACCAGTAAATGTGAAGCCGAGGTAATAAAATGTGCGCCGCCGTAGTCCAGTGGATAGGGTGGTACATTGTTACGCAGGAGGTCCGGGCTCGATTCCTGGCTGGGTTGGAGATTTTTCTCCACTTGGTGACTAGGTGTTGCGTTGTCGTCATCATCGACGCGCAAGTCACTTAAAGACTTGCACCAGGCAGGCCGAACGCGATCCCAGCGGGGTCTAACGGCCACGAAATCACGAATCATTATGAACAAAAAATGACTTTTGAATCTTAGGTCTAATATTCATATGTAGGTTAGAATGTTAATATTGATATGTTTATATTTTTACAGCTACAAATAAATATAAAAAAAGTCTAAGGAGAGGCACTGAATTAAAATTTATGCGGTGGCCGGGATTCGAACCCGGCATCTCCTACTTACTAGGTAAGTGCTTAAGACCAATCAGCTAACACCGCATTGTAGCCAAAGCAACTAAACGTGCTTTAAGACAGTCCGTGTATTTGCTTTGGCTACAATGCGGTATTAGCTGAGTGGTCTGAAGCACCTACCTAGTAAGTATGAGGTCCCGGGTTCGGATCCCGGCCACCGCATAAATTTTAATTTAATGCCTGTCCTTATGTTTATTACCGGTGGTACAAAGAGACAATGTTGTCTCAAGGGATTGTATTAATTGTTGATATAAAATAAGCCACTGATGATAGCACAGAGTTACCGAAACATGTTTGGGTGAAAAGTAAAGACAGTGATTCAAATGTTCAAATGTTTGTTAAGCTTATGGGACTTAACTACGGGGTCATCAGTCCCTAAACTTACAAACTACTTATGAACTACCTTATACTAAAGACGGCACATATATCCATGCCCGAGGGGGGATTCGAACCCCCGACCGTAGTGGCCTTGCAGACCGTGACTGAAGCGCCTCAGTCTCCTCGGCCACCGCGGCCGGCGACAGTGATTCAGTGACGGCTTGTTCACGGCAGGTGTTGTCATTATTTGAAACTTCCGGCTGAGATGCCGTGGTCCACGCTTATAATTGTTGTTGTTGGGTGTTTAAAGGGGACTCAACTGCTGGGTTATCAGTCCCCTCACGCTTATAAAACTTTTCCCCTGACGTTTCGCCTTCGACTGCGGAAGGCATCCTCAGAGGCGAAGCGGCAGACAGTGTTTCGCATATCGGGCGGAGCCCCTACTATACGCAGAATTTTTGACTGCAGACACGGAAATGGCAGGTTTGTTACGCCCTCCTGTAGAGGCGGTGGGATAGTGGATCGTGTGCCAGCTGTGAATGACGCGGCAGACGGCGCGCGCGACGTGGCAACGTGGCGGCGGACGCGGCCCGCCCACCGGCCTTCTCCTCGCCTCTGCTCTGCTCTCCCGCGGTCCGACACCTCCGCCGCCGCCGCTGCTGCTGCCCAGTCATCCGGCAAGACCCGACCCGCTGCGCACGCGCCCGCTTGCCAACCCGCGCCTCGCCGCCGGCATGCAAACGACACACTGCCGCTGCCACGCCGCACTCCCCACTATCAGTTGGGTGCTCAGCCTGCGACGGAACACGAGGACGCGTGCCGCGAAGCGGCGTGTAGAGGGCGAGCTAGCGCACTTGACATCACGCGGCCACTCGCCGAACGACGGTTCCGACCCCCGTCGGGGCAACACTCAAGAAAACCGACTCTTCGAATGTTTGTTAAGCTTAAGGGACTTAACTACGGGGTCATCAGTCCCTAAACTTACAAACTACTTACGAACTACCTACAACTAAGGACGGCACAAATATCCATGCCCTCGGGGGGGATTCGAGCCCCCGACCGTAGTGGCCGTGCAGACCGTGACTGAAGCGCCTCAGTCTCCTCGGCCACCGTGACCGGCGAAAAACCAACTGTCAAAGTAGCGAAATACCAGCGTTGCGGCAAAAGTCACGCCAACTATTTTTTTTTTCCTTGCAGATACTAGTTCAAATGTTTGTAAATCTATCGAACCCAACTGCGTGGTCATCGGTCCGTAACTTACAAACTACTTACACTAAGGTGAACTAAGGTCTGCACGGCCGCTACTGTCGGGGGTTCGAATCCTCCCCCCCCCCCCCCCTCGGGTATGGATGTTTGTGTCGTTGGGCCGCGGCGGATTATCCGCGCGTGCTGGAACGCCGTGTTGCGGTGCGCGTGGCCGTCTGCCGTTGGGGGTTCGAATCCCCCCTCGGGTATTGGTGTTTGTGTCGTTTTTAGTATAAGGTAGTTCATAAGTAGTTTGTAAGTTTTTAGGGACTGATAACCCCGCAGTTAAGTCCCTTAAGCTTCACAAACATTTCATTTGAACAAACATATGTTTGTGTCGTTTTTAGTATAAGGTAGTTCATAACTAGTTTGTAAGTTTAGGGACTGATAACTCCGCAATTAAGTCCCATAAGCTTCACAATCATTTGAATATTTGAACTAACTTAAGGACAACACACACCCATGCCTCAGGGAGGACGCGAATCTCCGACGGCGAGCAACCGCGCGCTCCGCAGCGTGGCGCCTTAGACCGCTCGGCTACTCCACCGCGGCGCAGATACCAGTCCGTTTGGCAAATGTAACATATACAGACAAAAGGACAAGGTGTTAACTACAAGCGTGGGCAATGAATATCACTCAAAAATCGTAACACACTAACCCATTACGGTAATAGACAGGGCAAAAGAGCCTTCCGCGGTGCAAAACAAAACACAGTAGACATGTTGTGGAACTTTAGAGCTTCCTTCTGGTTAAGGCTCAGTTCGTTAATTCGTTCGGACACCCCTTAAACCACGACCTATCGCTTTTTTTTTTCTCACTTATTGTTCTATTGCTGGGAAAGACTTTGCTGCAATGGGAGTTCATTAATGTTTACCATTGATGTTGCTTCTCCTCTGCTGAAATTTGAATTTTACATTTTATTCTGTGCCCTTAACGCAAGTTGAAGCCTTTTCTTAAATTTTAATTATCGTGGCTATCTTTAAATGGTTTAAAGTTTATCTTTTTTGGCAAGATAGTGTTTATATTGTCATTTGTGTTTCCTGTTGGGTTTTAATAAACATTGCGTGCTTGAAATACTACATGTGAGGTAACCCAACCCAGACCTCCCTAATTCCGCATTGGTCTGTCCTTATGAATGCACTGCTTATATTAATTCAACGCGAAAATCAGTAACCCTCTTGTAATGACAATCTCGAACACAGTACACATACAGTTGACGTGTCAAACCCCTCGAAGTCCTCCCCTAATACTGTCACTAGACGCTGCCAGCCACATGGGAGGCGCTGAATAGCATCCGCCTATCCAGTAGTGGTTCGTTAACCTTTGGAATGAGATCAAAGTCACAGGGCGAAATGTCGGCAGAGTACGGTGCGTGCTCCAATTCTACCCATCCCAACGCCGCAGTAGCATTTGGGGATGGGAAGGATTGCAGCACGCACCGTACTCTCCCGACATTTCGGCCTGGCCGGCCGCGGTGGCCGAGGGGACTAAGGCGCTCCAGTCACGGTCTCCACGGCCACTACGGTCGGGGGTTCGAAGCCCCCCTCGGGCATGGATATCTGTGCCGTCCTAGTTCGTAAGTAGTTCATAAGTAGTTTGTAAGTTTAGGGACTGATGACCCCGTAGTTAAGTCCCATAGACTATACAAACATTTGAACATTTTGATTTCGGCCTGTTACTTTGTTCTCATTCCAAAGAGCTTGGCCGCGTGTGTTGACACAAGCAGGGGACTACTTTGAGGGTCTGCAGGCCCTGGTTTCTCATGTCAACTGTATTGTGTTGTGAAGGCCATATTCCTCTTTGTACTATCGTAATTAATTAGTATTTTACAATATTGCAGTGCTATTCCTTGCCAATAGATGTAGTTAACAGTTTGTCCTTTCGTCTGTATATGTCGCATGTTCCTACCAGTCTGGTATCTGCACGGAAAAAAAAGTAGTTCCCATGACTTTTGCCTCAAAACGCCAAAGAATTTTATCTAAGAAATCTCCAGCTTCGAAACGCTACCCACGGGCGGACACGAGTTCCGCAACTCACGAGACCTTCACGCCTCGGCAATTCAGTTCGGGGTGGGACTTCACAGGATAGTGGTACTCCTGAAGGGTGATCACTCACCCAAGTCGTAAAGCGCAATATTCACAAAATTGCCTGAAAAAGGACACGCAAGTGTTAACGGAACACCTACATCTAGTAAGCTGTTATTGAAGACAATGCTGCAGCGTGGTTAAATAGCCGAGGTGGTGGCGTGCTCGCTCATTCTGTGGACGATGTGGGTTCAAATCTACTTTCATGAGACTCTTTTTTAACTATTATTATTTATTTGACAATTCATAACCGTCTGCCTATTTGTATACAATATGGCAACAGCTCTATTTTGCTTTTTCCATGAAGAATTTGGTTCCTCGAAATCACAAAGAATATTTATAATCTTTCCACAGCTTATGATATCGCCTAATTTAGCAATAAAATTGTAATGACAACAGTATTTAACACATTAATTGTGAAATGCATATGGTATTATTAGACTTACTAAAAAAGTAAATAAGAAAATATGGTAAAATATATTTAAGTAGCTGCAATCACCATTTCGTAAATAAAGTTATTTATGTTGTAATTTATAACATTTTATATCAGTAATTCTATTTAAAAATTGTTATAGTTTCTGAAACAAATAATTACCATACTATATTTTCTGACCATAGGATATAATCCAGATCATCTGCATAAAGTCAGCTTCAAAACTGCCTGAGCTATTCCGTCATATTCCTAATTAGTACTCATTGACCAGTATATAAGATACGAATGAGTTGCCCTTAAACTTTAGAGCTATTTTCTCAGAATTTTTTACGCCATTGACATATGAAGTCTAATCCTAAACTCAATTTCCAACTCCGGAAAGACTCCTGTCACGCTGCGGCGGAGCGGCCGAGCGCATTTAGGCGCTATGCTACGATGCGCGAGGCAGTTCCCAGTCGGGGATTCGAATTCCTCCTCGGGCATGGATGTTTGTGTCGTCTTTAGTATAAGCTAGTTCGTAAGTAGTTTGTAAGTTTAGGGACTGATGACCCCGCAGTTAAGTCCCATAAGACTTACAAACATTTGAACATTTTTTTGTCTGCTGGTGGATACACAGAATGCTGTATCGAAGCAGACAGATGACCACACATTGTGTCACGAGCGATTTTTCTTTCTTTTTTTTTCTTTGTTTTTATTTCGGTGCCCAGACTGGGCAGGTTGGCAGTAGCATGTCATGCTGCTCTTCAGCTACTTGGATTTCCAAAGATATCACACAGCATACATGAGAAGGCAAAATGCGAATTTATATAGAATAAGATGTGCAGTTTATGGATGAAAGTTAGAATACAAGAAAGAAGTGCTGAGATTAAAACGAGCGATGGTATAAAATCGCATATATTCTGAGACAGACGAACACACTGGAGAAACAAGGCGTTAAATCAAGACAGGCGCGTCGATTGTTCTGCCGTAATCGCCGGTCGCAACAATGTAAGGATCTGAAGGACTCGGGGCGGTAGGAGGAGAAGGCTGCGAAGGGAAGTGCAAGGACTCAGGGGAAGGGAGGAAGGGGAGGCTGGGAGAGAGTGTGGAAGGACTCGCGTCAGGGGAAGGTTGGTGGGGGAGCGAAAGGACTCAGGGATGGGAGGGGGGGTAATTTGGGAGAGGGAGTGGGAGGAGTCGAGGGTGGGAGGAGGGGTAGGTTGGTGAGGGAGCAAAAGCATGCGGCGGCGGGAGGAGGAGAAGGTTGGGAGGCGGAGCGGAAGGACTTCGGGAGGAGGGGTAGGTTGGGATGGGGATGGAAGGACTTGGTGGCGGAAGGAGGGGGGGAGTCGGAAGAGGGGGCTGATTTACGAATGGCAGGGGCGTGGCAGGATCGGAATTGGTAGTAGGATAGATTTCAGGATGGAGAGCATCATCTGGTGTGGGGAGGCAACGAAATTTGCCTTTGGATAGGACAATTACAGGCTGTGTACTTCGACTATTTAACTACATTCAGATTTGAGACCCGTGCTAGTGTCAGTAATTCGCGCCGTTTTGCGGGAACGTAGGTAGTATTATTGCAATCTGTGTGTATCCCTGGGTCCGAATCTACAGTGCTGTAGAGGTCTTTGTTGTCATGACATTACACGGTACTGCAGACATCTATTTAACCTTACTTTTCTTTGCAGGTGTTGAGTAATCTTTTATGAGAGAGGTGACCGAGTTAGAATGCACGTCACACGCAGGGTTCGCCTGTTCTGACTTAAGACTATTCTGTATGTGTCACGTTTTTATCGGCAGACGACGTACGATTGGAGGCGAGTGTCAAGGCGGCCCTGTGAGGTGGGGAGGGGAGCAGGAAGCGCGCAGCCCCGGTCCTTGGAGCGCCATCCATATGTATGCGGCCGGCTACAGCGACAGCGCGCCGCTACCTCGCGGCCTCCCCACAGCCACAGCTCAGCGCACCTGTCTGCCGCCCCCGCAGCAGAAGCGTTTGGTGAGCTGGGCCAGACTGGGGGCCCGCCTCCCCATTGAGCCGTGACGGTGGAGTTGTCGCCCCGTGGCAGCGCGCCAGCCGCTGTCGGAAGCCGCGCGCCGCACACTGTGAGGCGGCCTGTTGCCACACTCACTGACACGCAGTTCGGCGGAGGACGCCGATCTACTTTGGCAACTCCTAACCTTCAGCATTCCGCCTACAATACGTGCTGCTTCAACTCTGAAAATCGACAATGCTTAGCTGTTTCGGTAATCGATTTAACGAAGCTGGTACGTTACATTCAGCTGCTCACTTGACCGCGGGAGTGCTGTTGGTCCATTTCTGCTGTTAATGTAAGAATCGGGACTGTTATGTTACATCTAAAGTTGTACTTAGACGTTTTTGTAATTATTTCCATTAATCCATGCAGGCTACTTGTTATTCCGAAGATGGCCTATATCAGGTCGAAACCAGTAATTAGAAACTGTTAATTTTTGCGATCAAGAATGTTTTTTTATAATATTAATCATACCAAATAGATCGCTGTTTTTCTCCTCTGACAATGTTGTCAAAATTAATTAAATTAGAATGGCCGAAGGTGAGTTTGAACCGCCGTCCGTGCAAATGCTAGTGCAGAAGTTATTTTTTAAAGAAATAAAACAAAGGAAGGCTCTATGTGTGACAGAATTATAAGAGGAGATAGAGGAGCTAGAAGAACTCAGTAGTGAACAGGTGAGATGGAGATGGAGAGGGAGGAGGTGGAGATGCACAAAAAGAGAGGGAAGGAAGATCGGACGGAGGATGAGATGGTGAGGGGAAGGGGGAGATAGAAAGGGGCGGGAAGATATGGACGAAGAGAGGAAGAACGGCGAGAGCGGTACAGAGAAGAGGACGCCAGGGTGTGCAGAATGTATATCCAGTTGCCATTCTCAAAGCATTATGAAATTTCTCTTTTTATAAATGTGTCCTTTCTCTTTTCTATTGAATATGTAACAAGCCACAGCAAAAACTCAGCGGTGCAGCTAATCAGTAAATAACCCCATAACAGCTGCAATACCAACTTGCGCAACAAAACCGCCACGAACTTGTGCTCCATGGTAGCATATTGCAGCTAAGTAAGTTTCATACCGCTGGCTAACAAATAGACTTAGTACGTGAAATGTTTCGTCGACAACATACAGGTTAGTTTGTGCTTCAGTAGGTGGCATAGCGATACGTGGAGCAGTGCACAAAGAGACCGCGCTGAGAGGCTGACCCGGCCGGCTAGGTGATCGCAGAGGCAAACGATAAGAGCTGCCTGCCCGCCGCTATCGGTGGCTCGCGTCTGCGGGCCAATTTGTCGGCGGAATTAGTTTGTGTTTGCCGTATCGCGCAGCAGCCAGCAGCCGACTGCAAACGCAGGCCTTAATTACGGCCCGGAATGTCCCGCTAATTGGAGTGCGCACACGCGTCTGGGCCTTACTGCGCCACTGCCAAGTGCCCGCTCTAATGTAGACCAGCTATACGGCCCTTTGACCGGAAAGTTACCAGCGCATCGGACTGCCGAGATCTGCCACTTTACCTTCCGCATCACCACTAGGCTACTGTTGGAGCCGAGTGACGAATCAAACGCAGCAGTCACTCGTACGGCTAGCATGCGGATGACTTAAGCTGGCGAACAAATCCTTCAGACCAGTGCGCTCCATCAAGGGTAGTTCCGAAAGTAAGTTACGTTTCGAATTTTTTTCCGCGGCAGGCGGTGTAGTATTTATAGATCTCTCGGCTGCATACGACACAGTCTGGCTTCAAGGATTATTGTATAATATACAAAATTCCGTGTAGTTGTGGCAAAGTTTACATAGGAACCACAAAAAGAAGCATTAATACTCGTTTGACAGAGCATAAAAGAAATTGTCGCTTGGGACAGATCGACGAATCGGCAGTGGCGGAACATGTTTTCACAGAAGGAGATCACGAGATAAAATTTGGTGATACAAGTGTGCTGGCGAGGACGTCACACTACTATACACGTATGTATAGAGAAGCAATTGAAATCCACAAACATCAATACAATTTTAATCGTAAAAAAGAAGGATTAAAATTGGACAAGATATGGCGATCGACGTTGCATAAATCACGTGACAATCGATTGCTCGCAATCGAGAGAACAAGCGATAGCCAGAGACAGCCACACATCGACGCCACGTGACGTTAGGTGGCGCCCTCTACGATCTTATATAAGGAGCGGCCTCAGCCCCCAGAAGCCAGTCGTCGACTCAGCCTCGGAAGATGTTCTCCGTGTCGAGAACGAAACGTCAGGGAGAGGAAGTTTTATAGATCGACCACGGCAACTCAGCCCGGAAGTGTTTACTGATGAAGACGCCGGCCGTGAAAGCCTTCATGGGATTATTGTATAAGCTTGCTACAGTAGTCAAATGTAAGAAGTCAGTAAAGCTCTTCTATAATATGCTATCCACAAGGCAGTACAGAGTACACATTAACGGAAAAACAAGCAAAGCCCGCATACTTAATAATGGGCTCCCACAAGGCTCTGCGCTGGCTTCTTTACTGTTTAATTTGTACGTCTCCGATATGCTGGAACTCAAATCACGGAAGTTCGCATATGCCGACGATCTGGCCACTGCCCTGCAGGGTGAGTCATTCGAACAATTAGAATCGCGCTTAAATTCTGATTTGGTGCAGCTTCATAACTACTGCAGGACCTGGCATCTGGACCTTAATGCATCAAAAACAGTAAGCACAGTGATGCATCTGAACAACAAACAAGCTGAAAGGAAGCTGTGCTTAAATATAGCAGGCCAGAACATAAGACACGAATGAGCACCGAAATACCTGGGTGTTAAACTGGACGGCAGCCTAACGTTCAAAGAACACCTGCATGACGTCAGCCAAAAACTCAGAGGCAGAGTCAATATCATTCAGAAACTCGCAGGCTCTACCTGGGGAAGCAATGCTACGACACTTCGCACTTCCTCCATGGCTCTAATCTACAGCGTTGCAGAATACTGCGCACCTGTATGGGCTAACAGTTCGCACGTCAACAAAGTAGATGTTCGCCTAAATGACACCTTGCGAACAATAACTGGAGCGTTGAGACCTACTCCTACACCATGGCTCTCTGTGTTGGCAAATATTGAACCTCCGTCACTCCGCAGACAACACGCAATCCAAAAGAGAAATGGAAAAAATTCCTGCTGACATCACACTTCCCATACACGCTGATCTACATGGCCCGACACGATTAATGTCTAGAAATCCCTTCTGGAACCACTCGTCGAACAATCGGAACACCGTAACAGAATGGAACCACCTATGGCAGCAAGCAAATGTTCACAATGGACACCTCATTAAGAACCCGGCTGATCGTGTTCCTTGTTTCAACCTCCCTCGAAGAACCTGGGTGGCATTAAACAGAATGAGAACCGGTGTTGGACGGTCCAACGAGCTGATGGCCAAGTGGGGCTACGTGGACGATCCTCACTGTGACTGCGGCGAAATACAGTCGATGCAGCAAATATTTGATTGTAAAATTCACGGTTTCCGGGACGGTTCGCTGGAGGATCTGCATAGACTTACAGACACTGCCATTTCTTGGCTTTGTAATTTAAGATTTTCCGTTTAGTTGTAAATTATTTCGACAAATTTGTGTTCTCTTTAATTCTTAATTTATAAGCATTGTAATAAGTATAACTCATTTCATAATGAATAATGTTTGGTTAGATTTGTATGTTAATTTAGTTTCTCGTTTTGAATGTGTTTAGTACTGTCAGGCATCTGGCATATCGAACGCAAAATAAAATATAAATCCGCGGCAGTGCTACGATCTCAGTTTCGCCGATGCGAAAAGGTATATCTGGCTCCAGAAGAACGAAATGTCGCCATTTGGAGTTCGCTCTCTGTGTCGTGTCAGTTCGGTACCGTTGAACGGAGACTTGTGACTAGTTTTCTAAATGCTAAGAACGTTGAACCAAGTGAGTGAGCCGGCGCGGTTCTCATGTCGTAATCCAGCGGAGAAGCCAGAAACGTAAACGTCAAATGTTGCCAACCGGTTATTAGCAAAGGCACTAGAAGCACACGCACCTCTAAGGCTCTAACCCGTGTTGCACTCACCTCATTGCATTGGCGTGCCGTCAGAGTATCAGGAAACCAGATCCTGCCTGTACACAAATAATGATCGTTTGTTCGTATGAGGTAGATCTGGCGAGTGTTGTCTCGTATAGGGCGTTGGTGGGAGACACATTAGCCTTACCTCAGGCATTATGATTTTGGATGCAATAAACCACGACTCTCGTTTATGGAAGGAACGCTGACGAGCGCTCGGTACGTGCAGAATGTTATACGACCCTTTCTATTGACATTCCTGCAACCAGAAGGTGATGTACGAACACAATAACTGGAGGTCTGCGCATATAAGTGTTATCCGCATCTGCACCACATCCGCAAGGCCCATATCCGCAACCGCATCCGCCTATGCGCCACTTTATCCTCATCGGCAAATTCGTTAAAGTTTTCAATGGGTAATAGAATAGATAGCAGTAATCAAAACTATTCCATGTATTGATATTGTTAAGAGTGTCATTTATTCGACAACCTAACTACTTTTGACTTCTCGAATGACGGTAACTGTTCTATACCTTCTCCAAAAAAGGATATTACAAACAGGAAAACATTGGCGCTCCGGAAATACACAGTAGCGTTACGGAGCCCATGTGGTCGAAGCAGTACGTCAACTGTTTAATAAAGACATCATCTCAAATATCGGTGGTTAAAAAGAACCGGCATAGTAGAGATTTTACTGTGTTTACATTTAAAAAAATGATGCGGTTCTTTCGGAGTTTTACAAAAGGGACACTTTACTTTTCCTATATTATTATTGCATGAGAGGTTACGTGACACAAATCAAATCGTCTCGTTCAAGTGTTAAAACTGCCGTCAACTTCTAATCGGTAACTGTCAGGAAGAAAAGGCAAAGTTGGCTGCAGCTACGGTTAGCCTATACAATCTAACATTGTGTACCTTCCTCTGGTGGACAGTGGGACGGTTTGCCACCGAGAAAGCACTTGACAGACAGCAGGTAAGACACGGTCGCGTAAACGGATTAGGCGCAGGTGCCTTGGGTACAGACAGCTACTTCCGCTGTGGCCAGGGGATGACGACAACAGACTTCCGCTCTACCCGGGGCCTGCAAGAATGTCCGCAGGCCTGAAGTTGTCAGCTAAGAGTTGGACAGACGTACTGGCACAGAGTAACATTTGTCTGTGGTACTGGGCAGATACGTCGCTCTTTATCCGCATATAACACGCGGCTATTCGCGTCGGAACAATTTTATCCGGACAGTAAGAAATACTGCGAATATCCGCATCTGCGCAGACCTCTAACAATAACGCTCGCCCACACTTTGCGTGCGAATCTAAAGGTGCTCTGTGAGTCGCACACCAGCATCCGTGGCCAGCACGGTCTCCATACTTGTCTACTATAGAGCGCGTGTGGGATCTGGTGGGGCGACAACAGCCACGAGCCAGTCGTCAACACAACTGTTGCTGAACTACGCGAACACGTCGAGCAGGCGTGACAGTATTCGTCATCTAGATTATAGAGGCGACACCAAGATCATCATCTGCACTGTTGCCCACGCGGTCTACTCCGTGTCCTAGTATGGTTATTTCAGCATGGATGGACATCTGTTTCGGCAGTCCCGCTTGAGTAATCAATAGACTTGCGCATAATAGTTCGCGAACGGGAGCGCTCACTTTAGTTCGCGACTCTGCCGCGAACTAGTGCGTTTTTTTAGTTCGTCCGCTCCCAGTGACGGCTGAGCGGCGTGGTCTGCGCATGCAGGTGGAGGGAGAAGTTCCCCCACCTAGCTGCTTTATGCGCTTGCTGCGTGAGCCGCTAACGATACCACGCAAACCGAAAGTAACAGTTTGTGGATAATTTCTCGCGTTTAAGTTTAGAGTTATCTCTATATCTTGGCATTATGGAATTTATTAGTCAGATATTGCAGAGTGCAGAATTCTTCAATGCAGAAATTTTGTAGCACTGAACTATGTAATTTAGCAAGGAGACGCTCACCTCGAAATGGCTCTCATCAGCAGAAGGTAAACACGTGATTTTATTTCTGCTTCGCGGCCTCTCGCTACTGCCCGTCGGTCTTCGGAAAAGAATCCAACGTATTAAGAAGCGAGATACGTTTGGCATAATAGTTCGCGACCGGTAACGCGTGTTTTAGTTCTCGACCGATTGCACATATTTTAGTTCGCGATCGATCGCGCATATTTAAAAAAATGTTCAAATGATTGTAAATCTATCGGACCAAACTGCGTGGTCATCAGTCCGTAGCTTACAAATTACTTAAACCTAAGTAAACTAACCTAAGGACAAACACACACACCCATGCCCCAGGGAGGACTCGAACCTCCACGGCGAGCAACCGCGCGCTCCGCAGCGAGACGCTTTAGAGCGCATATTTTAGTTCGCGAACGATTGCACATATTTTAGTACCTATCACGCATATTTTAGTTTGCGACCTATTGCGCATCTTTTAGTTCGCGACCGATCGCGCATGTTTTAGTTCGCGACCGGAAGCTCTCGGTTTAGTTCGCAGCTCGGCCGCGAAGTAGGTCGCTCTTTTTAGTTCGTCCGCTCGTTTTGGCTTTTGCTTCCGCTACTAAAAGAGCTGTTTCTTCTGTTACGACACTGCTGAAGACCCTAGAAAAGAAAATTTGGGACAGTGAACTATGAAACTACAGCTGAGCTGCATCTCAGCTCTAATTGATGGTAACTGGCAGAAGGGAATCACTCTATTCTGCGCGCTCTCACGTCCTTTCACTGCTCCCCGTCAGATTTCGAAAAAGGAGCGGACGAACTAAGAGGCGAGGGATCTGCGAACTATTTCGCGTAGTTGGCCTGTGGGAACGCTCTTCCGAACTAGTTCGTTCGCGAACTACACAAGAGTAGTAATCAACTGATACAGTGTGTGTGTGTGGTGTCTGGACAGTACATTAAAAATGTACTGGAGGGTGCGGTGCGTTTTTACATGTAGCGGTGCCGGCGCGTCCCCCGCTGCGGGTGTGAAGGCCGTCGCCGTCGCAGCCGCAGCAGAGCGCTTGCCTCGCGGCTCACTTTCACTGGCGATTTCACTGCCGCTGCCGCCTCGGCTTTCCCGCACTCTTCCCGCCGCCCGGCCCGGCGCGGCCTTGCGCGCCACCGGTCCACTCAACCGCTCCGCGTCTCAGCTCTTGTCATCTTGCCGCCTTACAACCAAAACGGTCTCATTCACATTTCTTAAATATACACTTCAATTTAAATGAAAACACTTTGGTTTAAACTTTACCGTGATCTATGAAACTGATTAACTGATTATTGATAGATCTGAAGCATTGAATTAAAATTTGTGGTGCGGCCGGGAATCGAACCCGGACCTCCATGCTTACTAGGCAGACGTCTTAACCGTTAGACTACCACACCACTAACGATAAAGGCGCCTTGGAATAGTCTATGTACGATTTCCCTCCACATCACAAACTTTAATTCATCTGAGGTCCGGGTTCGATTCCCGGCCGCACCACAAATTTTAATTCAATGCTTCAGATCTATCAATAATGTCTTTGACATATTTGAGACGTAAATCCGTCTCTGGGATTATTTATTTGTATTAACGATGTATTTCTGTTAACACTCACTATTGTTTATTATTCCCACAATGCGTTTCAAAAGTTTAAACCGCCATCATCAGGTGCAATTTTATTTTATACCGTGTACCCTTGTCAGCCCCGAAATACAGGCTGAATCTAAATTCGCACACTCGCGCTTCGCAGCGCGATTCCTCACCTGCCAACAATGAAAAATGTCTTCCACAAAATTTCATCCTGCGCATATTTCCGCCAGTAAATGGACGTCAAAGACTGAGATGCCCGTGTGTTCCATACGTCAGTGTGTTTCATAATTAAACCAACAAACTTGTAAGGGATTTAGGCGTCTTGAGGAACAAAATGAGCATGGAAACCCACGCCCGGAATCGCCATTCAACGACGCTACGGAGAGTCCCAAGTTACAGGCACCAGCTCCTGCCGCTAGACATCCCCTCCAGCAACTTCGACGCTCTGTAGCGTCAAATGTTCAAATGTTTGTTAAGCTTAAGGGACATGACTATGGGGTCATCAGTCCCTAAACTTACAAACTAATGAACTACCTCATACTAAAGACGACACAAACATCCATGCCCAAGGGGGGATTCGAACCCCCGACGGGGAGCGGCGTCGCGCATCGCAGCATAGCGCCTCAATGCGCTTGCCGGCCGCGGTGGCCGAGGTGACTGAGGCGCTCCAGTCACGGTCATCACGGCCACTACGGTCGGGGGTTCGAATCCCCCCTCGGGCATGGATATTTGTGCCGTCCTAGTTAGTAAGTAGTTCATAAGTAGTTTGTAAGTTTAGGGACTGATGACCCCGTAGTTAAGTCCCATAAGCTTAACAAACATTTGAACATTTTTTTCAATGCGCTTGACCCCTCCGCCGAGTCTCGGTAGCGTCATTGGATGACGTTTCCGGGCATGGGTTTTTATGCGCACTTTGTTCCTCAAGACATCCCCTACAAGTTTTTTGGTGTAGTAGTGTAATTCTGAAACACTGTCGTATAGCACACAAACCCATCTCAACCTTCGACGTCCATTTACTGCCGGAAATATGCAAAGGACCAAATTTCGTGAGAGACATTTTTTTATTACTATAATGTGAGAAATCGCGCTGCGAACCCCGAGTCTGCGAATTTACAATCACCATGTATATGGAAATATAATGCGCAACTGCAGCGGAGTGGCCGAGCGCATTAAGGCGCTACGCTCCGGTGCGCGAAGCTGTTCCCCGTCGGGAGTTCGAAACCTCCGTCGGGCATGGATGTTTGTGTTGTCTTTAGTATAAGCTCGTTTATAAGTAGTTTGTAAGTTTAGGCACTCATGACCCCGCAGTTAAATCCCATAAGCTTAACAAATACTTGTACATTTTTACAATGTGCAATATAGTGCATTGTATACTTGTCTTGAGATTATCACCATGTAAAGCATAATTTTTGAGAATCTGCACATTACTGTTTTAAAGCTTTTAGTGTGTGAATGACAATATCTGTATAAAATGTTAATATGCCGGTGGCGGGCAATGATCCTTTCATTAGTGGGGAGGGGTGTCCAAGTTTGGAGCCCATACTCTTACGGGAATTAGTTTCGAAACTACGAGTTTGACTACTGTGGGCAGGGTAAGGCTGGGAATTTGTATATGACGGCAGGCGTACTTAGGTAGTCCTTGCAGGTGCGGTGCTCATTGTGTCCCCCAGTGGTGTAGTGGTTAGCGCAACTGCCTATAAAGCAGGATACCTGGGTTCGAATCCCGGCTCGGTACAAATTTTCAGCTTTGCCAATTCGCAGTTGATGTCATATATTCTGTGATTATAAAAGAATAATAACTGCGGTATCAGAAGTAACGTCTGTTCTTTCGGAACAGACGCCACATATATACCTTATAAATATTAATCTCAGTCACGTTAAATCTAAGATACCCACTTAAAAGGAAAGAATAGGCATTATGTTATTCGAGATTGGAACGGTAGACATAATGGTTATCCCAATGTTCTTCTTAAAGCTATATCTCTCAACCTCTGCCTTGTCCCCCCCCCCTCTTCTAACGAATACAAGTTTGTGTTTCTCTAATGACCTTGTCAATATCAAGCTTGGTTAATTGAAGTAGAATTTCTGTTGCATCTTAAGGGTTCTACCAATAAAACGCAGTCTCTGGTTCGTCTTTCCCACGACATTATCTACGTATTTTCTCCAGTTTATCGGACAAAGAACTGTTTCCCATATCTGCTCTTACGTACACGCTGCTCAGAGTGCAGGAGCCACATCTGATTAAATGAAATTCTTCTCGGAATCAGTTTTATAGTAGTTCAGGCTTTCCCCTTGGAGTGGATTTTAATATTTTCCAGGCATGGTACCCAGCTTTGAAGTGGAACACACAACCAAATTGCAGAAGGTTGTTCATAGAAGTGTTCTGGAGAAATATCGCCTGGAATGTCGGCTAGGGGCTAATTAGTACTGCATGCGCAGGTAACAGCCGGCTGGCAATATCTCTGTGAGGAGCAGCTGACCAAGGCTTCTACCTAAACGCCTTCTGTTCCCTACGTCTGGCCCTGGAAATTCAGTGGCAACTCCATGCGTTCAAAGCTGTAATTCCTTTGATCTGTACGCGTTGAGTCAATACAATAACTACTTTTTGAAACGGTTCTGGAAAATGTAGTGATGTCCCAATAAAAAATAAAAAAGGATATATGTGATGATGACACTTTGTAACCGTACAAGTCTCGCAACACCCGTTCTCCGTACAGCGTCTAGAGGTTACCCATAGATCATATCTTCGACACCGGTTACCCTTTAAAAAATAATTTATGGGATCAGGACTGATTATTTATTTATGAGTCAATACTTACTCGTTTACTTTCGTCCCATAATAATAATATGCAGGTTACCAGATGATGTCTCGTCGCTGTTGTGTTCATGAGATTGATAACATTACTTCAGCTGCAGCAGACCTCTGTCTGTCTGATTAACGAATCGGAACTTGAGTTACAACTGGACTTATCATTCATTGTTTAATCAAACTCGTGTTCTGTCTAGTTAGGCGCATTAACAGGGCCATAGTCATTGCAGTCAGTCGATGCCTGGCTGAGTACTTATAACATGTACTTGATGTTCAGACATTCAGATAAGTTTTTACATTCATAGTGCTGTACCGATCTAGAGAGGTACGCCGCGGTGGAGTAGCCGAGCGGTCTAAAGCGTCTCGCTGCGGAGCGCGCGGTTGCTCGCCGTGGAGGTTCGAGTCATCCCTGGGGCATGGGTGTGTGTGTTTGTCCTTAGGTTAGTTTACCTAGGTTTAAGTAGTTAGTAAGCTACGGACTGATGACCACGCAGTTTGGTCCGAGAGATTTACAAACATTTGAACATTTTTTTTTAGATAGGTACTGTCGCATCTGCACACAAACCTTGCACAGCCACACATACTACTTTGAGTTTCCGATACCCTTTTATAAGTTAATTTCATTTAACTGGTTTTATTTAAACGTATATGTTTCAGACTAGTGCATACAGGTGTCGAGAGCTTGCCATAAAGTACGAACAGTTCGTGACTTTTATTAAACCGATTAAATAAATGTTCAAATGTTTGTTAAGCTTATGGGACTTAACTACGGGGTCATCAGTCCCTAAACTTACAAACTACTTATCAACTACCTTATACTAAAGACGGCACAAATATCCATGCCCGAGGGGGGATTCGAACCCCCGACCGTAGTGGTCGTGCAGACCGTGACTGGAGCGCCTCAGTCTCCTCGGCCACCGCGGCCGGCCCGATTAAATAGCTTCAGCGGATTTGGCATGTCAGCCAGGAGTAACAGCCGTGTATTTTTTTTTTCTTTTGGCGGCGCAAAGGAACCGCGAAATTAGCTGAAGCTGACAACGAAAAGGGGGTTGACATTACACAGAGAGAGCGCAGCAAGTTCAGTTTTTCTGGATATTTTACACGTCTGGTCGACACCTGTGTACATTTAGGGAAGTAGGTGGAAAGAAACCTGTACAATTAAACTGGTTTTCGTCGTCCACCCGTTCTAACTTCAGCGGGGATCGAGTTTTTGTACGTTCAGTTTTGAGTCAATCGGACAGAAATAACTGTAGCCCGGCCACTGTTCTGTGTGGTCTCGCCGTGTCAAGACTACCGTATAATTCCACTGGGCTTTTTGCTGTGAGGCTTCATAGCCGTTGTAAGTTTCTGACCGGTAGTTCACTAGGTACGGTGCCTTAACGTACCATGCGCGACAGTGGTCGGTATTAGCATGTCCCAAAACCGCACGAGCAGAAACGTGATCGTTCAGGGACGGGGATCACGGGTTCCACTGACCACAGACATAAGGGTGACGGGTGTTGGGTGGCCCTTGGCCCATTACATGCTTCCTGCAGGCCAGTGGTTGGTTTTGTACATTAGGTGTGATGTAGCGCGGGCTTTATACAGCTTTGGAAAGCGCCATTTGTTAATGGACGGTGATTTTTAGGTACCAAAAGTATACATTATAATTACTGCCACATCTATAAATTCTATACGTTATAAAAAGTCGTAAGTTTTAGCCTGTGTTCTCAAGATGACATTGCCCAGGGGATCAAAGTTTCAGTACTTACGCAAAAATTTACAAAAAGCGTGTTGTAGCAATTTTATAACTTGAGCCGCAAGTATGTAAATAGCAAACCATTGCAAGTATCTCATTTTCTCTCTTTATATTCTATAGACCTTTATCTAGAAACATTTTCTCGTTTTGGAAAGCCTCTATACGTCATCAATATATACCCGAAAATTGTCGATTGGGGGACGCCCACTTTTGACATTTCTATTCATGACAAACTATCAAAGTTTTCCACTTGTATTTAAGGAGATTTGAATTTTCGGGTAACACTGAAAATTGTTTAGATACCACTATTCGTTAACGATATTCAGAAGGTCAGAATACCCGTGCTTATCCTCTTCGCTACCACAAAAGTTCTTTCTCTCTCTGCAGTCTGCGCCGGCCGCGGTGGCCGAGGGGACTGAGGAGCTCCAGTCACGGTCTGCACGGCCACTACGGTGGGGGTTCCAATCCCCCTCGGACATGGATATTTGTGCCGTCCTTAGTATTAGCTAGTTCATGTGTAGTTTGTAAGTTTAGGGACTGATGACCCCGTAGGTAAGTCCCATAAGCTATACAACCATTTGATTTGATTTTGCAGTCTGCACTGGGCGCTGCCTGTCATGTTTTCTAAAATACCTACCTTGCTTACGTGGCATGACGATTGCGCTGGGGCCTATCTTTCTCGTAGGCCTGGTACCACGTAGCGGTGACGCCACACACGACAACACGCCGGTGTGACGGGTCGAAGTCGACGGGTGGAATCGCGTCCTATAAATGACCCCAACGACCGCACGTCTCCCTCCAGTACATGCACTCAACTGTCTCTTGCAAGGACGAGAAACTGGCATGGTACCATACCACGGAGCCACGTATATGCTATAGTGCACCATAGGGCCGTCATGCGGCAAGACTCACAACTTATTGCCAGTACCACAGAGAGAGAGAGAGAGAGAGAGAGAGAGAGAGAGAGAGAGAGAGAGAGAGAGAGAGAGAGAGAGAGAGAAGCCAACACCCAACGCACACATAGAAATATTGCTTCACACTTCACTATTTTTCTTTCTTTGTTCTTGTGTAATTTATGATCACATTTGTACTAAATTGAATATCACACTGAAGTTACAAGAACAGTCACAAAGTGACAGGCTATGGCAAATTTGTATGGTAACTTTACCACCACAGGTTTAGCTGAACATTTTCTGAGAAAAAATGGCCACTTGATTTTATCCGTTCATGGATTTTTAATTTAATAAAGGGTTTGTGACTACAATGGAATTTCGCATTCTTCGAAATGGTGTGACTTAAAAAATTGAACTGAATGTTTTGTGAGGCTTGTGGCAAGATTTTACTAATGCCGAGTTGGGTGAACCTAGTTTTCATAGGAATTTCGGAGTGGATTGTGGTGTACAATTTGCCGGCAATCTCTCTAGAGACGCCGCGGTGGAGTAGCCGAGCGGTCTAAAGCGTCTCGCTGCGGAGCGCGCGGTTGCTCGCCGTGGAGGTTCGAGTCCTCCCTGGGGAATGGGTGTGTTTGTTTGTCTGTAGGTTAGTTTACCTAGGTTTAAGTAGTTTGTAAGCTACCGACTGATGACCACGCAGTTTGGTCCGATAGATCTACAAACATTTGATCTGTCTAGAGAACTTGCAGTTCTCTTATTTCTCATCTCCGACACAAGATGCGATTGTAGAATTCTAACATACGGGCGTTTGTATGTGCCACATGGTCAACCTGTTCATCCAAGACAACACTCGCGGGGACTGGTGAGTGAATTTATTTTATGGCAGCACACGTACGACGCCAACGCCATATTCGGCGCTGTGCGGAAACCTGTATTCCTCGCGGCACACGGCCTCTGCTCCCCGCATGACGTCACGAGACCACGTTTGCCCGTATACTGAGGCAGGTGGTCTATCGGTTCAGCCTACGTCTGTTTGCGTCCTACCACAGAACTAAGGCGACTGGTAAAACTGTTCCAATTATAAGAATATCGTGATAAATGAAACAAAGTTCCGGTATAACTGGAAATATTTGTTTAAATATATTATTGGTTAGCACACTACACAAACTTGTTCCTCTCCGGAGGACAGAACAATTACACTCACTGCCCAACGATTTCCTCCTATTATTAGAATGTAAAATATATCTACGACCATATTAATTACATTCAGATGGAGGTTGTATTATGAGACCCTTTCGTATACACGAAAAATCACCGAGTGTTTCTTGTGTTGCACTACGCAAGAACGAAGTGGTAGATGGAATGTCGGCTTTCCTTTATGCGAACGACATCTGCTCTATGCGTGACTCAACGACACATAAATTAGTAAAGAAATTTTACTAGACAGGTTTCGTGGTAAGCACAAGCAAAACCTGGAAAACGACTTGTTTTTACCGAGAGTAATAAAGTAAGGGAAAATCGTTAGGCTATTCAGCACTTAAAGAGTATTCGAGCGGTTACTGCAAGGTAATGTGGGCCCACAGTTCGTCTTTATGAATAAAAATGCTCGACCTCATGGAAGATACTGCACGAATGTCGCGGCCTGCTCGCTTTCCCGATTTGAATTCCATGCAGCGTGTCTGGGATTCACTAGGGAGACCATTGCATCACCTCAGAACACACCAACCACTCTCCAACACTTGGAGAGAATTTCTATGTGATTATGCTGAAGCGATAGCTCCTTACTTAACAGCCACATACAACCGTTCTCTCAAAGAAGGATCTCTACCGAAAGATTGGAAAGTTGCGCAGGTCATACTTATATTCAAGAAAAGCAGTAGGAGTAACCCATTAAACTGCAGGCCTATTTCATTGACGTCAATTTGCAGTAGGGTTTTGGAACATATCCTGTATTCAAATATTATGAATTATCTCAAACAGAATGATCTATTGACCCAAGGTCGATACGGATTTAGAAAATCTCGTTCATGGGATACACAACTAGATCTTTAATCACACGAAGTGATGGGTGCTATCGACAAGGATTCGCAAACCGATTTCGTATTTCTCGATTTCCAGAAGGCTTTTGACACCACACCTCACAAACGGCTTTTAATGAAATTGCGTGGTTATGGTATATCGCCCCAAATTTGCGACTGGATAGGGGATTTCCTGTTAGAGAGGACACAGTTTGTAGTAATCGATGGTAAGGTATCGACTAAAACAGAGGTGATATCGGGCGTTCCACAGGGTAGTGTTATTGGTCCTCTGTTGTTCTTTATTTACATAAACGATTTAGTGGAAAATGCAAGTAGCTCTCTTAGGTTGTTTGCGGATGACACCGTCATTTACCGTCTAGTAAAATCATCTGAAGATCAAAACCAACTGCAGAACTATCTGAATAAGATATCAGTATGGTGTAAAAATTGGCAGTTGACTCTAAATAATGAGAAGTGTGAAGTCGTCCACATGAGTACGAAAAGAAATCCGTTATACTTTGTTTACAAGATAAATCAATCAAACGTGAAGGCAGCAAATTCCACAAAATACCTAGGAATTACTATTACTTCAGACAAACTGGAAAGAACACGTAGGTAATGTCGTGGGAAAGGCGAACCAGAGAATGAGTTTTATTGGCAGAACCCTTAATAGATGCAACAGAACTACAAAAGAAACTGCATACACTACGCTTGTCCGTCAGTTTTCGGAATATTACTGCCCAGTATAGGATCGTTATCAGGTGGGTTTGACGGAGGACATCGGAAGAGTCCAAAGAAGGGCAGCTCGTTTCGTATTGTCACGATACAGGGGAGACAGCGTTACGGAAATGATGCAGGATCCAGGATGGGAATCATTACAACAACGACGCTTATCGCTGCGGCGTGGGCTACTTACGAAACTCTAATCGCCAAGATTCTCCTCCGAATGCGAGAATATATTGTTGACTCCCACTTACATAGGTGGAAACGATCATGAGAATAAAATACGAGAAATCAAAGCTCTAACGGAGAGATTCAGGTGTTCTTTCTTTCCGCGCGGTATTCGAGAATGGAATGGGAGATAAATAGTATAACGGTGGTTCGATGAACCCACCGCCAGGCACTTAAATGTGATTTGCAGAGTATCCCATGTAGATGCAGATGTAGAATGAACGTTACGGATCCAACGGGGTACTGATAAAGTCTTGTCCTGTTGTTGATAGGTCCGTATTGCTGCCCATATCCTGTTGTTTACAGGTCCGTATTGCTGGCCATATCGAATACATTGACCAATTCTCGAAATGTGTTTGCAAATCCTTTAAGTTGAAAACGCGAAGAAAACACCGTTAAACATGTTGCAGATGTTTTTATTTGTGTACTCTTTGCACGGTTTCCACCGTACTGTCGCCTGTTTTGCGGCAAAATAAACGCATCCTTGCAGGACTTGCGCTCGCTGCTTCAAGTGTTCGTCGCGGCCTCGGCAGACTGAGGCCAGCTCGCCGCCAGGAGCGCGCGGCGGCCGCACTGCTTTCCACTTCCTTCCGCCTCGCGCGGAGCTTTCGCTCGTCCCATGGCGTTCGTTCCACTTCTTCGCGAGCACACGACACGCTCGCTCATTTCCGCTCACGGCCGGATTCGCACATACGACTTCTGCTTTCGAATCAAACCCGAACCTCCTACCGTCCATTTATGAGCTTCACGAAAGTACAATCTGCAACATTATTTATTGATGGATTTCACTAGTAAGACGACGGTATGCGGCCTCTGTATCTTATCTTACTATATAGCTGCATTGATGAATTTTAACAAATGCTAGTCTTATACACGGAACGTATGACATTAACTACGAATGGGCAAAGTTGAAAATGTGTGCCGGCCGCGGTGGCCGAGGTGACTGAGGCGCTCCAGTCACGGTCAGCACGGCCACTACGGTCGGGGCTTCGAATCCCCCCTCGGGCATGGATATTTGTGCCGTCCTAGTTCGTAAGTAGTTCATAAGTAGTTTGTAAGTTTAGGGACTAATGACCCCGTAGTTGAGTTCCATAAGCTTGACAAACATTTGAACATTTTTTTTGAAAATGTGTACGCAACCTGGGCTCAAACCCGAGTCTCCTGCTTTCCAGGCTGTTGCGCTGACCCCTACACCACTGGGAACACAGAGGAATTACTCAAGCACGCCTCCCGTCAGATACAAACTTAGCGTTTTTGTAAACCAATATCCGTAAGAGTAAGGGCCTAGGAATGCCTCCGCACTGAATAATGGATCATTGGCCGTCATCGGCATATATATATATATATATATATATATATATATATATATATATATATATATATATATATGAGTGTGTGTGTGTGTGTGTGTGGCTTCTTATTAAAATTTTGTCAACAAATGGCCTTATAACAAATTTTTTAAATGTGATTAGTAACCTCTAACAAAAATGTGTGGCAGCAGGACAAATAAGCTGAATTCGGAAGGAAAGAAACAAGTAAGATTAACAAATGAAATTGAACAATACAGAGACAGATGACAAACAAGTGCGACAAAAAATACTGCTTCCATGTTCGACGGAAGGAAAACAATTGGGCTACTGCAATGATACAACGTTTCGTGAAATTTCAGATACAATACTGGATGTCAATAATTTGCTGCCTTAACATTTCGGTACAGTTTTCTGGCCGTTCTGAGATGCGTTCACACACTAAATTCTATATAGTACAAGCAAATTACACGAAACAATACACACGCCGGGAAAGTTTTACAAAGTCACTGATAAAGCTTTCATTCTATTCTTTTGGTTGTAGGTGTAAGATAATGCTACACTGTTAGCTTACAACCTACTTAACTTAATGACAACATATACAGTAATGTTCGAAGGAGAACTCGAACCTCCGATGGGGAGCAGCCATCCGTGGCGAGGCGACTTGGACTGCAGGGGCAATAAAAAAAAATGTAAACCTATTGGATCAAACTGCTTTGGTCATCAGTCCCTAGATTTATAAAGTACTTACAGGAATTTACACTAAGGATAAAAGACACACACACACACACAAACGCACCCATGCCCGAGGGAAGAGTCAAACCACTGCCACGAGCGGCCGTGCAATCCGTTACTTCGCGCCTAAGACCGCGCGGTCATTTCCGAACGGCAGAAGTCTTTGGATTTTATTTTGTGACTCTTTCTAGATATCAGAAGCATGTCATTTTCTCGATGGTCTTTGAACTGTTACCCGTATTAGGAATACAGAAAATGGTATTACTGTCAATTTCAGTCATTTCCATCCATGAGCTCTATTTTGCTCAAATCTTAAAAATTAAGCCACGCGGGAGTAGCCGAGCGGTCTGGAGCGCCATGTTACGGATCGCGCGGCCTCTCGCGTCGGAGGTTCGAATCCTCCATCGGGCGTGGATATGTGTGTTGTCCGTACGTTATTTACTTTAAGTAGTTTGTAAGTCTAGGGACTGCTGACAAACGTAATTTGGTCCCATAGCACTACAAAAATTTGAACATTATTTTCAAAATTAATCAAAAACTGGTGTGTTAATAAATTAATAGTAAAGAAAGTAGATGTTTAATATGGTTTGAATTACAATATGACAAAAAGCATTTAAGTCACTGAAACGGATTCCCTTCAATAGGGGAGAAAGAAACGTCTAACGGGGAGATAAGACACGTTGCCAGTAAACTACAAGATCGCTTTGTCATAGTCTCACAGAAGTTCGTGGATTTTAACATCGCAGTAGTTTCAAACATCGTTTACAAGCAGTATGGCCCTCTATAATTAGTAGAAACAGTATGCATCATTTGAAGGTAATCAGTATTGTTACTGTCTATATGCAGATTTTGTTCGTTAATCCATACGTCTGTAACAGGTCACAGCTTCGGACCCTTCGCTAAAAAAAACCTCGTGTTGAAACCTGCCATTAACAGCGTGTTAAAATTGTGCGTACAAATGATTTAACCACTGCACATAAATATGAGGACCTTGTTGGTGTCTATTTGTCACGACGGCAGTTTATTAGCCATATTTTACGACTTTCAGGATCCACTGGAAACGGATAAAACGCGGAAACCATTCTATGAATGATGAGAACGATGGGGAGCAGCATACTGAAAGCTTACTGACTGCCCTGTAGTGTCTTGTAGCGTCTACACGAAGGAACTAACATGGCGGATGTTTATGCCTGTTCATATCCAGGTGCTCTAACACAGGATTGTTTTAATGTAACGCAACACTTAATATTTTTTATGTTCAGAGTCAGTTGCCATTCCCTGCACCAAGCATGATCATTCTGCATTTCGGTACTCTTTTCCAGTGTTGCGACTTGTCGGTAAACTACAGCATCATCCGAGAATAGCCTCAGTGAACCTCCAATGTTATCTACAAGGACTTTTATATTTATATATTGAGAAAAGCGTCCTGTAACCCTCCCCTGGCGCGCGCCTGAGATCACCTTAACGTCGGAAGACTTCTCTCCGTTAACGATGATCAGATTAGATTAGATTGATACTTGTTCCATAGATCATGAATACGGCACTTCATAATGATCTGGAACGTGTCAGGTTAATGAAGGGTGTCTGTACAGGACGTTACATTACTCAGAATATTACATGACAATTCTGATTGTTTAACTCTTGAAATAATTTCTGTGTATTTTCGTACGCTTTTCCCCGGTAAAACGAAAATATCTTTCTACTTGTAGGTAACATTTTCGTCTCTCTTGTAAGAGAACGCTAGTGGAAGAAAAAAATACTAGACTGTGGTGGAATATTTTTGGTGTTTACTTATTTAACGAGAACACAAAGGAAACAACAGAATAATCAGCGCACACTCCGCTGTAGAGTGAAAGTTTCATTCTGGAAACATCCCTTAGGCTGTGGCTAAGCCATGTCTCCACCATATCCTTTCTTCCAGGAGTGCTAGTCTTGCGTGTTTGCAAGAGAGCTTCTGTGAAGTTTGGAAAGTAGGAGGCGAGGTACTGGCGGAAGTAAAGTTGTGAGGCGGCATCGTGAGTCGTGTCGGGAGAGCACAGTCGGTACTGCGCTTGCCCGCGAAAGGCAAAGGTCCCAGGTTTGAGTCCCAGTTCCGGCGCACAATTTTAATCTGCCAGGAAGTTTCATAACAGAATAAAGTTTGAGAACAGCGAAAGAATTCTTGCATTATGAGTGAGCTCGGGCAGAATAGGTTAACTTCCGATGTTAGTAGACGCCATCACAGCTGTTCAAAAAGGTTTTAGGTTAGCAGCCGGTCGTTGTAAACTTCGTTCCACGATATTTCAATTGAACACCTGCCAGTCGCCTTCAGGTGAGCCAACAAGGACTGACGAAGACGCTGTCAGCTCCGCCCTATATAGCACGCTGGTGGTATTACCGCGCATGCGTCGAGGACACGGTGACAGAAGAACCACACCGACCGGCGGCAGCGCCCTTGCTGGTGGGACGGCGAGGATCAGCTGCCGCTGGCCGCAGTTACCGGAGTCTTCTGGCGTCTTCGTCCAGAACAAATCTCGGAGATGACGGGATTGCACGCGTTATTCAGCTGGTAGCCGCTGTCACGGTTCATCAGACTTTCCGCAATGCGGATTTCAACGGATTCTTTTATACTGGAGTCCCAGAAGGACGTTGTTGTGTCCAAAATTCGTGTTTTATCATACTTCATTGTATGTCCGTTAGAAATACAATGCTCTGCAACTGCAGACTTGCTGGGTTGCAGAAGGCGAGAGCAACGGTGATGTTCTGTACAACGTTGTTCCACGGTGCGGGTTGTCTGACCTATATAGGCCACACCACACTCGCAAGGTATTTTATAAATCCCCTCATTCCGCAATAACAAATCATCCTTTACTGATCCAAGCAAGTTAGAAATCTTAGATGGTGGACGGAAAATCATTTTCACCTGGTATTCATTAATTATTCTTCCTATTTTGAAGGAGACATTTTCAACGAATGGAAGGAAAGCTAGCGACCTAGCTGGCGCGTTTTCCTCTTTATCCACTTCCCGGTTCCAGGTTTTAGGTGAGAAGGCCCTGTTAATTTGCCGAGCGAGTATCCATTTTCTGTGAATACCGTCCTTAAATGTGCAAGTTCTTTTGGTAGACTTTCTGCATCCGACACGGTATGGGCCCTGTGTTTGGGACGGGTAATGGCAACTTGAGAAATGCAAATACACATCAGTGTGCGTGGGCTGACGATAAACAGAAGGTCCGACAGAGCCATAACTCTTCCGTTTATCCAAAACATCCAGAAATGGAAGGCAGCCATCTTTATCTAATTCCAAAGTAAATCGAATGTTCTCACGAATGGAGTTGAGATGGTGCAGTAACTCCATTAACTTAACTTCTCCGTGGGGTCACTATATGAAAGTGTCGTCGACTTATCTCCAAAATACAGTTGGTTTACAAACCGCTGATTCAAGTGCTCTTTCTTCAAAGTCCTCCATAGAAAGTTGGCCACCAGAGGAGACAAGGGGCTGTCCATGGCGACACCGTTCGTTTGTTCAAAATATTCTTCGTTAAACATGAAATTGGTTGAAGAAAGGACGTGTCGAAACAAACCAGTGATATCCGACTGAAACCGTTTACCAATTAGCGCCAGGTAATCAGCAAGAAGTACCTGGCAGGTGTCCAGTTGAAATATCGTGGGATGAAGTTTACGACCACCGGCTGCAAACCAGAAATCTTTTTGAACGTTTAATTCGCCGGGAAAATTTCAGATTTCACACCATCACAGCTTTCTGCTTCTGCGCATGCGCATTCTGCAGCACACTCGGAAATTTATAACTCCACACTCGGCACAGTCTACAGATCACTAACGTCATACAAGCACTCGCGGCTGATTTATACGCAGGCACGAAAGACGCATGCGCTTTGATTAGTCCATTTTTGACCGAGAAGTCGATCGTGTAAGACGGGCCTTAAGGGCCCTACACACGATGCGATCTATTGGACCAATTCGTTGGTCGCCCGATAAATTGGGCGGTTTAGGCGCTACTCGACCAACTTTATTTGTCGGTCGGTTGGATGTGCCTGACCACCCTATCTCCTTATTATATTGGTGTGGTGTCTGTTCTTTAGGACGTCGGAAAGAACAGACACCACACCTGCTTCGCAGCCAAATAGCATTTGCAAATGTTAAAGGAAGGGAAGGAAGAAGGATAGGAAAGAAAGGATTGACAGTGGTCGCATTTGGTCTTTGATATTAAGCAATGGCGACAAGTGAAAATGTGAGCCGGAACGGGAATCGAACCCGGATCTCCCGCTTCGGGCCAGCGGTCGCCTTAACCACTTGGCCACCCGTGCTCGCCTCCCGTCCGTCTCAAATTCCCACATGTGGCACGCTATGTTTGTAGCGCCCCTATCGCCCACACCAATACAACAAGTATTAAACGCGACGACGGCGTTAACTTCAGTTCGTTCACCGCAGATGCGGTCATACATCAGACATCGCACGGGAATCCGTAATGGCGAGTGTAAGAGGGCATGGACGATAGGGGCGCTACAAACATAGCATGCCACATGTGGGAATTTGAGAGGGACGGGAGGCGAGCACGGGTGGCCAAGTGGTTAAGGCGACCGCTGGCCCGAAGCGGGAGACCCGGGTTCGATTCCCGGTCCGGCTCACATTTTCACTTGTCGCCATTGCTTAATATCAATGCCCAAATGTGGCCACCGTCAGTCCTTTCTTTCCTGACCTTCTTCCTTCCCTTCCTTTAACATTTGTACACCATAACTCCGTTTCGCCGGCCGCGGTGGCCGAGGGGACTGAGGCGCTCCAGTCACGGTCTGCACGGCCACTACGGTCGGGGGTTCGAATCCCCCCTCGGGCATGGATATTTGTGCCGTCTTTAGTATAAGGTAGTTGATAAGTAGTTTGTAAGTTTAGGGACTGATGACCCCGTAGTTAAGTCCCATAAGCTTAACAAACATTTGAACATTTTGAACTCCGTTTCCTTCATCACTTGACCCGACAAATGGTACCGTGTGTAGCGCTTCCCGACCATCTTCCATGCCTGAGGTCGTCTGCACAGCGAACACACGAAAACCAAAACAGTTCGACAGACAGACACCAGAACAGGGTGGCGCTGCGTACAGTTGGTCGGAACGTGTGTAGGTTGCTACCAATTGGTTGGTTCTTAGGACATCTAGTCGGTCGAACGATAAATGGGAGCTTGTGTAGGGGCGTTTAGACGGCTTTCGTCTGCAGACGGTGGTCAGCCGGCGGTACCTGTCGCACCCAGCGGCTCGGCGGCCGGGTTGAAGGCCCGCGTGCAGCCGCGAAGGCCGGCGGGTCGGCTTTTTACAGGCAGTGGCCGGCCAGGACAGCCATTCACGACGCACCGCCAGCAGCAGCAGCAGATTCCTCGCAGAGCCGGTGAATAGCAATGGCCCGCCGGCTGCCATGCCGCACACGTCGCGCGCGCCTTCCGCGTTTTTCTGACGCCGAGCCGCGCCCCACGACTACTGGCGAGAGTCGACGCTGAACGGTCCATTGGGACTCGCGGCCACTTGACGTGACCGACAGGTTTCACCGGAACTGCCACAGGGACAATACTCTCTCTCAAAGAGCATTCCAGGCCAATGACTGGACGCACCACAGTCGAGTTAATCTATTGTATTTAACCATTATATGCCTAAACAATTACTACTCCAGAAGCAGCCTGTCCTTACTATACAAATTAACCGCGTTCACAACAATGCACCGACTTGATTTGATTTGATTTCTTCGGGTAAGCCAAAACAGTCTTGGTCCAACCCGCCACTGCCCGCACCGAAATTGAGTTTATTGTGCGGTATCGCTCCCTGTTTGTCTAGTAAAGCCAACCAATGCCCTTGAACAGTGCAAGGAGACCCTTTACCAGTTCTTTATTAGACACAATTTCTTCGGGTCTGGTTGTCCCAAATGTTTTGTGCCTTTTACTCTCCAATGCATTCGAAGATTAGATGTGATGCAGTTTCATCACCGTCATCACAGATACTACGTTTAGAGTCCTCTTCTGTTATTCCCATTGCATGTAGGTGTTTTTTGAAATTCCCATGGCCTGTCAGCAATCCAACCATGAATCTAATCTCTCTCCTGTTCAGGCCCAGGATTGCAGAGTTTCTTTTAAAACATGGCTTTGGCATCATTACCTTGCCATATTTTTGTTGATGGACTTTGGTCCAATATTCTACGTACTGTCTTCTGAGCCAGTTACGTAGCTCAAATTTGATCGTTGCCTTAGTGATTGTCAGGACAGGTTCCGGTCCAATAAATGGAGTCTCTGCCCCCATCCTGGCTAATCTGTCGGCATGTTCGTTGCCACTGATCCCCGAGTGGCCAGGGACCCACAATAGGTTTACTCTATTGCTTTCCCCTAGCTCCACTAGAACCCTATGACATTCTGCAACAATTTTAGACCTTGTTGCAGGAGCTGCCAGTGATCTCAGGGTTGCCTGGCTGTCTGAATAGATATAGATGATACAATTTTTGTAGCACCTACGCAAATTCTTCTCCACACACGCCCTGATGGCAGTGATTTCCGCCTGGACTACTGAGGCCAGTTTTCCTAGAGAGATGACGCCCTCCAGTCTTGGCTGCACCCCATATACCCCAGCCCCAACACCTTGGTCTGATTTTGACCCTTCAGTGAACCAGACAATATCCCCCGTACGGTGTCTATTTTCTCCCACTGCTCCCTACTTCCAATTGTTATATTGAAAGGCTTGTTGAAGCAGTATGCGGTAATAATATGGTCGGCTGGCATTTCCCCAACCTTTCCTATATTTACCTCACTCACTATTTTAGTGTGTGATTCTGGATATCCCAAAGAGTTCCAGTTGTTGCCAGATTTGAGTCTGTATGCACCAGCCGCTGCCTCCATCTTGACCCAAAGGTGTAATGGGGGCATATCCAGCATGGTTTCCATCCCAGCAGTTGGTGTGCTGCTAATTCCGCCTGTTATGGCTAAGCAGGCTAATCTCTGCACCTTACCAAGCTCCTTAGCAGCAACCTGCTGTTCTACCTTCTTCCACCACACGCCCGCCCCATAGGTGATCCTGGGTCTAATCACCGTAGTGTATATCCAGTGCATACCCTTGGGGCTCAGGCCCCAATTTTTGCCACAAGCTCTCCTGGTACTCACAAGAGTACCTTTTGCCTTGGAGCAAATATTCCTGATGTGAGGGGTCCATGTCAGTTTCTCATCTAGGGTAACCCCTAGATATTTCACTGTCCCCTTCAGAGGTAGATGCACCGACTTAGTCGCAACGGCCTTGCGGAACGAAAATTGTTTTGTTATTTTCGTTGTTGACTGAAGGAGATTAAAATAGGTAGATGGCGTTATCTATGCCAAGCACATACGTCAGTTGAAGCCTGTCCGCCATCTTGGTGTGTTGTGGAATGCTATTTCTCCGTTAAAACTATGCTTACTGTTAACGCACTGAATGGACAGTCAATACAATGTATGTACTTACAAACAATACACTTTAGAGCACTTGCCCTCGGAAAGGCAAAGGTCCCAGGTTCGAATCCCGGTTCCGGCACGCAATTTTAATTGCCAGGAAGTTTCATATCAGCGCACACTCCGCTGCAGAGTGAAAGTTTCATTCTGTAAACATCCGTTAGGCTGTGGCTAAGCCATGTCTCCACCATATCCTTTTTTCCAGGAGTGCTAGTCTTGCAAGTTTCGCAGGAGAGCTTCTGTGAATTTTGGAAAGTAGGAGGCGAGGTACTGGCGGAAGTAAAGTTGTGAGGCGGCATCGTGAGTCGTGTCGGGGTAGCTCAGTCGATGGAGCACTTGCCCGCGGAAAGGCAAGGGTCCCAGGTTCGAGTCCCGGTTCCGGCACGCAATTTTAATCTGTCAGGAAGTTTCATATCAGCGCACACTCCGCTGCAGAGTGAAAGTTTCATTCTGAATACACTTTATTGAATAAATAGTAATAAGTATCAATCGTAATATACTTGAAAACTTAATTTTTAACAGCTAATTTGCAATCTTTTAATATGTTTAACATCACGGCAAAACCGCCGAACATTTTATTCCTGTTTTAAGTGACCTGAAACATCAGCAATATGGCGGAGACAGGCTTCACTTTTTCAGCGCAAGGGCGTTTGCCTGTATTCTAACCTCCTTGGTCGAAACACTGTCTTGATGCAGCTCTCCACGCTACCTTATCCTAGGCCAGGCTCTCTGAATAAGAACAGCATCCTACATCCCTTTGAACCTGATTGCTGTATTCGTCCCTCGGTCTCTGCGATTTTTATCCACACATCAAATCAATTTATTCGTTTGCGTCAATTCATGCGGAACCCATCTTGATGCAATGTTTCGAATACCCTGGCGTTCCTTCAGGATACGAAACACAGTCGTATGCGCTAATCCCGTTTCGTGGGCGAGCTCACAAATCATCTGGCGTCGATCACTGTCCACGAACGCGGGAACAGTATTCACTTCTTCTTCAGAGACGCTAGGATGACCTGTCCAATTCATGACTGCATCCCGGCACTTGTCTCGAGTGACTTAGGAAAATCACGGAAAACCTAAATCTGGATGGCCGGAGGTGGATTTGAACCACCTACCTCCCGAATGCGAGTCCATTGCGTTACCACTGCGCAACCTCGCTCGGTCATGATTTTAGGAATGTGATGATGATGATGGGAATTTAATGCCTGAACGACGTTTTAAATTTTAGGTATTGCTGTGACATCGACTTGACTTATTCGGGAAATTAGCAAGATTTTAAATGTGCTTAGAAGTACTACTACACTAGCTTTCGACCTTCACAACATCACTTTTGTCTAAAATTAATAATAGTTATCATCATCACCATCAGCAGAGACTGATTTTACCCTTCACCATTCAGTCTGGAGCGAAGTCCTCGTAATAACGTTTCTCCATGATCCCTATTCAATGCTAACATTGATGCCTCGACTAATGTTGAGCCCGTTACTTCAAAATCATTCTTGACTGAATCCAAGTACTTTCTCCTTCGTCTACCTCGACTCCTCTTATCTCCACTGTCGAGCTCATGAATCTCGTAGGTAACATTGCTTCTCCCATGCATGTTATACGGTCCCACTATCACAGCCTGTACGCTCTAACTACTTCATCTATGGTGTTGGTTTCCAGTTTCTCTTTGATTTCCACATGTCGACACCCTCCGGCCATTGTTCCCATCTGTAAGTGCCTGAAATCATTCTTGCTTGGTTTCATGTCTGTAGCATCATCTTTATTAGTAAGGTAACCCATACCCAACCAGCTTTCACTCCCATACAACAAAGTTGGTGAAAATATACAGTGGTGCACTGCTAACTTATTTTTGGTACTGACTTCCTTTTTGCAGAAGAGAGTAGATCATAGCTGACCAATCCGGATTAGCTTTTACAGTTCTTTCACTTGTTCCCATCCTGCGAGTACATCATCCTAAGTTCTTGGAACTCTCCACCTGCTGCAACTTTGTTTCTGCTATTTGGCACTCAATCTGTTCAAATCTCTTTCCCCACAGACATTACTTTAGAGATGCTGATCTTCATACCATAATCGTAACACCTCTGATCCAGCTCTTAAATATTAGAATGCAAGGACTCAATCGAATTTGCCATCAGAACTAAGTTGTCCGTATATGCTAGACAGCTTATTTTGCTTTCACCTATTTTAATCTCAGCCTATCAGTCTATCGTTTTCAACATGTGATCCATAAATAATATGAATGGTGACATATTACAGCCTTGTCTTATCCTTGAAACTACTGTGAACTATGAACTCAAGTTGACGGCGACTCTAACCGCTGCCTGACAAGCTAAATCGTTGCAAATAAAAATAACATTCCAGTTCATACATTATTAGGTTACATAAACTGTACTGCACCTGAGGTCCCGTAAAACACAAAATAGAAGATACACGAAGTTGAATATTCAGCGAGTCTTCAAAAAATGAAGGCCCTGGTATACAATAGCATACGTGTAGAACGCCTCGAAGAAATATTACTTCATGGTTACAAGATGTGTTGCACATTTGACATGTAGTAATACTACAGTTAGCTTCCTTTGAAGAAGCCCCTTTCAACTACATGATACAAATTGCACTGTACCTTCCATTTGCCAATGCGTGTTTGTAGATCAAATCGTTTACCTGCAACAAAAGAAAGAGAGAAATTAGCAAATTAGAATGCAGCAAGTCTAATATGGGAGGGATAAGATACGAGGCATGGCTATGCTTTGCATTTTCAAAATGAAATTTTAAAAATGTTCAAATGTTTGTAAACGTATGGGACTTAATTGCGGCGTCATTATGTACCATTCTAGAAACATTCTTGATACGCCTCTTAACAGATGATAAACTACTTAAGGTGGAGAATCTTGTCTGAAGTATGTTCGGGTAGCACAAAACAAGACCAACTGCGTCCGACAACAGAATCCCTCTACTTTCTAGTAGGGCCGTGCTATTCAGCTTGAAACGTGTCCATAAAAAAATTATTTTGTAACAAAATGTCCAATATTGTGCCTCCTGTTTTGTATCGAGTAACTTGCTTGCAAGAAAATGTATAATATCGCTTCTACTGTATGTATCGATATGTGTCCTTTATGAAGTTTCATCTTTGGCAAAGATCATGTATTGCATAGCATTGTAGCTCGCACTGAGAGAGAGTAGCACTAGTGGTTCAGCTCGCTTAGAGAGCGGTTGGGTTGTGTGTATGGCTCCGATGTAGAGCAGAGGCTGCTTTGCCAGCAAGTCAGAAGTTGTATTATGTAGGTAATGTAATGCTGAGTATTAATAATAAGTAACTTAAACTTTCTTTCACGTTTCATTTACGTAGTTAGAAAATTAACCTACTTCCTTCATTTGATAATTAATTATTAGTGGATTTAAAGTGCAGTATTGATGTGAATAATATTGTCGAACGGATTTCATTATTGGTGCCATAGTAAATGATAGTTAATTGACTATGATACTAAATTGATACTAAATTTCAAAATATTATAAATGAACTTCCTAATGATTCTACAGGTCTTTCACCAATTCTGGTTCTGAAAAACAAGCAACCTCCCGACCGTATCAAGGAATTGATACCTTTTCCTAAACACAGAAGACTACGTCATCATGAGATAATTGAATTGGCGCTTAAAAACATTAAGAAAGACGCTGAAAAAAGGAAACGCTCTCAACGCAATTGTTACGCCAAACAACTCTATGTAGGACAAAAGGTATTAATTAGATCCCACCACTTATCCCACAAGGGAAGATCTATGATTCACAAATTCTTCTTACTGTACAATGGTCCGTATCGAATCAAACGTATCATCCACGACAACGTCGTTGAGGTAGAAACTTTAAAGACGCACAAGTCGAAAGGCATACACCACATTTCCAATATTAAAATTTTCAAGGCATAAAATTGGGGTAGAGAGTCCATTAATCTGTTTTGGACACACCAAGTGGCGATTGGTGCCCCGTTCTCGAGCTGAGTGTCACTATTCTTCCGCTTTTCCTTAGTGCGCTCTATCTACATCTTTTTCTCACTGTTACTTTTCCCTAACTCTGAATACTTATCCTCTGTGCTACGCTGGGATATTGTCATACAAAACTATGACTATCTTGCAATTTACATATAACGAACTCTGTGGCTGTGCAAGACAAATAAAATTAATGGAAATTTTTGATTGAGTAATCTAATTAAGTTATTATGTTTCAGAAAATATCAGATTTCTCTTCTGTATTACTAATTGCATAACTTACGAACTTCGGAGCGAGTGAAGAAGATTTTGAGTTGACATAAGCATTTTGTAAGCCAATTAAGCAGTAAAAAAGAAAAAGGACATTCTGGAGGATGATGAGTAAGGCAATACACAATATGTCATGGTGGTCTTTAAAATGCACTATTGTTTATGGATAAATGATGGTAAGGAAGGTATTGGTAACAGTCGAAGATGTTTGATAAATGTAATTATGTGGACGAGAGTATACAATGATTATGAAGCAATTATGAGGAGAATCGCTCTGTTGCTAATGATGCTAAGCTCTGTTCTTTTCTTATGTGCTTACTCGCACTGCGCTTTTGTGTTTTCTCTTTGTGCTTATGTGCACCATTTTGTATGTTGATGCATTGTGCCCTCAATGGCATGTGTGATTGGTGAGAATCATATCCTTCTGATGCTCTGTAATTATTTGTAATTATGTGTAATGAATATCTCTAATTATGCTTGCAGCTATGCTTATTGCTCTTGTAATCAAAGCTTACCGCTATGCTCACTAATTATATACCTAAGCCCTACCACTATGCTAATTAATTTTATAATGAAGCTCATGAAAATGTATGGTTATGCTTATACGTTGCACACAGCCATCTCTCTTGCGAACTTGCAGTTTTGCCATAAACTACGCCTAGTTAAGTCTAGTTAATGCACAGAGATACTTTGCTTTTGCTTACTGCTATCTTCAAAATTTTATTGATGATCTTATTGATGAAAATCTGCAGCTATGCCTAACAAGTAGTGTACGTTATCGGATGATTTACTGTGATGTACATCTATTACTGTGCCAAAATTTGCCTTAATTGTTTTGTCTGACCCTACTGCTGACTCAGACAGACACAGACATGACCTGATGACTTGAACCTCTTTTGATATTCTCACGAAACTACCCTGATGTGTTATACCTCAAGGCAAAGAAATATGTAACTCAGTTCAGACAAAAGCCTGGCCATGGCAACATATGTAATTTAATTGTTATAATTTGGTGGTAATGCAATCCCCACCATAGTGATGTATGTCAATTTAATTGACTAGTGGTAATTGGAATGTCAAGTTATTTGAAGTGGCTTCACGTTAATTGCTCTAATTATGACAAAAAATTTACTTTACATGACCTAATGCCAAATTGATGACAAGCACCCTGAATGTATTTCATACGATTATGTGTTTGTAAAGTAATATGTACATAGTATGTAAAGCCTTATGCCTATATGAAATGACACTAATTTTGTAGATACTCTAGGATAAGAATTAAATTACTCATTACTATTCAAATGTATCCGTCTTCAAGACACTACTTGTAATGTAAAAATATGGTTTAATAATCAACGACTTTTCTTTCAGTGTAAACTGAAATATCATGACTATGTTACTAATTTGTGTGTAAAATGCTTTATTTCATGTACTTTGGACACGCATGGGAACTGGCGATTTCGCACACGAGATTCCATAATGCACACAGAACAATGGACGTGTTATTATACACCACTGATTTTGGGCCTTTTAATGAAGATGTTTTTTGGATGATGTTTGGCCACATAGTACTGTCCATTGCAGCCTTGGCCAACCACCATAATTTTGCTCTAATTTTGGCTATGCTGATGCAGTCTGCTAGTAGCCCCGTTGGTTGGAGCACACTTGGTTGTCGAATTGCATGGAGGAATACATCAGAACCTTTTCCCCATGACTTCAACTTCAATGCAACCAGCCAGCTCGCCTACAGTGTGGTGTAATCTTACAGTGTTTTGTGTTCGTGTGCAGACCTAAGATGAATGTTAGGGGATAATTGGCTAATCGTGTGCAGACCTAAAATGAATGTTAGGGAATAATTGGCTATTCGTGCGAAGACCTAAAATGAATGTTAGGAGCTAATGTGCTATTCGTGTGCTTATACTATTCAGTGCCTCCCATTGCAAACGTTGTCCACAGGTTCATTACAAGTGTTTAGGTATATTTCATGGTTCTTTTACATTGAGTGACCAAAATAAAATTGTGCTCTTGATAGATAAATATGCTTTCAGAACTATAATGAGTCAATCCACTTTAGTCTGAACTGTCATTGTAACTATTCGATTGACAAACGTAATATTGAAATCCTATTGTGCCGAAGCAGTGACATTATTTTGTACATGATCAGAAACCTATGTAGTCAAAAATTTTACATGTATGTTCTAGCATCCATGAAAGTATGGCATCTTAAATGTATCACAGAATACAAAATTGACACTTTATCTTATACTAAGTGCACTAAAAATTTACATAGACTACATTGTGCACAAGATACAAATGTTCATTTTATGTTCCCAAAAATACTGATCTCTTGTACAAAATTTAGACACATGGAACTTACACTACTGTGTGTATTACTTGTAATTACCTCATTTTCTTTAAAGAATGATGACATTAGTTAAACTACCTTTTGTAAAACTTTGTATATGTTCATGTTTATTATTGTATTTTTTTCACTTGTCTATTACTTCTAGCTATCTCATTTTCTCCTCTATATCATTTGTCAAACTATGTTCTCTGAAATTCTATATATACTTATGTTTATCATTATGTACATTTGTCATGTATTCCATTTATTGCTGATGTTCTGTACATTTTGACATTTGCTTATGCCTGTCACATCCTGTACCACTCCAAGCATTACTCTTGTTGGTACTCGTCTGTAAAATGGCATGTATTTATGACTGTAACATTTTTTAAATTTTCTATGAACTCCATCTGTTGTTTTGAGCTTGAATATTAATTTTCTAACTACGTAAATGAAACGTGAAAGAAAGTTTAAGTTACTTATTATTAATACTCAGCATTACATTACCTACATAATACAACTTCTGACTTGCTGGCAAAGCAGCCTCTGCTCTACATCGGAGCCATACACACAACCCAACCGCTCTCTAAGCGAGCTGAACCACTAGTCCTACTCTCTCTCAGTGCGAGCTACAATGCTATGCAATACATGATCTTTGCCAAAGATGAAACTTCATAAAGTTGTATAAAAATGTTTATCAGGTTTTCATATTTTTCATGTTATATTTTGGATGTCATTAATGGATTTTTGGACTTGAAATTCAGTAATTTTGCTGGCTAGGCAATGCCATTGGCATCACCCACCCTACAAAATTTTAATAGGTAGGAGGGGGGTGATGAAACGTGTCCATAAAAAAATTATTTTGTAACAAAATGTCCAATATTGTGCCTCCTGTTTTGTATCGAGTAACTTGCTTGCAAGAAAATGTATAATATCGCTTCTACTGTATGCATCGATATGTGTCCTTTATGAAGTTTCATCTTTGGCAAAGATCATGTATTGCATAGCATTGTAGCTCGCACTGAGAGAGAGTAGGACTAGTGGTTCAGCTCGCTTAGAGAGCGGTTGGGTTGTGTGTATGGCTCCGATGTAGAGCAGAGGCTGCTTTGCCAGCAAGTCAGAAGTTGTATTATGTAGGTAATGTAATGCTGAGTATTAATAATAAGTAACTTAAACTTTCTTTCACGTTTCATTTACGTAGTTAGAAAATTAACCTACTTCCTTCATTTGATAATTAATTATTAGTGGATTTAAAGTGCAGTATTGATGTGAATAATATTGTCGAACGGATTTCATTATTGGTGCCATAGTAAATGATAGTTAATTGACTATGATACTAAATTGATACTAAATTTCAATAATTAGAAACTGATCTGCATAAAGTTCTCACAGTCAAGCATTAAGAAAGTGATTTGTGGTTGTTTTTTTTTTTTTTTTTTAATATCTCTCTCGCAGTCAAAATTTTTGAGTATAGTCAGTGTCTGTTTCAAAAGGCTACATGTCACAGTTGTTTTGTTAAAAATATCCGTTGCGCACATAATCAGTTTCATGCACTGTTTCTCACTTAATAGCATATACATCAGTATCAGGGCCATAATTAAACCAAATTGCTGTGTCAAGAAACAATTTGTTGTCTGATCTTACGATAGGTTCAACATCCACACAACACACGTACAGCTTTTAAGCTCTGCGAGCACGCCAGTGATGGTCGTTTGCGCATACGACGTACACCGGGCGAGCTCTGTGACGTAGGGTCCAGACACACTGGCCCCGCCACACTCCTGGGGTGCGGTAAGCTGCAACTGTCGTTGAAACGATGACCAGCGTTTGGTACGTACAGAATGTTGCAAGAGACTCTCTTTTGCCATTCTTGCAACAGGAAGGTGAAGTGTTGTCCCATCAAAACATCAGCCGATTCTTCAAACTGGGAGACCATCAAGGATAGGGTGCCACAGGGTTCGGTCATAGGTCCTTTACTGTTCTTGATATACATAAATGACTTGCCATTCTACACTGATGAAGATGCAAAGTTAGTTCTTTCCGCTCATGATACAAATGTAGTAATCACATCCAGAAAACAAGAACTAAGTGATGTAATCATAAATAATGTTTTTCACAAAATTACTAACTGGTTCTCTGCAAACTGACTCTCGTTAAATTTTGATAAAACAAAGTATGTACAGTTTTGCACACTAAATGGCACAACTCCAGTAACAAATATAGACTTTGAACAGAAGTCTGTAAGTAAGGTAGAATTTTCAAAACTTTTAGCAGTGTGCAGTGATGAGAGATTAAACGGAAGCAACACATAGACGAACTACTGAAATGTTTGCTGTTAGGATTATAGCAAATTTTGGTGGTAAGAATCTCAGTAAATTAGCTTACTGTGCGTATTTTCATTCACTGCTTTCGTATGGCATCATATTCTGGGGCAATTCATCATTGAGTAAAAAAGTTTTCATTACGCAAAAACGTGTAAACAGAATAATTGCTGGAGCCCACCATCATCCTGCAGACATCTATTTAAGTATTTAGGTATCCTCGCAGTAACATCACTGTAACTTCACAGTATATATATTCACTTATGAAATCTGTTGTTAATAACCCAATCCAGTTCAAAAGTAATAAATGTAAAGAATTTCTGAATGACAACTCCTTGTACACATTGGACGAGTTTTTAGATATAAATTAGTAAAAAAATCTGTGTCGTACTATTTAGTGTAATGTAACGCCCTTCATTAACTTGACACGTTCCACATCACTACGAAGTAGTCGGGGTAAAGTAATCGACTGGAATACGAAGGGCTGCGGGTTCAAAACCCGGTCGGATCTCGGATTTTTTCAGTCTGTGTTTTAACCAATCCTTCACCTCTCAACGATGTGAGGAGTCGCCAGAAACGACACGTGATTCGCATTCCACGTTAAGCTGTAGGTCCCCTTTCCCCGGTTGGATAACTGGGGTAGGCTAGAAACACGCAAGTCGCCCAAGTGGCGCCCAATTGAAAGACTTGCACCAGGTCAATGATCCACACGAAATTATTATCATTATTATTACGAAGTGTCGTATTCATGATCTATGAAACAAGTATTAACCTAATCTAATGTAATGTTCGCCACACAGTGCCCGTGAAACTCGACGTGCTCCACAGGACGGTCACAATGTCCGGATTTGCCTCCAATCGAGCGCGTGTGGTACCTGTTAGGACAACTGACACTTGGGACTTGTCAACTCACAACTCTCGCAGAACTGCGCCAACACGTCGATTAGGTGTGCAGTAAAGTATCTCAAGAAAGAACCCGCTGCTTTTGAAATATGGTGCTATAGAAGAATGCTAAAGATTAGGTGGGTGGATCGCGTAACTAATGAGGAGGTACTGAACAGAATTGGGGAGAAAAGGAATTTCTGGCATACCTTGACTAAAAGAAGGGATAGATTGGTAGGACACATTCTTAGACATCAAGGAATTGTGAATTTAGCGTTGGAGGGAAGTCTATGGGGAAAAAATCGCAGGGGAAGACCAAGAGATGGATACAGTAAGCAGATTCAGACAGATGTAGGTTGTCGCTCTTATGTGGAGATGAAGAGGCTTGCTCAGGATAGGGTATTGTGGAGAGCTGCATCAAACCAGTCTCCGGACTGAAGACCACAACAACAACAACATCTGTGATCGGACAGACGCCGCGGTGGAGTAGCCGAGCGGTCTAAAGCGTCTCGCTGCGGAGCGCGCGGTTGCTCGCCGTGGAGGTTCGAGTCCTCCCTGGGGCATGGGTGTGTGTGTTTGTCCTTAGGTTAGTTTACCTAGGTTTAAGTAGTTTGTAAGCTACGGACTGATGACCACGCAGTTTTGTCCGATAGATTTACAAACATTTGAACATTTGATCGGACAGACGCCAGACTCACGCCTGGATTGTTGCCCGTGGAGGCAACACAGTGTTCTAATACTGATGTTTCAGCATGGATCGAGAACTGGTAGCCCAGTGCCGCTTGAGCTGTTGACCTATAAATGTAGTGTTACACACAAAAAATTACCACAAACCGGACCTGAGCGGCAGCCGCAGTATATTCTGCTAGCGCGGCGGCGAACCTGCGCTGTTATTTATACGGAACATGTGTGGCCGTAAAGCTCGGCTGCTTAACGATGAGGCAGACCGCCCGAAATAAACCGCGCGACGGCTGCTACGGGATGGCCGCGCCGACCTTCGGCTTCCGGAGAGAGTCAGTCAGTTTTATTACGACTCCCGGCGGCGGGCGACGTTTATGGCTGCCGAATTATCACATCCACCTTTTCAACGGAGTACATCCCAAGGATTAGGGCCAATATATAAAAAAGAGCCAGTGTGGTGAACTCGATCAAGTAGTAACCAGGTGACACTGACAGAAACCAGTACTGCCGTCAGCAGAAGATATTTCACGAACTTGAAGCCGGAGCAGCGTTTGATGCTGCGTCTATCATTTGGCCACAACAGCAGCAGAGGCCTTGCGTCTGCTCCGCACTGTCCCATGAAGTGAGAACTCGTGATAGCCATACGTCAGTCACATGTTGCGACGTCGTCCTCTGAGACAGACCTCAGGAAGCAGGTCGCAGCTTTGAAGCTAATTACTTTAGACACTTTGTATTTTTCTTCTGTACATAATTCTAACATTTCCTTAAGCCAAGGAACACATTTATTTACTTACGAGGTTTGCAAATGTTAAAAGTGTTCAGGTGTTCGTAATTCTTAGGGATCAAACTACGTTGGTCATCGGTCCCTAGTCTTACAAACTACTTAAACTAAGAATGAAGCTATTCACTCTGCCGCGGAGTGTGCGCTGATATGAAACTTCCTGGCAGATTAAAATTGTGTGCCGGAACTGGGACTCGAACCTGGGACCTTTGCCTTTCGCGGGCAATCGCTCTACCGACTGAGCTATCCCAACACGACCCACGATGCCGCCCCAGAACTTTACTTCTGCCAGTACCTCGCCTCCTACTTTCCAAACTTCACAGAAGCTCTCCTGCGAAACTTGCAAGACTAGCACTCCTGGAAGACAGGCAAAGGTCCCAGGTTTCAGTCCCGGTTCCGGCACATAATTTTAATCTGCTAGGAAGTTCCATATCAGCGCAGACTCCGCTGCAGAGTGAAAAGTTTCATTCTGGAAACATCCCTAGGCCGTGGCTAAGCCATGTCTCCTCCATATCCTTTCTTTCAGGAGTGCTAGTCTTGCATGTTTCGCAGGAGAGCTTCTATGAAGTTCAGAAAGTAGGAGGCGAGGTACTGGCGGAAGTAAAGTTGTGAGGCGACATCGTGAGTCCTGTCGGGATAGCTTAGTCGGTAGAGGGCATGCGCGCGAAAGGCAAAGGTCCCAGGTTCGAGTCCCGGTTCCGACACTTAATTTTAATCTGCCAGGAAGTTTCATAATGAAACTAAGTTAAACTAACCTAAGGACAACACACACATCCATACCCGAGGGAGGATTCGAACCTCCGACGCGGGAGGCCGCGCAAACCGTAACGCGTCGCTCCAGACCGCTCGGCTACTCCCGCACGGCTACGAGGTTTCCAGTCACATCGCAATTCCATTTAGATTCTTCTTCTGCCAACCTGTGGTGACTCCTGTCAGTAGCTGACAATAATAGTAAGTGAACTCTCATTTTGTGATATTCGAGAGTAAATCACCGTTTTAACAGATTATTTCGCGACAATGCACTCAGAACTGAAACACGTTCATTAACGCTAAGCTGCACGTGTTACTTGCTGGATCGCTGTCCTTTGTCTCCTTACTGTTCACATTTGTTGGTCCTTATATTCTTGAATTTGATAGGGCGCTGAAGACCTAGATGACGAGCTCCCAAAAAAACCCTATCATCATCATCATCATCATTAACGCTAAGATCCGGCATATGGGTGTCACGAAGCCTATTACCAAATGACACATCCGAAACTACATTTACATTAAAAGGAAGTGTCTTATAATTCGGTAGTTGTAAAAGTCAGAAGTAACTTCCATATCTTGGAAAACAGCGCCTTATGATGTTACCTCATTGCGGCTGCATTATGGGTGCCATAGTTCTGTCGCTCTATAACAAACCCCTCCTCCCCGCCAGAAGACGTTGCCGCATTTCGCAGTTTGAGAACGTCGTAAGTACGGTGTCGCAGCTAGCTTACTCGGATAAGGATCCGTAACAGGAGGTTATTTTTCCCTGCTACTTAAGTGGCAGTTAGTCATCGCTTCGTGTGAAATTGTAGTTGCTCCTACTGACTCAACTAGCACCTACTAAAAGGTAGCGGCGACTCGAGTATTTTCAATTCTAGTAGAAAACGAACCTCAGGGTTTAACGTCCCGTCGACGGCATGTTCATTAGAGACGGAACTCACGCTCGGATTTCTGGGTAAGGATGCGGAAGTAATTTAGCCATGTTCTTTCAGAGGAACCATCCCGGTAGTGGCGGACTAAGGCAGTTGGAGGTTCGGGGCGACGGCAGAACAAAATGAGGCCCCCCGTCCACTTGCAAATTCATGTATTACTACTAAAAAGTAACTTTCGAGATTTGGAAGCCCCCAGGACGAGAGGCCAAGGGCGCTAAATATGTATATATAATGTGAAAAAAAAAAAAAAAGAAAAAGTGCTTTCCATGTATTTGGAGCCCTCCCCCCAACCCAAGACGAGAGGCCCGGGGCGATCCGCCTCCCCCCCCCCCTTTAGTCCGCCACTGCATCCAGACATCTGCCTGCAACGATTTAGGAAAATATGGAAAAGCTGAATCTGGATGGCCGCAGGTGGATTTGAACCACCGTTCTCCCGAATGCGAGTCCAGTGCGTTAGTAATGCCGGGCCTCGCTCAGTCAATTCTAGTAGTCGCGAGTGTCATTATGAGGCCTAGTCGGCGTTATGAAGCGTTTTTTTTTTTTTTTTTTGTTTTTTTTTTTTTTTTTTTTTTTTTTTCCACCATGTGTGGCAGCTGAATCGCTAGTCGCTCTCACACGTGGCGTTCATTGTTTATTGCTGATCGTTTACTATCGTTGTGATGGAAAAGCACAAAGCAAATCTGTGCAAATCGTCAGACGAAGACACGTACAATTTTTAGTAATTATCGTAAATATACTTTGAGACAAAAGTAACGATAATTGCAACAAAAAGGATGCACGGCAAAATATTTTAGAACGCTACTTCGAGAACTGAATGAAGCTCGAATTAAACATTGCCACTCAGGAACGACCGGAAAAACAAATTCATATTATTAAGGATGCGTACAGAAAGTAAACAAACACAGATATTTATTCAAACGTGGCACTTTTTCCGATAAAGCGGATTCTTTTTTTGAGAAGTGTCGCGAATGGCCGTCAATCCAGCTTAAACTTGGTTATATTATATAGTTAACTGGCATGTTATTCCTGTTTATAACCTCACTAAAAATACTCCTACTTCAGGTTGTTAAGCCATGATCGCCAATATAATATATTTATTTCTGTTAACTGATTTGAGTGATTTATATCATCTTCAGAAGGGTTTAAACAGCCACGGTGGAGTGGCCGAGTGGTCTAAGGCGTCTCGCTGCAGAGCGTGCGGCTTCTCACCGTTGGAGGTTCGAGTCCTCCCCCGGGCATGCGCGCGCGCGCGTGTGTGTGTGTGTGTGTGTGTGTGTGTGTGTGTGTGTTTCGTCCTCACGTTAGTTTAACGTAGTTTAAGTAGTTTGTAAGCCTAGAGACTAATAACCAAAGAAATCCCACAGATTTACAAACATTCTAAAGACAATATAAATCATTGAAATCGGTCAAGAGAAATAAATATAATTATTAGATAGGCGATCTTGGCTTAACAACCTGAAGATGGTGTATTTTTATTAAGGTTACATTATAGAATAATTGTACATTATAGGTACTTTGGCCGATTGTGCCCACAAACTAGTCGCCACACTTCTAGACGACTGCTTTCTTTACTCCATTTGCGACAACGTCGGCGATAAATAAAAATAAAAAAAATTGTACCAATGTTTGTATAGCTTATGGGACTGACTTAAATACGGGGTCATCAGTCCCTAAACGTACAAACTACTTATGAACTAGCTTATCCTAAGGACGGCACAAATATCCATGCCCGAGGGGGGATTCAAACCCCCGACCGTAGTGGCCGTGCAGACCGTGACTGGAGCGCCTCAGTCCCCTCGACCACCGCGGCCGGCGGCGATGTAACAGTTCTGGCACTATGTTAAAATACGATCGTACTTACGTTAATTTCATATGCCTGGCTGTAAGTCGGTGTGACATGGGAATATGCCTCGTCGCACAATTCAACAGGTCGGCGTGACCAGCTAGTAGCGGCTACATGACGACCGCTCACCGCCACTCAAACAGGTTACAATAAAGGGAGGTGACATTATCCATGCCTAGCACATACGTCAGTTGAAGCCTGTCCACCATCTTGGTCAGTTCTGGAATCTATTTCTCCGTTAAAACTATGCGTTAAGTCTATCCTCTTGCTGTTAACACGTTCGCTGCCGTTCACGCTCTGGAGCGATGATGCTAGGTGCCACTTCACGCTCTGGCGCGTGATCGTATTTTGACAGTATCTTTTCATAGTTTTGAGCCACTGAATGTTTTGGTTCTAGTTTTCAGTTTTTTTGATATGGTTTTTTATTTGCATTTGTATTTCTGTGAAAACAACAAATGAACAATATAAAGAGTACATAAATCTATCGTGACATCATGAGAAGCGTGTGTGGCTCGTAGCCGGTAATGCAAACGCGGAAAGCTGGAACCACGTACGTGTGCGTATCACTTATTCTCTTCCCTGAGTGCCTACCAGAGTATACAGCTTTATTAGACGATGCCAGTTTACAACAACCCATAATAGGATGCTAGGTCGCAGCACGCGTCACAGCGTGAGCGGCACCTGACTCAAGTAACGTTTACACGCGCCAGAGCGTGAACGGCAGCGAACGTGTTAATGCATTGAACTGACAGTCACGGCAAAGTATGTACTTTCGAACAATATACGTTACTGATTAAATAGTAATAAATACTCATTATAATATATTTCAAAACTTCATTTTAAAGGCTAATTTGCACTCCTTTAACACGTTGTCTATCACGGTGTTATTCCTGTTTTAAGTGAAATAAAACATTAGCTCTACAATACGAACACTTCTCCAAAAACTGACCAATATGGCGGGGGCAGGCTTCACATTTTTCAGCATAAGGACGTCTACCTGTATTGTACCCTCCTTGCCGCCACTAGAAGCAGCGAGCCTACAGTGGAGAAGACTGGCGGTAGTGGTGAATAGTAGGGAATGAGGCAGCTGGCCGGCCAGCACACGCCGTTAGCCTCGCGGAACGTAACGGCCTTCGGCGTGGTCGCGCCCGCGCCGTAAACAACCTGGCGACGCACTGAGTGACCCAGACCGCCCCCGCAGGCGTCCAGCGAGCTTATGACAGCTGTGGGGAGTGACACTTGCGGGGAAAGGGAATGTGTAGACACTTGCGGGGAGACCCGGACGCTGCAGGTAGTGAACAGGGTGTTCCAGAAGTAGGGATACACCACCCCTACTCCACGCCCTCCAGCCGCTACCTGTGCCGTATTCAGGGAAAGGCCCACCGGAACGGCCGCGCAATTTGTGACACAAATTACGTGTTTGATAATATTAATTTAATGCATAGAAGTATGAAATCACGTCAAGACTACTTCCTGCAAACATTTCGACAAAAAAAGTTGGCACTGAGTTTAGAAAAACAAAATTCTGGTATATTGGATTTTAACATTTTATCAAAAAATGAATGTTACTACAAGAGATACAGCCATTCAAATTTACGGGCACCATAACGTTTTCCCTTCCTGAGTAAATGAGCTGCTTCCTGTAGTTTCATCATCACAGTAGCCTTTTTCTGGAATGTTCTGAATATAAATCTTCACACAGACTTCTTGAGGAGGAGAATTATACGGATATCTGATTGTAAACCACTGCCTATTACCTTAGACCTTTCTGACTGTACTGAACAGGAGTTCCGCGTATTCCGTAATTTATATTTATACAGTTAACAGGCAATACAATTTGTAACCAACTATTGGCTGCCAATTTTGCTTCATTTTTCCTGAAAGTCTTGCAACTTGTTTCTCCCTGGTGGTTTATGCCAAGTTCGGAGTAAAAATGGTTCTACATGACGGTGCTAGAAAATAATAGAATTTATCTTTAGCATTTTTCGGTGTGTGACATTCCCTTACACATTTTCTATTTAATACACTAATTAGATGTATTTGTAATTCGAATACAGCGAAATCGTTTTGGGGTCTCGAATAAACGCATCAAGTATGTAAAATACTCACTGACTTATTATTAGCGTTCTTAATTGTAGGTTTAAGGTTGCGTTTCCTATTAAAAATCATAATAGCTATTTTTTAAAGAGATGGAAGTTGCGTGATAGTGGGGTTAACTACATAGCGGTGCAGGATGCCTAATATATTTATTGCTTATTGCAGGTGTCTTGATATGCTCAGTGTTCTGAATAATATGCTTTTAGGAGGTATGACTGTGGAAAGTCATCGTCTTGTAGTAGCAGAGAATGTGTTACTAACTCTCCAAACATTATCACTGTTAAAATACCGTTTTGTTTTCAGGAGGAACACTCAACGAATTAATATGTATGTAACTAGATTCCATTTTGTGTGCCAGCCCATCACAGAATTATAATGAAATAACAGGTTTTCGCTTGGTAAAAAAATGAACCTTCATGTACATTTGTATATTTTTGATTTTGACGCACTGTACTAACTAAGCAAAGACGGCCAGCATAGTATCATTCTGAAAAACTAGATGAACTGCTGTGTATCTCTCTCTCTCTCTCTCTCTCTAACACACACACACATGCATTGGTGCTTTGTAACGACTTTACCTTTTATGCTAGTCTTAATTAAAAAAATATATATGTATATATTTTTAAAGAGATAGTATTTTATACGTGAACAATGTAACTTATTTTAACAATTGATTTTAAATTTTTAAAGATATGTTTTAATACCTACCCGCCTGAGGGCGCTGATAAAATGGTTATTATATTTTTTATCATATAATGCATAATCTGTGTATGTTAGTTGTTAAACTTTAATTCACCTAGAATCACCATTTTTATCTTTTTAAGCTTTTAATATGTTTGAACCCATTTTCTTTTTAATAATGTTACAATATAACTGATTTAAACAAAGAGGGCGCCAGGCACCATCTATGTACAAGCTAAGCTGCGTAGGTGTACGTTAGCGGCTACCTGATTTTATTGTTGTGACTTGTACCGGCAAGACCTTTAAATGTTTTTTATGACATGACTGATAAAAATGTTTTTAAGCAGAGCACATAGGTCATCATGACTTGCAATTCTGGTATGTAATTCTATTTTATAACGTTCTTGGTGTATGTAATCTTATTTTAATTTCAATGTCTGACCAAGGTACCTTGTTTTTAACAGCACTGATGATGTCCCATCATAGGGACGAAATCGATATGTTTTGAAGTTAAATAAAAGAAACATCTCACATCGCCTACCAAGCGAAAACCTGTTATTTCAATTAATATGTAGTTAGAACAAGTTCTACATCTACATCTACATAGATACTCTGCAAATCACATTTAAGTGCCTGGCAGAGGGTTCATTAACCACCTTCATAACTTTTCTCTACCGTTCCATTCTCTAATAGCGCGCGAGAAGAAAGAACACCTAAATCGTTCCGTTTTCGATCTGATTTCTCTTATTTTATTGGGATGGTCATGTCTCCCTAAGTAGGTGGGTGCTAGCAAAATATTTTCATATTCAGAACTAAAAGTCGGTGATTGAAACTTCGCAAACAGATCACGCCGCAATGAATAACGTCTTTCTTTTAATGATTTCCGCCCCAATTCGTGCAACATTTCCGTGACGCTTTCCCCCCCGTAACGTGATAAAACAAAACGAGCTGCCCTTCTCTGAACCTTCTCAATATCTTCCGTCAGTCCCACCTGGCGAGGGTCCCACAAGGGGCAACAGTACTCCAAGAGAGGACGCACAAGTGTGATGTAGGCAGTCTCTTTGGTGGAGCTGGTGCATCGTCTAAGCGTTCTGCCAATGAAACGTAACCTTTGGTTCGCCTTCCCTACAATATTTTCTATGTGTTCTCTCCAGTCAAAGTTGTTCGTAATTGAAACTCCTAGGTATTTGGTAGAATTTACGACCTTAAGGTTTGACTGATTTATCGCGTAATTGAAGTTCAGCGGATTTCTTTTAGTGGTCATGTGTATTACTTCACACTTTTCTTTATTTAGTGTCAATTGCCAATTTTCGCACCAAGTAGAAATTTTGTCTAAATCGCTTTGCAATTGCTTTTGATCCTCTGTTGACTTCACTAACCGATAAACGACAGCATCATCTGCGAACAGTCTAAGGGAGCTATTCAGATTATCTCCTAAATCGTTTATAAACACGAGGAAGAGTAGGGGACCAATAACGCTTCCCTGTGGAACGCCAGATATCACTTCTGTTTTACTCGATGACTTACCGTCAATTACAACGAACTGTGTCCTTTCTGACAGGAAATCGTGAATCCAATTCACAAAAAGTTTCGTGTTATGTTGACAGTGCTAGACTTCTTGGTGTGCCTGTACCCAGGAAAAGCCTTTAGCCGCCCCAAGGGCCCCGCAAGTGTCACTCCCCGCAAGTGTCACTCCCCGCAAGTGTCACTCCCCGCAATGTCACTGCCGGCCGCGGTGGCCGAGGTGACTGAGGCGCTCCAGTCACGGTCAGCACGGCCACTACGGTCGGGGATTCGAATCCCCACTCGGGCATGGATATTTGTGCCGTCCTAGTTCGTAAGTAGTTCATAAGTAGATTGTAAGTTTAGGGACTGATAACCCCGTAGTTAAGTCCCATAAGCTTTACAAACATTTGAACATTTCGCAATGTCACTCCCCGCAAGTGTTCCAACCCCGCGTCCAGCCACAGCTGTGGGCCGAGACTAAATGCAGCGCTTGACGGTGTTCACCGTACGTTCAGAAAATATTTGTTACGCAATACACACCTCAACAGCACAACTTTGGCAACTTGTCCTAGCGGAAAGTACAATCGTGACGAAGAAATCTACCTGTATACATACTGGTCGCGCCGCCTTCCGGTTTACAATGGAAGGTACTCGGTGTACGTTGCAGTGTCACGTCGCCGCTTTCCTGTTCCAGTCACGAAGGGTGCGCAGGAATAGCCGCTGCTGGCAGCTCTCCATGTGAGCCTCGGTCCCTCTGATCTCACTCTCGTGCCCTTAGCAATTAACCTACAGGCTCCACGTGCCCACTGGTGTACGAGGTCTGTCCAAAAAATTGCGCAGCATTCGTAATTTCGCGCCAGTGCAGTGTTCTAGCTTCTCTGCACACACCTGTGTTGAATGTATCAACTGCGGAAAGTTCAAAAATGTTTGTAGATCTATCGGACCAAACTGCGTGGTCATCAGTCCGTAGCTTACAAACTACTTAAACCTAGGTAAACTAAGCTAAGGACAAACACAAACACCCATGCCCCAGGGAGGACTCGAACCTCCACGGCGAGCAACAGCGCGCTCCGCAGGGAGACGCTTTAGAACGCTTGGCTACTCCACCGCGGCGACTGCGGAAAGTTCCAGTATTGTAGGTCTGTTAGCAATAGCAAACATACGAGGGGAAGTTGAAAATAAGTTTCCCCTGTCGAAAATGTTCAAATGTTTGTAGAGCTTATGGGACTTAACTACGGCGTCATCAGTCCCTAAACTTACAAACTACTTATGAACTAGCTAATACTAAGGATGGCACAAATATCCATGCCCGAGGGGGGGATTCGAACCCCGACTGTAGTGGCCGTGCAGACCGCTCGGCCACCGCGGCCGGCTTCCCCTGTCGTATGAAAGGGGAAAAAAATAGAATGAGACATGAAAGATAAGACGTATCTTTATGAAAGGGGAAAAATGGAATGAGACATGAAAGATAAGACGTATCTTTATTTTTCTACATAATTTCCAAATACATTGAAACAGTTGTATAACCTCTTTAGGGACTGATAACAGTTGTAGTTTAGTCCCTTCCAAAACCAAACACCAACCAAATACCAAACCGTTTTATAAGCTTCAAAAATATCAGGGCGAAAGACGACACAGCAGGTGAACGCGCACGTGCAAGACACCGATACGCCATTGGGTCCAGATCGACCATAAATATGGAAATGACTTTCTGTTTCGGATTCTGACGTGGGATGAAACGTGGTTCCACCATCACACGCTAGAATCGAAGGCCACATCCATGGAGTGGAAACATCCGCCGGCCGCGGTGGCCGAGGGGACTGAGGCACTTGAGTCACGGTCTGCACGGCCACTACGGTCGGGGGTTCGAATCCCCCCTCGGGCATGGATATTTGTGCCGTCCTAGTTCGTAAGTAGTTCATAAGTAGTTTGTAAGTTTAGGGACTGATGACCCTGTAGATAAGTCCCATAAGCTGTACAAACATTTGAACATTTTTGGAAACATCCGTCGTCACCTGTCCGAAAGAAGTTCAAAAGCACTCCGACTGCTCACCGTTTTCTCAAATTGTCTTGTCTTTAATGCCTTGTTTTATTTATTTATTTTTTTCCTTTATACGCAACTCTAACCACAGTCGACAAGACAAACTTATTTTTTTTCAACTCCCCCTCGTGGTATATTTTTTTTCCGGGGGCGGGGGATGCAAGATCAATGTATAGATTAGTTAAGTAATTTTAAATATCACCCCATGTTGTTTTGTATCAGTTGTACTGTTCATATTCAGAGGATAATTTGCGCTGAAGCCCCCTTTACTACACTGACAACATTTTTTTCTATTGTTGAAATGAAATCAACAGCACCAAAGAGAGCGAACAGGCTGAGATTTCCGGGTATTTTAGGCGGTACTCTGGTGATTCCACATGAAATGAGTCACTGTGCCGCGGGTGGGCAATTTCGTATAGCAGGCTCTCTCAGTGCAGCTTTCGCGACCAAGGGTTGGACACTGTGTCGAGCGCTATCCTGTTGCAACGCGAGCGTCGGCAGCAAGCGATGGTATGGGAGAACAGCAGGTTCCAACGCTTCAGACTTGTCACTCGCTGGTTAGGGTACCGACATTGCCTACTAGGAGGGTAAGTGTATGGCAGTGCAATGGAAAACATAATGCCGAATGCAGCGACCGTACGCCGGTACAGGAGGCAACAGTTCAACAGTTCCCCACCACGCCGTCTGCAGACTCTGATGCCACCATCATGGTGGTGCAGGCAGAATCACAATAGGAATAACTTTCTTTTTTTTATCGATCAATCGATATTCTGCCTGCAATACTGAAAGTTTCTTGCTTGTCCTTCTCTCTTACATTATTTACGTCTGCTTCGAAAGTTATGTGTTTTACCATATGATCTAAGAAATGTGACTGACGGTACTTGAATGAATTGTAACTGAATGTGTTTGAACTTGTTCTACCTGAATGCCTTTGCACAACGTTATGTTAATCTGACTGCGTATTTTTAACTGTATTCTAGGTGAATGTAAAGGTATTGCAAAACCTATCTGACTGAACAATGTTTATTATAATGAGACACAAACTGCTAATTGTTTCTGTATGAAATGTCGTAACAAAGTTAACTGTCTGAAAATTACTGATAATAAAATCACTGTGTTAATAATTCTGGCCCTACAAACTTGTTTCTGACTGAACTAAGAATCTTTAACAGAATGTAACGAACGCAATATTTATCAATGCAATCTGACTCAGTGCAAACACTTGTTAACCTACACTGAACACTGTATGAATTGTATAACCGTGAAATCTGTAAATCATACTGAACTGCAACCATGATAACATAAACTGATTCTTTCTCACTTTCACTTACTACATAAATTTGCGCAACACCAAACTGCTTCCTGCTGTACTAACTACTGGAAAACTAACTACAGAAAACATCTATGGAACTTTTAATAACAATGTGAGGAGGAATAAACTGGTAATCTGTTTAAGAAACTCAAACTAATTATTAAATATGAAATATCTGGTTTATTTCCTAACTGATGTAACTTCATGAAAATTACTAACAATGTCATGTTTTGGATTTTAATATATTTCAGAGAAAAATATAACTCAGATATTTAATCTGTCTACGAAATTAATTTTAAACAAAGATAAACATTTCTTTACTGTTAATAAATTTAACTCGATTCACCGAAAAAATGTTCAACAATACCATATTTCAAGAACACTACCCATGAAATTCCTATTTCATAAAAAACGCACTCTCAAAACTAAACTATTACAATAAATACTTTTCCTAACACAGAAAGGGGTCCCTAGCATGAATCGTGAGACCACAAGCTAACAGCAAGATCTGTCCCGACCGTTACTGTTACCATCAGTTCAACCTAACAATGCTAAGTTGTACCAAAGAAACATGCCAAGCATTTCATGAAAAACTTTACCTTATAAAAACTTCAAAAGATCGTTTCTCCAACGTCGTTTATTCCTTTTCGTCTCTATATCTTAAGCAAACAGCTTGGCTCAGCATTCAAGTCTCTAAGTCTCATCTACTCGGCTCTCCCGCCGGAACGACAACCGCACACAACCGCGGTCCCCACGCTTCTGCAATCTCATCCGCGCGCCGAGCAAAGTCTGCACTCTCAATAATCACAACCCTACTTCCCGGCAACATTACTATCACCGTCTCCAATATCGATAGTACTGCCATCAAAAAATAAGCCTGCCACCAAAGATAAACGACCCATGCCTGAATAGCTTGACACTGGTCTCAAATTCGCAGTACATTTGAATATGAAATGTATACCTTCCCATAGCAGGTATCTTACAATACTACTGCGGTTCAACTTCTGCCATACGAGGCCTACGTGAAAGGCCATGGCGCGTACACGTCACGTCATCAAAGGTGGTTTGACACAATGCGATCGCTAGCTGACTGCCTGGCCGCTATGCCCCAGAGGCAGCCACTCAGCTAGCGACGTGCCTGTCTCAGGCTTCTCTGATGACGTGACGTGACGTACGCGACATGGCCTGTCTTTCACCTTGCCTCGGGCCGTATCTGACGCGTCATGAGCAGATATATCACGTGCAATGCCGACGTATCTTGCAGCGGCACCAGAATATCGATTTCGTCCTCTTCGTTACTTGACATGGGGCTGTGTTTTCAATCATGTGATACCTCCGGTGCTTGTACAGTGTCGATGATCGGCAATAAAGTACTTGGCATTGCGCGCCGGTTGTCGCTGCAACCGCAGCCTGCCGCTCGGGTTGGCCACTGACATAGCAGCCTGATGGCTGTGGCGAGGAGTCTTCGGCCGTCAGATGAGTCGTAGTCCACTAGTAGCTCCAACAGCCTCGGCACTCCCTACCTACGCATGTTACGCTGCGTAGTTCAGTCGGTCGCAGCAGAGCGCTCTTTACCGACTGTTGTTACCTATTACTGACTGGAGCGCTTAGGCCGGGAACACACTTGGCGTTTTTGTTCGATCGGAATTTTTACCGTCGCCTCCGCACCAGCATTGGGGCATTGAATGGTGGTGTGACTTGCACACTGTGCGGAAAATGGACGATCGGATTATTTGACGCCGACGGCAAGAATGCAGCCCACCACTGCCACTGCAGTCGACGGACTTTTTATTGTGACCCACATTACTGAATGCGCGGCGACACATTTGTCGTCCAGTCCGCCGCCGACCGCTGTTGTGTTCGCGTTGATAGTGGTGTAATGGTGTGCTTTTATCCTCGCCGAAGTGGTTGTCATTCAGCTACTAATTCATTTTGTAAATGAAGTGCCTGTGCTTTGGGACAAAACCTTGTACATTTTTAAAGATTGGAGCACAATAAGAAATCAAATGTTTCTAAATCTTATGGGACTTAACTACGGGGTCATCCGTCCCTAAACTTACAAACTACTTATGAACTACTTACGAACTAGGACGGCACAAATATCCATGCCCCAGGGGGGATTCGAACCCCCGACCGTAGTGGCCGTGCTGACCGTGACTGGAGCGCCTTAGTCACCTCGGCCACCGCGGCCGGCAAACATTTGAACATTTTTGAACTTGCTGCTCGGTGGTCAGTGATGGACTGATGCGGCGTCGGTACTTTCACCGCCCAGTGTGCAGACGCTGCATTACTGCTAGAGCCGCGGAGGTAAAAATGTCGAGCGGACGAAAACGCCAAGTGTGTCCCCGGCCTTATAGTGTGAAACTCACAGATGGTTTAGTTTCAACTGTGTCGAGCTCGGGTAAAGCGTTCCACTGGAAACCGAAGATTCGCATGTTTGAAAACCGAACGGATCTCGGATTTTTTTCGGTCTACGTTTCAAACCAGCCTTCACCTCTCGATAATGTGACGAGTCGCCCGAAACGACACGTGGTTCAGATTCCACGTTAAGCTGCAGGTCCCCTTTCCCCGTTTGCATAGCTGGGGTAGGCCAGGGACACGCAAGTCGCCGAAGTGACGACCAATTTAATGACTCGCACCAGGACACTGAGGCACACGAAATTATTACTGTTATTACCTGTTTAGAGTTCAACAACTTAAGTTATTAGTAAAGTCCTTAAGCAATGGAAACTAGCTGCTTCAACGCAATTCCTAAGATCTCTTAACAAGTATTGGTTGGTTTTCTCCACAGCGTTTATTGCCGAAAATACTGCAGCTGTTGTTTAATTGACATCTCACCAAATATAAATTCCGCCATTCTAGGTTAGTAGCTTATGCTTCCAATCTTGACTGTAACAAAGCTGTAACTCCTATTTCTTGTAAAATAACACGAAGAAAAAAAAAAAAAAAAAAAAAAAAAAAAAAACAAGACGAGAACGAGTACGGCTACTGGGCAGTCTAAAAATAAAATCTGCCTTTCGGTAAGCAATATGACGGATTTTTTATTAGATTTTTTTTTTTAATTTACTCCAGTAAGAATTTCATTTTAGACGTCTTACTTCTTTATGATATTATTCATTACAGATATTTATATCACTCTGAGAGCACGCGAAGTATACGTTCGGCTCTTTAGTTTGTTGATCAAGTCTTCATGTTTTAGTTTCCGGTGTCAGGTTTTTTTTCCGCAATCATCTCGTCTTTTATCTGAACTCCAGCATCCGTTAACTACATTTAATGGCACAATTGCGCAAATTTCTTCCTTAGAGTTTGCACTCTTTACGTTTATGAGACACCTAATTATCTGGAGACTACTCTTCAATTTGCCACCAAGATACTGGTATTTCATGGAAAGGTAATTTGGAAATTTGCTGGGAATGCTACCTACTTTGAGAATATTTTTCTTGGAATCAGATTTATAACTTGCATCGGTAAAGTGTTGACTGCAAAGCAGTGAAGAATTTCACAGTGTGTTTGGCGTGAAGGTTTCTCTAAAATTCACACATAACGACGTATTTCTTACGTTCTTACGAACGGAAAATTCGCGGTAACTAAACACGCTAATTTTTCCTTTTTGATTCTTACATAACGGCACACACAAGTGACGCATCTGTAAGGAATAAGGACTGCATTTCGGATTATTGTGCTATATGGTCGTACAGGCGTAGTATCAATGTAATTTTATCGCAAATATTCAAGACTAACAGCAGCTCACACAAATGCAATTCAAATGCAAGTACTACAACATGTTTCTCTATTATTTGATTCCTGTATTCCTTACCTTTGTAAAAAGAAGATTGCAGTGGGATTTATCTTCCGTCACAATAAATGCAAATATCATAAATTACATATTCATTTCCGCGGTGGAGTAGCCGAGCGGTCTAAGGCGGCTCGCTGCGGAGCGCGCGGTTGCTCGCCGTGGAGGTTCGAGTCCTCCCTGGGGCGTGTGTGTGTGTGTGTGTGTGTGTGTGTGTGTGTGTGTGTGTGTGTGTGTTGTCTTTAGGTTAATTTGCCTTAGTTTAAGTAGTTTGTAAGCTACGGAGTGATAACCGCGCAGTTTGGTCCGATAGATTTACAACCATTTTTTGAACATATTCACTATTTCAGCTGACAGGAGCACATATACCTTTGAAAGTAACAATTAGAAAGTATGGAAAAACCTGGTCATAGCCTGCTAGACTGTCGTAGTAGCAGGTGAGGTAACATTCCGGTGCATGGTGCCATGTGCAGCAAAAATTGTTACTTCTACCGACACACCTAACAGCATTTGATCCCGGGAAGCGAACAGGCTGTTACAGGACACTATAGTTCGATTCAGGAATGATGGCGCGTCACGCATGTCTAGACAACAGTATCTTTGCCGGTTCGAAGCGACTGTTGATGTACGCATATATACCTGCTTTGCGCGTGCAGATAATTTTCATCCAGCAAAAAATGACAGTTCGGTGTTTTTAGATAGAATGGGTTACATGCCACAACCATCAGCGATTAGCACTTGCAACAAAACCGGTAAGGCAATAGCTCGGTACAATCAAGATTAATTTTGGCAATGCCTACAAGAGCACGGCGGAGCATTCAGAGTAATACTGAATGCTCATTGACCGTCGACGAATGCGTAGATGCGTAGATGCTCGGTCGCGTCGTTCGTGGTGCCAACTGTAGCGAGCTGTGGTTGAGGTGAGCGCAAGGCGGTCGTGTTTTAACGCTGCTGCTCGTGAGCAGGTGGCCGTCGTGTCGCAGCATGATAAAGAGCAGTCAACAATCCGAAGATTGGTTTGAACACCACAGTGCTTTACTAGGCATGGTCGTGTTCCGAGGTGGTATACCGTTGCCTTCCTCCGACCTTCAAACCGACTTACCCAGCCAGTTATGGGGTGACCTACAGTTTAACGTGGGTTCCGAACCACGGTGCTACTCGGTATTTTTCACATCAGCAATACTGCCAGAGGTGAAAGAAGTGAAAAGTGACAGATAAAACCCCAGGACCTGGCGGGGATCGAACCCGCGCCCTTCGGATTTATACTCTGGCACTCTACCAGTGTGCAACCAAGGCGCACCGCAGCATACTGCGCAGCTAAATCTCCGCAAAGGCCTGTCAGATGGTCGCTATTTGTCGGAATTCTTGCGAATTCTTTTCTTCGATCTCCAGACTCCCGACAAAATGCGAAGTCTGTCACAAACAGCTCGTTATTACGTTCATTACAAGATTGATATTCACACAGTAATGCCTTGTATAACAATTATTGTTTAAGAGATATATTTGAACATCTTCCAAAACACGTGTCACGTCACAAAATTGACATACTTCTTTAAAAATGTGATGAAAACCAACTCAAATACTTAAGAAAGATTATACCATTTCTATTGTTAGTTTCTGTGAACAACCCTTACTGTGAAAAGGTGATTAGCCTAAGAACCTATTCATAAACAGAATACAGATATGGCCTTTCATTTAGTAAAGACCGAATTATTACAGTAAATACAAATATACAATCCCTGAGACGGATTTTCGTCTCGAATATGTCAAAGATATCAATGACAAATCTGAAGCATTGACTTAAAATTTGTGACGCGACCGGAAATCGAACCTCGATGCTTAATAGGCAGACGTCTTACCGCTAGACCACCGCATAACTAGCGATTAACTGATGTACAATCCCCGAGACGGATTTTCGTCTCGAATATGTCAAAGGCATTAATGATAAATCTGAAGCATTGAATTGAAATTTCTATTTACATTGATATTTTTATCACCTTAAACAAAAATGTTCCAATATGTCCATTGCTGAGGTGCTATTCCGCTGCATCGAGAGCCTTTGCAGTAGTGACCAGTGTTACCAGACGTAGAGAATTTTCCCTACACGTAGGTACTTTTAAGCGTTAAAATCATGTAGGGAACTTTCATCCAAAAGTCCCAAAGGTACTTTGGTAAAATTTTACAATCTTCGACAAATGCCTAGCGGGTAATGTTGGCAACAGAACAGTTATCAGCACGCGTGAATGAAAAGGAACAGTTGTGTCAAAGTTTGAAGTAGCCAATGATATTTTAGACGGCATAGTTGTTTTCTGTTCATAGTAAACAACATTAATTTGCACACTTAGTTTCGGACACATTAAAATTGATGTGAAATATGATGATTTCAATGTATATCACTGGAATGGAGAGTCGGTTTGGAAATAGTGTTAGAAAATGTCAGCACGAGGAAAATTTATTGTTTCCATGAACGAAAGACGTTATATTACCTTGACTAGAATAATTTATTTACGCCAGGACGACATACTAGTTAGTACTTGTAAATGAGAAGCTGCTGACAAGAAAACACTGAAACATTTGCGACAGCCAGTCATAATGAACAACGCGCTAGATATTCGTTGTCAACAAAGCATTAGTCTTTGAAAATATGAACCACAGACTGACGGACTTCCTTTTTTGTACTGACTGTGAACTAAATAATTACTGCTGTTTCTACTCTATGGTTGTAGTGTCTCGATGTATCCTTGTGCGGTCAATAAATCAGTTATACTCGTGTAACAGTGTACTCGGAATTAGCGGCATGTTTGGGAAACTAATTAATGCTGTTCATCTCTATGGTTGACAGGTTCTTGATGTACCCTTGTCCGATCGATAAATCGGTAATCCTCTTGTAACAGAGCACTTGGAATTCGCGGCATAATCTACACTTTACTCCATCAATCAGTATCGATCAGTCAATGGAAGAACATACCTAGCAAGTGAAGCATGATGCCAAATATTTGTTTTAAAGTTTTTCAAACTAGTAACATGTCACATTAATCAATTGGTTAACCTCTGCTGGCTGGACTCCTGGATTCAACCCCTCCCAAATCCTGGCTACGACCCTGATGTAGGTGCATTAATGAGGTGGTAAGGAGAAAGTAGGGAAAATTTAGGTACATTTTTGTGAGACTGTAGGTATTTTCTTTCTCTGCAACACAGGTAGTGACAGTGTTCTATGAAACACAGAAGCTGAATTAAAGTTTGTGACGTGAGGGAAATCGTGCTTAGATTATTCTGAAGCGCCTTAATCGCTACTGATGCGATGGTCTAGCGGTAAGACGTCTGCCTAGTAAGCATGGATGTCCAGGTTGGATTCCCGGTCGCATCACAAATTTTAATTCAATGACCGAATTATTAATTTGGCTGAACTTCGATGGATTTTTTTAAAATTTTAAATAATTTCTCAATAGTAGACTACTAAAGGATGCATATTGGTGGACTCCGTAAAATCAAACACTAGAGACACGTGGCAAAGTTAAAATTTAGCCTAAATTAGGTATGCGCAAAAAATGTTTACGTTTATTCCCATGCTGTTTCTTTGACAATAAAAAATAACATTTTGATTTACAATATTTATTTCTACCGACTACAGCTTAAAATCTATACATTTTGATATTTTCTGCCGATATTTCAATTTTCGCATCTAGCAATCCTACCCCCATCGCAGCCAATACCACCAAATGGCCTCATCATCCCAGCCTTCACACAATTGGACACATCAAACATTTCGAACTACGGTGAGTCGATTTATAAGCCAGCCGCGGTGGCCGAGGGGACTGAGGCGCGCTAGTCGCGGTCTGCACGGCCATTACGGTCGGGGGTTCGAATCCCCCCTCGGGCATGGATATTTGTGCCGTTTTTAGTGTTAGCTAGTTCATAAGTAGTTTGTAAGCTTAGGAACTGATGACCCCGTAGTTAAGTTCCATAAGTTCTACGAACATTTGAACATTCGTTTTATAATACCATGAAACAGGGGATAGTGAGACGAACGTGACACTGTATAATCTGAGCCATGGAGTTTGTAATTACGGCTGTCCCCCTTGGAAGAAACGTTGCAGAACAACTTTCTCGTGGTAACAACTATACACCAACTAGTCGTGTCGGCAGGTGTTGGAGGTGCAGACAGTGTGACTGCCGGCCAGAGGCGACAAGTGTAGCCCCGTACTGCCAAGGCCGCGAGTTCGTGTCCCGGATAGCTGGCTGCCGCTTTCTCCCGCCGCGCCGCGCCGTTACGTTACCTGCGGCGAAAGCACCAGCCACTGAAACTCTGGCGTGTAGGAGCCACGCACACAAGTGTACTGCAGCTCGCCGCTACCAGAAACCGACCAAAGGAAGCGCGTCTCTGTCAAATCACGACTTACTGCCAGGGCTGGCGCAAGGCACGTGCGAAACGTGCGGCCGCACGGGGCGGCACTTTCCGGGGGGCGGCATATCTGCCGCTCCCCCCCTTTTTTTTTTCTATGGTACAAACTCAACATTCATTCGCAAGAGGGGATTCGAAACCAAACCTCGGTGGGAGCGGCTTCGGGAACTATGGCATGGCGCCTTGACTACATGCCCGCCGCCCCTGTTAACAAGGGGAGGGAGGGGGGCTAATTTCTTGCTCGCCACTGTGGCAGCGCCGTCGTGTTTACTCTGGAAGGGAAGCTGCCTGGCGCACACGCCAGTATTCTTATGAGTGGAGCGCTGCCTGCGTGTTACGCGTCGTGCGTTTACTCACAACTAATTTTGCAGGAGACGAAATCTAATTTGGAAATTCCAGTGCAATGTTCGATACTGCAGTTACATGTTAAGCCTGAAGCAATTTTGCTAAGCCCTTCAATGGCAGTTAAGTGTTTTATTGTTCCCGCGCTATGGAAAAAAATTGTTGAACATTACTACAGTCAAACATGTTCAACACCTACAATGGCTAGAAGTATTCCGAATGGGTAAATACGCTGTGAGTAATTACAAGGGATAAAGACATTGATAGTAAGCCTGGCATAAGTTGGGTTTTGACGTATTTTTGAAAATGTTTGCTATCCGTTTCTGAGTGATACTCGGCCGTTTTGGTTTTTGAGCCATGAAATACATGTCTATGCCTGCATGAACACAATTAAACGCTGACCAGCACTTTTGTGTGACAATACTACTCACTACTCACTTTGCCAATATTTATTTACTGTATAATGCGTGTGAATCCATGTTTCGTCCAAGTAAACTACTGGTCGCTTTGATTTTGATGAAAACCTGAGAAAGTATGGTCTTTTAGCAACAATGCCTTCTCGTCCGAGCGAATCAAAACGTTAATTTTGACACCTTGTAAAACGAAAATTCATAGACAGAACATTGCTTCTAAGGGTTTCCTTGCTAGCTTTGGAGCTCATTTCGGTTTGACAAAAGTTGTGCAGTTTTCGCAAAGTTCGTATTTCTTTCTATTGTTCGTAATGCTATAAAAATTACTGCCTGGTAACACATTTATTCATATCATCGGTAACATACTTATTGTGGGCTTCTTGCTTCATCTTCTTGGCGCTAGCTTAACCGTAGCCTCGCTGTACCTCGTCACGTGACCTAGTTCCTGGCACTGCCGCGTCATTCGTCACCACATAGCCTTTTCAGACAATAGGTATTGTTGCGTTTTATACTACAGAAAACTACAGAAATCGTTTCGATAGTTGGTTGAGAGAGTCAAGATTGGTCAGAAGCACTTTCGTTGCGTTTCACAAGAACAGAAGACACGGTGCATCCGAATTTCTTGCAACTTGGGATGTAATAGGTAAGTGCTTTTCATATAACCTACAAATAGTACTGCGCATGCACCTTACTCATAAGTTAGAATTTTTCTCCTTCAAGAATGCAGAATAGGAAAATTTATTTTTCTTATGATTTGTTACTTTAAAAAATTGCCAACTCGGCAAATAAGCACGCGTCACCCCAATAGCTAGAATGAAAATAAAGCGCAGAAAAGTGACGTAATACGGCGATGACTAATTTGTTACCCCTTATTCCATAATCAGACACGACAGAACTGACACATGCAAAATTACTACAGACGGCGAGTGTCAGTTCTTTGGAATGAACAACCGCAGTGCAGTGAGTTAATATATTTCGACCAGCATCAGTACCCGTCGATTCCCGAGTGTGTATTTATTGCATTATTATGTTACTCCATCTCCTTATTCTTACTCTCTCCATTGTCTTCCGCCCCACTCTTTGGCCATTTCAACTGTTTTTATTTTCCATATCTTCATAGATTTCTGGCACGGAGTGGCTATTCTCAATGCTTTGAGTTATGTTTACATCTACACCGTCGTGCTTAACGTAACTGGCAACATGACGGTTTAGATGTAAGCACTTATTAAAAGCTTTGAAACTGGCCACTCAGTGCCCGAAACCTAGGTAGATCTGAAAAGTAAAAACAAAAATTGCGATTGATTGTTGACTTTTCCTACAGATTGGTTTACATAAAATTTCACAAACGTTGCAAAAGACGGGGGGGGGGGGGGGGCGGCAATTTAGCAGCTCGCACGGGGCGGCACTTGGGCTTGCGCCGGCCCTGCTTACTGCACTTCCAAGACACGAGGATACTGCACACAAGAACGACGAGGCAACTGGATGCGCATTTTAGGGTACCAATACGCAAACAGCATACAAGGCCGTTATTAATTTGCGCTCACATCTTCGACAAAGAAATATTATCGAATATTCGTGAAATTTCTTTAACGTACAACTTTGACGTGGCGCTAAACAAGAGTTTACACTTATCATATTTTACGTCATATTTCAAGAAGAGGTTTTTTTTTAATTTAATTTACTCATTTTAGGAGCTATCGCATTTTATAAATGGAAGGATAGATGCCAAGATCGCATTTTTATTTTTTTATTTTATTTATTCACGACCATCGGTTTCGACACTCTTTGGTGTCATCATCAGGTCTGGGATGTGGCACTTGAAACTATCAAGACCTCCTCCTTCACGACAACATGTGTGTTGCAAATTAAAGTCGCGACGGATTAGCCGCGCGTATTGAAGCGCCGTGTTGCGGTGCGCGGCCGTCCGACGTCGGGGGTTCGAATCCCCCCTCCCCCCATCCTCGGGCACGGCTGTTAGTATAGTATAAGGTAGTTCGTAAGTAGTTTGTAAGTTTAGGGACTGCTGACCCCGCAGTTAGCTCTACAGATGTTGTTTCTTTGTTGTTTTTTTTTTTCTTCTTTTTTTCTCTCTCTCCTTTTTGAAAATTTAAAGCCTACAACGAGAAGAAGAGCGCTGAGCGCGAATCGAGGAGGATAATTTTAGGTTAGGTTGCTGCAGCGAATGACTAATGGACTGGATAATCACTGGACGAAAACACTGCCTAATTTCTTTACTTCGTGTTGATATATACTACCAACCGACAAAGAAGGAAGCGTTTAGGGAGTCTGTACCGTCTTCTGCTCCAAACGGAAATCGCTAGAACGTTCGGTGTATAGCATGCAGCACTGATAAAACTGGTGAACAAAAGATAACTACAGAAACAACATTAGTGTGGGAAGTACAGTCCTAACTCAGATTTTGCAAAGCCGACGAAACCACAAAGTGCCGCATTCCAGACCAGATGATGACACTATAGAGTGTCGAAAACGCTCGTCGTGAATAAATAAAATAAAAATAGTTATCTCGGCAGTTGTCCGTCCATTTATAAGGTTTTTTTTTATTTACTTATTATTCCTAACGCTTTCAAATGTTTGTAAAGTTACGCGTCTTCTGTGCTTATCAGTCCCTAGGCGTACAGCCTACTTACACTAAGATAAATCATCCTACGGACAATAGACGCACCCATGCCCGAGGGAGGACTCGAACCTCCGACAGCGAGCAATCGCGAGTTCCGCTGCAAGGCGCCTCAGACCGCTCGGCTACTCTACCGCGGCACACTCTGTTATCACAAATAAAACTGCTGTAAACAGATAATACACTTACTTGAATATTAATCTCACTTCCCTATGCTCTATTTCAAAATACGGCAAGAAAAGACATTTCAAGTATGAGGGTCTTATCAAATACAACGAAAAAAAATTAACAACAAATTTCTATGATGGAGGTTCGAACCTGGTTTGTACCGCTAGACCAACGACGGCGTTAGGAAAGTCGTTCATATTTACGAGTGCCGAAGCTACAGCATGAAAACATAGAATCGTTTATTGCTCGAACGTCATTAGCTTTTAATGCCATACACATGGTGTCCCATTTATCTTGACTACCCAGAATATCTCTGGATCAACAACAGATGTTGTAAAACGACTTTCACCGGTATCAGTGTAAGGCACGGGCTCATGAATGTAAATATTTCGAAAAATTCTGAAACGAAAGCATGTGCGTTTTGTTTAACACAAACTTGTGGGTGTTTCAATGGACACCCTATATCATTTCATCAGCAATCTTTAGCATGACAAATCACATAAACAATGGCTTATATTCCACCACAATACGCCAATTACACAGGAGGAAGGGAGCTTAGGGTTTTAAGTCCCGTCGACAGCATGGTCATTAGAGAGGGAGCTTACGCTCGGATCTTTGGGGAAGGATGGGGAATGAAATTGGCCGTGCTCTTTGAAAGGAACTATCCCGGTATTTGCCTGGAGTGATTTAGGGAAATCACGGAAAACCTAAATCTGGATGGCCGGTGGTGAATTTGAACCACCATCCTTCCGAATGCAAGTCCAATGTGACGCCAATTACATCCCGAGATATTGTGAAGCGAAGTTGACGCTTGAAATAATCGAAACGCGCGGCTAGCGAAAGTCTTGAGCAGTATGAGGTCCTCCCTGAGGACATGCGCTAGCCGCGAGTTTCGCGTTGTTGTTCTTTCAAAGATATTTTGGGTGGTCATTATAAATGGGACATCCTGTATATTAGTAAAAAATGCTGATCTTCAGACGACCTTTCGATGTATAGCATTGAAAACGTGTTATTTCATCATCAATTTAGGTCTTGTCTAGCAAAAAGCTGAATCAAGGTATCTTCATATTCAATACAGAACGTCCATGCAAAATTCGATCGAAATCGATTACCCACTTGTCAGACCAGTGCCGGACTGGGGGGGGGGGTTGGCGGCGGAGGGGGCAACCCGCCCCAGCACTCACGGTTTTTTTTTTTTTTTTTTTTTTTTTTTTTAAAGCGAAAACTTCTCGTTCTGGGGCTTCCAAATCTTGAAAGCTAAAGCTATTTTTTAGCCTCTCTCGTCCTGGGGGCCTCCAATTCTAAAAGTTATTTATTTTATAGTAATAAATACATTTTCAAGTGGGCGGGGGTGGGGGGGGGGCTCTTTTTATTTTGACGCCGCCCCGGGCCTCCGACAGCCTTAGTCCGCGACTGAATCAGACCCTCTCCTTGTAAGACCAAGAACTTTCATTCACCTCTGGCAATAATGCTGATGTGAAAAAAGGCGAGTAGCACCGCGGTTTGAAATCCACGTTAAACTGTAGCCCCCCCCCCTTTCCCCTATAACTGGTTGGGTAAGTGGGATCGAATTTAGGAGGATGGTAACAGCATACCACCTCCAAACAGGACGATGCCTAGGAAAGCACTGCGGTATTGAACCAAATGTAAGCCATTGTAGCTCAACTGTATTAAAACACGTAATGGAAATAACAGACCTGAAGATGGCCAAAACTGACCGAAACTGGTAGTCTGACATCTAAAGAATGCGATCATTGAGGTGAATATAGAAGATCAACTTAGTAAAGTGTCACTGTTTCCTTCGCGACCAACTCGCATCTTGTGTAATGTAAATTCGTTTGAACCAGATTACAGCGATGTCGATATTGCTGCACTAGTTCGACTAGACGTGGTTTGGCATTGCCTTGTGCGACCTGTTATGAAGAGTTCCATCCGTGCGTCGTATGGGCGCTGGTGAGTATCTGTACACTTCAGTGTTGACTCTATCTTCTGGTTCTCACTCACCTACAACGCGGTCGCGAAAGTTAACCACCGTCAACACATCACATTCGCGGATTTCGCAAGACACTGACGAGAGATTTTCAATTTAAACGGGGACAAGGGCAAACGGACAGGCGATCAAGAAGTTGACGCTAGTACGTGTCCCCTTGCTTCCGGCCAAATATTGGCAGTGAACACTTCCCTGGAGCGGCAGGCATCTACATCTACATGGGATACTCTGCAAATGATATTTAAGTGCCTGGCAGAGGGTTCATCGAACCACCGTTATACTATTTTATCTCCCATTCCATTCTCGAATAGCGCTTTCCCCTGCAATTCACCAAATACCTTGATATTATCGAGCCATTGGTCGAGAAAATAGTCGCAAAATAGGCAGTAACAAGGTATTGTCCCCACAAGCACTGATCGAAATGACACTTGAAACTGATAATTTTTGCCCTACGAAAGAATTTGTGGCTGATTGGACAACTGCTACTTCGAAATCCACCACGACACATTCCATACAGTCATGTTGGTATTGTGTCAAAGTTTAACCAGTCTGACAGAGGGGGAACTGATGACCAGTGTAGTTTTGTAACAACATCTGGCAGAGGCGTAATCGTCGGTTTGAGAACTGCAAGATGGTTGATACTCTGCGTGCCTCGTCACTTCCATCGTTTCATCTACAAACAAAGTTTAACAGAGTTCTTTTCGTACTCATGTGAACGACCTCAATCTTCTCATTATTTAGAGTCAATTCCAAATTTTTGCACCATAGTGATATACAGATCGTTCTGCAGTTGATTTGATCTTCCGACGATTTTACTAGACGGTAAATGACGGCGTCATCTGCAAACAACCTATGAGAGCTACTTAGATGTTCTCCCAAATCGTTTATGTAAGTAAGGAACAGCAGAGGACCAATAACACTACCCTATTATATTATATATTATATTGGTTTTTTCTGTTCCATAGGACCCAATTGAGGAGTGAGACTCCATGGTCATGGAACAAGTCAGTACATTAATTGTTACACAAGAATGGTAATAGAAAAAATTTTAAATAGTCCTTTGCACACGACAATCTTAAGACAAAGTGAAAAGAATCAATACAGAAAAAATAAATTAGCTTAATTGTTTAACTTTTCTAGGAGTTCCTCGACAGTATAAAAGGAGTGAGCCATGAGGTAACTCTTCAATTTAGATTTGAAAGCGTGTGGATTAGTGCTAAGATTCTTTAGTTCTTGTGGCAGCTTATTGAAAATGGATGCCGCAGAATACTGTACCCCTTTCTGCACAAGTGTTAAGGTGGTATGATGCAAATGTAGATTAGACTTCTGTCTAGTATTCACCGAGTGAAAGCTACTAACCCGTAGGAATAAGCTGGTATTATTAACAACAAACGACATTAAAGAAGAAACGTATTGTGACGCCAGAGTCAAAATTCCAAGACTACTGAAAAGGGGTCGACATGACGTTCGCGAACTTACACCAGATATTGCTCGAACCGCCCGTTTTTGAGCCAGAAATATCCTTTTTGCATCAGGCGAGTTACCCCAAAAAACAATGCCGTACGTCATAAGTGAGTGAAAGTAAGCGTAATAGACTACTTTCCGCGTTGAAAAATCACTTATCTCAGATATTGTTCTAATGGTAAATATAGCGGAATTTAGTTTTGGAACAAGATCCTGAACATGGGCTTTCCATGACAGCTTACTGTCTATATGAACACCTAGAAATTTGAACTGTTCAGTCTCACTTATCACATGGCCATTATGTGTAATCAGAATGTCAGCTTTCGTCAAATTATGTGTTAGAAATAGTAAAACCTGAGTTTTACTGTGATTTAACATCAACTTGTTTTCTACTAACCATGAACTTATCTCTTGAACTGCATTATTTGATACTGTGTTAATATTACGAGCAACATCCTTCACTACCAAGCTGGTATCATCAGCAAACAAAAATATTTTACAATCACCTGGTATACTTGAAGGCATATCATTTATATAAATAAGAAACAGCAACGGCCCCAAAACAGACCCCTGGGGCACCCCATACTTAATTATGCCCCATTGGGATTGCACGTCATAGCCATTTTCTACACTGCGGAGAATTACCTTCTGCTGCCTATTATTAAAGTAAGAGGTGAACCAGTTGTGGGCTACTCCCCGTATTCCATAATGTTCCAACTTCTGCAACAATATTTTGTGATCAACACAATCAAACGCTTTTGTTAAATCAAAGAAGACGCCTAATGTCCGTAGCCTCTTATTTAACCCATCAAGTGCCTCACAGAGAAACGAAAATATAGCATTTTCAGTCGTTAAACCACTTCTAAAACCAAACTGTACGTTTGACAATAAATTATGTGAACTGAAATGATCAATTAATCTTGAATATACAGCCTTTTCAATAACTTTAGAAAAAACCGATGGCATAGAAATAGGTCTATAGTTGTCTACATTATCCCTTTCTCCTTTTTTATAAAGCGGTTTCACTACTGAGTACTTTAATCTGTTAGGAAACTGACCATTCTGAAAGGAAAAATTACAAATATGGCTTAGTACTGGGCTAACATATGGAGAACAGTACTTTAGAATTCTGCTAGATACCCCATCATATCCACAAGAGTCCTTAGTCTTTAGTGATTTAATTATTGACTCAATCTCACCTATGGAAGTATCATGAAGGACCATTTCAGGTAACAGCCTCGGAAAGGCATTTTCTAAAAACGTTATATGGTTACCTGTAGAAACTAGAGTTTTGTTTAGTTCCCCTACTATATTCAGAAAGTGATTATTGAATATTGCACATATATCTAACTTATCAGTAACAGAAACATTCCTACTACGCACTGACGTTATATCTTCTACCTGCTGCTGCTGACCAGACACTTCCTTCACGACTGACCAGATAGTTTTAATTTTATCCCGAGAGTTTGCTATTCTTTTTGCGTACCACATACTTTTTCATTTTTAATGACATTTTTCAGAACCTTACAGTACTGTTTGTAATGAGCTACTGCATCTTCATTCTGACTGCTTCTAACATTTTGATACAACTCCCACTTAGTTCTACATGATACTCTTATCCCCTTTGTCAGCCACCCTGGCTGTCTGTTATTGATAGTACCCTGTTTTGAGCGTTTTAGCGGAAAGCAACTTTCAAACAGCGTAAGAAATGTGTTAAGGAAAGTATTATATTTATCATCTGCATTATCAGCACTATAAACATCCTGCCATTCTTGTTCCTTAATTAAGCTTAAAAAGGTGTCAATTGCATCTGGATTAACTTTTCTGAGTAGTTGATATTTATGTTTAACATTTGTTTGAGAACAAATACTTTTTAGAATTAAAAGTTGGGCATCGTGATCGGATAGGCCATTTAAAATTCTGCTGACAGAGTGCCCCTCTAATAATGAAGAATGAACAAAAATATTGTCAATGGTAGAACTGCTATTTCCTTGCACTCTTGTTGGAAAAAATACTGTTTGCATCATGTTATAGGAATTAAATAGATCTAACAGCTGACTTTTCCTTGAGCTATCATCTACACAATTAATGTTGAAATCTCCACACACAATTAAATTTTTATACTTCCTATACAGTGAATCCAGAACCAATTCCAGCTTGGGCAGAAACATTTTAAAATCTGAGTCAGGGGATCTATAAATAACAACTATTACTAGTTTTGTTCCATTAACATTAACAACACCTGCACAACATTCAAATATCTGTTCTGTGCAGTGTTTAGAAAAATCGATTGACTCCGATGAAAAATCGTTTTTTACATACATGGCCACTCCCCCACACTGCAAGGAACTCCTAGAGTAGAAGGCAGCTAACCTGTATCCTGGCAAAGGAAGTCTCTGAATTGTTACACCACTTAAAAAGTGCTCTGAAATACCAATAATATCAGAATCAGTATCAATAATCAGTTCATTAACTTTATCTCTGATACCCTGTATATTTTGATGAAAAACAGTAACTCCCTTATTACTTATATTCTTAGACTTTGTCAAAGGTGGTTCCTTTCTTAGAGGGACTTCCTTTAAGCAGGAATACCTATCAGCTGTCCTCAGTCTAAAAAAGGTGCAGCCCTAACACCAACTACTACAGAAATTTTTCCATGAGTGAAACCCCCACCCCCTACTACACTGTCACCTATGAGCTTTGCCAACCTCCCCTTCCCATACCTATTGAGGTGCAGACCGTGCCTAGTAAAATCCGACCTTTGGATAGTCTCAACTGGCACCACTGCAATGTGATCCATGCCCTCCGTCATCAGCGCCTTCTCAAGCCCCATGTTAACACGGCTGACAGCCTTATTAAGACAAGGCCTATCATGACGCTGAAACAGCTGCACGAAATGCACATTCGTGCCACCAGTTTGAGTTGCTATCCTTTCCAGATCACCACCTATATCATATTCCCCGTCCCTATCAAGACTATTCCCGGCCCCACCCACTATAACTACCTGATCCTCTTTTGAAAAATTCCTACATAAGTCCCCTATGTTACAAGTGACCTGAGCTAACCCTGCACTAGGCTTCACTATGCTGGTGACCTGGTACTCACTCCCAAGTACTTCCTGCAACTGTTGGCCCACACCTCTGCCATGAGAACTGCCTAGCAGCAGAACCTTCTTCTTCCTAAGAGACCTCTCTACAGATTTCGGCTTCCTAAAAGCTGAGGTCTGCTGCGTACTTCCTACACCTACAGCTACAGGAGGTTCATCTCCACTCAACTCTGACAGTTGGTCAAACCTATTTGCAACTTGCAATGTAAAGCTATCTGAATACCTTCACCTAGCTACCTTCTTGCCAACTGCCAGTTCCCATTCCCCAACCCCCCTTCCCATCCTCAACCTATCTAGTTCCTCTTCAGCGTTTTTCAACTGCACCTGAAGGGAGCAGATCAAACGCTCCTGCTCCTCTATCATCTTATTTCTGCTGCAAATCCTACAGTTCCAGGAGAGAACCTCACCACAATGCCCACTGTCTTCCCCACTGCACTCCCCCCCATGAAAATACTTACTACAAATCCCACACTGCCGCCCACTACGCACGACCCTACGACAGAGCCCACACTTTTCACTCATGGTAAAATTTCACAATTATGTGTTAATGAAGTTACGTTATGAAGTTACGTTTCTACAAAATAACTAGGAAGTACTCTTAACTACAGCAATCAACAAACCCCAGTCTCTACAAATCAAGTAACAACAACAACTAATAGTATCAGAAAAGAGCAAATAATACTACCACAGAAACTTTACACTGTTACTTGTATAAACAAGTTCAAATTCAAGCGTTACTAATACACTAACTAAACACAGAGAGAGTACAAGAGCTATCAAATACCGAAACTTAAAGTTTCCCAACCTCAACTACGTTAAAAACAGCAAGTCACCTGTTGAAAAGTACTAAATTTAATAAATAACTAATACACCTCCTGAAATCTACTAACTTTAATAATTTAACTACAATACACAAACACTTATTGGAACTTAGCTTTCGAAGACCGCTACGGCTGGAACCACTCGCCACCAGATGTAAACAAAGCAGTAAGACGTGGATGCCGGCGCACACGCGAACACAAATAACACCACTTAAAGCAAAAACGGCACAACAAACGCTAAAATAACTGACGATCCTTTACTAGAACACCTCTAGATTGAATATTATCACGAAATATCAAATCGATGCCAGGAAGTCCCCTATCCAGTCGCAAATTTGGGGCGATATACGATAACCACGCAATTTGATTAAAAGCCGTTTGTCAGAAGGCAGGGCGGAGCTTGGGAGCGGACGAGTGCGTGGCCCGTGGCGGCGCGGCAGCCGCCGGTATATTTAGCCGGCCACACGCGTGCCGGCAGTTACCGCGACACGTGTGCCCCACAGATAACGCTCCGCCACTGCCGTGTGCGCGACACCCTGTCAACGGCACGGAGACCACACTCTATTAGCTTCTCTTCCCATTGCGTTTGCCTGAGGAAAGCGGCAACAAAAACTGCTTACATACACAGTAATGACTCAGGCGTTCGACGTTTAGCTCCGCGACCAACCAGCTTAAATTTCACAGAGTGACTAACACGCGAGATACAACGCTTTTTGCGGCAACCTATTTAAACTTGGTCGCCACACTAGGGTAAAGTCTCTCTACAGTTTGTTGTTGTTGAACGTGAAGTGTCGTATTTAGTATACATCTACATCTACAATCATACTCCGAAATTCACCGTAAGGTGCGTGGCGGAGGGTACAATGTACCATTACTAGGCATTTCCTTTCCTATTCCACTCCCAAATAGAACGAGGAACAAAACAATGCCTATATGCCTAATTTCTATTATCTTGTCTTTGTCATCATTACGCGAAATGTAAGTAGGCGGCAGCAAGATCGTACTACACTCAGCTTCAAATTCCGGCCCTCTAAATTTCCTCAACAGAACTTCACGAAAAGAACGTCGTCTTTCTTCCAACGATCCCCAATTGAGTTGCCGGAGCATTTTCGTGACACTCGGGCATTGGTCGAATCTAGCAGTAACGATCCTAGCTGCTCACCTCTGAACCGATTCTATGTCTTCCTTTAAACTGATCTGCTGCGGGTCCCACACAGTTAAGCAATACTCAAGACGTGGTCGTACAATCGTTAAATACGCGCTCTCCTTTACAGATGAAGTACATCTTCCCAAAATTCTCCCAATAAACCGAAGTCGGCTCGACTGTCCGCCTTACTCACAACTGTCCTTACATGTTCGTTTCATTTCATATCGCTCTGCAATGTTACGCCTGGATAATAGAACGACGCGACTGCATCAAGAAGCTCACTTACTAATGCTGTATTCGAATATTATGGGATTGTGTTTCCTACTCATGCGCATGATCTTACATTTTTCTACATTGCCATTCTCCACACCAACTAGAAATTTCGTCAAAGACATCCCGTATGCCATTACAGTCAATTAAAGACGACACCCTGCAATACACCGCAGCAGAAAATTACAAGGTACTCTGTCCATCAGATCATTTATCACACTCCCCTGGGACACACCTGACGATACACTCGTCTCCGATGAACACTCGCCGTCGAGAACAACGTACTGCGTTCTATTACTTAGGAAGTCTTCCAGCCAGTCACAAATCTGTGAACCTATTCCATAAGCTCGTATCTTCGTTAGCAGTCTGCAGTGTGACACCGCGTCGAACGCCTTTTTGAAGTCGAGAAAAACACAATCCGCCTGTTGCCCTTCATCCATGGCTCGCAAGATGTCATGTGAGAAAAAGGCAAACTGAGTTTCACATGAACGATGTTTCCTAAACCCGTGCTGATACCTAGAAAGAAGCTTTTCCGTTTCTAGGATATTTATTATATTCGAACTGAGGATATGCACCAAAATTCTACATGAAACTGATGTCAACGATATTGGCCTGTAATTGTATGGGTCAGTTCTCTTTACTTTCTTATACACGGGAGTCACCTGCGCTTTTTTACAATCACTAGGAACTTTGCGCTGAATTAAAGATTCGCTATAAATGCAAGCTAATGCCGCAGAATACTCTTTGTAAAACCGAACTGGTATTCCATCCGGACTAGCAGACTTTTCGTATTTAGCTCTCTCAGCTGCTTCTCTACACCGGAAATACCTATTACTATTTTCTGTACAATTTCTGCTGCTGAATTATGCCTAAAGTGTTTTCAACATTTAATTGCACAAATGGAAGTGATAAGAAGACAAATATTTCGTCCAAGAACACCTAATGTTTTGTCTTGTTTCATTCCAGTCTGTTTATACTCAAAATTTCTAAGTGATGGCACTTAGCTGCCCCAAAGAGTGATGCTTCAGATGACCTGTCCTGCAATTCTTTCAAGCTCAATTTTCTGCCTAGTGTCAGTTTGATGTTTCTTCTTCTGTTGCTGCCGTGACTGATGAAAGAGCATCTCATCTATCTATCTGGTTTGTGCCCCTCTGCTAGCTCGCATCTGCACGGGCGGTAGTTGTATAACTTTGTTTTTCTATCTTCTCCTTGCAGAAATTTTCCCTCTGTGAGGCATCACCACCCTGCAATTGTAATTTGGCGTTCTATTCGTTTATGTAAGCCCCTTCGTGTAAGAGCTGTAGTTCTTGTTAACCGTTGGACACATTATACCTCTCCTTCCTGTTTTGCGTCAGCTCACCCGTTCTACTTGTATGGGTGTATTAAATTAACGAGTAGCCAGCTCCCCCACCTCAGTGTGATTTTCCTGTAACTAAGCTCAACTACTGTCATTTAAATTGCACGGCTCATTTGTGACCTTCTGCCTACTGATATCATTGAGCACAGTTTCCTGCTACCTGTCAAAGTAAAACTCAGACTTTAATTAAATTTTGAGCTCGTCCTTAGTGTATTTTCGTAATTGTATTTTTAAAGGGCTGTACTGGAACCCCACTTTAGTGTGATTTTGATAAGTAAGCCGCGGTGGAGTAGCCGAGTATTCGAGTGGACGCCGCAGTGCGGGACGGATGTCTGAGGCAGCGCGGCGGCCCGACGTAAACAACGGACGTGCGGCAGTGCAGCAGGTCAGTTGTAACCTTCTAGTTGCGTCCTCGTAACTTGAAATGTTTCACCAGAAGACAAAATGAACCTGAATAGTTGTCAAAGAAAAGACACAATTAAGTTTACTTTCGATTGGGACTTTATTAGACCAAAGGCTTTCGAGTTAAAGAGATGGTTTGTAGAAACAGTCGGAATTACGGATGTAGATGTAATTGGAGTACATCTCTCATTTGTTACGAACTTTGTTTACGTAAAATCACGATCTGCTGACTTATGTTGTCGAATTATCGAAAGAAGTGGGGGTAAAATGAAATTTAATCATTCAGACGGACGAGTTAGCGACGTTCTTGTGTCGCATGCTGGTCTTAGAACAGTAAGAATATTCGAGTTACCGTTCGAAATGCCAGCTGAACAAATTAGTATCGCCCTCCAACCGTATGGCCGGGTTATTTCGAATGTTGCCGAGAAATGGTCTGAGCAATACATGTTTCCCGTGTTGAACGGTGTGAGACAAATTAAGATTGAACTTGAGAGGGACATACCATCTTTTATAAACATCGGTGGATATCGTGCCCTCGTGATTTACGATGGACAGCCGAAGACGTGTGCTCTCTGTAATTCACCTGATCACGTGCGAAGCGAGTGTCCTAGACGTCGTGTCCCGCAGATCCCGGCTAACGAGGCGGCTGTCCCGGGGCCGGTGGTGAGCATGAAGTTGACATACGCCGCCGCGGCAGACAGCCGCGGCCCCGTTCCACTGACCACCGCGGAGCAGCGGCAGGAAGCGGCCGGCGGCGAGAACGCGCAACTGGACAACGGACGAGGAAGTCCCGTCTCTGCAAATCGACACTCGACTGAGGACGAAACGCTCGTACCTGAGGTGACTGCGAGCACTTCACACGTACCAGACACGTTACTCGAGGCTGAACGCCCGGAGCACTCTTCCGAGGTTGCACATGCTGAAGACCAAATAGCGTCATTGTCTCAAATGCAAGGGAAACTTAGTCAAGGGAATAATCACGAAACGTCGCCAAAACAACAAGGTGACAAGACAGATACCACAGGAAAGAAAAACAATTATGAACGAGAAGAAGATCACGACAGTCTGACAACACCGCAGCTTCAAGAGTTAGTGGTACAAAATGCCGATGACAAAACCGGAGGCGTTCAGGACGCTCCCTCGAACAAGAAGGAACAGACCCCATGTCAGAGATCGCCTACGGGATCCCCTGACACCTCACCAGGGTCTTCTCCAAATAGATCGGCGAAATCGTTGCGTAAAAAGAACAAGAAAAGGCGAATTGCACACGAAGCGGCACAAAACTTGGCCCCTTCTTTAAGGGAACGGCTTAGAAACATTCAAGAAAGAGGAAGACAGGAACGAGTATCCCACAAGGAAGAAGTCTGCGAGTGCAGTGATAGAACAACGGGTTCGTCACATGCTGCAGAACCGCAAGAGAAATTGAACATTGCGCCTGACACAAACAATCCTGACATGGATGACGTATCCCGGCTTAGTCGTGAAAGAGCAGAAAAGACGGGTGATTGGGCGGAAGATGTCGAGAACCGGACGGACGGAATGGACACGGACCAGGAGAGTGAGGAAGACGTTTTCTATTAACGATTTTTAACTTGTCAGATCCACGGAAAGGACCGCATGAACGAGAATGATTTTTGTTGTGTTTCACTGATTGAGGAAAGATATTTTAAGGTTTTCACGAAAGATAAAAAATAGACGAAATAAATTAATAGACGAAAGTTTGCCCTGAAGTTATCTTCTTTTGTAAAGTAAATTTCAAAGTGGAATACACATACAACGTTACCACTTTGAACATAAATAAAATTCAAAATTCTTCGAAGGTAGCCGCCCTCAAAGATTTTTTATATCAGTCCGATTCTGATGTAGCTTTCTTACAGGAAGTTAACCTCAAGAATTTTTATCTTTCCGGCTACAAAGAGATTTTAAACAACGCAACTGAGAAGGCTTGTGGAACCGCGATACTTGCCAAAGATGGATTGGAACTTACAAACGTATGTCTTTTGGAATCAGGGAGGGGAATTAGCTGCAAAATTTTTAATACCACCTTTATAAATATTTATGCACCCTCAGGAAATAATGCCAGGGAAGAGAGGGCAAAATTTTTTAAGAGTGACATTTTATTTCTCCTCAAGGACAACCCTGCAGAAATTTTAATAGGAGGAGACTGGAATTGCGTCTTAAATAAAAAGGATCAACGGCCAAATTTTAATTTCTCTCGCGAATTGGACGCATTGGTCAAACAGATGAAATGGAAAGACGCTTGGGAAGTAAAGTATCCAACAGTTGTCAAATTTACATATTTTACTCGTGACTCACAAAGTAGAATTGATAGGATGTATGTCACTCCTAACTTAGAGGCCAAAATACGCGGAATTGAAGTAATACCCGCTGCCTTTTCTGACCACCTAGGTGTAAAATGTAGTATCAACCTTACAAGACAAAAGACATACTGGGGCCGCCCGCTTTGGAAATTAAATATAAGCATGCTCGCAGAACAAGCCTTAACTTTAGAAATACAACAGACTTGGCAGGCTGTCTTAAGAAACCGAGCTAAATACCGAACCCACATTGAATGGTGGACTTCGGTCGCGAAGAAAAGATTACGTTCAACATTAATCGCATATGGGAAAGAGCGAGCAAGATGGTCAAGGACAACAATGGAGTTTTATTACACCTGTCTTCGAGAACTATATGAACAACCTATGTCACAAGAGGTTCTTATTGATATAAAGAGAACTAAATCCAAGATGATCAGTATTAAGAGGGCGCAGCTGGAGGGTTTGAAGATAAAGTCCCACACTAGGACAACAGTGGAAGACGAAAATGCCTCCATCTACCACTTAATACAAATGGCAAAAAACAGGAGGAGAACTTTTATTAACAGCCTCAGAACGGACGATAACGAAATCCTGACGGAACAAAAGCATATTTTAAACGAGGCTCATAGGTACTACCATCAACTTTATGTCGAAAATAATGGTAATAATGAGAACTTAACGCAAGTTTTGCTGCAGAACTCCGGAATAGGGAACCTTGTGACTGAAGAAGAAAATTCAAATTTTACTGTAGATATAACAAACGAAGACGTTTCGGAAATTCTTAAATCTTCGCCACGCAATAAGTCTCCTGGCCCGGACGGCCTACCAGTAGAATTTTATTCAAAATTTTGGCATTTAATAGGCGATGCATTTACCTCAGTGGTTAACGAGGTCCTCAATGGTGTTGTTATTCCTGATACTTTCAAAGAAAGTGTTACTATACTACTACCAAAAGGAAGAACCACAGACACGAAAGAACTTGATAAAATGAGACCCATCTGCTTAATGAACGCCGATTATAAGATCATCGCGAGGGTGCTCAAAGATAGGATGCGACCTATTCTAGAACATGTAATTGGGAGCCACCAGACTTGCCTTCCTCGAAGGAGCATATTTAAGACGGTATGTGAATATAGAGACATAATTGCAATATTTTCGACTTCGTCGGCGAAAGGCGGCCTAGCCTTCATAGACTTCGCAAAAGCATTCGACAGGGTAAACCACGAATATCTGTATCATACCTTGAAATATATTGGTTTTCATGAGAAAAGCTTGACTGTAATACGGAACTTTATAACGGCAATAACCACTAGGATTTCTATTAATGGCCAATATACCAAAGACATCAAAATTTTAAATGGAGTACCACAAGGCAGTCCATTATCAATGGTTTTATTCGTCGTTTCCGTAGAACCCCTCTTACGAATTCTGCATTCCACTTTAGAGGGCATAACTATTCGTGGAACAAAACTAGTGAGTAACGCATACGCGGACGATGTCGGCGTCATCATAAGAAGCGATGCAGACAATGTCCAGCTGACAGAACACTTGCGGATGTACTGTGACGCAACGGGCGCGAAACTAAACGAGACCAAAAGTTCTTTCTTAAATTTGCAGAGTCTCGATGATGTGCAGCTGACATGGGCAAAGCGAGTGGAGCATCATACTGCATTAGGCGTAACCTTCTACAGTTGCCCACTAAGAACGGCAGCTTCAAATTGGAAACAGCTACTGGACAAAATTCGAGGTGTCTTAAAATTAAATCTGACAAGGGATTTGAATCTAAAACAACGGATAAAACTCATAAATTGTGCAATCCTCGCGAAAGCCACATATGTCGGTCAGATATTACCGGTTCCCAGAGATATAGCAAAAACTATTATGCGTACAATTTGCAATTATGTATGGCAAGGTCATATTTTCAGAGTAGCACGGGATGTAATAACTTTGAAAAGTGAGAAGGGTGGACTAGGACTAACAGATGTTGAGAAAAAAAGTAAGGCCCTCTTCATCAAACGGACCTTGCAACTAATCGATAATCATCCCGATAGCATCACTGCTGCTTTATTTGACCTGCTTAAGCCCGTTTGCATGTCGCCTCCAGTAAATGTCGGAAAAATACACGACAATTTGAAGCACATACAAATGTTCTACCTTGAAATAAGCTATATGAGAGGTATCATCGGGGATAAGAACAAATGGAAAGGCCAACATATAATGAATGGACTACAATCAACTACAATCCGCAACAGGATGGAATTAAAATATCCTGAGAAAAACTGGAAAAAAATATGGAAAAATATTAACAATACAACACTAACAACGGAAGTTCAGTCGGCGTGGTACAAAGTCATCAATAATATCGTTAGTACCAACGAAAAATTATATCCCATAGGACGAAGAACAACTAACGTATGCTCAAAGTGCGGAAATGTTGATTTGTTGAGACATCGCTTCTTATGTGAAGGATACGCAGATATATGGAAAGATAGCACGGAGCAGGCCGCCTATATCAAACGGAGTGATGGACGGGAAATCACCTTGAACAACATATTCTTTCCAGAGGAAATAGTTTTCCCCCCGCAGAAGAATAACGTGTTATTATGGATATATGGTAATTACATTAATTATGTAATTAACAAGAAAGGGAAGGACTGTATAGTGGAATATAGACAATATATGCAGGAGCAATATTATAAAATATTTAGGAAAAACAATCACAAGAAGAATTACGGAAATATGTTAAAAATTCTTTTCGAAAGACAAGGCATAGGATAAGGATTTCATAATGGCATAGTGGCAATGTGTTGGATAAAAGCTAAGTAGGGGATTGCTGCTGAGGGTGAAGTACGGTGGGGACTTCGTGAGCCCCGGGGCCGCTACGGTAGCCGTGAAGGCCTCAGCAGAACCCTGAAAACGCTTTGTCCGACGATTAAATGTAACTTGAAAAATATAGAACCCATATACCGTTGACAGGTATTTAAAGTTGTTTTCATTTTAAGGGAAGTACATGTTTAGTTTTGCTTACCTTTTTTCTGTTTTATCAAACCGTAGAATACGGGAAAATAGATTTTTGTTTGTGGTTCCTTGCAGAAGAGAAAGGGAGAAATTAATTCCGAGCAAGGAGTACTAAGTTCGTAGGAAAAACGTTCAGTTCTACATTATATGATAGAAGATGAAAGAAGGTTAGTTTAATGCTACTAAAAGGCACATACAATTTTAGCTTTACTTGCATAATTGCCCAAAAAAAAAAAAAAAAAAAAAAAAAAAAAAAAAAAAAAAAAAAGCGGTCTAAAGCACCTCGCTGCGGAGCGCGCGGTTGCTCGCCGTGGAGGTTCGAGTCCTCCCAGGGGCATGGGTGTGTGTGTTTGTCCGTATGTTAGTTTACCTGGTTTTAAGTAGTTTGTCAGCTACGGACTGATGACCACGCAATTTGGTCCGATAGATTTACAGACATTTGAACATTTGATAAGTAAGCTCAGCTGTTTTCATTTAAATTGCAGGGGTCATTTGCAAATTCAACTGTATTTACAAGGGTTGCTTTCATCTAAAACTTTCCAAGTTCGCTTAAATTGTTGGGCTCATTGAATATGTTATGGTATTTTAAAGGGTTGCTTTTACTATATTTCTAGCCTTCTTAACTAAACAAAAAATTATTTCTCTGAACTTGTCCTTCTGCCTTGCATCATTTACCTGCACTGTCTTGTTGGGCCCTCAGCCTCTGATTGTAGTATCATATAATGCCGCGAGAGACCACGAACACCAACTGCCGGCGTGGCGCAGGGGATAGCGTCACAGACTGCGGAGCAGAAGGTCGCCGGTTCAATCCCGCCCACCGGCAAAAATTTATATCTTTGTAATTTACAATTCCAGAAGGTTGTACATCTTTCTTACGTTCAGTTGTAAATTCTACTTGTTTCTTATGTTAACTGTTCTTCTAATTTCTGGTAACTTCTGTCTGTGTATAAATAGCAGAGCACTCTGCCCGAGGGGCATTCAGTGCTGCGTGTATGTTGAGTTCGTAATAAACGTGCTTTCAGTATAAGTGCCGTGTTTAGTTGCCTTCGAAGTCAAGCCTACATGACAATATATATGTGTGTGTGTGTGTGTGTGTTAATTAAAACAAATGGAACCTGAACTAACTACCGTTGCCTAACTTCCCACAAGTCTCCCCTCTCAGTATGTATTTCAGAGCCCACGTTCCCCAACTTTCAATTTCCTTCTCTGCCGAGCGTTCCAAGTGCTCTGCTGCGAAGCGCGCCGCTGCTCGCCGCCGCAGATTCGAGTCCCACTCGGGCATGGGCGTATTGGTTGTCCTTAGCATAAGTTAGTTGAAGCATTTTGTAAGCCTACGGACTGTTGTAACGTAGTTAAGTCCCATAGATTTACAAACAAACAATTTCACTACTGCGGTTATTAGTGGGGGCCGCGGCGGATCGGCCGACCGCATTGAGGCGCTATGTTGCAATGCGAGATGCCGTTCCCCGTCGGAGGGTCGAATCCTTCCTCGGGCATAGATGTTTGTGCTGTATTTAGTATAAGGTAGTTTATAAGTAGATTGTAAGTTTAGGGACTGATGACCCCGCAGTTAAGTCCCTGAAGCTTAACAAATATTTGAACCTTTTTTCCTTCTCTTTATGCATACTACCTCCTGCCAAAATAAAGAAAGTAAATAGCTTGCAGTAAAAGAGATTTGTTTGTGTCAAAGAATTGTTAATATCGTCATTGGAATGACATTTCCTGACATGTAGTAAAAAAAAAAAAAAAAAAAAAAAAAAAAAAAAAAAAAAAATCTGCCGCGGCGGATTAGTCGCGCGTACTGGTGCTCTGTGTTGCGGTGCGCGCGGCCATTCGTCGTCGGGGGTTCGAATCCCTCCTCGGGCATGGATGTTTGTGTCGTCTTTAGGGACTGATGACGCCGTAGTTAATTCCCTTAAGCTTTACAAACATTTGAACAAAAAGATGTCTGTAACAGAAATTAATTTTTCTGAGAAGACCCCATGTAAAGGTAAAACAGTCAACAATCCGAGGATTGTGTTACTAAGCATGGTCCTGTTTAGAGATGGTATGGCATTGCCTTCCTCCGACCTTCGAACTGACTTACCCAGCCAGTTATAGGGGGACCTACAGTTTAACGTGGGTTCCGAACCACGGTGCTACTCGGTATTTTTCACATGACCAATACTGCCAGAGGTGAAAGAAGTGGAACCCAGAACCTGGCAGGGATCGAACCCGCGACCTTTGGATTTGTAGTCTGACAGTCCTAGCACTGTGCAACCGAGGCGCACTTGTTAGGCACAAGGAAGATTGCGAAATAAATCAAATAGCCGACAGTGAAGAATAAGAGTAATCAGAATGGCGACGGAAAGAAGGAAGTTGGGGATTAACGGCTAGAATGACGACAAATTGTGGATCGTGTAAGATAAGGTGATAAATGATGCAAGCGTTGTGTCTGTGTAACGCGAGACAGTTTGGGAAAGGGAGGTGGTTGTTTGGTCGGTGTCAGGTATTGACAGCAGGAGAGACGGGAACTGTTTAAAACGTCAGTGTGTGCTGGCCTTTGTGCCGGCAGTGGCAGCAGGGCGTTGCGCCACGCCACGGCTCGCCCTCGCGACAAGCGCCAGCTGACTCCGGGGCAACGGCCGTCGCTTCCGCGGCCTACCGCAAGGCGGCTCTGGCGGCGCGCGCCCAGGGTACAGTGCGCCAACCCCTGCCTGCGCCCTGGACCCTGGGCCTGGGGGGAATGCGCCGGAAGCGCGCAGAGCGCCGCACTGTGCCAGCCAAACACTGCAACCAGTGTCAACACTGTGACGCCTCATTCTGAGGCTAAATACACCAGTCAAAAACGACTCTTCGACTGCCACTGCTGTCCCGAAGGACGTCTAATGGCGCTCTTAACACGCGCGATATTTTCATGCATTGCACAATAACACTGACCGCCTGAGACCAGTATTCAGGGTTTGCGCAATATATTCAAGGGGACCGACGACCTTTAAAAATATTGATTATAAGAGGTAATCTGTCTCATGCTGACTGCAATTAAGTGATTTATTTTACACCAGACGCGTTTCGCTTTTTTATTTTAAAAGCATCTTCTGTGGTCTGTAAATGATGCAAAGGTTTGTACAATTTGTTTTCGATAAATAGATTAAAAACAATTAAAAAAACATATAGCACGTTAGGCCTAAGTGTTTTTAATTTAATATTCGGTCTACTCACGTTGTTGATGTCTCTTATTTACATGTTACTACTGCTTCTCCGTCTTGTTGGCTGGAGTTCGTGTTTTCCTGGCGTGTGTTTCAGGGCTGTGTACAGCATTTTTCGTGTCTTTTTGTTTCGTTTTTTTCCTTTTCATCTCAGCACATCACATCACTTCACTTTTTGAAATGTATACTGATTACATATCGCCTGTTATACGTGGAATGCCTGTCTGTACTGTAGTGAAATGACAAGGCTCACTACATAGACACCTAGGTGGCTCTGTTTACGACTGCTCTGATCAGACATCGCGCAGAGTATTAGTTCGATAACTTCGCTTATACTTCATGTATAAAATTACGCGTTTTGAGAGTTTATTGTGATGCAAATATTTATGTAAGTATTTTTGCGATGTTCCATAAACTGTGAGAATGATGGATGGTTTGCGTCTGTGTATTGTTCGGCCCACTGTATGGGCACAGCATGCTATAACCTAAAAAATACAATTGTGAGACGCAGAAGCTATGCAAGCATCACAAAAATACTTTTGTACATCTTTGCACTTGCGAATATGAATAAATTCTCAAATATCGTCAGGCGAGACATGGACGAATACGTGAGCAGTGTTTCATTATTCAAATAATGAATGAAATTACGTTGAAAGTCTCTACTTCCTATGAAGTTACCAGTTTCAGTACAAAATTAAGAAAACCTGTTCTACATAATAAAGTTCCAGGCGGGTATTTTGGTGCATATTATGTATCAGACAGGTGTGAAAACTACAGAACCATCAGTTTAATAAGTCATGGCTGCAAAATATTAACGCGAATTATATACAGAAGGATGGAAAAGCTGGTAGAAGCCGACCTCGGGGAAGATCAGTTTGGGTTCAGGAGAAATGTAGGAACACGGGAGGCAATACTCACTTTACGGCTTATCCTAGAAGATAGATTAAGAAAAGGCAAATCTACATTTCTAGCTTTTGTAGATTTGGAGAAGGCTTTTGACAATGTTGATTGGAATAAACTCTTTAAAGTTCTGAAAAAAGCAGGAGTAAATTATAGGGAGCGTAAGGTTATTTACAACTTGTACAAAAACCAGACAGCGGTTGTCAGAGTTGAAGGGCATGAAAGGGATGCAGTGGTTGGGAAGGGAGTGAGACAGGGTTGTAGCCTTTCTCCAATGTTATTCAATTTGTACATTGAACAAGCTATAAAGGAAAGCAAGGAGAAATTTGGTGAAGGAATAAAAGTTCAGGGGGAAGAATTAAAAACATTGCGTTTTGCCGATGACATAGTAATTCTGTCAGATACAGCAAAGGACCTGGAAGAGCAATTGAATGGAATGGACAGTGTGCTGAAAGGTGCATATAAGATGAACATTAACAAGAGCAAAACTAGGGTAATGGAGTGCAGTGTAAGAAAATCAGGTGATGCTGAAGGAATTAGATTGGGAAACGAAGCAATAAAGGAGGTAAATGAGTTTTGTTACTTGGGCAGTAAAATAACAAATGATGGGCGCAGTACAGAGGATATAAAATGCAGAATGGCAATGGGTAGAAAAGCGTTTTTGAAAAAGAGAAATTTGTTAACATCGAATATTGATTTAGGCCTAAGGAAGTCCTTTCTGAGGGCATTTGTATGGAGTGTTGCCTTGTATGGGAGTGAGACATGGACGATAAACAGTGCGGACAGGAAGAGGATTGAGGCTTTTGAAATATGGTGCTACAGAAGAATGCTGAAGATTAGGTGGGTGGATCGCGTAACTAATGAGGATGTACTGAACAGAATTGGGGAGAAAAGGAATTTCTGGCATACCTTGACTAAAAGAAGGGATAGATTGGTAGGACACATTCTTAGACATCAAGGAATTGTTAATTTAGCGTTGGAGGGAAGTGTGTGGGGAAAAAATCGCAGGGGAAGACCAAGAGATGGATACAGTAAGCAGATTCAGACAGATGTAGGTTGTCGTTCTTATGTGGAGATGAAGAGGCTTGCTCAGGATAGGGTATTGTGGAGAGCTGCATCAAACCAGTCTCCGGACTGAAGACCACAACAACAACATCAAAAACTTCGAAACTGTGAGAGAGAAACTTAAAACAAATCTTCTCGGATTTTATACCATTTTTTGAAATTCGAAAAGAAATCTAACTTATGGGTACCTACGTTTACTGGCAACCGACGTATAAGACGCATCAACTTTTTGGAGCAATTTTTGTAGGAAAAAAAGTGCGTCTTATACCCCAGCAAATACGGTAATCTTAATACGCCGCTGTTAGTTTCTAGCATCTTTGAAAATATTGGCAGCCACTCAATATACGCGGTGTTTCCGTAAGAGCGAGCAAAAATTTAACAGGACATACAGGATGTTACACTGAAAGATGTGAGGTAAGGGAAGTTGCGGTCGGAGAAAACTAGCTAAAAAGATAATAGGAACACAAACGCGTAAGTGCATTTTGTTTTATTTACCTTAGTTGCAGGTAACTGTAAACACCATCACTGACACATGCACCTACCAGCTGCACTGTGTCTTTCTAAACTGTGCTGAAACTGATTCCCATCATCATGACATCAGGGAATAAGGTTCTGACGCACCTTGACAAATATCGCTGACGTGTTTCGAAACACATCACAAGCAGCAAGACTTGTGGCAACTAATACCACCTCCGTGTACACTGGCGAATCAATACAACTGACGTCAGATATCTCCACAGCAAATAATCAAGGGGATTCCGATCAGGTGAACTCACAGGCCATGGGTTAAGATATTCCCTTCCAATCCAGTGACCAGCGAGTTGTACGAAGCAATACACTTACCGCTATGTCGTATTGTAATGTGCTTCTCTGAATAGCACCGAGAAATCAATGGGTCCGACGTTGATTGATAGCACGTTGTCGTGGGACAATGTAAATACGATGCAACGGAGCCACCTACCGGACACCTGAAGTAAGCAAAACCATCATCACTTCCTATTGATGATGCTCGTTTCCTTGCTGCAAATCAAGAATGTGCATGTAAATGAACAGCACAGTATGTGTAAACCTGTACGCCTGTTAGTACTAAATACGCCGCAAAATAATAATTCGAGACAGAACCCGTCTCATACCGGCTTCTCCCCCCCCCCCCCCCCCAGGGTTCACTACCTCAAGTTGTTGAGTGACGCATTCTCTATGTCTTGATAAGTTTTTGCTTGCTCTTACTGAATACCCTGGTATTGCGCAGTATATTGTAATGTCTATGGGTGGTATAATGGAACAAACTAGCAGAAAAACCGTCGGCACACGGAACGAAGCAGTTAACGTGCGCGGAAACAAGAAATACGACGCTACGAGGCACAGCTATGTCGGCACACGGGACAAGCTGCTTAACGTGGTTTGGGCTTCCAGAGCTCTCTAGCGACAGCTCATTTGGAGCGCGAAGCACACACATCGAAGATTACGTGCTTAAAATCGATCCTTCTGAATTACCTGTTATGGCGTTATTAGGTAGGATCGAAGATGAGAGGAGAAAATCGCGCTGAAAATTATGGGTACGGGAGTGGATTCAGCGACGATATAATGGCAGGAGAACCATTGATAGGCAATATTTGATCTTCAGATACCACCTGTCTCCTTTGACCCATGATGTCAGGCACAACGTCAAGACGATAACCGACATTCATATTTCAATGCGAATGTTATGTGGCTTCTATAACAACATGAAATAAATAACTACACAAATATAAATGTAAACAAGGAAAAAAAAATAATGGGACTACCGCGGGAATTAAGGGGTTTTGGGTGGGGAAATTCTAAATAGGAAAACAATAGAAATAGCAATATTGACACAAACTGAAAGATAAAGATTTTCGTAGTGCTTTTTTGGAAGCATTTTTTTTCTCTAAACACTCCATTCCCTCGGTTTCATTGGCTAACAAAACAACATCGCAAAACGTCACTTCACTTTTACACTTCGCTAGTTTCTCGCGCCGTGTTTCACTAAGTTTTGTACATCATTATTACGAAAAAAAAAAGAGCTCCCCTGACGCTACATCGTCAAGAACTTCAATAAAAGAGCCGTTTACAGGGTGATTTTGTGTCCTACCTTGTCTGGAAGTGCTATTTACATACAATGAAACGTTATCATGGCAAATTTTTTCTATGTTTCATCTGTATTTGAATATTGCTAGTTCTACTATTTTTCTATTTATTATTAAGGACTGTTCTTCCTTCGTGGATTCAATCAAAACACACATTTGTTAGTCCACACAGTAGCCATGTTGGTAGGAGTAAACAATAAATCGAACTGAAGCGGGAAAGATCGGAACACGACGTTGACAGTGTTCTTGCTTCTACTGGTCCGGCTTAACGTGGACGTTAACGAAATATCGCAGAAATTACTTTGCGTCTCATGGGATAAAATGGCTCCTCAACGGGGAAAAAGCAGGATGTGACGTCAGAAATCTCGCACAGCAGCACGTCAACGTTAGCTATCCCGATCCGTGTGCTGACGGCTTCACTGTTGGACTCGCTGGTTGGGACCAGACTAAACTAGTGGAAACGATTTTTCTCTTTTTTCAAAGAAATTCAGAAATTAATTGACAAAAGATCAGGAAAGGGATATATATTAAAGCATTATGCGACACTTGGAGAAAGAGAATTATGGATTGTTTAGTAAAGTCACATACTTCAGTGTGAAAAACAGCAGAGAAATACGAAGGTCAAGATGGTTCGTCGTTCGTATCCGTGTCCAGTCAGCATTTCCAAAAAATACAAGCTCTGACAGTCTTTTCGTTTCCTTTATATATGTCTTGCATTGTGCATTGGCTGTCCAAGAGTGGGCATGTTAAGTATGTTCTTGTTTGGCTCCACGTTCATAAGAGTTATCTGCGTTCGCAGGAAGAAAACTCTTGCAGGATTCGAGGCGAGATCTTGCTGCCCGGCGAACATAGAACGGGTGTCGGTGGTCATTCTTCATTCTCCTGCTTTGTTCTCTCGCTGTCTGTAGCAATAGTACCTTCGGACGTTGGGTGGGGCTACCCCAACAATCGGATACAGTTTTTGTACTGGCGTTGGCTTCAGACAAGCCGAGATTATTCTGGCAGTATCGTTAACCGCAACGAGTTTAGCATGTGCTGACGCGTTCGACACAGTACCGGCATGCTCAGCGGACAGAGAACAAGCACGCAAGCCCTCACGATCCCCAGGTGCTGCCAATCAGCTTCTTTACTATTCAATTGCGACTACTGACCTTCTGTATCTCGTCCGGGTTAGTTGTTTGTATGTTAAGAGTGCGGCCTAGTGTGACACCAACGTAAACTAATATTGAAATATGTTTCAGATGCTACCCTCGCCATATGATGTCTAGCTTTCTTTGCGCTTTCCTGTTTCGTATGGGTGAAAAGCATACACTTGAGTCTTACCCGGATTACGTTTCAGATAATTGGTATCGTGGTACTTGGGGAGCTCATCCATCGCTAGAGACAGCTTCCCATCTACTTCTTCAAAGGATAACCCCTGAACAGCTACCGCTGTGTCATCGGCGTAGATGTAGAGCCTGGCGTTTGCTGGAATTGGGTCATTTGTATAGACACTGGGGTACACCGTTCTTCTGTGTTCACCATCTACTTTTCTTACCCTGCAGCGAAACTTGTAATCTTCTGCAAAAGACGTTACGGCAGTTGGAAACATGTTTACTGTACATGTGTAAATTAAAACTGGTTAATTGGATGAGGTCACTAAAACACAGTAAGTGTATAAATGTCATTTATCCTCAAAATCACGACACAGTTTTAAAAACGTCCAAAGATATGTGGCAAGTAAGAATACAAAAGTTACTATTGTCCGCGTATCTGTTTAAAAAAAAGTAGGTTCAAAAAAATTGCTTCCAGTCGGTCTCGAACACACTATCTCGGGCAGCACCGAGCGATGCCGCTAACAACACGGTTATTCTTGCTAGGCGGAGAGTAGTGACTTTATTATTATTCATCATCGCATCTTCTGAAAGATTTTACAGTAGATGTGTCTTCAATTGATAGTTATAAGATATTTTACCATATATGGCATGCTTTTATGAGTCTTCGATGCGCCAAAAACAAATATGAAGGGCAGATCTGGGCTTCATGGAGGATTTGCGGATGCGCAAGGCGAGATGCGCACTAGCTCCATTGCCTTTGCTTCGGGACCATTCGTGCGTAACCGCCAGAGCTCGAGTAGGCAGGAGCTGGTGTCTCCACCAGCCCCAACGTCAACGTTAAAAGCGGCGTTTCCCTTCACCGCTCCCTGCCGTGTGGGCGTCCATATGCTGACTCCAGGGGATTCATAACAGAATTTGAACCTCAGCCGCGCATGCGCATTGCAACGCTGCGGCCAGTGCCGCGCTACGACTCGTATACGTGCTGTCTCCGCGACGTAGAACGTTTGTCATGCGATAAAAATACTTTTAATGTTCATATAAAATGATCTGATAGAAGAACTAAAGGAATAATGATAGTTTAAAAACACTTTTTATTTTATTTATTTACTTTTTTCACGGAGAGCTTTTTTCCGGGGCTTCACTGAACTAGTGAACACATAGGAGGAGCCGCCACTGCATTTTGCAGATATGTCTGTTTGATTTCACAACGGCGGACTATGTGGAAAGATAAACTGGTTTACCGTCACCATATTGTCAAACGTATTCTGTCACTTCATTCATTTTGTTTTAGTTACTTTATCAACAGTTTTCGTAAATCATAATGGATGACGTACAGATTGAAGACAACATTTGGTGCGTCTACTGATGACCTCGTAGTTCAATGCCCTCAAAATCCCAAAACCACAAGAACAGCTACAAAGTGGTGGAAGATGTAGTTGCAGGCAGCAGTACCGTTGCGGCTAGAGCCCGAGATCACCGTCGCTGGCCGGCGTGTTTTCGACTCGGCGCAGCTGAGACGAATCGGCGAGCTTTTTGTTGTCGGCTAGACCACTGGACCACGCTGCTGCAACAGATGGTATCTGGCGCTGGCGAACTGGGCCGCTGCCCCAGCTCACTGCTACCTGCCGCCTGACGTATGTCTGCGTGTTTTGTTCCTAGGGAGCCCCTGGCAAGAATATCCTCCCTACTTCACGTGCTACCGCAACATTAGCCCGTCTGGTACAGCATTTAATGCAGTCTAGTTTCTAATACCGGTACTGGTTGCGACTATTTTTGGGACGTCATCAGAATCTTAAAATAATATTCACTGACTATTCCCTTGGTTCTTGACAGGGTATTAGGTACATTATGAATGAAACACACAAGGTAACTGTGAGATGTACTGCAAGTTTATTGATTTACGAACCGGTATTCGGTTGTTACGCCATCATCAGGTAGACATTAAAAGTTTAAGTTTCAAAGATCTTAACTTGCTAGATATATAACTTTCAAAGGAGACTACTGTTTTGGTTTGTAACTAACCTGCGGGAAATTATTACAATTCAATTTGTGGTGTAAATTCCTGACATTGATAAAATATGTGACAATATAATAAATTATGACGTTATCCTACGAAATATAAAGTGAAACAATGGCAATTGGCTGAAAAATATTGATCAAAACTTATCTTAAACAGGTATAATATCTAGAAACATGGAAAAGTTGTAAATATATTTTAAAATTTTAACTGGTTAAATTAAACTTGACCAAAAAAAACAACATCTTCAACAAGTCCAATGTCTGGATCATGGAAGCATGAGACAAAGTTGAATGTCACAACTGTAAATATATGTTAAAAAAATTTTAACTGGTTAAATTAAACTATGGTTACTACTTAAGACATTTAAGTTTATATTACATAAGGAGCCAAAACAATTGTGATTACACAAGATTTTATAACTAATAAAATAAGGAATTACAATTTATATCTGTTTGGCTGGCAGACTTTGGCACGAAAACTATTTAACGCAAGCTGGCCGATGTAAAGTATTGTTTTACGTCTCTGATGATGACTCAAAAAGCTGTGTGAAATGGCTGTACGGTCTAACACAATGTTTTTCAACCTTTTTTGCACCCGCTACCCCTTTCTGAGTAAAAATGTCCGGCGACCCCCCAGGCCCGTAATAAAGCTATGTCACTTATTCCAAAGTATTTAATTTCCTTTCGTAAATGTATCGAAGATCTACGCGGCCATCCACGTCTAGTGAACGTTGCAGTAGCGAAAATGAATCAAAACTGAAAAAAAAAAAAGACTATATGGCTATGATGTATGGGTTTGCTGTCATGAATAATAGATCTATATGTGTAATTTGTAGCTACATATTGTGATGTGCGAGTACGATATCATCTGAGCTTATACATGACTTCTTAATATTTCAAGCCGCGGCGGATTGGCCGTGCGCATTGGACCGTCATGCTGCGGTGCGCGTAACCGTTCGTCGTCGCGGGTTCGAATCCCCCTCGGGCATGGGTGCTTGTGTTGTCCTTAGGTTACTTTGACTTAATTGAAGTAGTTTTTAAGCTACGGACTAATAACGGAGAAGTTGAGTCTGATCGATTTACAAACATTGTAACATTTTTTAACAATATTTCAAGTATGCTCATTAACTTTAGATTTCTTCAAAAGGGTACTGAAAACTCTTGACCAGCAGCAAATTACTATGACCCAGTAATAAAATGTTAATGTTCTTAGTTGAAAAGAAATTAATACTGCAATGAAAACTCGTTACCAGCTGCAAACTAGTAGTAAAAAGGTATTGTTCAAATGTTTGTAGAGCGTAAGGGACTTAACTACGGGGTCATCAGTCCCTAAACTTACAAACTACTTATGAACTAACTAACACTATGGACGGCACAAATATCCATGCCCGAGGGGGGGATTCGAACCCCCGACCGTAGAAAAAGGTATTGTTATGTACTGATATATACTGTATAATATTAATTTAGTCATTGTTTTTTCTGATCTGACAATATTTGAACACATGAGGAAGTCATGCAAGGGCATTCCCACCGCTGTAAATAACTGTAGCAATATTGCACAAACGCTGTTAAGTTCCTTAATTGACAAGTCGTCATGAGCTGGTAAAATGGTTTCAGATTTCGTGTTCATGTCGGCCCATCATGGGAAATCAAAAGTGCTATAGGTGCGTGTTATACCTGTGACACTTTTGATGTCTTTTCGTGTGTCACTTCTGCTACAGTAACTGAACGTCACGTAGATTTGCTATCCTACATGTTGCTACTAAATCCTTCTTTTACCGCAACACCCCGAGCAAGATCTTTGCACGGGGGTGGGGGGTCGTGGTAAACTACGCATATTCAATACAAATATCAAGTCGGTACTGCTCGGTAGGTGTGAATCATGGAAAACCAACAAACAGCTGATTAGCAGACTTCAAATATTTGTGAATAGAAGCTTGAGGATATGGTGGCCACTAGTAATCTCTAACGAAGAACTATGGAGAAGACCTCATTAAACACCCATTGATATTGAGCTACGCCGTAGGAAATGGAAGTGGATTGGGTATTTATTAAGGCGTGGCAAAGACAATGTAACCAATATAACAATGTAACCAATATAACAATGTAACCAAATCATATCATAACATATACAAGTCAGAAATCTATTTAATTCTCTCGCTTTACTTCATACTTTCAATATATGTTTTTACCTAATACCAGATATCATACTTTCATAAAATCCATAGTCACTTTTGTCACTTTTATTTTCCAATCTATTTTATCTTTTAAAAAAGTTTGTATATTTATAATTTCTTATATATTTATGTCATCATAACTGTAATTTGTATAACCAAACAATATACGAGCAATATTCAAATTGTAAATTGTACAAAGTGAAGTAATGTAAAATATTGTTATAAATGTAAATATTGTATAAAATATTGTAATATAAGATTCTTGCACTGATGCAAAATATGTGAAATAATGAAATTATGACCTGTAACACCCTTGGCTGAAAAGGGCAAAGCTGGCCCTCAAACAGCCCGCTCCACCCCCTCAGGGTGGAGAATGAAACGTGCAAAAAGACAATGTGGCAGGACAGGCCCTAGGATGGAATCCACAAGGCAGCAAGAGAAGAGGAAGACCAAGGAATACAAGGAGAAGGAGAGTAGTAGCAGAAAGGGCCGAGAAAGGAGGGAAGGCCTGGACTGAAATAGTGGCACAGAACAGAGTCCGGTGGCGGAAGTTCGTTGATGCCCTATGCTCCACTTAGGAGATACAGGAAATAAGGGCCCGTGCAAAGCTTTGCGACCCCCGCAATTTGCTGCCTACGCGATCGCTGGCAGCGACCAACAGGCAGCACTTGTTCTGTTCCTTTATCTCACATGTGCCGCACAGCTCGTTTATTATTGCTGTATCTATACGCGTGGAATGTTGTCCAGTGCTTGTTTAAGCCATGTTGGAGGTCATCCGCATCGCTTATTCGGAGAACTCGTGCTTTAGTGTTCTTTTGTGCTGCAGGCAGATGTCTGTTTAGTGACGTTCACTTACAGTGCCATTATCTGTGACGTGCTAAGCATAAGGGACAATGTAACTTATAGGGTGGATTACTGTCATACCAGAAGTTAATGAGCAAAAGTATTGTGTCACTATACTGCGCGGAAGTTCGGGTCCGAGAACGGGACGTTATTTATTAAGTGACATTTAAGTACGGAACGCGACACTTCACGTCAACGCTCAACAATGTGGATTTCTACAACAGCTGACTAGAGGGGGTCGCAAGATAAGTCGTAGAGGGACGACTAGTGTTGAGAATAAGGCGGTATTGTCGCAACGTACTACAGCCCACACAGTGACGAAAGGAGGACGATGAATTGCAACAACCCGTGTCGCACCAGGAGACAACGAAATGACCAGCATTCTCTCACAGGTGGCTTAAGAAAATCGGCAAAGCCCGAAACTAGTCAGCATTTCAAATAAAAGCAGCTTTGGTGCATATATAAAAACGTATTTTCTACAATCATACCGATAGGGTTCTGACTGTGAGAGAAGAAGCAACTAGACCACGGTAGAGTCGTAAACTCGGGTGAAACATTTTCATTACAGTGTAAGCGAACATTTTATGCAAGCACTTTTCAAAAATCATATGCTCAAGTGTTTGTGACTAAAGGACCAAACTGCTGAGATCATCGGTCCCTAGACTTACAAACTACTTAAACTAACTAATGCTAAGACAATACACCACACCGTCCCATGCACGAGGGAGGGTTCGAATCTCTGGCGGAAGCGGACGCAGTCCGTGGCATGACGCCTTAGCCCAAGCTGATATTACTGCTCGTCTAAGCACTTTTTGAGCAAGAAACGTTTTTTGCGAAATATGCTTCATTGCAAAGCAAAGTTTGTAAGTGAAGGATTTTCCCCTGTAAATTTCGGTACGTAAGAATCATACCAAATCACTGGGCTGAAAACAGTAGCACAGAATTGATGCTTTACTATTGAAAGTGTTTTAATTGCAGTTTATTTTCACGATAGCTCTGGCTATTGTTGCAAAAACTCATGAATATTGAACTATTGAATGATATTTATGATTGAATATTTTACGAATTTGAAAGACCCAACCACCTGATTCTTGTCTCGTAGTGTGAGCCACATCGGTGTGACTTGTCTCACGACCTGCCCCTCAGAGATATTGCCATTGAAACCACAAGCATAAATAACACAGAACGGGCGAAATAGGTCTGCAAAGCGTCCGGTAAACATTTCTATGGACTAGGGTCTCATTCACCTCAGCACAGAATTGTAAAGCACTACAACAGTAATTTACATATTGAACAAATTTATCATGTACTTGCGGTATTTTCAATTTCTATCACTAATTACTGCCTCGAACGACATAAAACAATTTTTTACCGTAGTGATTATTAATGAAAAGCTTATCTTATGTCCGAACTATGACAGGTATTGCATGGAAAAAAGAAAACTCGTACTCTCATTGGAGAACAGGTGGCTTAGTAGACAAAGCATGTGCATGGGAAGTACAAGACTCGGTTTCGATCTCCGGGATGGGCACAAATTTCCAACCGCCTTTACTGTATTCAATGCCCACGAAAAGCAGCAATGTAAATATCTACCTGAAGAAAGGTATAGCAATCAACAAAAATGACAACAATAAAATCAATATCACTTCGTGATTTATAAGAAATAAAAAAATAAAAAAATAAAATAAAGATTGGGATTTAGCGTTTCAACAACAGCGTGTTCATTACAGACGAAGCACAAGCTCGGATAGTCTTGTTAAGGACGTGAGAGGAAATGAGCCGTGCTCTTTCAAAGGAACCATCCTGGCTTTTGTCTGAGCGATTTAGGGAAATAACGAGAAACCTAAATCTGGATAACTGGAAGCGGATTGAGCCGCCGTCCTCAGGAAGATATATTAGCTTAACGTCCCGTCGATATGGTGGTCATTAAAGACGGTCTTAAATACGAGTTCAGTGCGCTAACTACTGCGCCACTTCGCTCGGTCTGTTCTATAAAGTACTGTACTACGAAATCAAATCGTCACCATCTATAAAACTCCTTTTAGCTGCTTTTTACGACAGGCAAGAAAAAACTGCGGGTCAGTTGTAATTCCAGAACCGTCTAAGGAAAAAAACGAGAAGGCACCAGGAGGATGAGGAGGTCGATGGGAAGGAGGAAATATAAGGAATGCAATGCAACCACGGAGGAAAGAAATGCTGCAACAGCTCGGGGACACATACGTAAACATAAAAGAGCTCTGACGAAAGTTTCCTGCACAGTGTTTTTTTCCCATCACCCAGTGTGGTACCACTAAATTAATTATGTTTCTGCTGTCACACCGAGGTACGGAAAAGAATCGTCGTCTCTCTCGTAACGCACAAGTAAGGGCCATGATGCTGACACGTTGTTCTTCACAAAACGAGTTCAACCTCCAATTTGAAGTTGCGATAGCAAAAGGCTTAGGTAGTCAGAAGAAAGGGATTAATCTGAAAAAATGAACATAAAATTCCACTTTTCTTTACATGTGACGCTTTTCTCCTGTTGTAGGCATAACATGACAAAGATGTATTGTTAGCGTTCGGTCGACACTTGTTATTGAAATTTTAATGAAGTCTGATACCTTGCTACTAGAGTAGTAAGAATTTTGTTCGACTGTCTGATGATGGCTAGAACGGGCGAAACCCATCACTTGTGAAGATAAATGACATCGTATTTGTGCAATCCGGACTGTTTCTCACCAAATGTCCAGAACGGTTGCTTTACCAGTGCCACGGACACAGGGAGTGGAGAGATTTCACTCTTCTCAGACGCTTTCGGCAACAGAAAGGAATCGCATCTGCATTCACGATGCTCCGTGAATCGTCTTTTCTGTTCGTCGTGGACTTTGGTTCGTCCATTTTTGAACGCAGGGCACTACTGTCTTCCACCATCACTGATTTCGTCTGATCCATAAAGTTCAAAAGCTTTACTGAGGTTTTTGCCACAGGAAACAACTGAAGAATTACCTCGTAACTGGCGGAACTCGTAATTGCAACAGACGTTATGAAAGCACGTGGCTCTGAGAGGAACAAAGGCACGACCTTGATTCGCCGCTGCTCAGGGCGCACTGGTTCAAGGTGCATTCCCCGGCTCGTGTCTCTGTTCTCAAAACAGGCCACACGTAGTTATCACAACAGCAGATACACTTTCTTGAAAATTTAATAACGTCCTCCTCGCATTTGCAACAGGCCTATGTGAGTCCTGATACTTAGTGCTGACATAAATGGTAACAGACAACGCATCATCGCAGATATCATGTATGTAAAAATGCGATTAACGTTCAATTTCATATTTTGATGTCGCTTTACACTCACTGAATACTTCCTTTTTCCTTTCACAGTACTTACGAGCGTGAATGCCTGAACGCACGATGTAGACTTACGTGCCGTCACGGTTGTTTGTAACAGATACATGCTACTACTGTATAGCGACGGATCAAAGCAATACTAACTACTAACAGGCATCAATCAACAATTAAAATAAAATAAATATTGCAACATATTTTGTTATAAAGTATTTAATTCAGTAATTCCGAATGCCGGATACATCAGTCCGCCGCGTTCTGATGCTAATAGCTTGTAGGAATGACGAGATTTCGCCCTGACATTGCAACTTTGGTATACCGAATACCGTAGTTTTACTCCATAAACAGAGGAAAAGTAGTAAGCGAGAAACAATTTTCCTTTCATCATTTTGCTATGATTGTCAGCGAGAAAAAGTTTAATAAAGATTTGAAATTAGGTTTAAAGTTTGTTGCAAGTCGCTAAATACTCTCGTTCTCATATAGTTTATTCATAAAGTCTCACCGCATTATGTGGTAGTTTTCTTTTACCTTTTTTTGCGATTCCTATTGTTTATGACGTCATATCTTCTTTTTCAAATGTTTGTATAGCTTATGGGACTTAACTACGGGGTCATCAGTCCCTAAACTTACAAACTAACTCACACTAAGGACGGCACAAATATCCATGCCCGAGGGGAGATTCGAACCCCCGACCGTAGCGGCTGTGCAGACCGTGACTGGCGCGCCTCAGTCCCGTCGGCCACCGCGGCTGGCTCATATCTTCTGAACCATGCGGTGCTGCCTACTTTTCCCCACACACAAAAGTTTTCCTCCATGTTTTCTTTTTAGAATTTCTCTTTGAAAAGTACATCTTGTGTTGTGGTTTGTAAACGGTTTATTGTAGCAGTGGAATTCCAATAAGCGTTTTACACTTGTAGTATCCTGCCAACTGTGAAACCTGGAACGTGGTGCTAAATGTAGATGAAGAGCTATGAACTGTTGTGCGTGCGAGTTCGTCTGTTCAGCTATTATTTTGTAGAAAGCGCCATCCACAGTCCACAGTACACTCAAAACACGCAGTCACGTCATATTGTTTTAGAGCCACTACTGTACTAGCACTACCACTGAACAGATATTGTCTATGAATTGAGCTATCACGCACAAATGCAGTAGGTACCGTCGGTTGCAGTAGTGTTCCGTCGTCAGTTGTTTCTATTGTGACGTCGCTGTTCGCCACAGCGCCCGCGTCTACACATGTTGCCTCGCCACTTGAAAAAGAGGCGGTAGGTCGCTCAACTGTACTTCGACCGCCGGGGGCGCCCGCAGTCTCGGTACCTCTTTACCTACTTCGCGAGTTGGGCAATAGAATGCAGGGGGCTCCGCTAGGTATGCCGGCAAACCACAGCAACGGAGTCACTACAGGATCTACATCTAATTGACGCGCGCCGGTCGTGGTGGCCGAGGGGGCTGAGGCGCTCCAGTCACGGTCTGCACGGCCTCTACGGTTGGGGGTTCGAATCCACCCTCGGGCATGGATATTTGTGCCGTCCTTAGTCTTAGCTAGTTCATATGTAGTTTGTAAGCTGAGGGACTGATGACCCCGTAGTTAAGTCCCTTAAGCTTAACAAACATTTGAACTTTTTTTTTCTAATTGACGCATGGTGCAGGGAATGGCAATTAAATCTCAATGTAGACAAGTGTAATGTGCTGCGAATACACAGAAAGAAAGATTCTTTATCATTTAGCTACACTTTAGCAGGTCAGCAACTGGAAGCAGTTAATTCCATAAATTATCTGGGAGTAGTCATTAGGAGGGATTTAAAATGGAACGACCATATAAAATCAATCGTCGCTAAAGCAGATGCCAGATTAAGATTCATTGGGAGAATTCTAAGGAAATGCAGTCCGAAAACAAAGGAAGTAGGTTACAGTATACTTGTTCGCACACAGCTTGAATACTGCTCACCGGTGTGGGATCCGTACCAGGTGGGATTGATAAGAGGAAGTGGAGAAGATCCAACGGAGAGCAGAGCGCTTCGTTAGAGGATCATATGGTAATCGTGAAAGCGTTACGGAGATGATCGCTAAACTCCAGTGCAAGACTCTGCAGGAGAGACCCTCTGTCGCTCGGTACGGGCTTTTGTCGAAGTTTCGAGAACATACCTTTACATAGGAGTCAAGCAGTATATTGCTCCCTCCTACGTATATCTCTCGAAGAGATCATGAGGATAAAATCAGAGAGATTAGAGCCCAGACAGAGGCATACCGACAATCCTTCTTTCCGCGAACAATACGTGACTGGAATAGGAGGGAAAATCGATAGTGGTACTCAAGGTACCCTGCGCCACACACCGTCGGGTGGCTTGCGGAGTATGGTTGTAGATGTAGATGTAGATTACGGAGAAGAACGGCATTTCCAGTTCAACAGAGAAGAGTCAGCCGTATACTATATGATACCTTGCACAACTATGTAATAGAAGAGTCTCTACCACCACAAGGACACTGACGTTCAGTATTTATAATCACTGTATTAATAAATCTTTTGTGGCTAATCACTTCTTTAGTTGCAGACCCTGTCCACATCCTTGCTGGCCACGGTCCACCACCTACAGCAATCCGAGGACACAGCAGTTTCTGAGTCGAAGTCACTTTCCCTATCCTGAACATCCATGACTTGAAAACTTTACGAACTGTCACTCAAATCATCTTCACTTTCTAAAAGGAGCTGCTCTATCAATCAACGTCTTATTTTGGCTAATCACGCAGTAACGTGGCTGCTTCATTGAGTTCAAACTGACGACGCGTGGCTTACGTCAAACTGTTATAGTTAGCCGAGAATACGCTGTGTTGCCTCAACATAGCTAAAATGTTCAAATGTTTGTTAAGCTTATGGGACTTAACTACGGGGTCATCAGTCCCTAAACTTACAAACTACTTATCAACTACTTATACTAAGGACGGCACAAATATCCATCCCCGAGGGGGGATTCGAACCCCCGACCGTAGTGGCCGTGCAGACCGTGACTGGAGCGCCTCAGCCCCCTCGGCCACCGCGGCCGGCTCAACATAGCTGCCATGTAGTATACACACTACAAATTGTAGCCGCAGGAAATTTTACAGTCAGTATAGACACATATAGTTGAATGTACCTTCTAAATTGTATCACATCCCTACACGTAGTTCATTGGATATGAGCACATAAAAAGTAACGTTCATGTAAAACCGCCCCATCACGCAACAAGTTTTAATCTAATACTTCCTTACAACTGATTGTATTCCCAAGAGATTTTGCAGACACACAGCCCTTATACAAATGAATATATACCTGAAAAATGGCAGGAATAATATCCGGGCAACGCCGGGTTTTCAGCTAGTTTTGCTAGGCTAATGCACAGCCGCGGAGGAATAGCCGTGCGCACTGAGGCGTCGTGCGGCGGTGCGCGAGGCCGTTCGCCGTCGGAGGTTCGAGTCCTCCCTCGGTCATGGAGGGTGTGTGTTGTCCCTAGGTTAGCTTAACTAAGTTTACTGAGTTTGTAAGGTAGGGACTAATAACCAAGCTGTTAAGTACGATAGATTTATAAACATTTGAACATTTTGCAAATTCACATCAGTTCAAAAACTGTTCAAATGTTTGTGAAGTTTACGGGACTTAACTGCGGGGTCAAAAGTCCCTAAACTTACAAACTACTTATGAACTAGCTTATACTAAAGACAGCACAAAAACCCATGCCCGAGGGGGGAAGGGGAACGACCTCGCATATTGCAGTATAGCGCCTCAGTGCGCTCGGCCGCTCCTACGCGGTTGCACATCAGTAATTCATACGTCTATCAGAGCGAAGTGTACGAGATTCGTGAGTGGGCTACAGTAGCTGATGGTGATGCTCGACAGAACTCTAACTATTGACACTGAACCCGGAAAATGATGAAGCTTGTTTATTGAGTAACATGACAGCTTTGCACTGTTTAAACGTGCATCACTGGGCGCTTGCAAGGAGGCCGCTAGGCCTGGTCCTCTTTGATATCCTCCAGACCTACGCCACTGGGTCTGCTCGAATAGCCGGGAGCGATAACACGCCACTTCCGCGGCACGGGGAGCCGACCTTGGCCCCAATAGAAGACGCCTTGCATCATAACGACGGCGGCTGTTAGCCTGGACGTGGTAGTTAGGCTGTTTCCCACATATGGAAAGGCGAAAACATGGTTGGTACCCACGTCCTGTCTCAGTTATTCACAATTCAAAACTTGCACTCGCCGTTTAGATGCAGGCGCAGATTCCGACGTGTAGAGTGAAAGATGTGTACTCACTATAAAACCATAATCCTTTTGCCTGCCACTGTGGCCGAGCGGTCTGCTGCGTGCCAGCACAGAGTAACATTTGTCTGTGGTGCCAGTCACGCTCTGCACGACCGCTGCGGTCGGTGGTTCGAATCCTCCCTGGGGCATGGACGTTTGCGCCATCCTCAGTATTAGTTAGTCAAAAGTAGTTTGTAACTTTAGGGACTGACGATCCCGTAGTTAAGTCCAAGAAGCTTTACAAACATTTGAATTTTGAACATAATCCGTTTATGGGAATTGAAGGTCAGTATTTGGACAAGCTCTACATCAGTACGACAATCTTCTAAAAATTCCGAAATTTTCAGTTTTAAAGATTTCTGAGCGCAGTTAAGGAGAAAATTTAATAATGGTTGATTGTCTAGCGTTCTAGCATTGAAATCACGAGGGTCCTGCGGTAATTCTCGCAAGACGCAACACTTTTTACTTCATGATTTTTCAAAACAGCGCCACACGTTTCTACTGACTTTTGGTCTCCGCCCGTCATCTCTGGAATACGGTCTTCAGAGATAGGGTCAGAAGATGATCTGTGCCACAGATTGAGATCATCGACCCGTATACTTACAAGGTACTTATCTAAGATTTGATTCCATTTTCAGGAACCACGACGACACACACAATGATGAATGAAGCAAATGTAGTAGGCAGCATAGGTCGCTAGTAGAAGCTTTATTACTGTAGCAGCAGATCGATTTTGATCACACAGTGACAATTTTCAATGCTGCATACTATATTTGTTTTATTCATTTCTTAAACTAAGTTATACTAACTTATGCTAGGCTAAGGACAAAACACACACACACACACACACACACACATTCCTCAGGGAGGACTCGAACCTCTGCCTGATTTTTTTTTATATATTTTATTTCCATTTTGTATAAATTTAGCATTGGAGGGAAGTGTGTGGGGTAAAAATCACAGAGGGAGGCCAAGATACCCGTATAGTAAGCAGATTCAAATGGATGTGGGTTGCCTTTCTTATGAGGAGATGAAAAGGCTTGCTCAGGATAGAGTAGAGAGCTGCATGAAACCAGTCTCTGGACTGAAGACCATAACAACAACAACATTTGCAATAAATGTGAAACGTTAAGCAAGACATATTGGATCATAAACAGAGTGTTAAAAAAAAAGTATCGGTTACTTTGCGAGGTGGTAGTACTCACAGAAATAAGAAAAACTAAGTCCAGTAAACATATATCCGGAAACGGTCTTTCTAATATTATAGAAAGAGCTGCGCACCACTCAGCTGCGGATATTAGCGCAGTCATTACACTGATGGTCCGTCCAAGAATGGGTTGCTTCTTACAGCAACCCACCTACCCTTCGGTACTCCGCAGTCAGTTGCATGGGTCGAGTTGTGTTACAAACTTCATTAGTTTTCGTCGTGTTTGTGTGCCTTATTGTAGAGTACTGTACAGCCTATGCATTTATCTTAAGATACAAACTCAGAAGTGAATCCGTTTTTGAAAGAAGGTAATACACCGTAATACATACCTAGGCTTGACACAAACGGGCAAACACTATCGGAGCCTACAACACGATTAGGACCACGCAAGTAACTGCAGAATATCCACTGGTAGGTAGAGTAATGTGCGACGACACTGTACCCTGCTGACACGTTTGGCGTGGCAGCAATGCAACGAGTGTGGCGGTACCCGTAACCAAGCGTCAGGCAGCCCTTCCTATGAACACGTGTTTATCATCTCAGAAAGCATGCGCTTTCGACAACATATTTACTACAATGAAACTTTTACTCTGCACCGGAGTGTGCGCTGAAACTTCCTGGCAGATTAAAATTGTGTGCCGGAACCGGGACTCGAACCTGGGAACTTTGCCTTTCGCAGGCAAGCGCAAGTTTCATATCAACGCACACTCCGCTGCAGAGTGAAAACTTCATTCTGAAAACATCCCTTAGGCTGTGGCTAAGCCATGTCTCCACCATATTCTTTCTTCCAGGAGTGCTAGTCTTGCAAGTTTCGCAGGAGAGCTTCCGTGAAGTTTGGAAAGTAGGAGGCGAGGTACTGGCGGAAGTAAAGTTGTGAGGCGGCATTGTGAGTCGTGACAGGATAGCTCAGTCGGTAGAGCGCTTGCCCGCGAATGGCGAAGGTCCCAGGTTCGGGTCCGGTTCTGACACACAATTTTAATCTGCCAGGAAGTTTCAATTGTGTTACCAGATTCCTAGACTTTGTACGAATACCACCACCTCCTAAAGTATTCGACACTTTTCTGAACACTCTCTATTTAATGCAACTGAAAACTTTTTAATCACCAACCACTTGAAAATGCAAGTCTTCATAATACATTAAAGTTTGGTGTGTCACAAAAAACTGGATTTCTTTGACTATCCACGGAATAATGCTTCCTCTGGCCACCAGTTTTGCATTCCATGAGTTGAGGTACCAGCTGATGTGTACGTCAGCGCCCGTTCGTCCCCTAGCTGGCGTCCAGTCGACAAGGAGGGCGAATGGCGTTTATCGGAGGCGCGTAGCGTGTTCCTGAATGCAGCATGCAAATTCGCTGAAACGATCGACACGGCACGGCACGGCGCAAACCGGTTTGGCAGAACACGCGCTTTGCGCTAATGCACGCTCGCGACGTTAAATGGACCGTTATCGATCCCATTAGGGCCGAGCCATCGTAAAGAAGGCAGCGCGACGACCCGCCGGCTCCTGAATGCGCAACACTGCACGCACGCACTGTACAGCGACGCGTACAAGCCGGCGCAAGCCACACCGAGAGGGCGTGGATAAAAGGTCTGCCACCTGCCACCTGCCACCTGCACACAGTCTCGACTGCATACTGTTATTACGATAGCGTTAACAACACGCTGATCCTTATGCGTTGATTTTTTATTCATTCGTTTTCCACACTAGCAACAATGTCAGCGGACGTTTATTCACGTCTAATGAAAAAGAACAGCAAAAATGCTCGAAACTGGAATGCTGGGGAACCAAAGTGATCACTAACTTCTGACTTCTGCGTTCCGTTTTAAATTCTCCCACCAAGGTGTTGCGGGGCGGACAACGTCATTCGTAACTGTCCAATGCATCACTTAGTTTCAGAGCTGTTAAATTTGCGTCAAAACTGAATACACACCCTGAACTTTCCGTCCTTCCCATCTGCTCTACCCATCCCCTCCTTTCTTTTTGTAAATCAACTTCGTCCACCTCTTCTTACCCCATCTCCCCCCTCCCTCACTATCTTTCATACCCCTCTCTCTGACCTTGAGTCTTGATTATTGTCATTCCATACAACATTAGTCGCTTAAAATGAATGGGTTAATCAGCTGGCAGTTCTATGAGGCATCTGAGAGATATCTCTAGCTGCTGGATCTGCGAGGAGAGTAGTTTTGGGGTATTTCGTTTAGCTTTAATCTCAGAACTAATAGAATTACACAATTTCCGTCGACTCGAATCCCGTACCAATATTCTAATCATAAACTAATAAGCCATGTATATATATATTATATATATATATATATATATATATATATATATATATATATATATATATATATATATATAATTTTCCGCCGGTAACAAAACATTACTTTATATGATTTGCTAACGAACTGATTTCTATTTACAAAAAAAAAAAAATAAATAAATAAATAAATAAATAAATAAAAAATAAAAAAATAAATAAAAAATATAAAAAAATGTAATTGAGTATGAGTATGCTATTAAAACGAAACGAAACGCATCTTGTTCAAAAGTTTCGGGCGTGCAGCCGCATAAAGTTGACTTCTTCTAATATTTCGGCTGCGGACCGTCCAGCCATCTTCAGAGAGAGTCGAAGACTGACGCTCCAACATTTTTTCTTCTTTATTGTAGACGGTGTCTGACGAAAGACGCCTGCCTCTCCTGGATGACGCCCTCCGTCGTGATATTTACCCATCCTATCACCCCTGATCCCTACCCACCCATATATTGTGCCCCCTCCACTCCCACTCCTCTCCCTTCCCTCCCCTGCTTGGATCTCCCTTCGCCTCCCTCAGACTTCTTACGTTTTCCTTCCGCACCCTTCTCCTCCCCCCCCCTTCCGCGCCACAATCCCTGCCCCTCTCCCCCTGCGGGGTCTCACTGCTTTACTTCTTAATAATGTTTTCAACAGTGCTTCCTGCTAAAGTATTGTGTCAGTGTCAAGTGGTGAGTGTGGTCTTAAGACATCAGCAACCGCCGCATAGGAAGAACGATGTGTTGCCACGTTTCTTAATTGTCTCTCTGTGATCGTCACCATTCAGTGAGCAAAATCTGTGTTTTTTAGCCACCGTGGCAGTTTTTAATACTGACTACGTGTGTTTTAAAGCCTTCATTTCATTGTTTTTAATTCGCCAATTTTCCTTCTTTTTATTGTTAAATTCAACATTTCTTTTTTATTGTTAAAGTCAACATTTTTGTGCTCCTGCTTTAAACCACCATTACCGCCTGTCAAACTCATATGTACACTGGCTGAAGAGCAGCGAACGAGGGTGCTGCCAGCCTGACCAATGGGTGTGTTTGTGTGTGTGTGTGTGTGTGTGTGTTGTCCTTAGTGTTAGTTAAGGTAGTTTGTAAGTCTAGGACTGATGACCATAGCGTTTGGTCCAATGGGTTTACAAAGACAAACTGAACTCGCCACAGCAGTGACGGGCCCTTCACCTTCGTTCCTCAACGCTCAGCGCGTCGAGCCTCCTGAGCAGAACAACCAGGAGAGCTGTCGCTGTGTTACGGCAGGAGAAAGCCGGCCAGCGCGGGCTGAGGCAAGGCCGCGGCAGCCGGTGCGCTAACAACCACACTTTCTACCTCCTCTTATTACCTACCCACTCTGCGTAAGCATTCGTTAACATCCAGCCATCTTCTCTCCGTGGTAATAGGAGTACGGTTAAAAAAACGGAGCACTGATCTATCGTCTAAACTTCAATCTTTTCCAAACGATAGTGCGGCTCGGTTGCACAGTGCTAGAGTGCCAGCCTACAAATCCAAAGGTCGCAGGTTCGATCCCCGCCAGCCTACAAATCCAAAGGTCGCAGGTTCGATCCCCGCCAGGTCCTAGGATTTTTATCTGTCACTTTCCACATCTTTCACCTCTGGCAGTGTTGCTGATGTGAAAAATACCGAGTAGCACTGTGGTTCGGAACCCACGTTAAACTGTAGGTCCCCCTATAACTGGCTGGGTACGTCAGTCCGAAGGTCTGCATACCACCTCCAAACAGGACCATGCCTAGTAAAGCACTGTGGTGTTCAAACTAATCTTCGGATTGTTCACTGCTTTAACTTTACCTTACAAGGGGAACACCACGTACGGTACCAACGGATTTTGATGGGTCGTAGGTACGTTGTGGGGGAATTCCTCCGGACCATCAACCTAAAAGGATTTATTCCAATGGGCCTTGGTTTCTAAGAAAATCGAAATTAAATTCGCAGCAAATTACCACGCATAACGTGTCTACTTATATATGGCGGTTACCAGTCAGTGACAGCGTGGTGTAACAGGCAAGATGCGAGGCTGCCATGCAAGCGTCCTGGGTTCAAGTCCGACATGGGTCAATTACTTTTCACACCTGTCCGATGATTGTGCATAATTGTGTAGTTTTATAACCAGTCTTATGTAAACTTTTGCAGTAAATGGTCAGGATAAAAACATGTAACGTTCGCTTAATATGTTATGTATTGCGCGACGATTATTTTATTCATTTTGTTTTTTCGAATCACTCTTTTAAGGCGATTGAAGCATATTTCGAAATCGCTTCACGAGAAGACTCGATTCGAATACATTCATTACTGTTGCATCAGTTGAGCGCACCAGTCTTCGTTCCCATGATTAAATATGCCTGTGTTTTCCAGTATCGCCGATGAAAACACCTTGCGCCTGTAAAGCGGTAGCATTTTTAGATGTGCGTGGTGCTACAGTATTCTGTGTTTTCGGTGCTTCTATGACAATTAGCACCCAGAATTTTGTACAGGTGTTAAAGATAGTGACGATGGCGACAGTGAGTAAATAACACTGCAGAATAAGTAAAATAATCAGTTGCTACTGTGTTATTTGCTATTATCCTGACTTTTTACTCAAGCTGTATCATAGGAGTGGGTATAGAGGCATATAATTGAGCACAATAAAAGAAGAGAAATAAAGAAAAGTGAAAAATAAAAGACCGGAATGGGAACATTTTTTTTTTTTTTTTCTTGGTAATTTTTTTAATCTTTTGACATTTCATTATTTTTGTATTTCTTTCTTTATATCTTTTTCTTTACTTAATTATTTGTTAAATATAAAAAGTAGCAATTACAATTTTTAAAATCTGTTTTGCCGCTAGGTACAGAACCCGGGTCTCCTGCATGGGAGCCTAGCACCTTGCCCATTACACCACGCTGTCTCGCTGAGTGATTATCGGCGTGTATAAGCAGACACGTTACGCGTGGTAATTTCTGCGAATTTGATTTCGATTTTCTTAGAAACCAAGGCCCATTGGAATAAATCCTTTTAGGCTGATGGTCTGGAGGAATTCCCCCACAACGTACCTACGACCCATCAAAATCCGTTGGTACCGTACGTGGTGTTCCCCTTGTAAGGTAAAGTTAAAGCAGTGAACAATCCGAAGATTGGTTTGAACACCACAGTGCTTTACTAGGCATGGTCCTGTTTGGAGGTGGTATGCAGACCTTCGGACTGACGTACCCAGCCAGTTATAGGGGGACCTACATTTTAACGTGGGTTCCGAACCACAGTGCTACTCGGTATCAAGGCCCATTGGAAAAATCCTTTTAGCTTGATAATCCGGAGGAATTCCCTCACAATATACCTACGACCCACCCCTTGTTAGACATGTCGGTATCTTATGACCAAATAGATGACGGTATTTGGTGTTTTCTTCGGATCATCCTTAACGAAGTTCATGATGACTAACTAATTCATTATGTCTATCAACTATTATATTCTGTCGGCCCACCTACTGCGATACTAGTCTCATGCACATTATGTGTTGAGGAGACTTGGCTAATGGAATAGTGAGGCAAGCGTGTCTCAATGCAGCAACGGTAGCTTTCAACTGCGATGCTATTATTTACCCTAACACCGTTATGTACGGGGTGATTAAAATTAAACTTTCGAAACGCTGTAAAAAATAACACCACTGGTCAGAATGACGTCAAATTGCAACGGGATATTATCGGAGAAGGGAGGAAGAAAAATAGTGTGAAAAGTGATCATTAGATAGCGCTTTCTTTGTCAGAATATGCATGCCTGAATGAAAACACCTGTCATGCGCGCGATATAAACACGCCCAGCACACAGCTTTTCCTCATTTCCGTCTGAGCACCACCACCTAGAGAGAAGGCCGCGGCGCTCTCGTGTGACGTCAGGCAGAGTAGGTTGCGCGCGCACAGCTGACTGGGTAGCCGCTGGGGCACGGCCCACTATGCCGAAGCAGCGAGCCAGTCAGCTATGCGCTCGCAACCTACTCTGCATGACGTCACACGAGATCGCCGCGGCCTTCTCTCTAGGTGGCGGTGGTCTGAGGCGGTTGCCATGCCTGTCTCTATGCAGGATCTCGGTCTGCTTGTAAAGCTGTTTTAGAAGAATGATGACTGCGTGCAAGTCGCTCTGCATAAGTTCCGGACTGAAGGGTTTGAAAAAACGCGTTGGTCCGATGACTGCCATGAGTCTGGAGAAAATGATTGGGATATTCGAAATTCTCCAGGACAAAAACACCACACGCACGTTTCAATAGACCCTTACTGAGGGACTGCACAAGAGTAAATTATAGGCTTTAATGTAGGCTAATACAAAAACTGTTTAAAAATGCGCGTGCGATTCTTTAACGTAAAAATAGTACTTGCTAGACAGCTCTCCTTGTAAACTGTTTCTACAGTCATGCAGCACTCAAGGCAAGGGCCTAATTGCTAGTCTCGAGGTATTAATATTCATCATTAATGTTTACGGCCGAAACAGACATCGTAACTTGTGTCTCGTTCGAGCGAGGCAGCGTGTATGCGTGAAGTAACGGCCAGCTCCGAGCGAGCGAGGCTACTTTCACCACACTCTGCGACGTAATGGCAGCTATTTAAGTGCGTCATTTATAACGCCAAGCGAAGCCGAAGGAACTGCGACGTCAGAAGGATTCATTCGTTACCGTACACGTTACGCATACACAGTATGTCACGTGTGAAACATGGAACTATTGGAAACTGTCTTACCAATATTCTGTATCTACTTTACACATGTCTCCGAATTCTTGTCCATACACGTCCATTATACACCGAGAGGCCGAAATCCATTAGAAGACACACTGCGTCATCGGCTGCTGAAATCTATGAGATGCACGTGCCTCGGCGCATTGCTGGCTAAAATACTTTCCTGTCGACTAACATTATAACCCACGGCGACGTGAATCACTGTTTACCTTAGAATGTTTACAGTGCTGGACAGTACAGAAAGCGGCAACTCGAGTTCTTCTACAATCTCCGATATTGCATGAGCGATATGTTTTGCTACGATTAGCATCTAACGATCAGATGTATAACTCGCAACATACTGCCCAGATGGAACATAATGCTTAGATATCGAACCTGTACTCGCGCCCCTGGAGTAGATGACATTGACTCAGAACTACTAAAATGTCTGGGAGAACCAGCCATGACAAAACTATTTCACCTGGTGCGTAAGATGTATGAGAAAGGCGACATACAAGAAAAATGTAATAATCCCCATTCCAAAGAAAGCAGGTGCAGATAGGTGTGAAAATTACAGTACCATCAGTTTAATATGTCATGGTTGCAAAATTTTAACACGAATTATTTACAAAAGGATAGAAAAGCTGGTAGAAGCTGGCCTCGGGGAAGATTAGTTTGGATTCAGGAGAAATGTAGGAAACATGGGAGGCAATACTCACTTTACGGCTTATGTTAGAAGATAGATTAAGAAAAGGCAAACCTACATTTCTACCTTTTGTAGATTTGGAGAAAGCTTTTGACAAAGTTGATTGGAATGCACTCTTCCAAATTCTGAAATTAGCAGGAGTAAAATATAGTGAATGGAAGGTTATTTACAACTTGTACAAACACCAGACAGCAGTTACCAGAATTGAAGGACATGAAAGGGATGCAAAGGTTGGGAAGGGAGTAAGATAGGGTTGTAGCCTTTGTCAAATGTAATTCAATTTGTACATTGAGCAAGCTATAAAGGAAAGCAAGGAGAAATTTGGAGGAGCAATTAAAGTACAGGGTGAAGAAATAAAAACCTTGCGTTTTGCTGAAGATATTGTAATTTTGACAGAGACAGCAGTAAACCAGGAAGAGCAGTTGAACGGGATGGACAGTGTGTCGAAAGGTGCATACAAGATGAACATTAACAAGAGCAAAGCAAGATTAATGGAGTGCATTCTAAGAAAAACAGGCAATGCTGAAGGAAATTTTTTACGAAAAATATCAAAATGTTCAAATGTTTGTATAGCTTATGGGACTTAACTACTGGGTCATCAGTCCCTAAACTTACAAACTACTTATCAACTAGCTTATCCTAAGGACGGCACAAATATCCATGCCCGAAGGGGGATTCGAACCCCCGACCGTAGTGGCCGTGCAGACCGTGACTGGAGCACCTCAATCACCTCGGACACCGCGGCCTACCGAAAAATATCATCCCAATTTCTGTTCTGACATAGAAAGCGATGCAGGCGATAGCGAGTAATATTTTTTATAATAATGGCGTGAAAATTAAATTACTACGGCAAAAGTGAATATTTCTTACTAATTTCACACAATATACATTGTTTGTTGATATTGTATGAAATAAAATGCCAAAATGTCATACTAATCTGGTTAAACGAATAGCACGTAGAGGATCCGAACACGGTACATCGCTAACTGGCGACCTTATCCTTTGCGGCACGCTAACTTGCTAACTTTACTTGTCTGACATCGCGCAGTGAACTTCAACATCAATTTTCTCGATAACCAAGGCCCGTCGTTAAAAAAGCGGATAGCTCATACTCAGGACATGTCCCTCTACAACATATCCGACAACCATCAAAATCCATTATTTACACTTGTAATGGTCCCCGTGTTAGGACGTCAGTACCGCTTCAGCCATTGACCTATAACGTTATCCTGTACTCGGTATCGACTGCTTCACTTTTATTTTCGGCTATGTTCAACTGTTTGTATAGCTTATGGGACTTAACTACGGGGTCATCAGTCCCTAAACTTACAAACTACTTATGAACTAGCTAATCATAAGGACGGCACAAATATCCATGCCCGAGGGGGGATTCGAACCCCCGACCGTAGTGGCCGCGCAGACCGTGACTGGAGCGCCTCAGTCCCCTCGGCCACCGCGGCCGGCTTCGGCTATGTATTTAGATTCCTGCAACAAGTTGTAGATGTTGTAGCTGAGCTTGTGGTGAAGAAAGACTGCTGCTTCTCCGGAAGTAGCCGGCGGCGCTAGGAAATTCCGAACGTTCCTGAAACATCTGCCGTGTCGGCAGACGGCCTTCCTAGAAGGCGTCACAGCTGTTAAAGGCTCGACGCCCGCCACACCGATAGTTGAGCGGGCATTTCCTCTCCAACACATTTGCCGATTACTGGCGGTACGACGACTACGGTCGGGCGTCCTGTTGAGAACGACATGATTACAGAGTACACAGTCACAGAAAAGAGACTATAGCTGCAACGCACAATTCTCACAAAATTTTAATAGCCCATTCAATTTTTTTAGCAAGTCGATAAAAGTCATCATCATCATTAGAGACTAATTATGCCTTCCAGTGTCCAGTGCGGAGCATAGTACCTCTAATAAAATTCCTCCATGATCCTCATATGTTCAAATGTTTGTATAGCTTATGGGACTTAACTACGGGGTCATCAGTCCCTAAACTTACAAACTACTAATGAACTAGCTCACACTAAGGACGGCACAAATATCCATGCCCGAGGGGGGATTCGAACCCCCGACCGTAGTGGCCGCGCAGACTGTGACTGGAGCGCCTCAGTCCCCTCGGCCACCGCGGTCGGCTCCATGATCCTCTATTGATGCCTCTTCTGATGTTAAACCTTTTACTTAAAAATCATTCTTCACCGAATCTCTTTCTTCTTGGTCTACCTCGACTCCTCTTACCCTCCGCTCCTGAGCCCGTGAGTCTCTTGCTTCATCTACGGTGTTCATTCCCAGTTTTTCTTAGATTTCCTCTGTATGAAATGTAACATTTTAATGTTTATTTTTGTATTTCTCAAACAACGCAAGTAAAATGACTAGTAACGACATTGACACTGTTGGCTAGTCAGAAACATTTAGCTGGTTATTTCCGATATCTCGCGATTTCCGAGGGTGTGGTTAGGCCGATATTCCTTGGTAGCTTATTTCTGAATCGTCACCGTTGCGGAGTGTGTGGTTAACCAAGACCCTGTTCAGAACTTGAGGTTTCCATCCAGCATATGCATAAAGTATGAAGAAGTGTAGGTAGAAGAGGTTGGCAGCATTAAATTCGTGGAATTACAACTTGATAATAAATTCAGTTTCGAGGAGTACACTACAGAATTGCAGAAACAACTTAGCTAAACTGTATTTGCAGTACTAGTGTTATCAGACGTAGGAGACATAAAAATATAAAAAAAAAAAACTTGCTTACTTTCATTCCATAATGTCACATTGTATAGTAAAAAAGGTAAAGCAGTCCACAATCCAAAGATTGGTTTGAACACCACAGTGCTATTTTGGGGTAACTCTTCAAGTCAAACAAAAGTTTTCAGAGTCCAAAAGCATGTAATGCGGATTATTTCTGGTTATCATGGACATCCTGTAGAAACCTCTTCAAAGAAATGGATACATTAACTACTGCCTCTCAGTATATTTACTCGTTAATGAAATTTGTCATAAGTAATATATTCCTTTTTTCAACAAACTGCCCAGTTCATACTAAACAATACCAGGAACAAAAACGAGGTACACAAGGACTTAAAGCACGTACTGGTTCAAAAAAGGGTCCAATAATTTACCATCAATCATGAAAAATGTATGTGAAAATTAAGATCAGTTTTAGAGGAGCCTGAAAGACTTAGTAGTGGCCACCTCCTACTACTCAATTGACGAATTTTTGAATAGAAGCAAATGATGTATTGTTTGTATTCGTATTGTTATTTCAGCTTGTAAAAATAACTAAATTATATGTAGAGTTGTTCCACATCCACGGGGCTCTCCTCGATACTGATGTATGGAATGAACAACTAACTTAATCTAATCTAAGAGAAGAACTTTAATTTCTTATGCAAATATACACTGCATTATCAAAAGAGCGTCGTGTGCTCGCACCTATACGTCCGTACTGCTTGGGTGTTGAGCAGTTTACGGCAACACAATCATCCATAATGTGAAGTGCCGTGACGCAAATCCTATAGAACCGCAGGATATCTTACGACCTACGGGAATAAAAATGGCGGATGCGTCAACTCGTACTTATAGGAGCCTTAAACCCAGTGGCGTAGCTATGTCACCAAGGGCCCCGGGGCAGAAATGACATTCGGGCCCTGTTTACACTAATACTGTACAGATGCAAAACGACTTCATCAGCAGCTCCTTACCGCCCACTGGAAGACATAATAAGGCAAACCTAAATACTATTAAGTAAATTATTGTGTGTCACGCAGCGGATAATATTTAATTGTACTCTCAAATGTAATTATAACTGTGAAAGTTGGTTTGTTATGCTCTCACGCAAAAGTTACTGGGCGGAAATTTTGCAGAGGGATAGATTTGGACGTGGGTAGGACATAAAGATAAACGACCTCTTGGGATAGTTACCGAAGTTGCTCCATACTAGGTGAATGAAGTCGCAGGCATAAGCTAGTAAAAAATAAACAATGAATAAGTATTACTTAACCATGAAAACATGGCCCCTTGCCGCGAAGCAAACCGGGAACAGTCAAGTCCGCGGTGACAGCAGGCCGACTGTTTTCAGTAGCGACATCTCACTGTCGCTAAACTCCTCGCTGTTATGTCATTGCTCCGTTGATAGCCCAATCAAAGAAGGAAAATAGGGGAAATATTCCTGTAGGGTGGTTTCAGAAAAGAAAGTTGCCGGATTTTGTTTGATGGAATACTTTGGTTTGAGCCGTGCTACTACCAGGCTTCATGAAGTATATATTAATATCTGGCCAGGAAAAGATATAAGTGAAATAACTAAGTTGACATCTTCGCTTCTACCCTGGCAGTGGGGTACAGGGTAGTGTCTTGAATGCACAATTTACTATTGTGACAAAGTAACCATATTTTTTCTTCTTCTTGCACGAATTTCAGAGTGCAATTGGTTACAGCACTTCATTGGAATCTGTGATTATGGAGCACACCCTTGGGTAATTCACTACGCAAACAGTTGTTTCCATAATAATACCTTCTGTAATAATACATTGTAGAAACATCATATTCAAATGTGTCACATTGTCTACTGTCAAACGCTGTGCTAGTTATTCAGCACCATTCACTGTTATTTCGCAAAGATTGACAGGCACGGCAACTCCGACTTCAACCGAAAAAACGCTGACGATGGCAGGGGCCACGTCTTAACAGACAAGCAAAGGACCTTGTTGTGTTTATATTCTGGGGGTGCGAATTATTTTTGGATTTCACATCGTGCGTTTGAGGTTTGTTGGTCAAGGTTCAAAAAGTTCAAAGTCGTAAAACCTTCATTCAACTAAATTATTATATACCGTAGAACTTAGATTGTCCGAAGTAATTGGGAACATGAAAGTGTTCAAGGATCTACGGTAACTTTTTTGGAACGTCGCTCACGTAGGCCGAGGGGCCCCTGGAGCTCGGGGGCCCCGGGACACTGCCCCGCCTAGCCCTATGATAGCTACGCCACTGCTTAAACCGTTTCTACACGGGAATAGAGATCTTACGAGATTACCTATGATGCACCGGTTACGCCGTCAGTGTACATTGTAGATGCGTCCACTTGCACAAGATGCACGCATCCTATTCTCACGCGTATGGAAGTGCTCCCCGCATGCAGACGACCGAATGGGGAACCAAGCTGACAAACGAAGCCAAGTCGGGAATTTGTTTGAGAATGTGTACTTGTCTCCGGCACAGAGCAACGTAGTTTTTCGACTCAATCGTAGGTATTTTAGGAGGTGATACTATAGAAGAAGTGCATTAAAAATTTAATATAACATGTGTACAATTTTTATTGAATAATATGAAATCCAAACAAACGTAGAGCAAATGTAAAGCAAGACACGAACGAACCATGTATACGCACGATTGCGGCTTCTGTCACATTCAATGTGGGAACGCGACACTAGCGCCAGCGAGCGGTCTCGATTTTATTTAGTATGTGCGCATCAAGTATGGGCTCCCCCTGGTGTGACTGGGGCACAGAATAAGGAGTATACAGAAAGGAAACTCCCGCTGCTGTCTGTCGTCCAAAATTTAGTGCGCATGCGCGGAATCGGCCATCTTGAAAAGCAGTAAACGCGTGGTCACTCCCTACTCTGTGTCATGATAATGCTCCGTCTTTGTTTGTTAATTTTGTATTTTAGCTGCCTGAATCGCATAAAAGTAAACAAGTATTTGGTGCAGTGAAAAGAAAGAACTGTGTGTCAGTAGTTGGAGCTGTTCCGCTTTTATTATGAGCAGCAATAAAAGAAAAGGCGGCCGATGGTGTTCAGCACCTAATTGCCGCAATAATTCTCATACAAATAAGGATATAAGTTTCTTCACCTTCCCAAACAATGCTGAGCAGTAAGTGAACGTCGCCATATGTGTAGTGAAAGTTAAATGTTATCAGTTTCGAATGAGAGCAATGTGTGCACAATTATTAAAAGTAGTCTTGCTTTTTCTCTTGACGATAACTCTCGCTGTTGCTGTTGCTGCAGCAGTTCAACAGCATCGAAAGGTTGAAGTACATTTATATTTTATAAGTTTAACGCTGCAGGGAGTAATATAAAATGAATGACAGAGAATAGTGCGTAAGTAGGCAGGTAAAATTTTTGTTACGGCGCTGGAGGCGTAGTGTGCTAATGTTGGCAACGAATGCTCTTCGGATACTCAAACAAATAGATTAACGGGAATAATTATTTTATGCTGTTCCTGCTCTGTGGTTGACAGATTCCTCTATATGCCCTTCTCCGATCAGTAAATTAATGATACTCCTAAAGCAAATACAACTTTTATATATGCCCAGACGTCATTAGTTCTGTGTAATCACGTTGTACTGCTAAGTCTGACTCAATATTTTGTGCAAATTTATTCGTGTCAAATAAAACCTGGCAGTTGTAAAGTCACTTTCTTATTTATAACTAATTTCCCAAACATAACTCCACGTTATTTGGGATTTTTCTAGAGATAAGCACCAAATAAAACGACCATCGATTCCACCGTACATTTTCGTAGTTGCCTTAAAATTTAGGCCTTTTTTTTTTTTTTCGTTGGATTACAATTAGGTGCAAGAAGGGGGCGCAAAATAGATGAGAGCATAATGAAAAGCCGTTTCCTTTCGTAAAAGTCGGCGAGATCAGCTGCAGTTCGTAAAAAGTCCATTTCCAGCCAAACTACTAAGTGGCTATAGTTCGGCGTTTACTGCTTTTCAATATGGCGCGGAGCGCAACGCTTGGTAACACACAGATCAAAGGCGCCGCCCCCAGCTTTCCCTTCTGTATGCTCCCTATTCTGTGACTGGGGTGTACTGGCTAGACGCCTCGGTGTCGGAGAAGAGGCGGCAGTAGGCTGCGACTGAGGCACAGCTGGTGTGGGCAGTATGTGGGTCAGCGGGCCGCCGCGCCGCGGCTGGCGGGCTTCCAGGAGGCCCACGCCGACCACCGCCACCGCTGCTGCTGCTGCTACCACCAGCCACTCCGCCGTCTGCACGCCACACCTGCTCACTGCACTAGCACAAATCACAACACGGCCTTCTTCTTTCTTCCCTACTCTCTCTCTCTCTTACGACAGCATGCATCTCGGGGATCTTCATCCTGTCCTCGAAATCTTCATGCATTTTTGTTGTTATCTGTCGATTGCACTTTCTCACATTACAAACTCAACGACATTATCTTCCATGTCACACCTCAATCGAACGTACACATGTGGCAACATGTAGTTGTTGTTGTTGTTGTTATGGTCTTTAGTCCGGACACTAGTTTGATGCAGCTCTCCACCATACTCTATCCTGAGAAAGCCTTCTCATCTCCTCATAAGACCTGCAACACACATCCAATTGAATCAGGTTACTGTATCTATCTCTTGGTCTCCCTATGCTATTTCTACCCCACACACTTCCCTCCAACGCTAAATTCACGATTTCTCGATGTCTAAGAATGTGTCCTATCAGTCAATCCCTTCTTTGACAATGCTGCTCTGAACCAACATCAAAACTGCGCAATTGCAGTGCTTGAAACAAACATTTAAGCTCTCCAATAAAGTGAAGTTTCGTTGTCTTTTGCGAAAATTTTAGCTGAATCTTCAGCGGACACTCCAAGCATAAGTTACCGAGGTACACTTTGATTCAATTTTGTGACGATATTTTTCGTGATACATGTTAAACTTTGATTACAACATAAATCAATCAAATGTGAAGGCCGTAAACTCCGCAAAATACCTAGGAATCACTATTACTTCAGACTTAAACTGGAAAGAACACGTAGATAATATCGTGGGAAAGGCGAACCAGAGACTGCGTTTTATTGGCAGAATCCTTAACAGATGCAACAGAACTACTAAAGAAACTGCATACACTGTGCTTGTCCGTCCATTTTTGGAGTATTGCAGCCCAGTGTGGGATCCTTATCAGGTGGGTTTGACGGAGGACATCGAAAGTGTCCAAAGAAGGGCAGCTCGTTTCGTATTGTCACGATACAGGGGAGACAGCGTTACGGAAATGATACAGGATCTGGGATGGGAATCATTACAACAACGGCGCTTATCGCTGAGGCGTGGGTTACTTGCGAAACTCCAATCGCCAATATTCTCCTCCGAATGCGAAAATATATTGTTGACTCCCACTTACATAGGTAGAAATGATCATCAGAATAAAATAAGAGAAATCAGAGCTCGAACAGAGAGATTCAGGTGTTCTTTCTTCCCGCGCGCTATTCGAGAATGGAATGGGAGATAAATAGTATAATTGTGGTTCGATGAACCCTCTGCCAGGCACTTAAATGTGATTTGCAGAGTATCCCATGTAGATGTAGATGTAGATGCATGTAAAACTGCTTATAAAAGCGAAAGAGGAAGCCTTGAAATTGATTTATTATGGAAAATTCTTATATGTGAGACTGAAAATGGACTTGTATTAATTGGGAAGAGGAGGCCTAGTACACCACAACAAAATGGACAATAAGTCCAAAAGAAGGACGAAACAGCACTTCCTGTACCAGACAATGATGTACGGTATGACAGATATGACAATATGTTATCACGTGACAGCTTGCGGGCCAAAAGGAATTTGCAGGTATTGTCTTCAGAGGTACTTAAATGTGGAAATCATGGGATTGTTCTGAACTTTGCACCAAAGACAACTTGTTTTCACACGTTTCACATGAAGTAGTCCAAGATACAATAATTTCTGGCCATAAGAACAACAGTGTAGTACTGATACTGTACTACCATACGAAGTTTTTGGGCAATGTTACTTACAAAACCAGAAACTAAATTTCGAAAAAAAAAACCATGTATAAATTTGTTCACATGGCCCTACACATTTAATTTAAGCAACATAATACTTCTCGTGATTTTTGTGTGTACCAAATAAAGGGTTAATAGAACAATGTGTTCCCTGTTAAGGTACAAATGTGCTCAAATGCCAAGGCACGTACACTCGCGTGTATTTCTCAAGATCCGATGATGAAAGTTTGTACGTCTCGAAAGTCTTAATACAGCAACTGTTTTCAATTTAAAGAAACAACAGGAAATTGCAGTCGAAATTGTATTATTATTACCGATATCGAGCATTTCAGACGTATACTGCTGCCCCTACACAGTGTTTCAGGACGAATAGCAAATGTTTCACGAGCTTGTAGTGTATGTAAATGTATTTTTTAGCCACGTCATAATACACAAACTAATACATCACCTGATATTCTTCTGCCAAACCGTCAGCTCGCCTGCAATCATTTTGTAATCTTTATTGATAGTACTTCCTGGGTTCTTGGGTGACAAAGGAACAACAAAATGCGACAACACGATATATTAATATTTACTGCATCGGTGACGGTTCACAAAGACTTACCCTAAGCTTACTCATTACAACTGATTCGAGTACATGACTACGCCACAAATTGAGTATAAGCCTACTCCGATGCCATCACACGCGCATGTATATATAAGCAGTCCTGGTTTCCAGAAAGTTGAGCCGGCCGCGGTGGCCGAGGGGACTGAGGCGCTTCAGTCACGGTCTGCACAGCCACTACGGTCGAGGGTTCGAATCCCCCCTCGGGCATGGATATTTGTGCCGTCCTTAGTTGTAGGTAGTTCATAAGTAGTTTGTAAGTTTAGGGACTGATGACCCCGTAGTTAAGTCCCTTAAGCTTAACAAACATTTGAACATTCTGAACAGAAAGTTGACACAATTTAAGTATTGAATTCCATTTCCTTAACATTAATGTGCAATTTTCAAAAGTAATAGCCATAACGGATTATTTATCACATAAAAACAGATTAGATGTGTATGCAAATTACGATTAGAGCAAAAAATGGTCAAATGTTTGTAATTAAAATGTTTATAGAGCTTATGGGACATAACTACGGGTCCCTCAACGTACAAACTACTTATGAACTAGCTAATACTAAGGACGGCACAAATATCCATGCCCGAGGGGGGATTCGAACCCCCGACCGTAGTGGCCGTGCAGACCGTGACTGGCGCGCCGCAGTCCCCTCGACCACCGCGGCCGGCATTTGTAATTCTTATGGGACCAAACTACGTTGGTCATAAGTCCCTAGTCTTACAAACTATTTAAACTAAGTTAAACTAACCTAAGGACAACACACACATCCATGCCCTAGGGAAGCCGCGCGATGCTAAGTTTGGCGCATCAGACTGCTCGGCTACTCCCGCGCGGCAGGAAATATTAGTAATGAAATCCGTATTGTAATATGAATAATCGGACAATCCTTCACGTCAATGCTATTACGAGACTTTACTACTGTTTTGTAAATTTGACAGAATGATCCAGACAGGATAGCAATGTATTTTCGTAATATATTGCAATAATCTGTAAATATATTCATAGTTGAACACAGGTAGAATTACTATTACATACATAAACAAAACTCGTATCCGTAAGTGCAATTTACCAAACAAATAGATTCCCTAAGGCTAAAGCCATTACAAGATGGTAGCATAGACGAATTGCAATAAAAATGCCATATGAGTTCAACAGGTTTTATTGAACAAATAATGTCAAACGCTTGTAAATCTATGAGACTTCACTACTGTGGTAATCAGTCCGTAGAACTAAAAACTACCTAAAGTAATTTAAACTAACCTAAAGACAACGCACACACCCATGCCAGAGAGAGGTCTCGAGCCTCCAACTGGGAGAAAACGTGAGCTCCGCAGCGAGGCGCCTTAAAGTGCTCGGTCACTCCATCGCGGTTTTATTGAGCACATAGATATAACTGAGTTCATTGCATTTTAATTTCGTATGCTGGTACACGGGTTACTATGGCCGTATTTATCAAATGTCGACAGCAGACGTTCAAGTTGCGAACTCGTGTTTTTGTTTACATAGAAGTTTTCATTGTGATTTGTTGGCCGAGTATACTGTGCTGTACCGTGTAATCATGTCGCACTATTTCTGCATTCTGAGTACGCCAGTATGATATTTCTGTATTGGCTTTATAATGGAAACGCTGCTGCTGCTTGTAAATCGTACAACATACGATTTCCTAACCGCAGACTACTAAATCCAAGACCATTTACTCATTTGTTCACTACAATTCGTCACACTGGTCCACTGCTCAGCAGTCATATTGCATCTCAACGTGTAAATGAACAGACTGCGGACGAACTAGATATTATTCAGTCGATAGAACGTAGAATTTCTACTTGTATCGGTGTTCCGCATACAACAGTACGGCGTATATTACGTAAGCACGGGTCACGGGTTCCATGTGTATCATTTACTGCTCATTCGGCACCTTAGAGCTGGAGATGAAGATAGACGATTGAAATTCTGTCGTCGGATACTTGAAAACCGCCGAGTAACCTCATTTGTACTCTTCACTGTTGAGCCATTTTCGCTGGTGACGGCGTGAGTAATACTCGTAATTCACACCAGTCGTGCAAAGGAAACCCATGAGTCACTTCTCTGTAAATGTGTGGTGTGATGCCGCGTCGTCGTACAGGGCGGCGTTATCTGCACTCTCTTGAAAATGAGGTCGCAGAATTAGCGGGAGAGATTCCTTTCGCTACATGAATGCCACACCGTGACACGGCCGTTCCACGTTCTAGTCACCAGGTGGCACATCTTAACATCTTGCGGGTGGTGGCTTGGATGATAGGGGCACACTCATGCCCACCAAGGATATAGGACCATCCCCCTTTGGATTTTTGCCTCTGGGGATGGATGATAGGCAGTCTACAAAGAAAACAAAACACAAGAGCCGAGTTGATCGTTCGCATTACGATTACTAGTGTCCTCTAACAGGATGGATTGATACGATGTTCCGAGAGCACGACAAGTAGGTCTTTAACGGCCTTACTAGTGCAATAGGTGACGTTTCTAACGCGAGTGAAGGAGTATTTAAATAATAAAAAAAAGCAACAGACTGAAGAGTATCCAAACTAGTCTAACTGTGTGGGCAATTGAGCAAACACATCGTAACAAATCGACAATGTAATTTTCGTACTGAAGTCGACAGTTGTAGGAGCAGCATGTAAAACACAATACGAGAGTATCATGGCTCGCTGATCACTGGGAGAAAAAGGATGAGCCAGTCATTCCCTGGTAACAGAACACAAAGACGACCTCAGAAGAGCTACATGTAGCGTTATCAAGAGAAGTCAAACGTGCATTGCAGTTTGGGATGGACTTTTCGAAAATCATCTTTGAACGCCCTCATTTGCCTCTGCTTCAAGTTTCATTGCGTTGCAAACTAACACCTGTTTTTCTGAACTAAATACAAATTGAACACATGTTAAACGGCAGTTTTTTAATGTCGAGAATACTACACCTCCAGACTTCGTAAACTAATTTCTTGTACGGGGAGGAGTTGGGTCTGTGCGCAGAGTTGTGTATGAAAGGGGAAAAAAAAATGAGACATTAAAGATAAGAGATATCTTTATTTTTCTACGTAATTTCAAAGTACATTTCGATATTTGCCAAACCGCTTTTAAGCTTAAAAAAGCCGTCCAGGAAAAAAAAATCTCGGCGTTGCTTACGGAAAAAACGTAGAACAGCTATGGATTGGAAACATCCGTCATCACCTGTCCGAAAGAAGTTCAAAACCACTCCGTCTGCAGGTAAAGTGCTACCCACTGTTTTCTGGGACGCCCAAGGAGTTTTGTTGCTGGACTTTTTGAAGGATGCAACCATCAACGCTGCGCGGTACTGTGCCACTCTGTCGAAATTGAAAATGGTGATTCGGGAAAAGCGTCCTGGCCTTCTCAGAACTAGCGTTCCGCTGTTCGATGACAATGCGAGGCCACACTCGGCGGCGGAAACGCAAAATCATTTTGCAACTCTCAGTTGGGAGCCATCTGCCATACAGTCCTGATCTCGCAACAAACGACTTCCATCTTTATCTAGCTTTGAAGAAGTCTCTCGCCGGAACGCGCTTTGGAAGCAATGCTTGACGTCAATCAAGCCGTTAAACGCTTCTGCCGGCCGCGGTGGCCGAGGGGACTGAGGCGCTCCAGTCACGGTCTGCACGGCCTCTGCGGTCGGGGGTTCGAATCCCCCCTCGGGCATGAATATTTGTGCCATCCTTAGTCTTAGCTAGTTCATAAGTAGTTTGTAAGGTTATGGACTGATGACCCCGTAGTTAAGTCCCATAAGTTCTACAAACATTTGAACATTTTAAAAACGCTTCTTCCGTATTCAACACACAGATTTTTTTTTTTTTTTTTTTTTTTTTTTTTTTTTTTTTTTTTCCAGGAAGGCTTTTTGAATCTTATGAAGCGCTACTACAATTTTCTCAGTATACTTGGACATCATGTAGAAAAATAAAGATATGTCTTATCTTTAATGTCTCATTCTACTTTTTTCCTTTCATACGCTACTCTGACCACAGTCGACAGGGGAAACTTATTTTGCTACACCTCCTCGTTGTTTTTTTTTTTTTTTTTTTTTTTTTTTTTTTTTTTTTTTTTTTTCGCCTCACTCTTCTACGTTATGTCCGGTAATTCCTTAATAATCCCAATAGTCATTGTGACTGTAACGCATCAAGATTAAACTCCGTACGCCACGTTTATAGTTCACTTACGAGTAGAAGTCGTATCTTTTCGCAGCACTGAGCTGTAAAATAACAGCAGAGGGAACACGGATTCCGAGAAGTGCGCCTCGCGAAGAGTTTTCCGAGAACGGCTGCATTAATGAAGGGGGCGGCGTTCTTTGTGCCGGTGGCGGCTTTTACGCGGAACTCTGAGGGTTGGCTTCCGTCTTTAAATATCCGACGAGCAGCGGTAAACAGCGGCGAGGCATTCAGCGACGGCCGGGGCTCCCAGGTTTCCGTGAAGGCGCCGGCCACACGACGGCTTCGACAGAAATCCAGGCGGGGATACGTGCGCGGCGCATAGTTTCCTAGAACAAGAACAAGCGCATTCCGTGCAGGGCTGTTCACTGAAATGCCGTTTTGTGGAGTGAAATTAGGACGAGGCGTGTGCGAAAGTATTATAGTTCTCAGCAACAAGTGAAAAGTGTCAGGCGCAGTCACCATTATTTAAGTTTACTTGTGGCTTCCGTTGCCGTTATACAGGGTGAATAATATCTATGTACTCGAATTTTTTGAATCATTAGAGGTAATAAAAATAAAATTATATTTTTGACGACGTTACAGCGTTCAATGAAAAAAATAAATCGCAATTTGCGATCAAAATGTTCAAATGTTTGTAGAGTCCATGGGACTTAACTACGGGGTCATCAGCCCTAAACTTACAAACTACTTATGAACTACTTACGAACTAGGACGGCACAAATATCCATGCCCGAGGGGGGATTCGAACCCCCGAGGGTAGTGGCCGTGCAGACCGTGACTGAAGCGCCTCAGTCCCCTCGGCCACCGCGGCCGGCAATTTGCGATCAGTTATGGCTTCACTGTACTAGGTTTAGATGGAATACCAAAGGGCGGCGAATAAAAATTTGTACCCGGCCGGGATTCGAACCCGGGATATCCTGCATACTAGGCAGACGCGTTGACCACTCCGCCTCCGAGGACACAGTGACCAGCCCGACTGCAGAGGACTCTTCCCTGCACGTCTCCCGCCACACACAAATCTCAATTCGCCACGCTGTCTCTTTCCTAATACCACAGCCTCTTAATTCTGTAATGCTCGCAGCCACAATATTGTATTCCCCCATAATGGAGAACAGACTACGAGGTATCGAGACACAATTAATTGTCGTTAGGAGCCAGAACAAGTAGGCTGTGGTTATAGGAAAGAGACAGCGTGGCGAATGGAGATTTGGGTGTAGCGGGAGACGTGCAGGGAAGAGTCCTCTGCAGTCGGGCTGGTCACTGTGTCCTCGGTGGCGGAGTGGGCAATGCATCTGCCTAGTAAGCAGGAGATCCCGGGTACGAATCCCGGTCGGGCACAAATTTTCATTCGCCGCCCTTTGGTATTCCATCTAAACCTAGTACAGTGAAGCCATAACTGATCGCAAATTCCGATTTATTGTATTCAATAAAAATAAAGACTTTTTATGTGACACATTATGCTTCAGGAACATCGTTTCCCTGCTAGGGATCATTTAAAGTTTTGTGCTGGACTTCGCTTATCCCAGTGTTAACTCATTCTGACCGCATCGTATGCAACTGATTTACATCTTATCAGAGAGTTGCGTAAGAGTCGCGGAACTGCCAGTGATCTTCTGCAACTTCGCAAACGGGAGCGCCGCCAAGCAGCTGGGTCGTTAAAACTGTTGTGTATTTTGAGTACAGCAGCACATTCAAAATACCACCGTATCCAGGAGCATTCGTGGCGCTAAAATTGTAGCAGCTATCAAAAATTAAAAGAATATGTGCGTATAAAATGAACATTAACAAGAGCAAAACAAGGGGAATGGAGTTCTGGCTAAGAAAATCGGGCTTTGCTGAAGGAAATCGATTAGGTAACGAAACAATAAAGGTGGTACATAGTTTTGTTACTTGGTCGCAGTGCAGGGGATATAAAATGTAGAATGGCAATGGGAAGAAAAGCGTTTTTGAAAAAGAGAAATCGTTAACATCGAATATTAATTTAAGTGTAAGGAAGTCGTTTCTGAAGGCATTTGTGCGGAGTGTTGCCTTGTATGGGAGTGAAACACGGACGATAAACAGTGTGGACGGGATGAGGATAGAAGCTTTTGAAATATGGTGCTACAGAAGAATGCTGAAGATTAGGTGGGTGGATCGTGTAACAAATGAGGAGTTACTGAACAGAATTGGGGAGAAAAGGAATTTCTGGCACACCTTGACCAAGAGGGGCTCGACTGATAGGACATATTCTTAGACGTACAGGAATTGGTAACTTAGTGTTGGAGGGAAGTGTGTGGGGGTAAAAATCGTAGAGGGAGACCAAGAGGTGAATACAGTATCAGATTCAATAGGGTGTACGTTGCAGGTCTTACGAGGAAATGAAGAGGCTTGCTCAGGATATAGTGTAGGGTAGAGAGTGGCATCAAACCAGTCTCCGCACTGAAGACAACAACAACAAAAACGTAATCCGGAAATCTCTCATTTGCTGGGAAGTAAGAGATTAGCGTTACGGATATCAAATGTTATCGTCATATCTTAGACTTTTAGGAATGAAATAAATCTTTAACGATTTATTCCCTTCGAAACATGGACTCTTAATGACAATTGCTAAAGCTTAACCACTACTTAATAATATTACAGCTGTATAAAAGTAATGTCTGAACGCTTCCAACTGAATTTAATGAAGTGCACTACTGGCCATTAAAATTGCTACACCAAGAAGAAATGCATATCATAAACGGGTATTCATTGGACAAATATATTATACTAGAACTGCCATATGATTACATTTTCACGAAAATTGGGTGAATAGATCCTGAGAAATCGGTACCCAGAACAACCACCTCTGGACGTAATAACGGCCTTCATACGCGTGGGCATTGAGTCAAACAGAGCTTGGATGGCGGGGACACGTACAGATGCCCATGGAGCTTCAACACGATACCACATTTCATCAAGAGTAGTGACTGGCGTATTGTGAAGAGCCAGTTGTTCGACCACCATAGACCAGACGTTTTCAATTGGCGAGAGATCTGGAGAATGTGCTGGCCAGGGCAGCAGTCGAACATTTTCCGTATCCAGAAAGGCCCGTACAGGACCTGCAACATGCGGTCGTACATTATCACGCTGAAATGTAGGGTTTCGCAGGGATCGAATGAAGGGTAGAGCCACGGGTCGTAACACATCTGAAATGTAACGGCCACTGTTCAAAGTGCCGTCGGTGCGAACTAGAGGTGACAGAGACGTGTAAACAATGGCACCCTATACCACCACGCCGGGTGATACGCCAGTATGGCGATGACGAATACACGCTTCCAATGTGCGATTACCGCGATGACGCCAAACACGGATGCGACCATCATGATGCTGTAAACAGAACCTGTATTCATCCGAAAGAATGACGTTTTGCCATTCGTGCACCGAGGTTCGTTGTTGCGTACACCATCGCAGGCGCTCCTGTGTGTGATGCAGCGTCAAGAGTAACCGCAGCCATGGTCTCCGAGCTGATAGTCCATGCTCGAACTGTTCGAGCAAATGGTTGTTGTATTGCAAACCTCCCCACTGTTGACTCAGGGATCGAGACGTGGCTGCACGATCCGTTACACTCATGCGGATAAGATGCCTGTCATCTCGACTTCTAGTGATGCAAGGCCGTTGAGATCCAGCACGGCGTTCCGTATTGCCCCCCTGAACCCATCGATTCCATATTCTGCTTACAGTGATTGGATCGCGACCAACGCGAGCAGCAATGTCGCGATACGATAAATCGCAATCGCGATAGGCTACAATCTGACCTTTATCAAAGTCGGAAACGTGATGGTACGAATTTCTCCTCCTTACACGAGGGATCACAACAACGTTTCACCAGACAACGCCGGTCAACTACTTTTTGTGAATGAGAAATCGGTTGGGAACTTTCCTCGTGTCAGCACGTATCGCCACCGGCACCAATCTTGTGCGAATGCTCCGAAAAGCTAATCATTTGCACATCACAGCATCTTTTTCCTGTCGGTTAAATTTCGCGTCTGTAGCCCGTCATCTTCGTGGTGTAGCAATTTTAATGATTGGGAGAGTGGGTGGGGGTCGCCAAAATAGTTTCAGTTGGAAGAGGGTCGTGTATTAAAAAAGGTTGGGAAACACTGCAATATTGTATGAATTGGCCATAGAAATTTAATTACTTGATGTACCTCACATAAGGCGGGACTTTTATTGCTGCTCGTTTTTTAAACACCCATATTTATAGAAATGCCATGAAGGCGTGGTGCAAAATCGTGGTGTATATGTTATTTTCTGGGGTGCATTTTCTCGGAATGGAGTAACATCCACAGGGATGATGCAAGAGAGTTTGAATGGTCCGTGGCATGTTGAGCTCCTGGAGGACTATCTCCACTCAGTTTTAGCCGTCCAGAAACCTGAGGGTTCTGCGGTGTTGCAAGATGACAACGCGCCGCCAATGCCCTACGCCATGCGCGGAATGGTTCCAGCAGAATCCAGGGGAGGTCCGAAGACGGTCACTCCGGAGACAAGACTTCAATCCCATCCATCGTATCTGGGAAGTCATGCAAAGCAAGCCGGTGTCACAGGTCGTGCACCCACGAGTAGACCAGAACTGGCAGCTCCAGTGCAAATCATTTGGAAGGAAGGAAAGTTAGGGTTTAGCGTCCCGTCGACAGCATGGTCATTAGAGACGGAGCTTACGCTCTGATATTTGACTAAGGATGAGGAAGGAATTCGACCGTGCCCTTTGAAAGAAACCATTTCGGGATTTGCCTTAAGTGATTTAGGAAAATCACGGAAGACTTAAATCTGGATGACCGGATGTGGATTTCAACCACCGTCCTCCCGAATACGAGTCCAGTGTGTTACCACTGCGACACATCGCTCGGTCAAACCATTTGGTGTCAGCGGCGTGCAGAGGGGCACTAGAGAGGGAGTCATTCCACGGCCGGCCGCGGTGGCCGAGGGGACTGAGACGCTTCAGTCACGGTCTGCACGGCCACTGCGGTCGGGGGTTCGAATCCCCCCTCAGGCATGGATATTTGTGCCGTCCTTAGTCTTAGTTAGTTGATAAGTAGTTTGTAAGTTTAGGGACTGATAACCCCGTAGTTAAGTCTCATAGACTTTACAAACATCTGAACATTTCATTTCCACGGCGTCTCGCAGGGGGTGAGAGATCGCTGTGGTCCAGTGTGCACGGTGGCGGAAGGGGTTGTAATTGGGTGGAGAGGCCGCAGCGGCGACAGGTCGGCAGCGTTTGTGGGCCAGGTCGCAGGGGTCGCGCGCTGCAGCTTTAATCGTGTTTACTCGCAAACACATGGGCGCCGCCTGAATAAAACATGCCGTGCCTTCTGCCGCCGCCGCCGCCGCCGTCGCTTAGGCAACCCAAGGCGGCCTTGAGGGCGGCCGACCGGTCCACCGCCAATGCAACGACACGGCAGCGGCGGCTGCAGCACCAGCACCAGCTCTCCACACTGGGTATAAGGCACTGAAAAATATGCGGAAACATCAGTGAATCACCTTTGCAAAGGACCACCAAAATCTGCGTGTTCTTGGGTGTAGCGTACATGACAAGGAGCTTGCGTTCCGTGCCATGTACAGTCGATGGGGTTCAAGTTTGGGCTGCTACATGTTTATGGGTCGGTGGAGTGGGTGTCGTGACAAAAGCACCCAGTGACATTAGCACCCAGTTCTGGTCGAGGAGCGGTCGGCTTATCTCCCCGTCCGATCTCTGGCCGGCAGGTAGAAGAGCCGAGGCCTGTGAGGTCGCATTGACACGGGCCGTACTTGACGGCAATGGCATTGCTGCAATTTATAATGGAAGCGAGCCTAAAGAACAACCAAGACATATTCATAAGATTTGTAACCTGCAAAAAGCCTGCGATAATGTAAGGTGCCTGTGTGATGTTCGTAGCCGGCAGCGGTAGCCGAGGGGACTGCGGCGCGCTAGTCACGGTCTGCACGGCCACTACGGTCGGGGGTTCCAATCCCCCCTTGGGCATGGATATTTGTGCCGTCTTTAGTCATAGCTAGTTCATAAGTAGTTTGTAAGTTTAGGGACTGATGACCACGTAGTTAAGTCCCATAAGCTTAACAAACATTTGAACATAAGCTCTACAAGCATTTGAACATTTGAAGAACGAGGTGTATGCGGAATGTCTTTATTTTACTCTGTCCAATGTACCCCGTGTACCCTCAAGTTGTGTTTTACTTTCACAATCAACTACAAGTCCATAAAATTGGGAGAAATGTACATAGCAAGTGTGTGTGAAAACTATGGGGAGGTGTATGATGGGGAAAGGGGAAACGAATGGCACACTAAATACATTTTAAGACAATTAGATGTTAAAATACCGAAAGAAACTGAAAGAAACGGCACCTCGGTTTTAAATACCGAGTGTACGCTTTGGATACCGTAAGGGGGTGTACGGGCTGAAGGTTAAATCGATGTTTGTTCGTCTGAACATCGACGTCTGACCATCGATGTATTTCAGAGCGATGTTGCATCTCAGTGATGACTCAAAAAAAACTTTGGATTGTTTTGACAGATGATTGGCTTGTCCTGAAACTGATCATAAATAAAAATTTGTGACTGCATCAGAGAGACCATGTGCTGTCTACCGACTATTCGTAATAAACCTAGTCCCATCACACTTTTATCCAGGCTGGACTGGCTAAAAGGCAGAAGTAAATTGTCATTTAGACGTGTTTAAAATCAGATTTTTTTTTAATTTTATATACTTTTTTATTTTTATTCTTGTTGTAATTTTTCTTTTCTTTTAATATCATGTTTATCAACCTCTTTCCACGTTTTCTTGTATAACAAGACACCTATGAAGTTACTCCACAGTGGCCACATGGCTTTCGCTTGTTGGTCGTTGATATCTCCATACCGAGCCTATAAGCTCACAAACACACAAGCTGTATCAACCGAACACTACGATATTCAGAATCGTAGTCACAGTAGTCATTCTCTGAGGTGGACAAGCAGCTTGGGACTGGAGCACAGACAAATAAGTTACTCTGTGGCTGGAGGCAGACTGCGTCGATAGAGCGTTTTCGGTAAGGGAGGACTCCCGGGGGTGAGGGTGGCGCGGTCACAGGTAAAGCTCTGTATAGGGAAAGTATGGCCAGCCTGCCAGCGGCAGCCATGTTGGGCCTATTCCGCTGCTGCTTACACGCCGACCGCTACAATGTTCCGAGCGCTTAACAATACTTATCAACCGATTTTGAGAAAACCATTCAATAAAAAAAATTAATTTTTTCACGTGTTATAGTGTGATACATTCTCTCGATAATGATCTCAATTTCTTTTCATTATTACTTATAGTTTCCGTGCTACATCAAATTAAGTAAACTACTGCACAAAATTTTGAAGAGTTTGCAGAGGAAAAGTCGCATTGCGTAGACTTTGCGTATGGTTGATTTTAGCTCATACAATGCTGCGGACGAAATGTAGGTAAGATATCGAAATTTTATTTAAGGTTCAGAGCAGAACGATAACTCTTCTCATTCTCGAGATACAGGCTGTTTTATCCGACGGACAGATGCGGGAACTTCGCGTACTTCTGTTCGTGCTGACCTGGCTGCTCTACGGAATACTTACATCCGATTTTAAGAAAACTGGTTTGTTTCTCTATATCTAAAGAGTTCACCTATAAATTCAGATTGACCTCTACCGTAGCCAAATATTTCAATAGACCGCGAACATGTCGTCATCGGAGTATAGTGTAATTGAGATCATGGAAAAGTCTTTGATGAGTATTTTCTTGCTTATTATGTACTTATATCTTACATGAACTATGAAAAATGCAAGGAGATACCCACTACATATCTTTTACCAGAAACAGAAATTAAAGGTGTCTTTACAAAGCCAATTACATTTGAATGTCTAATATTTGTCTTGTTTAAATTCTTTGTTTCCTGATATGACACACTAACACATGAAAACGAATGAGAAAAGCTTGTTTTAGGAACTGTATGTTAATTTCATATCTAAACGGGAATCTAGTTCACTCACTAATATGTAAAAATTATAAAAAAAAGTGTATTTTCGACAACTACCTGCAGATAAAATCAACGACGCGTGAATAATTTAACCTCACGACATTGTGCAGGAATTTTCTTCACAAATTTATTCAAGTTAATAATATATAGGTGTCTGCTGCGTGATCCATTCGTCAGTGACTCTTTACTCTATTAATTTACATTATGAATTAAAATCATCACAGCACAACAACCGAAGTTCGTTTCTGAACTCCTAGTTTTCTCTGACGACTTTCATCAGCCAGGCTGTTAATCATCCTGCATTTCTGATACCTAATGGAAGTACTATAATGTTTACCTACCTTCTTCGCTTCTTAAAAACACCCAAAAGTACAACACTGAGGCATTATTCAAAACAAAACATAAGAATATTCACAAGACTTCTCATGGCAGCCAAGCAACGTATAGGACCAAGATGGCGGAAAGAACCATGTGACTCGGTTTCAGCCAATCACGAGCTGCAGTTGGCGGCAAGCGGCGCGGAAAAGGATGGCCATACTTTCCCTATACAGAGCTTTAGTCACAGGCCGTGACGTAGTAAACAGGTAGTTTCCAGTCAGACTGGGTACAAATGTCGCAGATTTTTGGTTGGGTGGAAATGTCACATATCCGGTGGCGTGGGGGCGAGGTGGCGACGAGTTGTCACCTTGAAACACCACAAACCGTCAGCTGTTGGTCCCCGAGGAGTCCAACAAACAGCGAACCACTCACCTTTCCTTAACTAGTGGGCCCATACTATACCGGGACACCGCCTTGTTGGCAAAGGCATGGTGGAGCTAAAATCCTCATGTGTCCGACAGTACTAAGGAAGATGTTGTATTAATAGAGGCAACCGTGAGCGGGTCCGGCCTTGATACCCCATGGAAGACATGAACGGCTTGTCCACTGACAGACATGTCTATGACGTTCTGTGCTGAATGGAGCTGTGATGTGTTGCACTGTTGCTTCGATCAGCGTGCAAATGTTACGGATATGTTTCGGGAATTCAAGTGGGAATCCCTGGATCGAAGACGTTGTTGTTGTTGGAGCTATAGGGCGCTCAACATCGTACAACGAATATAGGACACCAATATTAATAGAACAAACTGCATATGGACAAGGGAGAAGAGAACACAACAACACATTAACTCCCCCCTAAATCATACGGAAAACAAAAGCATAGTGGTTGGAGAATAAAATAACTCAATGCAGACAAGTAGAGGATAAGCCTAAAAAGGCGAAGGGCTAAACACGGAGGAATAAATCGAATGACCCATCCTCTATCATTTTGTAGGAGGTCGCATAAAACACGAAATCGTAAAACACGAGCCAGTGTCATCACGCGGTCACCTAAAATCCAGGGAAGATCCGTCAACAAACGCGGTTGTACCCCCTCTCATCATCACAGAAAACGCAAGCACTTGAGATGTGCTAAACGTTGATCAGTACACCACAAGCATCACGAGAAGGGACGTCGTCGCCACTAAGAAGGAATCTGCGGGTCACAGGGCAGTGTCCTATTCGAAGTCTTGTTAAGCAGACATCACATCTGACAGGCCGCAAGGGCCGGACGATTTCTTTTATTAATCGCAACTTATTATTTGTCACGGCCGACTATTCTTCGTCCCAATCGCGCATGACAGCCCACCACGGAGAGGAATTGGACAGACAGTCAATTAAGCTCGGAAATCTACTAGAGCCCTCTTGTCCGCGTTCCCAGTGATAACCATGTGACTTATTACCCAGCGGAAGGAGACCTTTCCTTGCCGTTGCACCTGCAAGAGGGCGTCTTGGATTTTCTAGACGCTTCTATCAGGTGCGTGACATTCTGGATGTTCTGCAGAGCAGTAAGCGAATCAGAGCAAAGCTGGGATTTAGAGCCAATATCTCGTTTCATCCGCTCCATTGTTTTCAAAATGGCATAAAGTTCTGCGTTCAATATTGTTAACTGGATATGCAGAAATTTGAGGACTCCGATGGGAGAACTGACAGAACACCGAATACTTCAAAAAAATGTTCTGTCCTCAGAACGAACAACCAACGAGCGTGAAGCATTCCATTCGACGTTGTTCAAATGTTTGTAAATCTATCGGACCAAACTGCGTGGTCATCAGTCCGTAGCTTACAAACTACTTAAACCTAGGTAAACTAACCTAAGGACAAACACACACACCCAAGCCCCAGGGAGGACTCGAACCTCCGCGGTGAGCAACCGCGCGCTCCGCAGCGAGACGCTTTAGATCGATCGACTACTCCACCGCGGCCCGAATACTTCCCCCTGTTTGGACCCATGAGTATATATTACGTTAAAATCATGATGGTCATTTAAGATAGGAATAAACAAGTTCTTAAAAACATAGCTGGAGTAAACAGTTTATCGCCTCAGCCGCCCGCTGTTATATATACTAAAGCATGTTGCCCTACATGGCGAGCACCAGATGTGCTGTCTATGAGAAAAACTGTTCACAAAACAGAGGACTAGCATGGGAAACAGATGTGGAATGATTCTTCTGCCACCAAGTTACAATCCGCGTAAGAAAAATTTGGGCTCCTACGAAGAAAAATAAATGTTTTCCACCTATTTTTTGTAAGGGGGGGGGATGGAACAAAAGGGAAAGGTAGTAGTTGTACGAGGTACACTCCACTGCAGCGTATGGTGACTTGCGGATAATTGTATAGATGTATACTGACTATCCCTCTCAACGGCAACACCAGCTAGAGACAAGGCCTGACAACAGCCCGTGCAACGTCACACCGACCAGGCCGCGGCTGACTGGCTGGCTGCTGGGGCACGCCCACTGCCTCATAGCACAGACAAATGTATACAGACGGGAAACCTCCGTAAGGGCCCGGTCCTACGCTCAGGGGTGCGGGGAGGGAGGGTTTCCAGCAGTTTCGTAAGATGTCCCATGATGGCGCTGCAGTCAGAAGCAGCCCTTTAAACTGGCCAGAGCAGGCGGCAGGTAGCGGCTGTCCCCAACACAACCTCCCCTCAAACGCCAGCAAGCCGGACACAGCCGTGGCCTCATGGCAGGCGGCACGAGCTCTCCCCTCACTCTCCCCTCACGCTACCCTCTAACGTGCGAGAGGCACCCTAAGCCAGGGAACTGCCTGACATCTGCTAGCATCTTACGGAACTACGAGGGAAGCATAGGACAGTGGTTTAGGGGGGGGCTGCTCCTCTGTATATGCTACTCTGTGCTCGTAGCCACCAGCCAATATGCTGGCGGCCGCGGCCTGGTCAGTGTGACGTTGCACGGGCTGTTGTGAGGCCTCGTCTCTAGGTCGGGTTGTTGAACGTCGCCTGTGTCGTTCATCGAGGGTGGCTGGGCGGCCGGTAGGCAGTCCGTTGTCGTGACACCGTCATTGAACTACTGGCAATACACCCTGCACATGGCCGTGTATGACACGGAATTCCTCTAGAATTGCCGAAACTGCGGAGCCCCTGCTGTATGTGTTCGCTTTTGGCAATGGATTCCAACTTGTCTCACGCTTACCAGTGTTCTTCCGTCCTCCACCAGCAGCAAGCAGAGAGACATCAGCACACACTCATCAGATTCTGTATACATAAAATAAGCTTGGTTGCCGCTCTACGGTCTGGCCTCTAACGACGCACGACAGCCCAGCGTTTTGATAGATGTAGCCGATTCAGTTCCGGTCGTTCAACTCGTCAACCACGAACAGAAAAAATACATGGGCCAGCAGCACCAATGTGGCTATCCCCTGGCCAGATACTACAGAATGAGAGATAAATTTTGTGGAGGGCTGACCCCTACAGCGGATAGTATGTCGGAGGACTCTGGAATCCACGTGTGCTGCAACCTGCCGCGAGACTCGTCGGCCGTTGCCCACAGTGGCCGGGGATACACCAGCTGCGCGCAGCGGTCACAAAGTCCTAATTACCCATACCAGTGCGGTCGGAGGGTCCGTTCTCAATCCCTGTGCCAACTGCGCGCGAAGCGGTCACAAGATGTACAGTCTTTACCACAATACATTGCTCTTTGATGTACAACACACGTTGCGGCAGCATTTCCTTAAAATCAAACTGCTAGTAATCACTGAAATCGGTTAAAAACGATCTCAAGATAAACATTGTACCGTACGACGTGATGGATAAAGCAGGGAAGGGCGACAGCCGAATGCTATCGATATATCGACACTTTAAATATGTCGTTGGGCTTATTACCTACAGATTGTGCGTATAGGAAGATCAAAATAGACACTGACCGTTACTTAAATTTGCAATAAGCTGAAAATTTGCATGGATCCAGATCAAGAGGAAGACGCTTTCGTAAACCTCATGACTGAACTTCCCAGACGAAGCCACACGTTACGCCGACTACCTTGTTAGCCGTTTCCCTCCGTCTTTGTGGGAATCAATACACCTGTCCTCAGAACGAACAAGCAACGGGTGTGAAGCATTCTATTCGATGTTGGGCGGCATGTTTTGTTCGAAAAATCCGAAGGTTTTTTGTATTCATCAACGCATTAAAAGACGTTCAGATGACAAGCTACGTCGCAATGAATACAAAAACGGTAAGAAAATCTAGCAATCCAGAGTTCGTTAAGCGGCAGAAATATCTCGACGATACTCAATCCGAGTTTTTCACAAAATTCACAATGCTGGAGTACGTTAAAAAAATGTCTTATTTTTACTACAAAGAATAGAGGGCTGTCTTGAACCAGAACTGTATAAACTTAATAAACCAATTTGCTTGTGCTTTTTTTTATCGAATATTTACAATACTGATTACTTTTTTTGTTATTATTTAACTTAAAATTCACTATGAAACTTCCAGGCAGATTAAAATTGCATGCCAGAACCGGGACTCGAACCTGGGACCTTTGCCTTCCTCGGGCAAGCGCTCTAGCACTGAGTTATCTCGACACGACTCACAGCGACTTCAATTCTGCCAGTAACTCGCATCCTACTTTCCAAACTTCACCGAAGTTCTCCTGCGAAACACGCAAGACTAACACCTCTGGAAGAAAGGATATGGTGAAGACATGGCTTAGCCACAGCCTAAGGGATGTTTCCAGAATGAAACTTTTACTTTGCAGCGAAGTGTGCGCTGATATGAAACTTCCTGGCAGATTAAAATTGTGTGCCAGAACCGGGACTCGAACCTGGGGCCTTTGCTTTTCTCGGGCAAGCGCACTTGGAAAGTAGGAGGCGAGGTACTGCCGGAATTGAAGTTGTGGGGCGGCACCGTGAGTCGTGTCGGGATAGCTCAGTGTTAGAGCACTTGCCCGCGAAAGGCAAAGGTCCCAGGTTCGAGTCCCGGTTGCGGCACACAATTTTAATCTGCCAGGAAGTTTCATATCAGCGCCCACTCCGCTGCAGAGTGAAAGTTTCAGTCTCTAAGTTTCACTACTTTCCTTTCTCAATATTCACGGCTTATCAGAGCCGCGGTGGAGTAGCCGAGCGGTCTAAGGCGCCTCGCTGCGGAGCGCGCAGTTGCTCGCCTTCGGAGGTTCGAGTCCTCCCTCGAGGTATGGGTGTGCGTGTGTTGTCCTTAGGTTAGTTTACCTTAGTTTAATTAGTTTGTAAACTACGGACTGATGACCACGCAGTTTGGTCCGATTGATTTACAAACAAAACAAACGGCTTGCTGCTCACTGCTGCTGTGGTCTTCAGTCCGGAGACTGGTTTGATGCAGCTCCCCACAATACCCTATCCTGAGCAAGCCTCTTCATCTCCACATAAGAACGGCAACCTACATCTGTCTGAATCTGCTTATTGTATCCATCTCTTGGTCTTCCTCTGCGGTTTTTACCCCAAACACTTCCCTCCAACGCTAAATTCACAATCCATTGATGTCTAAGAATGTGCCCTACCAATCTGTCCCTCCTTCTAGTCAAGGTATGCCAGAAATTTCTTTTGTTCCCAATTCTGTTTAGTACCTCTTCATTAGTTACGCGATCCACCCACCTAATCTTCAGCATTCTTCTGTAGCACCATATTTCAAAAGCGTCAATCCTCTTCCTGTCCGCACTGTTTATCGTCCATGTTTCACTCCCATACATACACTTTATCTTAGAATAAAAGTATTCTCCATTGGTAGTTCCTGTATGACTTCTGTAATAATTCGTGAGTAAGCAGAACGGAGTGTCCGACGTTTTGCTGCCAGTCGCGCCGCGTCCCTCGGTAAGGAGGTCGCGCGCATTGGTGAAGCCCCTTTTGAGGAATGAGTGGCAGACCCAAAATTGCAGTGACCGGCGCGCGCAGCTGGTAGTCACCCCAGCGGCCACCGCACCGCAGCGGCCGTCGCTACCTGTTGCTGTCCGCCTCCTCTGCGGCTGCCCGCCGCTCCGTACTTTAAAAGCCGCTCTCACACGGGGCGTGTTGTCTGCCTAGCTACAGCACGCTCTCAAACCACCTGCTACTCCATAACGTGCTGCTCATCGTTATTTCCGTCCGCAGCGCTCGTTGCAGGTTGCCGCATACATCAACGTGTTTACAAACATGGGTGTGCGTGAAATTGCACGACACCTCTGTTAGCGGTCGTTTAAAAATAAACCTGAATACTGTATACCACAGGTAGAACTGTACTTCTTACTTGCACGTGCATGCGACACTCTTCCAGAAATTGTATTTTCTTTCCAAGAAACACAAAGGCAGTATATTTACAGGGTGTCCAGAAAAGGACTCCCTGATTTCAAAATTAAATATCTCGGAAACAAAGATCGATAGAGGAATGCAGTAAACGGTACATTTATTGTGAAAGCTGTATGAAGTTTATAAAGCAGTTTGAAATAATAGTTGCAAAAGCTGCTAACAGATGGCGCTGTAATCGCCATACGTAATGCCTAGTATAAATAGTGATCCGGAGCCCAGTTCCACTATTGAAACGTGAAAGGAGGTTAGCGTACCGCAGGAAGAGATTAAAATTGTGCTGTCGCACAAGTCTAAAGTGCGCGCCACCTTCTTTCGGCGCGCGCCGCCATGCACCCACGGCGCGGCGTTCTTACGACGTCAGCCACGAGCGCCCTCTGCTGCTATCCCGCTCGTGGCCACCACTGAACGACATCGTTCACTTGGGACTGAGATAGGAACCAGTTAAAACTTCGGAATCAGATAGGCACCAGTGAAGACTTGGCTATCGGACAAGCACTAGGCAGGCAGGCCTCTAGCTCAACTATGTATCAGCATTCTGCAGTACTGAGCTATGTAAAAGTTAAGTATTACTAAGAAATATATATATCGTTTTAATTTACTCTAGTGTTTCTAGTTTCTGCTGTCCCACTGGCTGCTCACCTTCATACCTGCACAAGCGTGCATCCTTTATTCCTGTGTCGGTCTTTCTACTCGGCCACCGACACCTACGACGGAAACGAGACACAAAACAAACCATGTACTCCATTGAACAACGCGTTTTTCTGGTGCTAGAGTACTACAGGTAAGAAGAGAGTCCTACGGCAACAAGGCGCAGTTTTCAAGCACGATTTAATCTTCCAAAAGGACCCAATGCGAAAACCATTCGTACGCTCTTCGCAAAATTTCAACGAACAGGCAGCGTAACTGATGATCTAGTGGGGCATGTTGGCCGCAAGCAAACCGCAGTTACGCCTGAAAATATCGCCACAGTTTCTGGAATTATTCAGCGAAATCCACTGTTATCCGTCCGTAGATTTGCATCTGAGACTGGTTTGAAGCGTTCCAGTACACAGAAAATACTGAGAAAGAGCCTACACATGTTTCCATTCAAAATTCAAATGCACCAGGCCATACCCGTACGAGCTGAGCAACAAAGGGTTGCCTTTGCTAATCAGATGCTCACAATGATTTATAGTGAAGGATTTGATGTTGGCAGCGTATTTTCCACGCTGTATATTCAAAAATTTAGTTTGGCATTCCTTCGGAGACAACAGGTTCTGTCTGATACATTTAACTTGTTCATAAACGCGGGACGACACCTCTGCTCTATAATATTAGTCGTGATAATTTTAGTTCTTATTGTACGTTAACACTGTTCCTCATTTACTGCAGCTTCTTCCGTGACCATACACTAGCCATGTTCTCTTTGCACTGTGAAACTGAACTATTACACCACTGTATTGAACTACGAAAGCCGCAGCGGAGCGGCCGAGCGCATTGAGGCTCTGTGCTACGATGTGGGAGGCCGTTCCCCGTCGGAGGTTCGAATCCCTCCCTCGCGCATGGATGTTTGTGCCGTCTTTAGTATAAGCAAGTTCATCAGTAGTTTGTTTGTTTGGGGATTGATGATCCCGCAGTTGCGTCCCTTAAGCTTTACAAACATTTGAACATTTTGAACTGCGACAAATTTTAAACGCCACGGGGAAAACCCAGATTCACTGGTTCCTGCAACCTAGCACAATAAATAACCTGGAATGTTCGATATTATATCTGTATCAAATTAATAAAAAGATCCATAAACCGTAATTACGCCAAATCGTTAAAAGTATCATGTAGGATGTAGAAGCAAACCAGTTTCAGTATTTATTTACTTATATTTTCCTCCACAGTCGTGACGCTAACCACCGAACTAATCCGTCTTCTTACAAAGAAATAAAAATGAACATCGGATATTATATTGACAAGAAAGAACCAGAAACGTTTAGGAAACTAAGAAGGAGAAAAAGTCTTAATTTCTTTTTCATATGTTTTAAGGCGATCCTTTTTAGAAAATTTATTTTTACCATAAATAGTTTCGAATTTGAGCTAGGAATAGCTGATCGTACTACCATATGAAACAAAAGCACATTTGCCCTCTGTCTGTCCCTTTAACATTTTATAGCTCGAGCAGAACTGAACGTATCGTCAAGCGGTTTCTTTCAGTTTCTTCATTAGAAACCTGTGATAAACTTAGACTACATTTAATGTCAACAGATACTTGTGAAACAACTGAAATAAGAATAACAACGTAGAATCGTTTACCGCTTCTACACTTTAGTCAGCTCTGGAGAGTAAACTATAAGAGTTAGGTCCGTCTACATAGTATAGCATTGCAGAACTCAACAAAGACCTAAAGTAAATAAATAAAATACGCGAGACCATGTGTCTATGTTTTATGAGTAGACCACATTTATCATTTTTCTCTTCTAAAGCACTGGCGGCGCCAGACGGCTTCAGACTACAGATATAGTGACTGTGGGAGATCTGTACAAGGTAGACATGTGATTCGCGGTCTCTTTTTTTTATTATTATTATTTAAATCGTTCTGAGTTTTATAGTATGTACTTTGGCGCAGGTCTCGTAGTTTAAGCTACAGACGTCACGAAATTGCGGAAGTAGTAAGCCATTGCACGTTATTATTTTTATTTGAATTATTTCACATTTTTCGTATTGACATTTAATATAACCTACGTTGATCCCAGAATTATAATGAAGAAATTGAAACAAGCTGCATCACGATAAGTTCTGCAGTTCTCGAGTTAAAGAACATTCAAGATCAAAATGTTCAAATGTTTGTATAGCTTATTGGACTTAACTACGGGATCATCAGTCCCTAAACTTACAAACTACTTACGAACTAGCTAATACTAAGGACGGCACAAATATCCATGCCCGAGGGGGGATTCGAACCCCCGACCGTAGTGGCCGTGCAGACCGTGACTGGAGCGCCTCAGTTCCCTCGGCCACCGCGGCCGGCCATTCAAGATCACCCGTGCAAAGCAGCGACAGGTTCAGTTAGTTATTAATAAAATAAATAAGAAGTATTAAATAATAATTTAAGGAAAATGTAAAACAGATTCGGTGTGCAATGGAGTATGGACCATCTCCAGAAGTGCTTGAAGAGGAGTATAGGGCTCTAACCTACATTCCTTACGCCGGGGCGTTTATTTTAAAAGTGGAAGAATTTTAAAATGTTTTAACATAAAGACAGTTTACCGTCCGCCGTCCAAGATTAGGGCATTGCTTGGCCCCGTCAAAGATGACCTCGGACTGAAGAAACCCGGTGTTTATAAAATATGTGGCAAGGCATACATCGGCCGTACGGTAGGAACTGTACAAGACAGATACGTGGAACATTGCCACCACACGAGACTATTGCAGCCGGATAAATCGGCGGTAGCAGAACAGGATACAGGATGATATATGATGAGTCCCGCATAGTAAACAATACATCCGGTTTCTGGAACAGTGTCTACAAAGAAGCCATTGAAATCAGGGTGATGGACAATCTAATAAAGAGAGACGTGGGTTTTCCTCTTAGTAGAACATGGAATCCATTATTCAATAATATCAAATTGCAATGTTCGACCTGGATTCCAGCACCTGGGACTGATTAATGTTAGGTGCGATATATGGTTGTGCCCTGTTCCACTAGGGGCGGCGCCACCAGCCCTGTCTAGGAGGCAGCAACTGTGACGGCCGGCGCATGCGCCGTGCACGCGGCCGACGCCTATAAAGAACGCGGTACTTCCATCTTGCACCAGTATTCAGCGGGACTCAGCAGCAGCGGTTTCCTGAAGATGGTGGACAGCTGTACCGTCGAAATATTGAATCGGTTTGATTTTATTATCCGGCAGGAAACTCGTAGAGATTTCGAAGATTTGTCACGCCAGGAAAGCCTACGAAGTTACACTTATCTCGTTTGTGTAACGGAAATTACCGCGGCAAATTTTCTATTTTCATTAACTATACAGAAACACGCTGTTATGTAAGTAATTGTTGCTAGCACTGAAGATAATTCCATCATGCTTACGAAAGACTCACCATTCGTCCCAAAATTATTCTCACTTTAATAAATAAATTCAGGCCTTCAACGCTGCCAAATGTATACAGCTTGGAGTTTTGGGGAGATGTCTCGAAGTCGGTAACAGTCCGCTATCGTACATTGGCGCGTGTAGGTCGCAGCGGTACAAGGTCGCCGTGTTGCCAATCAGAAGTATCGTAATATTTATTCGAAATACCAATTTATACATTTGAGTGCAATACGCGGTCTATACTCTGTGCTTTATTTATATTCTGATATTAGCCGTGGTAAAATATCAAGAGTCCAGAGCTGAAAACTGAAGGTAAAATTTAGTGAAATTAGCGACGAACTGAAATGAAAAATGAGAAAAATACATATGTACCGAGACAGCTTTTTAAAAACGACAATATAAGGCAAAAAGTTTCACCACGAACAGGTGCCTGTAGCCATGAGTCATGAACTTTTAGTAATGAATGAGCTCTGACGATGACTAAGCTCTGACGATGGTAGCCTTGATCTGCCTAAACCGGTATGAATAGAGATTTTTTGAAGCGAATACGCACAATGTTTTTTTCTTTCCTTTTATTGTTGTTTATGATACAAATTAGATCCACACGAAGACTTGACACAACCATTTCTGCTCGCATTCCGGCGAGCCACAGTCTTCTTTCCGTACAAGAACGAACACTTGAAAACACTAGATGTCGACGATAATATCGATTATTATACGAAATATTTCACAGACACGTCAGTTAGGAAATTTGAACAATCCATATTACTCCCACATTATTGGCAAAATACAGGGAAGAAAAATCCTGCCAATAAAAGAAGCGAGAGATTAAAAAGACAAGTCTGTAGCATTCTTGAGTACCTGAGAAATAGGACAGCTTGTCGCCGTAACTGTATCAGTGATGTGCTTTTATTCGTAGAACCGTTCTCCACTGCTACCGCGGCTCCCGCATTAAGTGTGTCGTATAATAACGCCTAATATCAGAAGGAAGGAAGGAAGCTCAGGGTTTAACGTCCCGTCGACAACGTGGTCATTAGAGACGGAGCTTACGCTCGGATTTTCGGGGGAGGATGTGGGAGGAAATCGGCTGTGCCCTTTGAAAGGAACCATCCCGGCATTTGCCTGGAGTGATTTTGAGAAATCACGGAAAACCTAAATCTGGATGGCCGGAGGTGGATTTGGACCACCATCCTTCCGAATGGGAGTCCAGTGCGTTACCACTGCGCCACCTCGCTCGGTACTAATATCAGACATTTGTAAGAAAGGGCGAAGTACTTTGGACAAGCTAGACTATAGATGTCATCGCTGCTAGTTCACTCGCAAAAATTTAAGCTGTACTTTTAGGTTCCTGCATAACCACGTCCTTTAACATTAAGACACATTCGTAAGCCGGCCGCGGTGGCCGAGGTGACTGAGGCGCTCAAGTCACGGTCAGCACGGCCACTAAGGTCGGGGGTTCGAATCCCCCCTCGGGCATGGATGTTTGTGCCGTCTTAGCTAGTTCATAAGTAGTTTGTAAGCTTAGGGACTGATGACCCGTAGTTAAGTCCCATAGACTCTACAAACATTTGAACATTTTTGAACACATTCGTAAAAAAAAAAAGAAATAAAAAAAATAGTAAAATACTTTTGTCAATGAGAATAGACATAAACAGTCCAGCTTTTCAAAACTACTTCGCCGTATTCTATGAATATCTGATATTTCACCGCATTACACGATACACGGCGAGAGCCGCAGTACCACTCGAAAACGGTTTTACGATTAAAGGCACGTGTATTATTTCGGTCGGAAGAGTGGAAGCGTTTCGCCAGCTTATATTCAAAAGCTGGTATCCGTATTCGGCTCATATTGAAAAGCTCGTACCTCAGAAACCTTCTGCGTAGCTTTTCACTTACAATGGTTTCGCAGTAATATCAGTATTTCGTTTTTGTCCTCGCCTAGAGCGCAGCAGAGATGTCGAAATATGAGATTCGGTGCGCCGTAACGTAACAGACCTATTGTGTGATTGTGTCGGTGAGGTACGGCTTTTCCGATAGCAGCCGGCGGTGCAGCGCGCGCGTGGCTGGCCGGGCGTGGGTGGCCGCGGCCTTGACCCCTGCCCCCTCCGCACCCCTCCCCCACTACCTCATCCCCCCCTCCTGCCTCTGCTGCACTCCGGCCAGTACGGCTGTTCACCGCTGCATCGAGCCGCGCGCTCTACTCAATTACGCGTCCCGTCAAATAGCCAATAGCGCTGCGGCGGAATTCGCCGACACGCGCGGACCTGCAAAACACACACACACACGCACGCGCGTCTCTCTCTCCTCGTGCCCTACCTGCTGCCCGCTGCCACTGACTGCATCCACTGCTCCGGCTAGTCGAACTCCACCCACTCGACGTTACAAAGGCTCATGCAACTTCCCACTCGCCGTTACAAAGGCACGTGTGCAACTTCCCTAATCAAGCTCACGACAAATTAGAAATAACTCGGATGTACTGTGAACTTGAAATAGCCACGATTCACTTGAAACAAGTGGCTATCAGAAAAGCAGTAATGAAATTTCCAGAGCGTACAGTGATTTTACATTCTCCAGAGATGGCGTCCTGTTACTGCCACACCAGAGTTCAGTTAATCAGAAATTAACAACCCTTTAACGATGACGCTGATTCCACTGTAACTTGATTCAAGGCAGAAAGGAGTTTCCAACATTGAGTTATATCAATGGGGAAATGGGACCTGCATACTAGAGGAGCTGATAGCGTAAGTCAAACTAAATGGGGAAGTTGAACATTTATGGTGAGAGACACTGGAACCTGGATCCGGTGCTGACTGGGCAGTTGGGTTGAGCACTACACGGATAATAGAACCTACACGGACTACTCTAGCACGCGATCCGTCAGCCCCAAATCCTCACCTTACCACACATTAATGAAGACCAACTGCCCATTAGCCTGATTACGTTCGCCGAATCCCGCAACACTTCACACGGGAGTCCATAATTGGTCTTGAAAGTGATTCTCTGCGAAGTCACGTCTGCAGAGAAGACGGAACACAATTACGGGCCCCAATCATTGTGGAAAGGCACCCGAGCCGCGGTGGAGTAGCCGAGCGGTCTAAGGCGTCTCGCTGCGGAGCGCGCGGTTGCTCGCCGTGGAGGTTCGTGTCCTCCCTGGGGCATGGGTGTGTGTGTGTGTGTTGTCCGTAGGTTAGTTTACCTAGGTTTAAGTAGTTTGTAAGCTACGGACTGATGACCACGCAGTTTGGTCCGATACATTTACAAACATAAGAACGTTGACACGAGAGATGCCAACTTTTAAGAATGCCAATTAGTTATGAGTCGCGTCGGGTAGGGCTGCGGAGAATAGCGAGAGGTAAAGGGGGATATTTTGATGCATCGCAAAATAAGTAACAAGCAATACTCAAAACAAGTGCAACATATTCAAAAACGTATACAGGTTGCATCACTTAACACTTGCACCGCAAGTATTGCGGAAACGAAAAGTGCGACTGATGTGCGGTTTTCACAGAATGGATTCGTAGTCAAGGACTCGTGTTGCTAGTGAATAAACAGATTGCAAAAATACCTAGAAACTGTATTTTTTATGCAAACATACAACTGTTCAAATGGAACAATGGTTGTTTCTATCATGCACTGGAATTTTTGACACGGCTGTATACAAAGAATTTGGAATGACTTTTTATCACGTTTACTTTAGCAGCTACAACCAGTCAAAGTTTTGGGGGCGGAGGCTACGATAGCGTATCTGACTGGCTGGTGGTCCTGAGACAGTGAGCCGTGCCCCAGGGGCTAGCCACTCGGCCAGTCAGCTACGCTATCGCAGCGTCCGCCCCCGAAACTTTGAATGGTTGTAGCTGCCAAACTAAACGAGATAAAAATGTCATTCAAAATTCTCTGTACACAGCTCGTGTCAAAAATTCCAGTGCATGATAGAAACAACCATTGTTCCACGTAAAAAACTGTATGTTTGCATAAAAAATACACTTTCTAAGTAATATTACAATATGTTTGTTGGTTAAAAATACGAGCCCCTGACTACCAATTAATTCTGTGAAACCGCACATCAATTCCATTTTCCGTTCCAGCAATATTTGCGGTGTAAGTGTTATGTGATGCACCCTGTCTTTTCCTTACCTGCTAGAGATTGGCGTCGTCATTTTTTTAAATCGGATACTCTAGCTGCTTAGCTGCTAGCAGTTCCTTTTAAAGTGTACTGATAAAATCCATTGTTTTGACGACATATGCATTTTCTGGTAAAAATGCTTTCTGTTCGTGTCCCTGTTGCTGTTGTTGATGTTATGGTATCCAGTCCGCAGACTGGTTTGATGCAGCTATCCACGCTACCATGTCCTGTGCAAGCCTCTTCATTTGATAATAAGTACGGCAACCATACATCATTTTTTGAATCTGCTTCTGTATTAGGTTTTCCCCTCCGATTTTTACCCCACAATCCCTTCCAGACGATTCCTTGATGTCTCAGAATGTGTCCCACTAACCTATCCCTTCTCTTAGTCAAGATATGCCAGAAACTTCTGTTGTACACTTCATTAGTTACGTGATCTGCCCATCTAATCTTCTACGTTCATCTGTAGCACCACATTTGAAAAGCTTTACAATGGTACACTCCAGACAAATGCTTTCAGTAAGGACTTCCTAACATTTATAACGGACGTTATATCGGATGTTAACAAACTTCGTTTCTTCATAGCCTTTCTGCATTTTGTATCTTCTTTGCTTCGGCCATCAAAAGCTATTTCCACTGTATCTGAATGAACTTTGATAGCTACGTATTTGCGGCAATCGTCTCTTTTACTATGAGCAACTCAAAATTCCCTCCTCCACACACTATAAAAAAACGTGTGCACTACCTTTGGAGAAGCGCAGTAAACAAGGCAATTATTTCTAGTATTCCTTCCTAAGTTTCTGAGGAGTATTTCGTTTAACAGTGTCACTAGCCCCAGTGCCTTCAACATAAACAATTTGTAGTACTAGAAATCGCTTTATTGTTTATTTCAAAATCTTTCGAAGATATTTCGTCAACATATGCTTAGTATGCACTAAATCTGTTCTAAACAACGCATACTATTCGTTAAAGAGTGCTGGACTACAATTCGTCGTCAGAAAAAAACAAATATACGTGCGCGGGAGATGGCCAAGAACAGGAAGAACCGTGTCTAGCAAAGAGAACAACTGTCCAAGATACACCACTTCATACCTCATTTTACGTTACGATGACTAAAGTCATATACCATACATGGTATTTGACGTAATAAAAATTCTAAAAAGGGCAGAAGTATACCAACTTTTTACGAGGAATGTGAAAAGAAATATTGTTGAGAATACAATTTGTAAACTATTATTTTCTGTTGAACATTCTTTTGAACACAATGTAAAATTATATTTATAAATCAACAAAAAATCTAAAAAAAAATGTACTTTTCGCTTTGTCGCTCGTAAAGTAATTTTCGAAGGAAACACGCAATTATTGCGACTGCGTAATAGTTGGCTTCTGTGAGGCTGTAGTGGTCAATAGGTGAGATTTACCCGCTGTTAGGTATCGTGACTATATGAGCGGTTATTGGGAGGTGGTGTGCCCCCAGACTCCGTACTGACGATCGATAGTTCTTGTCCTCATAGAGCACGAGTTACTGATGTATTCTTGGAAACGGAAGATACTGTGTGTATGGTGTGGCGTATTCGCTCTCACGATGTAAATCCCAATAGCATATTTGTCATGCACTAGGGGACGGGTTTCATGATGTCAGCGTCCACGAAGCACTCTCCAACACTTAGGTACAGCTCTGCAGAATGTATGGGCGTCATTGCCTGAAAATGAGACTGGAGGCATCATTCGTAGGATGCCCTATCGTCGTCAGACCTATGTTGTTCTCACAGGTGGTCACACCCGGAAAGAGCAAACAGTCGAGTGAAAAAGCTATGACAGTCCCGCTCTTAAAATAGTCTGCCAGGCAGTTCAAACTTAATATTTTTCAACTACTGTAGCCAGGATTCAAGTGTACGAAGACCATGGACAGTGTTACATATGTCGCTTGTTGTTTCACGACATGTAAATAAATATTATGAAACAACTCGCATCCCTTCTTATTTGAAAAAATAGCCACAGTTCTAGAAGTTCCACAGCGCTTCACTTCAAGGTACAAGGATCAACGACCCGTGCGCTGCTTCTGCGTGTGGACAACAACGGAAAAGAAGAAGCCAGCTTAGTGAACAGAAACTTTAACTGCACGCACTGACGATGCATGCAGTTCTACGGCCTTCGCCTGCAGTGCTTCGTAATTAAATCTTGCGACATTGGCACGCGTGGGGTGGTAACACCTGCAAGAGAAAGCGTCAGAGAAAGTGTTACAGAGTATCATGTATCATTCCAATCACTGTTATCAAACTCTCTATCTGCCTTTTATCTCCGACCCCGACGTAAGCAACTGCCGCAACCCAGCTGTGGCTCATTTAAATACGGTACGTTGCGCTCGTGTTTATCGATGGCACCGATGCAAATGCCCTGCAGACATGCGTGCATATCTGTTCCAGAAAGCGAGCGCCGATTACCATATGGCCACCTCCACCGACCGCGAAAAGCAAGAAATCTGAGTTCGAAATCTAGTCTGGTACAAGTTTTCTTATCTCACCATTAAATTGTTCAGCAAATGATTAAAAAATGTTCAAATGTTTGTGAAGCTTATGGGACTTAACTACAGAACGAAAACGAATGATCTGTGTTTAATTGTTGTCCGAAGTCTACCGTTCTACACCATAGTAGTTCCATGCAGTTAGCTATAAGGGGGTGGAAGATATTGTGGTTGAAAGTCGTCAAACTATAAAAAAATTGGGACTGAAGGCCAGCGATGACGTTTGTGATTTCATAGCAAGGAGGTTACATACAACGAAACGTGATGCCACAGACCATACCTTTGGTTTATGCGTGCTACAATGTCCTCAGCTCTTTCTCTGTAAGGATAAGCATACGAATAAGGAAATATAAGAATAAATAAGTAAAGCAGTAAAAGAGAAATTTCTTTTAATACGAGTACATTTCTTTAAAAAAAATCGATTTGACGTTTCGCGCATTATCTATGATAATCAACCCACACGCGAGCGGAGCCGCGGGTTTAAGCTAGTATCGTAATAATAGAGAACGAGCTCCCCTTCTCTGAACTTCCTCTAAATCGTCCATCAGTCCCACCTGGTTCGGATTCTACAATGCGCAGCAACACTCCAAAATAGGTCGCACAAGTGTAGTATAGGCAGTGTCTTTAGTAGATCAGCTGCAACTTCTAAGTGTTCTGCCAATGAAACGCAGTGTTTGGTTCGCCTTCCTTACAATGTTTTCTGTGTGTTCTTTCCAATTCAAGTTGTTCATAACTGTTACTCCTAGGTATTTAGTAGAATTGACGTCCTTTAGGTCTGACTGATTTCTCGTGTAAATGAAGTTTAACGCATTTCTTTTAGTGGTCATATGGATGACTAAACATTTCTCATTATTAAGGGCCGCGGTGGAGTAGCCGTGCGGTCTAAGGCGCCTCGCTGCGGAGCGCGCGGTTGCTCGCCGTGGAGGTTCGAGTCCTCCCTGGGGCATGGGTGTTTGTGTTTGTCCGTAGGTTAGTTTACCTAGGTTTAAGTAGTTTGTAAGCTACGGACTGATGACCACGCAGTTTGGTCCGATAGATTTACAAACATTTGAACGTTTCATTATTAAGGGTGTATTGCCAATTTTTGCACCATGCAGATGTCTAATTATTTTGCAGTTGCTTTTGATCTTATGGTGACTTCACCAAACGGTAAATGACAACATCATCCGCGAACAGTCTAAGAAAGCTGCTCAGATTGTCTCCTAAATCGTTTATAAAAAATAAGGAACACTAGGGGCCTTATAACACTTCCCTGTGGAACGCCAGATAGCACTTCTGTAGCGCTCGGTGACTTACCATCAATTACAACGTACTGCGTAGTTTCTGACATGAAATCACAAATCCAATCGCACAGCTGTGGCGATATTCCATAAGGAAGCAGTTTGATTAGAAGACGCTTGTGAGGTAGTGTCAAAAGCCTCCTAGAAACACGGAATCTATGTGACATCCCTTGTCGATAGGACAAGGTAAAGAGCTAGCTGTGTTTTACTAGATCTACACTTTCTGAATCCATATTGAGTACGGGACAAGACGTCGTTCTTTCGAGGTAGTTCGTAATATTTGAGGAAAGTATATATCCTGAAATCCTGCTGCAAACCGTCGTCAGCGATATAGGCCTTTAATTCTGCGGATCACTCCTAATGACCTTCTTGAATACTGGAGCGACTTGTGCAACTTTCCAGTATTTGGGTACGGAACGTTCGCCGAGCGAGCGGTTGTATATGATAGCTAGGTAGGGGGCTATTGTATCAGTATATTCTGATACTGATCGAGCCCGGGAGACTTCATTTTGTTAAGCGATTTAAGTTGCTTTAATACTACAGGTGTGTCCGCCACCCGTCGGGGACTGGGTGTTGAGTCGTCCACATCATCATTTCATCATCATCGATGCGCAAGTCGCGCATGTGGCGTCACCCAAAGACTTGCACCAGGCAGGTCGAATACAATCCCAGCTGGGGTCTAACGGCATCATCATCATCATTACAGGTCGATCTACTTCTGAAATACGCATGCTTGCAGCTGTTCTTGATATGATTTCTCGAGTATCTGTTTCGTCTTCTGTACTAAAGGAATTTCGGAAAGCTGTGTCGAGTAATTCTGCCTCAGCAGAACTGTCATTAGTAGCTGAATCGCGCCAACAGCAAAACATTGTCATGCTAGGGAGTAGGGTGGTGAGCGTTGCTGCGCCAAAAAAAACGTCGTCCATCACTTCTCACACCAAGGTTTCCTGGACTGTGTTTCAGACTCTGGACTCCAGTAAAGCAGAGCAGCTGCCGCCCCCTCAGCCCACCAGTCTTGTGTAGTTCGCGAACGAACTAGTTCGGAAGAGCGCTCCCACAGGCGAACTATGCGAACTAGTTCGCAGATCCCTCGCCTCTTAGTTCGTCCGCTCCTTTTCCAGAGACTACGGGGAACAGCGAGAGGACGCGAGAGCGCGCAGGATAGCGTGATTTCCTTCTGCCAGTTACCGTCATTTCGAGCTGAGATGCAGCTCAGCTGTAGTTTCATAGTTCACTCCCACAAGAAATCTATTTCAAAAATAAAGTACCACGAGTACTCTGCATGGAAAGTAGTTGAATACCATTGTATCACCCATTCGTGTAAACGACTGGTTTATTTGCCTAAGTTTTTGATATCAAATTGCCCAAAAATACGGGTAATAGCACACGTTTTGGCAACACTGATTCATTATATAAAAAATATGTCATAAAAAAATAAAGAGCTCTTTTAGTAGCGGTAGCAAAAGCCAAAAAGAGGGGACGAACTAAAAAAAGCGGACGAACTAAAAAGAGCGCTACCGGTCGCGAACTAAAATATGCGCGATCGGTCGCGAACTATTATGCCAAACGTATCTCGCTTCTTAGTTCGTTGGATTCTTTTCCGATGACCGACGGGCAATAGCGAGAGGGCCCGTAGCAGAATTAAAAATCACATTTGCCTTCTTCTGATGAGTCATTTTGATGTGAGCGTCTGCCTGCTAGATTACATAGTTCAGTGCTACAAAATTTCTGTTTTGATGTGTTCTGCACTCTGCAATATCTGACTAATAAATTCCAAAATGCCAAGATATAGAAATAACTCTAAACTTAAACGCGAGAAATTATCCAGATACTTTTTGGTTTGCGTGATATCGTTAGCGGCTCAAGCAGCAAGCGCATGAAGCAGCTAGGTGGGGGAACTTCCCCCTCCACCTGCACGCGCAGTCCACGCCGCTCGGCCGTCACTGGGAGTGGACGAACTAAAAGAGCGAACTAGTTCGCGGCATAGCCGCGAACTAAAGTGAGCGCTCCCGATTGCGAACTATTATGCGCAAGTCTACAGCCGACCCATGTGCGGCGAACAGCTCTCGTGGCATCGTTGTAACGGCTCGTGGCAGTCGTCAGCTGAGCAGGCGTTTTAATCTGACACTGCTCCACATATCTACACACCTCTTGTTTTCCCCAGTGACAAACAGCACAAATGGCCAGTAATCAGACAAATACTCCACTCAGAGCGGAGGCCTATCTGCAGTTTCTCACACTGCCGTCAGCCCACGCGCTCTATCTCCCGAAACTCGTATCGGTTATCTGTCAACGCCATTCTGGCTATCACAATATCTACAATCGTTTCCTCTTTCATGAAGCACTCTCGTTATTAATCATATCCATAGATGCCCGAAAAAGCGACGCCACTGTAGGCTGTTGTTAATGCCAGATACATTACCAGTCGTGTAAGGGATCACTTTTACACCAGATGTGAGATGGAAGGACTCTGTTTTAGAAGTCGCAACAGTGGAATGATGCTGGAGAACTAATTGCTGTACCAGTCTGACGTAATCCCAATATCGTCGAGCTTGCTTTGTTCAGCATGTAAATAACACCGTACTAAAACAAAAATATACCATTAATATAACGATGTGGCGTCTTCACCAGTTATCGTTTTCGACCAGCTACAGGCACAAGAATTAATATCGATTTGTAGTTGTAGCGTGGCCAGCGGTTCTATAGACTATGGTACCGCATCTGAGCCGAGTAGGAAATTAGGGAAGACAGTACTACGCCACTAACATTTCCTATTGGAGAGAGAGAGGATACTAACAGATGTCATGGACGTCTGACTCAATTCCATTGCCTAAAAGCTGACAGAGACGCAAGTTCAGAATTTATAATCTCGTCGTCGAAAAATTATTAGGGATGCAACATTTGTCCAGATGGGTAAAGTTGTGCTAGGGAACATGGAGTGGCTACGTTTATTAAACTATATTGCAATTTGATTGACGTAATTTAAGGGAAGTAGGAATCAGAAACAATCATTTGAATCCCGCTGCTCTCGTAGAAGTAAAGCCAAATTGCGCTTCAGGGTTCCGTCGACAAATTGGTCATTAGTGACGGATGAAGAATGTCCTTTTAAAAGGCAAACAGGAGAAAAGTTCTGTAACAATGACGTAGATGGACTACGAAGTACATTACCTTACTGTCCTTCGAACAAAGGAAAATTAGTGTTTAACGCCCCGTCGACAGCGTGGTCATTAGAGGCGGAGCTTACGCTCGGGTTGTTTGGTAAGAATGGGGAAGGAAATCGGCCGTGCCCTTTCAAAGAAATCATCCCGGCATTTGCCTAGATCGATTTAGGGAAATCACGGAAAACCTAAATTTGGATGGCCGGAGGTGGATTTGAACCACCATCCTTCCGAATGCGAGTCCCGTCTATTGTGTCCTTGGAGATAGTCACTTTCCATAAGTAAACACCGCTTAGCTCTGCGATAAGATGTCCTGGTAACTTCGCACGAAGTCTTCCTTTGGGATGGTGATCAAAAGCTCAGCCACGTTTCGCTGATGTCAGGAATATCGTCAAATCTCTTTCAAAGCGACTTTAAGTCGAAGGAGCAGGAAGAAGCCTAGAGGATTGAGATCCGGCTTGTATGGTGCAGTTCAAGTTGCACACAGGCAATATCGTCAAACAGTTCCTGGCAAAAAGTAGGTGTTGCAACATGAACATACACCATACTCGCCGCATCTGAATCCTTCAGCGTTCTTCCTATTCGCTCGACTCAAACTCGCTTTGAAATGGATACAGATTTGACGATATTCTTGACATCCAACGAAAAGTGACGAGATTGTTGAACACCATCCCAAAGAAGACTACGTGCGAAGTTTGACAGGACATATATTACAGAGCACAGCGGTATATAGTTACCGTAGGTGGCTAATTCGAAGGACGTAAGGTAACTGTATTCATAGTTCATCTACGTTAATGTTACAGGACTAATGCCGCGGCGGAGCGCATTGAGGCGCAATGCTACGATGCGCGAGGCCATTCCCCGTCGGGGTTCGAATCCCCCTCGGGCATGGATGTTTGTGCCGTCTTTGCTATAAGCTAGTTCATAAGTAGTTTGTAAGTTTAGGGACTGATGACCCCGCAGTTAAGTCCCATACGCTTAACAAATATTTTGTAGATGAGGTTTGTTAGTTGGCTAGTAAAATAACAATCGACAGTCGCAATACAGAGGATATAAAATGCAGAATGGGAAGAAAAGCATTTTGGAAAAAGATGATTTTGCTAACATCAGATATTAATTTAAGTGTAAAGAAGTCTTTCTGAGCCGGCCGCGGTGGCCGAGGGGACTGAGGCGCTCCAGGCACGGTCTGTACGGCCACTACGGTCGGGGGTTCGAGTCCCCCCTCGGGCATGGATATTTGTGCCGTCCTTAGGATAAGCTAGTTCATAAGTAGTTTGTAAGTTTAGGGACTGATGACCCCGTAGTTAAGTCCCGTAAGCTAAAAAAAAATCTTTTCTGAGGGATTTGTGTGGAGTGTTGTCTTGTATGGGAGTGAACGTGGACGATACATAGTTGAGACATGAAGACGATAGAAGTTTTTGAAATGGGCTGTTACAGACGAATGTTGAAAGTTTGGGATCGATTGGTAGGACACATTCTTAAAATCAAGGAATTATGAAATTGGCCTTGAATTGGGGTAAAAATCGCAGAGGGAGACCACGAGATGAATACAGTATGCAGGATCAAATAGAGGAGGCTGTGGCTAAGCGATGTCTCCACCATATTCTTTCTTCCAGGAGTGCAAGTTTCGCAGGAGAACTTCTGTGACGTTTGAAAAGTAGGAGGCGAGGTACTACGGAAGTAAAGTTGTGGGGCGCCATCGTAAGTCGTGTCGGGTTAGCTCAGTCGGTAGAGGGCTTGCACGCGAAAAGCTAAGGTGCCAAGTTCGAGTCCCGGCACACAATTTTAATCTGCCAGGAAGTATCAGAGGAGGATTGCTGAGGATAGAGTACGGTACAGAGTTGCATCAAACCAGTCTGCGGACTAAAGACCGAGGAAGTCAGCAATTTTGTTCTTTAGGTTAACAAACATTACAATTTGAAAATTACAAACTTAATACGAACATACATTAATTTTTTGATGGGTATGGCGCTTTATGGATTACAGTCTTTATGAAGGAAAATGAGGGCACAGAAAGCAACTAGTTGCATCCTGGTAACATAAATGTAAACAAGAACACTGTTTCACCTGTATATAACCGCTGCCAGTCACATTAAAGATGGTATTATGTATTTATTAGACGACCGCATTCGGGCTTGTGCCTATCTTCAGGTGCTTAAAACATTCAGAATTTTACAAGTGTAGCATGTAGGTGGAGTTCACTGTTTGAATACAATTTATTTGGTACTAATAATAGCGAAAACAATATTGCAGTGGTTTTTGTTCATGTCATATCACCACCTGCAATTGGTTTCGCTATTATTAATACCAACTAATTTGTTTTGAAACAATGAACTCCACCAACATGCTACACATGTAAAATTTTGAATGTTTTGAGCACCTGAAGATGAGCACAAGAGCGCGCTTTGCTTGCCGTCGGAGGTTCGAGTCCTCTCTGGGGCATGGGTGTGTGTGTTGTCCGTAGGTTAGTTTACCTTAGTTAAGTACAGGGTGTCTCACGAAAGACGCATGCCAGGCGTCCGCGGATCGCGCAGTACGGCTCCCGGCCACCGCCACCTCATCCGCCGGCCATGGCAGCGCCCGATTCTCGGACTCTGTTGTGCCGCGGGCGCATACACTGAGTTAAAATCTAAAAAAACATTGTCATATGAATAACCTAAGTTTACCTTTATTTACAGTAGATGTTCAAAGTGATGTCCCTCTATGGAAAGAGCTGCCTGACATCTCGAACACATCTGCAAACGCTCGACGAATTTCGGCTGCCGAAATTTGGGAAATGACTAGCCGAATCCTGTCTTCCAACTCTTCGAATGTATGGGGATTGCTTGCAAACACCTTGTCTTTAAACATTCCCCAAAGATAAAAGTCACAGGGATTTAGATCTGGAGAACGAGGAGTCCAGTCAACTATCCTATCATCAAAAACACTTCGTTGTTTGAACTTAAAAAGATGGATACAGGATATTGTTCCCATACCTATCAGAATTTATTGTTTTGTGAAAAAAGATTCGACTATTCATTTCCCAGATATCGGCAGCCAAAATTCGTCGAGTGTTCGCAAATATATTGAAGAGATGTTAGGGCACTCTTTCCATAGAGGGACGTCATTTTGAACATCTACTGTAAATAAAGGTCAGCTTATGTTACTCAGATGGTAACGTTTTTTAGACTTTAACTCATTGTATGCGCCCGTGGCAGAAAACAGTCCGAGAATCGGGCGCTGCCCTGGCCGGCGGATGCGGTGGCGGCGGCCGGGAGCCGTACCGCGCGGTCCGCGGACGCCTGGCAGGCGTCTTTCGTGAGACAACCTGTAGTTTGTAAGCTAAGGACTGATGACCACGCAGTTAGGTCCCATAGATTTACAAACATTCGAACACTTGATGGGCACAAGCTGGAAACCAGTCGTGCCATAAATAAATAACACGGTCTTTAATCTGACTGGCAGCCGTTATACTGTCAATCCTGTGTTAGAAACAGTCACGGAGTACAAACATATCTATCATGGCTAAAACTCACGTAGAGAGTAATACTTCACTATTAGTTGAATGAAATAATTCGCAATTTGCGATGTTATGGCTTCACTGTATTAGGTTTAGATGGAATACCAAAGCGTAACGAATGAAAATTTGTGCGCGGCCGGGATTCGAACGCGGGATCTCCTGCTTACTAGGCACACGTGTCGACCACTCCGCCACCGCGGACACAGTGACCAGCCCCACTGAAGAGGACTCTTCCCTGCACGTCTCCCGCCACACACAAATAAATAGGCTGTGGTATAGGAAAGAGTCAGCGTGGCGAATGGAGATTTGTGTGTGGCGGGAGACGTGAGTTTGTGACACTTGCGAGGAGTGACACTTGCGCGGAAAGGGAATATGTAGACACTTGCGCGGAGACCCGGACGCTGCAGGTAGTGAACAGGGTGTTCCAGAAGTAGGGATACACCACCCCTACTCCTCGCCCTCCAGCCGCTACCTGTGCCGTATTCAGGGAAAGACCCACCGAGCGAGGTGGAGCAGTAGTAACGGCCCGGAGATATCACAGCCTCATTCAACAGGGAGATAACACGTCATACAAATATCACTCGATTTACAATACAGCACCATGTGAAGAGGAATGTGATGAAATCGGAATTGAGCGCAACCGTTGCTAACTACAATTTCGGATTTACTGCATTTTGAGTCAGAATTTGCATATATATTCGCATTTATCGCAAATGCGAATTTTTCCTGTCCCTAGTAATACCTCTAAAAATAAACAGCTGATCAAGGCACTAAAAGCAAGGGCAGATCTTTGGGTGTAGTACTACAAATAACTAAAAACACAATTTGATCGTGGAATTATATACAATCTCATTATAAAGGTTTTTTGTAGGTGGTTTTGAGCAGCTTTTAAATATGTTAGGAATAGCATTATGAAATATAGACAGCTACACCTTATGTTTATTATGAGATATCGATTTCGGCTAATTTCAGGTCATCTTCAAGTCTCAAACAACAGGTGTTACTTATGCATTTTTCCAGTGGCACTCATAACCTTTAAGTGTTTACACACGCCGGCCGCGGTGGCCGAGGAGACTAAGGCGCTCCAGTCACGGTCTGCACGGCCACTACGGTCGGGAGTTCGAATACCCCCTCGGGCCTGGATATTTGTGCCGTCCTAGTTCGAAAGTAGTTCATAAGTAGTTTGTAAGTTTAGGGACTGATGACCCCGTAGTTAAGTCCCATAGACTATACAAACATTTGAACATTTTGTTTACACACGAGGTCTAACGTTGTTAATCGCGTTAGCGATGAAAACAGAACCCAGAATCTTTGCGTCTAAATGATACATATATTGGTGTGTTGTCTTATTTCGAAAGAACAGACATCACACCAATACATATATAGCTCTCGGTAAAGTGGAACGGTACGATGTCGTTACGTAGCACAGCACAGCCGACTGGAAACGCAGGAGAAGTGCAAACAACGTTCTCTCCACGAGGTATGATTAGGTTCGACGTAGACTTCTACAACATACAGTCTACACGGCGAAGATTACACCAAAAAATTTAACGTTTCGTCTACTTTGGCGATAGCAACCAAATTTTAAAATCGTGTCTACTATGTAAAGATGAAGCAACACAAAACGTTTAAAGTCCAAAACTTCACTGATTTTGGAGTTCTGAATTTTTAATATGTTTTTAATCTTATTACAGAAAAAACATATTTGGGACTCACACTACAATTTTCATATGGCAGAATTTGTAGGTACATTCACAAGACATAAGTCAACGGTTGTGTGCATTCATCTTATGAGAAATATCAATCATTTGTTTTCAGTGTTTACTTCAAATTTCTCTTTTAAGTTTCTTTAATTATTAGGACTTAAATTTGGTTATGAAATAAATAAATTACGTGTATATGTGTAGTCTTATGCGGCCAAACTACTTAGATCATTGGTCGCTAGTCTTACACACTACTTAATCTTACTTAAAATAATTTAGGCAAAGTACAAACAAACATACCTATGTCCGAGGAAGGACTCAAACCTCCGACCGGACCGGCCGCGCAATTTGTGACACAAATTACATGTTTGATAATATTAATGCATAGAAGTATGAAATCACGTCAAGACTACTTCCTGCAAAAATTTCGACAAAAAAAAGTTGGCACTGAGTTTAGAAAAACAAAATTCTGGTATATTGGATTTTAACATTTTATCAAAAATTAAATGTTACTACAAGAGATACAGCCATTCAAATTTACGGGCACCATAACGTTTTCCCTTCCTGAGTGAATGAGCTGCTTCTTATAGTTTCAACACCTTTTTCTTGAATGTTCTGAATATAAATCTTCACACAGACTTCTTGAGGAGTGTAGAGTGATACGTATATCTGATTGTAAACCACTGCCTATTACCTTAGACCTTTTTGACTGTACTGAACAGTAGTTCCGCGTATTCCGTAATTTATATGTATACAGTTAACAGGCAATGTAATTAATAACCAACTATTGCCTGCCAATTTCGCCTCATTTTCCCTGGAAGTCTTGCAACTTGTTTCTCCCTGTTGGTTTATGCCAAGTTCGGAGTAAAAATGGTTCTATATTACAGTGATGGAAAATAGAATTTACTTTAGCATTCTTTGGTGTGTGACATTCCCTTACACATTCCGTATTTCATATATTTCTTAGATGTATTTGTAATTCGAATACAGCCAAATCGTTTTGGGGTCTACGAATAAACGCTTTAAGTATGTAAAATACTCATTGACTTATTATTAACGTTTTTTAATCGAAGGTTTAAGGTTGTATCTCCTATTAAAAAGCATAGTAGCTATTTTTAAAAAGATGGAAGTTGCGTGATAGTGGGGTTAACTACATAGCGGTCAATTACATCAACGTATCTGTTCAGGATGCCTAATATATTTATTGCTTGTGCAGGTGTCTTGATATGCTTAGTGTTCTGAATAATATGCTTTTAGGAGGTCATAGTCTTGTAGTAGCAGAGACTAACTCTCCAAAAATTATCACTATTAAAATACCTTTTTGTTTACAGGAGGAACACTCAACGGATTAATATGTAGTTAGAACAAGTTACTATATTGTTCTTCAGCTTGCAAAGGGTTGTGCAATTTCACTGAGTTTCGTGTTGACAGTGCGGAAACTTGACAACAGCAGTGCTAGACTTCTTGGTGTGCCTGTACCCAGGAAAAGGCATTAGCCGCCCCAAGGGCCCCGGGTTCCGCGCAAGTGTCACTCCGCGCAAGTGTTCCAACCCCGGAGACGTGCAGGGAAGAGTCCTCTGCAGTCGGGCTGGTCACTGTGTCCTCGGTGGTGGAGTGGTCAACGCATGTGTCTAGTAAGCAGGAGATCCAGGGTTCGAATCCCGGCCGGGCACAAATTTTCATTCGCCACAATTTGGTATTTCATCTAAATCTAATACAGTGAAGCCATAACATCGCAAATTGCGATTTATTTCATTTATTTGAACGCTGTAATTCGTCAAAAATACATATATATAGAATCACTGTAAGTTATTATTTCATGCGTTTGATTTAGCAAACGTGGATCGGGATTATCGGAGGACGCACAGCTTGATGCGGATGGTAGGCCTTCGTGTCGAGTGGGCAGCGTCTGTGTCGTGCGAAGAGAGCGGCCAGAGGCCGGGCCGAAAATACGGCTCGCGTCCTTGCGCTGACGCCACGCTGGGAGCGCCGCCGTCGCCAAGGCTACGCCCTGGGGGGGGGGGGGGGGGGAGCGGCCGGCTGGTTGGCGCGGCGCCAGCTGCGGCCGCCTGTGTTTACGCCGCGCCGGCACAGCGCAACACGGCAAGCCAGCCTATAGTCGCAGTCACCCACGAAGGCGGCCCAGTTTCCAGGCGTTCTGCGCAACTCCCCCTCCATTCCAGCAGTGACAACCAACAATCTTCATACTGCAGGCGTGCAATTAGGGATGGGCAAAATTTTCGAAATATCGATATATATCGTATCGATATTTATAAATAGATTTTATAGAAATAAGAATATCGATATTTCGATATATCGGTGAAATCTTTACATAGAATGCTAGCACAATGTATAATCAGTAAAAGAAGCACAATGCAGAGTAAGATATTTATTTGGCCACTCAGGGATCAGTGGCAACGAACATGCCGACAGATTAGCTAGGATGGAGGCAGAGACTCCATTCATTGGACTGGAACCTGTCCTGACAATCACCAAGGCAATAGTCAAATTGGAGCTACGTAACTGGCTCAGAAGACAGCACGTAGAATATTGGACCAAAGTCTACCAACAAAAACATGGCAAGGTAATGATGCCAAAGCCATGTTTTAAAAGAAGCTCTGCAATTCTGAGCCTCAACAGGGGAGAGATTAGACTCATGGTTGGATTACTGACAGGCCATGGGAATTTCAAAAAACACCTACGTAAAATGGGAATAACAGAAGAGGACCCTAAATGTAGGATCTGTGATGAAGGTGATGAAACTGCATCACATCTAATCTTCGAATGTATTGCATTGGAGAGTAAAAGGCACAGAACATTTGGGACAACCAGACCCGAAGAAATTGTGTCTAATAAAGAACTGCTAAAGGGACTCCTTGCACTGTTCAAGGGCGTTGGTTGGCTTTACTAGACATACAGGGAGCGATACCGCACAATAAACTTAGTTTCAGTGCGGGCAGTGGCGGGTTGGACCAAGACTGTTTTGGCTTCCCTGAAAAAATCAAATCAAATCAAGATATTTATTTGAAAAAAAAATAATTAATTGAGCGAGTAGTCATCAGTAACAGACATTAGGAGAGCTCTTTGCTTTATATGTTCACCAGTTATTCTACTTCTGTTGATCAATGAAGCCACTCTTTCTGACGAAACAGAAGAGGCTTGGCATATCAGGTACTTCTGCGCAATGTCTGATAAAATGGGCGCAAAGTGTCGAATGTCAGCCCAGAACTTCAGAGGATCACTGTTACGCTCTAAATATGGTTGATCAAGATACTGCTTGAGCTCATTTGGTACAGAACCTTGGCTCGAAATTTGCTGTGAAACTGAACTTTAGGTCAACAGTTTTTCATGCCGCGACCAAATGGAAGAGTTGCTCAGGAGTAAAGAGGTTGCCAGCACTGAACCGTCTCCTCTCCACGCATTCCATGTCTCCTTGCCACCTATCAACGCCCAACCGCCATTAAAGAATCTAATCTAATTTTAGAAAAGGGTGGCTTTTAAAAATACCGCTTTCGATATTCAAAATTTAATATCGATATATCGGAAAATGAAATATCTTCGATAAATATCGATAAATTACCACAAAGTATATTGATATTTTGATATATCGATGTTTTTTGCCCATCCCCACGTGCAATGCTTCTCCCGCAGGCTCCAACGGCCCCTTTACACGCTTCGACATGTACGCAGACTCCTCTGTACAGACCTTGTTTGCGCAGACATATCGGAGAGTGTAAATTACTCACCGATGGATGATTTGGTCTGCGCTACTGGTCGGTGTCCGGACTGCGCAAAGTGTGGCACGGTTTGAAATCACTCTGACAAGTCGGAGCGTGTAAACGATATCTCAGACGAATTGCACAGTCAATTGTTGCTGTAGCCAGCGTACAGTGTAGTATTGTTGTTGTTGTGACAGTGAGGAGACTAAATCCTGGGCAAGGGTGTTCTGTAACTCATTTTTGTCAAACCTTCAAATGCAACGATGTAATAATTATTATTTGTATATCAGTCATTACTGGTATACAGTTCATTTTTAAAATTTTGTTTAACAAATGTGACAACTTCCTTTCGATGTTTAACATTAACAAGAAACTTATTCAAAATAAAAATAACTAATTGCATAAGAAGTTGTGACTAACTTCTGTTCTCGCCTTCAAATATTGCTGCTTTAATCTTGCATATATATATAACACGACACGTCTCTGAAATGATGCGAGATAGTGATGATTATGACGCCACAGCAGAAAATTTATGGTCACCACAACTTCTGCCTGTAACTAGAAACCTCAATGTCAAAAAGTCTATCATAAGCACTTATTGCGACCAATGAGATTAGAGCAGTCGTACGTTGTCGTTTGCACGTTCAAGGAAGAAACTGAATTATTATTATTATTAGGATGTTTCGCAGAAGACAAAAATCATAGGAGTAGTATTGAAACACGTATTTTACGTGAAGCAAGAACTTCATTGTTATTAAAAATAAATAATACGCTTTTCACAAGTATTTATACTTACAAGAGAGAAAAATGCAACACGTTACACCCAAAAACTCCTTACAAACATTCACTAATTGTAGTAAGAAATTCGGCGGAGCTTATACTATTAGCCAGCGTTACGTATCTAAGCTTCCGCCCATTTTTAGCTTAAAGCTCTGGTACTTTCTCAACACAGCCTGCACAATTTACATCTAAAATACTGACTGTTGATTGTTATGTACTCATTCTATTCAAAAATTTGGGTAGTATTAATTTTGATGCATTTTGCATGTTATTGCAGCCAAATTAAAAATTACAGTTTTCCGATACTGACGGATTGTTTGAGGCAGTATCCAACCTTTTTACCGAATTTCCTTTTACTGTAGTTTGAATGGATAACATATAGCCAAGCAATTGGTGATGGAATATTGTAGGATAATTGTTTACTATTTCTTTTTGTAACCTTGTAAATACTAGTAGTGTCAGTGAATTCAATTGTTACTGACAGTTACTCACTAGTCTATAGCTGCTATTGTCTAATATTAAAAATACTCAATGTTGTTTATTACTCTTCTATGTAAATGTCAATGGACCATAGCAATGTAAAAATTATGGTTTTTACCATTCTCTGATCTGTAATTATTTCATGTAGTGGAATGTAAAACTGCACAGGGCTGCCTGGCTCGATGTATATTCCGAGCCGCTCAGGCCTGTCCAGTTAAACTAGCGGGAATCCAAATTGCTATCGGTTTGTAATTATCCCCTCTAATACTTTACATTCCCCTGATTTCTTACACCTTCTTTCTCTCTTGCTATTCTGTTTTGGTTGTATTTTTCCTTTCTATTATTTCTGTTTGTTCACACATTTTTCCATACCTGTATAAGAATGTTGTAAAATTAAAAAAAATCGCACTGACGTGTTTTACGGCCCACTTTAGATGTGTAGTTTTATAAGTTTTGGCAAACATTTTGGACGAAAATAATAATCTAAATACAAAAAAATTAATTAACAAGTGTGTCTGAAACCCTTTTAGGAAAAAAATAGCTAGTGGCGGGTTTCGAACCACTGACCTTTCGCGTCACAGTGCAGCTCCTTGCCCATTACGCTACGGCTATAAATCAAAATAGGAGCTCTTTAATCTCATACTATTGATGGCCGCTGTTAACTGATGTTAATATGGTATTTGTAGACATTAGATTATCATTTATCGTACGAAGAACGATGTGTTTTTGTTAATTCCTCAGTGTGCCGTTGCTTTGAAATGACAACGTGTAAGTTACAATAAGAAAATCATCAAATACGCGAGGAATGTCACGTGACATCTCCGAACGGCTGGTTTTCGTTAATTCAATGGAGGGTGTCAAATCTCCGTTATTTTTGCAAATATGTCTCAAACGATACGAGATATGAAAAAAACATAAGGGAGATAAGTTGTAGAGAATTTTCTCCTCTACTAATTAGGTTATTCAATTTTCGTGTCATATGAACGGTTCGTTTGCAATTACAATTATATTACAAACGGCTTTTTTTTTTACTACCGTATTTTTTGTTCGAAAAATTTGAAAGAGGGAGGTTCTGGTCTCTGGCGGCCTACAATCATGTCTGTAAAATTTGGTGCTGATCGGTTGAACGGTTCGTCTTAAAAACAGGGAACACGTTACGGACAGACATACATCCCAAAATCGCCGTTATTTTTGCAAATATCTTTGAAACGAGATATGAAAAAACATAACAGGGCAAAGTTGTAGAGAATTTTCTCCTCTACAAATTCGGTTATTCAATTTTCGTGTCAGATGAATAGTTAAGCCGTTATTTTCATTTAAATTTCGAGCTGTCAAAAGACGATCGCAAAGGCCCACTTTTAGTGTTACTACCGTATCCTAAAGTGGGCCAATACTGTAATGCAGCCGGCCGCGGTGGCCGAGGGGACTGAGGCGCTCCAGTCACGGTCTGCACGGCCACTACGGTCGGGGGTTCGAATCCCCCCTCGGGCATGGATATTTGTGCCGTCCTAGTTCGTAAGTAGTTCATAAGTAATTTGTAAGTTTAGGGACTGATGACCCCGTAGTTAAGTCCCATAGACTATACAAACATTTGAACATTTTTTTTACTGTAATGGAAAAAGGAATGGCCCGCCTCCACGTGGCGGGATACGGGCAACGGTGCGAGTGGAGCGGGAACTGCAGGATGCCAGTCACAGCGTCCTTCAGGGCCCGTGTCCAGTCGCAGCGGCTAAGAGGCCATTCCACGACCCACCTTCTTTCTTAGGCGCTGGGTCAAAGCAGGACAGCAAAAAAAAAAAAAAAAAAAAAAAGCTAACCAAGAAAAAAAAGTACCATCCCTAGCGGCCTGTAAGTGTGACGTAGGCACGGCCAGTTGTGAGGCCTCGTCTTCTAGGTGGTGTTGGTCCGACGCACGTAATAGCGCTGATAGGTGCGCGGCTTGCAGGAACTGCCAGCGCCAACTGTCGGCGTTCCCGCGACCTTCACTGCGTCGCGATCTCTGGCGCCACTGTGTCCGACACCACACCGCATCCCGTAACGACACGGATGCGGCGCCTCTCACATTTCAGGGTAAGCTGACATCTTTACAACCGCACCTGTTCTCGTTCTACACGTACCGCAATTTCACCTTCTGAAAGGTCGCATTTGCAAGTCCGAACGTTCGCTCCTGACGAAGCGCCGCAGGTCCCATCCGGAGATAAGCAAAATGCTGTCTGTACCGCATCCGCAGGCCCGTTTGCCCACATCCGCTACCATATATCTTCGTTCGACATGCGCGCGTTACAGTCTTTTAAAGCTCTTTGACGCGTTCGGTACGCCGCAGCTCTGACGATAAACACGTCCTTGACCCAAATTGTCATTTGCGGGAGTCCATGAGCGGTTTTAATTTTGTAGCATGTTAGCGTTTAGACATAGTTCAGTGTAAGACTTTTGGAATGAATCTCGCAGAAGTGTAGCATCGTATCGCAGGAAAAGGATGTGAATCAATACCACATATATCCTCTTTACCGAAAGTTCGTTCGTTTTGAGTAGTAAGTGAAATTAGGTTGTGGAAATAAAATTCGCTACCAGTCACAATTATTTTTGGTTTATTAAAACACTACCGGTTTCGGGCTTGTACCCATCTTCAGGAGTTTACATTCAGTGTTGTTGACTGTTTAAAGAAAACGTAAATTACATTCTGCTTATCATACAGATATACATACACAAGTATCATATAGATATACATATACATAAAACAGGTATGGTACGTGGTGGAGTGATTTGTGTTAAGGCTATAAGTGTACTCACATAAAAGTAGAGTAACCAATTCGTGTTCGTACATTTTTCATGGTTAACAGTTGAGAATAATTCAGTAATTTGCGACTGGACTTTGTAATAGGGACGTCGCAATTTGTTTGTGCCCAGAAAATTGTCTTGGGACTCTTACTGTTCATGTTGTATAAGATCTCGTAGTGGTGTCGTAGAACGTAGCTGGTTGATTAACGAACACTGGTTTAAAGTCACACACGTGCAAGGGCACAGTATGGACTCACTGACCGGAGGTTTAGACAGCATATATACGATAACAGAAACGTCTGAGACATTATTTCTCGATACATCTGGAAGGTTCTGGACCGAAGTATAGAACCAGTCTGGGTCTCGAACCCAGAACGCTTAGCTTCAGAGCCCAATTACTGCGTCCGCTACACCATCCGTTTGCTGTCTTCGAACGCTTCATTTGCGAAAATATTAATGATGCGGCATAAAATTTTGTAATGACCTCACAGAGTTATCAATGATTTATCCGTAATAACTGCCGTAAATATCTGATTCAAAACGATTGATAAAGATAATGAGTCAGAAAAATACATTAGCGCATTTTGTAAAAGTGATGTTGAAGTTCACTGCGCGATATAAGACGCGTAATGCTTCCAACCGAGCAAGCGTGGCTCAGCGGTTAAGGAAGGAAGTCGTGCCACGATCATAAAACCTGGATACCTGCTGACTGGAAGTAAGTGGCACGAACCGATTAATAATCGTTTACATCGCTTTCTACAAACAACCGGGTTTATGTATGACAAACCCCAAAAGACGCGTACGATATGCCTTGCTGGCTTCATTCAGTAACCCATTTGGACATCTATATGGCGGTATTCGACTGTTCTGTTATTACTCTTGCTGGTAGGATAACTGTGAATGAATACCTCACCATCCGCGACAGCAAACTGCTAACTACGACCAACTACTGCCACACACTGCCATATTCTGAGATGATAATGCGCCTACACATACGGCCAAAAAGGTTCAGGCATTCTTTCTACAGCATCGTTAAATTCTCAAACATCTCGCCTGGACAGCACAATAGCAATGTCTAAACATAACTGAACCGTTTAGGGAGTTTTAGAGCAGCCCCAACATTGCTGAAGTAATTGGCCGATATTTTGGTACAAGAATGGAGAACATTCTGTTGAAGCTGCATGATCTAACGCGCTAAGTCAAGGATTGCGCGTCCTCTCCCGCCGGGGGTTCGAGTCGTCTTTTAGGCATGGGGGAGTGTGTGTTATCTTTAGCATAAGTTAGTTTATAAGTCTAGGGACTGATGTCCTCAGCTGTTTGGTAGAACGTCAACTATGAGTTACCCTTTCGTCATTAATGAACTCAATTATCCTTTTCCCGCTCCTACGTAGAAAAGACCCTCATAACCTGACTTCTACTTTCAGATGCGAAACACACAGCAGATACAGGTCTACAGTTTTGGTGTATACGTGTAAACGAAAACAACTATTGGAGACAGGCGAGACGCAGCACAGAAATCACACGCCAGGGGCGCTGCAGTAGGCCCACTCGACTTCAAACGTTTTGGTCATCCTGTTGTAAACTATAAATACTCTTCACCAGTCTGTTTGTGGACGAGATGTCCCGAACGCCAATGGTGGGGCAACTCCTTACAAATAAATAAATAGTGTGTGTATACTAGCTGTTCATATTATTTTGCCCACGTACTGTATGACAGAGAAGGGGCACCACGAATGGTAACAGTTTTGAACAGGTGTTGTAAAAACATAATTGGTAGAGTCTTTCAGGTAAAGTATAACGACGAAGCTTACTGACAGAGTTTCAGGTGCCAATATTAAGAGACGGACTAGGTAAACACTTCAAACAACTTCGCATTGCTCTCGTAAGCGCAGCGAGGGACAAATCACACTGCCCACAGAGGCTTTTGAACAGTGATTGTACCCGTGCTGGATACATGAATAGAAAGGAAAGAAAACCATTTAACTGTAACAAACAAAGTCACATTCTATTTTCCATACTACCGATGTACATGACAGAGACGTTGTTTCAGAATTTTGTGGCCGCGGTGGAGTAGCCGAGCGGTCTAAAGCGTCTCGCTGCATAGCGCGCGGTTGCTCGCTGTGGAGGTTCGAGTCCTCCCTGGGGCATGGGTGTGTGTGTTTTTCTTAGGTTAGTTTACCTAGGTTTAAGTAGTTTGAAAGCTACGGACTGATGACCACGCAGTTTGGTCCGATAGATTTACAAACATTTTTTTTTTTTTTTTTTTTTTTTTTCAGTATTTTGTGAGCTGTACACATCGCGTGTTCATTTTGCTGGTGCACTGGATTCGACGCAATTAAGCCATTGCCGGCCGCAGTGGCCGAGTGGTCTGCGGCGCACCATTCACAGTCTGCACGGCCGCTACGGTCGGGGGTTCGAATCCCCCCTCGGGCATGGATGTCTGTGTCGTCTTTAGTATAAGGTAAAAAAAAAAAAAAAGCCAGTCAACAATCCGAAGATTGGTTTGAACACCACAGTGCTTTACTAGGCATGGTCCTGTTTGGAGGTGGTATGCCGTTGCCTTCCTCCGACCTTCGAACTGACTTACCCAGCCAGTTATAGGGGGACCTACATTTTAACGTGGGTTCCGATCCACGGTGCTACTCGGTAGTTCATAAGTTTATGGACTGATGACCCCGCAGTTAAGTCCCTTCAGCTTTACAAACGTTTGAACAATTAGGCCATAGCCACATGTAAAACTAAAACAGAGGAGGACAATTGCAAAATGACATATTGACCATAGCTGTTTTTTTTATTTTATTTATTTATTTATTTTTATTTTTTATATATTTACTTTTGTCTCAATGCTACCGCTTTCGCTTAGTTTACCATTTTTAAGCATTAGCAGAGTTTAGCTAATAGCTTAACGCTAACGCTTGAAAATGGTAAACTAACCGAAACCAGTAGCATTGAGACAAAAAAATGAACAGTTATGGTCAATATGTCATTTTGCAATTATCTCAAAGCTGTTAAGCCCCACCTGTTCACCTTTATAAACGGGAGGACAGTTGTGAGAGCCGGTGTCTGCTGGTGTGCTTTGTTAACAACGCGGTCCTGATTCGTTATCGATGTGTGCTATCTCTTTGGCAGCGAAGGTGCGTAGATAAAAGATACGGCTGTTACGACCCCGCAACTCGCGCTCTATAATGCTCGATAATTCCAAACACAACGTGTTCCGTACGCACCATCTGCTCCTGATGCCAAAACCGCAGCGCGCGCTCGATTAAAGACGGACCGGAAACGTCGTAAACTTCCTGGCTCAGCTACCAAACAGATTGCCGTTCTGGTCTAGCAATAGCAGAAGAAGATCGCGAGCTAAAAAGTGCAGTAGACCTTTTTTCTGCGTAACCCGCGCTACATTGCGATCGGAGACCCGGAGCACGGATGAGTGGGACGGAGGAGCAGCTGAAGGCTGCGGCAGTCACGTGGCTTGTTACGTCACGGCTGGCGGCTGCCCCTCCCCTCCTTTTTTACTTTCTCCGGCGACTGCCGACGGCGGTTCCGGTACTCGGCCGAGCGGCTGCCTCAAAGAAAGTGTTGCGTTCCCTGAGCAGGATGTGCTCCTCACAAAAAACGTAACAAACGCCTGCAACAGGACGATTAATTCGAGATGCGGTCAGCTGCCACAAGTCACACGACGATTAAACTTAGCCGCGCTGAAATGGCTGCGCGGTTTGAGGCACCTTGCCAAAGATGTGCGCGGCCGCTCTCCGTCGGAGGTTCGAGTCCTCCTTAGGTCAAGGTCGTGTGTTGTTCTTAGCGTAAGTTAAAGTTTTGAGTTGGTTTATGTTCTAGGAGGCGATCCAATTATGATATTGTAGAAAGATATAAAAAAAGCCAAGATCGCTGATCATCAATTTTTATTTAAGACGACCGGTTTCGCTGAACTATGTCAGCATCATCTGATCCAAAAAAATCATTTTACTAGGCCATAATCTTGTAATATGGATCAGTTGTTATATAACATACTTTACAGTGCATAGGTGCACTAAGTGCGCCTCGGTTGCACAGTGGTAGAGTGTCAGACTACAAATCCAAAGGTCCCGGGTTCGATCCCCGCCAGGTCCTGGGATTTTTATCTGTCACTTTCCACTTCTTTCACCAGTATTGCTCATGTGAAAAATACCGAGTAGCACCGTGGTTCGGAACCCACGTTAAACTGTAGGTCCCCCTATAACTGGCTGGGTAAGTCAGTTCGAAGGTCGGAGGAAGGCAACGGCATACCACCTCCAAACAGGACCATGCCTAGTAAAGCACTGTGGTGTTCAAACCAATCTTCGGATTGTTGACTGCTTTACCTTTTACCTTAGGTGCACTATGTCATTATAATAAAACATAATTATCACAGTGAGAGACAATAGCAAACTCCTATTGCGACCATCATGATGCTGTAAACAGAACCTGGATTCATCGAAAAAATTACGTTTTGCCATTAGTGCACACGGGTTCGTCGTTGCGTGCACCATCGCATTGCTATTGTCAGTCACTGTGATAATTATGTTTTATTATAATGACATAGTGTACCTATGCACTGTAAATTATGTTATATAACAACTGATTCACATTACAAGATTGTGGCCTTGTAAACTGATTTTATTGGACCAGATGATGCTGACATAGTTCAGCGAGACCGGTCGTCTTAAATAAAAATTGATGATCAGCGATCTTGGCTTTTTTTTATATCTTTCTACAATTAGTTAAAGTTGTTTGTAAGGTTAAGAACCGATGACGTCAGCAGTTTGGTCCCTTACGTCTACAAACATTGGAGAATTTTGATGGTCAAACTTATTTCAGAGCAATTTACACTCCTGGCCAAAAAAATTGCTACACCACAAAGATGACGTGCTACAGACACGAAATTTAACCAACAGGAAGAAGATGCTGTGATATTCAAATGATTAGCTATTCAGAGCATTCATAAGAGGTTGGCGCCTGTGGCGACACCTACAACGTGTTGACATGAGGAAAGTTTAAAACCGATTTCTCATACACAAACAGCAGTTGACCGGCGTTACCTGGTGAAACGTTGTTGTGATGCCTCGTGAAAGGAGGAGAAATGCGTACCATCACGTTTCCGACTTTGATAAAGGTCGGATTGTAGCCTATCGCGATTGCGGTTTATCGTATCGCGACGTTGCTGCTCGCGTTGGTCACGATGCGATGACTGTTAGCAGAATATGGAATCGGTGGGTTCAGGAGGGCAATACGGAACGCTTGCGATGGTGTACGCAACGACGAACCCGGGTGCACTAATGGCAAAACGAAATTTTTTCGGATGAAACCAGATTCTGTTTACAGCATCATGATGGTCGCATCCGTGTTTGGCGACATCGCGGTGAACGCACATTGGAAGCGTGCATTTGTCATCGCCATACTGGCGTATCACCCGACGTGGTGGTGTGGCGTGCTATTGATTACACGTCTCTGTCACCTCTTGGTCGCATCGACAGCGCTTTAAACAGTGGCCGTTACTTTTCAGATGTCTTACGACTAGTGGCTCTAACCTTCATTCGATCCCTCCGAAACTATACGTTTCAGCACGATAATGCAGGACTGCATGTTGCAGGTCCTGTACGAGCCTTTCTGGATACGGAAAATGTTCGACTGCTGACCTGGCCAGCACATTCTCCAGATCTGTCACCAACTGAAAACGTCTGGTTCAAAAATGTTCAATTGTTTGTATAGTCTATGGGACTTAACTACGGGGTCATCAGTTCCTAAACTTACAAACTACTTATGAACTACGTACGAACTAGGACGGCACAAATATCCATGCCCGAGGGGGTATTCGAACCCCCGACCGTAGTGGCCGTGCTGACCGTGACTGAAGCGCCTCAGTCCCCGCGGCCACCGCGGCCGGCGAAAGCGTCTGGTCAATGGTGGCCGAACAACTGGCTCGTCACAATACGCCAGTCACTACTCCTGATGAACTGTGGTGTCGTGCATGGACAACTGTATCTGTACACGCATTCCCACCTCTGTTTGACCCAATGCCCAGGCGTATGAATGCCGTTATTACGGCCAGAGGTGGTTGTTCTGGGTACTGATTTCTCAGGATCTACGCACCCAAATTGCGTGAAAGTGTTCAGTTCTAGTATAATATATTTGTCCATTTCTTCTTGGTGTAGCAATTTTAATTGCCTGTAGTGTATTATACATTTATCACGATCCGCTGGTCCGAATTGAGAAGCAAGTCTCCATGGTCATGGAACAGGTCATTACATCAAATTGTAACAAAATTCTAAAGTTGAAACGTTTGTATAGCTACTGGACCAAACTGTTGTGCTCATCCGTCCATAGACTTAAAAAAATCCCTAAAGCAACTTACACTAAGGAGAGCTTGAACCTCCGGTGGGAACGGCCAATCAGTCCGTACCATGACGCCTTAGACCACACGGCTCAAATTGCATCAAAAGAGTAATAATAGATAAAGGACACCGTATAGCAGTCCTATGCACACGACAAGCCTAACGCCGTGGCGGAGCGGCCGATCGCATTGAGGCGCTATGCTACGATGCGCGAGACCATTCCCCGTCGGGGGTTCGAATCCCCCGTCGGGCATGGATGTTTGTGCAGTCTTTAGTACAAGTTAGTTCATAAGTAGTTTGTAAGTTCAGGGACTGATGACCCCGCAGTTAAGTCCCATAAGCTTAACGAAATTTGAACATTTGACAGGCCTAACCACGAGTAAAAAGAATCACAACGTAACACAGATGAGTTTTCCATGGATTCAACAGAACAGAAAGAATTATCCATGAGGAAACTCTTCACTTTATCGTCAAAAGTGTGTTGATTACTAATAAAGTCTCTCTGTTACTGTGGCAGCTTATTAAAATGGACGAAGCAAATACGATGTACATAAATGTTCAATTAGACGAATTTTCTGTTTTTTATCAGTTATATACTCACCCAAGCACGAAGCGCGATAATATTGTATCGTGACGTCATGAAATAAGAAATATTTGTGGCTGGTCACTGACTTTCTTACGTTTCCCGTGATGATCGGAGCTTATCAGAGACTGATGGGACGGAATTTTTGCCCCCTCCCCACAGAACCGACGAAGATAGGACGTGAGAGTAAGGCCGAATGCCATTCTTGTATGTCATAGCTGCCACTGTTGGCAGGCATTACAGCATTAATATATTCCGAGCAAAATTGCGACAAAATCGGAAGAAGTATTTCATGTAATTGAAACTTGATGTTAGTAGGACTCAATAATCGTCAAGTCAACACAAAGAGGTAAAAGTCCGACTTTTTATTGGGAATTGACTGTTTTTACGCGATCTGTGTTCAAGTTGGCTGTTTCCTAGGATGTTTATCACGGCTAGTAGTGCGCGAATGCGTACAGTCAAAAGCTGTTTTAAGACCACTGACTTAAGTTTAATTACTTATCTAAGCAGCGAACAGTTGGCCAAGCTGGAATTGAACTGCTGCTAGACAGGAACAGTATCCGAAGTTTGCGCTCGCGCTTTTACAGACTTTAATGGGCGATCGACAGCGCGGCGAACACCCAACAGTGGTAACAGCCTTTCGCAGTACGACAAAACTTTGACAAGTAACAATCGCTCGTTTTCTTTTACAGACCAGTGTAGTGCCTCTATTGACTCTACTTCCCGAGGGCACCGACAATTATTCCCTTTTTATCTAGGACTTCGCTACAACTGCTAATATTATCCTCTACAGCAGTGGTTGCCAACCTGTGGGTTGCAAGGCACTACTGGATCGCGTTATACATTCATTCAATATCGAAGTGAAATTATCTTACGCACTACGAAAAGTGGTGTTTTGCAACGCTTATTAGTATGATTACATAATTTTTCACCCCACAAATGAAAGTAACAATTAAGCTGTACCGGCTTTTTATTTAAAAAGATAACGATACGGATTAATGTTTCATATTTAAAGCTTCTATGAACTAATATTTGTTTGTTAGGTTTAGTGAAACTTGTCTGATGGCCTAGGGGTATTACTTTAAATCTGGTTCTTGTTTTAGTATTTACTTTTCTACTATTTCTTATGCACTGTTATGTGCTGCCGCGGTGGAGTAGCCGAGCGATCTAAGGCGCCTCGCTGCGGAGCGCGCGGTTGCTCGCCGTCGGAGGTTCGAGTCCTCCTGGTGTGTGTGTGTGTGGGTGTGTGTGTGTGTGTGTGTTTGTTTTGTCCTCAGGTTACTTTACGTTTGTATAAGTAGTTTGCAAGCTACGGACTGATAACCACGCAGTTTGGTCCGATAGATTTTCAAACATTTGAACATTTTTGTTATGGGCTAGAAACCGTATGTAGAGCACAACCTTTAAAAGCTGAAACTATCACTAGCTGAGGGAGATTACGTTATGGAAACTATCATGGGATTCGTGTTTTGAACAATGCCTTTAAAAGACACGAGGCTGACCTCATTTTACATCAGAAAAGGCATAGTATCGAATGCTTGCAAATATATCTTTGAAGCAATTAATGGGTTTCACAACTATTTACACAAACGTGTATTTTATATTTTTTAATTAAGGAAATAAATTTATGAATAAATTGCGCATAAAATACTTTATACTTAAAAGCAACAAGCTTGAATCCTGGCCTTTAACTGCATCAGTATTGATTGTACCTTTACAAAAACGAGTTGAGTATTCATTTAGTTCTAATAACATTTCTCAAGTGTTACTAAAGTTATTTGCGGGCCGCGGTGGCCGAGGGGACTGAGGCGCTTCAGTCACGGTCTGCACGGCCACTACGGTCGGGGGTTCGAATCCCCCTTCGGGCATGGATATTTGTGCCGTCCTTAGTATAAGGTAGTTCGTAAGTAGTTTTTAAGTTTAGGGACTGATGACCCCGTAGCTAAGTCCCATAAGCTATACAAACATTTGAACTGAATAAAGTTATTTGTGTGAAGTGCAGGGTTCCCTAAGCTAGCCTACCATCCCCCCCTCCTTCCGCTAAATTCATTACGTCATACGAAATCAATTTCCTTTATTTGTGCAAAAAGCGAAGGATGCACTTCATTACTTTTTTCCGAAATATGTTAAAAATGATCAAATCCGTGACTAAATCGAACAATTCGGCAGTCAATGAACGATTCTTTGTATCTGTTAATAAAATATTACACCTCCATCCCCCCGTCTGCAACCCGCCTCTCTCTCTCTCTCTCTCTCTCTCACACACACACACACACACACACACACACACACACACGCACAAGCGCGCGCGTTACTTAGGGAGATCTCGCCGAAGGCCAAGGCAACAAGAGTGCTAACGACCCTCAAGGCCACGTTCCATGTGTCACACAATGATAAACGTTCGAACGCCGAAGTCATATACATGTAGCCTATACAAAAAAAGAAAAAAAACGTTCCTAACCCAAGCAGCCCGTCTATTGGTTTGACTATCGTCGTCCGTTCACTGTTTTTACACTGCAACGACAAGGAAAAAATAAGCAGAAGCCAATTATGTCCGTGGACGTAAAAGGGAAGCACAGTGACGGAGAAGCTATTAACACAGTGTTGTTGCATATGATCGAAGTTATTTACCGGCACACCGAACTAGCAATACAGGAAACCGAGGGGAAATGTCGACAAGTAATTAAATTTCGAAGTTAGGCAATAAAGTTCTGCGTTTTACTATAATCCTAGAAGATTTGGCAAGGGACTTTGGATCACCTGAACGGAATCTAAAATGAGCTGGAAAATATTACAAGAAGAGCACAAAAGTAAAACAAGGCAATGCAGCGTAATGGAATTAAATGAGGCGGTGATCATGGAGCCTTTTAGCACGCGCGGAACAAGTATCCAGATGGGTAGTCTTCATTTTCATTTGGATTTTTTAAAGTCACAGTAGAAGAATAAAATAGGTGAAAACAAAATTAGCATTCTCGCGTTTGCGGACGACTTAGTTGTGATGGCAGATTCGATTGAAAGGTTGCAATCTACAGTTATCTTTCAGTGCTAGATCAGAGGAGTAAGGATTACGGTATGAAGATTAGCATCTCCAAAACGGAAGTGTTATCTTTAGCAAGAAAAAAGTCAGTACCAAGACTATGTTAGTAGAGCGTCGTTGTGTCTTTCAGCCAACTTTGTTATATGGTAGTCAGAGGTAGGTGGATGTAGGTTACCTTATTAAGAAGGTTGAGGTTACAGTTATGAAAGTTTCAGGGATGACTGCACGTACTAACCGATGGAAACTGTGGCCGGAGGGTGTCGATAATGAGGAAATGAAAGAAAAACTGGAAATGGAGAGACTCACGGGTTCAGCGATAGAAGGTAAGAGGTGTTGAAGGAGACCAAGAAGAAAGCACTTGGACTCGTTCAAGAATGATTGTGAAGTAACGGGATTAACATCAGAAAATGTTCAAATGTTTGTAGAGATTATTGGACTTAACTACGGAGTCATCAGTCCCTAAACTTACAAACTACTTATGGACTAGCTAATACTAAGGACGTCACAAATATCCCTGTCCGAGTAGGGATTCGAACCCCCGACCGTAGTGGCCGTGCAGACTGTGACTGACGCGCCGCAGAACGCTCGGCCACCACGGCAGGCGATTAACATCAGATGTGGCATCATATCAGCATATTCAGATGCGAATCATTAAAACAACGGCGCTTATCGCTGCGGTGTGGGCTAGTTACGAAACTGCAATCGCCATCATTCTCCTCCGAATGCGAAAATATATTGTCGAGTGCCACTTACATAGGTAGAAAAGATCATCAGAATAAAACACGAGAAATCAGATATATTCGAGAATGGAATGGGAGATAAATAGTATAAAGGTGGTTCGATGAACCCTCTGCCAGGCACTTAAATATGATTTGTAGAGTATCCCATGTAGATTGTTAGTATTGAATAGGGGATCATGGAAGAATTTTATTAGGGGGGCTGTGCTCCAGACTGAACACTAAAAAGCATAATCAGTCTATAATGATGATGATGATGATGATGATGATTAGTAGAAGAATTCTGTGACAGTTCCTCTTTCTTCTAAAAATCAGGTGTTGAAAGAAGATAATCTGAAATCCGATCTTTCTTTATTTTTCACCACGCAGAGCAACGGCGCAGGAGGACGAAGGGACAAAAAATAAACCGTAAGTTCTATTTTCTTAATCAGATGGCCACAATCGCGAACAGGCCATGAGAAGGCGCAGTGTTGCAGCACTAAGGACTTGTGTAACACATGCGCCGCTGGCATCTGGCGACGTTTATGGCTTCCTGGCGGACATAAAACCTCTCTCGGCCTTCATGGGCTGCAGATGAGAGCGCTTCAAAACGAATGCCACGTCGCCAACTCACCTGGCGAAATCGGCGATCAGTCTACGCGCTGAACACGTCCGGGCTCCGCATGCTCACAACCTGTGGAACACGCAAGGCACGGCGTAAGAAAAACACTTCATACAATATCTGTTGTTTTATGCAAGCAAATAATTACAGCACACACGTCTTATCAAATAGCTTGTGTATTTGCCGTACGTAATTCTAGTTATTAAATGCAGAACACGTGAACAGCTTCGTGACACCTGCGGAACATTTGTGAAAACGGTGTTACCAAAAGGTACAAGCGGCTGAATAGAACTGACTATTTCAACCTACGAAACATACGAGAGAGGGACTGAAACGAAATTGTTTTATAAGAAACCTTTCCGTGCCCAGCAATGTGCTACACATCACGTGCAAGAAGTACATGATTTACGGCATTACATTACAGTAGTCTTGTGTAGTTCGCGAACTAGTTCGGAAGAGCGCTCCCACAGGCGAACTAGGCGAACTAGTTCGCAGATCCCTCGCCTCTTAGTTCGTCCGCTCCTTTTCCGAAGACTGACAGCGAGAGGACGCGAGAGCGCACAGAATCGCGCGATTCCCTTTTGCCAGTTGCCGTCATTTCGAGGTGAGATGCAGCTCAGCTGTAGTTTCAGTAGCGGTAGCAAAAGGCAAAATGAGCGGAAGAACAAAAGAGAGCGACCTACTTCGCGACCGAGTTGCGGACTAAAAGGAGAGCTACCTGTCGGGAACTACAATATGCGCGATTGGTCGGGAACTAAAATATTCGCGATAGGTCGCGAACTAAAAATGCGGAATAGGTCGCGAACTAAAATATGCGCGCCGGCCGCGGTGACCGAGGGGACTGAGGCGCTCCAGTCACGGTCTGCACGGCCACTACGGTCGGGGGTTCGAATCCCCCTCGGGCATGGATATTTGTGCCGTCCGTAGTATAAGGTAGTTGATAAGTAGTTTGTAAGTTTAGGGACTGATGACCCCGTAGTTAAGTCCCATAAGCTTAACAAACATTAATGTTAATTAATTAAAATATGCGTGATAGGTCGCGAACTAAAATATGCGCGATAGGTCGCGAACAGAATTAAAAATCAGTGTTTGCCATCTGCTGATGAGAGCCATTTCGAGGTTGGCGTCTGCCTGATAGATTACATAGTTCAGTGCTACAAAATTTCTGCTTTGAAGTATTCTGCACTCTGCAATATCTGACAAATTAATTCCATAATGCCAAGATATAGAGATAACTCTAAACTTAAACGCGAGAAATTAACCACAAACTGTTTCTTTTGGTTTGCGTGATATCGTTAGCGGCTCAAGCAGAAAGCGCATGAAGCAGCTAGGTGGGAGAACTTCTCCCTTCACCTGCATGCGCAGACCACGCCGCTCAGCCGTCACTGGGAGCGGACGAACTAAAAGAACGAACTAGTTCGCGACAGAGCCGCGAATTAAACTGAGCGCTCCCGATCCCGAACTATTATGCGCTAGTCTACTGTAGAACATTTGTGAAAACTGTGTTACCAAAAGGTACAAGCGGCTGAATAGGACTGACTATTCAACCTACAAAACATAGGAGTGAGGGACTGAAACGAAATTATTTTATAAGAAACCTTCTCGTGTCCATCAATGTGCTAAAAATCACGTACAAGAAATACATTACATTACAGATGAAACGTAGACATGTTAGACTGAATATCTCTTACTCATATCTTTGGCACCGCGAGGGTAGTCTTTGGTTCTCGATGTCCCGCGTTTGAGCAGCAGAAGTTGTGGCCTGGACTCATGCGAGTGAACAGGGAGAGTGTTATACAAGAAGTACTAGACTGGAGTTAACATTTGTTTGACGAGCTTAGCTCTTTGTCTTCTGCGTTTTCTTTTTATGTAAATATGTAAAGTACATAATTGAATTGATCTGTTTTGGAACATGATTGTGATTGGAGGTAAGGTGCATTATAATTTCATTATTTTACGTGTTGCGTAGTTGTGATCCATGTTTGTCGTTAACCTTTTCATTCCCACTGTTGTTCTCGACAACAACGTATTAAAAGCGGATTTATACCGTATTTTGTGTACCAATGCTGAAAGTCGCATTATGTTTTATGAACAACAATATTTCTAGTACGACAGTTTGCCGCTTGGTACGGCGTGTGGCTACTTAGAGGCATTAATCAGTCCATCTTGGAAATCGTGTCACGTTGCCGTCTGTACGTGGCTGTGAGTAGTGTGAAGGTGGTTCATGTTTTTTTTTTTTTTTTTCAATTTCCGCAGTGAACTGTCTTGTCTTTGGTGCTGTGGCGAAGATTATGTTAGCATTATTGATCCGGCAGTGTTAACTATCAACAAAATAACGTCCTAAGAAATAAAATAGCTTGATAAAAACGTATGTGTTGTGAATATAAAAAAAAATGTTCGCTCAAAAACTTAAAAACAAATATTTTGATGTATAGTGGATTGTATTAATACAGGAAACACTGAATTTTAGTTTTTCCAAAGCTGAATTCATAATGTGGTACTGAAAGGATTAAATTCAGCAAGAGTGTAATGCAGCAATTTGAATATCTCCCTTGAAAGCCCAGAAAGTAAGGGTGGTTGTGTTTTACAATTATGGTTTTAATGAAAAGATGTAATGTACAGACTTGTAAGAAATCAATCGACAAAATTTTAAGAGACGTAGGGAGACCTCGCCGAAGGCCAAGGCAACAAGAGTGCTAACGACCCTCAGGGCCACGTTCCATGTGTCACACAATGATAAACGTTCGAACGCCGAAGTCGTATACATGTATATATAAGGAAAAAAACTTCCTAACCCAAGCAGCCCATATATTGGTTTGACTATCGTCGTCCATTCACTGTTTTTACACCGCAACGACGAGGAAAAAATAAGCAGAAGCCAATTATGTCCATGGACATAAAAGGGAAGCACAGTGATGGAGAAGCTACTTATGTCACAATGGATTTCAGTTACATAATAGATTATACTTCAAAAATACTTCATATTTCTGTCGACTTGGTCATTCGCCTAAAAAAACCCTATTAATTTATTTTATCTTTGAAGACGACAAACATGTACTTTATTTGGTGGTAGTCAGTGAATTCGCATGGCACCTCCGCGAATTCCGTAGTCAGTGTTGTTTTACAGTAACTTGGAGAGCAGGTGCACAGACAGCTTACTCAAGGCCATAAAAAAGGACAGTGTTAACAGTTGAGAGAAATATTTCAGGAATTATTGTCGTACCTCCATATTCTTCTCAGTCTGTTATCATATTGTTCAAGTCATGTTTAACATTTATTACAAGAGGTCAAAACGCATATTTCATGAAGACAGTTACAGGATCTGAATTTGCTTTATTGCGTACTTATATTTTTTGGTTTGCTTTTCACAGTATACCTTGACCAACTTCAAACAGTCACATCAACGAGTTGTAGCTGAAGTGTAAAATTAGTCTTAGACCTATACACACACTACAAGCAATCATATTACACAGCGTACGTGGAAACTTGTTTGAGAAGTTACTATCGTTCATGACATTTTATTAGCAACTTTCACAGATAAGTGAATGTTTCTCTTAAAATTAAATAGCTACCACAGAAAGGCAAAGATTATATGCGTCCACATTAGTTTGACTGACAGGGGTAAACACCAACTATAGCTAAAACCTTGGAAACGGGTTATTAAAGAACCTTTCGAGCTGTTCTATCCATGAGGTTAGTAGTTTTATTGACCGTACTCTTAATGGTATTGTTTGCAACACTCAAAAATAGCACGAACTGACATCAATTCTATCTTTCCAATGCTTCAAACTTATGATCACCACCGATAACACCATGGAGGTAAGAATAATACGGAGGGGCTTCTAAAGAAACGTTTCATGTTAAATCTGTCTGGTATCTTTAACCTTGTATAGATTGGCTTGTCGCTAGTTTTAGAAAGGATAAAGGAAAAAGGCGAAGCGTCATTGTTACGATGCGATTCCACCCGTCCGGAAACATCGTTTCAGTTTTTCTCAAATTCTGAAATTTCCCGGCAGATTTTCCAAAAAATTTCTTTCATACAAACCTTGACCTGAGAGTTACGAAGAGAACAAAGAAAAGATCAGCCAAATCGGTGGAGCCATTCTCAAGTGATGGGCTTTCATACACGCGACAATTCATTTTGATTAATATAGTTTAATCGATGTGTGTCAGTTGTATACAGGGTGGTCCATTGATAGTGACCGGGCCAAATGTCTCACGAAATAAGCATTAAACGAAAAAACTACAAAGAACAAAACTTTTCTAGCTTGAAGGGGGAAAACAGATGGCGCTGTGGTTCGTCCGCTATATGGCGCTGCCACAGGTCAAACGGATATCGACTGCATTTTTTTTTAAATAGATATCCCCACTTTTATTAATATTCGTCTAGTACGAAAATAACTATGAATTTTTTTTATTTGGTACACTTTTTTTCGCTTTGTGATAGATGGCGCTGTAATATTTACAAACGTGTAAGTACGTGGTATCGCGTAACATTTCGCCAGTTCGGACGGTATTTGCTTCGTGGTACATTACTCGTATTAAATTGGATCGTTTACCAATTGCAGAAAAGGTCGATATGGTGTTCATGTATGGCTATTGTGATCAAAATGCCCAACGGGCCTGTGCTATGTATGTTGATCGTTACCCTGGAAGACATCATCCAAGTGTCTGGACCATTCGTCGGATAGTTAAATTATTTAGAGAGACAGGAAGTGTTCAGCCAGAAGTGAAACGTCAACCACGACCTGCAACAAATAATGATGCCCAAGTAAATGTTTTTGCTCCAGTTGCGGCTTACCCGCACATCAGTAGCAGACAAATTGATCGAGAATCGGGAATCTTCGGTTTGAGATTTCTACATCGACATAAATTTCACCCTTACCAGATTTCTATGCACCAGGATTTGCATGGCGAAGACTTTGAACGTCTTGTGCAGTTTTGCCACTGGGCACAAAATCAATTACGGGACGATAACAGATTTTTTTCATGCGTTCTGTTTAGTGTCGAAGCGTCATTCACAGAGGTAACGTAAACCAGCATAAAAAAATGTTCAAATGTCTATAAATCTATCGGACCAAACTGCGTGGTCATCAGTCCGTAGCTTACAAACTACTTTAAACTAACCTAAGGACAAACACACACACCCATGCCCCAGGGAGGACTCGAACCTCCACGGAGAGCAACCGCGCGCTCCGCAGCGAGGTGCTTTAGACCGCTCGGCTACTCCACCGCGGCGAAAACCGGCATAATATGCACTATTGGGCAACGGAAAAACCACGATGTCTGCGACAAGTGGAACATCAGCGACCTTGGCGAGTAAATGTATGGTGCGGCATTATGGGAGGAAGGATAATTGGCCCCTATTTTATCGATGGCAGTCTAAATGGTGCAATGTATGCTGATTTTTTACGTAATGTTCTACCGATTTTACTACCAGATATTTCACTGCATGTCAGAATGGCGACGTACTTTCAACTTGATGGATGTCCGGCAGATGGTTCGCGTGCTGATGAAGCGGTCTTAAATGGAATATTTAATGACAGGTGGATTGGTCGTAGAAGCACCATACCATGACCGGCACGTTCATCAGATCTTATATCCCAGGATTTTTTTTTTTCCGTGGGGAATACTGAAGAGTATTTGCTATTGTGATTAACCTACAACGCCTGAAAACATGCGTCAGCGCATTGTCAATGCACGTAAGAACATTACTTAAGGCGAACTACTCGTTGTTGAGAGGATTTCGTTACGCGTATTGCACTGAAGTTGAAGAACATCATTTTGAGCCTTTATTGAAGTCATTAGGTAATTACAGGTAATCACGCAGTAACAGCATGCGTTCTCATAATGTATGGTAATTTCAGAAAAGTACATGTATGTCATTGAAAAAACGGAAATATAGTTCAACCAACCTTCTGTGTTTTAATTAAAAAAAAAAAAAAAAAAAAAAAAAAAAAAAAAAACCTACCTGTTACACACTGTTTGTCTAAAATTGTGGGCAATATGTTTGTGAATATTAAAACGCCATCTATCACAAAGCGACTAATGTGTTCCAAATAAAACAGTCGTATTTATTTACGTACTAGACGAATATGTAATTCCACCGGAAAGATGTGGGTGCTATTACAATCAAGACTGGAAACGAGTGCTGTTTACTGTACAAGTAAAACAGTGGCGATTATACGGGGAGGGTGTTCTCCATTAGATTTGCGCATAATATTTCACGATCGGGAGCGCTCCCTTTAATTCGCGGCTCTGCCGCAAACTAGTTCGTTCTTTTAGTTCGTCCGCTCCCTGTGACGGCTGAGCGACTTGATTTGCGCATGCAGGTGAAGGGAGAAGTTCCCCCACCTAGCTGCTTCATGCGCTTGCTGCTTGAGCCGCTAACGATATCACGCAAACCAAAAGAAACTGTTTGTGGATAATTTCTCGCGTTTAAGTTTAGAGTTATCTCTATGTCTTGGCGTTGTGGAATTTATTTGTCAGATATTGCAGAGTGCAGAATACTTCAAAGCAGAAATTTTGTAGCATTGAACTATGTAATCTAGCAGGCAGACGCTAATCTCGAAATGACTGTCATCAGCAGAATGCAAACACGTGATTTTTAATTCTGTTCGCGACCTATCACGTCTATTTTAGTTCGCGACCTATCATGCATCTTTTAGTTCGCGACCTATCGCGCATATTTTAGTTCGCGACCGGTAGCTCAGTGGAAGAGTGCCAGACTACAAACCCAAAGGTCGCGGGCTCGATCCCCGCCATGTCCTAGGATTTTTATGTCACGTTCCACTTCTTTCACCTCTGGCAGTATTTCTCATTTGAAAAAAAAAAAAAGAGTAGCACCGTGGTTCGGAACCCACGTTAAACTGTAGGTCCCCCTATAACTGGCTGGGTAAGTCAGTTCGAAGGTCGGAGGAAGGCAACGGCGTACCACCTCCAAACAGGACCATGCCTAGTAAAGCACTGTGGTGTTCAAACCAATCTTCGGATTGTTGACTGCTTTACCTTTAGCTCTCCTTTTAGTTAGCAGCTCGGTCGCGAAGTAGGTCGCTGTTTTTAGTTCAACCATTTGTTTTGGCTTTTGCTACCGCTGCTAAAACTACAGCTGAGCTGCATCTCGGCTCGAAATGACGGCAACTGGCAGAAGGGAATCACGCGATTCTACGCGCTCTCGCGTCCTCTCGCTGTTCCCCGTCAGTCTTCGGGAAAGGGTCGGGCGAACTAAGTGGCGAGGGATCTGCGAACTAGTTCGCGTAGTTCGTCTGTGGGAGCGCTCTTCCGAACTAGTTCGTTCGCGAACTACACAAGACTATTCTCTAGCGGACCTCTCCTCGCTGTGAACACGCTGCAGGAGAAGGTAGCAGGCGGTAGCGGCAGACGCGCTGCTCCCGAGGCGTCAGGCCGGGACGGCCGCGGCGGGCGTTTCGTAACCCGGCGGCCGCCCCGCGCGCTTTCACTCCCGCCGCTGCAGGCTGCAGTGAAACTGATGCCACCGGCCACATGCCTGCCCACTGCAACGCACCCTACTAACCCAACAGGCACACGCAACGTCTGCTTCTCTGGATTACGCCGGTAATACATTATCAAATTATTTGTCAAAGAATTGGACAAAGAAAAATTGGACGTAGTGTAATGGGAACATCGTTCAATATTTCATCCAATCTAAGGCCTCGGCCTAGATTTGATCAAAGAAATCGCTTGTCTTCTGTTTCCTGCAGTGAGAAATGTGACCGCTTGGAGTGCTAGTAGTATACAGCTTCCTTGCCACTACAGTTGTTTTATTTGGAGGTTAAATACCTGACATTACTTTCACATAACGTTCGTATTCGTAAACATGGCTACTAGTGAAATGTTTGTGTAGTGTTTTCTAGCAACAACAAAATTTAAAAAATCAGATGGAGCGTTGTATAACAGGTGACAAGGCCAATTCACACTGTCTGTCACGTCAATTCGCGTAGCCCAAAACCCTGCGGCAAAAGTGAGGTTGAGTTACAATCTGTGATGTAAAAAAGTCATTACATACTTTTGGAATTGAAGAAGTAATACCCCTAAATCTTAATACGGCCGAAGCAGATTTTAGAATGTATAATTTTGGTAACGTGGTGTGCTAAGTTGTGGGAAATGAAACAACTTTCAAAACATCGACATCTGTTTGCAAGCGAATCTATGTACATATGAATACGTCAGCCAATTTTTGTAAGGAAATAAATAGAGCCTATTTACTTTATCAGCAATGTTTCCCCCCTTACATTGTTAATAACGTCATAAACAATTTAGATTATCCTCTTTGTCACTGCTCACATTTTCCATTTAAAACGTTATTTAATGAAACTTGCTTTATCAACTTTACAATCTTATTCGTATACACTGTTTGAGTCAGCCTTTTTCTTACACTATTGCAAACTGTGAAGAATGAAGAGCGACAAAATAATTAGCAGTGAACAGCCTGGCTGTTCTGCCGAAGGCATAAAAAAGGAAAATCCTCCCGGTCCGGTAAAAAATTTTATTTACCTCGCTCTGACACCCACGGTTTCATCCAAGTGCATTTCCTTATGTTTTTTCCTTCCTTCTCTCCTAAATGCAGACACAACGCAACTGTAGTATAAACAATAGCTGACCATTACACCGCCATTTTGAAGCAAATTTGACAAAATATTGGATGATAGTGTAATACCTCCTTTTGCGTTTCATCCAATTTCTTTGTCAAAAAATATGACCAATATTTCATCCAATTTTTTCGTCCAATTCTTTGTCCAATAATTTGAGAGTGTAATACCGGCCACTCAAATTAGTGGACAGAGAATTGGACGAAAAAATTGAATGAAATATTGATCATATTTTTTTTTGACAAAGTAATTTGATGAAACGCAAAAGGGGGTATTACACTATCTCTATACATAAAAGGAAGTGTCCCGATTGACTGACTGACTGAGTGACTCATCATCGCCCAGCCCAAACCACTGAAGATAGAAACTTGAAATTTGTGGACGGTGTTGATCTTACTCTGTACGCGTCATTTCTACATCTACATGGGATACTCTGCAAATCACATTTAAGTGCCTGGCAGAGGGTTTATCGAACCACAATTATACTATTTATCCCCCATGCCATTCTCGAATATATCTGATTTTTCGTATTTTATTCTGATGATCTTTTCTACCTATGTAAGTGCCACTCAACAATATATTTTCGCATTCGGAGGACAATGTTGGCGATTGCAGTTTCGTAAGTAGCCCACACCGCAGCGATAAGCGCCGTTGTTTTAATTCAAATGTTCAAATGTCTTTAAATCTATCGGACAAAACTGCGTGGTCATCAGTCCGTAGCTTACAAACTACTTAAACCTAGGTAAACTAACCTAAGGACAACACACACACACACACACACACACCCATGCCCCAGGGAGGACTTGAACCTCCGACGGCGAGCAACCGCGGTCTCCGCAGCGAGGCGCCTTAGACCGCTCGGCTACTCCACCGCGGCGTTGCTTTAATGATTCGCATCTGAATATGCTGATCTGATACCACATCTGATTTTAATTCTGTTACTTCACAATCATAGTCGTAAATAGTCGTAAAATTCTGGAACTTTTTGATTTTCATGCGCGAATTTCTTCATTTCCGTATAGGCGGGAACAGGGAATTGTCTCCAGAAGCACTGATCGAATGACACTTGAAACTGATAATTTTTGCCCCAGGCAAGAATTTGTGGCTGATTGGACAACTGCTACTTCGAAATCCACCACGACATATTCCATACTGTCACGTTGGTAATGTGTCAAATTTTAATCAGTCTGACAGACGCCTAATCGAAGTGCCTGGCAGAGGGTTCATCGATCCACCGTTAAACTATTTATCTCCCATTCCATTCTCGAATAGCGCGCGGGAAGAAAGAACACCTGAATCTCTCTGTTCGAGCTCTGATTTCTCGTATTTCATTCTGATGATCAACAATATATTTTCGCATTCGGAGGAGAATGTTGGCGATTGGAGTTTCGTAAGTAGCCCACGCCGCAGCGATAAGCGCCGTTGTTGTAATGATTCTCATCCCAGATCCTGTATCATTTCCGTAACGCTGTCTCCCCTCTATCGTGACAATACGAAACGAGCTGCCCTTCTTTGGACTCTTTCGATGTCCTCCGTCGAACCCACCTGATAAGGATCCCACACAGGGCTGCAATACTCCAAAACTGGACGGACAAGCGCAGTGTATGCAGTTTCTTTAGTAGTTCTGTCGCATCTTTTAAGGGTTCTGCCAATAAAACGCACTCTCTGGTTCGCCTTTCCCACGATTTAAGAAGCGATTTTTCGATATTCCGTCCGTAAGGGGGTCAAATAGGGGATGAAACGTTTTTTGAAAATACGTTGCTGTTTAGGCAATTTTAAAGATAGAATTACAAAATTTCGGGTTTTAATTCAGGGTTCGAATTTAAAAGACACGTGTTTCGGCATTTTTTTTTTAATTCGACAAAGAAGGGGGTGAAATAGGTGACGCGAAAAATTTATTTTCAAAAATATGTTGCTGTTAACTCAAATTTTAAGATACAACTACGAAACTTCGGATATGGAATCTTGGTCAGGATTAAAAATCCATGAGTTTTAGTATTTTTGACAATTCAACAAGTAAGAGGGTAAAATAGAGGATCAAAAGTTCTTTTTGAAAACATGTTGCTACTGATATAATTTTGAAGCTAGAGCTGCAAAAATTGATACTTGTATAGTAGGTTAGACGTTAAAAAATACGTGTTTCGGTATTTTTAGAAATTCAACCAACAAAGGGGTTAAATTGGAGAGGGGGGTTTTACGAAAATATGTTGCTATTTAGGCAATTTTGCAGTTAGAACTACAAATTTTCTGATTTGGATTCGGGGTTCGAATTTAATAGACACGTGTTTCGGCATTTTTTGAAATTCAACCAATAAGGGGGTAAAATAGAGGACGCAAAAAATTGATTTTCAAAAACATCGTGCGGTTAACACAAATTTCAAGCTATAACTACGAAACTTGAGATATGGATTCTTCATCAGGATTAAAAAGAAACAACTGGTGCAGACCAACCAGCCTACGCATGCGAAGCAGCGGGGGTTCAGCTAGTCATCCAATATTTCGTCAAATTTGCTTCAAAATGGCGGTGTAATGCTCAGCTGTTGTTTATACTACAGTTGCGTCGTGCCTGCATTTAGAAGAGAAGGAGGGAAAAAAGAAAAGGAAACACACTTGGATGAAACTGTGGGAGTCAGAACGAGATAAATAAAATTTGTTACGGGATCGAGAGGATATATATTTTTTTTATTTTTTTTTATTTTTATTTTTTTTTTATGCCGTCGGCAGAACAGCCAGGCCGTTCACTGCTAATTACTTTGTCGCACTTCGTCCTTCGCAGTTAGCACAAAAAGGCTGACTCAAACAGTATATACGACTAAGATTGTTAAGTTGATAAACCAAGTTTCGTTAAATAACGTTTTAAATGGAAAATGTGAGCACTGACAAAGAGGATAATCTAAATTGTTTATGACGTTATTAACAATGTAATGGGGAAAAATTGCTGATTAAGTAAATAGGCTCTATTTACTTCCTCACAAAAATTGGCTGACGTATTTATATGTACATAGATTCGCTTGCAACCAGATGTCGATGTTTAGAAAGTTGTTTCACTTCCCAGCACTTAGCACACCAATTCACTAAAATCATACATTCTAAAATCTGTTTCGGCCGTAAATAAGATTTAGGGGTATTACTTCTTCAATTCTGATAGTATATAATGACTTTTTTACATCACGGATTGTAACTAAACGTTTTGCCGCAGGTTATTGGGCTACGCGAATTGACGTGACGGACAGTGAATTGGCCTTGTCGCCTGTTATACAACGCTCCATCTGATTTTTTAAATTTTCTTGTTGCTAGAAAACACTACACAAACATTCCACTACTAGCCATGTTTACGAATACGAACGTTATGTCCAAGTAATGTCAGATATTTAACCTCCAAATAAAACAAAGGAAGCTGTATACTACTAGCGCTCCAAGCGGTCACATTTCTCACTGCAGGGAACAGAAGACGAGCGATTTCTTTGATCAAATCTAGGCCGAGGCCTTAGATTTGATGAAATATTGGACGACGTTCCCATTACACTCGTCCAATTTTTCTTTATCCAATTCTTTGACAAATAATTTGATAGTGTAATACTGGCCTTATCATACAGCCCGTCACTCTGCTATACCTTGTCTGTCGAAAAATATCGCTGAATGGTGTCGCATCTGGACGACAACTTGGTGCATGTGTCCGTGCATGAGCATGAGCCTGCAAACTAGTCTTGTGTAGTTCGCGAACTACGCGAACTAGTTCACAGATCCCTCGCCTCTTAGTTCGTCCGCTCATTTTCCGAAGACTGACGGGGAACAGCGAGAAGACGCGAGAGCGCGCAGAATCGCGTGATTCCCTTCTGCCAGTTAGCTCCATTTACAGCTGAGGAGCAGCTCAGCTGTAGTTTCGTAGACATTACCCAAAAATATGGGTAATAGCACACGTTTGGGCAACACTGATCATTATAAAAGAAACTGTCATAACAAAAGCAAGAACTCTTTTAGTAGCGGTAGCAAAAGAAAAAAATAGAGGACGAACTAAAAAGAGCGATCTACTTGGCGATCGAGCTGGGAACTAAAAGGAGAGCTACCGGTGGCGAACTAAAATATGCGCGATCGGTCGCGAACTAAAATGTGCGCTATCGGTCGCGAACTAAAATGTGCTCTATCGGTCGTGAACTAAAATATGCGCGATCGGTCGCGAACTAAAATATGCGCGATCGGTCGCGAACTAAAATGTGCGCTATCGGTCGCGAACTAAAATGTGCTCTATCGGTCGTGAACTAAAATATGCGCGATCGGTCGCGAACTAAAATATGCGCGATCGGTCGCGAACTAAAATGTGCGCGATCGGTCGCGAACTAAAATGTGCCGATCGTCGCCAACTAAAATATCTGCAATAGGTCGCGAACTAAAACATGCGTTACCGGTCGCCAACTATTATGCCAAACGTATCTCGCTTCTGAGGTCGTTAGATTCTTTTCCGAAGACCCACGCGCAATAGAAAGAGGGCGCGCAGCAGAATTAAAAATCACATGTTTGCCTTCTGCTGATGAGAGCCATTTCGAGTTTAGCGTCTGCCTCCTAGATTACATAGTTCAGTGCTACAAAATTTCTGCTTTCAAGTATTCTGCACTCTGCAATATCTGACTAATAAATTCCATAATGCCAAGATATAGAGATAACTCTAATCTTAAACGCGAGAAATTATCCACAAACTGTTTCTTTTAGTTTGCGTGATATCGTTAACGGCTCAAGCAGCAAGCGCATGAAGCAGCTTGGTGTGGGGGGGGGGGGACTTCTCCCACCACCTACACGCGCAGAACACGCCGCTCAGCCGTCGCTGGGAGTGGGCGAACTAAAAGAACGAACTAAAGTGAGTGCTCCCGATCGCGAACTATTATGCGCAAGTCTAGTAGTATGGATCGAGAGGGGGAAAAAATGGACGGAGCGTAACATTCAGCTACCTGAGGGGAATCAGCGAAGTTTCAATGCTGCTCATTGCAACGTCATTGAAACTGCCAGTGGTCACGAAGGCAGCGCAATGGCCCACAAAAGGACGTACAAAGCAGTCTGGTGTATGATTGGGCAGCGGAGAGCTGTGAAGGCGATTAACAGCGCAAGCCCGCCGGTGATCGGCCAGCCAATCGAGTAACAGTGGAGCGCTGTTATGCGGCGTAGCTGTAGATTCAAACCCCGAGTGAACGCGACTCGGAAACGGACGTGCGTCACAGGACACACGGAAATAGCCTGAAGTGGCTCACATTCATGACGTCACCGCGATGTGACAATACACCTGCAGCGCTAACAAGCTCGCTGCCCTCAACACAGCAGTCGCACAGTAATCTACTCCTCTGATCAACAATACTGTTGCCGACGGTGAAACTAGAAATTAAGCAGCAACGTCTAAATGTTCAAATGTTTGTAAATCTATCGGACTCAACTGTTTGCTTATTAGTCCGTAGCTTACAAGATATTTAAACCAAGGAAACTAACCTAGGACAACACAAACACCCATTTCCGAGGGGGGACTCTAAATTCCGTCGGCGAACGGCCACGCGCACCGCAGCACGGCGCCCCAGTGCGCACGGCTAATCCGCCGCGGTAACAGCAACTTCAGCCGAGTACTACAGTAAAGTTCTTCTTTCACTTACATGTAACATTTTGCGACGCCACGGCACATTATCTGCCCACTCTTATGCACAACAATTACTGCAAATGTATAGCGACTACCATACGGAATAATAACAAAACACTCAACGTGTTTGAATCAATAGTTCGAAAAGTGGTTCGATGCATGTTTCCACGCAAGTCTACGTCGGCTTGTATGCAGAAATGATGTGCTCTACATCCAACATAATCTACGTTCTTCCCTTCAGTTTTTATCGTAAAATTCCGCCATTACCAAAGTAATTAAGATTGATGTCACAGGATGATTCTTATCTCACAATTAGTCGCGTTATAAGGCCCTTTTGTCCCCTATTCAAATCATGATCACTTTATTACTTAATCGGGACAACAATTCTCCCATAGCTCAATATGTCTATAGAGAGCATTCATTTCATGCACGTACCTTTTATGTTCCATATAAGGTTCCACTTCGAACAAACACTTTCAGAGAAGGACTTGTTAATTAACTTCATCCGAGGTTAAGGAACTTCTCTTTTTCATTAAAACCTTTCTTCTTTTGACAGATCTTCACTTTATATCCTGTTTAGTTGTGCCGTCGTTAATAATTTTCCCTGCCCTGTTTGAAACCTGTCTACGACTGTCAGTTTTTTTCGCTGATGTAATTACCTTAGCACCGTCTAGCTTACGGAGGCTGCATTCCATTGCCCCTATTTTTTTCTTAAGTCCATTGCCGTCTCTGATACAATTACGAAGGGTCAGTGATTATTTTTCTACATGAACATTATTTTTGTTTCCTTTAATCAGCCTACCTGCTGGACGTACATATTTAATGACATACTACAGTACACGACGCCTCACTCCCTTCTTACTTCATGCTTGCTTTTCATGTTCTAAGTCTATAAGAACAGAAATGTGGTTTGGTAACGAGATACCGAAACACTCTTGGCTGGCCGCAGTGGCCGAACGGTCTACGGCGCGCCAGTCACAGTCTGCACGGCCGCTACGGTCGGGATTTCGAATCCCCCCTCGGCCATGGAAGTTTGTGTCGTCTTTAGTATAAGGTAGTTCATAAGTAGTTTATAAGTTTAGGGACTGATGACCCCGCAGTTAAGTCCCTTAAGCTTAACAAACATTTGAACATTTTGAGTCTCATGCGAGGACCCCAAGCTGCTCAGGACGTGCGCTAGCCGGGAATTTCGCGTATTTCAAGTAACTTCGCTTCGCAATATCTCCGGATTTAATTGGCGTATTGCGATGGCATTGTTTAGGTGATTTGTCATGCTATACATTGCTGATAAAATAATATAGGGTGTCCATTTAAAAACAATTGGTTCAAAAGTTCAAATGTTTGTAAATCTATCGGACCAAACTGCGTGGTCATCAGTCCGTAGCTTACAAACTACTTAAACCTAGGTAAACTAACCTAAGGACAAACACACACACCCATGCCCCAGGGAGGATTCGAACCTCCACGGCGAGCAACCGCGCGCTCCGCAGCGATACGCTTTAGACCGCTCGGCTACTCCACCGCGGCTAAAAACAATTGGGTTTGTGTTAAAAACAATTGCGCTTTCGTTTTTAGAATGTTTCAAAATATTTACATTCATGAGTTCCTGCCTTACATTCATACAGGTGAAAGTCGTTTTACAATACATGTTGCTGCTCCAGAGATATTTTGGGTGGTCAAGATAAATGGTACACCCTGTATATAGTATACAGTGATGGCGAAAATCTTTATTTTCATTAGGTTTCATATGTACTGGGAGGAACATGTTATAGCATGTCCGCCGAGAGCAGTATAACCTACCGAAACGCAAATTCTTAATTAAAAAGAATTAGCTATCTTGGCTGTTGTTTTATGTAGTAAGTTACACAGTAATCTAATTTCCATTTGCTCATATTAGCTACAAAGTTCCAACTATTACTGAGGACTACATAAAAGCGTCTCTTCTTGTCGAGTGAGAGGGATCACAGGCATTACAATGTTAGGCAGAGAACCTACATATTCATATTGCTAGCAACGAAAATACTTTTCACGTGTTTTTTGTGAAATACAACAAGCTTTTGTGAAAAATTTGTTGTTTATTATTCAGCGACTTCACTTAATTTTTTACTGTCAAATTCAAGATAATTGCGGTCATATCGAAGGAACGAAATAGTTCGAAACGTATATTCTTTACATATAGACCGATTTACATAATTTTTTTTATAAATACAGTCATCGATACCCAACTGCACTGAAGGAGCCATAGTATATAGTGACATATGATTTATCCAAGTATACATGCTGTGCGACGATTAATACAGTATCTTCTCAACTTTGTTCCTATCCCTCGACGGAAATTATAAAAATATGAGCCCAGTATATATGGCAGCAAATCGTCTAAAATCCTTGCACGCTCCCTCTTGCAATTAGTAACAAAGCACATTTCGCGGTTACGGCGCTGCGAAGCAAAATCAGTTTGGTAAACTAACGACCGGAGAAGTTTGAAGAGTAAAACGGCGGTACTGGCAGAAAGCGAACCCGGATAACTCAGACGGTTAGGCCGTAGAGCGCGAAAGGCGAAGGTGGCAGTCAGTCACGAGTACGGTTCCTTCAGCAAGTTTCAAAATAGCGCGCACTCCGCAGCGGAGTGAAAGATTCATCCCGGGCGGAGAACATCTCCCGCGACGTGACGGGTACCTGCTGAATATTAATACAGTGCAAAGTTTGCCGAGTGCGGCGCTGCAGTCGGATTGCGAGGGGAAATCCCCTCGGCCGAGGGAGCGCCTGGCTGCCTGGCGGAGCGCATTAAATAACACCGCAGCGGGGGCTCATAGCCCTCCCCACTGCACACTCACTAATCTGACAAACCGTCCAGATACATCGCAACCGCTGTTACTTTGCACGGCTCCAGATGATCAAAGCATCTCAAGAACGGGAGTCTTATCATTGGAGTAGTGCCGATAGTAGTTTTCATCAAAAGTCGTCTACTGTGGTCAGTTACACTACAGCAGTGTTTTTAAACCTTTTTTTGAATACACGACCCCCTTCCAACTAAAAATATTCTTGCGACCCCAACCCTCTCCCCGAACCATAACACAAATTCCCCGAACCATAACACAAATATATGTGTAATTTCAAAGGCAAATAATTTAATTCTCATCTGTTGATACAACTTTCTTGTAAAAAAGAACTATACAATGTTGTACTTTATATGATAATTATTTTGTCTAGTAAGCTCAACCACAGAAATCGTTTAAAAACACTAAAATATGACGCGTTTCAAAGCTTCAAGCTCTCATCATCAGATAATCTGTACAAGAATCAAGAGACAATAAAAATCTAAGACATAATAAAAGAAAACGTGGTTACTTCCCTTGTACCCAAGTTTTCTTTTATTAGTTGTAGATTTTTATTGTCTCATGTTTTAAGATTCTTGTACAGATTATCTGATGATTAGGGCTCGACCCTTGAAACGCGTCATATTTTAGTGTTTTTGCACGATTCCTGTGGTTAAGCCTACTTGACAAAATAATTAATACATCCGCGACCTCGCATCCATTATGGATATAATTAAGTTTATATGATAATTTTAGACCTTTTTTTTTAATGGAACGCATCCTATTATTATATGAATTCCGACAGAAAAATATATGTTGCATAACGAGGTTTCGCACTGCAGGTATAGCTCACAAGCGAACTATGCTCGTTGAGCAAGGTACCACTGCAGTCAATCTGTAAACAATCGAATTTTTCAAAATTCCTTACTGTATCTTGTAAATTTACCTCTCGTCTGGTACCTGAAACCGGTTTTCAGGCCTTTCGCTTATTAATTGTATTTATTATAAAACTGTTCTATTCAACTGAGAATTGATTATCAACAACGAATCGCTATTTTTAATATAAAATTCATTTCACTTTTCTTTGGCACATATTTTTACATTGGGGAACACCTGGTAATCAGGTTGTTTTACGGTGCGACTACTTCCTGTTGTGAGAGCGACTGGGAGTCGCAGAACAATGTCAGCAATGAATAGGAAATAATGGAGATTTTTTTATTATAATTTTATAAGGGGTAGTAAGCTCCAGACTGAACGCTGAAAGACGTAATCAGTGTTAAATGATGATGATGACGATGATGAAGAATGCTCTTGTCCCTGCTCACAACAAATAAACCAAAGTGGTCTGCGATCAAAAAAATGTTTGGGGTGCTTGTTTGGAGAGTGTGGAATGTAAATTGTGGAATAGAGAAAATTCTTGCATAATTTAAGGTTGAAGATTTGTAATTTATAACACACGTGACATTCTTATGTTTTGTACGGCATACGCTGAATAAATATTTACATCTATCTGATATTATATCTGGAGTTTCGTGATAATGCCAACACAGCTACTGAAGGCTTATGGGCTTGTTGGTATTTCTGTTAAGAGTGAGTACCAGTACTTTTGTTTCGATAGCTATGGTACCGGTAACTATACTACGTAATCGTTAATGTGAGCATATCGACATAGAATGTGTCGAATGAATGGGGGGAAAAATAATAATCTTTCACTATATGTTTAATGAAATTTAAACTGTTCGAAGTATCTATGCAATCAACAGGAAATTCAGATACTGTTAAATAAACTGTAGGCTTTAAAAACACTTATTGTAAATCAAAGGCTTTGTGTTAACAAAGAGCTTGTAGTAATGTTGTTGCTGGTGGCTTTGAGGGGACTAAATAGCTAATAGTAATGTATTATAATAATGTGTAATAAATTCATAAAACGAATTACAGCAAGACACTGCATCTTATCACATCACTGCGCTACTTTATTTTCGATCCTGTAATCGGGCGTGATGTAAATCACACTGCAACAATCACCCTTCGCTTACCTATCGACCAATACTATCTCCAGATGCACCGCATTAATGGGTCATCGTGTCCACACAAACGGATAACATCGCGGCTACCACATGCCGTGATACACCTTAGCAAAACTAACAAATACGGAGGTGCCAGTAGAACTTTTGAGCTGGTCACTACGTTGGTGAGGTGCGTGGAGGGGCCCCATTGTTTTAGAAAAGGGCAGAGTGGCTTATCGCTGCGGCGTGGGCTGCTTACGAAACTACAATCGCCAACATTCTCCTCCGAATGCGAAAATACACTGTTGACTCCCACTTACATAGGTAGAAATGATCATCAGAATAAAATACGAGAAATCAGAGCCCGAACGGAGAGATTCAGGTGTTCATTCTTCCCGCGTGCTATTCGAGAATAGAATCTACATCTACATAGATACTCTGCAAATCACATTTAAGTACCTGGCAGAGGGTTCATTAACCACTTTCATAACTTTTCTCTACCGTTCCATTCTCTAATAGCGCGCGGGAAGAAAGAACACCTAAATCGTTCCTTTTTCGATCTGATTTCTCTTATTTTATTGGGATTGTCATGTCTCCCTAAGTAGGTGGGTGCCAGCAAAATATTTTCACATTCATAAGTAAAAGTCGGTGATCGAAACTTCGCAAACAGATCAAGCCGCAATGAATAACGTCTTTCTTTTAATGATTTCCACCCCAATTCGTGCAACATTCCCGTGACGCTTTCCCCCCCGTAACGTGATAAAACAAAACGAGCTGCCCTTCTCTGAACGTTCTCAATATCTTCCGTCAGTCCAACCTGGTGAGGGTCCCACAAGGGGCAACAGTACTCCAGGAAAGGACGCACAAGTGTGATGTAGGCAGTCTCTTTGGTGGAGCTAGTGCATCTTCGAAGCGTTCTGCCAATGAAACGTAACCTTTGATTCGCCTTCCCCACAATATTTTCTATGTGTTCTCTCCAGTCAAAGTTGTTCGTAATTGTAACTCCTAGGTATTTGGTAGAATTTACGACCTTAAGGTTTGACTGATTTATCGCGTAATTGAAGTTCAGTGGATTTCTTTTAGTGGTCATGTCTATTACTTCACACTTTTCTTTATTTAGTGTCAATTGCCAATTTTCGCACCAAGTAGAAATTTTGTCTAAATCGCTTGCAGTTGCTTTTGATCCCCTGTTGACTTCACTAACCGATAAACGACAGCATCATCCGCGAACAGTCTAAGGGAGCTATTTAGATTGTCTCCTAAATCGTTTATAAACACGAGGAAGAGTAGGGGACCTACAACGCTTCCCTTCCCTGAATGGGAGATAAAATAGTATAACGGTGGTTCGATGAACCCTCTGCCAGGCGCTTAAATGTGATTTGCAGAGTATCCCATGTAGATGTAGAAGAGCCAGACTGTGATTCCGAAAGTCGTGGGTTCGATTCTAGGATTTCTATCTGTCACTTTTCACTCCATTCACCTCTGGCAATGCGTTTGATGTAAAAAATGCCGAACTGCGCCGTGGTTGTGTATCTGTGTTAAACTGTAGGTCCTCGTATAACTACTTGGGTAAGTCGGTGCAAAGGTCGGAGGAAGGTAAACCACCTGCAAACGGGACCATGCCTGGTAAAGCACTGTAGTGTTCCAAGAAATCTTTCGATTGCTGAAAGCTTTACCTAAATAGGGTGTTACGAGCTACAGCGTGACAGTCATGTACTGTACATACAAGCGAGCAAATAATTTACCGCCGGCCGCGGTGACCTAGCGGACTGCGGCGCGCCAGTCAAGGTCTGCACGGCCACTACGGTCGGGGGTTCGAATCCCCCCTCGGGCATGGATATTTGTGCCGTCCTTCGTAGTAGCTAGTTGATAAGTAGTTTGTAAGTTTAGGGACTGATGACTGCGTAGTTAAGTCCCGTAAGTTCTACAAACATTTGAAGATTTGAAATAATTTACCACGTAAATGACAACTTGCGATATTACCGGTACAGAGAGTCCTGTTTCGGTATAATAGAAGTATCGGTAGAGTTTCAGTTATTGGTAAAATAGAAAGAGTCTGGTACTGGTACGTCCGTAGCGATGCCTGTGGCTTTGCTGGGAGCATGGAGCAGTGGGAGCCGTGAGAGAAGAGGCAGGCAGGCACGTGGGAGAGGCGGATCGAGTTAAGGGGACAGCGGCCGAGTCCCGTTACCAGGGCAACGGTCAGCGACCCCGCGGCGCCCCAACCACCGCCTCTGCCGCTGCCTCCTCAAGCCCTGGCTGCGCCCATCACAACTGGCTGACACCCGCCCACTGCCGGAAACAATTGTCTTGTTGTTGTTATGGTCTTCAGTCCGGAGACTGGTTTGATGCAGCTCTCCACCCTACTCTATCCTGAGCAAGCCTTTTCATCTCCTCATAAGAACGACAACCCACATCCACTTGAATCTGCTTACTATACGTGTCTCTTGGTCTCCCTCTGCGATTTTTACCCCACACACTTCCCTCCAACGCTAAATTCACAATGTCTTACCAGAAGGAAACTCTCACTCTGCAGCGGAGTGCAGCGCAGTCGGTAGTGCGCTTGCCCGCGAAAGGCAAAGGTCCCAGGTTCGAGTCCCGGTTCCGGCACTCAATTTTAATCTGCCAGGAAGTTTCATATCAGCGCACACTCCGCTGCAGAGTGAGAGTTTCATTCTGGAAACATCCCTTAGGCTATGGCTAAGCCATGTCTCCACCATATCCTTTCTTCCAGGAGTGCTAGTCTTGCATGGTTCGCAGGAGAACTTCTGTGAAGTTTGGAAAGTAGGAGGCGAGGTACTGGCGGAAGTAAAGTTGTGAGGCGGCATCGTGAGTCGTGTAGGGATAGCACAGTCGGTAGTGCGCTTGCCCGCGAAAGGCAAAGGTCCCAGGTTCGAGTCCCGGTTCCGGCAAGCAATTTTAATCTGCCAGGAAGTTTCATATCAGCGCACACTCCGCTGCAGAGTGAGAGTTTCATTCTGGAAACATCCCTTAGGCTATGGCTAAGCCATGTCTCCACCATATCCTTTCTTCCAGGAGTGCTAGTCTTGCATGGTTCGCAGGAGAACTTCTATGAAGTTTGAAAAGTAGGAGGCGAGGTACTGGCGGAAGTAAAGTTGTGAAGTGGCATCGTGAGTCGTGCCGAGATAGCACAGTCGGTAGTGCGCTTGCCCGCGAAAGGCAAAGGTCCCAGGTTCGAGTCCCGGTTCCGGCACACAATTTTAATCTTCCAGGAAGTTTCAATTGTGTTACCAGATTCTCAACGCAGCAAGTGGCGAGGCCGAGGTAAAGCAGACTGCAACAATCACCAAGCAGGCGAGCTGAAAGAATACTGGCAGGTATTTCTTCGTCAACCTATGATATTGATGCAACTATTAAAGTTAAAAAAAAAAAACGCATTGCCTTTTTTTTTTACTCCCCACTTAAGGTTTTTCAGTAGTCTTATGATTTTTTGCAAATATTTCGGCCAAATATAATGTAAATAAAAAGAAATCATGGACGATACGATTACGAATTTACTATCGTGATAATATCTATGCACTCTACACGTAATATTCTCTCTGACAGTATTTCAACAATCAGCCAAGCTTTCAGCGCTGTAAATAAAATTCAAACATTTAATTTCAGTTTTCTCGGAAACAAAAATCCCACATCGTGAGATTTCAGTAACCAATTTCGAAGCACGTGCTCCGTGGCAGATGCACCGAGAAGTGGCCGTTCTAGCGTTTTGTCTGAGGACTTTCGTATTTCCGATAAAATTTCCGTGAGTCCGAACAATTCAGTAAGAAAGCTCGCCCAGGAAAACAGCCCACACAGTTGTAAAAAAATCCCATACAAATTGACAGTCGTCGAAGAATTGAAAAATAATGATCATGCTGAGAGACTGCATTATTGTCAATGGTTCAAAGATTTCGTTCAAAATGGAATGGGTAGCCTTAATGAAACGTTTTTCACTGATGAGGTATATGAACTAGCAAAATTCTCGTCTGTGGAGTTCTGGAAATCCACTGTGTATTCAGGAGGAACCATTTCATTGTGTGAAAATAGCAGTTTGGATTACAATTTCTACACGCCGGAATGCGGGTGCCATATTTTTCAACGAAATAAACGCACAACGATACTGCACTGATATTCTGTACCCCTTCATAGGAGAAATTGAGTTACGTGAACTAGTGAAAGGTTATTTTCAACAAGATAGTGCATCAGCGCATACAGCTTGCGTTTCATTGTCACTGCTCGCTGATGTTTTTGGTGATCGCGAAATTTCACAGGGACGATCGCCTGACCTAACACCTCCTGACTTTTCCTTCTGTGATGCAGCGAAAGCAACTGTCTATGAAAACCGTCCAAAATCCATCGAGGAATTGAAAACTGCATTATCAACTTTCACTGCTTCTGTTACAGAAAAAATGTTACAGCTTGTGTTTGGAAAAATGATTGTGTATTCAAGAACAGAGAAGAGACTTTCAACATTTAATGTAAAAAATTTGGAAGCAAAAATGAATATTCAATAAAGTGATATCTTGTATTTCACCGAGTTTCCTTTCGGATATTCACTACGGCATAGGGCATGCGCGACTAACAACCATACGGCACTGTGCAGAGACTATTTGAAGCAAGGAGGTTAGAATAGGGGACTGAAGCTGTTGTCGCCATATTGTGGAGCCAATAATTTTGTATTCATAAATCGCACGTTACATATCTGGAAGGTCTGAATTTGTTCACAGAAGTTTACTACATCAAACATGTAAGTAACAGAAATGACAGTTATTTAAATGTATTAAAGTTAATAGGGCAAGAACCAACAGTACTTTAATCTGAATAATATTTAGTTGACTCCACAAGACAGCGGACAGGCTTTAATCGACAGATAAGCTTTTCATAGTAGCGCCGTCTCTCCTTATTTAGTTTCAACAGAGTTGGTTTGAACACGGACGACCCAGGCAAGTCGCCGCGCAAGCGATAAGTCGCTCGACAGTACTTCGGCCGCCGGGAGCGCCCGCAGTCTCAGTACCTCTTTGGCTGCTTCGCGCGCCGCCTAATAGGAAGAAAGGGGCTCGCGTACATTTGCCGACGCACCACACCAACGACAGACAGCACGGGACCGTTCCAGTCAGAACGAAGCAGATCCAAGAGTTTCTACAGTTTCAGGAAGTTCATCAGAGGAGAGCCAGCGGTCTACTTGGGACATAGCCGGGACATTTTTATATTTCCCAGCAGAACAGGTTATTATTACATTGGAAAATAGTCTTCTTTGGTTTGGAAGAGTGCTCCCACAGGCGAACTAGTTCGCAGATCCGTCGCCTCTCAGTTCGTCCGCTCCTTTTCCGAAGACTGACGAGGAATAGCGAGAGGACGCGAGAGCGCGCAGAATCGCGTGATTCCCTTCGGCCAGGTACCTTCATTTTGAGCTGAGATGCAGCTCAGCTGTAGTTTCATAGTTCACTGCCACAAGAAATCTATTTTGAAAATAAAGTACTGGGAGTAATCTGTATGCAAAGTAGTTGAATATCATTGTATCACCCATTCGTGTAATTGGATTATTTGCCTAAGTATTTGATGTAAAATTGCCCAAATATACGGGTAATAGGAGACGCTTTGGCAACACTGATTCATTATATAAAAAAGCTGTCACAAAAAAAGCTCTTTCAGTAGCGGGGACGAACTGAAAAGAGAGGACGAACGAAAAAGAGCGGACGAACTAAACAGAGCGCTAGCGCTCGCGAACTAAAATATGCGCGATCGGTCGCGAACTATTATGCCAAACGTAACTTGCTTCATAGTTCGTTGAATTCTTTTCCGAAGACAGACGGGCAATAGCGAGAGGGCGTACAGCAGTATTAAAAATCACGTGTTTGCCTTCTTCTGATGAGAGTCCTTTCGAGCTGAGCGTCTGTCTGATAGATTACATAGTTCAGTGGTACAAAATTTGTTTTGATATGTTCTGCACTCTGCAATATCTGACTAATAAATTCCATAATGCCAAGTTATAGAGATAACTCTAAACTTAAACGCGAGAAATTTTCCAGAAACTGTTTCTATTGGTTTGCGTGATATCGTTAGCGGCTCAAGCAGCAAGCGCATGAAGCAGCTAGGTGGGGGAACTTCTCCCTCCACCTGCACGCGTAGATCACGCCGCTCAGCCGTCACTGGGAGCGGACGAACTAAAAGGGCGAACTAGTTCGTGGCTCCCGATCGCGAACTATTATGCGCAAGCCTATTGCAAAACTGTGTAATCGTTAAGAAGAATTAGTATCATGACAAGCACATCAAAAGTTGGGTATGTTTTTCAAGTGTAATAAAAGTTCTTGTGGAATAATCACTTCTTCTAGTTAGTGACATCCTTGCTCGTGACGGTCGATTTTCTTCTACTGCCGCATCCTGGAGATATAAAAACAGCGTTTGTAAAGTGACCCGCGCCGTGTCTGTGTGTCGGCTATAGCCGAGTAGTACCCTGCTGTGTATGTGGCAACACTGCAACGCCAAGTAACAAGTAATTTGTTTCGGACTACAGCAAACGTTTTCAATATTGGGGACTCCCTCTTAACATTAGCGAGGTCAACTGTTGGTAGGATGTACGGTAAGCTTCAAACTGAAGTAGGAGAGTAGAGGAGCTGGATGGTGCGGTGCACGTGTCTGAAGTGCCGAGAAGTTGGCGGGCAGCGCGTGCCGGCAGGCGGGGGTGAGCGCGGGGGTTGGCAGACGGTCGTCCCTTGATTACCTGCGGCTACCTGCCGCTGCCGCTGCCTGCGTATTAATTAAGTGGCGGAGGGGCGCCCAGACAAAGGAGCGCCGCCTTTCCCCCAAAATTACACGCCACGCCACGGCGACTAGCCGGCCCGCCAAGTTGGCCGACCACAGCGCCAATTTACGTCCGTCCAGCCGGCCTCTAGACGGGACGCACCACGGCCACTACTTCGTTACCAGCACGAGGCGTGGCCGTTCTCGCCGTAATTCGCAGGGGCCATGCGCCGAGTCATCTAACTTACAAATATACAATTTGTATACGGCATAGCGTAGAGTAACTAGTAGCAATAACGTGCAATACGACCAGTGACTGACGTTTGCCGGCCGCGGTGGCCGAGGGGGCTGAGGCGCTCCAGTCACACTCTTTTTTTTTTTTTCCTGTGGTTTAAGGGCGCACAACTTTTTTGTGTCCCAGCCTCGTCGCCGCTTTTGTGTCCCAGCCTCGTCGCCGCTTTTGTGTCCCAGCCTCGTCGCCGCTTTTGTGTCTCGTTTCCGTCGTAGGTGTCGGTGGCCGAGTAGGAAGACCTACACAGGAATAAGGAAGCACGCTTGTGCAGGTACGGAGGTGAGCATCCAGTGGGACAGCAGAAACTAGAAACACTAGAGTAAATTAGAACGAGATATATATTGCACAGAATGTATACAATACTTAACTTTTACCTAGATCAGTACTGCAGAATGCTGATACATAGTTGAGCTAGAGGCCTGCCTAGTGCCTATCCGATAGCCAAGTCTTCACTGGTGCCTATCTGATTCCGAAGTGCTAACTGGTTCCTATCTCAGTCCCAAGTGAACGACGTCGTTCACTGGTAGCCACGAGCGGAGTTGTAGCAGAGGGCGCTCGTGGCTGACGTCGTAAGAACGCCGCGCCTTGCGTGCATGGCGGAGCGCGGCGAAAGTAGGTGGCGCGCACTTTGTACTTGTGCGACACCACAAACTTCTACGGTCATTAGCGCCCAGACAAGGACAGAGATTCGCTAGATCTAAAAAAAAAAAATTGGTAACTGCCAGTTAGAACATCAAGAAGAGGCTAAAAACGAAAGATAAAAGACAATTAAAAGGGTTAAATATCCTTTGATAAGTTGGCCTGGTTGATAAAACGCAAAACTCGAGCAGTTGCTCGTGTGTCATCAGCTAAAATTTCCTCCAGAGTAGACGGAAAGTGAAGAGCTACACGAAGATGATTAAAATTGACACAAGACAGTAAAACATGTCGCACTGTCAGCAGTTCACCGCAGGAGCACAGCTGTGCAGGGTCGGCGGATAGCAAGTGACGGTGGCTGAAACGGCAGTGACCGATCCGCAACCGGGTCAGGATGACTTCCTCTCGCCGAGAGGGGCGTGAGGAGGTCCTACAAGCGGTCGGGATCGGTTTTACAGTTCTCAATTTATTGTTGTAGAGTGAAAACCACGCACTGACGACACAATACTCCGGCGAAGAGCCCGTTGAACATCGTCCGATGGGACGCAAAAGATAGCCATGCGAGGCAAAAGAGCTGCTGCCTTGGCTGCTATGTCGGCGGTCTCATTCCCGGGCACACCCACGTGGCCAGGGACCCACAGGAAAGAAACGTGACAGCTGTCATCTGCTAGCAACTGGAGGGAGCGTTGGATCCGATACACGAGAGCATGGTTCGAGAAAGGGTCCTTAATACTCTGCAGGGCACTAAGGGAGTCCGAACATATGGCATAGAAAGGTTGGCGGTCAGTCACGGTCTGCACGGCCACTGCGGTCGGGGGGTTCGAATCCTCCCTCGGGCATGGATATTTGTGCCTTCCTTAGTCTTAGCTAGTTCATAAGTAGTTTGTAAGCTTAGGGACTGATGACCCCGTAGTTACGTCCCATAAGTTCTACAAACATTTGAACATTTTTGACTGACGTTTAACGTCTAACGTCCCTTTGCCAATGTTTGTGAAGCAGTAAATCTACGGCAAATTTGTCCCTCTCGGAGCACACCGCACACCCATATACGCAGCATATAGCCTACACTGGAGAGCCAAGGAAACTGGTACACCTGCAGAACATCGTGTTGGGCTCCCGCAAGCACGCAGAAGCGCCACAACCAAGCATACGCGTTTTTCTCATAAAGTATGCTATTGTGGACCTACGCTTATTGTACGTATTTTTCTTGTGACCCTCTGTGGAAGTAGAACATTTTGGCCAGAGTCCGCCACAGCCCCGGACCCGTCCCCAGAGCAGGCAGGTCGCTAGCTTAACGGGCGCAGGATCCATTCCTCCCGCGGTCAGAAAAATAGAACTGAATCCTCCCGAGCCTGCAAGGGTGTGGGAAGGGACAGGACTGAATCCTTCCGTAACCTGTTTAAGCAGGTAGTTGGTGGCGGCCCGAGACCAGAGTGTGTGGCCAGACCTTTAGGAATATTCCAGGCGAGCAAAGCTATCTAGCATATGTTCCAGTGTATGTTCCTACATTGTACAGTAAAGTAAGAGTGAGAATTAAGCCCCAGTTAACTTGAGAGTCAGAGTAAACGTACAGTAATATCACTTTGGTTCTTACAATCGCCGGCCGCGGTGGCCAGGGGACTGAGGCGCTCCAGTCACGGTCTGTACGGCCACTACGGTCGGGGTTCGAATCCCCCCTCGGGCATGGATATATTCGTCCTTAGTATAAGGTAGTTGATAAGTAGTTTGTAAGTTTAGGGACTGATGACCCCGTAGTTAAGTCCCATAAGCTTAACAAACATTTGAACATTTGGTTCTTACAATCTAAAGATTACGTTTTACTCGCAATTGATAAATCTGTGCAACATTTTCTGCAGTTGGTATACAAGTTTATTTGATACAGCGTCGAATTATAAACAGAGGACAAGGCAGGCTAATTTTTTTTCCCAAGGAAGAAGAATTCCTGCTTTCAACGGGAGGGCGGGACATGAGTCTCATTGAACTGGCTTGACTTAACGTGAGTAGAAGCAAGTTATGAACATCTGTAGTTTCTAATAAAACTTGCCTTAATAGGAAATCGGAAAATAGGAAATACTCCTGAAATACTTTCACGGACATTGTATGTATTATGAGCAATACTCTTAAATGTGCTGCTGGGGCATAGTAGGTAAGCGAACAGACTGCTATTTTTGCGACTCGGGTTCGATTCCCACTAGAAGCTTAATTTCATTTATTAAATTTCTTGCAATATTAAATTTTTAATTATAAAAAGACTAACTTCAAATTTGGAGGTAATAAGTAGAAAAAGGTAACACGAGAAAAGAAAAAGTCCATTAATCAACGCCGAAACGCGTGAAGAAATATAACGAAGCATGACGCCGTTATAAACAAGTTCCATGAAAACATTACAACAATGGAGAATGACAGTTGTATTCGCGTATTTTTCACAAAAATATGTTTATTGCTAGTGGTACCCGTGTAAAAAGCTTCCAACGTAAATGTTCCATAAGACGACAACAACAACAACAAACTCACCAGATTCGTCAGCACGAATGATGTTGCAACTTTGAAAGGAACGGTACGAGCAGTAGAGAACTTACGCATATAGACGAGATATATAATGCCAAAATTCAACACTTGTTATGTAATCAACACTGACCATACCGGATGACAGTATGAATCAACGCTGAACACTGGTTGGTCGGGGTGGGGGCTGGGGGCTGGAACCTGCAGGAGGCGCCACTGTGCTAGAATAGTTGGGGAGGATTCAAAAAATGTTCAAATGTTTGTTAAGCTTATGGGACTTAACTACGGGGTCATCAGTCCCTAGGGGAGGATTCAGTCCTGTCCCCTGTTCGCCTACCTGCCGTCCTGCGCCCAGCTTAGCCTGGTGAGAGGACAGGACGGGAGAGGAGAGCGGTGTCGGGTGTGTCGGCTTATCGCCGCCCGGACACCCGTCCCCGCATTCCAGCGCACGCAGCGCCGCGCCAACACCACCGTCTCTGCTGTCTGTAACCTGCTCAAGGATGCCGCACGCCCTCAGAAACCACCACTGACATCAACTTCAGCCCTACGTCCCGACGTACTGGCTCAATTTTTTAGAAATCCCTAAACTTCTGAATTCTAAAAATCACAGCAAGCTATTTCAAATATCATCGTCCTCTTTCAAATTCTGAAGTCAGCAGGGGTAAAATACAGGGAAAGGAGAGTTATTTACAACTTGTAAAAAAGCCAGACCGCAGTTATTAGACTCGAAGGGCATGAAAGGGAAGCATCAGTTGGGAAGGGAGTAAGACAGGGTTGTAGCCTTTCTCCGATGCTATTCAATTTGTACATCGAGCAGGCGGTGAAGGAAAAATTTGGAATAGGGATTAAAGTTCAGGGGGAAGAAATACAAACATTGCGTTTTGCTGATGACATTGTAATTATGTCAGAGACAGCAAAGGACCTTGAAGAGCAGTTGAATGGAATGGACAGTGTGTTGAAGAGAGCATATAAAATGAACATTAACAAGAGCAAAACAAAAATAATGGAATGCGGTCTTAGAAAATCAGGCGATGCTGAAGGAATTAGATTAGGTAACGAAACAATGAAGGTGGTAGATGAGTTTTGTTACTTGGATAGTAAAATAACATGCGATGGTCGCAGTACAGAGGATATAAAATGCAGACTGGCAATGGGAAGAAAAGCATTTTTGAAAAAGAGAAATTTGCTAACATCTAATATTAATGTAAGTATAAGGAAGTATTTTCTGAAGGCATTTGTGTGGAGTGTTGCCTTGTACGGGAGTGAAACATGGACGATAGGCAGTGCGTACAGGAAGAGAATAGAGGCTTTTGAAATGTGGTGCTACAGAAGAATGCTCCAGATTAGGTGGGTAGATCGCATAACTAATGAAGAGGTACTGAAAAGAATTGGTGAGAAAAGGAATTTTTGGCATACCCTGACCAAAAGAAGAGATCGCTTGGTAGGACATATTCTTAGACATCGAGGAATCGTAAATTTAGCATTGGAGGGAAGTGTGAGGGGTAAAAATCGCAGAGGGAGAACAAGAGACGCGTATAGTAAGCAGATTCAAGTTGATGTAGGTTGCCGTTCTTATGAGGAGATGAAAAGGCTTGCTCAGGATAGAGTAGGGTGGAGAGCTGCATCAAACCAGTCTTCGGACTGAAGACCATAACAACAAATGAATGGATCGTCATTCTGAAACAGAGTCTCGTGACATTAGCGGATACAACTAAGCCAAAATAGACCTAAGCTGAAGATAGGTAATATAGCGAAACCGTGGCTGCGTCATGCATCGGATTGCGCGGCTGCTCCCATCGGAGGTTCGAGTTCTCTCTCGTGTCTCTGTGTGTGTGTTCTCTCCTTAGTATAAGTTACTTTAAGTACTTTGTAAGTCTAGGGACCGATGACCCCGGGGTAGTTATTTATTCCAACCTTCAATTAGTACATCTCTTCTTCCCTTTTCTCTCTGATCTCCTTCTGTTTTCTCTCTGTTCGCCTCCTCCCCTCCCCTCTCACTTTCTCCCTCTGTTCATCTCATCTCCCCTTCCTCTGTTCGCCTGCTCCTCCACCGTCTCCTCCTGTCCCTTTCTCTGACCAGTTCCTCCTCCCCTCCCTCTGTTCATATCTCCTTCCACCTCTTTCTCACCGTCTCCCCTCTCTCATTCTCCTCCTCTAACCCCCTCTCTGCCCGTCTCCTCCCTCCCCTTTCCTTCCGTATCCACCTCCACCTACTCCTCTCTCTCTCTCTCTCTCTCTCTCTCTCTCTCTCATATACAGGGTGTCCCAGCTATCTTGTCCACCAAAAATATCTCTGTAACAATAACAGCTATTGGGAAACGACTTTCACCGGTATCAATGTACGACTGGAGCCCATGAATGTACATCTTTGGAAACATTCTAAAACGTAAGCAAATGTGTTTTTAACACAAACTTATGTTTTTTAAATGGACACCCTATATTTTTTCTTCAGCAATCCATAGCATGACAAATCACATAAACAATGGCGTTGATTGCATCGTAATATTTCAATTACATCCCGAGATATTGCGACGGGAAGTTGACACTTGAAATATGCGAAAGGCGCGGCTAGCGCACGTCCTGAGACTCAGGCGAGAACCCCATGCTGCTGCTACTGCTCATGAACTATTATTTGTTTGCACTGTTATTTATTTGACAACTAAAAGCATAAATACCAAATTTACTTGTGTTCAAGAGCCAACAATGGTACCTCAGGACTCTAGAATTGATACGTACTACTATTTCCTAATGTAACTATGGCATTGTAAGTGCACTATTAAATTAAAGAATAGACTCCACTCAATTATGCAAGATACAACTTATATATAATATAGAGTTTTTCTCAGACACAGAAATACAAACGATATCGCTCACTGTGCCATAGGTGCTCTGTGTTGTCTTGAATTCTATACCACAAAAACAGTTTAGTAAACTTTTTGGTTAACAATAACGGTATAAAACACAATCTCTAAGTACGTAATTAAACCTTAAGTTAGTATGTTTCCGCAATATACGAAGTAGCTAAGTTGGCCCAGAAATGATTGCCGGCTACCATGTGACGTGAAACTGGCCAATAGTAAGACGTGATTTTCGACAATCCACACATAAAACGCTGTCCTATTTCCTATATCCAGGGCTTCATGAGAAAGTACAGGGCTCAGAAAGCAGGTAGGCAGGAAGGCCTCGACTATCTCGTAGGCAACGGCTAAGCAGACGTTTTACACAGTGCTGGACGCTGTTTCGGTATATTGTCTGCCCTGTTATCAAATATTCCAAATACCCATTCTAAACATGGGGCAGTAATCTGTATTAGTAATTTAAGTTGTTTAAGTATTAGAATCAGTGACAGAAATCTCAAGCGAAGTCCTGAACAACATTTCATTAATCGTTCAAGAAATCTTAAACAATCTGAAGAATGTGTTATGAAACGTGTGACAAATATTTGCGGAACTAGCTGGGTTTATTCAGTAATTTGACAAGTTTTAAACTCGGTTGTTTCTGGAGGTTGCTCCAACATGGCAAATATATGAGACTCATACATTTTTAATGAAACGGGGCCACACTATAGTTGATTCTGTGCCATTTGAGTTTTAACCAAGCATTATGATCGATAAACTTCGTTAAATAATAAATGAATAATAATGAAAGTGTTCTTGTATCCAAGTAACTAGTAAGAGTCTATGTAAATTCAGTCAGTAATATTGAGTGAGGTAAAATTGGCTCAGATCTACTTGTGTTTGCCTGGACATAATTCATATGTGCAAATAATTTTTTCTTTAACGAATTTACAGTGAGCAGATGACATAGACTGCAAAGTACATCTGTTACATCATTATTAGTGGTGCAATGCATTTTAAATAAATATCATGTGGTGTCATGCGCAGAAAAGTTTAATTGGTATCGGCATCAGGACATTGCAGCGCCATAAATATCTACAAGGCGGGTACGGCGCTAGAGGCACCACAGGACATTTTAATTTCCACTGTCTATAGTCTTACAAATAAATTCATAAATATTTGTCAGCATTACCAGGAACAATTTAAGATTGACATTCATAACGAAGGAAGTTCGAAACATAACAAAATAATGTTTATTTGCATGTGAAGTTTCATAGATTTTTCACTCAATTGTGGCTGCATTTATTGCTGTAGATAGTTCCTTCATAAGAGAGATTCTTTGATGAATTTTGCACAGCATACAAACCATACATACAAGTGTATTGAACTCTAGAATTTTCCAAATCTATTAAAACTGCGGGAAAAAATGAGATAATTAACTATCAAATTTGAGTTTTTTCTAAACATGATATTTAAAATGTAATACCTAATTCATTTTTAATAAAATAAATTCTAGAGTTTCATACACCTGTAAGTATGGTTTGAATGCTAAGGAATTGTCTTACTTATGAAGAAAAGGGTGCGTACAGCAACAAATGCATCCAATAGTAAGTGGAAAAATGATGAAATTTCATACGTAAAAAAATATTATTTTGTTATATTTCAGAACTTAAAAAAATTGTAATTGTATGGGACCAAACTACTTTGGCCATCAGTCCCTAGATTTACAAACTACTTAAACTAACCTAAGGACAACACACACATCCATCCCTGAGGGAGGATTCGAACCTCCGATGCGGGAGGCGTGGCGCTCCAGACCGCTCGGCTACTGTCGCGCGGCTTCAGGACTTCCATTGCTATGAGTGCCTGAATCCTAATTTCTTCCTTGTCATGCTGACAATTATTTTATGAATTTAATAGTAAAAATATAGGCAGAGAAATAAATTTAAATGCCCTAAAGCGCCTCAAGCGCTCCAAGTCGTGACGTTTGGCGTACGACATCCCCCAACCCCCCACCACCACCCGTTAAGGTAAGGTAATAAATACTGTTTTTTCATTTACTCGCGATGTTGAAAAGTGAGTAATTCCACGTGAACTGCCCCGTCGGCGCCTATGTTTCCAACGTGTGTGCTGGATGTCAGTCTGAACCTTAAGGCAACCCTAAACCCACTGACAGTTCCACCCCGTAAAGATACACAAATCTGTGTTCCCTCCGTTAATCTTTTACGACCTAATTGCCTTGTGCGTATCTCGTTGTTGCGTAGTGGTTTTGAAGCTGAAGATCCGGTCAAGATGGTTAAAGTTCAGCTATAGGGCTACAGTCGTAAAGGTTTGAGTACAAGCTCGCGGTGGTTGCAGTTCTGCTACAAGGCCCGGACGGTTGAGATTGGGCTACAAGGTCGCTGAGGTCAAAGTTCACCTCTGAGGCGCCGGCACGCTCGAGGTCATTAGAGACGGAACGCGAGATGGAAGAGGGGCGCGCGTATTTGGCCTTCGCTGCCCTTCGATGGCAGATAATGCCGTAACCTCTGCGATACTCGGCGCCAGATAGAGGAACACGAGCGACCGATAAGCGTTCAACGCCCCTATCCCCAAATGCTGTCTCCGTCACGAGACTCGTCCACATTACGTCAGCGACGGCCAGGTCACTCGTCGGGCTCACGGACAGGAATGACGGGAAAATTATTTCGATACACAGCAATTCGCACTACACGTAACGCCGAGCGGTCCGCGGCGCGCCAGTCACGGTCTGCACTGCCGCTGCGGTCGGGGGTTCGAAACCCCCCCTCGGGCATGGATATTTGTGCCGTCCTTAGAATTAGTTAGTTCATAAGTAGTTTGTAAGTTTAGGGACTGATGACTCCGTAGTTAAGTCCATTAAGCTTAACAAACATTTCAACTACACGTAACAGCCTACGGCGAGTATAAGAGAAATAAAAGATTATTTAGGTAGGGTTGGGGTTTAATTTGGACTCGTTTTTAGAATTGAGAGAGTTAGCTTTGGTTCTCTCTACTTTCACCGTAGGCGAACAACCCTCCCTATTCTCTTCTTAATTTTCCCATAACTGTATCTCCTCCATATTACTATGGACACCATGAACCTGTTCTTGGTTGTAACAAGAATACAGAACACGTGAGGCCACTAGCTGCTGTTACCACTGTAAGTAGCATGCACCACTTCTAAAAGTTACTTCATAACACTGTCGTCTTCTTCCGTAATTTTCCCAGCACAGAAAACAGCAGACAGGTCGTTGCTTCTTGCGCTTGAGGCTGCAATTGCATAGGAACTATCAATGTAAACACAAATAAACAATCCCTGAGACGGATTTTCGTCTCGAATATGTCGAAGACATTACTGATAAAGGATCATCTTGTGATGGTGCATTTCTTGTGTCTTCCGTGCTTGCAGTATTAGATTTGTGGTTGATTCCGCCTTACGCAAGACACTTTTTTTAATACCCAAACTAGTTTCGGCAGTTGTTATGCCATCTTCCGTAGGTTTCTGGTGTTTATTTTATTGTGTCATTCGCAGTATTTGCATGTGCATTAATTGCGGAATGGCAAGTTTTGACTGCCTGTCATATTTGAGCTGTGGTGTTGCTGCTTGTTTGTTTGTGGCGCGTTCTTATGTTTTTTGGCCTTCAGTGCGATTTTTGCTGTGAAACAGCACTGTTTACATTGCCATCACCAATAAGTACCGAAACTAGTTTGGGTATTTTTAAAAAAAATGAAATAAAATAAGAAGTGTCTTGCATAAGGCGGAATCAACCACAAATCTAATTAATGATAAATCTGCAGCATTGAATTAAAATTTGTGCGACCGGGAATCGAACCCGGACCTCCATCCTTACTAGGCAGACGTCTTACCGCTAGACCACCGTATCAGTAGCGATTAAGGAAATCGTGCTTAGAGAATTTCGAGGCGTCTTAACCGCTAGTGATACGGTGGTCTAGCGATAAGACGTCTGCCTAGTTAGTACGGAGGTCCGGGTTCGATTCCTGGTCGCATCAAAAATTTTAATTCAATGCTTCAGATTTAACATTAATGTCTTTGGCATATTCGAGACGAAAATCCGTCTCAGGGATTGTTTATTTGTATTTACATTGATATTTACATCATCTTAACAGGAATGTTCCAATATGTCCATTGCCGAAGTGGTATTCCGCTGCATGTATGTTAAGCTTTGAGACTTAACTGCACGGCCACTACGGTCGGGGGTTCGAATCCCCCCTCGGGCATGGATATTTGTGCCGTCATAGTTCGTAAGTAGTTCATAAGTAGTTTGTAAGTTTAGGGACTGATGACCCCGTAGTTAAGTCCCATAAGCTTAACAAACATTTGAACATTTTAGACTTAACTACGGGATCATCAGTCCCTAAACTTACAAACTATTTATGAACTAGCTAAGACTAAGGACGGCACAAATATCCATGCCCGTGGGGAGATTCGAATCCCCGACCGTAGTGGCTGTGCAGATCGTGACTGAAGCGCCTCAGTCCCCTCGGCCACCGCGGCCGGCCTCTGCTGCACGGAGAGCCTTGTCAGTAGTGGCAATGCTCAATGCAACACAGGAGCTGAATTAAAGTTCGTGACGTGAAGCAAATCGTGCTTAGGCTATTCTGATGCGCCTTAATGGCTAGTGATACGGTGGTCTGGCGGTAAAACGTCTGCCTAGTAAGCATGGAGGTCCGGGTTCGATTCCCGGTCGCATCACATATAAGATGATGGGATGCCAGATAATTTATTAATCACAGCCGCAGAAAATCGGCAAACTGCGCATAATTAACTGTATTGTTCCTGGTCTCTGCATTAAAGTTCATAACTACTAAATAAAACAATCTACTGTGACCATATACTGTCGCCGAATCTGAACTATTACGTGTTCACCGTCTGAACACCGGTCCTCAACTGTACCTGTTCGCAGTACATGTTAACAGTTTGGACATCCGATCTGAACTTCGGCAGCGCGAACCGCGTCGGCTTCTCTCGCTGTGGCGGGCGCCAAAACATGGCCGATACGCGTCCTCTGCCTTTTTGTTAGTATTTTTTAATTTATAATTGATTTTTATACATATTATTTTATTATGACATGGCTTAACATTGAGCGGTTCCCTACTCAGAATTTTACGTGTGTTCAACAATTAGTTTATTAAATATTACATCAGCCAATCAGCGTGAGAGGTACAGACAACTCGGTGATCTTTGCTACAGTCCTTCCCACGGGAAACAAACCTACTGTGATGCTTCTCACACTACCGATACAATCTGCCGCCTACTGGTTCTGACCTGTTGTACGGAAGAGATTGTCAAATCCTAATGTGATGGCAGTAGGCCAGAAATATTAAAAACCTTTCGCGTGTTTCCTTCGGCTCTCCTACTACGTTTTCCATTGTGCCCTGTTATTTACATAAAAAATGTTTTTTTGAAACACACTAAAATAGGTTCAAATAATTATTTCCCAGCTCCTTACAGATTCCTATTGCCATACAGATAGCACTCAAAATCTGTGGTCTCTAATTTTTGGTAGCTATGACAATACTTGAAAATATTAAAACAAAAAACGTAGGACGCAAGCAATATAAACTGTAAAGGAATGTAGCTATAGTTCAAAGAAATAATGTAATTAGTATTATTTGCAGTGTAAGAAAATTATTAATGACTTTGGTGACAAATTCACGAATCAATTATGGATGTCCGCGGCGGATTAGCCGTGCGTCCTGGAGCGCCTTGTTGCGGTGCGCGCGGCCGCTCGCCATCGGGGGTTCGAGTCCCCCCTAGGGCATGGGTGTTTGTGTTGTCCTTAGGTTACCTTAGTTTAAGTAGTTTGTAAGCTACGGACTGATAACCTAGAAGTTAAGTCCTTTAGATTTACAAACACTTCATTATTTTGAATTACCGATTCGATGCACCCCGCGTTTTCCCATTTTAAATTTTACACTTGTTATCGTAACTACTGCGAATTCAGAAGCACAAAATTTCAGGACTACTACTATGGTATTATTATTATTATTATTATTATTATTATTATTATTATTACATTGGTGTGGCTTCGCAGCCATATTGCATTTGCAAATTATTGACGAAGGAGTAGAAGAAGCAGGACTAGGGAAGAAAGCATTGATAGTGGCTGCATTAGGGCACTGAAATTAAACAAAGGCGACAAGTGAAAATGTGAGCCTTGCCGGGAATCGAACACGGGTCTCCCGCTTCGGGCCAGCGGTCGCCTTAACCACTTGGCTATCCGTCCCTCCCAAACTTTCACAACTCGCACGCAAGCATGCCTTCTCACACTCGCCATTACGGATTCCCGTGCGAGGTCCAACGCATGACCGCGCCTGCCGTGAAGGAAATGAAGCTAGCGCCGTCTTCATGTCTAAATACTTATTAATATTATTATTTTCTGTAGGGAGTAAGATTATTTTATACCTTTTAGTCTGCTAATGCGAACATGATATATCGCGAAGTGTTATAATTAAACAATTCTTACGTTCTTCCGACGATCCAGAATTTAATCGCGCTAAGCTGCTCAGAAAATTTACTAGCATACCATTATTTTAAAGAGTTGGTCATCCTACTGAACACCAACTATTGTTGCAATGTTATTCTGTGATTTGTTAACATTTCAGTTGTCAGATGTTATCTGCAAAATGTATTATGAAGCTGTGCCGAGCCACGTTCTTCATTTCAACGCTATCTACGGTTATATTAGTCTGCACATGTTCGTTACCATCGCACCACGTAACAACATTATCTTCTAACTATTTCTGTTCGGCAGCACATTTGTTTTGAATATACAGCTCTATATCTTTGTCACTTAATTTCAGATATGATGATGCCAAAGAACGAATATGCCACGGTCAGGATAATTTCTCTATCTTTCTTTCTTTCTCTTAGCCATGTTTCCGCACATGCAGGGTCAGCTTTCTTAAATCGGATTTACCGTGTTAATATTTACGGAATGGCCGGCCGGATACCCTTCGCCACCCCATGCCCCCCGGAAGGAAATGTGTACCCCAAATGTCTGCGAGAAGTGTTACATTCCTCGCTATTAAAATTGCTACAACACGAACATGACGTGCTACAGACGCGAAATTTAACCGACGGGAAGAAGATGCGGTTATATGCAAATGATTAGCTTTTCAGAGCAATCACACAAAATTGACACCGGCGGCGACACCTACAACGTGCTGACATGAGGAAAGTTTCCAACCGATTTCTCGTACACAAACAGCAGTTGACCAGTGTTGTCTGGTGAAACGTTGTTGTGATGCCTCATGGAAGGAGAAGGAATGCGTACCATCACGTTTCCGACTTCGATAAAGGTTGGATTGTAGCCTATCGCGATTGCGGTTTATCGTATCGCGACATTGTAGCTCGCGTTAGTCGAGATCCAATGACCGTTAGCAGAAAATGGAATCGGCGGGTTCAGGAGGGCAGTACGGAACGCCGTGCTGGATCCCAACGGCTTCGTATCACTACCAGTCAAGATGACAGCCATCTTATCCACATGGCTGTAACGGATCGTGCAGACACGTCTCGCTCCCTGATGGGGACGTTCGCAAGACAACAACCATCTGCACGAACAGTTCGACGACGTTTGCAGCAGCATGGACTATCGGCTCGGAGACCATGGCTGCGGTTACCCTTGACGCTGCATCACAGACAGGAGCGGCTGCGATGGTGTACGCAATGACGAACCTGGGTGCACGAATGGCAAAACGTCATTCGAATGAATCCAGGTTCTCTTTACAGCATCATAATGGTAGCATCCATGTTCGGCCACGTCGCAGTGAACGGACAATGGAAGCGTGTATTCGTCATCGCCATACTGGCGTATCACCCAGTGGGATGGAATGGGGTGCCATTGGTTAGACGTCTCGGTCACCTCTGGTCAATGGTGGCCGAGCAACTGCCTCATCACAATATGCCAGACACTATCCTTGATGAACTGTGGTATCGTGTTGAAGCTGCATGGGCACCTGTACCTGTACACGCCATCGAAGCTCTGTTTGACTCAATGCCCAGGCGTATCAAGGCCGTTATTACGGCCAGATGTTGTTGTTCTGGGTACCGATTTCTCAAGATCTATGCACCCGTATTGCGTGAAAATGTAATCACATGTCAGTTCTAGTATAATATAGTTGTCCAATGAATACCCGTTTATCATCTGCATTTCTTCTTGGTCTAGGCAATTTTAAATGGTCAGTACTGTATATTAAAAATGTTTGTTAAGCTTATGGGACTTAACAGCAGGGTCATCAGTCCCTAAACTTCAAACTACTTATAAACCAACTTATACTAAAGGCAACACAACCAACCACGCACGAGGGAGGATTCAAAACCCCGACGGGGAACGGTGTCTCGCATCGGAGCATAGCGCCTCAATGCGCTTGGTCACTCCGCCACGGCAAAAATTGTTAGAAGCGTGTGGAAATGTAAAGTGTTACGGAATGTTTACGAATCGTGTAGCTGAGGCGGGACTTGGGTACCTGCCCGGTATTCACCTAGGGAGATGTCGAAAACCGCCTAAAAACCACATCCAGGCTGGCTAGCACTCCGACTCCCTTCGTTAATGCGCCGTTCGGATTCGAAAAAAATGTTCAAATGTTTGTAGAGTCTATGGGACTTAACTACGGGGTCATCAGTCCCTAAACTTACGAACTACTTATGAACTACTTACAACTAAGGACGGCACAAATATCCATGTCCGAGGGGGGATTCGAACCCCCGACCGTAGTGGCCGTGCAGACCGTGACTGGAGCGCCTCAGTCTCCTCGGCCACCGCGGCCGGCTCGGATTCGAACCGAGACCGGTACGCCTCCCCGTCTCGGAAAGCGGTGCGTTAGACCTCACGGCTACCGAGCGAGTCACAGGCAGGATAATAAAGTTCGTTTTATTTGAGGCTACTATAAGGTTGTAAGACGCAAAGCTATCAACAGAAAAGGGTTTCAACATCATGTCCTTCGACTTACAAGTACGAGATATCTGTATCTATTTTATGAGATAATCGTTCTACTAATACTGGGCAGAAATGCACAAGAGCACTACGTAGCAGATGTAAACATTTCACCGTTTTACGGTTACTTCTTACTTACCGTAATAATAACGGTATGGTCTCAAACTCGAAACAGGCTTTTACGAAATGGTGCTACCATTTACCAATACCCACGTATTGCATTGTACGAGAAGGCTTATAGCCGTATGTAAGAACTGCATATGTGGTGGTAAGCGCGCAATGCTTCTTTCGTTCAGGTATCAGCCGTCAAAGCGTTGCCTGGAAATCCCTGAAGGCCGGCTAACGACCAGCGGAACGCCTACACTCACGACGTCGTATAGAAGCGGCAAGAGACACACACACACACAACACTACAGTTGCTTGTATAGCTCCCACAACTTGCCGAGACACTGCTTACTCACTCGCCTACGTTTAACGGCGTGCATTCTCCTAAAAGCATTTGTATTTGTACATACAATGATTTTTTAAGTTTCTAAACTGTCAGCCGCGCGTTGTAAGGTTCGAAGTCACGGACTGCGCGGCCGTTCCCGGCGGAGGTTTGGAGGGTTCTTATTCGGACACGGGCGTGTGTGTTGCCTTAGTGTAACGTAGTTTAAGTATGAAGCAAATACGTCGTCTAGGAACCGATTAACTTAGGTTTACAAACATTTGCACATTCTTAAATTATTCTTTGTATTCTTCTTCTTCTTCCTCCTTTGCATTTATCTCGCTTGCTGGCAAAGTGAAAGGACCATTCAGAGGAAACAAGAGCGAGAGCATATCATCCATGCTCTTAGACGCGGTCATCAACAGCAGTAGACGGATATCGGAAAGAGATGGTAAATAACGGGGGTAATTACAGTGAAGGTGCGGAACTGTAGATACTTCGTCATGAAGTCATTTCAGACAAAAAGAATAGTCGTCATTACTTTTTATTTTTAATGCCGTCTTTTTCGGGCATCGTCAATTGCACCACTTGCCGAAAAGTCGGACGGTATTAAAGACTTGACAATGCGGTCTCACACGCTGAAGAATTTTATTGACAAGTAACTCATGACGATAAATGAAAGCATGTTCCTTCTTCTTATCACAGACCCAGAATCACGATAAGTAAATCCTGATTAAAATCCGTAAAGACTTGACAATGCGGTCTCACACGCTGAACAATTTTATTGACAAGTAACCCATGACGATAAATGAAAGCATGTTCACTCTTCTTATCACAGACCCAGAATTACGATAAGTAAATCCTGATTAAAATGCGTACATCTGAAAAAAGTTCGAAAAACTTGTTAATGAAATAAAATAAAATTATTTGAAAAAGTGACAGGTAGAAATTTTTTCTGTTACTGCTGTTGATTAAACAGTCATGTGTTGAGTAACAACCGTAATCGATAGGCCTAACCTTAGTACAGTGAAAGAGAGTCTTCATCAGACTTCACACCGTCTACTCCCGGGTATTTTATGAAAGCAACTGCTTCCAGAGTTTGTCTTGCTATTGTGTACTTACACTGGTAGCCAATTTATCTTCACCACCCAAAAATCTCTCAATCGACAACAACTACTGTAAAACGACTTTCACAGGTATCAATGGAAGGCAGGGACGCATGAATGTAATTTCTGTATTTTGAAACATTCTAAAACGAAAGCATGCGTGTTTTTAACATAGACGATTTTTTTAATGGACCCCTATATTATTTCATCAGCTATCTATAGCATGACCACATAAATATAGCGTTGATTGCATCGCAATACGCAAATTTCAGACCGAGATATTGCGAAGCGAAGTTGACGCTTGAAATACGCGAAACGCGCGGCTAGCGCACGTCCTGACCCTCAGGCGAGAACCCCATGCTGCTCAGGACGTGCGCTAGCCGCGCGTTTCGCGTATTTCAAGCGTCAACTTCGCTTCGCAATATCTCGGTCTGAAATTTGCGTATTGCGATGCAATCAACTCTATATTTATGTGATTTGTCACGCTGTAGATTGCCGATGAAATAATATAGGGTTTGAATTTAAAAACACACAGTATTGTGTAATAACCACATATGCTTTAGTTTTAGAATGTTTCATTGATACATGTGAAAGCCGTTTTACAATAGCATTTGTTGTTCCGCAGATATTTTGAGTGGTCAAGATAAATGGGACAACCTGTATAATAAAGGATGTTTCTTTTCATGTAAATACAACAGTTTACAGTTGTTCATGTTGAGGCTCAATTGTCATTTCCTGCATCTGGCGACAACAGCTGGAGATCATTCTGCATTCTACTGCAGTCTTACAGGGTTGCGACTTCTACATCTACATGGGATACTCTGCAAATCACATTTAAGTGCCTGGCAGAGGGTTCATCGAACCACCATTATACTATTTATCTCCCATTCCATTCTCGAATAGCGCGCGGGAAGAACGAACACCCGAGTCTCTCCGTTCGAGCTCTGATTTCTCGTATTTTATTCTGATGATCATTTCTACCTATGCAAGTAGGAGTCAACATATATTTTCGCATTCGGAGGAGAATGTTGGAGATTAGAGTTTTGTAAGTAGACCACGCCGCAGCGATAAGTGCCGTTGTTGTAATGATTCCCATCCCAGATAATGTATCATTTCCGAAACGCTGTCTCCGCTGTATCGTGATAATACGAAACGAGCTGCCCTTCTTTGGACTCTTCCGATCTACTCCGTCAAACTCACCTGATAAGGATTCCACACTAGGCAGCTATACTCCAAAAAAGGACGGACAAGCGTAGTGTATTCAGTCTCCTTAGTAGTTTTGTTACATATTTTAAGAGTTCTACCAATAAAACCAAGTCTCTGGTTCGCCTTTCCGAGGACATTATCTAGGTGTTCTTTCCAGTTTAAGTCTGAAGTAATAGTAATTCCTAGATATTTAGTGGAGTTTACGGCCATCACTTTTGATTGATTTATCTCGTAAAGTTTAACGGAATTCTTTTCGTAATCATGTGAACGACTTACACTTCTCATTATTTAGAGTCAATTGCCAATTTTTACACCATAGTGATATTTTATTCAGATTGTTCTGCAGTTGGTTTTGATCTTCAGATGATTTTACTAGACGGTAAATGACGGCGTCATCTGCAAACAACCTAAGAGGGCTACTTAAATTTTACCCTAAATCGTTTATGTAAATAAGGAACAGCAGAGGAGCAATGACACTACCCTGTGGAATGCCCGATATCACGTCGGTTTTAGTCGATGCCTTACCATCGATTACTACAAAGGTCTCGATAAACTACAGCATCATCCGCAAGAAAGTCATTGAACTTCCTATATTATCTATGAGGTCAATGCGCCTTAAGAGCAGAACTGATACTTTTCCTATTCTTAGTCAAAACCCTGAGCGTGAACTAACTCTTTTGTGACCCAGCCTCGTCGCTGCTTTTGTGTCTCGTTTCCGTCGTAGGTGTCTGTGGCCGAGTGGAAAAAGACGGACACAGGAATAAAGGATGCACGCTTGTGCAGGTACGAAGGTGAGCAGCCAGTGGGACAGCAGAAACTAGAAACACTAGAGCAAATTAGAACGAGGTATATATTTCTTAGAGACTTAGTAATACTTAACTTTTACATAGCTCAGTACTGCAGAGTGCTGATACATAGTTGAGCTAGAGGCCTGCCTAGTGCCTGTCCGATAGCCAAGTCTTCACTAGTGCCTATCTGATTCCGAAGTGTTCGCTGGTTCCTACCTCAGTCCCAAGTGAACGATGTCGTTCAGTGGTGGCTACGAGCGGAGTTGTAGCAGAGGGCGCTCGTGGCTGACGTCGTGAGAACGCCGCGCCGCGCGTGCATGGCGGCGCGCCGCGAAAGTAGGTGGCGCGCACTTTGTACTTGTGCGACACCACACCCTCTCTAATGAACTCGGCGTCGATGGGAAGTTAAACGATAAGGTTTCTTCGTTTTTATACAAAATGTTCAAATGTTTGTAAAGCTTATGGGACTTGACTACGGGGTCATCAGTCCCTAAACTTACAAACTACTTATGAACTAGCTAATCCTAAGGACGGCAGAAATATCCATGCCCGAGGGGGGATTCGAACCCTCGACCGTAGTGGCCTCAAATCCCTCCGCCGCCGCGGCCGGCTCGTATATATAAGGAACTTACTGAAATCAAGAGAATGTGAGCACCGTTCGGATAGCAGTCACACAGCAATCTGTCAAGCTGCCATGGCTGCTGGATGTGCGACAGCGCGGGAATGGAGCAGATGGCATACGGAAGCGAGGAGCAGCGTCCGCAGCCGGCTGCGGCTTCACCCGCTGCCACGGCAAGGCTCGGCCGCTGGCGCCGCGCGGCCTTCATCAACGACAGCGACAGCGCGCCGCCGCCGGCTGCGGAGGTCGCGGCCAAAGTCCCCTTTGGCTGCGAGCTAGTCTTGTGTAGTTCGCGAACGAACTATTCCGGAAGAGCGCTCCCACAGGCGAACTACGCGAACTAGTTCGCAGATCCCTCGCTTCTTAGTTCATCCGCTCCTTTTCCGAAGACTAGCGGAGAACAGCGAGAGGACGCGAGAGCGCGCAGAATCGCGTGATTTCCTTCTGCCAGTTACCGTCATTTCGAGCTGAGAGGCACCTCAGCTGTAGTGTCATAGTTCACTGCCACAAATTTTCTTTCCTAAGGTATTCAGCAGTGTCTAAATATAACCTACATTCCTTAGTGTAAACAAGTAAAGAGAACTCAAAACTTAACATTGTTTGCATTATATGAGAGAAATTATACATCATTATATAAAAAAAGCTGTCATAACAAAAGAAAGAGCTCTTTTAGTAGCGGTAGCAAAAGCCAAAAAGAGCGGACGAACTAAAAAGAGCGACCTACTTCGCGGCCGAGCTGCGAACTAAAAGGAGAACTACCGGTTGCGAACTTAAAGAATCTCGATCGGTCGCGAACTAAAATATCTGCAATAGGTCGCAAACTAAAATATGTGCAATCGGTCGCGAACTAAAACATGCGTTACCGGTCGCGAATTATTATGCCAAACGTATCTCGCTTCTTAGTTCGTTGGATTCTTTTCCTAAGACCGACGAGAAGGCGCGCAGCAGAATTAAAAATCACGCGAAACTTCCTGGCAGATTAAAATTGTGTGCCGGAACCGGGACTCGAACCTGGGACCTTTGCCTTTCGCGGACAAGCGCACTACCGACTGTGCTATCCCGACACGACTCACGATGCCGCCTCACAACTTTACTTCCGCCAGTACCTCGCCTCCTACTTTCCAAACTTCACAGAAGTTCTCTTGCAAACACGCAAGACTAGCACTCCTGGAAGAAAGGATATGGTGGAGACATGGCTTAGCCACAGCCTAAGGGATGTTTCCAGAATGAAACTTTCACTCTGCAGCGGAGTGTGCGCTGATATGAAACTTCCTGGCAGATCACGTGTTTGCCTTCTTCTGAAGAGAGCTATATCGACGTGAGCGTCTACCTGCTAAATTACGTAGTTCAGAGCTATAAAATTTCTGCTTTCAAGTATTCTGCACTCTGCGGTACTCTGCAATATCTGACTAATAAATTCCATAATGCCAATATATAGAGATAATTCTAAACATAAACTAGAGAAATTATCCACAAACTGTTTCTTTTGGTTTGCGGATATCGTTAGCGGCTTAAGCAACAAGCGCATGAAGCAGCTAGGTGGGGGAACTTCTCCCTCCACCTGCATGCGCAGACCACGCCGCTCAGCCGTCACTGGGAGCGGACGAACTAAAAGAGCGAACTAAAGTGAGCGCTCCCGACCGCGAACTATTATGCGCAATACTGCGGAAGCCTTCTCCACACACATGTTGACGCTAGCCCCCCAAACATACTGCCGCAGCCAAGTCCAGAAAAGTATCTGCTGCTCAAGAGCAGAACGTTATCCATTTCATTCTTGTTTTGTGCGTGGTTCAGTGAAGATAGGTTCTGTTCTTGTTTTCAAGTGTATCGAACATTTTTGTCGTTTCGTATTTTTTTAATAATCGCCCCGTTATTTATGACCTTTTAATAAATGAGTAATTGGACATGTTACAACATGAAAGTTAAAGTTTTTCTCCTCGTTCTGAAACCGCTAGAAAACTGAAGATTTTCAAATACATCTCAAATGTTGCAAACGCACAAACCTGGAGTTATAGTAAAATACTCAACGTATTCGTATTTAGGAAACGACACACAGAAAACAACATATCACTTTACTTTGAGAGTACATTATCATGGGTAAAAAAAAAAAAAAAAAAAAATAAAAATAAAAAAAAAAATAATAAAAAAAAGATGTCTTTGCTGTGTTAGGGAATGGTTGAAGGTTTCTTACACTGAAATAATATATGAAAAGTACTATCAAATCATAAGTACCAATACTGTTCCTGCCAAAACCATACAGGCAAACTCATTTCGAGCATACATTTGCAGTAATATGAGTTAAAGAGCGATTGCACTTATTTCAGGTGACTTGCGATGGTTTGATTTTTAGAAATTCCATTTCCATGTTTTTCAATTTACCGTAATATAATGTCTTGGATTTACGAGCATTTCTCTAACTTCTTGCTTGGGCTAAGAAGAAACAGAGATATTTCATTGTCGCAAATCAGGTGGAAAAAAAAAGAAAAATGACACCTAACATCCAGCAATACGGCATTAAACTGCACCACTTTCTCAAATAATGTGTTCGAACTGAGACTGAAACGCGAAAAATGAATTGTAAAACTGGTCTATTCCACGTTTGCCTAATTCGTACACAACCTGTGATTACATTGTTGTAAGCATAACAACAACTATTGTGTAAAATGAGATTATTTTATGGGCGAGCTATACAATTCCGCAGATCCTCCGTTTGTTTTCGTTTAACAGCTGTACTGCAGATCACGTGTTATAATGTATCTCTGGAGTAACATCTATCGGCATCAGCAGGTACTTCTCATTTTTATCTCTGGACCTTTCCGGCGATATATTCTGGGGGTTAGACGCATGTTCCACACACACACACACACACACACACACACACACACACACACACGCCGGCAGCCCGCCCGCTTCAAAACACTAATGTTTCTAAATCTATGCAACCCCACTCTTGGGAGCTGATGACCTAGATGTTTAGTCCCCTCATCACAACAACAACAACAACAACAACCTACGCTTACAAACTACTAAACCCGCGAGCACTCGAGCGTGAGCATTTTGCTCACACTAATTTTAAAACAATTAGAGCTTTACCAGTTTCAAATAGTCAAATATGCGTGTTTTCTTAAAAACGCAACTAGGAATACTTGTTGAAGCATAGTAAGTACGTTACAAACTGTTCTTTGACTGTCAGAAAAATGCTATACACGCGATCGATCGCGTAACTTTTCAAGGCGCGAGTTCTCGCGTCTTAAACTGACATAGTTAAAGAAATTTCACAAAGTTAAAATCTAGGCGTTGAAATAAAATTGGAGTTGTCTGAGTGAAAGGGAGTTGGTCCACTTACACTGTTTTTATAACAATAATAATAATAATAATCCGGTTTCGCAACTTTACAGTTGCATCCTCAGGTGGAATTAAATGTTTTGCATGTTGTCGCCCAACACCTCGTTTAAGTGACAAAAAAACCAAATAATACATACTAAACTGAGATGCCGAGTTTTAATGTTTTTCTTAAAATGACACAAACTAATTTTATTTTCGACGAACTGAGTGAACTTGCTAGCGGTCGGACCTGATCATTAATCCCCGTTATTCAACCTAGGAATTACATGCAAAACATTTAACTGCACCTGAACATGCAATTATAAAGCTGCGAAACTGGTTTTGCTGATCTCCACGACTCTAATAAAAACAGCTTAGGTGGATCAACGGCCTTTCACTCAGACAACTACAATTTTATTTTAACACCTACATTTTAACTGTGTCAAAGTTACTTAACTATGTATAAATATCTTAACCGTCGTTGCACTTTATATAAAATTCTCTCTACTTAAACTAACCTAAGGACAACACACACACACACACACACACACACACACACACACACACACACACGAGATCGCGCACGCGCGCGCGCGATACCGAATGAACACTCGATCGTCCGACGGGAAGCAAATGCGTGTGCCCCGCAGCAAGGCGCCTTAAAGCGCCCGGCCATTCCATTGCGGCGTGCCCGCTTCAGTTCCCGACAAACTATACTCGATGTTGTCCACGATCTTGCCACAGCAACGAAAAATTTCGCACTACCAGAGCCTCGATTCACGTCTGCTCATTTAGTCTCGGAACAGATCCTCCACTACAGTGGTTTCCAAGTTTTTTTCATAACGGGACCCACAATCCTTCTAGAAAAAATACAGTGAGACAGTGTATACATTACTTTCCAAAACGACCACTCCCGTCGTAAGTTCGAATCCCCCCTCGGGCATGGATGTTTGCGCTGTATTTAGTATTAGCTAGTTCATAAGTAGTTTGTAAGTTTAGGAACTGATGACCCCGCAGTTACGTCCCATCAGTTTAACAAACATTTGATTTTAGGCTAGGACACGCAACTCGCCGAAGCGGCGTCCAATTGAAAGACTTGCACCAGGCCAATGAGCCACACGAAATTATTATTATAAGAGAGCAAATATACAAATATTAGTAAAAATACACAGATATAAGCCTATGACAACAAAAATATACGTCTTAGTCTGAATGTATTCGACTCGATGTACCATACCGAACTACGGGGATGGGGGAAAGCAGCTCAACGAGTAAAATAGGCGCTGTAGACGCCAAATGGCGCAGGCACCAAAATTTTAAGTTATTTGAGTAAAACAGTTACAGTAATAAAATCTTTCGAACTTTATGCTGCTGACATAGGTGTTCTTAATAAGCTTCCATGACAATTTGGTTACAGAATGTGATATACCATATGAAAATATCGGATATCCTGATACACATACATTCGTTATTGTCAGAGGTTGTATGTCAACCTTGAAGGCGATCAGTGTCAGAGTTTATTCCAAGGTAGCCTTTGCCAAGTGCTATACGGTGGCTTACGTTATGTAAAACCTTCTCCATAATACACACATACATGATTTTCCTCTTATGTTGTTGGTTACCTGTACAAAAAAAGATCGGAATCAAACTGTGGATTGTTGAAGTATGTTCCATACGTAATTTTATGTAGACAGTGACCTTACTCTTGTTTTGAAGGCTAAATGCGTAAAATTTCACCAAAATCGGAGTAAAGCTGTAGCTTTATATGAAATACAGATATATGAACACGCTGTTGTATATACATATGAAGATCTTTAATGTTCATCTATTCTCGATTATATCTGTCTCCGAAACGAAGGCTATAAGAGTCAATTTCAATGATTTTTATATGCGTAACAGTTATGAGTAACGCTTAAACATTTGCTCCATTAGAATAGCAATCATTATAAAGCAGTAGGAAACGAGTATACGACGCCCTGAAATCGCTTCGGGAAGGAAGGATCATTGAAATATCTACCCAACCATTATGCTTGCGCTTTTCTGTGGTTTTGCTGAATAATTTTGTGAAAGTTGTAAGAAATTTCCATTCAAAAGGACACGGCGAAAGTTTGTCCTCAAACCCAACGTACGGTGCGCTTAGAATATGGCTGCCTTAATCTCTATCACACGAAAAACATTGTGTCTTTGTGGGTGATACTTAAAATTACTTGGGTTCAGTTCCCGGTACGGCTTAAAGGTGTTCACTTCTTTTACGTCTGGTAGCATTTGTTATTGTGATAAATTTCGAGTTGGACCGTGATTAGCAATGAGAAAGTGTCGGTATTCATAAAACAGGCCAGGGATATCAGTTCAAAAATAGGGGGACACGAACGTCATATCGCCTCTAATATCACCATGCCTATGAATATATATCACCGTTTTACGTGTATTACAATAATCCTGGTCTTATTGCGTCCATCACTTCATCTAAAGCGTGGTGACAACAGTGGTAAACTTCACCATTTGAAAGTAACAACGCCAAAGATTTCAGAACCTTTCGAAAAAAACTTTGAGCTGCTGGAACTGCCCACTACAGTGTACTCACCTGGGAGCCGTTTATCAGAGGGAGTAACAACTGTATAAGCACGCATTTTATTAAAAATTACTTTTCCGTTAAAGAAAATTGGCCTTCTCAACGCAGCTTTGATCTGCTCTGGTTTCGGAGCTGTAAAGGCACTCACAGAGGCAATAACGAAGTGTGTTGCGGAAATTATATCGCTTTATCGTAATTTCACGTGTACCCTCCCAGCACATGTGTGCGTGCAAGCTCTGAAATTTGCAGCTCGTCGGTCCAAAAGAGTTTTTATAAAACACACAATGAGATGAAATATAAACATGGATTTAAATGTATGGAAAGCACTTGTCTTTTTAAACACTGCTGATGAAACAGAGTTGATGGACGAGGGGATTTAGAAAGCTGAACAGCGCACTTACCGGCGTCCTTATTAAATCACCGGAGAACGAGCATTATTAAAAACGTGAAAGTCTGAATATTTCCACTCAACTTAGTGAAGCATACACACCTACACCAATGACAAAACACTGAAATATAACAACCTATTCTCTAATACGAATAACAAGCGAGGTACATGAGATAGCTGTAAAAAAATATAGAAATAATTTTCACTGAGTATAAAAATTTCACAAGATGCTAGAGTACAACAAAGTGAAAACTTTAAGCTAAGAATGGAAGGCCGGAGTCTCCTGATATAACAAATCTTAAAATGCTTAACTAATGCTTCTCTACCAATCTGCCATGTCACGAAAATAAAAACCCATTATCTATGCTCGTAAATTTTGCCTTCTGTAATTATGTTTGCATGACACATCAAAGATAGTAATGTTGCAATATTTGATATCTACCATCCCTCATACTCTGTACTTACATTCAGAAATTATTTACTGTAAAAGCAAGTGCAGTACACAGTCGAACTCTTTTTTTTTTCCCCTCATCACGACCTTAGCAAATACTTAAAATACCTTTACGTCATCAGAAGCCTGCAGCGACGAGAAAACTAATTAATGGTGTAATAAATCGTATCAATTAAAAAAAAAACGACTCCTACATGACACCTATACGAACCGCCAATATTCCTTGTTGCGGTGCGCGAGGCCGTTCGCCGTCGGAGGTTCGAGTCATACCTCGGGCATTGGTGTTTGCGTGTTGCTCGCAAGTGGAAGAGGACGCGGCGCTGCTGGAGTTTTTGACACTTGCGCGGAAAGGGAATGTGTAGACACTTGCGGGGAGACCCGGACGCTGCAGGTAGTGATCAGGGTGTTCCACAAGTAGGGATACACCACCCCTACTCCACGCCCTCCAGCCGCTACCTGTGCCGTATTCAGGGAAAGGCCCACCGAGCGAGGTGGAGCAGTAGTAACGGGACGTTCGCTAAAAATAGCGTATATTACAAGATTCACGTCTCTCGCATTCCGGGCCAAAATTAACATGGGCTTATATTTCGTATTCATTGAAAAATGCGAATTTTTCCGGTACCTACTGTTTACTTTGTACATATTTAAGGGCAGAAAATAAAGTTATCTCGCAATATTTCTGATTAAATAGTGTTTCACACCAAAATACCATTTATAAAAATTTCGGATTTACTGCATTTTGAGTCAGAATTTGCATCTATATTCGAATTTATCGCAAATGCGAAATTTTCCTGTCCCTAGTAATACATCTAAAAATAAACAGCTGATCAAGGCACTAAAAGCAAGGGCAGATCTTTAGGCGTATTTCTACAAATAACTAAAACACAATTTGACCGTGGAATTATATACAATCTCATATAGTTAGAAATTGCATTATGAAATATAGACAGCTACACCTTATGTTTATTATGAGATATCGATTTCGGCTAATTTCAGGTCATCTTCAACTCTCAAACAACAGGTGTTACTTATGGATTTTTCCAGTGGCACTCATAACCTTTAACTGTTTACACACGAGGTCTAACGTTGTTAATCGCGTTAGCGATGAAAACAGAACCCAGAATCTTTGCGTCTAAATGATATATATATTGCTGCAATGTCTTATTTCGAAAGAACAGACATCACACCAATACATATATAGCTCTCGGTAAAATGGAACGGTATGATGTCGTTACGTAGCACAGCACGGCCGACTAGAAACGCAGGAGAAGTGCAAACAACGTTCTCTCCTCAGAGGTATGATTATAATTGGGTTCGGCGTAGATTTCTACAACATACAGTCTATACGGCGAAGATTACACCAAAAATTTAACTTTTCGTCTACTTTGGCGATAGCAACCAAATTTTAGAATCGTGTCTACTATGTAAAGATTTAGCAACACAAAACGCTTCAAGTCCATAACTTCACTGGTATTAGATTTCTGAATTTTTAATATGTTTTTAATGTTATTATAGAAAAAACAAATTTGGGAGTCACACTAAAATTTTCATATGGCAGATTTTGTAGGTACATTCACAAGACATAATTCAACGTTCTGTGTTGACAGTGTGGAAACTTGACAACAGCAGTGCTAGACTTCTTAGTGTGCCTGTACCCAGCAAAAGCCATAAGCAACCCCAGGGGCCCCGGGTTCCCCGCAAGTGTCACTCCTCGCAAATGTCACTCCCCGCAAGTGTTCCAACCCCGCGCTGCTGTATCGCAATTACGAAGCAATGCTACGATTGTATTGTTCAAATGTTCAAATGTTTGTTAAGCTTATGGGACTTAACTACGGGGTCATCAGTCCCTAAACTTACAAACTACTTATGAACTACTTACGAACTAGGACGGCACAAATATCCATGCCCGAGGGGGGATTCGAACCCCCGACCGCAGTGGCTGTTCTGACCGTGACTGGAGCGCCTCAGTCACCTCGGCCACCGCGGCCGGCGATTGTATTGTTCTCATGTCACACTGGTAATCAACACTTTAGGCAAATGTTGTAAATTTATGGGACTCAACAGCTTGGTTATTAGTCCCTAGCTTACAAACTACTTAACCTAAGGTAAACTAAACTACGGACAACACAAACACCCATGCCCGAAGGGGAAATCGAACTCCCAACGGTGGACGGCCGCGCGCACCGCAACACGGCGCCCCATTACGCGCGGCTGATCCGCCGCGGTACACCTTAGCCGTCGAGCCACAGGAAACCATGCTTGGAATAACAGGCAAACGTAAAAAGTGCAGTGGTGTGCGTCGCTTCCGTGCAAAATGTTGCACTGTACCTCAAGTGACGTTTTGAAAGAGAGAAACATAGTAACAAGATATCAACACCACAGGAAGGAAATTACATGTAATTTACTGGCGTCAATGTACCAATCAGCAGTGCCAAAAACCTTCTGCTTAAAGTACTTATAATAGTGCAATGCACACATATACAGCAGTAACAAACCTGAAAGTTCTTTTATTAGTCCTCAAAGTGCAGACGCGAGATTTCGATGAAGTGGTTAAAACAAAGTGGGAGAGAAAAATGTTAAAACCTCACTAAAGCGACATTCCAAATCACTTGCGGATTCAGGTAGTCCAATACGGGACAAGCGCCTGCTCCGTGGACGTCAAGCCTACGCCACATGGACCTGAAGATGGCCTTGTAAAGAGGCCGAAACCGGTCATCATTTTTTGTATAAATGATAGTTTTTTGCTATATGTGACTATTTTTATTTATAAATACTTTCCAGAAGATAGCTGTTTTCCCAAAAATATGTTTTCAAAAATTTCCAATATCAAAAGCCACACTAACTACATTTTCGAATGATGATGTTAAAGAGCCACATTCAGGGTCAGGTTCCTCCTGTACTTCAGATTCCGTATGTGTATCCAATGTCGTCGTCATTATATTTCTGAATTATTATGTTATAAACTATATCGGCGAACTTCATACCCTTTGTCCCAATGTCATTTCCACAGTCAGTACGTCGCAAGTTGTTCCCTAATCTTTGGATCACATGTGTAGAATTACTCCTCTTCATGATATCACTGCACTCTACACAGTTTACATAGTAGATCGCTTGTGAAAACTCCAAGAGACAAATAGGTAAGGCAACTATACCACTCACGCAACTGGAGCACTGGCTAGTGCAGCTATACTAGCAGACAAGTGCGGCGTTTTGCGTGGAAATGACGCACACTACTGGTTTGTTTATGGTTTCTTGTTCTTCTAAGCATGGTTCGGTGCGGTTCCGAGCGTTCTAAGTCACAGGTGTCTTTTGTGAGTACTATATTAGCCACAATAGTTTGTTGTTTGGAACGTGTTCAGTACATAACGTTTCAGATTATAAGACTTTCCTGTTAAAATAAACCTTCCTCTTTTACTAAGATATTTTAAAGAAGTCCGGTGATCCACCTAAATAGACCCCAGAGACGCAAGCGGGTCGCGACCTCCTAGTTTGGCAACCGCTGGCTTAGAGCAACGTACGACGGTCCTCGCTGGGGATGGTGTTTCATGGTCGACCCCGAAACTGCAAGACGTGACTGCGTGTCCTCGTGCGGCTTATGTAAAATGCAGTGTCTCCGAGGCACTGCGTGTGTTTTGTAGTGTACTAAATTGTTTTACTTCACTGTCTGACTTTCGGCAGTTGACTCCAAACCAACTAGGTAGTGACATCACTATAGTCCGTTCACCGAGAGCTGGGACGAAACGTAAACAGTGTCATGCGAGCGACTACAATCGTTTCCAGAGAAAGCGTTCGGTGTTCACGTGATACGAAGCGGTGTACAAAATCCTTGGCGCACGCTTTGCAGCTGGTGGCGTCGGCTGGCTACCGAGCAGACGTCATGAGTTTGTGACACTTGCTACCTGTGCCGTATTCAGGGAAAGGCCCACCGGACCGGCCGCGCAATTTGTGACACAAATTACATGTTTGATAATATTAATTCATAGAAGTATGAAATCACGTCAATACTACTTTCTGCAAAAATTTCGACAAAAAATGTTGGCACTCAGTTTAGAAAAACAAAATTCTGGTATCTTGGATTTTAACATTTTACCAAAAACTGAATGTTACTACAAGAGATACAGCCATTCAAATTTAAGGGCACCATAACGTTTTCCCTTCCTGAATAAATGAGCTGCTTCTTGTAGTTTCAACACCACAGTAGCCTTTTTCTTGAATGTTCTGAATATAAATCTTCACACAGACTTCTTGAGGAGGAGAGTGATACGGATATCTGATTGTAATCCACTGCCTATTACCTTAGACCTTTTTGACTGTACTGAACCGGAGTTCCGCGTATTCCGTAATTTATATTTATACAGTTAACAAGCAATGTAATTTATAACCAACTATTGGCTGCCAATTTCGCTTCATTTTTCTCGGAAGTCTTGCAACTTGTTTCTCCCTGTTGGTTTATGCCAAGTTCGGAGTAAAAATGGTTCTGTATGACGGTGATGGAAAATAGAATTTATCTCTGGCATTTTTCGGTGTGTGACATTCCCTTACACATTCCGTATCGTTTTGGGGTCTACGAATAAACGCTTCAAGTATGTAAACTACTCATTGACTTATTATTAACGTTTTTTAATTGAAGGTTTAAGGTTGCGACTCCTATTAAAAAGCATAGTAGCTATTTTTAACGAGATGGAAGTTGCGTGATAGTGGGGTTAACTACATAACGGTCAATTACATTAACGTATCTGTGCAGGATGCCTAATATATTTATTGCTTGCACAGGTGTCTTGATATGCTTAGTGTTCTGAATAATATGCTTTTAGGAGGTATGACTGTGGAAAGTCATCGTCTTGTAGTAGCAGAGACTGTCTTAATAACTCTCCAAACATTATCACTATTAAAATACATTTTTGTTTACAGGAGGAACACTCAACGGATTCAAAATGTTCAAATGTTTGTTAAGCTTATGGGACTTAACTACGGGGTCATCAGTCCCTAAACTTACAAACTACTTATGAACTACTTACGAACTAGGACGGCACAAATATCCATGCCCGAGGGGGGATTCGAACCCCCGACCGTAGTGACCGTGCTGACCGTGACTGCAGCGCCTCAGTAACCTCGGCCACCGCGGCCGGCTCTCAACGGATTAATATGTAGTTAGAACAAGTTACTATATTACTCTTCAGCTTTGAAAGGGTTGTGCAATTTCACTGAGTTTCGTGTTATGTTGACAGTGTGGAAACTTGACAACAGCAGTATTAGACTTGTTGGTGTGCCTGTACCCAGGAAAAGTCATTAACCGCCCCAAGGGCCCCGCAAGTGTTCCAACCCCGACGTCATAGCGGACCTTGAGAAACTTGGACAACAATGTAACGAAATAAAGCACAACATGGAAGATTCAAAGCCAGTTACCATAATGTTAAAACTACGATTAAACTGAGTTCATTCTGTCAAAACAGATTTGTTTTCATTCAGGTTGCTAACAAAACGCTCCATTCATACACAATTTTTAATAATATTACCAGTAATAATAATGGTAAAGGTCGGCGAAACAAGGTTCAGTCTGTCAAACTTTAATGCTTCCATTGAAGTTTATACCAAATCGCTCCTCTCTCTCCTCTACAATTTCCACTTCGACTTCCACCTAGAAACCACGGAGGACGCAGTTGTTCCAAACTTCTGCAGTCACTGTTTTTTAACTTCCTGCATTTTGTATGTTTTGTCTTTCGCTGCAACATAGCCTTTGATTCTGGCACAGACTTACTCGATGGCGTTTAATTCACAGCGGTACGGAGGCATTCTAGGAACAGTTTTCCCTGCATTCTTCGCCATTCCATCTATCGCGTATTCGTTATGCGCTGTTCTGTAATTTTGAAATATATCTAAAAGTTATTTCTTCAACATACCGTCTTCAGAATCGACGTTTTTAGATTATAGCCACTCTGATATTTCGTGCTAATTGAAATTCGCACTGGGAACTTTATCTTTTCTACGATAAAGGTACGGCGCTTTATCAACAACAGTAAATGCAAGCAGAGGAAGAACATCTTAAAACCATTTCTCGAAGGTTCAACTAGTCTTTCAAGCGTCTTTAAAGATGTACTTAAAGAGATCCTGAAATCGCCGCTGTAGAACACGCACTATCGAGCTCACACCTGCAGTTGAGGCGGCCACGCTGACTGCGCCCCTGCCTTGTACACCCCTCGAAGGCAGCGCTGTGGTCACGCGCCTTGCTGTGTTTACAGTACGTCTCTCGTTTCGGTGAATGGAGTATAGCGCATTCTGGGCGGCGCTGCATGCGTTACAGGGCAGTGTACATCTAATTATCCACCAGTCAGTGGTACGAATGTTTAGCGAGATGGCGAAATACTGGAGAAGTCATCGCGGACGCGTCAATTTTTTGGCGAGGCGTCGTATTTTTATCGGGCTGGGGCGGCGCTAGAGGCAGTTGTTTACGGCGTCCTTGCAGGCAGGCGGAGGTTGCGTCAGCGTGGAGAGCCGACTGACTGAGGTTCAGCGCTCTGGCGCAAGGCCGCGCCCGCTCACACAACAGGTGGGCACGCCCGCGACAGGGCGACAGCACTGGGGTAACAGCTACAAAGAAGCCGCTGAGCATAACTGGCAAGAATACGGTCACATCTGCGGAAATAGAAAGGTCACACTGAAATGAAAAAACCGCATACATATCCGTGGCAGTATCAGTACATATCCGCTATAATAATTACTTCGAGGTTAAAATACCCTCAGACTTCCTTCAATAACCAGTTTCTCTCTCGTGTCGTACAGTCCGTTACGAATTCGTCTGCTGTGAAACTGTTCACTTCGTAATACCATCTGTAATGACCTCTATCACTACTAGGAAGCTATTTCCCGATGTATTAAAACGCATCATACCACCGAGTAGCATCTCATCCCTCAGAAACTCTTATTCACCGCCGGTCGCGGTGGCCGAGGTGACTGAGGCGCGTCAGTCACGGTCTGCACGGCCACTACGGTCGGGGGTTCGAATCCCCCCTCGGGCATGGATATTTGTGCCGTCCTTAGGATTACCTAGTTCGTAAGTAGTTTGTAAGTTTAGTGACTGATGACCCCGTAGTTAAGTCCCTTAAGCTATACAAACATTTTAAACATTTCTTATTCACCTCCTTGTCGATTCTGCGGGAGCCGGCCGCGGTGGCCGAGGTGACTGAGGCGCTCCAGTCACGGTCAGCACGGCCACTACGGTCGGGGGTTCGAATCCCCCCTCGGGCATGGATATTTGTGCCGTCCTAGTTCGTAAGTAGTTCATAAGTAGTTTGTAAGTTTAGGGACTGATGACCCCGTAGTTAAGTCCCATAAGCATAACAAACATTTGATTCTGCGGGAAAACTTATCACTTGTTATCAATTCAAATTTCCACAACTTTGTTTAGGATCAAGCCTCAAACGCTCCTATTATCTTCTTTCAGGATTTTCCCACAGTCCTTGACTGACTTCAATGTAAAGACGCACACGAAAGTTACACTATCACATATTTGTTTGATTAGAAAAACAAACACTCTTCGAAGCCAATATCGCTGTATTGCTAGTTTATCCACGATAACCGATTTCAGCAAGCAATGTTGCCAGTATCTAATGCTTTCTTTCACATTTACCAAAACTAGTCTGGAACATACACATGATACTTCCATAAAAACGTGAGCATGGCCCTAGTGGCTTTCAGTAAAAACATCGTTAAAACACCGATAAAATCATTCGTATAATCACTCATTAAATCATTGATAAAATCTCTGACAAAACGACTGCTAAAATCACGGTTAAACTTAGCGCCAGTGGCGTATCCCAGTGATTTTCATCCTTTTTGAATGCGCGACTCCCTTTCCGAGTAAAAATGCCCGGCGACCGCCCCACTCCCGTAATGAAGCTACGTCAGTGATTCCAAAGGCAAAGTATTTACTTGCCTTTCTTAGATATATCTAATATCTGCGTAGCCATTCACATCTGGTGAAAGCTGCAATAGCGGAAATGAATCAAAACTGAAAAAAGACTTTATGACTACACGTATTTGATGTATGGTTCTGCTGTCATGAATAATAAACCACAATGCGTAATTTGAGGTGACGTGTTGCAATATGCGAATATAAAACCAACATGCTGATGCATCACTTCTTAATATTTCAAGGGTGATAATAAACGTTAGATTTCTTCGAAAGAACACTGAAACCCCGTAAATAGCAGCAAAATAATGGATCCGTAATTAGATACTATTCCTATTAGTTGATTAAAAGTAATAATGCACTGAAAACTCGTTACCAGCAGCAAACTACTATGACCCAGTAGTAAGAAGGTATTGTTATGTATTGACTAAAATAGTATTATGTTAGTTATATATTTTTGCCATAACAATATTTGAACATGTGACAAATTCTTACAAGAAGATTGCGACCTTTATATATAACTGCAGCAGTACTACACAACCGCTGTTGTTTAATTAACAATTCATCATGAGGTGGAAAAAGGCTTCATTGTTACGTGTTTCAGTCAGCCCAACATCAGAAATCAAAAGTGGCAAAGGTACATCATGTATCTATCACTCTTTCGATATCTCACTGAGGGCTACCCGAAACTTGTCCCAAGAAAAACCGTGTCTAAGGGTTTAACGTCCCGTCGACAGATTGGTCATTAGAGACGGACCTAATGCTTGGAGATTTGGGTAAGGATGGGGAAGGAAATCGGCCTTTGAAAAGAGCCATCCCGGCATTTGCCTGGCATTATTTAGGGAAATCACGGAAAACCTAAATCTGGATGGCCGGAGGTGGATTTGAACTACCATCCTTCCGAATACGAGTCCAGTGCGTTACCACTGCGCCACCTCGCTCGGTCCAAGAAAAACAATTTTCCACCTCCGGATGACTTGTTAATTAAGGGTCTTTTACAGAACCCTGCCACTTTCGTGAGGCTCTTCTGCCATAGTAGCTGAACGCCACGAAACGTAGGTTAGCTATCGAACATGCCGCTACTGCATCGTATTTGCGACCGCGACGCTAATCCCACTCCCCCCCCAAAAATGTTCAAATGTTTGTTAAGCTTATGGGACTTAACTACGGGGTCATCATCCCTAAACTTACAAACTACTTATGAACTACTTACGAACTAGGACGGCACAAATATCCATGCCCGAGGGGGGATTCGAACCCCCGACCGTAGTGGCCGTGCTGACCGTGACTGGAGCGCCTCAGTCACCTCGGCCACCGCGGCCGGCCCACTCCCCCCCTATAACCACCACCACCGCAACCCACAGGCTGAAAAACTTTCGGCAAAAGGTCATGAATAACGGGGGCGATTATATAGAAAGTGTGCAACGGTAAGCTTCTCTATCAATAATGTCATGTCCGAGAAAAATGATAGTTGTCGTTACTTCCAGCTCAAATGTGAGGAAAAGATTAAATTCCGAACATGAGTTCCTTATAACAATGTTAGCCTCTTGTACAATCCCTAGAAACAGGGGATAGCAATTCTCAATTACCCAGAACTTAGAACTATTTACCTATCTGCATAACACCTTGATGAGCTCCATCTCCATCTACAGACTAATACAGCAGATATAGACTTACCATTTTCTGTTCACAAAATGGGATATCCTCAGAGCCGAATGTAAATGTGGATATATACAGGGAGTCCCACTCAACTGTTTCACCCCAGATATCTCTGAAACTACAAGAGATATTGAATAACCACTTTCGCCGGCCGCGGTGGCCGAGGGGACTAAGGCGCTCCAGTCACGGTCTGCACGGCCACTACGGTCGGGGGTTCGAATCCCCCCTCGGGCATGGATATTTGTGCCGTCCTAGTTCGTAAGTAGTTCATAAGTAGTTTGTAAGTTTAGGAACTGATGACCCCGTAGTTAAGTCCCATAGACTATACAAACATTTGCATTTTTTAATAACCACTTTCACGGTCATGAACGTACGGCAGAGGCTTATGAAAGTAGGTACTATGAGACACTCTAAAACGTGAAGAAATATTATTTTCAACACAAACTTATGTTTTTTTTTACTTTTTTTTTAATGGTATTTCTTAGCAATCGATAGGATGAAGAATCACAAAAAGAATACCCTCGGTTGCATCGCGATGCGACAATTGAAATGTTGAAATGTTTGTATAGTCTATGGGACTTAACTACGGGGTCATCAGTCCCTAAACTTACAAACTACTTATGAACTACTTACGAACTAGGACGGCACAAATATCCATGCCCGAGGGGGGATTAGAACCCCCGACCGTAGTAGCCGTGCAGACCGTGACTGGAGCGCCTTAGTCCCCTCGGCCACCGCGACCGGCGATGCGACAATTACAACCGGAGAAAATGCGAAGCGAAGTTGTTTGAAATACATAAGGCGCGCTTGAGTCTCGGACACCTGCTAGCAGCGCGCCGATTGCAAAGAAATAATGTGGGGTATCCATAAAAAAAATAAATAAATAAATAAATAAATAAAATAAAATAAAAAAATAAATAAATAAAAACATACGTTTGTGTTGAAAATAATATTTCTTCACGTTTTAGAGTGTCTCATAGTACCTACTTTCAGAAGACCCTGCCGTACGTTCATGACCGTGGTTTTTCAATATCTCTTGTAGTGTCTGAGATATCTTGGGTGAAACAGTTGAGTTGGACACCCTGTATACAAAAAGTTCCTCGTATGAGAGTCGCTTTCAAAAATTCACATTTATCTGCAAAGCTCTTGTATATTCAAAATCATGGTACAGTTTTCTGCACTGTTTCGAGATGTAGGGATTTGGAAATCGTCGGCGAACGAGAACACAAACTGAATACAACTCACCAGGTAAGACTTGCATGGTGCAGAGGCATTCGACACTGGGTACTCACCTGGAACAGAAGGAAACGAAAATTAGGTTCAGAACAGTCCTTTAGAATACGACGTCTAAAAACATCAGCAAAACGAAACCGTCATCAAATCACATCCGCACACAATAGCGACAGCTTTTAAGCAGATATAATCTGTAAATTGTGTAACACAAGCAGGACAGAAATTCAATAATTTGACAGATACTGTAGTCAGAGCACAGCAAGGAGGAATCAATGCTGTCTACTGACTGTTTACTTGCCGCATATTCGCTATTTATGGGGTGTCACAAATAATGGTTACGTTTCAGTCGTCGTTTTTGTGTGAATGGCGGTTAACGATGACTTTGCTCGTGTCAGTTATGAAGTGCAGGGGCTGGGGGTCTTGGGGTAAAGCGCTCGATCGAAAACCGAAAGGTCGCGGGCTCGAAACCCGGTCGGACCTCGGATTTTTTCACTGGTCTTTTGGTCTTTATTTTCACAATTCCACACAACTTGTTTCAGTTTTCGTGCTTGACCTGTGTTTAGATTTTGGTGAGCTTTCCGCTGCGACAATTTACCATTAAAAAAAAAAAATCAAATGTTTCTAGAGCTACGGGGACATCAATCCCTAAACTTACAAACTACTTATGAACTAGCTAATACTAAAAAAAAAACGGCACAAATATCCATGCCCGAGGGGGGATGCGAACACCCGACCCTAGTGACCGTGCAGAACGTGACTGGCGCGCCACAGACCGCTCGGGCCACCGTGGCCGTTACCACTAGATGTGAGGGGTGGGGGTACGATGCAGAGTTTCCTGTGTGCGTACGTGACCAGCTCGGCGTGTCCGCGCAGTCCCGCTAAGCAGCGACTGCAGATGACACGTGCAGTACGTGACGGAGGAGTTGAGCCCACTGGACGTGGTACCAAGCTGTTGCCTGGTGCGGGACTCGTCTGAACAAGGACGCACAGAGCAAAATAAATAGTCGTCTGTTTTAGAGTAACAGTAGTGGAAGAATCGGAGAGCCGGACAACGAGAGGGTAATGGCACGGATACTGGAATAGACGCCGGATGCGCAGTCCTATGCCCGGCCACTGACGTCACCAGGAGACCAGCACAGTCTTCCCGCGGGACCTAGCGTTGCTATTATGAGTGTATCTCCACAGAAATGGTTTCCCACTGGCTCTTTGCAGTTTGTGTGCGTATTAAGTAGTTGTAAGTGATAAGTGATGGCTTATTAGTGACGATGGTGTCTTGTGCGGTTGCGTGCTGTACGAACCACGGCAGACAGAAGAATGCGATATTTCACAGATTTCCGAGAGATAAAGAGGGAAGGTGAAAGTGGATAAACGCGTGTAAGCGATTAGATGCTCTCAACCCTGATACTAGTCGTGTATGTTTACAACATTTTAAAGAGTTATTATGTTAGAGACTTGAAAAATGAACGCCGGCCGCGGTGGCCGAGGTGACTGAGGGGCTCCAGTCACGGTCTGCACGGCCACTACGGTCGGGGGTTAGAATCCCCCCTCGGGCATGGATATTTGTGCCGTCTTAGTTCGTAAGTAGTTCATAAGTAGTTTGTAAGTTTAGGGACTGATGACCCCGTAGTTAAGTCCCATAAGCTTAACGAACATTTGAACATTTTGAAAAATTAACCTTTTCCTTCAATTGAAATGTATATTAAAGGCGGTCCCTACTTAAAAGGTGCCAAAGTGCATCGACGTAGTCAAGACATGTTCTTTTTAATACCGTGAAGTCAGAGTAGAAAGACGAAACAACTTAAAAGATGTACAAAACTTATTGTTAACAAGAAACAACAAAGAATTACGTTGAGGAAATCAGTAGATGTACTAATTCCGACAACCCCTCAGCGAGCACTGCCGTTGACAATGATGGAATAATAGTAGCTGAATTAACTAAAGAAGTTGACCATTTAATAAGTGAGAACAATAAACTAACACATGAAATAATTATTTACTTCGAAATGTTCACAACATTCATACGCAGCAACATATGATCTATAATGAATAACACGCAAAGTCTACACAATGCGTTTTTAGCTCTACAAAATCATAAAATTAATTGCAACCATTTACTTCATTTATACAGCACAAAAACAGTATGCATAATAATAAAAAGAAATGCAATTCTTCATCAAAGAGAAGATGTCATGCTATAAGATGTAAAAAAATGAAATGTTTTCACCAAATAATTTTCCTGCAATCTATTGATGAATTTTTCGTAGCGGCCGTTCGTGTCGGCTGTGGTCACCGGGTGACGTCACAGCGCACAGCCTGCCCCCCTCCACCTGCGCACGACCCCTACCTTCTACTCTAGTATCCGTGGATAATGGTACGGAAGTCGTAGGGCACGCTTTCTCAGACTACGAGTCGGCAGACGGCCTCGCGGGGTCGCCAGCAGCCAGGGGCCAAGATTTCGCCCGAGGCCATCGCACAGTGCGGCGGAATCCCCAAAACGTGACCAAAACCCCCAAAATGAATGTTCCATTCTCGCAATTTTTATGGATGGGTTGGGTAGGGGAAGGAATAGTGCATCTCATTCCAGAAGGAGAAGTCGCCACCTTCGCTACCTGTCCAGTTACGTCAGTTCAAAAGTGACCTTCGTGGAGAGCACACGCGGCGCTGTGAAAGCAAGGAAAAATTTACTCTCGGTTTGAGAGTGAATATTTTGGTAGTGAACTGAAGAATTTCAGTACTACGAGATGGAAACGGTTGCTACAGGCACGTACAAAATGTTCGTACACGAAATCGGTATAAATTTCATGGTTATCCTATTTAAATTATTTTTTTTTTCCGATGCCTGCGCATAACGACCATGCTTTGCCGAACTTGCATTTTCAACTAGAGCAAAAGTAGCATATACTGCGAAATTTCAACTCCCAGACTACAGATTGATTAATTATCTGATGGAACTGACAAGAATCAGCTGCCAAAATCTGCCATTTCTCTTGTATAATGAATATTTACAAGTGCCCGTACGCCGACAATTTGTAATCATCAGAACAATATCTTCAATCATATTATGTTTTCAATGTGATGAACGATTGTGCACTGCACTGACGCACTAGAAGGCTGCAAGTCTCCTGCCAGCTCCACAACATCAATGGAGCTTAATTTCCTGAAGATAGTTTAAATAAGACCGAAACTAGTCGAAGAAATTTTTTTTGCACTCTAGATTGTTCTATATTCATACAAGAAAAATAGGGCGTCATAGCATCCTTTCAAGTTTCTTAATTACTGAAATTTTGAAATGCTTAATTATCGTAATAGACATACCTAATAATCGGTAATTGTAAAAACAACACATGTCCACTTTTGGCAAAAATGAGATATATGCATAGAAGCCGCGGTGGCGTAGCCGAGCGGTGTAAGGCACCTCGCTGCGGAGCGCGTGGTTGCTCGCCGTCGGAGGTTCGAGTCCTCCCTGGGGCATGGGTATGTGTGTTGTTCTTAGGTTAGTTTAGCTTACTTTAAGTAGTCTGTAAGCTACGGACTGATGACCACGGAGTTTCGTCCGATAGATTTACTAACATTTGATTTTGTTTTTTATGCATAGAAGCATTCAGGGTGCGTAGATTCAACAACTGTGGAAAAATCACACATATTCATGATTTTACAGGCATAGCGTTTTTCGTGTTCTTTGCATGAACAACACGAGTCCTAGACTCATGTTATTATTGCAAGAAACGGCAGATGGCAGCGCCAAACATACATACTAGGTCCTGTTTTCGTGTACTGAATAGAATACATGGCAGATGACAGCACCTGTATATACACACGTCTGATGCCTCTGATCATTGTATCTGTGTGAATTGTTGTAGCAATTGGCTAGACATTGCCGTTCAGTTTTGTTTTGGATTATACGTGCATAATATCAAGGAAGAGAGGTGTTCAACCGCAACTATATAAAAGCAATGTCATAAAAGCTGTCAGAACAAAAGGAATTAGTTACGTGAATCACAGTGGAGGAGAAATTAATGCTGCGAAAATAAGCTTGACTGTGGGTAAGTTCAAAGTCCGTGTAACAGAAAGGTATTGTCCACAAAGCACGTAACGAAGTATGTTCGCTTTTGTTTGATTAAATCAACAAAGAGGTTCCTAATGGTGTTACTCAATTGCACCTGTTCTCAGATGGGTGCTCTGCACAAAACAAGATCAACACGATGGTTAGGATAATGAACTGCCGTGTAAGATCCAGCAGATTCAAAGACGTATTCCAGCGTTTACCATGTGACCGTACATTTGCTTGCATGAAACGGGTGATAAGGAAACAAGACATAATACATTCTTCGTATGAATATGTTGAATACATGGTGGTATCTTTCAAAAAACAAAATATTGAAATATAGGTTGTTAACACGGAAGAGATATTGAATTATGGTGGTCCAAAATTTATAAGTGATCTTGTTTGTCTGAAGACAGTTATAGGAAGCATTTGGAGCATAACAGCAATGTTTATTCACTATGTCCTGATTTATATGGTTCTGTCACAGTGAAATGTTTCCACTGAAAGTTGAGTGTTATTACCATATTCATAGTCTCATGAAAATCTCATTACGAAACTCATTACAGACAGAAGCAAAATTGCTTGCAGAAATGGCATATAATAACAAAGTTGCAATCAATGTCAAATAATTCAAACATATGGGACAACTAATTCGGTATATTCCTGAAGAGCACGAAGCCTTCTATCTGGAGTTGGCCGAGTGGCCTTCGACGGACAAACGTAATGATGATTCATAATAAAGTAACGTTTATGTAGAGTTAGTCCTTTATTGTCTTGTTAGATGAAATAAGAAATTTAGGTCCTAATGTCACGATTTATATTTTAAATCTTTAGTGTTTACAAACAGTGTGTGCATATATTAAAAGTTTTTCTTAAATTCTCATCGTAAAACAATATTAGACACTCTATAAAGGCATGCTAAAAGTAATATTGTATACAAAGTTCATACAATAAAGGATTTTTAGGTAACAACAAATTTTGGTATTAAAATATCAGTTCAAAATATTCATCATGAAAAAACAACGTAAGTCCACACAATTAAATAAAATCGTACATGCTGAGTTGTTACATTTAAAATACTTTGTTTTATTGTTAACGTTTACCTAATATATATATATATATATATATATATATATATATATATATATATATATATATATAAATTAATGGATTTATGCTACTGTCCATTATATATCTTGTATAAACGTTTTTGCTTCTCCTGAAACATTTACTTTTTTCGACTAATGTTGTTTTTACAATTACCGATTCCGTATGCACCTGACGAAAACAGTAACGAATTATTAGTTTATTTTACTTCGAAGAAGATGCTTTGCTTCACTTCGGCCTTACGAAGTGTGTTTTGTGGGATTTTTCCTTTAACACCAATGGACTTAACACTGTAACTAAACAAAATTCTTGCATAGGGAGACGACTACTGTGGCCATTTTGAAAAAAAGATTTGCATGGAGAAAGTGCGTCAGAGGATGAGTCTAAGATAATTTAGAGGAAGTTTTTCCAATATTGTAACGTTGATTTCAGTTCGCCGAAAATAATGCAGGCGTGCATTTCTTCGATTTTTCCCTATTTCCAGGAGAACTTCGGTCACTATTACAAATTTTATAAAGGAAAGAAAAATGTTCAAATGTTTGTATAGCTTATGGGACTTAACTACGGGGTCATCAGTCCCAAAACTTACAAACTACTTATGAACTAGCTAACACTAAGGACGGTACAAATATCCATGCCCGAGGGGGGATTCGAACCCCCGACCGTAATGGCCGTGCAGATCGTGATTGACGCGCCTCAGTCCCCTCGGCCACCGCGGCCGGTTATAAAGGAAAGAAACTGTGAGTTGCGTATTATGTTTCCTGTTTCATTGCTGACAATATACCTTAGAGAATGGCACGTAATTTAATCAAAATATTTAGCTTTTGGCTTCGCAATAAAATCATTGCATTTCATTGAGGAAGATTTTAAACGCCTCTCTCTATCATAATTTTATACCATATCTACATGTAACTTTTAGCGAGTTTTTGTAACAATGCTTCCCCATTACAAAAATTATATAGAAATTCGTACGTTGCGTAAAAATTTCAGCCGCGCTGGAGTGGCACAGCGGTCTAAGGCGACTTTCTGTGGAGAGCGTCGCTGCTTGCCGTCAGGTGTTCGAGTCCTCGCTAAGGTACGTGTGTGTATATATATGTGTGTGTGTGTATGTGTTGTTGTTGTTGTTAGCGTAAGTAGTATGTAATCCATGGGACGGATGACCGTAGTCGTTAATTCAAATGTTCAAATGTTTGTAGAGTCTATGGGACTTAACTACGGGGTCATCAGTCCCTAACTTACAAACTACTTATGAACTACTTACAACTAAGGACGGCACAAATATCCATGCCCGAGGGGGGATTCGAACCCCCGACCGTAGTGGCCGTGCAGACCGTGACTGGAGCGCCTCAGTCCCCTCGGCCACCGCGGCCGGCAGTCGTTAATTCCCATAGATTTACTAACATTTGACTTTTTTAAAATTCAAAGCATTTGGTCAAAAACGTTCGTGCTATAAGCCTTTGAACATAACGCTAAATGAGGGTCTAGGTTAGAAGATACAGGAGGGAGGGGAAACTGACGTTGAGAGGGGACAGGAGAAGATGAACAGCCATAGCGTGACGATGAGAAGGAGATGGAGAGGGAGGACATAGGGAGCAAAATTTAGAGATCAGTTTGCATTTAGACGTTAATTCTCATAGATTGGAAGGGAGTAAGACAGGGTTGTAGCCTTTCCCCAATGTTGTTCAATCTGTACACTGAGCAACCCGTGAAGGAATACAAGGAGAAATTTGGTGTGGGAATTAAAGTTCAGGGGGAAGAAATAAAAACTTTTCGGTTTGCCGATGACATAGTAATTTTGTCAGAGACTGCAAAGGATCTGGAAGAGCAACTGAATGGAATGGACAGCGTCTTCACAGGAGGGTATAAGATGAACATTAACGCTTTGCTCCACAGTGGTATTCCCACAATACCACTATTTTATTAGTTTCTCTATATTTTAATGTCTTAGTGGTTTCCTGAGAATACCACCCATAATTTTGTAATTATGAGAAAAAATTTCAGAAAATAAATTTACATATAAACATTAGTTGTCTCTTTTGTTACTTTGTGTGGGACAATTGCTGATTTTGAGGGTTAACAAGACTAAAACAAGAATAATGGAATGTAGTGTCAGAAAATCAGGCGACGCTGAAGGAATTAGATTAGATAATGAGACAATAAAAGTAGTACATGTGTTATGTTATTTAGTAGCAAGATAACTTCTGATGGCCGAAGTGAAGAAGATATATAAAATGCAGAATGGCTATAGGAAGAAAAGCGTTTCTATTGAAGCGAAACTTGTTAACATCCAATATTAATTTAAATATTAGGAAGTCCTTTCTGAAAGCATTTCTCTGGGAGTGAAACGTGGACGATAAGGAGTTCAGACAAAAAGATGATAGTAGCTTTTGTAATGTGGTACAACAGGCGAATGATGAAGATTAGATGGGTAGATTACGTAAGAAATGAGGAGGTGCTTAACCGAATTGGGTAGGAATTTGTGGCATATCCTGACTAGGAGAAGGGATAGGACGGTGGGACACATTCTGAGACATCAAGGAAACGTCAACTTAGCATTACAAGGAAGCGTGTGGGGTAAAAATCGTAGAGGGAGACCGAGGGACGAATACAATAAGCAGATTCGACAGAATGTAGATTGCGGAACTTATTCTCACAAGGAAATGGTCAGACTTGTCATGTCGAAACCTGTTTTTCCACTGTGAGTTAACATTGAAGGAAGTCTGTATGCAGACTGTTAGCTGCTGACATGACCTGGAAGTCTGTAAAAACTTCTATGAAGTAGGACATTACTGTCGCATGGTTTCCGCGCTTATAACTGCCTGTTGTACAACTCTGACCTGTCTCGCTACGTTATACCAACGCCATCTAGGGACAAGGTGGCGTTAGCTACGCGCCGCTCTCCTGCCATCCTGCCACAGCAGTGAGAGAGCTGATTCGCCCAGTGAAAGCGATCGTACGATAATTAATAAATACGATAATAATAAATTCGTTGATAAATGTAGCTGATATGTTACCTACAACATTCTTTCCAAATAGCTATGAAGTAGACACAAACACAAACGGTTTAGGACACTTCAAACTTTTATTTCTTGAAATTACCGCAAAAATGCGTAATATTGATACAATGTTCAAAACATAGGTTTTTTTGTGCACCAAGAACATACAAGCAAAGACGACATATGACAGCCCTGCGAATGACAGACGTTGTTAGACGTCCGTAGACAAAACTCGGCCGGTGTTAGGAAGGAATAATGCCTAACACCAGTACATGTCGGGGCATGCCATATCTGCGCTATTTACATGCTCGTCTAAAAGTTTAACTACCATGTCGCACACCACACAGTTTTCACGCGTGTTTTCTGTTGATTGCTTCATTTGGCGTCTGTGGTATATCTCTGTGGCAACCAGCAAAACATTTACAGCGTTTCCCATCACCTGTGAGGGGAGATTGAATGTTCACCGTAAAGTTGCTTTCAGAGTGTAGATGTAGACGTACAGAATGTCTTTCACATCTCTAACCAGTTTGAGGACGGTATGTTTGGTAATACGTACCAGAATGAAAAGGAAGTGCATGCCACAGAAACGAATATTCGTTTCCCTTTTCCACCAAAAACCGTGCAGCGATATTCCTCTTTAGTGAACGCCGCGATAAGACGGCCGCACCTCCCGACCATGCGCACAACGCTCACCATAACAACAGCTCGCGACTCGCCATTTCCAGGGGTGGCCAGCCGTCACCGCAAGCGCCAAGCAGGGAAAACAGTCATTTTCGTGATTTTTTTAGGTGACTTCCAGGTCATGTCAGCAACTAACATTCTGCATACAGACTTCCTTCAATTTTAACTAACAGTGCTGAAAAAATCAATACGTGTTTCTGTGGTGTCGCACAAGTCCAAAGTGCGCGCCACCTACTTTCGCCGCGCGCCGCCATGCACGCACGGCGCGGCGTTCTTACGACGTCAGCCACGAGCGCCCTCTGCTACAACTCCGCTCGTGGCCACCACTGAACGACATCGATACACTTGGGACTGAGATAGGAACCAGCTAACACTTCGGAATCAGATAGGCACCAGTGAAGACTTGGCTATCGGATAGGCACTAGGCAGGCCTCTAGCTCAACTATGTATCAGCATTCTGCCGTACTGAACAATGTAAAAGTTAAGTATTGTATAAATTCTGTGCAATATATATCTCGTTCTAATTTACTCTAGTGTTTCTAGTTTCTGCTGTCCCAGTGGCTGCTCACCTTCGTACCTGCCCAAGCGTGCGTCCTTTATTCCTGTGTCGGTCTGTCTACTCGGCCACCGACACATACGACGGAAACGAGACACAAAAGCGGCGACGAGGCTGGGACACAAAAGTGGCGACGAGGCTGGGACACAAAAGTTTCGGCATGACAAGTCTGACCCTTCCCTTGTCAGATGAAGAGACGTGCACAGGGCAGAGTAGCATGGAGAGCTGCATCAGATGTTCAGATGTTTGTAAAGTCTATGGGACTTAACTACGGGGTCATCAGTCCCTAAACTTACAAACTACTTATGAACTAACTAAGACTAAGGACGGCACAAATATCCATGCCCGAGGGGGGATTCGAACCCCCGACCGTAGTGGACGTGCAGACTGTGATTGGAGCGCCTCAGTCTCCTCGGCCACCGCGGCCGGCTGAGCTGCATCAAACCAGTCTGCGGACTGAAGGCTACAACAACAACTTCAACAAGTCGCAGCAAGCCGCGACCGGGTGCAGTATATTTTGTGATTCGCACTGTTGATTTGCAGACAGTCGATCTTGCGACGTGGACACGAGACACCACTTGTACATCTTCATTGGCATTGGTGGACGTCACAGCTGTGGTGGCACGGCAGTTTTATGGAGGCCGAATGCGGTCTCGCAGCTGGGCAGAGCAACAACTCAGTAAGTAATGTATAGGTGGGCGCTCGATAAAAAGCGGCCAGAAGGCAGCGACCGGGGAATCGCAGCGGCCAGACAAAGGCGCGCGACCGCGGGCCACTGGCCGGGCGGCCGGGATAATGCCTGCCGTGTCTAGCTGGCCTGCATCAGCCACATGGCCGGCCTGTGAGTCTCAGCAAGACAACAAACTGCATATTTGGGGGCGGGGGTTCTCCTGATCACGCAGTGCTATTCTGCGGGACCTGCACTCACCTCACAGACACCTTACCAACACTATATGCTCACAAACAACAACAAATAACGAGACCATGAGACAAGAGGACCAATGGCCAACACTAAATACCAGAACAGATAAAATCTTGCATGCGACAAATGACGAATACAAAAGGAACAAGAGTTGCAAATATTTAAACATTTCGACCGTTTGAGGGCATTGAAATAAATACAATGGCAAAGGTGAAAATTTGTGCTGGACTGAAATTGCCGCTTTGGGCCAGCGGTCGCCTCTACCAGTTAAGCTATCCAGGCTCGCCTCCCTGCCAACCCAAATTCTCAGCTTGTAGCACACTACGATTATAGTGCACCCTCCCCATTTGATTATACTTGCTCGCAGCCTATACATCTACATGGGGCCGGCCGCGGTAGCCGAGGGGACTAAGGCGCTCCAGTCACGGTCTGCACGGCCACTACGGTCGGGGGTTCGAATCCCCCCTCGGGCATGGATATTTGTGCCGTCCTAGTTCGTAAGTAGTTTGTAAGTTTAGCGACTGATGACCCCGTACTTAAGTCCCATAGACTATACAAACATTTGAACATTTGAATCTACATGGGTTACTCTGCAAACGAAATTTAAGTGCCTGGCAGACGGTTCATCGAACCACCTTTATACTATTTATCTCCCATTGCATTCTCGAATAGTGCGCGGGAAGAAAGAACACCTCAATCTCTCCGTTCGAGCTCTGATTTCTCGTATTTTATTCTGATGATCATTTCTACCTATGTAGGTGGGAGTCAACAATATATTTTCGCATTCGGAGGAGAATATTTGGCGATTGGAGTTTCGTAAGTAGCCCACGCCGCAGCGATAAGCGCCGTTGTTGTAATGACTCCCATCCCAGATCCTGTATCATTTCAGAAACGCTGTCTCCCCTGTATCGTGACAATACGAAACGAGCTGCCCTCCTTTGGACTCTTTCGACGTCCTCCGTCAAATCCACCTGATAACAATCCCACACTGAGCAGCAATACTACAAAAATGGACAGACAAGCGTAGTGTATGCGGTTTGTTTTGTAGTTCTGTTGCATCTTTTAAGGGTTCTGCCAATAAGGCCGGCCGCGGTGGCCGAGGAGACTAAGGCGCTCCAGTCACGGTCTCCACGGCCACTACGGTCGGGGGTTCGAATCCCCCCTCGGGCGTGGATATTTGTGCCGTCCTAGTTTGTAAGTAGTTTGTAAGTTTAGGGACTGATGACTCCGTAGTTAAGTCCCATAGACTTTACAAACATTTGAACATTTCTGCCAATAAAACGCAGTCTCTGTTTCGCCTTTCCCACGATATTATCTACGTGTTCTTTCCAATTTAAGTCTGAAGTAATAGTAATTTCTAGGTATTTTGTAGAGTTTACGGCCTTCACTTTTAATTAATTTATGTTGTAAACAAAGTTTAACGGATTCCTTTTCGTACTCATGTGGACGACTCCACACTTCTCATTATTTAGAGTCAATTGCCAGTTTTTACACCATAGTGATATCTTATTCAGATCGTTCTGCAGTTGGTTTTGATCTTCAGATGATTCAATATGTTCAAATGTTTGCTTAGCTTATGGGACTTAACTACGGGGTCATCAGTCCCTAAACTTACAAACTACTTATGAACTAACTAAGACTAAGGACGGCACAAATATCCATGCCCGAGGGGGGATTCGAACCCCCGACCGTAGTGGCCGCGGAGACCGTGTCTGGAGCGCCTCAGTCCGCTCGGCCACCGCGGCCGGCTTCAGATGATTGTACTAGACGGTAAAAGACGGCGTCATCTGTAAACAACCTAAGAGAGTTACTTAGATTTTCGGCTAAATGGTTTATGTAAATAAACTCCCAGATGAGTTACTTCCCTGCTAGTGGGTGCTACTGGCTCGGCAGCTGCGGCCCACTGTACTACCGTGTACAGGCGAGTGCCGGCAGTGGGAGCAGGAGATCAGTCGTGTAGAGTAGATGCACAAACGCACGTAATGCAGGTGACGTCGGCGGTGTAACGAGATGAGCGAGCAGCGCTGACGGATTAGGCGGCGGCAGCGGCCGACCCTCCCCCAGTAGGGGATTACCTCCCCCTCCCCCACCTCCACCGGCCCTGCGGTTACAATTTCATTCCGCAGCCGCGCGCCGCTAATGCGGAAGCTCGGTTTCTCGCTCTCCAAAAATTGGATTACGCCCTCCTTCCCGCTAATGTCAGCTGTCGAAGCGGCGCTAATCCACGGCGATGGCGCTCTTTCCTCTCTCGTGGAACGGCCACGATAAACAGCTTTCTCTGAGCCGATATTGCGAGTGGATTAGGTACGCGATTTACAACGACAGTGTACTCCGAAAGCGTGTTTCGGGACGTATTACGCGCCTGTCTCCCCAAATCTGCGCGGAAATTTGTTGAAACGAAAAAGCCAGCCGGTCAGCCATTTAGGAGAGCCGCGTATACGATCTCGATAGATCGGGCACCTCTCTCTGTGATGCACGAGTGTTTACTTTGGTGACTGATTCTCGACTCTGGATAACGCTCCCTGCCGCGTCGAAGTACTGAACAAACTCTGTAAACCCGGTGGCAGTAGAGAACCACTGCCCTTCAAGCGTCTATTTTTACATCGGAAAATTTCGTGTTAAAATGTGTCACGAAGAGGAAACTGCGGTTACAAATTTAATGTAAAAATAAATTTAAAAAATCTTGTTAGCTTGTTGAATGAGAAAGCTGTCACCAACAAATGCCATTCATCCCTAGCTCAATACCGCTAGCGTTTTACATTACAGTACTGTAACATTCGTAAGCTGCATGCTCTCTACTCTTGCACTACATAAGAATATTTAATTATTACTCAGTAGTTGTATACGGGATATGGGGGTTTTGGACGCTGGACAGCTACGTCTTCAGCGCCCGTATACCGTCTGGGAAAAAAAAGTTTTCTGTTTTCTTTTTTTTTTTTTTTTTTTTTTTTCAGTAAAAATATGTACGCGTTATGTAAGATACAAATCGAAACAGCTAGAGCGCCTTATATATCTCGTCGTCGCTTCGTCCTCTCTTTGTAGCTTTTCATGACGTTTCACATAGTGCGCCGTCCGCAGTGGCCGAGCGGTCTGCGGCGTGCCAGTCACAGTCTGCAATGCCGCTAAGGTCGGGGGTTCTAATCCTCCCTCGGGCATGGACTTTTGTCTTTAGTATAAGGTCGTTCATAAGTAGTTTGTAGGTTTAGGGACTGATGACCCCGCAGTTAAGTCGCTTAACAAACATTTCAACATTTTTATAAAGTGTAAATTTGAGACACATTCTAAATCAACTAATGTCGCACGCAAAACATTTCGCTTTATTCAATAAACCTCTTTGGAGCCTTAAACATTTGCTTCATATGCAGTTTTTTTTTGTTTGTAATTAAATGACTATACACTACACAAATATGCTACTTACCTCCTAAACGTCAATCTAGCTTAAGTTCCACTAAGAACTATGAAAGAGGTGCTGATTTAGTCATCACAAACGCTATTTTTCCTCACTTAAACACATAAATTTACGTTCACTTTAATATTTCTACTTTTATTTCACGGTAGAAAATGTCACTCTCTCCGTATGTGCCGAAAATTCTTAACAAGAAAATAGAATCTGACAAGCCAAGAACGCTTCAAAACCGGTTGTGTTTACATGTGCACGAAAATCGATTGTGGAACTGGAAAACCGCCTTACAGAACTGGATTTCCAGAATCGATTTTGGAGTGTTTACATGACCAACCAAACGCAAAAATGGGAAATCGGTTTACGAAAACCGGTTTTCGAAGCCCGTGTAAACTGGGTGACAGAGAAGGCCGCGATCGCGTAGCTAACTGGCTGGCGGCTGGGCACAGCACAAAGTCAATTAGTTGGCGACCACTGCGTTAGTCTTGTGTAGTTCGCGAACGAACTAGTTGGAAGAGAGCTCTCACAGATGAACTACGCGAACTAGTTCGCAGATCCCTCACCGCTTAGTTCGTCCGCTCCTTTTCCGAAGACTGAAGGGGAACAGCGAGAGGACGCGAGAGCGCACAGAATCGCGTGATTCCCTTCTGCCAGTTGCCGTGATTTCGAGCTGAGATGCAGCTCAGCTGTAGTTTCATAGTTCACTGCCACAAATTATCTTTTCTAAGGTATTCAGCAGTGTCTAAATATAACCCTCATTCTATAGTGTAAAGTAGTAAAGAGAACTCAAAACTTAACATTGTTTGCATTTATATGCGAGAAATTCTCTCTCCCTGTATGATACTGTTGACGGCTCGCGAGGTACAATGTTGACGATAACGTCGTATGAGCTACACTAACAATGTAAAGTAACGAACCCGTATAGAATTAATTAGCTACAAAACTGAAGTTTACTGCCTGTCGTCAGAATGTAAAGGTCGAAACCCATTGTCAATGTCGCTAGCGTGAAGTTCAAAAATTTCTTCTGTTTCATTTGTTCATACAAAATCAATTTCTGTAATAAGTGTGTGGTTGACCGGACTGGCTTAACTTTCAATGCAACTGAGGCGGCCGCCCCTCCAAAACAAAGGTTGGACTCACCCAGCACCGAAGATAAAAATGCGTTTCTGCGCATGGGAACCATTGTTTCGTGTAAATAACTGGTTTATTTGCTTAAGTATTTGATGTCTAATAGCCAAAAAATACAGGTGATAGGCTATTACTAGTAGCACACGTTTGGGCAACACTGATCAGTATATGGAAAAGCTGTCATAACAAAAGAAAGAGCTCTTTTAGTAGCCTAGTAAAAGCCAAAAAGAGCGGACGAACTAAAAAGAGCGACCTACTTCGCGGCCGGGCTGCGAACTAAAATATGTGCGATCGGTCGCGAACTAAATTATGCGCGATCGGTCGCGAACTAAAACATGCGTCGCCGGTCGCGGACTATTATGCCAAACGTACCTCGCTTCTTAGTTTGTTGGATTCTTTTCCGAAGACCGACGGGCAATAGCGAGAGGGCGAGTAGCAGAATTAAAAATCACGTGTTTGCCTTCTGCTGATGAGAGCCATTTCGAGGTTAGCGTCTGCCTGCTAGATTACGTAGTTCAGTGCTACAAAATTTTTGTTTTGAAGTATTCTGCACTCTAAACATAAACGCGAGAAACTATCCACGAACAGTTTCTTTTGGTTTGCGTGATATCGTTAGCGGCTCAAGGAGCAAGAGCATGAAGCAGCTATGTGGGGAAACTTTCCCCTCCACCTGCACGCGGAGACCGCGCCGCTCAGTCGTCACTGGAAGCGGACGAACTAAAAGAACGAACTAGATCGCGGCAGAGTCGCGAACTAAAGTGAGCGCTCCCAATCGTGATGTATTATGCGCAAGTGTACACTGTGCGTCGCGTGGCACGGCAGCGCCAGGCCTTCTCTTCAGGCGGCCCAGCTGCCACACGCAATTCGCTCGTTGACTTGATAGAAGGCTCCGAACTGTGCGTTTCTCATCCTTCTTCCATATCTGTACTCATGACAGCTGCCTAAAGTACGCTCCTTTTTAATTAATTAAATATAATTAACAACTATATCTGTAATTTCTCTATCTACTTCTCACATAGGCTTACACAATATGGCCCCGTCTTCTTTCCAACGCTTTTCTTTCTTTCATTTGCATTATCTCTATCTATATAAAAGCGAAATGACACTCATTCACTCACTCACTCATTCACTGACTAAACACGAAATCTCGAAAACTACTTCACCTATGAAGCTGAAATTTGCCAGGAACGTAATTTATAGGTAGAAGGCGTTAGTTAAGAAAGGGTTTTGCGATAGGGTCGATAGTTCAGAAGATATGACGTCATAAACAATGAAAACTTCCCGTCTAGTGGCACTTGACTTTATGATTCCACTATTTGAGAAGAAGAGCACTTAGCGACTTGCAACAAACTTTAAACGTAACTTCAAACCTTTAGTAAACTTTTTCTCGTTGACAACCCCAGCAAAATGATGAAAGAAAAAAAGTTTGTCGCTTACTACTTTTTCGGCGTTCATGCAGTAAAACTACATGAATGACGTTACAATTTATTACTCGTACACTATTAATTGTATTCGTGAGAAATGTTACAGACAGTAGACACACATACCACTGAACGTATGTTCGCAGTACGACACACAGTTCATGAGATATGGAGTCATGAACAATTAGCTTAATGAAAAACCGCCTCATCACGCATGAAGTTTTTATTTAGTACGTCTTTCCTGCCTACTTTATTCGAGACGTATTTTGCAGACATTGTACATATACACCACTGGATGTACCTTCGAAACAATATCGTATTACGGCATATTGTTCAGGTGCTATGACGTCAAAGACAATGAAATGCGTGAAAATTTACCCTAAGAAGCATGATGTAATTTACCACGTCTTTACTACCAACTCCATTTACAACACATTTAGCAGGTAGTTTCCTAATATTTATCGTTACGAACCTCGTAAACAATGTTTTTGTAGGACACGTAATTCAGGAGATATTACTTCCTAAACGTGACATTCATAAATAGCTATTACATTATGACTGACATTTTGCTAAGCAGCGGAGTGAAAGTTTCATACTGGAAACAACCCTTAGGCTGTGGCTAAGCCATGTCTCCACTATATCCTTTCTTCCAAGTGTGCTAGTCTTGCATGGTTCGCAGGAGAGCTTCTGTGAAGTTTGGAAAGTAGGGGGCGAGGTACTGGCGGAAGTAAAGTTGTGAGGCGGCATCGTGAGTCGTGTCGGGATAGCTCAGTCGGTAGAGCGCTTGCCCGCGAAAAGCCAAGGTCCCAAGTTCGAGTCCCGGTTCCGCCACACAATTTTAATCTGCCAGGAAGTTTCATCAAAAATCTAAATTGCATGGCTGTAGACGGATTTGAACCACCGTCCTCCTGAATGCGAGTCTCGTTTGTTACCAGTGCAGTCAATAAGTGCCTCAAATTGATTTGCAATATAACAAATGCTGTCACCCCCCCCCCCCCATGGTTATAAAAATTATTTTGTGGTCATTGTGCACAATATTCCATGAAATGGAATTCAATTTATTTTAATGTGTTATGGTCGCTGGTGCGGTGGCGGATGCGAATAGCATTTTTCGTTTCATATATCTCAATTCCCTTCTGCGGTCGTAGTACTTTTATATTGACAGTCTTTAGTACATTGATGTAGATACCGGGTGTGCTGGTACCTAGTGTGGATGTGTGCGCCACTACAGTTCGGCACGCCATCGTACCCCTCGGCAAGTCTAGGGCATTGCCTACACTACTACTTGGCTGAGAGGTCGCTGCTTCTCTCCGCCCCCTCTAATTGGTTGCGTTCTCCTGCTGTTGACGGCTGTGTTCTCGTCGCCAGTGTGAAGTCGCCGCGCAGCTCATCAACTCCGATTACCTTCTCACATCGACCATCAATCGCTGTCCTCTTGCAGAAAGCCTGCTCATCACCACTAGCACAAATGCACAGGGGAGTTTTACTTATTTATTTGCAAGGAATGGACTGGGTCATTTGACGCAAATGAACTGATCACTGACTGGAAATGGTTACGTTCCGATACTCGGTGGACAGTTCACGTTCTGAAACAACGATGGAATTTCGATCGATGACAATGCCGCGAAGTTACCGAGTCACAATTGTTCGTCCAGCGAATAATTTGGCCACCCAGACTGTTCGATGTGAATCACATTGGCTATTTGCGGGACATAATTGAGAGGCCATGTCGTGGACAACATCCTACACTGTCAAGACTTATGGAGGGCTAAAGAGGCATCATGCCTCAATAATCCTGCAGGGGACGTTGAACGACTTGAATCGTAGCTTACATGAATAACGAGAAAGGCATGCCGCAGCGCGCGCGTCATAAGCAAGGTAGTCCTGAGCCGGCACGATCGCTAGCCGATTGGCCGGCCGCTGGGGCACACCCCACTGCCTCATAGCGGCCGGCCACTCAGCCAGCGATCGCGCCGTCTCAGGACTAACTTGCTTACGTGACGTGACGTGCGCGCCGCAACCTGTCTTTCTCATTGGCCTCGAGGTATGCCACCGCCTCGAAGGAACGAGAAAGATAGGTCGTGACACCTACGTCATGCCCCGTCAGGCTTGAGACAACGTTAGCTCTAGCTGACACGCTGACCACTGGGACACAGCCCACTGTGAATGTTAATCAACAGGTGAGGCAGCATTAATTTTATTCGAAAATTTAAATGTTTGTATAGCTTATGGGACTTAACTACGGGGTCATCAGTCCCTAAACTTACAAACTACTTATGAACTAACTAAGACTAAGAACGGCACAAATATCCATGCCCGAGGGGGGATTCGAACCCCCGACCGTAGTGGCCGTGCAGACCATGACTGCAGCGCCTCAGTCCCCTCGGCCACCGCGGCCGGCCATTAATTTTGTCCCTCTGTTTTTTTGCCGGATTCCAAGCAGAATTTAAACAAAAACCACCATCTCCATAAGGTCGCTTGCTAGTTTAATTTCAACAGCTTCCTTAATAACACTATCCCAATAGGTGGATGGCAGAATCTCTGTGCTGTTGTATTCCATAGGATGACCAGTGCCAAGATAGTGTTCTGCAACAGCGCCTTTGTTTGGCTGTTGTAAGGGCGTGTAATGTTTGTGTTCAATACACCTGACTTCCACAGTCCTTATTGTTTGACCAATATATGACATGCCACGCCGCGGTGGATTAGCCGAGCGGTCTAAGGCGCCTAGTTGCGGACCGCGCAGTTACTCGCCGTCGGAGATTCGAGTCCTCCCTGGGGCATGGGTGGGTGTGTTTGACTTTAGGTTGGTTTATCTTAGTTTACGTAGTTTGTAAGCTACGGACTGATGACCACGCAGTTTGGTCCGATAGATTTACAAACATTTGAGCATTTTGAATGACAAGCCACAACTGGAAGGAATACGATATACATCTGCCTTACGCAAACCAAGATCATCCTTTACGAACCCCAACATGGCCTTTATCTTAGAAGGAGGCCGAAAAACACATTTCACATCATATTTCCGCAAAATACGACCAATCTTTTTGGAAATACATAAATATGGTCGTTTTTGTTTAAATTCTGCTTGGAATCCGGCACTGTCTCTCGTCAAAAAGGAGAGGGACGAAATTAATGCTGCCTCGCCTATTGATTAACAGTCACTATCAATAATTTGATGTTTGGTCATCTTTGGTTGTGTTGTTTCTGCAGTGACTTGTACTGTGTGTATTATCTTTCTTGTTTACCCTTTGCAAACCGAGGTATTAAATACGCTTGCACATTGTTTTCTTGAGTGTAGTTGTGCCTTGATAACGGCAGCAGGGTGTCCTGTCGAAATATCGGCGGCAGCATATCCGTACGTTGTTTAAACGTACGTTGTTTTACGCCGGGAAAAGTTAAGGTTTCATACAAAATTTCTCATACGATGTTGCGGTTTATTGTTACGTCAGTGGCGTTGGGTATGCGAAGACGCAGAAAAATATTTGCCGCCGGCAGGAGTCGAATACGCGTTGCTTTAAATACGAATCAGACCTCTTACTGCTGGTCCAAACACAGATTCCTGAACACATTTTGGCAGAGACAAATGGTAAAGTGTGTAGAGTGACAGATCGGTATCAGAATTCGGCACATGTGTGTGGCAGTGGCGCAAACGGGGAGCCCTCCCCGTCATCGTGGGCACGCGAGGCAGCGGTTGTGCCGTCGTCCAGCTGATGCGGCATCGACCGCCGCTCCCGGGCAGCCGTGGCGTCCGGCCGTCTCACCAGCCGGCGATCGATGGCACTGGCAGTGGCACAGCTCACCAGGACGCGAGAGGACGCCTGCCCGCTTCCCGACCAAAACCACACCCCGACACCCGCCCAACGATACTCACCTACAAGCAACTTGCCAAGACAATTACCGGATCACCTGAGACATCGTGCACAATATACGTAAGCTAACGTATTTGCTGGTGCAGCAACAGGTTATGAATTAATTTATCCCGATAGTTAAGTCTCAGTTGCAAAATGTTCTTTATCTAGTGACGCGTTTCGCCCTTTTGAGGCATCATCAGATAATGTAAACGATAAATTAATATCAGTGCGCCTCCGTTGCTCAGTGGTAGAGTGCCAGACTACAAATCCAAAGGTCGCGGGTTCGATCCCCGCCAGGTCCTACGATTTTCATCTGTCACTTTCCACTTCTTTCCCCTCTGGCAGTATTGCTCATGTGAAAAAATACCGAGTAGCACCGTGGTTCGGAACCCACGTTAAACTGTAGATCCCCCTATAACTGGCTGGGTAAGTCAGTTCGAAGGTCGGAGGAAGGCAACGGCATACCACCTCCAAACAGGACCATGCCTAGTAAAGCACTGTGGTGTTCAAACCAATCTTCTGATTGTTGACTGCTTTACCTTTTTTTTATATTAATATAAAAAAGGGACGACTTCCTGATGTTCTGCAAAACTTATTTATTCGTCATTGAACGGGTGTCGTCTTTAGCTGACTGTCATACCCATACAGTATGACTTAGACAAAATTTCTGGCTGCTGCGAAAAATGGCAGCTAACACTCAATGTAGAAAAATGTAAGCCGATGCGCATGAGTAGGAAAAACATTCCCATAATGTATTTAGATTATCAATTACGGATATTTCAGAACCCGTGGCTTATTTCCAATATGATTTAAGAAAACTGCACCAGTCACTTTTTCTTGAAATGATGTTTATTCCATGTACCGGTTTTCAAACCGTTTCAGGTTCATCAGATGGATCATGTTACAATATCATTTTAAGCGTCATGTTGGATGCTGCTTCTGTGGTGGTAAGAAGGAAATATATTTTAAAAACTAGAATTGCAAGTTGTTTAGGTCGTGTTTTGTATTTGTAAGATTGCGTAAAATTTGTTCATTTACTTACTGCGACTGTATGGCCCGATTTTTGTGGTTAATTTCCATTTCTTGCGTCTCCTTTTCTTTAAGTCACAATAACACATACTCTACACTGTACTCTAAACAACACTTTACCAGCCCAGCGTCCAACATGTGCTTCTACAGGTGCTGTTATTTACAAACGTGTTAATTCTAAGATATAACACTCTTTTGTTTTGAGTATGATACAGTCGATCATACAGCAAATAATTTGGTTAATATTAAACTGTAAAAGTGAATAATACATACTGTCTGCAGTGTTTGCATAGTTTTTTCCTTAATATGTATGTATACAACCAGTTAAAAGTACAAGAATAAAATTCATATTATTGCTATATATATTCATACACTAGTGGTGTTCTACAATATTAATATAGACTAGGTTCTGCTTATTGTGTTTAAAGACAGTACGAATCTGGTTGTTCTATTATTGTAGAATGGAAGGGGTAGGTATTTAGATGTCGGTATTGCCTTCTTTATGGAATGGAAGGCAATCTGATGAAAGCAATTATGCATTTGTTCTTTAGTAGTGATTTTAACTTATCAGAAGCACGTTAGAATACAGCATTAGTAGTGAGCTTCTTGATGCTGTCGCACGTTCAAAGATCTAGGCGAACACTACAGAGCGATATGAAATGGACCTAACATCTAAGCACAGTTGTAAGGCGGACAGCCGGTTTATTGGGAGAGTTTTGGGAAGATGTACTTCACCTGTAAAGGAGACCGCGTATAAAACGCTTGTACGACCACATCTTGAGTATTGCTCAAGTGTTTGGGACCCGCAGCAGGTCAGTTTAAAGGAAGACGTAGAAGCAGTTCAGAGGCGAGCAGCTAGGTTCGTTACTGGTAGGTTCCGCCAGTGCGCGAGTGTCACGGAAATGCCCCGGGAACTCAAATGGGATCGCTGGAGGAAAGACGACGTTCGTTTCGAGAAATTCTGTTGACCAAATTTTAAAGGGCCAGAATTTGAAGCGGAGTGTAGAACGATCTTCCTGCCGCCTACTTAACATTTCGCGTAAAGATTAGGGCTCGTACGAGGGCATATAGGCATTGTTTTTTTCCTCGTTCCATTTGGGAAAGGAATAGAAAAGGAAATGCCTAGTGGTGGTACAGTGTACCCTCCGCCACGCACCTTACTGTGGATTGCCGAGTATGTATGTAGATGTAGAAAACCGCTTGAGAGAAGTGGATTTTCAGAATCGATTTTGAAGTGTTTACTTAACCAACCAACAGCGGATTTGGGAAATCTGTTTCCGAAATCTGGTTTTACGAGCCCATGTAAACGGGGTGTTTGTGACAACCAACCCGTCTGACCACCATAGCCGGACTCCCCTACAGACGTCTTGGGTTCTACATGTACTATTTATGGAATGCCCTGGAAGCCATCGATTAGAATCGGCAGTGTTGATTGGAATCAACAGTATCGATTGGAACCAGCAGTATCTCCGCAGTATATGTGCCTGTCGTTGAGAAGGCAACTTTTGGAATTCGTTGGTATGTATTTCAAGGCATCGTCACAAAACAACAAACGCAGTTTTAAGAGAGAGCGCTCTTACAAGTGAACTACTCTCATTATTTCAAAACTTAGTTCTATGTAATTAATAAGAGTGGTCGAAATTCCTTTAGGAGCGAAAGGGAAATAAAACTGACAATGGCGGGAAGCGAATCACTGCCTACTTGGAAACCCAGAGCCTAACTACTTCAACCGACTACAAAAATCGCCCCTATTTCCCTTTCCCGTGTCTGCAAGATTTAACTGTTACCATAGCATTTTTAGACACCAGACTATAATGAATCGTACAAAAACGACGTGTTTTCGATAATTATTTAGTGCGCCATTCCTTTGAAATGTCAACGCGTTAGTTATAATAAGGAAATCATCAAATACGAAACGCAAGATGGCGTATGGCAGGGAGGGAGTTTCGACATGATCTCGAAGCATCGGGTTCGTAATAATTCGCGGAGCCAAAGCTCTAGATGCCAGTCTTGTCTGTCAGGTCTGGGTGACTTGATTTCCAAAATAAAAATACGGGACACATATGGGTACCGACGCGTCTGACACTAAATGTTGCCTTTACTTGTAGCATTAATGCATACGTAATCACATGAATTGATGCAGGCATAGCATAGTGAACAAAACTAGGCCCCCCCCCCCTTCTTCTGTTCCACGAGCTAACGAGTCGAATTAGTTTGTTCTCGTACTTACATTTCCTGGAAATCTGTTATTTTAGAAAACTATTACTACAACAGGAAAAGTATTTAATTGCTTAAAAACCATGAAAGCAACGGGACAAGCATCGCTATTACGGGTTTTTGGGGCGGGACAAACTACATATAAGGTAATCTCAGTAACGAAGACATACCAAGTCAGATGCTAGTTAAAAAATTAACCAAACATTTCGCGATATAACGAGTTAACGTCTCGTGAAATGAGCTTAAAATGTCAAAGAAATCAGACTCTTCCAGCACACTGTCTTCTTGCAACAAATTCAGTAAGCACTGAATTTGTAGCGATTTTGTACACCCTTTTGCCCTTAAAAAATAAAAACAAAGAGAGAGAGAGAGAAATCGCACACAAAGGTTGAAGTATTGGAAATATATGAAAGAATTACGCCAAAATCGTCTCTCATTTCCTTTGAGTTGAAGTCTATTTCCTTTATTGCTTTGTTATGAGCCGGCCGCGGTGGCGGAAGGGACTGAGGCGCTCCAGTCACGGTCTACACGGCCACTACGGTCGGGGGTTCGAATCCCCCCTCGGGCATGGATATTTGTGCCGTCCTTAGTCTTAGCTAGTTCATAAGTAGTTTGTAAGCTTAGGGACTGATGACGCCGTAGTTAAGTCCCATAAGTTCTACAAACATTTGAACATCTTTGTTATGTCTACATTTGTTCTCCATTTGGTTACGCTAATATTACTTTAATAATGTCAATTCCAAATATATGGGACGGTTAGTAAAATACGGGACAATATACGTCCCGTATCTCTTTTGTCGGGACAGCGGGACACTTGGGCTAAATAAGGGTCGATCCCGTAAAATACTGGACGTCTGGTCACCCTACACTACTCCCACGAAGTATGTCCAATTACGTTAGACTCGCTCTGCAATGACGATGCTGGTTTGGCCACTCTGTTTGCACGCAGGACAAAGTTCTACGAGCATGAATAAGCGGCGGAGCCCGCGGCCGCGTGACGTCAGCAGAGCAGGCCACGGCGCTGCGTCCATCAGCGGCCCTCGCTTTACTGCCGCCTGTGAGCGCCCGGTCGGTCGATACGGCCGGCACCGTCGTTTGGCTCACAACGAGCTGCCGTAGCGAGGGCCGCGCGCCTGCCTCCACACTCGACTCGGCTACCTCCCGAAACGTTACTTTACGCGCTACCTTTTATACCCGATCGACTAACAAGCAGACACCCCAACGTGTCCCTAAAAACGTTTAAAGCGCCCTTTTCATTACATAACTTTCTGTTTGCATGATTTGTTGTTGTTATGGTCTTCAGTCCGGAGACTGGTTTGATGCAGCTCTCCACCCTACTCTATCCTGAGCAAGCCTTTTCATCTCCTCATAAGAACGGCAACCCACATCCACTTGAATCTGCTTACTATACGCGTCTCTTGGTCTCCCTCTGCGATTTTTACCCCACACACTTCCCTCGAATGCTAAATTAACGATTCCCCGATGTCTAAGAATGTGCCCTACCAAACGATCCCTTCTTTTAGTCAGGGTATGCCAAAAATTTCTTTTCTCACCAATTCTGTTCAGTACCTCTTCATTAGTTATGCGATCTACCCACCTAATCTTCAGCATTCTTCTGTAGCACCATATTTCAAAAGCCTCTATTCTCTTCCTGTCTGCACTGCTTATCGTCCATGTTTCACTCCCGTACAAGGCAACACTCCACACAAATGCCTTCAGAAAAGACTTCCTTACACTTAAATTAATATTCGATGTTAGCAAATTTCTCTTTTTCAAAAATGCTTTTCTTCCCATTGCCATTCTGCATTTTATATCCTCTGTACTGCGACCATCGCATGTTATTTTACTACCCAAGTAACAAAACTCATCTACCACCTTCATTGTTTCGTTACCTAATCTAATTCCTTCAGCATCGCCCGATTATCTAAGACCGCATTCCGTTATTTTTGTTTTGCTCTTGTTAATGTTCATTTTATATGCTCTCTTCAACACACTGTCCATTCCATTCAACTGCTCTTCCAGGTCCTTTGCTGTCTCTGACAGAATTACAATGTCATCAGCAAAACGCAATGTTTTTATTTCTTCCCCTGTACTTTAATCCCTATTCCAAATTTTTCCTTGCTTTCCTTCACCGCTTGCTCGATGTACAAATTGAATAACATCGGAGAAAGGCTACAGCCCTGTCTTACTCCCTTCCCAACTGATGCTTCCCTTTCATGCCCTTCGAGTCTAATAACTGCGGTCTGGCTTTTGTACAAGTTGTAAATAACTCTCCTTTCCCTATATTTTATCCCTGCTGACTTCATAATTTGAAATAGTGTATTCCAGTCAACATTGTCAAATGCTTTCTCCAAATCTACAAAAGCAAAAAAAGTAGGTTTGCCTTTCCTTAATCTATCTTCTAAGATAAGACGTAAAGTGAGTATCGCCTCCCGGGTTCCTATGTTCCTCCTGAATCCAAACTGATCTTCCCCGATGTCAGCTTCTACCAGCTTTTCCATTCTCCTGTAGATAATTCGTGTTAAAATTTTGCAACCATAACTTATCAAACTGATGGTTCTGTAATTTTCACACCTGTCTGCACCTGATTTCTTTGGAATGAGGATTATTACATTTTTCTTAAAGTCTGAGGGCATTTCGCCTGTCTCATACATCCTACACACCAGTTCAAATAGTCTTGTCATGGCTGGCTGTCCCAGAGACTTTAGTAGCTCTGAGGGTATGTCATCTACTCCTGGGGCCTTGTTCCGACCTAGATCTTTCATGATTTATGATCTCATGATTTATGATCTCATATATGCAACTTCTAGTTCTGAAGCAAGTAGGAGTAAAATATAGGGAGCGTAAGGTTATTCACAACTTGTACAAAAACCAGACAGAGGTTGTCCGAGTTGAGGGGCATGAAAGGGATGCAGTGGTTGGAAAGGGAGTAAGACAGGGTTATAGCCTTTCTCCAATGTTATTCAATTTGTACATTGAGCAAGCTATAAAGGAAAGCAAGGAGAAATTTGGAGAAGGAATTAAAGTTCAGGGTGAAGAATTAAAAACTTTGCGCTTTGCCGACGACATAGTAATTCTGTCAGAGACAGCAAAGGACCTGGAAGAGCAGTTAAACGGAATGGACAGTGTGCTGAAAGGTGCATATAAGATGAAGATTAACAAGAGCAAAACTAGGGTAACGGAGTGCAGTCTAAGAAAATCAGGTGATGCTGTAGGAATTAGAGTGGGTAATGAAGCAATAAAGGAGGTAGATGAGTTTTGTTACTTGGGCAGTAAAATAACAAATGATAGTCGCAGTATAGAGGATATGGCAATGGGTAGAAAAGCATTCTTGAAAAAGAGAAATTTGTTAACATCGAATATTGATTTAAGCCTAAGGAAGTCCTTTCTGAAGGCATTTGTATGGAGTGTTGCCTTGTATGGGAGTGAGTCATGGACGATAAACAGTGCAGACAGGAAGAGGATTGAGGCCTTTGAAATATGGTGCTACAGAAGAATACTGAAGATTAGGTGAATGGATCGCGTAACTAATGAGGAGGTACTGAACAGAATTGGGGAGAAAAGAACTTTCTGGCATACCTTGAATAAAAGAAGGGATAGATTGGTAGGACACATTCTTAGACATCAAGGAGGGAAGTGTGTGGGGTGAAAACCGCAGAGGAAGACCAAGAGATGGATACAGTAAGCAGATTCAGACAGATGTAGGTTGCCGTTCTTATGTGGAGATGAAGAGGCTTGCTCAGGACAGGGTATTGTGGAGAGCTGCATCAAACCAGTCTCCGGACTGAAGACCACAACAACAACATATGCAACTTACAACAAAAAAAAGCACATAAATATAGTACGATTGCAAATCTGTTTTCTATGTAATTACTTTTTGTTAAAAATAACTACTATATTGTAAAGAACTTTGTAGGACGGGCAGCCACAGCTAAAATATGTATACATATTTAAGAAACTTTCACACAGTTAAAAATTATGTGTTAAAATTGTAAGAGTTTGAATGAAAGTTGAGCTGTTATTTTTATTGGAGTCGTGAAGACCCGCACAACCGGTTTCGCAACCTACAGGTGCATCTTCAGGAGCTTTTTAAAAGTTTTCCATATAAGTCATTTATGATGGATAACGGGGTTAATGGTTAGGTCGTACCGCAAGCACCTTGGCTCTTTACGTCAAAAATATATATAAAAAAGATAAAAAAACTTATAAAAAAAACAAAAAACTGACAAGAACCGCACGGTAGACTTCTTTTTTTTAATCTTTTTGACGAAAAGAGCCAAGGTGCTTGCGGTACGACCTAACCATTAACCCCGTTATCCATCATGGAGCGTGGAGTAAAAATGGGTGGCAGGTACTAGTGTTCAAAATGTTCAAATGTTTGTAAAGCTTATGGGACTTAACTACGGGGTTATCAGTCCCTAAACTTACAAACTACTTATGAACTACTTACGAACTAGGACGGCACAAATATCCATGCCCGAGGGGGGATTCGAACCCCCGACCGTAGTGGCCGTGCAGACCGTGACTGAAGCGCCTCAGTCTCCTCGGGCACCGCGGCCGGCAGGTACTAGTGTCTTTGGCTGAGTAGAGAGTTTAGCTGACGATGGGAATTCTTCCACCGCCCCCGCCCCTTCCTCCCAGAAGGCCGTCCTGGATCCGCCCCTGGTACATACATATAAACACATCGCCGGCAACAGGTTCTACACGACGCTGGTGACTACTTTGAAGGACAGTAAAGGGTGCAAACATGTAACGGTTTTGTATCGGTTGTGAATAATGTAAGTTCCGACGCTCGTATTTAATATTCCTCCTGAAGCACCCCGTGTACAGGTGAAATAGAGTGAAAGCACATGGAGAGGCGCCGGCATGTGCGCGGCGCGGCCCACATTCCGGCAGCGCGGTGGGCGGCCAGTGACGTCACGGTCGCGTGCCTCGCCGCCGTGTGGAAGCCGTACTGGCAGGCCAGCGCCGCGGACTACTGTGTGCTGGCGCGCATTCCTCCGTGCGAGCCAAGCACCCACCTGCCAGGCGGGGCTCTTTATCAACGGCGCCCGCCGCATGCAAATGCCTGCGCGAGCCCAACCAGCTCTTGTGTCTGTACGGGTTCTGCACCGGCATCCCGCTGACTAACGGGTCAAGGGCTCTGCCATCAACGTGAAGAAGTATCGCTCTGTGGCTTACGGGAATGCGCGAGCGCGCGCCCCTGCCTGTGTACTTGTGTGTGTGAAAAGGCAAAGCGGAATGCGGCACTCATAGTGTAGTGTAGGCTGACCACATTTGCAAAATAGAAATACGGGACACGTGTGGGTATAGTATAGTATATAATAGTGCGCCTCGGTTGCACGGTGGTAGAGTGCTAGTCCCGGGTTCGATCCCCGCTAGGTCCTAGGATTTTTATCTCTCACTTTCCACTTCTTTCACCTCTGGTAGTATTGCTCATGTGAAAAATACCGAGTAGCACCGTGGTTCGGAACCCACGTTAAACTGTAGGCCCCCTATAACTGGCTGGGTAAGTCTGTTCGAAGGTCGGAGGAAGGCAATGGCATACCACCACCAAAACAGGACCATGTCTAGTAAAGCACTGTGGTGTTCAAACCAATCTTCGGATTGTTGACTGCTTTACCTAAGTATAGTATAGTATAGTGAACAACAACGGTGTTTCTCTCCTCCTCCCCCCCCCCCCGCAGGCCACGTCAAATGACGTGACGTGCGCGCCGCGGCCTGTCTTTTTCGTCGGCCAATTCGTGAACTCTCCATCGTACGTGATTCTTACACTTACGGTCGTGTTTATAGCCCACGGTTGCTCCGCGGCGGGGCGCAGTTTCTCATAAGGCAGCACGAGAACAGTTTATAGGCGCCGCTGCGGTAGTGGCCCCTCCGCTCTTCCGCTGTGTAGTGGGACGGATTATTGTCTCCGATAAAAAAAGCAGGAGTAAATTATAGGGAGCGTAAGGTTATTTACAACTTGTACAAAAACCAGACAGCGGTTGTCAGAGTTGAAGGGCATGAAAGGGATGCAGTGGTTGGGAAGGGAGTGAGACAGGGTTGTAGCCTTTCTCCAATGTTATTCAATTTGTACATTGAACAAGCTATAAAGGAAAGCAAGGAGAAATTTGGTGAAGGAATAAAAGTTCAGGGGGAAGAATTAAAAACATTGCGTTTTGCCGATGACATAGTAATTCTGTCAGATACAGCAAAGGACCTGGAAGAGCAATTGAATGGAATGGACAGTGTGCTGAAAGGTGCATATAAGATGAACATTAACAAGAGCAAAACTAGGGTAATGGAGTGCAGTGTAAGAAAATCAGGTGATGCTGAAGGAATTAGATTGGGAAACGAAGTAATAAAGGAGGTAGATGAGTTTTGTTACTTGGGCAGTAAAATAACAAATGATGGTCGCAGTACAGAGGATATAAAATGCAGAATGGCAATGGGTAGAAAAGCGTTTTTGAAAAAGAGAAATTTGTTAACATCGAATATTGATTTAGGCCTAAGGAAGTCCTTTCTAAGGGCATTTGTATGGAGTGTTGCCTTGTATGGGAGTGAGACATGGACGATAAACAGTGCGGACAGGAAGAGGATTGAGGCTTTTGAAATATGGTGCTACAGAAGAATGCTGAAGATTAGGTGGGTGGATCGCGTAACTAATGAGGAGGTACTGAACAGAATTGGGGAGAAAAGGAATTTCTGGCATACCTTGACTAAAAGAAGGGATAGATTGGTAGGACACATTCTTAGACATCAAGGAATTGTTAATTTAGCGTTGGAGGGAAGTGTGTGGGGAAAAAATCGCAGGGGAAGACCAAGAGATGGATACGGTAAGCAGATTCAGACAGATGTAGGTTGTCGTTCTTATGTGGAGATGAAGAGGCTTGCTCAGGATAGGGTATTGTGGAGAGCTGCATCAAACCAGTCTCCGGACTGAAGACCACAACAAGAACAACATATCTCATGTCAGCTCAGTTTGTGCAGGATAACTCGCTTATATTTGTGTTCTTAAATGATTTTTATGTGAATGTTTAATGTTATATAATTCTTAAAGAAGTTTTTTGTATGTTTTCTTTTTTTTATGTTTCATGTGCTGTGAGGCGATTCAACGTACGAGGGCAACATCTCCGACGCCGATTCCAAGGAGTAAATATCCGGCCACATCAAGTCGCGGGTCGACAGCCACGAGGCAAGAAGATGTTGATCTCTGCGGTTGTCGTCGCGAGAGTTGACATTATTATCGAAGTTTTATGTTAAAACAACAAATTTTAAAAGTCAGTTCCCTTTTGTCTGTCAATGACTACATATGTAATGTCATAGAAAGCAATAAATGTTATCGTGTTTAAACTTGACGAAAGTGTCAGAGTACATCATTTATGAAGAATTATTTTACGATAAATAATATATTAATGAAACGAGGAGAATATTTAATTTAAATATTCTTCAATCTGAAGGAAGATTTTTATTAATTTTTATTAATGGAAAAGTTACGTCAAGAAGACTTCAATAATTTTTTTTTTTTTTAGAACTTTGATTAATCGATCATACACATCGATCGATAATCATTGAAGAAATATATATACATATTTTTATCTGTGGCTATAGCAACGACCACAAACTGAAGAATTACTTTTGACTGTGTTATCTATGAGAGAAGTTAGAAATATTTTAACAAAAGTGACTGTTAAAGACTTCTTCCCTCGGCGCAAGAATTTGATTTTGAAATATTGCAACGTATAAAGATTTTGCATGAACATATTTTTTTTATTTTATATAAATTTGTATGGGCGAGTGGACACCTTAAGGATTACGAAGTCTGACACGGCCACATTCAACCCTAATCATACAAGACGAGTGCTTTTGAAGATAAGGTTCCGCCGCACGAAAAGGTCGTTCCGCCGCAGCTGCGGAGTCAAAATACAGCGGCTGCACTGCCAAACCGCCGCGGTTGAACGAGCCACAGCGGCGTCTGCTTACACTGCGGCTATTAGGCCTGCTAAGTGCGCGCGGCGGAACCGCGAACTATATGGCAGTGCGCACTTAGTCTGGCCGCCTGGTGGCGACAGGGTGCTCAAGGTCACTGGCTGAACCGCCTGCTGTGTGAGTGACGAGCGGAGCCTGCGCGAAATCACAGCACTTGCTCCGCTGTCTATAAACGCAGCCTAATGGGGCAGTTCGCTGCGCCATATGTATGGCCGCCAGGTGGGAACAGGGTGCTCGAGGTCACTATGGCTGAAACACCTCCTATGTGAGCGACGAGTGGAGCCTCCGCAAAATCACAGCGGTTGCTCCGCCGCGGAGGAAACGCGGGCTATAAACACGGCCTGGCGACCGTCCTCATGGATTGAAGTTTACGTGTACAAAATTTCATACAGACTGGAACAGAACTGTAGATTTGTATGCAACATGTACAGACAAACATATGGACACACTGTGTTATATGTTACCTTTGAGCTCACTGCATATAGCAGAGAGGCGGCACAGATGTGGCCAGGAAGACAGAGGGAGTGGGAGGTAGCAGAGCAATTAGCGGGAGACGGCGATAGCGTGCGGCCGTATATCTGCGCTGTGGTGTGTCGGGCGATTGCTCGACACCGAGTGGGGACGCAGGAAGAAGCTGCGGCCGTATCGCCTGCTTCCCACGCGTACAGCAGCCACACTGACCCACTGCCGGCATGGCCGCTGTTACCTAACACCACACACCACACGACCTGCTGCACACAACACTGCCCGCCTCCATTGTGTTTGGGTAACAGCGTCGTGCAACTAGCTAACTAACTAACTAAAGATGTGTATTCCATCGGGATGAGGTCAGTAAGCAGACCACAGTGCTCAAAACAATTAAGGAATCAGCTATCATACATAATAAACATATGGTAACGTCTTTTATTCAGATATTGGTTACAATTGTAATCTGTGTGTAGTATAGTACGATCTTTTGCAGTCGCAAATCTTTACTTCACGTGCACATGGCCTTTAGGCTTACTTTAAGTGAGGCACCATGGGGCTCCATAATAGAGGGAAAAAAGTCATTTTCGTTCCCATGTAATATGGTTTTATTGGCAGAACCTCAAAGGATGCAACAGGACTACTAAAGAGACTGCATACACTACGCTTGTCCGTCATTTTTTTCGAGTATTGCTGCCCAGTGTGGGATCCTTATCAAGTGGGTTTGACGGAGGACATCGAAAGAGTCCAAAGAAGGGCAGCTCGTTTTGTACTGTCACGATACAGCCAAGACAGCGTTACGAAAATGGTACAGGATCTGGAATTGGGAATCATTACAACAACGGCGCTTATCGCTGCGGCGTGGGTACTTACGAATAGCCTTGCGCATAATAGCTCGCGATAGGGAGCGCTCACTTTAGTTCGCGGCTCTGCCACGAACTAGTTCGTTCTTTTAGTTCGACCACTTCCAGTAACGGCTGAGCGGCGTGGTCTGCACATGCAGGTGGAGGGAGAAGTTCCCCCACCTAGCTGCTTCATACGCTTGCTGCTTGAGCCGCTAACATTATCACGCAAACCAAAAGAAACAGTTTGTGGATAATTTATCGCCTTTAACTTTAGAGTTATCTCTATATCTTGGCATTATGGAATTTATTAGTCAGATATTGCAGAGAGTAGTATACTTCAAAGCAGAAATTTTGTAGCACTGAAGTACCGGTATGTAATGCAGCAAGCAGATGCTAACCTCGAAATGGCTCTCATGAGCAGAAGGCAAACACGTGATTTTTAATTCTGTTCGCGACCTGTCACGCATATTTTAGTTCGCGACCTATCACGCTTATTTTAGGAAGCGACCTATCGCGCATCTTTTAGTTCGCGACCTATCGCGGCATCTTTTAGTTCGCGACCTATCGCGCATCTTTTACTTCGCGAACTATACGCATATTTTAGATCGCGACCTATCCCGACTATTTCAGTTCGCAGCTCGGCCGCGAAGTAGTTCGCTCTTTTTAGTTCGTCCGCTCGTTTTGCCTTTTGCTACCGCTACTACAACTACAGTTTAGCTGCATCTCTGCTCGAAATGACGGCAACTGGCAGAAGGAAATCACGCGATTCTGCGCGCTCTCGCGTGCTCTCGCTGTTACCCGTCAGTCTTCGGAAAAGGAGCGGGCGAACAAAGAGGCGAGGGATCTGCGAACTGCCGGCCGCGGTGGCCGAGGAGACTGAGGCGCTCCAGTCACGGTCTGCACTGCCACTACGGTCGGGGGTTCGAATCCCCCCTCGGGCATGGATATTTGTGCCGTCTTTAGTATAAGGTAGTTGATACGTAGTTTGTAAGTTTAGGAACTGATGACCCAGTAGTTAAGTCCCATAAGCTTAACAAACATTTGAACTTTTTTTTTAATCTGCGAACTAGTTCGAGTAGTTCACCTGTGGGAGCGCTCTTCCGAACTAATTCGTTTGCGAAACTCCAATCGCCAACATTCTCATCCAAATGCGAAAAATATTGTGACATAGATAGAAAAGATCATCAGAATAAAACACGAGAAATCAGAGCTGGAATGGAGAGATTCAGGTGTTCTTTCTTCCTGCGCGCTATTCGAGAATGGAACAGTGTAAAGGTGGTTCGAAACCCTCTGCCAGGCACTTAAATGTGATTTTCAGAGTATCCAATGTAGATGTAGATGGTCGGTAATCACCTCGGATGGCCAGTACAGTTGTACACCTGCGTGGCATGGACAGTATGAGTTTATCAATCACTTCTTGAGGGATATTTGGCCTTTTTTCCTTGAGTCAAATATTCAGTTCTGCAACCGTTGTGGTAGATACTGGTTGGTCTGGCTTGCGATGCGTCTGCCAAGTGCATCCCAGACATGCTCAATCGGGTTCGGTGAACAAGCTGGCCACTCCACTCTTTCAATTTCGTCAGCGTCAATCCTGTCGTCCACCAGTGCAGCTCTGAGAGACGAGCGATACCGTCCACCGAAGGATGCGTCTGCTACGGCAGCAGCGCAGTGCACATAGGATCTCGTCTCTGTACCTCTGGACAATAAGGGCACCATTGCCAACGATCTAGAGGTCCGTACATCCGTCAATACTGACTCTTGGCCACATCATCTACTCCACCACCATGATATGGTGATGTTTCCCGCACATAAACAGGATTGTTCGAGTTCCACGTTTTTGCCGAATGAGGGAACGAACATTGTCCGGCTGAACACAAAATCTCGACTCATCGGTGAACAGAACCCGGCGCCATTCGTTACGACTGAAATCCTGATGTTCCTTGGCCCAGTTCAGTAGGCTAAACGCTGTCGCGGTTTTATTGAACACACAGCTGTAGAGCCACATTCCGGAAGGCGTTTCAGACTGTTTGTGTTGATATTGCGCGTCCTGTTTCTGCTTGAAGGATGATATGTACCTGAATTGCATTCAGCCTCCTGCCTCAACGGGCTGTAAACTGGAGATGACAGTCATCACTTAATAATGTTACCCGTGGACGACCTTAGCCTTGACTTCTTTTAATGGTTCGTTCTGTCTCAAATCGAATCCAGATCCTGGGTATTACACTTTGGGACACTTCAATAGGTGCCGCCTCCTCTTTTATGGCTTGGAAACTATGGCTGTCCATACTGTAGTCTCGGGTAAGTTAAGTTGTTGTTTCACTGCACTATCTGAATCCAACTAGTTGTTAATTCGTGTCGTAGAGTAAACACAAGTCAACGCCAACGTCCTCTGCAGCAACTTTCTGTTATTACCACTAACTCGGTTGCCGTAATGCTGTTGTCTCCACTCTGTAGAACTGACAGAAAGAGGTCCAACCATTTTAGTTAATTCTGCCGATGAGAATACTTCAGAATCTAGATATCTCAACTCATGCCCTTTGGTTTTGATCCATGTACAATCTTCCAGGTACTACGTGCTACAGTCAGTAAGTTCTGAGAGTTTATGCCTGGAGAATGCGCCCCCACACGAATCTTTATGTTCCACACGCTGCTGCATTCGAAGTGGCTGATTGTCGTTTGAGTTGTAGATCGTAAAGATAACACCAAGTTTCAGCTCCAGTTAATATCACGTCGATAAACGTAGAATCATCGTCCGCACAACTGATGAGGTCACCATAAATCGTAATGCCATCATCTCTTTCGTCTTGCGACAGGATTCTTGGCACAATGTGCTGGGTAGCACGAGACATATTGAGGTCGTCTGTCACAACTTCGTGTTAAGTACAGTGGCTGACCCCTACTGCTGCTACGAGAGCGTCTTCCAATTGGGAGCAGTAAGCGAGCACCAACGTTGCAACTTCCTGGGTCTCGCTTTCCGTTCCAACTGTTCGTGGCCGACCAGTACGCACATCACCTTCCAGACTTTCCCGATCTTGCACAAAACAGCGCAGGAAATGAACCTCTAAGACCGTGATGGGTGTGTATTCTATACATCAGTGTGTTTCAGAATTACGTAATTAAACCAAATCCTGCCGGGGGATGTAGAAGACGTCTTGAGGAACAAAGTGACCATGGAACCCGTGACCGGAAACGTCAACTTACAGAGCGTCGAAGTTACTGGAGGGGATGTCTAGCCGGTGGTTGTAAGTTCGATTTTTCCGTAGAGTCGCTGAATGGCATTTCCTGGCATGGGATTCTATGCTCACTTTGTTCCTCAAGAAACCTTCTACATCCCCTAGAAGTTTGTTGGTGTAATTCTGTCGTTCTGAAACCCGTTGACGTATGGACACACACCCACCTCCATCTTCGACGTCCATTTAGTGCCGGAAATATGCGCAGGACAAATTTTGTAATTTTTTTTATTTTTTTATTTTTTATTACTGGTATGTGAGGGATTGTGCTGCGGGGACCGAGTGCGCGAATTTCGCTTCACCCTGTAAAGCTTCATAAATACTATGTTAATTCTGTTTTGCACTCGGTTAGATTAGATTAATACTTGTAGATCAAGAATACGTCATTTCTTAATGATGTGGAACGTGTCAGAATAATGATGAGTGTCTCTACAAGAAGTTGCATTAGACAGAATATTATTTATTATTATTAATTTATATCTAAAAACTCATCCAGTGAGTAGAAGGAGCTGTCATTCAGAAATTCTTTTAATTTATTTTTAAATGCTAGATGACTATTTGTTAGGCTTCTGATGTTGCTAGGTAGATGACCAAAGACCTTTGTGGCAGCATAATTTATATCTTTCTGTGCCAAACTCAGATTTATCTCTTTCTCCTGGCGTTATAGCTGTGCACACCGCTATTACTTTTGAACTGGGTTGGATTATTAACAACAAATTTCATAAGTGAATATACATACTGTGACGTCACTATGAGGATACCTAAATCCTTAAGTAGATGTCTGCAGGATGATCGTGGGTGGATTTCAGCAATTATTCTGATTACACGCTTTTGTGCAATGAATACTTTTTTACTCAATGATAAATGGGTCAGAATATGATGCCATACGAAATCAGTGACTGAAAACAGGTATAGCATGGTAATTTACTGAGATTATCACCAAAATTTGCAATAACCCTAACAGCATACGTAGCTGAACTCAAACGTTTCAGCAGACCGTCTGTGTGTTGCTTCTAGTTTAATCTCTCATCAATGCACACAACTAAAAATTTTGAAAATTCTACGTTAGTTACAGACTTCTGTTCAAGGATTATATTTATTACTGGAGTTGTGTCATTTACTGTGTAGAACAGTATATACTGTGTTTTATCAAAATTTAATGAGAGTCCGTTTGCAAAGAACCACTTCATACTTTTGAGAAAAACATTATTTACGATTACATCACTTAGTTCTTGTTTTTTGGACGTGATTACTATATATGAATCATCAGCAAAAAGAACTAACTTTGCATCTTCATCAGTGTAGAATGGACAGTCATTTATGTATATGAAGAACAGTTAAGGGCCTAAGACCGAACCCTGTGGCACCCCATCCTTGACAGTCCCCCAGTTTGAGGAATCGGCTGATGTTTTGACATTACATGAACCACTTCTTTCAACTTTCTGCATTCTTCCAGTTAGGTATGAATTAAACCATTTGTGCGCTGTCCCAGTCAAACCATGATGATTGAGCTTATCTTGAAGAATTCTATGATTTACACAATCAAAGGCCTTTCAAAGAACACAAAAAATACCAATGGGTGATGGGTAATATTGTAGTGTGCCGAACTCCTTTAGGGGTTAAGTAAAGGACTGCGATAGGTGATGGTGATATGAGTGCTGGAAAGACAATATATATGGCCAAGCCGCGGTGGAGTAGCCGAGCGGTATAAAGCGTCTCGCTGCGGAGCGCGCGGTTGCTCGCCGTGGAGGTTCGAGACCTCCCTGGGGCATGGATGTGTGTGTTGTCCGTAGGTTAGTTTACCTAGGTTTAAGTAGTTTGTAAGCTACGGACTGATGACCACGCAGTTTGGTCCGATAGATTTACAAACATTTGAACATTTTGTATGGCCAAGTGGAGACAGAATCCAGAATATAGTTTTCCGAGACATGTACTGACAGGCATAGGCAGCAGGACGCGATCAAGTAGCACCCCCTATAAAAGAAAGCCTGCGCACGACGTCACAACATGGCGGCGGTGAGAGGCTTAGAGTCCTCTGAAAGATTGTAAACATTAGCAGTGCACGCTGTTTATAGTGTATTCTTTCGTTCAGGAGTGTATTTATTACTTAAATTGGTGTTGTGTACGGTGTGATCGCTACGCTGGACGATTTTTGTGTGTGAGAACAAAGTGGGATCTCTTTTTTACTGACAAAATGCCGTTTGGCTGTTCCGTGCCGAAATGTAGACGAAATTACGACTTTGGTCCAATAGTTACCGTCTTTAAACGTCCGCGGAAGAAGAAATGGATAATTTGGCTCCTTCTTCAAGTTAATGAGTAAGTTTTCGTTTTTGTTTAACCTTATAAAAGAGTTTTAACTCATGACTGTTTACTGTTGGATATTGCGATTCATTTTATTTACGCAACCACCCCCATTAGCTTATTCTTCTGCGGACGTTTAAAGAAGGTAACTTTTGGGCCACAGTCGTAATTTCGTCTACATTTCGGCACAGAAAAGCCAAACGGCATTTTGTCAGTAAAAAAAAAAAGATCACACGTTGTTCTCACACACACACAAATCGACCAGCGTAGCGATCACACCGTACACAACACCAATTTACGTAATAAATACACTCCTGAACGAAAGAATGCACTATAAACAGCGTGCACTGGTAATGTTTACAATGTTTCAGAGGACTCTAAGCCTCTCACCGCCGCCATGTTGTGACGTCGTGCAGAGGCTTTCTTCTATAGGGGTTGCTGGATCAAGCGTGCTCGACTGCGACTTGGCCAGCAGCGTTGTGGCAAGAGGTCGGGCACCAGTGAAGAGGCGCCCCGCCCACAAAAAGCGATCACGTCTGGCCGCGCCGTCACGGCAGTGGGCGCGACCGAGGGGGGGGGGGGAGGGGGGAGGCACGGACCACCCACGGCGACTGTCTGCGCTGCACTGGGCTGCAGCAAGCGTCTTCCAGAAGCCATTCACCGACACACGCCAGCCGCGCGGCTTCCAGTCCCTGTCAACGGCCAGGCTGAGTCACGCCGAATCTCCTGCCGACAATATTAAGCGTTTTATTATTAAAACATTAGTACTCGCTTTCAACATACATAGCCATCTGAAGGTAAAGCGATTTAAAAATATTGTTGTGGTTTTCAGTCCGGAGACTGGTTTGATGCACCTTTCCACAATACCCTATCCTGAACAAGCCTCTTCAACTCCACATAAGAACAGCAACCTACATCTGTCTGAATCTGCTTACTGTATCCATCTCTTGGTCTTCCTCTGCGGTTTCTATTCCATACACTTCCCTCCAACGCTAAATTCACAATTCCTTGATGTCTAACAATGTGTCCCACCAATCTATACCTTCTTTTAGTCAAGGTATGCCAGAAATTTCTTTTCTCCCCAATTCTGTTGAGTACCTCTTCATTAGTTACGCGATCCACACACCTAATCTTCAGCATTCTTCTGTAGCACCACATTTCAAAAGCCTCAATCCTCTTCCTGTCCGCAATGTTTATCGTCCATGTCTCACTCCCATACAAGGCGACACTCCATACAAATGCCTTCAGAAAGGACTTCCTTAGGCTTAAATCAATATTCGATGTTAACAAACTTCTCTTTTTCAAAAACGCGTTTCTACCAATTGCCATTCTGCATTTTATATCCTCTGTACTGCGACCATTATTTGTTATTTTACTGCCCAAGTAACAAAACTCATCTACCTCCTTTATTGCTTCGTTTCCCAATATAATTCCTTCAGCATCACCTGATTTTCTTACACTGCACTCCATTACCCTAGTTTTGCTCTTGTTAATGTTCATCTTATATGCACCTTTCAGCACACTGTCCATTCCGTTCAACTGCTTTCCAGATCCTTTGCTGTCTCTGCCAGAATTACTATGTCGTCGGCAAAACGCAATGTTTTTAATTCTTCACCCTGAACTTTAATTCCTTCTCCAGATTTCTCCTTGCTTTCCTTTATAGCTTGCTCAATGTACAAATTGGACAACATTGGAGAAAGGCTACAACCCTGTCTTACTCCCTTCCCAGCCACTGCAACCCTTTCATGCCCTTCAACTCTGACAACCGCTGTCTTGTTTTTGTACAAGTTAACCTTACGCTCATTATATTTTACTCCTGCTTGCTACAGAACTTGAAATAGTTTATTCCAATCAACATTGTCAAAAGCCTTCTCCAAATCTACGAAAGCTAGAAATGTAGGTTTGCCTTTCCTTTATCTTCTAGGATAAACCGTAAAGTGAGTATTGCCTCCCGTGTTCCTACATTTCTCCTGAACCCATACTGCTCTTCCCCTAGGTGGGCTTCTACCAGCTTTTCCATCCTTCTATAAATAATTCGTGTTAATATTTTGCAACCATGACTTATTAAACTGGTGGTTCTGTAGTTTTCACACCTGTCTGCACCTTCTTTGTTTGGAATGCGGATTTTAATATTTTTCTTAAAGTCTGAGGGTACTTCGCCTGTCTCATACATTTTACGCACCAGGTGAAACACTTTTGTCATAGCTGGTTCTCCCAGAGATTTCCAATAGCTCTGACGGAATGTCATCTACTTCAGGGGCCTTGTTTCGACTTAGGTGCTCTATTAGAAAGTTCAATTTACCATTTTAAGGCACACATTCTTTCATTTGTAATCATGAAATTACTGCTGAAATGCAATTTCACAGGAAGCTATTAATTCAAACTTGGCAATGTCTTGTAGACCGTCCTTTTATTAAATTACACAATCAGCTTTCTTTTCAGATTTTCCTCCGCTTTTGTGAAGTAAATGTAGCTATGCCAACGTAAGAATCTCTTATCGGATCTCCATCTCTGCAAAGCAACTGACACTGGATTAGATTAGATTTGTTGGTTTGTTCCATAGATGCGTGTTGAGGTGATCCCCGTGGATGTGGACCATGTCTTTTTCATTTGGTTCTATTTAAGAATTCGTCAGTGGAGTAGGAGCTGGCCATTAGAAAGTCTTTTAGGCTCCTCTTAAGCTTATCTTTATTTGATTCTAATTTTTTTATGGTTGTTGATAATTATCTCTATACTTACAAGACGCATTTATTGTCTGTCTGTCTGTTTTATAACTCAAGATCCACACAACCAAATAACGTGAAATTTAGTACACGTACACAAAATTACATGGCGAAGTACTTAAATAGATTTCGTTCCATTTTTTGGAAAACCAGCCGGAAAATTTGAGAAAAAGTGAAAGTGCGTTTTCAATGTGTACATGTAAATCTATATCTTCGCACTGATGTTGATGGATTTTTGCACAATTGACCTTCAAAAGAAAAGGAAGGGCACTGTCTACATAAAATTTCGTTCAATGCATGGTGGAGGGTACTTATGGATTTCGCCAAAATCCACAGTTGTCTTCGATCTTGATGAAATTTTGTACACTTGACCTAGAAAACAAGATGAACGTTACTGTCTACATAAAATTTCGTTCGGTGCATGGGGGAGAGTACTTTACTTACAGACTTCGATTGCAATCTCTGTACATATAAAAGGTTTTGTACGCTTCTACAGAAAACCTTATTTCAAACCCAGGCAAAGCCGGGTATTTGCAGCTAGTTGAAAATATGAGTTCCTGAGTAGTGGACCCCTTTTTTAACTAAAGTAAGTGCATTTAATTCCTTGTGTAGATCACGTTTGTTCCTAGTATTGTAGGTATGTTCAAATGTTTGTATAGCTTATGGGACTTAACTACGGGGTCATCAGTCCCTAAACTTAAAAACTACTTATGAACTAACTAATACACAGAACGGCACAAATATCCATGCCCGGGGGGGGGGGACTCGAACCCACGACCGTAGTGGCCGTGCAGACCGTGACTGGAGCGCCTCAGTCCCCTCGGCCACCGCGGCCGGCATTGTAGGTATGAACCGAGCTGTTTGGGAAAAGGGATATATTATTTATGACAAATTTCATTAAGGAATAAACATATTGAGAGCCAGTAGTTAATATACCCAGTCGTTTGAAGAGGCTTCTGCAGGATGTCCGTGAATTTACATCACAAATAATACGTATTACACACTTTTGGTCTCTTGCAAACTTTTGGTTGAGTTGAAGAGTTAGTGGCCGAGGGGACTAAGGCGCTCCAGTTACTGTCTGCATGGCCACTACGGTCGGGGGTTCGAATCCCCCCTCGGGCATGGATATTTGCGCCGTCCTAATTCATAAGTAGTTTGTAAGTTTAGGGACTGATGACCCCGTAGTTAAGTCCCATAGACTATACAAACATTTGAACAATTTTTTAGTTGAAGAGTTACCCCAAAATATTATAACATATGACACCATGGAATGAAAGTAAGCAAAGTATGCAAGTTTTTATTTTATTTTTATGTCTCCTACGTCTGATACCACTCGTATTGTAAATACAGATTTGTTAAGTCGTTTCTGCAGTTCTGTGGTGTGCTCCTCCGAACTAAATTTATTATCAAGCTGTAATCCCAGGAATTTTATACTGTCAACGTCTTCTATCTGCTCTTCTTCATACTTTATGAATATACTGGATGGGAATGTCTTACATGTTCTAAACTGCATGTAGTGAGTCTTTTCAAAGTTTAATGTCAATGAGTTGCCTTTAAACAATTTATTGATGTTTATAAAAAAATCATTAGCAGACCTTTCTAGAACTATGCTCGAGATGCAATGCTTGTATCATCTGCAAACAAAACGAACTCTGCTTCTGGTAGTGTAACTGGTGAGAGGTCATTAATGTACACAAGAAAAAGCAATGGTCCTAAGATGGATCTTTGTGGGACACGACATGTAATTTCTTCCCAATATGATCACTGTTAGCTTAATTCACTAGCCCCATGCACTGACACCATATGTTTCCTGTTAGCGAGGTACGACTTGAACCATTTTGCAGCAATTCCCGTGATACCATAGAATTCTGCTTCTACATTACCTTTTCTAGAATTTTTGAGAATGCCGATAAAAGTGAAATCGGTCTGTAAATTGATGGTATCTCTTCCTCCCCTTTCTTGAATAGAGGTTTAATATCCGCATATTTTAACCAATCATAAAATGTTCCAGTTATAATTGACTGGTTACACAAATAACTTAAAGTTGTGCTAAATTCAAAAGAACACGTTTTAATTAACTTTGTTGATATTTTATCGAATGCTTTGTTTTTAAAAGATTTTATTATGGAAGTTATTTCTTGTGTGAAGTGAGTCATGTTCCTGGAGTTATTTGTTAAAGCTAGTTTAAAATATTCAAGGGCAAGGAGGCCACGAAAACTCTTCCAATTTTGATTCCGCTTGCCTTAGTAGATGATGTAGAGTGCCCCCTCCCTATCTGAACTTTCAAGAAAAGTAAAATAACATATAGTTTAGAGGTGTGATTTTCTTTTGTGAATATAATTAGAAGTCGTTACTTCAGAAACAGGACTAAGATTTTCTAATATTGTAATTTTTTATAGCTTTCTAAAAGTCGGCATTCTTCCTCGAAAACGTAAGTATATTCCATAAACACCCACTCCTCTTCTTAGACAATGTGATGGGCGTGCTAGCTGCTGGATTACTTGGTGGAGAAGAAATGGATAACATTGGAAGTTCACTGAGGCTTTTTGTGGATGATGTTGTAGTATATAGAGAGGTTGTAACAATGGAAAATTGTATTGAAATGCAGGAGGATCTGCATCGAATTGACGAATGGTGCAGGGAATGGCAATTGAATCTCAATGTAGACAAGTGTAATGTGCTGCGAATACACAGAAAGAAAGATCCTTTATCATTTAGCTACACTATAGCAGTTAATCCCATAAATTATCTAGGAGTAGGCATTACGAGTGATTTAAAATGGAACGACCAGATAAAATCACGCGTCGGTAAAGCAGATGCCAGTCTTAGATTCATTGGGAGAATTCTAAGGAAATTCAGTCCGAAAACAAAGGAAGTAGGTTACAGTACACTTGTTCGCCCACAGCTTGAATACTGCTCACCGGTGTGGGATCCGTACCAGGTGGGGTTGCCAGAGGAAGTAGAGAAGTTCCAACGGAGAGCAGCACGCTTCGTTACAGGATCATTTGCTAATCGAGAAAGCGTTACGGAGATAATCGATAAACTCCACTGGAAGACTGCAGGAGAGACGCTCTGTCGCTCGGTACGAGCTTTTGTCGAAGTTTCGAGAATTTACCTTTTCTGAGGAGTCTAGCAGTATATTGTCCCCTCCTACGTATATCTCACGAAGAGATCATTAAGATAAAATCAGAGAGATTAGAGCCCACACAGAGGCATACCGACAATATTTCTTTCCGCGAACAATACGTGACTGGAATAGGAGGGAGATCTTATAGTGGTACCCAAGGTACCCACCGCCACACACCGTAGCGTGGCTTGTGGAGTATGGATGTGGATTTAGATGTGATAAGCCTCATAAATAAGGCAAATGCTACGTTCATACGATTGTATCCAATATGACCGAACATCAACATCAAACGCAAAACAAAAATTCGTATTTTAACACAAATGTGAGAGCTATCCTTGTAATCGGCAATTTAAGTTATAAAGGAGCCTGAAACTGCGAATGCATAAGTACCTAGAGCACTTCAAGAATATCTGAAGGCCAAAGAAAAAAAAAGTAATGGCGGAATATGAGGAAAAAAGAGAGAGCATCAGATAAGTCAGAGAAAGTGCAGAGGGCTGTCGCACACAGTAAAAAAGGCACGGAGGCATACGAGAGCTACACGAAGCGGCATGCTGGAGGGGGAAGCAAAGAGATAACACACGGCCCCTTGCCAACTGAGATAATTACACAAAGACAGAGGTGGATGACGATCTCCTAGACCGTTTTAAATGTTCAAATGTTTGCCATCGTATTAGTCCAAACTGCTACAGTCATCAGTCCCTGCACGTACAAGCTACTTAAACTAACTTACACTACGGACAACACACACACACATACATATGCCCTAGGAGGACTCGAACCCTCGACGGCGAGCAGCCGCGCGCTCCGTAGCGAGGCGCCTTAGAGCGCTCGGCCACTCCACCGCGGTTAGACCGTTTTTGGTCCCTAGGGGTCAAAAGGAATCGATTTTTATTATAGCGTTTGCAATAATAATAATAATGACAATAATAACTTCGTGTGGCTCATTGGCCTGGTGCAAATTTCAATTGGACGCCACTTCGACGACTTGCATGTCCCTAGCCTACCCGTTATCCAACCGGGGAAAGGGGACCTACAGCTTAACGTGGAATCCGAACCACGTGTCGTTTCTGGCGATTCTTCACATTGTTGAGAGGTGAAGGATGCGTCGAGCGCTTTACCCCAACACCACCGGGTCCGACAGTGTTTGCAAAGTTTTCATATAAAAAAAAATTACGACGCCACAATTACAACTTAATGTGTCAAGTAATACCAATGTTTACAAATGGCCGGGGACAGTTCCGTGATAGAAAAATATTTCTGCAACTATGGCTCTCTTTTCCTTGATTTTCTGGACATATTTAACAGCTAGTTCCCCCACGGGCGGTCTTAATTCATTTCAGGAAAGATATTAATCGTATGCCAAGGACGAAACTAATTTTTGTTTGGACGACCGGTTTCGAAGCACTGAGTTACCTGACGTAGTGAGATGGCGAACACCTTTACTGATATTGCAGGACAAACGTGTATTAGTCATGTCAAACGAGGTGACCGTAAAAGAGTGTACCGTAATCATTCGTGAAAATGATAATCTATTGGCGATCTTGGCATACGATTAATCTCCTTTGTCACACTTAACACAACTTAACCGAACATGCATTTAATCATCCAGACACTTGAACTGGTACTTGTTGATTTACTAACGCAGAAATGGGCACCAATTTATCACCGCTCACTCTAAAAAGTATTGTTAACAAATTAGTTACACTGAAAACAGAACAGTCACGGTTCCAAAGCTAGACGGCTGCGGTGGCCGAGGGGACTGTGGCGCGCCAGTCACGGTCTGCACGGCCACTACGGTCGGGGGTTCGAATCGCCCCTCGGGCATGGATATTTGTGCCGTCCTTAGTGTTAGTTAGTTCTTAAGTAGTTTGTAAGTTTAGGGACTGTTGACCCCGTAGTTAAGTCCCATAAGCTCTGCAAACATTTGAATATTTTGTTCCAAAGCTATTTTTATTGAAAACCATTGCACCTCTGACAATTTTCTATTCACAATAAATATGAAATCAGTTTGCTTGAGTAATCTTCCAATGGTTGAGTGGAATGATTGCTATAATACAAATTTCTTCGCGGTATCGCCTGGGTTGCGAGGATGCGAGGCAATTGCTCAACGAAATGCAAGTCAGACCACAGCGCGTGTTATTGAAAGAGGTGAAGGCGAGTTAAAAGTTTTATTTGAAAGAGAAAGTCGGGTATGAGGTCGCGGCAGGGGAAACTTGAGAGGGCGGCGGAAACAGAGCGGTGCCCTGGGGGGGACGTTCTGCAGCCGCGATGGGGCACGATACAGCGCCTCAACTTCCTCAATTCCAGCGCCGCTCATTTCCATATCTCTCGCGTCGTTTCCATGCCCTGTTACAACGCAGCAACTACCACGTCGTCTTCGGTGAACAAGTTCCCAAACACGGAGTTCGTGTTTCCGCTTTCAAGATGTTTCATTTCGGTACCAACGAGCATTTCGACAGACAACTATGTTCTGTAGGCTGATTTTACCAAAGCTAGTTTTTGACAAGTCAGCAGGGCATGGATATATATGAGTAGCCTATTATCAAAGACTGACATCTGTCGTTCGTCAGAAACTAAGATAAACGTAATTTTTTATTGCGAAACGTAGAGCTAATATATTTATAAGCTGATTTGAGCATTATCAACTGTAATACTCGAGGATTTATATCTGGATGCGTCTAATATCAATTTGATTACTCAAGCACCTTCGAATTGTGTTTGAAAATACAGATATCCGTCTTTGAAACAAAAGTATGTAGGTGTCCGCTTTTGATGTGAACACGCTTTCAGATGTCTGTTTTTGATACACAGAGATTCGCTTACTGCTGACGAGAATTTTTCATAGATGTATAATCTGGAAAATTATAGGAATATCGACATAAAGTGGAAAATATTAATTTCTGAACTCTATTACATATTGGAAAAATGAAGAACCACAATAATCATAATAATCTTTTTAATTTTATATACAAAAAGAAATGTTACGGCATTGAATCTCTAAAATTATTAGCATAAGGTCTGTTGAAACTGTCGCCAGATTTTTTCGTAAACATCCTTACGTTATTTCTAACATGGAACTTCCTTCCAACAAGTGATAATTTCCTACAACACACCTTACTATAGAACAGTGTAGTTTACAAGCTAGTCTTACCTTTGTTTCTTTTCTATGTTTATTTTCCACTTTTCAGGTCCTACGGACGCTGGTGATGTAATATGTTCCAATTTACTTGGTTTAACATGGTTATTAGTAATAATACTATAAAAATACTGAAAAGCGCAAGTACGGACTAATACGTCTTAGTGCCTGGAACATACTGTCGCCATGTCTGATTTTCGATGTCATGTGATCATATACTTGTTCCCATCGGTGCACACTGCTTCATTCAACAAGTGTCCGAATTTGATATCAAGCTCTTATGTAGGGGTCCGCTTTTGATGTGAGCAGTCAAATTTAACGTGTGATTTATCATATTTACGTCAATTTTTGGAAAAAACGGACTTCACCAATAAAAAGAGCGGAATAACTTCCTTCAGGTGTGTGTGTTTTTCTCCTTCGGTCTGTTTAAGTGTGTAAACCTTAGGGAGTGATGACCACAGTACTTTGGGTCCATAGATTTAAAAACATTTGAACTCGCCTCTCCATTGAGAACGTTCTCTATTAAATAAACTACGTCGTTAATGTTCCTAGACGCGGCAGAATAGCTGTGAGCACTAAGGCGCCTGACTCTGCGGTGCGCGCGGCCGTTCCCCGTCGGGGGTTCGAGTCCTCCTCGGGCATGGGTACTCGTGTTGTCCTTAGCATAAGTTACTTTAAGTAAGTTTAAGTAGTTTGTAAGCCTAGGGACTAATCACCAGCCGGTCGCAGTGGCCGAATCCCCCCTCGGAAGTTTGTGTCGTCTTTAGTATAAGGTAGTTCATAAGTAGTTTGTAAGCTTAACAAACATTTGAATTTGACTAATTACCAACGTACTTAAGTCTCTTAGATTTAGAAACATTTGTACATTGGAACATTTTTATGTTCCTAAAAGAGTACATGCTTCTCACAACTCTAAATGACAAGGGCGTCACCAAACTTTTTTTCCTACTGCGTACACTTCGAATTTTGCCTACGATGTCATATTCAAATATTTCTTCAATAAACATAAGCATTTTATCATTGTTAATGTCGTAGCGTGTATAGTGTTATTAAGTACCGTATCACTATTATCTTTCCTAAATTGCTTACACGGCATGTCGTCGTATTACTTCTCAAGAACATCGGAAATAGAGATATGAAAATGTTTGTGCACTTACACTACATGCAACAATACGACGTAAAAGTATGAGTTAGTCGGCAAGCAATTTTACACAAGGAGGAAAGATAATTCTACTATATATATATTTGACATGTAGGTTTACGCAACGTTTTTCGTAACAGAATATTTGGAGTGTGGACTACAATCAGACTTAATGTGTGTTAACCGCAGAATAAAATAAAGTAACAGTCCAATGAAAGCGCTTTCGATTAGCATATTGTATATACTATGTCTCCTAATGGTACTACAGTTTGGTACGTGGCATGGTTTCTGTGTGTTTTAATCTCGGGCGCTACGCCAAAGCCGTATGTCGTTCTGTTAAAAGACCATGTTGGTTCATTTGGACGGTGTATATGGCGTACCACAGGTACTAGGTACCTATGTGACCGTCCACCGCTCACTTGGTTTCAAATGTTCAAATGTTTGTAGAACTTATGGGACTTAACTACGGGGTCATCAGCCCCTAAACTTGCAAACTACTTTTGAACTAGCTTATACTAAAGACGGCACAAACATCCATGTCCGTCAGGGGATTCGAACCCCCGACCGCAGCGGCCGTGCAGACCGTGACTGGCACGCCGCAGACCGCTCGGCCACTGCGGCCCGCTCGCTTGGTTTGAGTATGTGCAGTAAAATGGAACAATTTGCGTAAGTGACGCAACTGCAGAAATGAGGTGTTATGTTTGGACACGTCCTTGAAAGCTACCTGAATCACGACAAATGACTTGGTGGTGTGGAGGTTTTAAGTAATAGAGCCTGGCAGGTTGCTCTCGACAGCGAATGTCCGCCAAAGACGGGAGTGTCGTCACGAGTGTAGTATAATCGCTATTACTCTGTCACTGTGCCGTAAACAGTGTGAGCTGCAGACACGGTTCGATTCTCAACTTTTAAAAAAAAATTCACACGTTTATTCAGTTTGTAAACATACAACTCTGAATAATTTTGTTTAATTAGTGTATTTGGAGGTTTGTCGCGCACTCCAGAACAATCGAATAATTGTGGAATGAAAATGAAAATTCCGATAGTAAACGTAGCTGTAAAAATTAGTTCAATGTTGTATCTTTATGCATCTAAAAGACACCTCGCTGTAAAAAAATGAAAGAACAAGAAAGTAAATACATTTATGAAATGATTCTCTTGAGTAATAAGAGTGCATGAAAATTAGAGAAAAATGTTTTAGTGAGCAAGGCTCTTGAAAGGAAAATGAGGCAGATAGCCAAACGTGGAAAACTCTTTGCAGTCCTATGAGAAAATTAAATTCGTCCGGAGCTTTTTAACTTTATTCACGTTGTCCAGTGGATCGATGTGAAACTTTTAAAAGTATTTCTCTACTGCAAAAGACGAAAACATCTATGGGATTATTCTGCACTCAAAACTCATAACGAGTACCATTATCGAAAGAATGCGGAAACAAAATTATTTTCAAAAAGCAAACACTCGCTTCTTATATCTAAATGTGCAAACAAAATTTCCTACATCAAATTACTTAATTTACAGCTACACTCACAGCTCTGGTACTTCACCTGAAGTTTCCAAGTCTCACCTGTTGTAACCTGCAACAAAATAGAAAGACATATTTAGAATTGTATCACGTTAATGATGAAGGATTTGGATTGGAAAGAGAGACACTAAGAGTATTATATATATATTTTGCTGTTAAGCAATAAAGTAACGGACGGTGAATGTGGTAGTCAGGTTATAAAAAAATCGCACTGACGTATTTTACGGCCCACTTTAGATTTGTAGTTTTATACGTTTGTGCAAACATTTTGGACCAAAATAATAATCTAAATAATAAAAAATTAATTAACAAGAGTGTCTCAAACCCTTTTAGGAAAAAAAATTAGGTAGTGGCGGGTTTCGAACCACGGACCTTTAGCGACATAGTCAACACTTTACCCACTACGCAACGGCTATCAAGCACAATATGAGTCCTTCAATCTCATACTATTGATGGCCGTCGTTAACTGATGCTAATATGGCATTTGTAGACACTAGATTATCATTTATCGTACGAAGAACGATGTCTTTGTGTTAATTCCTCAGTGCGCCATTGCTTTGAAATGACAACGTGTATGTTACAATAAGAAAATCATCAAATACGCAACGCAAGATGCCAGAAAGAGTTCTGGGGGAGGAATGTCACGTGACATCTCCGAACGGCTGGTTTTCGTTAGTTCATTGGAGGGTGTCAAATCACCATTATTTTTGCAAATATGTCTGAAACGATACATGATATGAAAAAACCGTAAGGGAGGTAAGTTGTAGAGATTTTTCTCCTCTACCAATTAGATTATTCATTTTTGTGTCAGATGAACAGTTCGTCTGCAATTACAATTATATTAAAAACGGCGTTTTTTGGTATTACTAACGTATTTTTGTCCGAAAAATTTGAAAAAGGAAGGTTCTGATCTCTGGAGGCCTACAAGCATGTGTGTAAAATTTGGTGCTGATCGGTTGAACGGTTCGTCTTAAAAACAGGAAACTCGTTACGGACGGACGGACAGACAGACAGACTGACAGACATACATCCCAAAATCGCAGTTATTTTTGCAAATATCTTTGAAACGCTACGAGATATGAAAAAAAAAAAAACACAACAGAGCGAAGTTGTAGAAAATTTTCTCCTCTACAAATTCGGTTATTCAATTTTCGTGTCAGATGAATAGTTATGCCGTTATTTTCATTTAAATTTCGAGCTGTCAAAAGACGATCGCAAAGGCCCACTTCTAGTGTTACTACCTTAACCTAAAGTGGGCCAAAAGAAATGGGAATAATGTAATAACATTCAAATCAAATCAAATATTTGTAATCCTGTGGGACCGAACTACGTTGTTCATCAATCTCTAGTCTTACAAACTACTTAAACCAAGTTAAACCAACCTAAGGACAACACACATATGCATGTCCGAGGGAGGATTCGAACCTCCGACGCGGGAGGCCGCGCGATCAGTAACGTGGTGCTTCAGACCGCTCGGCTTCTCCCGCGCGGCAATAAGAACATTATTGCTAGAACAACTGAGCAATTTTGTCAGGTAATATAAGGAAGTCTCGGCATAAGTTGTTTGTCTGGAGTGCAGCCTTAAACGGTTCTGAAATGAGGACTCCAGGAAAAGCAGTGAAAACCTAAAGAAAACCCTAGTAAAGGCACAGAAACGTGCAACAGTGGAGAAGAGCAGGGCTCCGTCTCATCACATATTGTCACATTTTATCGAGTGGCAAAAGACATATTTATATTAAAAATTTCATGTAATTATCAACCAAATTTCTATATTTCAAACAGTGTCATAAGCCACTTATTAAGGGGAATAATATTACTGCAAAACGGTGCTTTCTGAAGTTTTCCTTATGGCGATACAGATTCTAATATATCAAGTTATACGCGACATCCTTTCTCTAATATTAATCTGAGATCCAGTCATCCAGAATGAAACATTCACTCTGCAGCGGAGTGTGCGTTATGAAACTTGCTGGCAGAGGTCTCAGGTTCGAATACCGGTTCCGGCACACAACTTTCATTAATCTGAAATATTCAACAATAAACGTTAAAGAAATATACAGTTTATACTTCCTTTCTGAATACAGTACACACTGAATGAAGAGAATAATTTTTTTCACGAGTTGTCTACTTGTTTTGTACTGTGTATTAGCTAGGCGGCAACCTTGGTGCCATTCCGCGACATACCCACTTTGGAAAGCTCTGCTCCAAAGATTTAACACACACTGCCTCTACATGCAACACATCTTCCGGAAGACGAAAACCGATTTTCGTAAACCGTTTTTCGCTGTCGCGTTTACATGGCATAGCCTGAATCGGATTTCCTAGCTAACTAAATATGGCGGCTGAAAAAAAGCTGATTCAAAATGTTCAAATGTTTGTAAAGCTTATGGGACTTAACTACGGGGTCATCAGTCCTAAGCTTACAAACTACTTATCAACTACTTACGAACTAGAACGGCACAAATATCCATGCCCGAGGGGGGATTCGAACCCCCGACCGTAGTGGCCGTGCTGACCGTGACTGGAGCGCCTCAGTCACCTCGGCCACCGCGGCCGGCGAACAGCTGATTCAGTTCTTGATTTAGTCAGCATAATCGCTATTTTTCTTTACTTAAATACACAGATTCATGCTCATTCTAATATTTATACTTTTATTTCACATTACAATAAGTCACCCTGTCCATATGTGCTGAAAATTCTTAACAAGGAAACGGAATCTGACAAGCTAAGAACGCTTCAAAAACTGTTGTGTTTACATGGGCACGAAAATCGATTGTGGAACTGGAAAACCGCTTTAGAGAAACGGATTTCCAGAACCGATTTTGGAGTGTTCACATGACCAACCAAAAGCGGAATTGGGAAATCGGTTTACGAAATCCGGTTTCGGGAGTCCATGTAAACGGGGTGATTCGCTACATGAAAACTACACAGTCTTTGAAAATTAAAGCACTTAGCGATTTCGTTACACATAATTTCAAACATTTTCTATAATTTGCTTCCTGCCTTCCCTCCCTGGCACAAAACATTGCAAGGTCACAAGTGTAGCGCTTACTACGCTTTCGCTGTTCATGCATTATCATCGATATTTCATGAGTTTATCGTCCTTGTTTCTGTAATGGTGCTTTCTTGCCCGTTGAGTGGTATCTGTCCTGTTTCCGGGGTGTTAAATGTCCGTGCAAATGTCTGCATTTGTTTTGAAAATGGCTGGGTGCGCTCCTGTCGAAATATTAAGGGGCGTTCATACAAACAAAAGCGTTTGTTTGAAGTATATTGTCACGTAACGCTGTAGTAAGACTTAGCTGGTTGATTGAAGGTAACTGATTTAAACTCAGTGCTGATATATTTACCACTTGTCACGTAGAAGGCCACTGACGTTAGACAGCATATATAGGCTACACTAACAAAAAGTTTCCTCAATACATCTAGCAGGTACTATAATTGTATATTCAAATTAAAATGTAGCAATACGTTAGGTCTCGAACCCAGGACCGTATCTATAACTGTGCAAGACTTTATCCAGGTTGTGTGCGTCTTGTCAGAGACTGCGAGGCAGGTGTCCAATTGACCCCAATAAACTCAACCTCCGGCACCTGCAAACACATGCATAAGCTACAAAACTGATGCGTGCAATTACTCTAGTGAGTTTTTGGAATTGCCGCTGTAATGCACCTTATTGCCGGCAACAAAGAAGCCCTTTGTGGGTCCGTTTTTTGGTTCACAAATATTTAGTTTTTTTTCTGTATAAGGTCTGCCTTTAGCAAATCACTCTTTTTCTGTTTGTAGACAAACATATTTCGCTATAGTTGTAGCATCATCAGTGGGGATTTTTTACGAGGGTCGTTCACCAAATATTACCCTTTTCAAAATAAAAAGTAGTAAACATTAACAAACATTCAACTTTTATACAGAATATACTGCGTTGTATATGGTAACCGTGGAAATTTAAACATTAGTCATAACAAGCTTTCGTATTCCAGCGTCATATTTGTCCGTCGCCAGTGTATTAAAATACGTAGTGACAGTCTTTCAGTTCCTCGTCACATTCGAATTTCTTTCCGACCAAGTTTCATGAATTGTAACGCGCCGATCGTTCTTCATGAATTCGTCAACTGATACAACCAATTAGTCAGTAATCACAGCTGGCCGCCCTAAACGCCCCTCACTGTGAGCGTTCTTCCTTCGCAAGTTGATGTTCAATGAAACCAGCGTTGAAGAGACGAGCCGTCCAAAAAATTGTCTCTATACACCTGCAATTGACACAACTGGCGACATTCTCTATTATTTTGAACATTATAAACACTGAAACTTCCTGGCAGATTAAAATAGTGTGCCGGAACCGGGACTCGAACCTGGGACCTTTGCCTTTCGCGGGCAAGTGCACTACCGACTGTGCTGTCCCGACACGACTCGCGAAGCCGCCTCAGAACTTTACTTCCGCCAGTACCTCGCCTCCTACTTTCGAAACTTCACAGAAGCTCTCCTGCAAACACGCAAGACTAGCACTCCTGGAAGAAAGAATATGGTGGAGACATGGCTTAGCCACAGCCTAAGGGATGTTTCCAGAATGAAACTTCACTCTGCAGCGGAGTGTGCGCTGATATGAAACTTTCGCTTGCCCGCGAAAGGCAAAGGTGCCAGGTTCGAGTCCCGGTTCCGGCACACAATTTTAATCTGCCAGGAAGTTTCATATCAGCGCACACTCCGCTGCAGAGTGAAGTTTCATTCTGATTATAAACACTAACTGTCACAGTACAATAAATGCTAACGGCACGTAACGACACACACAAAAAGCATACAAACAACTAAGAGCGTTAGATTTTATCCGCCGGTTACTCTGATGTTGTACTGATGATGGTACAAACAACTGTGATTTGCTGAAGGCATACCTTATATGGGAAAAAAAACCTAACTATTACTATTTGTAGATTATGTTGTTTTAGTTTTCTACTGAAAGCGCAAAACTTTGGAGGTAAATCCGTGATTGCAAAGTGGTGGCCCCTCATAACAGTAATTACTTACTTTTTCAATATATTGGGCCGTACCAACTTGGGTGTTTGGAGTGTTGTCAAGTGACTCCCAGAGTAGAGTGCAGACGGCCCCTGGGGCGTGTGATAGGGTTGTGAGGCGATTGCCCCGCTGCAGGGCACAGTGAAATACCCCCCACCGATCGTCCTGCCATTGCCTCCTCCCCCCCCCCCCCCACTCCGCCAGCGCGTCCGCTTTGATGGCGCACCGCCCCGGCCGGCTAAAAAACGGTGTAATACCCAGCCAGTCGCTGCTATTTAAAAACATGAGCCGCGGCAGAGAGAGCGCCCGTGATAAATGTCTCACCACCCAACACCCACCACTCACTCTGCCACTGGGCCGCGTTTACCACACCGCGCAAAATGACGTTCGCCTACACAAAGTGACACGCCGTCTTACATCCACACAGTGGAAGTCAACATTTCCACATCGTGAAAAAGCGTAAACCGAGTATTAGAAGTAATAACCGCTACTGCGACGTCGAAGTGAATTAGCCTCTTTCCCTCGTGCCTCGTTTTTCGAATATCGAATTTTCAGTTTGAGTTTGTTTGTTTGTAAATTTATCGGACCAAACTGCGTGGGCATCAGTCTGTAGCTTATAAACTACTTACACTAACTTAAACTAACCTAAGTACAATACACACACCCATGCCCTACGGAGGACTCGGACCTCCGACGGCGAGTAACCGCGCGCTCCGCAGCGAGGCGCCTTAGACCGCTCGGCTACTCCAGCGCGGCTCGAATTTTCATACAATGCATTCAGTATTAGTACACCGTCGAGGAGTTTTCCGATTCATTCAAGACTTACTGCTGCGACAATTCATATGTAGTACCTGAAATATTCTTGCAGAGCACGTAGACTTTCATGCGCAGTCTGTAGACGAACACTATCCAGTTTTGACCATACTCCACCTTCCTGTATCAAGAATGGCAAAAGAACGCGTCTTACAACATTCTGCACATGCCGACAGCTGGTCAGCGTCCCATCCACAAAGGTGAACCCGACTTGTACTTCATTGCAGTCGGTGTGTCCTGGAAGAATGCACTCACCCGGTCGCGGCCGAGCGCATTGAGGCCCTACGATACGATGCGCGAGACCGTTCCCCATCGGGCGCGGATCTTTGTGCCGTCTATAGTGTAAGCTAGTTCATAGGTAGTTTGTAGGTGTAGGGGCTGATGACCCCGCAGTTGAGTCCCATAAGCCTTACAAACATTTGAACATTTGTGATTCTTGAAGTTTTCCCGGCAGACTTAATATTCCATCATCTTTCCGGATTGCACCCGGAACAGCGACAATTCTTCGTCCGATATTTCGGCTGCAAACCTTACAACCATCTTCAAGACGAGTCCAAAGATGATCTGTTATTGCGAAAAGCGGGGTTTTAATAAATCCCTTGTGAGTGTGGTAAACGTTACATAGGTCAAACCACGCAAGCTGTACAGAAACGATGCATTGAACATCGCCGGCCGCGGTGCCCGAGGGGACTGAGGCGCTCCAGTCACGGTCTGCACGGCCACTACGGTCGGGGGTTTGAATCCCCCTCGGGCATGGATATTTGTGCCGTTCTTAGTATTAGCTAGTTCATAACTAGTTTGTAAGTTTAGGGACTGATGACCCCGTAATTAGGTCCCATAAGCTCTACAAACATTTGAACATTGAACATCAGCCTTCTTCAGTGCAACAAGTCTGCAGTATCCGAACACTGCATTTCTACTTGTTATTCCATGCATTACAAAAAAGTAAAGAGTTTAACCACAGCTTCTACTTTCTGGGACTCATTGTAAAGGAAGCTGTACGCATACAACTGGCGTACAACCTGTTAAATCGTGACGAAGGATTTAATGTTGAAATGCATGAAAGCCACTTATATGACGCCTTTGTTCGGAAAGAATGATGGGTCTTCACTTCCGATTGATGTTACCACTTTCAATGATAAATTATTCATTTGTAAGCACTGTGGATACGTAACAGCTCTGTTTATGTTTACACTCAGCGCTCATGGGTTTATCTTTAAAGTATATGTTGATCTATGACTAGTGCAGCAGTTACGAATGCGCACTCTAATCCTCAGTAGCTTTGCATCACATGATTTACCGTATAAATAGCCACGCGCAGACGCTGGTAACTGTCTTGGACTAGCCTTGAAGATGGCTGTAAGGTTTGCAGCCGAAATATCGGACAAAGAATTGTCGCTGTTTGTATAGTCTATGGGACTTAACTACGGGGTCATCAGTCCCTAAACTTACAAACTACTTATGAACTACTTACGAACTAGGACGGCACAAATATCCATGCCCGAGGGGGTATTCGAACCCCCGACCGTAGTGGCCGTGCAGACCGTGACTGGAGCGCCTCAGTCTCCTCGGCCACCGCGGCAATTGTCTCTGCCCCGGGTGCACCCCAGAAAGATGATGGATTATTTGAACATTTTTGTACTCACCCGGACAGCGATCGCTACGGCTACGTCGTAAGTGCAAACGACCACCACTTACGTGCCAGCACGACCTGCTTTCATCACTGAGGTCCACGGTCCGATACTTCATCTTGCAAGTGATCCTCCGACGACATCCGTCGAGGCGTTCAGATCGATGTTGTGACGTGAGGTGTGCGTGTCCGTACTAGCACTGCCAGTAATCGGTTGGCAACAATTACTGTTGACACTTCTGGTCTCACAGACCCTTTTGCGTGGGTGGGATCTTCCACATCTGCCCTTAGGCCGCGGCAGAATAGCCGTGCGCACTGATGCGTCGAGCTGCGGTGCGCGCCGCCGTTCGCCGCCGGGGCTCCGAGTCCTGCCTCGGGCATTGGTGTTTGTGTTGTCCTTCGCGTAAGTTAGTGTAATTAATTTGCAAGCCTAGATCCAAAGTAGTTAAATTTCAAATGTTTGTAGAGCTTATGGGACTGGGTCATCAGTCCCTAAACTTACAAACTACTTATGGACTACTTACGAACTAAGACGGCACAGATATCCATGCCCGAGGGGGGATTCGAACCCCCGACCGTACGTAGTTAAATCCTTTAGATTTAAAAACATTTGAACATCTGCCCTTACAATACGACAATCTTGGTGTCTGAATGTTCAGATGAGCATTGCAGTCACCATCGTTACACTACTGACGCACCAAGTCTAACTTGTGGGGCTATTCTCCGAAATTAGCTTTCCGCCACTGAATATGTCGCAATTTGACTGCTTTGAAACTGGCTTAGTTGACTGTATGAGGCAGGAGGGCGTATCAGCGGCATGGTGCGTGTTTAGTTGTCTCGTTGTTGTTACACTTATGGTTGTAGACATTCCCTATAAAATGGTACCGGTACACACAGGTTACGCTCTGGCATCGTCAACTCTCTTGCCTATCAAAGCCAGTCTGAGTCGAGGAACTAGAAAGAATTCAGGATTGACAACCGGCGAGTATGGTGAATGTACAAGTTGCACGACAACGCTCGTCCATACACAGACAATATCATGAAACAGTTCCTGACAAAAAAAAAGTGGAGGGGGGGGGAGATGGTGTAACTTGGACATACACTATACTCGCCGGATCTCAAGACTTCTTCGTATTCCATCGTCTCGAACTTGCTATAAAAAGAAAGAGATTTAACGATATTCCTGAAATCCAGCGAAACGTGGCGAGACTTTTAAACAGCGTCCCAAAGGAAGACTTCGTGCAAAGTCTCCAGGACATGTATCGCATAGCTCAGCGGTGCATAGTTATGAAAGGTGACTACTTCGAAGGGCAGTAAGGTAACTGAAGATAATAGTTCATCTACGTCAATGATTTAGGGATATTCACCGAACTTCATTGTCAGAGATTGTATACTCGTATTTTCTCTAGCTTCAACGTGACAGATAGTTACTTAATCCTTACAACAGCATTCATAATTATTACCTAGTTTTCAAATGAAGTGGTACTCTTGGTACACTTTTAAAATCTTAGTTGGCCGCACAGACGACCTCTTGATTTCCCCTTGTGTGTTAATTTGTCCTTTGTGACGTGCATATGCATAAATGTATTATCAAATTTAAAAGAACACTGGCTTGTTCTTTATGTGCTCATTTTAAACTAAGTTGCCTTACACTTGAATAATGAAATGCAGTTTATAATTAAAAATACATAAATAAAAAAAGAAAGAATGGAAAAAGTTGTTCGGAATTATTCTCAGATATGAGAAGACTATACAAATGCATTGAGAGCATAACAAACATGGGCTCATGTGAAGACGGAGATACCGCCCGTCGACCTTCACTCGGGGCGTCGGCGTGTTATGTGCGTGCGTGTTTGTAGATGGCGTCAGTAATTGTGTGGTGGGTGAGTTAAAGAGTATAGTTTGCTTACAAGCAGAACATAGATTACAGAATAAGATTTTGTGTTTAAAAAGTGATCTGTAGCTTCAGTCTGATTGTGAGATGTACGTTAACAGAGAGTTATTTTTATTATTTTTTTCCGGAAGTGAGCGCAGAAGGTGCGTATTTTTGGACTAAGAGCTGTGAACGACGATACATTCTGTTCTTGTAATCTGTAATTTACGAGGATAACCACAGATTATTTATTATCTACAATACAAAAGTATGATTATGCCGTATACAGGTTTTTCGACATGTTGATGACGTCATGGGACAAATCTGACGCGTGGTTTCCCGGTCTTCAGTTATGCTAAAACATGGCAGTATGCTGTTGTGTGTAAAACACGCTTCCCGCAGGAAGCAAACTGTATTAGTAAGAGTTATCATCTCTTAATTATTTCCACTTGTTGTCAAAGACTATATACGTAATGTTGTGAACGAAGTATTTCACTCTCCATGTGAAACCAGTACGTGTAAACGTCGTGACTTCATTGTAGCTATTCAATTTGGAAAGTGTACTAATAACTTGTAACTCGAGAAACAATAACAATCAATGTTCAGTCACAGTTGCAGCTTTTAATATACTAGTTGTTTTGCCGGATTTCTGTAACTGGCGAAAGCTAATCAACACCGTAACTGACCATCGTTCTACAGGTGGATCACCCTGCTCGGTCTCGATTCGACGGCAAAAATCGGCAGTAATCGCCAATGATGTAAACTGGCGGTGTGCGCGTCTGAGTGTCGTCATGGTGTTGCGTGCGTGGCCTGCTAGGAATACAGGCCTGAGCGCGCACATCATGCGACATCATGCTAGCCGATTGGCCGTCCGCTGTGGCACTGCCCACTGCGTCATAGCGGGCAGCCACTGAGCTAGCGATCGCGCCGGCTCCGAACTACCTTGCTTACGTCGCATGACGTCTGACGTTGGCCGCGGTTGCTTGATGGTGTCGCTAGCGCATGGTGAATGGTCGGCAGGGAACTAGGCTAGCGGCAGGTGAGCGACCAGGGCCTCTGGTGAGCGAGAAGGCCGCAAATGCGCTGCGACACGCAGGCAGCGCGCCGCCACCGCGACCGCAGCGCCGCGGACGGACGCCAGCCGCACCTCACTTTCGCCGAGGTTAACAGCCGCCGTCTCTCGCTACACTACAGTCTGCACTAGGGATGGGCTAAACTGCGATTTTTCGATATCAGTGATTTCTGTGACTGCTACTTTTATATATCTGTGATTCTTAGTTGCGATTTGTCACTGTTTACAATCGCACTGTACAAATCCTCGACATGTACCCCTCCGCACTCAAACTGCGATTTCGGTGACTCTGAATGCTACTTCTGCGATTTCTGCTACTGATATTGCTACATTGCTACTTCTGCGATTTCTGCTACTGATATTGCTACTTCTGCGATTTCTGCTACTTCCGTGACTTATGTGATGTGTGTGGCAAATGCAATATATATATCATCCATAACAGATCCTCTTCCTACATGTAAATATATACAAAAAAAGAATATTGATGCTCAATTTACGTGTAATGTTGGGATTATTTACACATCGACAAATGTCAATTAGTCTTATAAAAGCTATTTCAGTGTTTGGTGTGTAATGTATAGTTAAAAGTGAGGTTATTCGCAAGTAATGTGTAACCAAAATCGGCAAGTAGGCCTATAGTCTATCTTAACAGAAACATTTGGTAGATTAGGCACACAGCAACTATAACAGTGCAACGAAAGTGCTATGTTCTTGCCGATAGAATCAATGAATAGATTTTTTTAACATTGTGTGATATAAGTCTATTACCAATTTGAAAGAGATAAGTAAATGTGAAATACAACGTGAGTGACTTCTGAAAATTCCATTTTCTCTTTAAAACCTTTCGGTATCACTACATATTCTGCCAAATAACTATAGATAAGAGGTTGCGTTATATTTTACTAATCGACGTGCCGACCTAGTGTGCTCATGTTGGCAACTAAAGCTTCATTTTATAAGAATTTTTAACTTACTGACTGTGCAGGGGTACACACAAGAAATCTTACATACAACCACAGATTAAGAATAACATTTATTTTATGATAAACAAAATATTATTTCAATCATTCTGTATGATTTAGATTTCTAGGATCATTCATCGGTCGTTGCCAACATAAGCACACTATGCCACCACTGCTGTAAACAAAAGTTTTAATAATACTGAAGGATCCGATACCACCCATCTGCTTTCACTCATGTCATCACAGGACGGAATGTACGAAAAGGAAAAAGACGGAAAACAACATTCCTAAACCTAAAACAAATCTGATAAAATAAAACATTCCATTACGCGAAAAACTTGTTTATTTTCAAGTGTAATATTTTTATAGAATCCTGGAAGATAAAAGTTTACTCCTATATAGCAGTACTTAACACAGTCCACATTGAAAATGGAGTTGGCCTACTGTTAAACATTTCGTAAAATTACCTACTTAGTTGACCACTTGATACTACCCCCTTGGAATTTTTATTTTATGTACGATGTATAACGCAAGCAAAAATATTCGTCGAAACCAGATTTGCAATGTAACATACGTATTCTGAATTCCCATAATAGTTGTAGTTTCTATGACGAAAAATTATTTTAAACAGGGATCAAGTCCGTAAGACAATATTTATTTGGCATTCACATTTGTTGTCTTTACCAACTATAACCTAAAAACATACATGCCAGGCTTTGCTTCACAACATGTAAATGCTGCCGCCAGGTAAAATAGTGCCGCTAAGTGTAAACATTTTCACAAAGAAAATTATCTTCTTGCTCATTAATTCGACAACATCCCTAAACAAAACACGAGTGAAAGTACGACAGTTGGCCAACAAGTAGCACAAGGCGGAATATTAAATGCTATTCTCAGTTGCTACTTGCGACTCTTAATCGCGACTTTTCACTGAAATCGCAGTTTGGACCAGTGAGGACGTTCGAGCTCACTGGTTAGAGCCGATGGCGTTCGACCAACACATACACAAAAAGCCACACATACACGAGGCAGACAGCGGGAAGCTAGAAGTACCAATTTCGGCCAACAGATGGCAGCCGGCAAAGTCTAAACTGCGCCTCTTAGTTGCTACTTGCGACTCTTAAACGCGATTTGTCACTGAAATCGCAGATAGACTATATAGCTTACCCAATGCAAAGATATTAGTACAAACTTCGACCAACAGATGGCAGAGTGCAAACTGCTTCTTGTTACTCTTAGTTGCGACTTGCTACTTTTAGTGCTACTGCGCTTCTAAACTGCGACTGAAATCGCAGTCAGAATCCGTAAAGTTGCGACTGTGAATACTGCTACTTCTAAATCACTGTGACTATTAACAGATACGCGATTTTCGACCCATCCCTAGTCTGCACTGCGCGCACGCTCAACTGACACGCGGCTGCGTCACATTCGTTTACTTTTTAAAACGCCGCGCGTCTCTCTGAAGCAGGCCTTCCCAAACTATGGGTCGCGATCAGTGGCGGATACATAATTGTTTTCTGTGTGCACACACAATTACAAAAAATTCTATTACAGTCATTGTCACATATAACTGCTATAGGCAACACACAAAAATATGCAGAATGAAACTTCCACTCTGCAGCGGAGTGTACGCTGATATGAAACTTCCTGGAAGATTGAAGTTGTGTGCCGGAACCGGGACTCGAACCTGGGACCTTTCCCTTTCGCGGGAAAGCGCTCTGCCGACTGAGCTACCCCGACACAAATCACCTTGCCGCCCCACAATTCTGGCAGATTAAAATTGTATGCCAGAAACGGGATTCAAACCTGCAGAGTGAAAGTTTCATTCTGGAAACATCCCTTAGGCTGTGGCTAAGCCATGTCTCCACCATATCCTTTCTTCCAGGAGTGCTAGTCTTGCACGTTTCGCAGGAGGGCTTCTGTGAAGTTTGGAAAGTAGGAGGCGAGGTACTGGCAGAAGTAAAGTTGTGGGGAGGCATCGTGAGTCGTGTCGGGATAGTTCAGTCGGTAGAGCGCTTGCCCACGAAAGGTAAAAGTCCCAGGTTCGAGTCCCGGTTCCGGAACACAATTTTAATCTGCCAGGAAGTTTCACATAAAATATGTTTCAAAGCCACAGTCGCTTCTTAAAAAAGAACTTTTCAATATATTTCCACGTAACTACCAATGCACTGTTAGTTATGCGTACTATGGAGTCATTTTAAAATGCCCATGATCACAAAAATATTACAAATATTCAATCACATTAAACAGTGTAAATTTTCTAAATTTACCACAAAATAAAAGCAGCCAGAGAATTCAGAGCCTGAATGCCCTGTGTTCAGCTGTGGGCACACTTGTTTTATCCTTCATCATCATAGAGGATGAAGCTCTTGCCCACAGCTGAACATAGAGCATTCAGGCTCTGAATTTAATTTCATACGTAACTGTTTCTGAGCTTCGCCAGATGGGTATATGCGAATCCCTATACAGAGGAAGCCGTGCGAAATTGTCATAGATTTCTCTACATATTTGCAACTTACGAATAACTGGACTACAAGACTGAAAAGACTGACCTCTTGAAAATTCAAACAGTTGTACAATATGGTTGAAAAATAAGTTTTGTACAATGATGCCCACAGGTGTCAAATGACTGAATGGTGATTGATCAGTGGCGTATCCAGTATCGTGGACTAGTGGACAAGCGTCTGGGGACAGTAGTGCGTCCGACCCCAGTTACCGCACCAACCGATAGATGTCTCTACGGCCGCAAGCTATGTCCTGCAGAGATGCCATTTTCCATTTCGTATATTCATGCTTTTCTCCTTATAATTCGTATGTTGCTATCTCAAAGTTACGGCACTTGTGTGCTTCTTGTAGCGTGGCAGATAAACGCATCTCCTTGAGGAGCTGATGACCGTGGGCAGTGGTTCGCTTCCCGACCCAGACAATATTTTTTTTTTTTTTTTCCTTTTTTACTTTGACTCCTTAAAGTTTTCTTACACTGTTGTTAATTAAAAGGAATTTACATTTTGCGATATTTCGAATTATTTATACAAGCGCTTTCTCTAAAAAGTGCGATTGTTCTCTTTGGTGAAAATACCGTGAAATATGGGCCAACGGATTGTAAATATTATCTCGTGAACTACCTGTACATAAACTGAAGACACACTACAATAATTAATGTTCTAAATGTCATGCTGATTCAAATAATTTTACATGTTGATTACGTGCTAGAGTTATGTGGCAACTGTCGTTTCTTAATGAGACTGAACTGCCTTTTTTCTTTTTTGTAACAGCTGTTATACACGTTCTTGTGTCCTATACGCATTGTTTGTAACTGTGCTGATATTGTAGCCATTTAACTGATCAAGAGCTTTGTATTTTCTAGTAAATGTATGAAACTATTTGTATCAGCATGTCATTTGCAACATTCACTATAACAATGTGTCCGCACTTTATGTGCAGGTACTGTGGTTTATAAAACAGTGTTTACAATTTGTTGTACAATATTTCACTAAATAGAAGAAACGCACTTTTAAAAAACACCTGTTGTACTTGCAAATATGACGGAATATCGTAACTCGTAAATGCTATTTAATAAATGTGTCAGAAAACTTTTGGGAGTCAAGGTGAAAAATAAAAATATTGTCGGAAGCGAGAAACGAACCACCGTCCACACACACACACACATATCCGTTTTTCTTTTTAATATATATATATATATATATCCCCTAAGCTTTGCCATTTCAGGCGTTGGCTCCTGTCACCTATATTACCACCAATAATTTACTAAATAAACCTACAAAACAAAATATCTAGTGCCACCGCCAGTTTCGCCGTAAGCTAAATTGACATAATATCGCCAATTCTTCAGGCGCTACCGTCAACGAAAAAGGAACATTCAGTTTCCTCTAAAAGCCGATCTTTTTTGTCACCATCTGTGAATTAATAACAATATTTAATATACCAGTGCCATTCATTCTCATGCAAATGACACTCGAAAACCAACACGTGAATATTCTCAATAACAAAACAGAAGTTCATGTAGAACCTCAGCTCTGCTTTCCGCTTTATTTATCAGGAAAGTAACCTCAGCTTTATGTTGCGTCTTTTTATAATTTAAGTTTAGAACTTGAAGTTTTATACTGCTGGAAAGTATTACTTGTCATTTTAATAGTACAGTGTTACAGAAATATCATGGAATATTACAGACACACTTCTATTACAGTAATACTTAAGTCTTAGAATGATTCATATTTCGAATGTCAAAATGCGAAGGTAGAAATAATTACGTAAATTAAACAGCAGGAATGATAAATAGAAGCCCTGGAGTCGCATAGCATCATGGTAGCATAACGTGAGAGACATCTATCGGTTTGTACCCGGGTAACTGGGGTCTGACGCACTACTGTCCCCAGACGCCTGTGTCTAGTGGGGGCTGACGTCAATCCGAGATGACGTGATTTCTAAAACAAAGTCGCAGTGCAGTATTGCGCCTTTCCATTTCTTCGAGAAGGGATTGGGGGGGGGGGTTCGAGGAGGGGGGGAGGCGCTCAGCCTAATATCACAGAGTAACATATATAGAGAAGCAGCCGCCCTAAACCTCTGTCCTATGCTCCCCTCGTAGTTCCGTAAGATGCTAGCAGGTGTCAGGCGGTTCCCCGGTTAGTACCTGAAGACCACACTAGAGGCGCTTCTGAGGGTAGCGTGGTAAAGCTCTGTATAGGGAAAGTATGGCCAGCCTGCCAGCGGCAGCCATAGTGGGCCTATTCCGCTGCTCCTTAAGCACCGACCCCTACAACGTTCCCAGCGCATAACAATACTCATCAACCGATTGTGAGAAAACTGTTCAATGAAAAAATTTAACTTTTTCACGTGTTATAGTGTGATGTATTAGCTCGATAACTGTCTGATTTTCTATCCATTATTACGTATAGTTTCCGTGCTACATCAAATTAAGTAAACTACTGCGCAATATTTTGAAGAATTTGCAGAGGAAAAATCGCATTGCCTAGACTTTGCGTATGGTTGATTTTAGCACATACAATGCTGCGGACGAAAGGTAGATAAGACATCGAAATTTTATTTAAGGTTGAGAGCAGAACGATAACACTTTTTCATTCTGGAGATACGGGATGTTATATCCGACGGACAGATGCGGGAACTTCGCGTAGTTCTGTTCATGCGAACCTGGCGGCTCTACGAAATACTTACCGTCCGATTTTAAGAAAACGGCTTGGTTTGTGGCTGCATATCTAAAGACATCACCAATTAATTCAGACTGACCTGTGCCGTGAGCCATCTATTCGAATAGACCGCGAACATGTCATCATCGGAACATAGCGTAAATGAAGAAAGCCATTTAGATTATGGGTAAGTCTTTGATGAGTATTTTCTTGCGTGTTATGTACTTATATCTTACATGAACTACGAAAAATGCAAGGGGATACCTACTACATGACTTTTACCAAAAAGAGAAATTAAAGGTGCCTTTACAACGCCAATTACATTTGAATGTGTAATACTTGTCTTGTTTCAATTCCACGTTTCCTGTAATGATACACATGAAAAAGAATGAGAAAAGCTTGCTTCAGGAACTATATATTAATTTCATATCTGAACGAGAATCTAGTTCACTCACTGATACTTTCAAAATTTCTATGTTTTCGGCAACTACTCGCAGATAAAACCAATTACGCGTGAATAATGTAACCTCACGACATTACGCAGGAATCTTCTTCACAAATTTATACCAGTTAAAATTATATAGATATCTGCTGCGTGATCCATTCGTCAGTGAATCTTTAATCTATTAGTTTATATTATGAATTAGTAGAAGAACCGAAGGTTGCTTCTGGGCTCCTAGTTTTCTCTGACGACTTTCATCAGTGAGGCAGTTCATCTTCCTGTATTTCTGATATCTAATGGAAGTTCTATAATGTTTACCTCCCTCCTTCGCTTCTTGAGAACACCCGAAAGTACAACACTGTGGCATTATTCAAACCCAAAAACACGAAATTCACAAGACTTTTCATGGCAGCCAAGCAAAGTATAGGACCAAGATGGCGGAAAGAACCACGTGGCTCGATTTCAGCCAATCACGAGCCGCAGACGGCGGCAAGCGGCGCGGAAAAGGATGGCCATACCATAGACTTAGTAAATAAAAACTAGACCGCTCACTGGCGCTAGTGTCGCGTCCCCACATTGAACGTGACAGAAGCCGCCACTTGCAGGGCAGTCGTGCATAACATGGTTCGTTCCTGTGCTGCTTTTAATTGTACGATTACGAATGGAAGCAAAGATGAAGACGGAAATAATATTACATTTCATAGGTAAGTCATTTTCAGTTGCTTGTTACTTTCTATTACATGTATACAATATAGTATTTTCGTGGAGAAATACATCATGAGCGTTTGTTTTTGTTTAGGTTTCCTCTTACAAATGATTATTTAAATCGGAAATGGATAGCTGCCACTCGGAGAGAGAACTTCCAACCGACAGCAAATCATTTACTGTGCTCTCTTCATTTTGAAGAAAACTGTTATATGGAAAATTACGTAAATAGACGTCAGCTAAAGGACGACGCTGTACCGACAATATTTGGGTTTCCGCCTCATTTGAAAAAGGTATAGTGTCATGTAAGCAGTGCAGTATACGCCTATGTGGAAATGTGGAAATACCGCCAGTGTCTACAATTTAGTGCGTTTCTTTTCCAGGTTACCAAGGCAAGGAAATCTCCAAAGCCAAGAAATGTTGCGACAGCAGAAAACGTGTGTGAAAATGAGCCCGTTTCTGTTTACATTGGAGACCACAATTATTCGTTTCCTTCAAGTCCCAGTAAGATAAAGGAAAAGTTTGAAAAAATTGAACGAAAAGAAGCAAAAATTGTACAATATAAAGCTAGGTTAAATAGTGTAAACAAAAAGTGTAAAAGACAGACACAGAAGATTTGTAAATTAGCAACTATTTTAGAAGACCTGAAAGCTAAAAACTTAATAAACGAATAAGTGATCTCGCTTATTAACGCTACTCACAGTGATATGTTATTGGAAATACTAGACAGAAGCAAAAACAGATCGCAGCAGTATTCAGAAAGATTGAAAGCTTTTGCCATTACCTTAAACTTTTATTCACCTGCTGCTTACAGGTATGTTCGAAGTACATTTAATTTATCCCTACCACATGCAAGTACTCTACGCAGATGGTACAATTGTGTTGAAGGTTTACCAGGATTTACCTCAGAAAGTTTTGACATGATAAAGGCAAGAGTTGCAGAATCATCTCGTGAAGTGTTTTGTGCATTGATGTTTGATGAAATGTCGATGAAAAAGTGTGTTGAATGGGATGGCAGTGAATTTGTGGGCTATGTTAATTTTGGTTGTGTTCCAACAACATCAGGACTAGAGGGTGTCGAATGCAAAGAAGCATTAGTTCTAATGGCAGTAGGTGTCAATGATCATTGGAAGACCCCTATAGGATATTTCTTAACTGATGGTGTTTCTGCCTGGGAAAAGAAAACAATTATTGAAATGGCCATTACATTGTTACATGACATAAATGTCAGTGTGTTAGCTGTTACTTGTGATGGGCTTTCAACTAACTTTGCAATGGCAAAGGAGTTGGGGGCAAATATTGCTGTTGACAACATGAAACCATATTTTGCTCATCCTGTTACAGGTAACAATGTTTATATAATTTTAGATCCTTGCCATATGATTAAGCTAGTAAGAAATATGTTTGGTACATACAAGAATTTAGTTGATGGGAGTGGGAGGAAAGTCTCCTGGCAGTATATAGAAAAGCTGCACTATACACAAGAAAGGGAGGGTCTTACTCTTGCTAATAAACTAAAATTATTGCACCTCAATTATGGACAACAAAAAATGAAAGTTAAGTTAGCTGTCCAGGTATTAAGTGCTTCAGTTAGTTGTGCATTGCAATATTTGTGCTGTGACTTAAAATTAGAGGAATTTCAGGGATGTGAAGGTACAGTAGACTTTTGCCTCCTTTTTGACCAAATATTTGACATGTTCAATTCCAAAAATCCTTTGGCTAAGGGATACAAAGCACCAATACGGGAAAGCAATAAGTGTGTTTGGGAGCCTTTCCTAGAGAGAGTAGCAGGTTATCTGACATCCCTTAAAGATGCAAATGGGAAGCTATTATGTACAGGTAATAGGAAGACTGCTATACTTGGCATATTAGCACTCTGTGAAACAATTAAGGGCTTGTATAATGATGTGATCATGAAAAAGAAGATGAGCTACTTGTTAATGTATAAATTCAGCCAGGATCATCTGGAAATGTATTTTTCTCTGGTTAGGTCTAGTTTAGGATGGAATAACAATCCATCTTACCTACAGTTTAGAGCAGCATATAGGAACCTTCTCATTTCAAATGAGGTTAGGCCTAAGGCAACTGCTAACTGTCAGGGTCAAGATAATACATGTCTTTTACCTTGGACTGGAAAAAATAAACGTGTTTCATATGACCCAGTTGAGTTTTGCAACAGCAGAAGATATGACTGTACTGATGAAACAAATGTAGAATCTGTGTCTGACCATGATTATGTTATATTGCCAAATAACTTGACAGAATACACTAGTAATGTTGTTGTATACATTGCAGGATTTGTTGTAAAACAAATGATAAAGAAATTAAATTGTAGTACTTGTGTACATAGTTTGTTTAGTGTAGAAATAGTAAAGTTCTCTGATTTGTTAAGAAGGAAAAACAATGGTGGCTTAATTATGCCTTCTGCAGGAGTAATTACAGTTTGCAGAGAAGCTGAAAAAGTAATACGTCTACGCGTTGTCAAATCAAATAACATAATTCAGAAATCAAATACACTCATTGAAATAATGTCACATGTTGTGCCAATAGTAATACAGCAAGACTTATTTCCTGAAATGAAGGATCATCTGGTGGAAAATGTTTTTCCAGAGAATTATATGTATATTATTGTAAAAACTATTGTAAGACAGTATGTCACTATTCGTTGTCACCATATAGCAACTACATGCAATGCAAAATTGCACAAAAGAGTTATAAGACAGACACTGACAAAATCTATTTTATTTCAGAATCAGTGATTTGTGTAATGTGTTGTTTTTTAGTTACAAATAAAACAGTTTAAAATTGAAAACAGTATTATTGTATCATTTCAACTCTTGTATTTTACCAGCTTTGTATGAATAGTCTAGACAGCTGTAATTGTCTTCCTTATGTATGTGTAAAAGATCAAATTCTGTAAACTTAATTTTGCCAGTTAATGGCTGTAGTGTGATAGTCCTTCATCCTTACTCCTCCCACATCCTTCTATGATGTGTGCAATGCAATTAAAGATGTACATTTCAGTGTAACACAGGAAAAGGTATTACATTTATTAAAGTGCTGATTCTATAACCAAAATAATAAATTTAAGATTTACTAAATGACGTTCAAGAAGTTGCCACATAGCAAAGTTCTTTTAATTTTGACATTCACTACTTGAGATTTAAGTGTTCAGGCAAGTTACTGAAAACATGGGTTGGTGTGTGTCTTGAGTCCTCTTAATACTTTAGGTCTTTGCAGAGGCTTTTTTAGTGGTCCTAGTGTTTTATTTTCATGCTTTTCACATTTTAAGTGAGAAATGTTAATGATGATGGGGTTTAATGGGTAGTTGTCAAAATACCAAAACTGGGTTGTTACAAGAAGTTTTGGAAGTGAAAATACATCTTAATGTGTCTAAGTTGTAGGTTAAAATAGGCAGTAACAATTTGTTTGCAGTGCCATTTAATACAAATGATAAATGTAGGTGATAGCAGATTCTTCTGCAGCATAACCTGATGTCTATATTTGCACCTTATATCTAATGATCTGTCTGTTATAAAAGTTGGAAGCTACATAGGGAAGGGCTGTAGTATTCAATAAGACAAAAACTGAGAAAAGTACTTTGCTGCATGTCAAGTACTTAGGCTATATTGTATTTGCATATAAATTACTAAAAATACAAGCGATTGATGTACTAAGCTGAGCTGAATGAAGAGCTAGGTATATGACAGGTAGGTAGTTTTGTAATCATATGTAAGTATGATGCAGAGGTGGATCGCATAATTGCTTTTAGATACTTAACAGGTGGTGACTGTACTTCATAAATGGTCAAATGTTGCATACTGAACCACTTTAAAAGAGATACTCTCTCTTAAAAAACGTGTGAATGAAATTCCTATTTAAAGTTAGGGCCTATATGGGTTATTACAATTATACATACCCAGATTCGAGTAAGTTGAATGATAGATTCTATGTAACATGGACAGAAATGTAGACAAAATCGTACCATACAAAAAAAGTTGCAATACAGAGAGAGTAGTCGGCAAAAAGTTAACAGGACCTGACAGAAAATTACGTAAATTAAATAACAAACGCACCCTGTACTACTTAACAGGTTTCACACAATCATCTTATGCAAATATCTCGATGCAAAATCGCTCCACCTTGTCAGAAAAGAGCCTTACGTTCTTGAATTTCGTGTGTCTATGCAGACGTATTTCGGAAATTACGAAACTCCATTCATTTAATAATACTTTTTAAACAGACTCCAATACTCAGTAATTGATTTTAAACAAATGTGCGTTTATTTTAAGCTTCATGTTGCTCTTGTTGCGTCTCATATACTTCAAATCACAACCCCAGTATTAGGATTCTTCCCTGCAAATGGCGGCGATCAGCTGCTTCAATTCGGGGACAGTTGCCTGGCTTCTCCGCTACGGCGTGGTAGGGGCTTGGGCCATACTTTCCCTATACAGAGCTTTATAGCGTGGAGGGGAGGCTGAGGGGAGAGCTCGTGCCGCCTGCCACGAGGCCACGGCTGTGTCCGACTTGCTGGCGTTTGAGGGGAGGTGGTGGTGGGGGCAGCCGCTACCTGCCGCCTGCTCTGGTCAGTTTAAAGAGCTGCTTCTGACCGCAGCGCCATCATGGAACATCTTACGGAACTGCTGGAAACCCTCCCTCCCCACACCCCTGAGCGTGTGACCGGGCCCTTACAGAGGTTTCCCGTCTGTATATATTTGTCTGTGCTAATAGGGTACATAGAGTGGGGACTCACTAGCTTGCTCCTCGTTTTGCAGAAGCACAGATAAGGGAAGTGCTTGACATCTTTCCAGCGTCATGCTTTCCCTCATCTTCTACCCCGCCACCACATCTCCCAAACCTGCCCTCTCCTGTTGCCAGGTATTGGTTTAATATTTGGTCTTAATCCATTTAACAATAAACATTAATTTTATACTAGTAAAATATTGTTTTCCCTTGTATTGGGAAAAGTATTTTTCCTAGAGAAAAAATGAATAGGACCTTTTCTGTAGGAAATTTAACGTACTATAATTTTGTACTGGGAAATACTTTCACTGGAAGCCTTAGTTTTCGAGTTGTTTAAGAAAAACGTGAAAAAGTGACCTTTAGACGCACCCCCACCCCAACGCTCACACCCTACAGGTCAGGATTTTTAGTTTGTTGTTCATGACGCTCCCCGCTACCACTGTACAAAAATTTGCGACTACACGAATTTTTTTTCCCTTATCGCCATTTTTGGTCTTCGTAGACTGGGTTACTTTATGTATATGTAGAAACAATCATTGTTTAGCCACAGATGCAGCTTTTAATATTTATTTGTTTTGCCGGATTTCTGTTGTAAATCTTGTAAATATAGGACCAGTTGCTCCATTCCAAGGAATACAGAAAACGAACTTCATCCGACAATTTAAAAGACAGCTGTAGTAAGAGATTACATTTCTTTCCTTCGAGATAACATAGTTTTGGTATGGCTCGTGAGAAATTAGGGGGGGGGGGGATAGAATATTTTTACTTGGAAGGGGGTCGCATATTGGAAAAGATTGAAAAACACTGCCCCACGCGTATGCCTTTTCATTACCTTCCTGCTCTATATTATCTAGCTCAAAATCCAGCGCTGCTCGGGTACTTATTTGTGCAGGCACTCAGGCACTCCAGCACTGTTCCCACCTCTCTCTCTGCCCTCTCCCCCTCCCTCCTGTCTACACTTTATCTTCTTCCTCCTCTTCCCCTCCCATCCATTCCCCGCCGCTATCATTACGTCACCTGCTCTCTGTCAGTCTTTTCCTGTCCCGACATCTGTTCATCTCCTCCCTCCCCCCTCTCCCGCTATAAGGAAAATTACACACTACCGAGTATCAATGGAGATGGGTCAGACCGCGTCCATGTCTGAAGCAAAGTACCCACTGCCATGGACTCCACGAAATCTTGGCTACACAACGACCTTCCTCGTGTTCTGAAGGTCTGGTGTGCATGACGCCATCAAGATTGCAATAAAACTGTATATTGTTGTCGGAATCTGTGTTAAAGTAGCCTTCACCATGAACCTTACCAACTGTCCCGTTTCTCTTGTTTGAAGGTTAAGTGTGCAGAATTTTATCGCAATCGGTAAGGTAGCGCATAAAATACGAATCTAATCCAAAGTGGCGATTATACTATTACTTCATATTGTTATGAAGATAATGATAATAAACATTAAATATTTATTGAATAACATTCACTAGAAGTTTATCGTAAATGAAATATCGTAATTTGTATAATTAAATAAAATTAATCTTATTATTGAGATGAATCTTTATGGCGTGCGCGGTATGATTTTCCTGATTGGGGTAGTTTAAAGAAATACACGATTGAACAGCTGTTCTGTGACGCACATGACACGTGGAGAACTTACTCAAAAAGGAGGAGAGGTAGCGAGAATGAACTTCCTGCTTGCGAGTTTTTATTCATACAAGATTGAGAACTTATTCAGAGAACGTCCTTTTGCTCTGAGAATCTTGTGTGGAGCATTTGCTCTTTTTTTATTCATACGGCCGTAGGTGGGAAAGCTGCATCAATGCAGCATTAGAAGTACAGTAGAGTCTCGATTATCCGACCTTCGGTTATCTGACCTTCCGTGTTATCCGACTCTTTCACCGCGCCGGGACTATACACAGTAGCCGTGCGCCAGCCTACAGGTCAGTGACTGTACTTGTTGTTTGTTTTGGTGCGCGTCATTATCATTACTTCGTCGTCGCCGTCTGCTACTCCTCACTCTTCAATGCTAACGTAGATCTGTAGCAGGAGTGGGCGTGATGCGCTTTGTTTATAAAAATTTATGGTGATGGCTTCAAAACGGAGAAAGTGGTCGTTTCAGTGTAAGGAAAACTTAAGCCTTAAAAAAGAATAGCCAATGGTGACACTTTTAAAAACTGGAGCAAGATTATAATATCGGGAAAACAACAGTTGGAGACCACAATGAAATTCTTTCCAGAAAATAACCTCGACTGTGATTACGTAGAGTTTCCCGGCGTATTAATTGCTGATAGCCGGCCGCGATGGCCGAGGGGACTGAGGCGCGCCAGTCACGGTCGGGAGTTCGAACCCCCTCGGGCATGGATATTTGTGCCGTCCTTAGTATTAGCTAGTTCATAAGTAGTTTGTAAGTTTAGGGACTGATGACCCCGTAGTTAAGTCCCATAAGCTCTACAAACATTTGCCGCGGTGGAGTAGCCGAGCGGTCTAAAGCGTCTCGCTGCGGAGCGCGCGGTTGCTCGCCGTGGAGGTTCGAGTCCTCCCTGGGGCATGGGTGTGTGTGTTTGTCCTTAGGTTAGTTTACCTAGGTTTAAGTAGTTTGTAAGCTACGGACTGATGACCACGCAGTTTGGTCCGATAGATTTACAAACATTTGAACATTTTGATCTACAAACATTTGAACATTTAATTGTTGATATTCATGTCGGGTTTCCAGCTGGATCGTAGAGTCATCTTGACACAATATTTCTGCGGACCACCTGCCTGCTATCTTCAGGTGATATGGATGCTGCTGAGTCTCGTAGGAAACTGAAGTATTGCCGATCAGTTTCCTACCAGACTCAGCAGCATCCATATCACCTGAAGATGACAGCCAGGTGGTCCACAGAAATATTGTGTCCAGATGACTCTACGATCCGGCTGGAAACCCGACATGAATATCAGTAACCTCGACTGTTTTAAAAAACCGGAAAACCATGAAAAAATCGCACTGGCGTCTTTTACGGCCCACTTTAGATTTGTAGTTTTATAAGTTTGTGCAAACATTTTGGACCAAAATAATAATCTAAGTAATTAAAAATTAATTAATAAGAGTGTCTGAACCCCTTTTAGTAAAAAAAATATAGTAGCGGGTTTCGAACCACGGAGCTTTTGCGTCATAGCCCAACGCTTTACCCACTACGCTACGGCTGTCAATCTGAAGATGAGTCCTTCAATCTCATACTATTGATGGCCGTTGTTATCTGATGCTAATATGGCATTTGTAGTCACTAGATTATCGTACGAAGAACTATGTGCTTTTGTTAATTCTTCAGTGCGCCATTGCTTTGAAAGGACAACGTGTAAGTTACAATAAGAAAATCATCAAATATGCAACGCAAGATGCCAGAAAGAGTTCTGGGGGAGGAATGTCACGTGACATCTCCGAACGGCTGGTTTTCGTTAATTCAATGGAGGGTGTCAAATCCCCCTTATTTTTGCAAATATGTCTCAAACGATACGAGATATGAAAAAAACGTAAGGGAGCTAAGTTGTAGACAATTTTCTCTTCTACCAATTAGGTTATTTAATTTTCGTGTCAGATGAACGGTTCGTTAGCAATTACAATTATATTACAAACGGCTGTTTTTGGTATTACTACCGTATTTTTTGTCCGAAAAATTTCAAAACGGGAGGTTCTGATCTCTGGTGGCCTACAATCATGTCTATAAAATTTGGTGCTGATCGGGTGAACGGTTCGTCTTAAAAAAAAAATAAAATAAAATAAAAAAAAAATATAAAAAAAAAGGGAACACGTTACGGACAGACAGACATCCCAAAATCGCCGTTATTTTTGCAAATATCTCTGAATCGCGGCGACATATGAAAAAAACACAACAGAGCAAAGTTTTAGAGAATTTTCTCCTATACAAATTCGGTTATCCAATTTTCGTATCAGATGAATAGTTAATGCGTTATTTTCATTTAAATTTGGAGTTGTCAAAAGACGATCGCTGAGGCCAACTTTTAGTGTTACTACCGTAACCTAAAGTGGGCCAAAATGTGATTATGAAAAAGTAAGTGAAGCTTTGTCGGAACCTGTTTTGCAGGAAAAGCCTTAAAGTTTCGAAGTAACGAAGTAAACGAAGGTGAAACTGATATCACTTTTGTTTGAGTGCCGTCTAATGTATTTGAACGTTATATTCAGTTCTTGTTCACGAATTCTATGTTCAAATAAATTTTACAAAGTTTTTATTTATTTGTTTATTTAATTAATTTATTTATTTTTGTATTATATTCCGTGTTATCCGACCTTCCCGCTCATTCGACCTTGCCGCAGCTGGTTTAGGTCGGATAATCGAGACACTTACAGTATGCGTTAACCGCGCAGGTGGGCCCAGCAGGCAGCAAACTTTTAAAGGCCACCTCGCGCCACTTGCCGCTCAGACAGAGAGAGAGAGAGAGAGAGAGCACCTGTCCCCGGCGCTGCACAGGCAAATTACACGGCCAGGCAGACGAGGGGCCACCACACTAGCGAGCCAGGGAGGGGGAGGGGGCACAGTGTAGGGGGGGGGGGGGGGGAGGGAAGGGGGGCACGCGCTGCGCAAGGCCGCGCTCTGCAGGGATCCCCAGGCGGCGTTGCCGGAGGTCGCAGTAAACAAACAACCAGGCAGCCAGGCACATCACCGCACAAAAGCTGCCCTGTTTTCCTCACCTTTTCATCTTCACCAAATACCTTCTTTTACATACCATAATGTTTAGGTTTACCTGCTCTTACTACTTTTCCATACATTTCCAATGTGACGTGAATTATTTCTCTTGTTTTCGCTTCCGCAAATATGGAGAAAAATCCGTGGCTCTCAGAAGTATACGGAAAAAAAAAAAAAAAAAAAAAAAAAAAAAAAAAAAAAAAAAAAAAAAACAGTAACTGGCGAAAATCACCCATGTGCAGTTTCCTCATTAACTGCATGTTCTGCATGTTTTTTTATCCGCTTTACTTCTTTAACCATTTTTCATACAAAAAATTTGAAACCTAGTATTTCTTATTATAATGAATTTATATACAATGAAACGTACAACGGCCACTACGGTAGAGGGTTCGAATCCCTCCTCGGGCATGTATATTTGTGCCGTCCTTAGTCTTAGCTAGTTCATGAGTAGTTTGTAAGTTTAGGGACTGATGACCCCGTAATTAAGTCCCTTAATCTATACAAACATTTGAACATTTGAATTTGAAACGTACAAAATAATTTTTTTTTTCTTTTCACTTCTTCTCTTCTTCTCTCGTTCTCAATCCGAAGATTGGTTGGCAGCAATTCTTCTCCTCCACACTTCTCTGTTCTCGGATAGCCTCTTCATTTCCTGATAAGATTCCACTCCTACATCTCTTTGAATCTGTTTCACGTAGCCGGCCGCGGTGAACGCGGGGACTGAGGCGCTTCAGTCACGGTCTGCACGGCCACTACGGTCAGGGGTTCGAATCCCCCCTCGGGCATGGATATTTGTGCCGTCCTAGTTCGTATGTAGTTCATAAGTAGTTTTTAAGTTTAGGGACTGATGACCCCGTAGTTAAGTCCCATAAGCTTAACAAACATTTGAACATTTTGTTTCACGTACTGCAATCTGGGTCTTCCTCTGCCTCTTTTTCCTTCTACCATCCCTTCCATAATATTAACTATAAACTCATTGTGCCTATACAGATGGCCTATTAACTTGTCTCTTCTCTTCATTATCGTTTTCACAAGTGCTCTTTTTTCGCCGATTCTTCTAAGAACTTCTTCGTTTCTCATCTTGGCCGTCCAAGGAATTTTCTGCATCCTCCTCCAACACCAAAATTCAAATGCTTCTAGTCTTCTCTTGTCGCAAACGCCGAGTGTCCAAGTTTCCGAGCCATACAGTGCCACACTCCACACACAGCATTTTATAAATGCTTTTTTGGTCTCTTCCTTTATATTTCTTGATGTAAGAAGCATCCATTTATTGTTGAAGGCTAGTTTAGCTTGCGCAATTCTACTTTTTATGTCTGCTGAACTTTTGCCACCCTGTGTAATTTTACTTCCTAAGTATGTGAATATATTAACTTGTTTCAATGGTACGTCATTAATCTTAATATCAGTTGTAATTTGCTCGCGGCTGCATACCATGATTGTGTTTTTTGTGTTAATTTTCATGTTATATTTAGGTGGCAGAATCTCATTCATTCCTGATAACGCCTTTTGCAGATTTTCTTCGCTCTCCTCAATGATGGCTATGTCATCAGCAATTTTATCTTTTTAATTGGTACTCCATTGATCTTAATTCCTTCCATAGACTCTTTACATTCCTTAATTCCCTCCTCAATATACAAGTTGAATAGCCCTGGTGATAAATTGCATCATTGTCGTTTTTTTCACATTTAGTTAGAAATTAAGGTGCTTTCTGCTGGGGCCGAGCGGTGTGTTCCCAGCTTTAGATCAGGATGAGGCGTGGAAGAAGATGGAGCGCCGAGGGACGCTAGTCAAGCGTAATTATAGTTGACACATTTTATTCCGTAACATACATAAGTTTGATGAAGGCGCTAGCTCGACAGGGGCTAGAGAAGTAGGTGGCGTCGCCTTCCAGCTGCAACCTTGGTGTTTCGTATTATGGTAGTGCCCGCGCCGCGCCGCGATGCCGGGAAGCGATGCAAAGACTATTATTGTGAAGTGCCCTATCCCTTCACCAGGCTATGCAGCGGCCAGTAGACCCCTCTGTAGTCGGATTTCATGCTGGTTCCCGACTCGGGACTCCGGCTGGCCGGATTAGCACCAGAGTGCTAACTCGACGACAGAAACATTGGCCTTTAGTAACCAACAAGACTGCGCTGGCCTCAGGCAGCAACCATAGAGGTGTGAAGTCGTCAGTACAGCAGATCACTAACTCCCCAGATGATGTTTAGAGTGTGGTATGGCCTCGACCAGACTCCATCTCTTAGCTGCCTCTAGCAGCTACCCGTATGTACTGCTATCTGTGACAAAGACTGAGCACAACGATTAGGCCAGTGAATTGACGACTCCTCCTGGGCATCGTCGATTCAGAAGACCAAGTGCCGGCAGCGGTGGCCGAGAGGACTGAGGCGCTCCAGTTACGGTCTGCACGGCCACTACGGTCGGGGGTTCGAATCCCTCCTCGGGCATGGATATTTGTGCCGTCTTTAGTCTTAGGTAGTTCATAAGTAGTTTGTAAGTTTAGGGACTGATGACCACGTAGTTACGTCCCGTAAGTTCTACAAACATTTGTATTCCCTTTGAAAATGCAGTGTTCGCCCGATGTGTCTTTTCCGCTGACGCATCCGCGGTCTTACTCACTCTTGTGACAGAGTTACGTGTAGTTATGAAATGTTTACTAGCTGCGTCTCTGTCTGAAGCCATTTCACTCACACAAAGTTCGCTGACGGTAGGCTTTCCAACTTACTGACGCAGCGGCTGCCGTCATCACACAAGGCGGGTGAGCACTTTCTGCTACCGGCTGCTGACCTTATTCCGTCTTGCTAAAGTGAGAAAACCAGGATCATAACGCATTTCCCTGTCACCATGTTTGCGGCGTAACAGTGCTATAAATAGCAAACCAGGTGTTAACTGGAGTAAATCGTTACACACAAGCACTTCTTCTGTAATGTCATAGCCTTATATCACTCTTTAATTTGTATTTATGAACAAAAATATTGCCCATGGGAAGTACATATACGTCTGTATAGGATAGAAACAATATGCTCACAAGGGGGAGCTAGATGTCTGACCACCATCTCGTCTTCCACCAGAGTAGTGTGAAGTTACTGCACACTAAACGGCAGCCAGTTACTCTCAGAATGTCAAGTGGAAATGATTTTATATTTAAAACACTAGAGCACAAGTGTTTCACACTGTTTCATGAAGAAATAAGGATGTTATATATTTCAATGTAGTGTTTTTAAGGATGTGTATAAGTGGTGTACTTTATTTAGTATGCCAGGGCTGAAAGAGTTAAACACTACACCAATGAGGAACGACTATAAACATTTCTCAAGAACAAAAACTTTTAACCGTGCCAATTTGAAGAACGAACTACATTAGCCTGCTTGTAGGACAATATCGTACATCGAAAAAAAAAAAAGAAATCAAATGTTTGTAGAACTTATGGGACTTAACTACATGGTCATCAGTCCCTAAGCTTACAAACTACTTATGAACTAGTTAAGACTAAAAACGGCACAAATATCCATGCCCCAGGGGGGATTCGAACCCCCGACCGTAGTGGCCGTGCAGACCGTGACTGGAGCGTCTCAATTCCCTCGGCCACCGGGGCCGGCTCTTACATCGAACTATTGCTCTTCACACATTGGGAAATACACAGCTGAATATTTATCCTTGGTACTCTTTGCAGTAGGAAATGTAAATAAATAACATGGAATATTCCAGCGCCGCGGCGGAGAGGCCGAGCACATTGAGGCGCTATGCTACGATGCGCGAGACCGTTCCCCGACGGGGGTTCGAATCCCCTCTCGGGCATGGATGTTTGTGCCGTCTTTAGTATAAGCTAGTTCATAAGTAGTTTGTAAGTTTAAGGACTGAGGACCCCGTAGTTAAGTCTCATAAGCTCTACAAACATTTGAACATTTGATTTTTTTTTTAATTATTCCGACGTATATTGTGTTAAACTTCCGTCGTCTTGAGGAATCCAGGTCCACTTTTTCCCCTCTAATACTCGAGACGTTGATAAGATTCCAACAATCCAGAGGGTGAGGTACCTTTATGTGTTACCATTCTTCATTTTTTTTAAAAATCAATAACAGTGGGAATAAGGAATTTGCTTTTGCTCGGGTTTGTTAACAATGTGTTTAAATGTTTGCAAAATTATGGGACCTAACTGCAGTGGTCATCGGTCCTTAAACCTACAAACTACTTAAACTAACTTATCCTAAGAACACCACACACACACACACACACACACACACACACACACACACATGCCCGACAAAGGACTGGAATCTTCAACGGCGAAGGGCCGCATGCACCACATAAAGTGCGCACGGATATTCCGCCGCGGTAAGGGTTTATATAGGAGGGTAGATTCTTAAATAGTGGCAAAAGCGTTACATGTTTGCACCTATTACTGTTCTTCAAAGTAGTCAGCAGCGTTGTGTAGAACCCATTGCCAGCGATGTGGAAGGCGTAGTATACCGTTAGCAGAACCTGTTCTGCCGACGGTGTGAATGGAGAGGACTACTGCTTGTCGAATCTCTAGAACAATTCTGAAGCGAATGCATAAAGTGCTTCATTCATGTTCGGAATCAAAGGCACAAGGACTTGAGTCGGGTGAGTATGGTGGATCGTGGATGGTACAGTAGTTCCCAGTCCCATCGATCGAACAGAGCAGCTAGAGCTTTCGCTGTATGCGCCCGCGTATTGTCGTGCAAAACTGATCGGTGGGTTGCGCAGAAAGTGTTGCCGCTTCTTTACAAAGCTGGTCGCAGGTGGTGCTCCAAAATCGAATTGTAACTCTATACAGTGCGCCTCGGTTGCACAGTGGTAGAGTGCCAGACTACAAATCCAAAGGTCGTGGGTTCGATCCCCGCCAGGTCCTAGGATTTTTATCTGTCACTTTCCACTTCTTTCACCTCTGGCAGTATTGCTCATGTGAAAAATACCGAGCAGCACCGTGGTTCGGAACCCACGTTAAACTCTAGGTCCCCCTATAACTGGCTGGGTAAGTCAGTTCGAAGGTCGGAGGAAGGCAACGGCATACCACCTGCAAACAGGACCATGCCTAGTAAAGCACTGTGGTGTGCAAACCAATCTTCGGATTGTTGACTGCTTTACCTTTACACTGACCATCTACCGTGGAAGAACGTAATGCGTTAGGGTAACAGCATCACAGTCGTAGACGAGAATCACCAGAACTTTCAGCATACTTGGGCCCTTCAAATGTGTGTCTCCTATTCTGTAACAAGAATTAATAGAAGATGGCCTTTGGCAATATTTTTCCCCTGATGGACATTGCAGGTATCAATGCCCAAACAATCTACCATGCAAACTCTAAGCATCCTAAAATTTCAAGAAGAATATTCCTGAAAGGCTTGTCATATGTTGTTGTTGTGATCGTCAGTCCGCAGACTGGTTTGATGCAGCTGTCCACGCTACCCTGTCTTGTGCGAGTCTCTTCATCTGAGAATAGGTTCGGCAACGTACATCCTTTTCAATCTGCTTATTGTATTCGTCCCTCGGTCTCCCTGTATGATTTTTACCCCAAACACTTCCCTCTAACGCTAAGTTGACGATTACTCGATGTCTCAGGATGTGTCCCATCAATCTATCCCTTCTCTTAGTCACGATATGCCAGAAATTAATTCGGTTAAGCACCTCCTCATTAGTTACGTGATTTACCAATCTAAGTTTCATAATTCGTCTGTATCAACACATTTCAAAAGCTTGTATCATATTTTTGTCTGAACTCCTTATCGTGCACGTTTCACTCCCATATGCCCTAATGAAACCACATCTGCTTCAGAGAGCTAAGATTCAATCTCTACCATGTGACATTTCAGCTTCCCTTCGAAATTAGAAAGAAGCAGAAGTAGCAAAAGTTGGAGATTCTTCTTCAAAGAAGCGTGGACGATGTGTAAATTGCGGACATGCCAAAAACATAAACACCACAATGAAATGTGATTTTTTGCCACAATTTCGTCTGCAAACGGCTTGTGACTACCAGATACACATGTGAAAACTGTAAACATGTCGACTCAGAATAAGACGTTACAAAGAAATGTGTATGATTGTTCACTTTCATAAGAATGTCAACTTTTATACTTGATTATCACGTTAAAGAAATAACATTGCACAGCCTCTAAGTAATATTTAGTGTTTTACACATAATACGTGGAATACAGTTTTCTGCTAACCCAAATATATGTGTCCTGTTTCTTTTCTGATTCATAAATCCATATGAATAGAAATAAAAATACAAATGAGACGTAAGAAACAGAAAAAAGCGCCAGGGCGCACAAAGTGCAACACGCGTCCGCTCGCGTAATGGATGGAAGCGCGCCCGCTGAAGCGTTAATTAACTAAAAAATCTAAAGGGAGCTGCTGGTACTTTCTTCCAATATACACATCTTGGGTGGGTCCCAGAGATGCATCGAAAACAATGGCAAACAGTTCCAGCATCTCCTTGCATGGACGTGGTGGAGTGGCCGAGCGGTCTACGCACTTTGCTCGCCGTCGGAGGTTCGAGTCCTCCCTCTGGTATGTGTGTTGTCTTTAGGTTAGTTGCACTTACGTTGTTTATAAGCCTAACCCCACCCCCATGAACCACAGACATTGCCGAAGTGGGGTGGCTTGCGTGCCTAAACGATACAGATAGCCGTACCGTAGGTGCAACCACAGCGGAGGGGTATCTGTGGAGAGGCCAGACAAACGTGTGGTTCCTGGAGAGGGGCAGCAGCCTTTTCAGTAGTCACAGGGGCAACAGTCTAGACGATTGACTGAGCTGGCCTTGTAACATCAGCTAATGTGGCTTTGCCACGCAGCTACTGCGAATGGCTGAAAGCAAGGGGAAACTACAGCCGTTACCTTTCCCGAGGACATGCAGCTCTACTGTATGAACATATGATGATGGCATCCTCTCGGGTAAAATAGTCCCCCATTCGGATCTCCGGGCGAGGACTACTCAGGAGGATGTGATCATCAGGAAAGACAATACTGGCATTCTACGGGTCGGAGCGTGGAATGTTAGATTCCTTAATCGAGTAGGAAAATTAGAAAATTTTAAAAGGGAAATGGATAGGTTGAAGTTAGATATAGTGGGGATTAGTGAAGTTCGGTGGCAGGATGAACAGGATTTCTGGTCAGGTGAGTACAGGATTATAAATACAAAATCAATTGGGGGTATCACAGGAGTAGGATTGATAATGAATAAGAAAATAGGAATGCGGGTAAACTACTATGACCAGCACAGTGATCGCATTATCATTGTCAAGATTGACACGAAGCCAACACCAACAACAGTAGTACAGGTTTATATGCCAACTAGCTCTGCCGATGATGAGGAAATCGAAGAAATATATGAGGAGCTAAAGGAAATTATTAAGACAATTAAGGGAGAGGAAAACTTAATTGTTATGGAAGACTGGAATTCGGTAGTAGGACAAGGAAGGGAAGGGAAGATAGTAGGTGAATATGGTCTGGGCAAAAGGAATGAAAGAGGAAACCGCCTGGTAGAATTTTGCACGGAACATAATTTAGTTACAACAAACACCTGGTTCAAGAATCACAAAAGAAGGTTGTATACGTGGAAGAGACCAGGAGACACCGGGGGATACCAGATGGATTTTATAATGGTAAGACATAGATTTCGGAACCAGGTTCAACAGTGTAAGACATACCCAGGGGCAGATATAGACTCTGACCATAACTTGTTGGTTATGAACTGTAGGCTGAAACTGAAGAAACTACAAAAATGTAGGAAAATAAGGAGATGGGACCTGGATAAATTGAAGGAACCTGAGGTTCTTAGGAGTTTCAGAGGGAGCTTTAAGCAACTACTGACAGAAACAGGGGAAAATAAAACAGTAGAGGAGGAATGGGTAAAACTGAGAGATGAAATAGTGAAGGTAGCAGAGGACAAAATAGGTAGGAAGGCAAGACCTACAAAAAATCCTTGGATATCACAGGAGATACTAAATTTAATCGATGAAAGGAGAAAATATAAAAATGCAGTAAATGAAACAAGCAAAATGGAATACAGACGACTAAGAAATGAGATTGACAGGAAGTGCAAATTGGCTAAGCAGGAGTGGCTAGAAGGCAAATGCAAGGATGTAGAAGAATGTATAACTAGGGGAAAAATAGATACAGCCTACAGGAAAATAAAAGAAACATTTGGAGATAAGAAAAACAGCTCTATGAATATCAAGGACACTGATGGAAAACCAGTTCTCAGCAAAGAAGGGAAAGCTGAAAGGTGGAAAGAGTATATAGAGGGGCTCTACAAAGGAAATGAACTTCGAGACAATATTGTAGGAAGGGAAGAGGATGTAGATGAAGATGAAATAGGAGATACTGTACTGAGAGTAGAATTTGACAGAGCCCTGAAAGACCTAAGTCGAAACAAGGCCCCTGGAGTAGATGATATTCCCTCAGAGCTACTGAAGTCTCTGGGAGAATCAGCCATGACAAACCTGTTTCACCTGGTGTGTAGGATGTATGAGACAGGCGAAGTACCCTCAGACTTTAAGAAAAATGTTATAATCCCCATTCCAAAGAAAGCAGGTGCAGACAGGTGTGAAAGCTACAGAACCATCAGCTTAATAAGTCATGGTTGCAAAATATTAACACGAATTATATACAGAAGGATGGAAAAACTGGTAGAAGCCGACCTCGGGGAAGATCAGTTTGGGTTCAGGAGAAATGTAGGAACACGGGAGGCAATACTCACTTTACGGCTTATCCTAGAAGATAGAATAAGAAAAGGCAAACCAACATATCTAGCTTTTGTAGATTTGGAGAAGGCTTTTGACAATGTTGATTGGAATAAACTCTTTCAAGTTCTGAAGCAAGCAGGAGTAAAATATAGGGAGCGTAAGGTTATCTACAACTTGTACAAAAACCAGACAGCGGTTGTCAGAGTTGAAGAGCATGAAAGGGATGCAGTGGTTGGAAAGGGAGTAAGACAGGGTTGTAATCTTTCTCAATTGTTATTCAATTTGTACATTGAGCAAGCTATAAAGGAAAGCAAGGAGCAATTTGGAGAAGAAATTAAAGTTCAGGGTGAAGAATTAAAAACATTGCGTTTTGCCGACGACATAGTAATTCTGTCAGATACAGCAAAGGACCTGAAAGAGCAATTCAACGGAATGGACAGTGTGCTGAAAGGTGCATATAAGATGAACATTAACAAGAGCAAAACTAGGGTAATGGAGTGCAGTGTAAGAAAATCAGGTGATGCTGAAGGAATTATATTGGGAAACGAAGCAATAAAGGAGGTAGATGAGTTTTGTTACTTGGGCAGTAAAATAACAAATGATGGTCGCTGTACAGAGGATATAAAATGCAGAATGGCAATGGGAAGAAAAGCGTTCTTGAAAAAGAGAAATTTGTTAACATCGAATATTGATTTAAGCCTAAAGAAGTCCTTTCTGAAGGCATTTGTATGGAGTGTTGCCTTGTATGGGAGTGAGACATGGACGATAAACAGTGCGGACAGGAAGAGGATAGAGGCGTTTGAAATATGGTGCTACAGAAGAATGCTGAAGATTAGGTGGGTGGATCGCGTAACTAATGAGGAGGTACTGAACAGAATTGGGGAGAAAAGAAATTTCTGGCATACCTTGACTAAAAGAAGGGATAGATTGGTAGGACACATTCTTAGACATCTAGGAAATGAGAATTTAGCATTGGAGGGAAGTCTGTGGGGTAAAAATCGCAGAGGAAGACCAAGAGGTGGCTACAGTAAGCAGATTCAGACAGATGTAGGTTGCCGTTCTTATGTGGAGATGAAGAGGCTTGCTCAGGATAGGGTATTGTGGAGAGCTGCATCAAAGCAATCTCCGGACTGAAGACCACAACAACAACAACAAACAACAAGCCTAGGGACTAATACCGAAAGCAGCTAACCTTTTAATGCATTACTTTTTCTTTGATGCTATAATAGCTAAGACGATTAATATATAGTGCGTACATACAGAGAAAAATATTGGAAAAACATTCTTTAAAATTAATATGCGCTACAGCCAACAAAAAGTTCATAGCTGGTCAGCTATATAGTGCTTGCATGATGTACCCGATGCAATAAATATCGCTATTATGCCTCTTATCTTTCCAGGAAGTAACTCATAATGCAACAATAGTATGTGATTGACTACTTTTACGTGACAAACTAGGATTACTGAAGTAAACAAACGCACACGTTAGGAGTAACTCAATGCAGCTATGTGTCGAAATGATTCAGTAGGACTCTGCAATTTATAGCTGCCTGCATGTGCAACTTTTGTGTCCCAGCCTCGTCGCCGCTTTTGTGTCTCGTCCGCCGGTTGTCTTTGGTGTCGGTGGCCGAGTAGAAAGAGACCGACACAGGAATAAAGGATGCACGCGTGTGCAGGTACGGAGGTGACCAGCCAGTGGGACAGCAGAAACTAGAAACACTAGGCTAAATTAGAACGAGATATATATTTCATGGAGTCTTGGTAATACTTAACTTTACATAGTTCTTGACTGCAGAGTGCTGATACATAGTTTATATAGAGAGAGGCCTGCCTACAGATGAGTCCTAGTGCCCATCCGATAGCCAAGTCTTAACTAGTGCCTATCTGAATCCCAAGTGTTAACTGGTTCCTATCTCAGTCCCAAGTGAACGATGTCGTTCAGTGGTGGCCACGAGCGGGATAGCAGCAGAGGGCGCTCGTGGCTGACGTCGTAAGAACGCCGCGCCGTGCGTGCATGGCGGCACGCACTTCATACTTATGCGACACCACAGCAACAGTATCTATAGAAGCGCAACTACAAATAAATTTGTGGTAAAATGTCGTTCAGTTTGAGAGATAATGGAAAAAATAAAGTATGTAGATGATCAGCAACACTATGCATTAAAGAGTTAAGTCCCATAGATTAACAAACATTTGATTTTCTCGTTGTATGATATGGGTGGGTAGAAAAGTCCAAGTAGGAAATAGTTTTAATTCAGTACCTTGGTGTCAATAGACGGGCGCTAATCCGCAAGATATGAATCGCCGGGCAACCGAGGTCTCGCCTTCCGGCATCTGGTGTGCCGCGCGTGCGGTCATCGGATACATGGGACACCCTGGATATTCACAATGGCGTATCGGCCAATACATCACTTCTATAGTTTATTTCCGAAACATGGAAATTTATGCGTGACGCGGACTAGAACCCGGATTGCCGCGTTTCTGGAACGGTCGCTTTAACCGTTAACCAATTCGAAGACGCCTCTCGGACAGAGAGAGACTTCCGTAAGTGGCAGGTACCTTCACTGCCCATGTACTCTCGTATATTAGGGGCAATGATTCCCGTACAGGGAGAGAGGTTTGTTACCGCCGCTGGTCTTTGCTTCCGGCTCCTAATGCGAATTGCATGTCTGGAGGTCATTGCTTTGGTTACGGACATTGCAATTCGCAGTACCAGAGTACACTGCGACGCTTCAACTCGGTCAGCACATTTGGAAAGACGCCATCAGGAGAGTGACGGCAGCGCAGCGCAGCCTCTTTACTCTGCAGCAGCAGCGTGGTTGCCTCGCCTACACAGGGCGACAATGGCCTCGCGTGGGCCAGTGTTGGTAAACAGCTGGCTGCTGGCCGCTAAACATAGCGCGACGCATACGCCCGCTCGCTGCCCGCCTCACCGCTCCACCCAGCTAGACTACACTAGAGGTCTGCAAATCGCCGGTTTCGCTCGCTCGTACTCGGTCGAGTGCACAACGCTCGGCGGTGGCGCGCCGAGTGTGTTACGCTCGCAGCGAGCGTGTTGACACTCGAACCAGGCTGCGTGGGGCGGGGCGGGCACAGGCCGCACAGCGTAGTGCTGCCGCTGTACTCACGAGGAAACCTACCCAAGTGTCTCTTCGATTTTTATGAAATTTGCATATTTTATAATATTTGATAAACTATGGGACACGTAATTAGCGGCGGAAAAACATATTTAAGGGGTGAAACGGTACCTCCAAAATTTGGGCTAAAATAGAAAAATGCCAATAACTTACAGATTAGTGTAGCGATTTTAATGATTTTCGGTATGAAAGTATCTTTTGATAAAAGACAAATTTCATAGATTCAACTTCGATTAAATCAAAACAATTTTTTGAGCTCAAAAAATTGGTCACTTATGGGTAGCTGCCCCCCTAATTGTCACTTCCCCTGCAATATACCTAGGCCGATCTCTTATCCCGTCATTCCGAAAACATGCAGTTCATTCTTTTGGCTGGTGCACCCGGGTGACATTCTTCAGACGGCCCTAAATAAATATAAAATTGGAATAAGAGGATTTAAAACAGGTACAGGATATATGAGCATATGACCCTGACGATGGAAGAAAGGGCGGATCCTATATATTGTACAAAAGCTTGCATACGTTCTTTATTATGTAGATAAGAAAGACAAGAGTGGCAGTGGGGTTATATAAATGCTGCAATTGGAAAAATTCCCGTTAAGGACTAACTTGGAAAAGGTAGGGGCGCAGCAAGCATGCACAGGGCCAAAATGCTAGAGGAATATGTGTTAACGGGATGCAACAGAGAGAGATGCACAAACCTAACCTAACGAGTGTACATCAATATAGGAATATTTAATATCGATATAAAAGACGCACAAAGTATTCCAGGACTTGAGAGTGATGAGAGGAATGGACATTAAATACAATCATTTCCTCGTTAAGACGGCAAGTTACACCTACCACTAAACAGGCACTAACAGTCCACAAAATGGGAACAAGAAAGAAAGAAATATCGTGTATAACTCATTTAGTAAATGATCTTAGCACAGAAACTTTATATTAATCACGTATAATAACTTGTATGGTAAAGTACAAAACGCGAAACTGAATGGCTAGTTCCAGTAGATCGAGATAACAGCTTTCGAAGCACCCGGGAAAGGAAACAATTCCAAATTTCGCAGTCAGGATTTATTCTCAAGTGTCTAGGCTGCTCCCGACACTCGCCTTGGACTCGAGTGGCGCTGCGGTGGGCGACCGAGTGGCGAGCGGGCAGTGTGGACGGTCGGGCCCGTCGAGCGTGCGCCGCTCGAACGAGCGTGCAGGAAGTCGAGCGCAGCCACACGCCTTGCCGCTACCTGCAGCACCGACACCTGTCGGACTGTCTTAAAACTACATGTATCACGCGATTCGATCGAGCAACCGAGCGAGGTGCAGACCTCTGGACTACGCCATGCTACAACGTATTTTGCGCCGTCAACAATCATCGACAGTCGGTTGAAGCCGGTTGGCAATAAAGAACCAATAGTGTGCTCTGGACTGCCTTTTATATATCGAACTAGCTTATATGCCCGTGCTTCGCGACGGTTGTAAAAGAAGGGCCTGTGCGTATCATGGCGTTTTAGGGTTCCGGAACTCAGTCAGTTTTAAACATAAACTATCTGTAAATCCAGCGTGGGCTCGGTATTTATTTATTTCACACTCTAGTAATCCACCTCCCCTTCCCCCCTCTCTCTGCATCCATCTTTTTCTCTCCCATCTCTCTGTTCGTTTCCATCTTTCCCTCTCTCCGCAAAGTTTTTTACAAGGTTACCCTGTCATGTACCATACCAACATTTATGTACCCAGTGACCTCCCTCTTAGCTTAAAGGTCATGTGTCCAAAACTTAATAAAGATCGAACCAAAACTATGAATTTCGTCAAAGTCTCTAAGTCCATCATGCCACGACCTACATTTTATACTGTGACATTACTCTTGTCTTTAAGCTCAAATATGCAAAATTTCATAGATATCGGAAAAAAACTATAGATTTATATGCAATAAAAAGGGTCACATTGATAAACGCTCTTCGTTGTTCTCAAATTTTCTAGTTTTAATTCATACAACCCTTGTTCTGAGAATAAACAAAACAACCCAAAAGGTCTGTGAAATCGGTCGAGCTGTTCTCAAGTTATGGCACAACCAAGGTATTTATGGATACATTTTTATGTTGCAAGACACTTTCCCCCATGCACAGTATGAAACTTTAGGTAGACACTCACCTTCCCCTTGTATTGAAGGTTAAGCGTGCAAAATTTCGCGAAGATCGGAATGAAAATGTAGTTGTTGTTGTTATGGTCTTCAGTCCGGAGACTGGTTTGATGCAGCTCTCCACCCTAGTCTATCCTGAGCAAGCCTTTTCATCTCCTCATAAGAACGGCAACCCACATCCACTTCAATCTGCTTACTATACGCGTCTCTTGGTCTCCCTCTGCGATTTTTACCCCACACACTTCCCTCCAATGCTAAATTTACGATTCCCCGATGTCTAAGAATGTGTCCTACCATGCGATCCCTTCTTTTAGTCAGGGTATGCCAAAAATTAGTAGGAAGGAAGAAATAAAACGTCATGCCTAATGAGGCGGTTTTTTATGATCCTAATTGATTATGAACCCATGTCTCATGAACTGCGTGTCGTACTAAGACAAAATTTTGAACGTCCGTTACGTGGTATGTGTGTATACTGTCTGTAAGATTTCTCACGAGTACAATTAATAGTGTACGAGTAGTAAATTGTAGCGCAATGCCAAATGCCGTAATTTTACTACATGAACGCCGAAAAAGTAGTAAGCGATAAACTTTTTTTTCATTTTGCTGGGGTTGTCAGCGAGAAAAAGTTTCCCAAAGGTTTGAAATTGTGTTTTAAGTTTGTTGCAAGTCGCAAAGTGCTCTCCTTCTCTAGTAGTGGTCTGATAAAAGACACACTATCACGTGCCGCGAGACGGGAAAGTTTTCATTGTTAATGACGTCATATCTTCTGAACTATCGGCCCTATCGCAAAATTCTTTCTTAGCTGACGTCTTCTACCCATAAACAACATTCCTGCCAAATTTCAGCTTCATAGATGAGATAGTTTTCGAGATTTCTTGTTTAGTCAGTGAGTGAGTGTATGAATGAGTGAGTCAATGAACGTCATTTCGCTTTTATATAGATAGAGATTATCGTAAGAGGGCTGTTACACAAAGGAAGTAAAATGTTTCCAAAAATATGTCTTTAAGAACCTGGTTGTCTCTCATTATATGTCCTTTCATTATTGGTTTCCTTCTTCCTATATACTTTAGCACCGTTCTGCTCTCTTTCAGTTATGTTAATACCTGATCATTACTTTTTCTATCCAACCAGTTTGTTTTCGTCACCCTCCACCAAATACACATTTCCACTGCCTCCAGTATTTATTTATCTACCTTCCTCAAAGTATGTTAAAACACTGCAATCCCCCCCCCCCTAATTTTCAAGCTTATATTTTCGAAACCTTGTTTATCCAAGGTTAATCTACAGTAACTATGCTCCCCAAACACAAGCTTCCAATCTGTTCTTCTTCCAGTTTGACATCGTCTTTACCATTATTATTTTTTTTATTTTTATTATTTTTTTTCCTCGTCTGTATATCTTACGGGAAAGGATCTGCTCAGGACGCGATGGATGCGTGGACAGCTAAAACAGCTATACACAGTAGTATACTAAGGTATACAAAATACTCAACTTTGTCTGTTTGTTCTCGCAGCGGCGTCTTCTTGCTGAATCATGGTAACTGCCTAATTCGGAGTCGAGTTCAGAGGTGCCCTTCCAGTCACATGTCGGCCTCGATATAGCAGCTTGTAGAGGGCGCGCTTCTCGGTTGCTCCCTCCAGGAGGCGGTGCCGGCGTGTGATTGGCTGCCGGTCATCCGCTGCCTTCTACACGATCGTTTTATTGCCTCTGGCGTGTGGCGCTGACTTTACGCCTCAACATCTTTTCTCTTCCCTACTGCCACAACTTTTGTTTTCTTCTTATTTATTACTAGATTAAATTCTCTTAGTATCTCGGCAAAAGTTAGAAAATACTACTACAACATCTGCAAAACGGATACAGTGTACGTCTTTTCCGTTAATTTTAATTCCTTTTGTTATTCTTTTCAATATTTCAATAAATAAGTGAAACAATTATGCGGATAATGGACATCTTTTGGCTTACACCCCTACTATTTTTGCTTTCGTCTTCACACAATTCAGTTCTGTTTCCTGCCTTTTATCCACGTCCAAATTAATTTCTCTCTTCAATCAATATTTATCGTTGTTTGGAATAACAACTTCCAATCAACCATGTCAAACGCTTTTTGTAAATCAATAAATGTAAAATATGTTTTCCTATTAACCCCAATTCGTCTTTCTAAAACCATCCTCAGAGCTAGTACTGCATCTCTAGTTGTCTTTCAAGATCTGAATCCAAATTGGTCTTCCCCTAGGTTTTCCTCAATTTCTTTTTCGTCGGTTTTTTTATTATATTTAATATTATTTTGTAATATTGTCGGTATAATAAGGAGATAGTTCCCACAGTCCAGAGCATTTCCTTTGTTGGGAATTATTACTGTTTAATAATTTAGTAAATCTGTAAGGGGTTCTGTTCCTGTTTCATAGAACTCGTTGGTGAGTTTATATAAATACTCTTTTCTTGAGTCTCCTGCTTCCTTCAATTCTTCTGCTGGGATGTTATCTATGCCTACTGCTTAAATTCCTCTTATTCAAAGTATCTTCAACTTGATAGAATTCCTCAACATATTCTTTTCAATTTTCACACACTTCCTCCAACTCGAAGATTAGGTCACCATTTTTTTTTTTCTTCACGACACTTGTTTTGGTCTTGGCTTTATCTGCATTGCTTTAATTTTAGAGCAGGTTTTATCGGTTTGTCCTGTCTTTGGACCGTGTTGAATTTCCCCATGTTTCCCCTTCATCCACTTTCTGGTCTACGTTTCTGCGTAATTAAGTCTTTCACATGTTTGTACTTATCAAACCTTGCTTCCTCGTATGGTTTACCAATTAATAAATCAGTAAGTAACAAGAGATTGCTGCTTCTCCTAATTATGTTATCAAAAATCTTCTTACGGTTTTGGTTTGACATTGGTACATCTCAACTGGAAAGACCCTAACCCTTAGCAGACGTATTTTTACTGCTGAACTTACGTTTCTACTCCTTGAAATGCAGATAGCATTGGACAGTGTCCTTCTAGCAAATAAGAAGTGTCTCTTACTTTCGTGGCGGCAGTTACCATCAGCGGAATACGGGAGCCGTGACAGATTAAACCTGAAACTACCACCACTGTTTGTGCTCTATATGCCATGAACTGAAAGATGCCACAGTTTTTGTTTGCTTGAGAAACGACTTTGGTGTAACCTCTGCAATATCTTCTTTTAATATAAATGCATATTCCGTACCATGCTTTATGAAGTCATAAATTTGGCGTGTGACGTGGAAAACTGCAGACGCGATCTGATCTATGGCACTTGTCGAGTAAGGTTGCATTCCAACTACGGAACTGTTTACTACTTTCCACATATGGACCCCCTATGCCAGTTTGTTTCTTTTGTTAGAAGTCATACTCGACATTTACCGCACGCGTAATGACACCAAATACGAAAGATCAACAGAGTAATTTTTAACGCTATGGCGACCGTTTTAAGGAGTAATATGACAGTCTAATGGCAAAGTGTTGCAGCACATTTACTTTACAATGGTATATCTTATTTGAAAATAGTTATTTGGTAAAAGTTGGAATTTAAAAAGAACTAACTTAACAATGACATGACTTTAAAACAAATTTCTAAGATTTAATTCGTGAGACAACATTCGCATTGACTTTTTAAGCGCTTTGTGGTATCACATGAACTCTTAATTATCTCTAAAAATTAATTTTAAACATTCAAATCAAATGTTCACATGTTTGCAAATCTAAGTCCCTACTTTTATAAACTACCTAAAGTAACTTATGATAAGAACAACACTAACACCCATGCTAGAGGGAGGGCTCGAACCTCCGACGGAGAGCAACCGCGCGCTCCGCAGCAAGGCGCCTTAGAATGCTCGGCCACTCCACCGCAGCAATTTTAAACACTGGTAACTGCAATTACCGTAAAATGCAGCTGTTGTTCTTCGGTCATACACGCTGCGTTTAGTATTTTAACACACGTTTCATTCAATGTATGTGACAACCTGTCATCTGCAGGACATGATAATTCCCGAAATAAGAACTACATATCGGTTTATTTTGTTCGAAAAAGTTATCTCCCTTGATGAGGCTGATTAAATAGTTGTTATTATTATGATTGGATTTTCTCTACAATTTGTTTACGACTGTCAAACACAGGCGTATTGGAGGGGGGGGGCGGATATGGAAAGCCGCTCGGCTACTCCACCGCGGCCCTACTCAAGAAACTTGATTTTACACCACTGATGACCTTCCATCATGGGAACGAAATCGAGATGTGAATTTTTAAATATATATTTCATATCGCACCACCAAGCGGGAAATTTCTTGTTTTACATGGTAGTAAAACCAGCGTCTCCGCTCGCGTGTTGGCTATGATAGATATGCTATCTTTCAGTAGTGTGCTATGAGACTGGTTTTGAAGGGTGAAATGAAATACAATACCTTCTTTAGGATCATTTTTAATCAACATTATCAGGAAAGTAAATACTGTAGATCAAATGATACGTAAAAATGCGGTCGTTTCGAAGAATCCAATCACGAAATTCAACAATAATGATTGTAATAATATCACACGTCGATCACTTGATGTAATGCGCGAAACGTCAAATCGATTTTTTTTAAAGAGATGTATTAAAAGAAATTTCTTTTTTACTGCTTTATTTATTTATTCTTATATTTCCTTATTCGTATACTTATCCTTACATAGAAAGAGCTGAAGACATTGTAGCACGCATAGACCAAAGATATGGTCTGTGGCATCACGTTTCGCTGTATGTAACCTCCTTGCTATAGAGTCGCAAACGCCATCGCTAGCCTTCAGTCCGAATTTATTTTATAATTTGACGACTTTCAACCACCATATCTGCGATCCCCTTATAGCTATCGGCATGAAACTGCTATGGTGTACGACGGGACACTTCGGACAACAATTACACACATACCATTCGTTTGCGTTCTGTAGTTTTCGCTGCACACCGATATATTAAAACACACACACACACACACACACACACACACACACACGTAGAATTTTATATACACCGATAACCTTTCATCCCAATATACTCCAACCTTTCATCATTATCAACCCTCAATCAACAATGCAACCAATAAAACCATTTTCAAAGACTAAATATAATTTTCAAAGAGTAATTATTTTTCCGCATTTAGCGTTATACTCCTAAAATTACTAAATATATATCAGATCGATATAAAAACGTGCCTAAAACCTTCCTCAGATATAAATTAGTAACTGTACAAATATATAAGTCTCTGCGTCTTGTCGTTCGGATGTGATAGGCGTACACCGAACAGACATTCACATTGAGAGATATATATATATATATATATATATATATATATATATATATATATATATATATATATATATATATATATATATATATATATATATATATATATAGTGCGGCTCTGTAGCACAGTGGTAGAGTGCCAGACTACAAATCCGAAGGTCCCGGGTTCGATCCCCGCCAGGTCCTAGGATTTTTATCTGTCACTTTCCACTTCTTTCACCTCTGGCAGTATTGCTAATGTGAAAAATATGGAGTAGCACCGTGGTTCGGAACCCACGTTAAACTGTAGGTCCCCCTATAACTGACTGGGTAAGTCAGTTCGAAGGTCGGAGGAAGGCAACGGCATACCACCTCCAAACAGGACCATGCCTAGTAAAGCACTGTGGTGTTCAAACCAATCTTCGGATTGTTGACTGCTTTACCTTGTGTGAGAACACCAACATTTTTAATCTATATCTATAAATGTGAATGTCTGTTCGGTGTATGCTTACCACGTCTGAACCACAGCTACTTGATCGCCACAAAACCGTACCTAAAGCGTTCCCCGGGTACACATTAGTAACTGTAGAATTTTTTAGCCCTTTATGTCTTGTGGTTCAGACGTGGTAAGCATACACCGAACAGACATTCACATTTATAGATATAGATTAAAAATGTTGGTGTTGTCACACAAAAACTACGGTGATTGCAGCTATTGCGGGTGCACGTTTGCCGCAGGCTCAGAGAGGATTCCCCGTAGCAGTGCCGGCCGCGGTGACGTCAGAAGCGCCGATCGACCGGCCGGCTGATGGCTGAGCCGCCCGGTTAACAGCGTCCAGCTGGCCGGCACCTGCCACTGTCCCTAACCACGCCGCCAACACTGCGTAAACACCGACCACTGTACAGCTCTCATACTGAGGCCCTGCGTACGCTCTCAAGGTACTGTGCACTCTACACAACAACTACAACTGCCTACACATTTTACCAAATGTGTGTGAGCTCTTATGCGACCAAACTCAGTGCTATCAGTCGCTAGACTTACAAATGTTTCAAATGTTTGTTAAGCTTATGGGACTTAACTACGGGGTCATCAGTCCATAAACTTACAAACTACTTATGAACTAGCTACAAATAAGGACGGCACAAATATCCATGTCCGAGGGGGGATTCGAACCCCCGACCGTAGTGGCCGTGCAGGCCGTGACTGGAACGCCTCTGTCTCCTCGGCCACCGCGGCCGTCTCGCTAGACTTACACACTAATTACTTAACTTCAACTAACTTACGCTAAGGACAACACAAACACCCATGCCCGAGGGAGCATTCGAACCTCCGACGACAGCGGCCGTGCAGACTGTGACTGGCGCACCGCAGACCGCTCCGCCACTGCGGCCGGCGCTGATTTTACCGTACGGTCACAGCCGGACTGCGCGCGGCTAAAACGGAGCACTGAGTTCAAACGTAATACAACAGGAAGGAAGGAAGATGTGGGTCTGACGTCCCGTCCACAGCGTAGTCATCAGAAAAGGAGCACACATCGGACACTTTGTCAGGAATGGCCCCACAGAGAGCAGGCCGCGGCCGAGAGCATTGAGGTTCAAAAATGTTCAAATGTTTGTAAAGCTTATGGGACTTAACTACGGGCTCATCAGTCCCTAAACTTACAAACTACTTATGAACTACTTACGAACTAGGACGACACAAATATCCATGCCCGAGGGGGGATTCGAACCCCCGACCGTAGTGGCCGTGCAGACCGTGACTGAAGCGCCTCAGTCCCCGCGGCCACCGCGGCCGGCAAGAGAGAGCATTGAGGCATTATGCTCCGATGCGCGAGGCCGCTCCCCGTGGGGGGTTCGAAACCCACCCTCGGGCATGGATGTTTGTGTCGATTTTAGTGTAAACTAGTTCATAAGTAGTTTGTAAGTTTAGGGACTGACCAAAATTCAAATGTTTGTAGCACTTATGTGACTTAACTACGGGGTCATCAGTCCCTAACCTCTCAAACAACTTATGAACTAGCTAAGACTAAGGACGGCACAAATATCCATGCCCGAGAGGGATTCGAACCCCCGACCCCGCAGTTAAGTCCCTTAAGCTTAACAAAAATTTGAACATTTTTGTTGTCAGGAATGAGGAAGGTAATCGGTCTTACCCTTTGCAAAGAAAACATCTCGGTATTTGCCTGAATTGATTTAGGGAAACCACGGAAAACCTAAATGACGATCGTTCAAAACTGTTCGAATGTTTGTAAAGCTTATGGGACTTAACTTCGGGGTCATCAGTCCTTAAACTTATGAACTACTTATGAACTATCTTATACTAAAGACAGCACAAATATCCATGCCTAAGGGGGGATTCGAACCCCCGACAGGGAACGGCCTCGCGCATCGGAGCATAGCATAGCCGCTCCGTCGCGGCCGACAATTGCGAGAGGCGGGTTTGAACCGTCGGCCTTTCTGGTGCGAGTCCAGTGTGTTACCAATTCGCTCTATTACAATGAAACAAGATATCGGAATATGCAGTCAGATGACAGGTAAGTAAGTTCTTACATGATTGCAAGACCTGGGAAAGAACGACATAATTTTATATGCGTATATGACATTAGGAGACATATGTGCAGATAAGTATGGCTCCAGAGAGGGGCACCGGCTTTTAAAATCCATTGCGGGTGCTCTATATCACGTAAAAAAAACTAACCCTCATCTAATTTTGAATGAGCAGCACTTTGTACAAATTATTGTTTGCACTTTTAAAGATAGATAGAAGAAAGAACGGGAATGAAATACTCTGGTTGTATCTGGGCGCTGAAACAAATCAATTGCAACAAGTGAAAATTTGTACCGGTCCGGGATTCGAACCAGGATCTCCCGCTTTAGATCACTAAACGCCTTAACCTCTCTCTCTCTAGGGTTGACTATCCGAAGTCTGGCTCCAGACTGGTCGAAATTCTCACAGTGGCACATTACGTAAATAGCACCCAATAGGTGAAGTGCTCTATGCTCGCCACCCGGGTTCCCGCGCGAGATCGAAAGATATCACCGCAAACCATACGCCCTCGTCGCGTAGAAATTCAATATATACAATATGTCTGTTATATTTAACCTCAGACATCGTAACACACACACACACACACACACATATATATATATATATATATATATATATAGAGAGAGAGAGAGAGAGAGAGAGAGAGAGAGAGAGAGAGATGTCTGTTCTTTCAGACAAGTCAAAAAGAACCTGCTTTTTGCTTATGAACATGCCTGGTAGCGTTGTCGTTTGCTTTTACTTGCGGCATTGTGTTTAACAGGTACGTTTTTAATCTTTTAGGGGCGGTGAGAGGACATTCTGTTGTACACGTGGAAACGGATATAGTTAAAGCGATATAATTTCATCAGCTCTGGGATCAATTGACCGAAATGCATATTTCAGGAAAAGAATGGCACTATAACTTCTGCAGTTCAGCCGAAATAATTTTGCTGTTAACACACGTCTAACTATATTTCTGTGAATAGCTTATCTTTGTAAATAATCGTTTCAATATTCTTTTACGAAACTTTCAAAATTCTCATGCGCATGGGGATCCCCGTACCTTCACATTCGAAAGGTAGTCTCTCATAACGGTCTCATTTCGGTGTGCTTCTTGGGTCAAAAACTTCAGCTTTGAATTTCTTGCAATTTTTTTTTTCATTTGAACTATTTTACTATTCTTCACCATTTCGTGTAGAGTGCACAAGCATCGGAGCACACACGGAGTCGGCGACCCTGGCTCCAAAAGTATGCAGTACACTGGGAAGCGCCTTTTTTTAATAGCTTAAGGAACTTAACTGCGGGGTCATCAGTCCCTAAACTTAAGAACTATTTCTGAACTACCTTATACTAATGACGATAAAAACATCCATGCCCGAGGGTGGGATTCGAATCCAAGACGGGGAATGGCCTCGCGCATCGCAGCATAGCGCCTCAATGCGCTCGGCCGCACCGCCGCGGCGAGACGCCACTGTCGAGCAGATGTGATGGTGAGTTGTCATTGCAGCAACATATGATACTGCAACGTTCGTTATGTTTAAGGTACGGGGACCCTTTACAAGGAGTATCAGACTCTTCTGTTCTGTCGCGGTGTAGTAGCAACTTCAAATATTCTTTTTGTTCATACCTTTGGGCTTTCAGCAGGTATAGTATAAAATTTCTGTCCCTTCAAAAACACCAGCTATTAACAGGTTTGTTTGTGTCGCCCTCTTCCGCAGCAAGTAAAGAAATATTTGTTTTCGGAAATGAGGCAGCCGTTTTCTTGCTGTTGCAGTTTACTTTACTTGAAAAGTAATAACGTTTTTCAACGTTTGCATGATTTAATCTGAAATATGATTTATGTACAAGGCGGTTTGAAATGAAACCCAATAAGTTTTACTTTTCTTGTTATACACGAGTCAGCCGTCTGTTGGTTCATTTCCGCAGTTAGATATCTCCTGGTACTGCTTGTTCATTTTCATATCCAACATTTTTCTCTTTACTTCTTTGAGTGTTGCAAATCACAAAAGACTTGAATTAAAATAGTGTTGCTGAGGGATATAACTACACCACTTGGTAACTAATTGTTTTGCAGAGCACAGTGATTTTAACAGTTGCGCACCTACAATAGTACAAATGTAGTTTTGCCTCAAATCTGTTTTTTTATTTTTTTGGGCCTGATTGGACTATATTAAAGGGAGAAGCAGTTTTAACATAAGGGCCGCGATTAATTAAATCAGTTTCAATTCATTTAAATTTTGCAATCGGAAGTTTGGTCACACACTGATTTGCAGCACAAGTTTCAAACAGGGTATTCACATTCTATGGTACTAGGCAATGAGATTTTATACAGGGAAATCAGAGACCAAGAATAATTTTAGCTTTTTTTGTGATCAAAATCTCATTCAAATACAACGTAATTTTTTTCTACTGATAATGGATTGTTATCGTACCAGTCTGCATGCTATTTTCTTCTGGAGGTAAGTGTAATTTCTGTAACAATCTGCCAGCCGCGGTGGCCGAGGGGACTGAGGCGCTCCAGTCACGGTATGCACGGCCACTACGGTCGGGGGTTCGAATCCCCCCCTCGGGCATGGATATTTGTGCCGTCCTTAGTCTTAGCTAGTTCATAAGTAGTTTGTAAGCTTAGGGACTGATGACCCCGTAGTTGAGTCCCATAAGTTCTACAAACATTTATTTATTTTTATTGTAACAATGTGTTCACTGAATTCAGGTTCAGTTAGGTGGTTTAATTTCAGTAAAGGTACTCAGGCCGATCTTTTCAATAATGCACAGTTACTGTTAGATGACATAGTCTTTAAATTTACACAGCGTAGTTAGCCTGTTATGTTTCACTCACTCATTCGTCAGTTTTAAATGATTATTTTAATTGTCGTTCCGTACTGTTAATCACGGACAGCCTTACAGAAAATTACTCTGTTCGACACACATTCAACCATTCAACAATTCAGTTTGAAATCCACACACACACACACACACACACACACACACACACACACTTTATTTAATTAGTAACTTTTAACATGTTAGCATTATCGAAAATATAAAGTGTTATTATATTCTTAAAAACACAGTCTCGGTCGCAAGAGAATTTTATTGTTCTTATGCAACCGGTTTCAGTCTGCTTGTGATACCATCTTCAGGCCGACTGCAATACAGTAATATTACAAATATTAAGAAGGATGTACAGAATACGATATTATGGCAATAAACAGTAAAATAATAACAATGTGAAAAGTTATACCCATGGCAGCCGACTGTGGGCGGGTCGGGATCCGTTGGCTGTGGAATCAACTGCGGAATACTGCAATAACGGTCGAGTTTATATATGGCCAGCTCAGCCCCTCCCTCACATGCGGCATTATATTATTGAGAGTCAGTCACGTACTTACTAATAATTTTGTTGTTGTATTTGTCTTAGAGGTTACAGTTACGTTATTGAAAACGGGGGATAAATATACAAGAACATACACTCGTTGTGACTTAGAGGATTTAGAGGAAATCGTTTTGAATAAAGATTAAGAACATTTGGTTTTATCAGTTTTGTTAGCTAAAGTGTTATGCTCCCTGGAGTAAACGGATAATGAATGAAACTTTTCACTCTGCAGCGGAGTGTGCGCTGATATGAAACTTCCTGGCAGATTAAAATTGTGTGCCGCAACCGGGCTCGAACCTGGGACCTTTGCCTTTCGCGTGCAAGCGCTCTGCCGACTGAGCTATCCCGACACGACTCACGATGCCGCCTCACAACTTTACTTCCGCCAGTTCCTCGCCTGCTACTTTCTAAACTTCACAGAAGCTCTCCTGCGAAACATGCACGACTAGCAGTCCTAGGGATGTTTCCAGAATGAAACTTTTCACTCTGCAGCGTGTCTCCACCATATCCTTTCTTCCAGGAGTGCTAGTCATGCATGGTTCGCAGGAGAGCTTCTGAGAAGTTTGGAAAGTAGGAGGCGAGGTACAGGCGGAAGTAAAGTTGTGAGGCGGCATCGTGAGTCGTGTCGGGATAGCACATTCGGTTGTGCGCTTGCGCCCGGAAGGCAAAGGTCCCAGATTCGAGTCCCGGTTCCGGCACACAATTTTAATCTGCCAGGAAGTTTTAAACGTTAATAATTTACGGAGTGAGTTGCAAGCAGAGTTGAGTTTAGGGTAGACAGGTTGCTGGTGTAGACGCGGCTACAGCGAGAGCTGTGTGCGGTGGTGGGGCGCCCCCCGGCCCGCGCGCTTGAGGAAGTGTCTCTGCCGCATCCGGCAGGGGGCGGCCGGCTATCAGCTGGAGCCGTTGCAGCGTCCACAGTCAACAGCGTCTGAGCACAGAGTAACATACACAGAGAAGCAGTGCCCTCTAAAGCACTGTCCTACGCTCCCCTCGTAGTAGAGATGGGCAAGAAATCACGTACTCGTGAAAAATCACGGTGATTGAAAATTCACTGTTTTCACGGTCGCGGCGATCTGGAATCTGACCGTGATTTCAGTCGCGGTCACGGTTGGGTAGCGACGAGCAGGAATAGCAGCGAACAGCAGTACAAACTACAAAGAGCCATCTGGTGGCCGAAATGAGTACTAAATGCAGCACCGAATAGCAGGTGTAGCGGAAAAGCGAAGAGGAGGTGAGGGAAGAGAAGCAGCAAAGGCTAAAAGAGCCATCTGTGGGTCGAAATCTGTACTAATATCAATGCAGCAAATAGCGGGTATAGCAGCGAATCACCGATAAGCGAAGAACGGGTATAGCAGCGAATCACCGACTAGCGAAGAGTGACCAGTTCGCATACACTTGTGCGTTTTTCAACGCATGAGCAACTCGAAAAAACATGTGCATAAAATCATTCCCCATGGGACTTGCGCTGGAATACTGATTTCACATTAATTGCTTCAATTATAGTAAAGATCTCAGCTTCTTATTTCATACGTAGGCATAAATTTTGAGTTAGAAGTATATGGCACTGGAAATGAAACTGCAGTAACTTTTTATTTATTTAAGCATCCAGTTAGCTGTGCATGATACATCTTAAAAACATATGGCACCTAACAGTAAAACTGATACTATACTACTGTATAGGCCAGTGTATTTAAATAACAGCACTCTCTAATAACTGCAGGATCAATTACATTAAAGAAACAAGTTATTAAAATTGACGGCATATATTCATTGACAATGAAATAACACCTACCTTGCAAATAATTTTTACACTTACTAAGAATATTTACTATTCTTTCATTGTCTTGATGTGGTTAGAAAGTTTATTGTACGATTATTTTAAACTATACTTACTACTGACTGATTTGTTGAGATTTACTTTTCTCGGATCACAACTTAACTTTCATAACAACAAAGAGACGATGAATTAGTTACTGGCGGATGAAACATTATAACAAAACTATCTAACTAAATTTTTGTTAGTTCCATGGTAAATCATACAAGTCGCCGGAATCGCGGCGATTCAATCACGGAATAGCGAAAAGAGCAGAAATCACGAAATAGCGGGAGGAGTAGAAATCGCGGAGGGATACATGTCGTGAAAACCTCAAACAGTGATTCTAAACCGTGATTAATCACGGTTTAGAATCACGGTGATTTAAAAGTAGCAATCACGGAAATCACTGTTAGCGGAAAATCACGGTTTAGCCCATCCCTACCTCGTAGTCCGTAAGATGCTAGCAGGTGTCAGGCGGTTCCCCGGCTTAGTACCGGTAGACCACACTGGAGGCACTTCTGAGGGTAGCATGGAGAGGAGACTGAGAGGAGAGCTCGTGCCGCCTGCCACGAGGCCACGGCTGTGTCCGGCATGCTGGCGTTTGAGGGGAGGTGGTGGTGGGGACAGCCGCTACCTTCCGCCTGCTCTGGCCAGTTTAAAGGGCTGCTTCTGACCGCAGCGCCATCATGGGACATCTTACGGAACTGCTTCAGCAACCCCCACCCCGCACCCCTGAGCGTAGGACCGGGCCCTTACGTAGGTTTCACGTCTGTTAATGTCTGTGGTCTGAGCCACGCCTGACGACCTGTGCTCCCAGGCTGCCTGGCAGATTCTCGTAACTATTTATCAACGAACTAGCTTCAGTATCCGGCCTAGCCCGGAGTTTTATCTACGCCTATCTTCTATCAATGCATCTTCCCTCCTCTCTCTCTGTTCGTATCCTCCTTCCTCTCACTGAAACCATCTCCTCCACCCCTCACTCTTCCCCTCCTCTTCCTCTTTCTGTGCATCTCATCCTTTGCAATCCACCCTCTCCTATACCTCTTTCTTTTTATATATCCCCTTTCCCCTCCATTTACCACCTCTTCCAACAGAATTTCACCCTTCTCCCATTCTACGAGGGTTGGAACTTAAATAGTGGCAACACTACTGTGCAGACACTATGCAATGGAATCTACTATTGTAGCTGATAGCACACGTCCCACGTAGGTACAATGGAAGGAAATATAGTCACTTGTGAGCGAGCGATCTAACGTAACGGTGACACTAAGTTTTCGAAACAGGATCAGCGGAGTTGGATCAAGAATGAATCTGGCAGAGGTCGTACAGCATGGCAGTCTCATCAAGGTCTTCAAGCGGCGTGCGGGGAATAGGCGTTACCGTACAGAACAGTGGCACGTCGGGTAAAAGCCTGCAGCGAACGTCGGCAAACTGTGGCAGACATGCATCGGACAGCGTCTCTGAAGAAGTAGTGCATACTGTTGCCGCGTTGGAGCCCCAGTGTAGTGAAAGATATGGTGATTCTCGTGTACGACTCTGATGGTATGATCCTAACTAATTACGTTCCTCAACGGCAGACTTTTCGTTTTTGGAGCATCACCTGCGACCAGCATTGCGAAAGAAGCAGCAGCACCTTCTGCGCAATCCACACATCACTTTGCACGACAATGCGCGGTCGCACACAGACCAATCTGTGGCTGCAATGTTCGGTCGATGGGACTGGGAAGTACTCTACCATCCACCATACTCCTCGTACTTGTGACTTTGATTTGATTCGGAAGATGAAGGAACCACTTCGTGGCATTCGCTTCAGAACTGTTCCAGAGATTCGACAGGCAGTAGACCGCTCCATTTACACCATCAACAGAACAGGCTCTGCTAACGCCTTGCACATCTTTGACAACGGGTTCTACACAACGCTGGTGACTACTAAGAAGGACAGTAACAGGTTTAAAAATTTAAAGCTTTTGTATCGATTGTGAATATATAGTTGTCACTATTTGAGTTGCAACAATTGTGTACACCCGCCTGCCTCAGTGAATCTCCTGCTGTTATAAGCGGCGGTATCTATAATTCACAACAACATTTGCTACAATCCCCCCATTATTCCCCTTCTATGTTTTCACCTCGCGCTGTCCTCTTTCGGTCATTTCCTCTGATAGACTCCCCCCTCCCCTCTCTCGGCACATCCCCCCCTCTCTCACTGCCGTCCTTCTACTCTTCTCCTTCCATCCCTCTCAGTCCATCTCATCCTCCCCATATCGATTAACGGTTACATCCAGGGCCGGCGCAAGGCACGTGCGAAACGTGCGGCCGCACGGGGCGGCACTTTCCGAGGGGGAGGGGCGGCAAATCTGACGCGCCCCCCCCCCTTTTTTTTTTTTTTTTTTTTTTTTGGACAAACTCGACATTCATGCCCAAGAGGGGATTCGAAATCAAACCTCGGAGAGGGCGGTTTTGGTAACTGTTGTTGCATGGTGCCACGACTACCTGCCGGCCGCCCCTGTTGAACAAGGGGAGGACTAATTTCTTGCTCGCCACTGTGGCAGCGCCGTCGTGTTTACGCCGGAGAAACAGAGATGGGGAGCAGTGTGGCGTACACGACAGTATTCTTATAAGTGGAGCGCCGCCAGCCTTTTACGCGCCGTGCGTTTAATCACAACTAATTTTGCAGAATACGAAATCTAATTTAGAAATTTGAATGCAGTGTTCGATTCCGCGGTTATATGTTAAGCCTGAAGCAGTTTTGCTAAGCCCTTCAATGACAGTTACCAAGTGTTTTATTCTTCCCGCATTATAGAAAAAAAAAATGGTTGAACATTACTACAGTCAAATATGTCAAACACCTACAATGGCTAGAAATATTCTCAATGGGTAAATACGCTGCGAGTAATTACAAGGGATAAAGACATTGGTAGTAAGTCTGGCATAAGTTGGGTTTCGACGCATTTTTGAAAATTTTTGCTGTCCGTTTCTGAATAATAGTCCTACGTTTTGGTTTTTGAGCCATGGAACACCTGTCTCCGCCTGCATGAACAATAAACTCTGACAGGCACTTTTGTTTCACAATACTACTCGCACACTATCACTTTGCAAACATTTATTTACTGTATAATGCGTGTGAATCCATGTTTCATCTAAGTAAACTACTGGTCGCTTTGATCCTGATGAAAACCTGAAAAAAGTATGGTATTTTAGCAACAATGCCTCTCGTCCGCACAAAACACGTTAATTTTTACACCTTATGAAACGAAAATTCATAGACAAAACATTGCTTCTAAGGGTTACCTTGCTAGCTTTGAAGTTCATTTCTGTTTGACGAAATTTGTGCAGTTTTCGCAAAGTTCGTATTTCTTTCTATTGTTCGTAATGCCATAGAAATTGCTGCTTGATAATACATTTATCCATATCATCGGTCACGTACTTATTGTGAGCTTCTTGTTCTTCTTGTTGGGCGCTGGTTTAACCGTAGCCTCGCTGTACCTCGTCACCTGCCCTAGTTCCTGGCACTGCTCCGTCACCAATTCGCCTTTCCAGGCAATTGATATTGTTGCGTTCTCTACAACGAAAACTACAGAATTCGTTTCGGTAGTCGGCCGAGGGAGTCAAGATTGGTCAGAAGCACTTTCATTGCGCATGCACGTTATTCATAAGTTAGAATTTTTCTCCTTTAAGGTTGCAGAATAGGAATATTTATTTTTCTTATGATCTGTTACTTCGAAAACTCAGTGGCCGAAACCTAAGTAGATCTGAAAAGTAAAAACAAAAATTGCGATTGATTGCTGTTTCCTACAGATTTGTTCAAATAAAATTCCGCAAACGTTTTGGGGGGAAAAGATCGTGTCGGGGGGGGGGGGGGGGGGAGGGGGCGGCAATTAAGCAGCTCGCACGGGGCGGCAGTTGGGCTTGCGCCGGCCCTGGTTACATCTACCTGACAACATTCGTCCTGATCTGTCTAACGGTGTCGACGTCTGTAGTCAGGTACCTTTCACCGTCCACCGTATCAAATATTACGTCCACAGTCCTTCTGTAGTTTTAAAGGTAAAGTGCGCAAGACGGAATACGACAGTAGACTGGTCTACAATTCTAAAAGTAAATTACCCTCCGCCACGCACTATATGGAATTGCACATATACATTAATCGTCCTCTTGTTTTGAAACCTAAGTATACAAAATTTCATATTCATCTGAATAAACCTGTAGATTCGTACAAAATCACATTTTTTTTTTTTAAACCGTCATTCTTCTTCTTCTATTTCGCAGCATTTGTTATTTTTCTTCGCAACAGTTCTCATTTCTCTTTCAAAACAACTGCAATAAAATGAAACACACGAAAAATTTAAAAATCACAGTAACGAATCATGTATATTAGTTAAATTCGTAATGTGAAATAAATTGTAGAACCGACGAAACGTTTCAAACCGATTGTAATAATTATTCTCTGTGGCTCAGTTGTCTGCTGCAAGTTTTTCACCTCGGCGCCAATTTGGCGACTTGTATGAGTCTAACCTACTCCAGTTATCCAACCGGGGAAAAGAGACCTACAGTTACCACTGAATGCGAACCACGTGTCTTTTCTGGTGACCTCTAACGTTGTTCTTCGTTTGTAAATCTATGGGACTTTACTACTCTGGTTATCAGTCGATAGGTTTACTAACTACTTTAAATCATCCTAAGGACAACAAATACACTTATGCCCGAGGGAGGACTCGAACCTCCGAAGGCAAGCAGCGGCGCGCCCCGCAGCAAAGCGCCTTCGAACGCTCGGCCACCTCCACCGCGTCTCGCGCCGTTCATAGGTAAAGATTAATTTAAGACCAGAGTGAAAAAAAAAAAAAAAAAAAAAAAAAAAGAATCCGTTATCTGATTGAGTTTCCAACCTGTAACCTTTTCGTTTGCTGTCGAGCGGTTTACTGCGAGCCCGGAGTTAATGTCGAACACTATTGGACACTTATCGAACCTAGGTACCACCATTTAATTTTCAGTAATAATTTATGGAAGTTATTCATCCAGATGAAAAGTATCCAGTGTTTTAACTTGCATCGAATCACATAGTGTGCAAAAGTTCATTAAGGTTGTGATTCTTGAGTTTCTCCCGGCGTATTTGATAATCAAAATATCGACGGGTGTACTGCCGGTCTATAGTGTCCAACGGGCACAATATTTCGGCGATCATAGATGTCGCCATCATCAGTGAACTGACGGATTGCGCTCCTGGAAACGTTCATCAGTTCACCTGATGATGGTGACATGTATGATCGCCGAAATATTGTGCCCGTTGGACACTATAGATCGGCAGTACACCCGTGGATATTTTGGTAATTCATTAAGATTAGTTGAGTAGTACCGAATTTCATCGCGGACAATTATAATAATTGTAATAATTTTTGCCACACTGAATGATGACTCTGCCTAAAGAACGATTGTATCTGGTGATCTTATGTCGACGGGAATGAAGTTCGTAACGAAAAATTGCGCGATAATTTTAACCTTCGACACCCTCGTCGTCTACTTGTTTTACTATCATCGGGAAATTAATCTCCCACGTCTATGCTGGACTAGGACAACTATTTTAAAAAAGCAGTAAATCTGTGAGTACAGCCGTGAGGTGTGCCAGGGTAGTTCAGTCAGTAGAGCGGTTGTCCGCGACAGGCAGGAGTGCAGGGTTTGAATCCCGGTACAGCACACAGTTTTAATCTGCCAGGAAGTTTCATATCAGCTACTGATTTAAAGAATCAATGTGAGAACTAAAACAGTTTCGAAAACGTTAGTAGCTGACTAAATCGGAACATATTTACAGGCACCAGTACTATAAAAAATGATTCTCGGCAAATCGATAATTAACTGCGCTAGCGAAACTTATCTTATATTCAGGATAATTTTCTCATATACTTAGTTTTAACAATATAAAGCTAAATCAACCGAGGGAATAAAACTATAAACAATATGTAGAAAAAAATTTTCGTGTTGAAGATTAAATAAGATAAATTATCACATATGACAAACAACTTCATACATACATTACTTCGGGGTATATAAAGATTCTTCCATTTAACAAGGAGACCACATGGGTATCGGATTTTAGATTTTTTTGATATTTCTGGTACGTGAAGTTCAGAACACAAATAACAATCATCCGAAGCCATTAGACGCATCTCTCATGAATTCTCAAGAAAATCTACTTTGAAGTTTTGCAAGGAACTGTAAGAACCAATCATCAATTGTATTGCAACATCTGTCGCTGTAGCTCAAGTGGTAGTGTTCTGGCTTCAGAACCGTAGGGTCGATGCTTCGAATATCATTCTCTCATATATTTTTCCCCTTGTGTTCGAATACTTACGCAATTTTAATATGAAATGGCAATTTTTACGAAAAAGTGCACGAATGTTTGTTTATTCGTAATTTTGCTTATTTCAGAAGGTTGTTAATGATGGTTTCAATTAAAAACAACAGTATTGGCTTCACTATTAGTTAACGACGGTAGTCTTTGATTGTTCAATTTGTGAAGAGCTACGACGTTGTTTCTCCAAAGTCGTCTTCATAGCTACTAATGGTTTTCAAAGCAACTAACCAACTCAACCTCCATTTTACGTGACGACCAGGTTTTCAGCTCGTCTACATACACATAAACAAAAACTGGCACAACACTGGAATTAGAGACCCCGAAATGTTTTATATAACTGAATTCGAAAACGAAAAATTATCTGTCACAGTGGGATTCGAACCATCGAGACATGGCTGAGAGACCAGAACGCTGCCACCTGAGCTACAGCAACAGATGCTGTAACTGTTTTAAATATTGGTACTTACGTGTACTTTGCAAAATTTCAAAATCGATTTTCTCGAGTTTTTGAGATTTGCGTCGAATGACTTTGGCTAATTGTTATTTAAGCTCTGAACTTCACGTATCATAAACACAAAGAAAGTCTAAAATCCGATACCCATGTGGTCTCCTTGTAAGAAGAAGAAGAACTAACGAAGAAGAGACAAGTACAGAGATTTGTGATAAAGAACCAACCTCATGACGCTGCTGACATGTAAACACGACACCCAGAAAAACTATTTCCGAAGATTGGTTTCTTTCGTTCGGAGGACGTGCGTAAAGTCATCCAGAAATCTCTTTCCATCGTTCACCCTCGTTTGCAACGTCGTTAAATCCCCAATTACAGATCATAAAACTCTCAATTCCCTTAATAACGCGTCCTCATTAACCTTCCACGCGTGAAATTATAAGATTTCGCCGAGTCACTTGACGATGTGTACCGTCGCGTACCAGGCGCTTCGCGAACGATGACTTGTAATAACTACCGAGCCGTAGGAGGTACCAGCTGTCCCCACAAGTCAGAAGGCATTCGTTAACGGCGCTTCACCTGTGAGTGTGTTATCGGAGGTGTGAATCTCGGGTTACTGGCATAGCGTCTTATGAGCTAGCTCTAATAAAAAAAGCAGTTAGAGCAGCTCAAACAAGCTGTCGAGCCGGCTGTGAAGTACGCCTTTGTTCCCGTGGAGTCGCGACGGATAGAGATCAGACGTGAGAGGCGTTGTTTTGATCGGCGGGACAGCGGGTATACACGAGGTGGAGGGGGAGGGGGCGGGGCGTGAGGGTGGCCCATTAATTAGGGTGCGACGCGAGCTGACGGACGCATCTGGCAGGCACACACTAGATGGCTGTTCCCGCAATAGACGGCGCCTACGTCCAGACCCCGCCCTGTTACGACATCTTCAGTTACTCCACATTATCCCCTTCACTTATTTTGTTTCCAGGTTGTGGAAATAAAATCCGCTACCAGTCACAATTGCCGGCAGCGATGGCCGAGGAGACTGAGGCGCTCCAGTCACGGTCTGCACGGCTACTACGGTCGGGGGTTCGAATTCCCCCTCGGGCATGGATATTTGTGCCGTCTTTAGTATAAGGTAGTTCATAAGTAGTTTGTAAGTTTAGGGACTGATGACCCCGTAGTTAAGTCCCATAAGCTTAACAAACATTTGAACATTTTTTTTGAACCAGTCACAATTATTGGCGGTTTATTAAAACACTACCGGTTTCGGGCTTGTGCCCATCGTCACGTGTTTACATTCAGTGTAGTTGAATATAAGTATCCAGTTCATATTCGTGCATTTCTCATGGATATTAGTTGAGAACATTGTAGTAATAGTAACATGATGCTAATCTGCAGTCCCATGTTTCAGGTTTTGCACAGTACACTTTATAACTGTCAATCCAGACATGTGGCGATATTTGGAGTGACAGTTATAAAGTGTACTGTGCAAAACCTGAAACATGGGGGCTGCAGATTAGCATCATGTTACTATTACTACAATGTTCTCAACTAATATCCATGAGAAATGCACGAATATGAACTGGATACTTATATTGCACAACACTGAATGTAAACACCTGAGGATGGGCACAATCCCGAAACCGGTAGTGTTTTAATAAACCGCCAATAATTGTGACTGGTAGCGGATTTTATTTCCACAACCTATAAGGAACAGTCACGGAGTTCAACATCCATAATGAATAAAATTCACTATTTTGTTTCCGTATTTCTTGATTTCCAGTAGGCTTTTGATACCGTACCTCACAAACGGATTTTAATCAAACTGCGTGATTATGGTATATCGCCCCAAATTTTCGAATGGATAGGGGATTTCCTATTAGAGAGGACACAGTTTGTAGTGATCGATGGCAAGGCATCAACTAAAACAGAGGTGATATCGGGCGTTCCACAGGGTACTGTATTATTGGTTCTCTACTGTTCCTTATTTACATAAATGATTTAGGGGGAAATCTAAGTAGCTCTCTTAGGTTGTTTGCAGATGACGCCGTCATTTATCGTCTAGTAAAATCATCTGAAGATCAAAACCAACTGCATAACGATCTGAATAAGATATCACTATGGTGTAAAAATTGTCAATTGACTCTAAATAATCCGAAGTGTGAAGTCGTTACATGTGTACGAAAACAAATCCGTTAAACTTTGTTTACAAGATAAATCAATCAAAAGGAAGGCCGTAAGCTCCACAAATTACCTAGGAATTACTATTACATCAGACTTAAACTAGAAAGAACACGTAGATAAGGTCGTGGGAAAGGCGAACCAGAGACAGCGTTTTATTGGCAGAGCCCTTAAAAGATGCAACAGAAGTACTAAAGAGAGTGCTTACATTAGGCTTGTCCGTCCTTTTTTGGAGTATTGCTCCCCAGTGTGGGATCCTTATCAGGTGGGTTTGGCGGAGGACATCGAAAGAGTCCAGAGAAGGGCAGCTCGTTTTGTATTGTCACGATACAAGGGGGAGAGAATCACGAAAATGATACAGGATCTGATATGGGAATCATTACAACAACGGCGCTTATCGCTGCGGCGTGGGCTATTTACGAAACTCCAATCGCCAACATTCTCCTCCGAATAGGAAAATATATTGTTGACTCCCACCTACATAGGTATAAATGATCATCAGAATAAAATACGAGAAATCAGAGCTAACGGATAGATTCAGGTGTTCTCTCTTCTCGCGCGCTTCTCGAGAGTGCAATGGCAGATGAGTAGTATAAAGGTTCGATGAACCCTCTGCCAGGCACTTAAATGTGATTTTCGGAGTATCCCATGTAGATGTAGTGAGGCACACCGAATTCTCGGGACAGCATTTCGGTAAGGATGTGACCGTGGTTTTTACGGCCGGCTTGTTACGAAGCCTGTCACCTAGCATTTTAGAAGCTACTGCCAGCATGGAGTTAGGCCGCCCCCGACATGCAGAACAGACGCCTTTTGTAGCCGCTCACCTGCAGAAAGAACAGCGGCTACGTTTTGTAGCACAGTTGTGGCACAACTGATGCAATCCACGCTGTCTGGTTGCTGGTGGAGAAACACCGTTTAAAGGACTAGCCACTGCTTCTCGCTCTTATAGACATAAAAAAATCTTATGATCGGGTACCGCATGAATTAATCGGGTTGGCGTTTCGAGAACACGGCGTCCCAGAGTATCCTGTAAATTGGGTACAGCTGCTGTATGTTGAACCAGAAAGCTATGTTCAGGCAGCTGCAGGAGCATCCAACGACTTCCACATTACGGTAGGCGTCCACAGAGACTCTGTAGTATCAGCACTGTTCTTCATTCTTGTGATGGACACTGTCACATCGGACCTGCACAGGCCACGACCATGGACACTTCTCTACGCTGATGATGGCATGCTGGCTGCAGAGAACAAGTCTGATCTCCAGCGCCAAACACAATAGAGTGGAGTGACCGACTTGCACAGTATCGCCTGCGGCTCATCAAGAAGAGAACTGAGTACTTGACATCAGACCCAAGAGAAGCTGGAACCATTAACGTTGGTGCAGAAGATATACGGCGACTATTCAAATTTTAAGTATCTCGGTTTTATAATCAGTAGCGACGGCCACCTCACAGACGAGGTCAGTGCAAGGACACAGGCAGCCTCTATGAAGTGGCGAATGACAACAGGAGTGACCTGCGATCGTCGGATGAAGGACCACCTGAAAAAGATCTACGGACTCTGGCACCAGGCGGGACAAACGCTAAAGAGAAAGAAGAAGAAGAAAAGAGACATACCGAATTCTTATTACAACTCCCTATGGTGGATCCATGCTTCAGCTACGCCGCACCAAACTTTCAAACACAGCTTTCACAGACTTCACTGTAAACCCGCTTTTCTTTTCCAGTAAATTGATGAAAGGTAGTGCAATGCTTGAATGCCCACCACAGCGTTTGCTTAAATTCGTTATGTTGCTAACAACAAGCCGAGATGCTAAATATGCTATAGGGTTGCTTAAAATCCACTAAATTATTGAGAACTTCTTTATTTTATTTTTATTTGTTTATTTATTTATTTTGTCATGACGCGTTTCGGAATTAACCCATCCTCTCGTGACCTAATAATATAAACCAAAGATCCGTCACACACCATATTTTTGTAGTGCAGAAAGCAGATGTACGAGGCGCGTCCAGAAAGTAAGTTCCGTTTGGTAATAAAATGAAATTGTACACAGCTACAGAAGAAATTTTTATTGCACAAAATTCTACAACTCCTAAACTACTTTTCCACATAACTGCCGAAATTTTGTAGGCACTTGTCATAGCGTGCCACGAGTTTTTGCATGCATCCTTTACAGAAGGTTGCCGCCTGTGTATTCAACCATGTGGTAACAGCTCTTTATCATCGTTGAAGTGTTGACCACCAAGGACAGATTTTAGGTGTAAGAAGAGATGAAAGTCGCTAGGAGAGAGGTCCGAGCTGTATGGAGGTTGATCAAATAGGCCCCATTGAAATTTCCGTAAGAATTGTTTGGTCACATTCGGTGTGTGAGGTCAGGCATTATAGTGAAAAAAAAAAATCTTTTGACAGTAATCCTCTTCTTACACATAAAATCTGTTCTTGGTGGACAACACTTCAACGATGATGACGATGTTCTAATTCTAATGTTTGTAGAACTTATGGGACTTAACTACGGGGTCATCAGTCCCTAAGCTTACAAACTACTTACGAACTAACTAAGACTAAGGACGGCACAAATATCCATGCCCGAGGGGGGATTCGAACCCCCGAACCTAGTGGCAGTGCAGACCGTGACTGGAGCGCCTCAGTCCCCTCGGCCACCGCGGCCGGATGATGACGAGCTGGAAGAACATGTTACCACATGGTTGAATACACAGGCGGCAACATTCTATGAAAAAGGCACACAAAACCTTGTGACATGCTATGACAATTGCCTACAAAATTTCGGAAGCTATGTAGAAAAGTAGTTGAACAGTTGTAGATTTTTGTACAATCAATATTTTTTCTGTATCTATACCCCTTCGTTTTATATAACCAAACGGAACTTACTTTCTGGACGCGCCTCGTATACATTAAATTACATAAGAAAATTTACACAAGAGCAACGCGATGTATTACTTGCAGTCGTGCACTATTAATAGCAGTTCAAACTTCGGCGGGTAAGGAAAATGCCTTATAGGCGCAATGACAGACATACAGATGTCAGAAAGTTTTGTCTGCAAAACATAAGAAAGCGTTTATTGATAATGGTGCGTGAGAAGGAACAGCCACCATTGGGAGTAATTTTACCAATTCGAAATATTCTAACACCTTTACCGTTGCAAGGCATGGTATAAATTCTATGGTGAAATGTAAAATTTGTGCTTGTGCTGGACCGGGATTCGCGCAGGGGCCACTATTGTCGTAGTGTGCCACAAGTTGAGAATATGGGTGGGACGGGAAGCGTGCCTGGATGGCCCAATTGGTTAAGGCGACCGCTGGCCCGAGGCGGGAAATCATGATCGAATCCCGGTTCAGCAGAAATTTTCATCTTCGGCGTTGAATTTATTTCAGTGCCCTGTAACGGCCGAGATGTTAGAATTCATAACAAGTCGTGGTTTCGACTACACGTAACTACTGCGCGAGAGATGAATGATAAGCTCCACTAGTGGGCGCAGACAAAATACCGACGATACTTACCACATACATAAATGCTTATAGTTGAGGCAAGACGATACTTATACACAAATGCTTTCAGTTGAGACAATTTTATGTATCTGCACCAAAAGCCATACAATAGCTTTGATTCCATTTGCAGGATGTTCAACGACAACAGAATGACGAACAATCAAAATGTAATATGCAGCATTGGTCGTTAATACCTTATTGTTAAAACAACCGATCGATTCCGATCACATAGTGATCATCTCCAATGCATCTTCAAACAGGCATTGTGAATGCAATGAGTATAAATTTACATATCATCTGCAACTGTGCTGGAAATAAATTAGGCAGCTCGCTCACTCCATCCGAATCTCTAATACTGCAACGTTATGTTTCTGAAATTTATTTCCAACACACTTGCAGATGATAAGTAAATTAATACTCATTGCATTCACAATGCCCGTTTGAAGATGCATTGAAGATGATCACTATGTGACACAGACACAATATCGTCACGTATAAATAGTATTTATTTTTTTCTTTTTGCTTTTCAAGAGGAAAGCCTTAATTACATTCTGTTTGGAAAAAAGAACGTCCAAAGTACCATTTTCGGCTTCCAGTTATCTGTTCATTTATTAAAATCTCTAAGGAGCAAATTAATTATGTAAATTTCTAATTCTTCCAATATATGTATGAGATTGTATTGCATACCGAAACTAAAGACAAAGATTTTTCTATTCCCGTGAGTTTGTGGCCCCACATTTGGATTGCAATAATCACGGTTGCATGGTTGCATTCCTCCTCCAATCTAAAATTCATTGCGCCCACCTGGGTTAAACGAGAGGCTATACAGTGCAAAACGCAGTGTAACGACTAAGACGGGGTTGTGATATCTCTGAAGAGTGTTGGCTACAAACCGCTAGCTGCGCTGGTGTAGCGTATAGCAGCTGCACGGTGATTGAATTTGAAGATTGATGCCCGGTGATCAGTGTTGCCAGACAGAGAATATGGATGAAGGTTTATCAACTGATCTTTTTATTATGTTTCGCTTTGTTGAAAGGCTGCAATCAAGCTCTGCCAATTTACTGGGAAACAATTACGTATTAATTTGGAAAACGTTTTCCAGGATGTCCACTTCGGTAAAGTGATCCAGTTATACAATACAAATTTTAATTCATTAAAATGGCCTTGCTTAGAGTTGCTCAACATTGCCTTTGTTTATTAAGCAAAGAGAGAGAGAGAGAGAGAGAGAGAGAGAGAGAGAGAGAGAGAGAGGAGCACAGGCGTTAGCCAACAAAGATAGTTCAAATATACAAATGTTTGTAGAGTCTATGGGACTTTACAAACTACTTATGAACTACTTACGAACCAGGACGGCACAAATATCCATGCCCGAGGGGGGATTCGAACCCCCGACCGTAGTGGCCGTGCAGACCGTGACTGGAGCGCCTCAGTCCCCTCGGCCACCGCGGCCGGCCACAAAGATAGTCTTAATGGCATTGGCTGTTTGCCTTTTACATTAAAATAAAACGATGAAATTTTATTTGAACAAAGGAACATACAGAACTTAATATCTGCACTGACTTTTAACGGTCTGTACTACTCATAGTTTCTGTGTAAAACAATACATCAAAAGTATATGATAGACATTTTGTTTGTACAAGAGTAACAGTAATATGGAAGTGAAGCTGTTACCTCCTACAGTCAAAAGTAAATGAAAATTAATTTATTTACGAGGTATATCGTGCGGCGGAAAGCAGACTTTTTTTGTACCTATTTATTCAATTACACATACGACTTTCTATATTTTGCGGCTACACTTGTCTCGAAAACTTAATTATTTATGTTGATCAATAACTGCATATCACGCTTCTTTATTGATATATTCTGCCTTTAAATCAAAATACACTAATTTGTTTGCAAGAGGATGACAGTTTGATCTGACTGTGTTTCCGAAAAATATATTGTCAGTCACGCAAAATCATTTCACACTAACAAAGCACCAGTGGCGGCTCCTGCATACGTTCGCAGGTTTGCGCTACCCCCAGGAATAATAATATTGTTAAACTCTACTGTTAGAGATTCTAGTAGCGGTCCATTTACCTCTTTTGAAACGCCCGGGCTGTTACGCACCGACCGCTCCCGAGTAGACCGAACTTGGCCGACAGCGGCTGGGTTTGCAGCCGGCCTGCAAACGCCGACCAGGGTGTCTCAGGGGGTGTGCGGGGTGCGGGGACAACGCTTGGCAGCAGTGTTACCCTATAGGCGCCTTGCGTGTACACACATCGCGGCCGAGCCACCCTGTCACCCGCAGCCACAGTCCCAACTCTCCCGAAGACAACCGGAGTCGTCGGCCCTTAAAAAAAAAAGCGGGCTTTTCGCGCCTTCTTACCAATTTACGTGTAGCTGCGAGCGAAGTAACTGTGCGTTGTGTCCATTGTTTAGCGTGTTTTATAGTTAATTTTGAGTCTCAAGGAACAGGTGAAGTAATGAATCAGGTAATTTCCTTGCTTTCTGAACCTTTTCAATTCACGCAGGTTTGAAGAGAAGTTATAAATCAAGAGGCTAGGTAGACCGATTCCCAGTTTGACAATTTCACAGACAGTTAAAACGAAAAGTCGTCAATTCAATTTTTTTTAATGCCACTGGTAGATATTGTGTCTGCGGTCGTGTGATTGTTTCTGATTCATATACATCTATGATAGCTTGACTTAATAGCATTTTTTTCCCGAATGCGTTGAGTTTTATTGGAGAAAAAGTTCACTACCATCTTTTCTGGTCACCAGCCGCCACTGCAAAGCACACACGTCACTTGACACATACACACTCGTATCCAATCCAAACATTTATCAATTTAATGCATTTATAACAACAAACGATCCATTTTAATGAAGCATTAATTACACACTTTTACTGTACAACTCTGTCGACTAACAAACTTTATTCGATCTGGAACCAGCCAGAAAACCAAGAGCTCCAGATGACCAAAGTTCATCAGTACAAATGGGGAGCCCAAGAGAAATGTCCCCTGTTGAGCCAGGAAACCGACTGAAAACAGAAGGGTCGCGAGTTCGAAACCCGGTCGGACCTCGGTTTTTTTCAGTCTGCACTTTAACCCATCGTTCACCTCTCAACGACGTGAGGAGTCGCCAGAAACGACACGTGGTTCAGATTCCATGTTAAGCTGTAGGTCCCCTTTCCCCGGTTGGATAACTTGGGTAGGCTAGGGACACACAAGTCGCCGAAGTGGCGTCCAATTGAAAGACTTGCACCAGGCAAGAATGAACCACACGAAATTATTATTACCTAGGGCCTCACCTCGTTTACTATCCAATGGAATTTACGAATGCGAGGACGGTAGTCATATAAAGTATAGGCAATGCCCCAGTCCAGCCCTCTCCAGAATCTGTTAGACGTACTGAGGAGAACGGATGCATAGACGTTCGAAACGTAGCTGGTTTAGTTGTTTCAATATTTCATAACTATACAGTCTACTAACGAAAATTATGTAATTAAATTTATAAGGGGCAGCCCTCAGTCGCAAAGTACGAAAATAATCGCTACCAGGTTTGAATGCCGCTATGGGCACCTTCTTCAGACGAAGATGAATATGTTAAACCTACATGTCCAAATTTAAAATACAAAAAATCTGTCCACGTTGGCAGCGGAGACATTGCAGCCCCTCGTGACTGCTCCGCCTGTCTACAACTATTTACTTTTTAGGTATGACTATCTGATTATGTCAGATTTATTTTTTGTATTTTAAATTTTGACATGTAGGTTTAACACATTCATCTTCGTCTGAAGAAGGTGTCCATAGCGGCATTGAAACCTGGTAACGATTATGTTCGTACTTTGCGACTGAGGGCTGCCCCTTATAAATTTAATTGTATTGTAACGGTCGCTGAGTCACAGCCATACATAAAACTGAAAATTATGTAATTCAAAATCATCCCGCAAGTTTGCCAGACTCACTTGTTAACATTATTTCCATAAAGTATATTTCAAAATTATCTATAGAACACGTTCAAATGTTAGTAAATCTATCGGACCAAACTGCGTGGTCATCAGTCCGTAGCTTACAAACTACTTAAACCTAGGTATACTAACCTAAGAACAAACACACACACCCATGCCCCAGGGAGGATTCGAACCTCCACGGCGAGCAACCGCGCTCTCCGCAGCGAGACGCTTTAGACCGCTCGGCTACTCCACCGCGGCATAGAACACGTAAATGACCATTTAGCAAGGTACGGCATAACAAGTTATCTTGACTTCATAATAAGAAGTATGAAGTGATTCTTAAGAGCACTAAAAGAATTACGTTACACGATAAATTAGTCAAATCTACAAATCTAAAGGCCGCGTATTGAACTACGGTAAATACCTAGAAATTACAATTACAAACAACTTTAACTATAAAGAACCCATAGAAAATATCGTTGGGAAGGCGAACCGAAGACTACGTTTCATTGGCAGAAGACTTGGAAGATGCAACATTTCTCTAAAGAAAGTGTGTCCTACTTTGGAGTACTGCTGCGCATTGTGGCATCCCCGCCAGTTGGGACTAACGGTGAAAAAGAAACCGGTCAGAGGAGGGCAGTTCATTATGTATTATCGCGATATGGGGCAAAAAGTGTCACGGATATGGTGCACGCGTTGCGGTGGAAATCATTTTTTAAAATGCATTATTAGTTGCGACAAGTGTTATTTGAGAAATTTCTTCCAGCAAGTTTCTTTTCCGAATGTGAACATGTTGTGTACACCAGCAAAGGGAGCCATGATCATCATAATAAAATCAAATGATTCAGATGATAAGCGGAAATATTTAGGTGTTCCTTTTTTCCCGAGCTTTATTAGAGAAGGGAACGGTAGAGAAATATCATAAAAACTGTTCGATAAATCATCTGCCAGTGACTTAAATACGATATGCGGAGTAGATATGCAGTTGTAATAAATGTCAGCTCTTCTTGCACATGGCTAAATGCAAGGTAATTCTCATAAAAACACAGAAGTTTTCGATTCAGAAACGTGCTCCAGAGATCGTTAATATGTCAATGTCCCATACCAGCGATGGGTAAACCTTCGATCGCGACATATTACGAGTGGTTTCCATAAAGTAAGATTCCATATTTAAATAAATAAAAACACAGTTATGTGAAAAACTTTACTGACCAGAGGTACTATAATGTTTGAGCTATTGTTTGACGTAGCGAAAGAAGTGAGACATTTGTCGTATCGTGGGATCAAGTTTTGTGTTCTCGTGTCGTAGAAGTCAGCCGCCTGGGAATAGAAACAGCGTGTGGCAGTCGTATTCGGCTGTTCGTCATCGTCAAAACGTAGGCCGGACGACAGGAATTTCTTGAGGTGCAAGAAAAGATGGAAATCGCTGGGAACAAGACCAGGCCTTCCGTAAAACAGTTGTGCACCGAGTCGTACGGGGACGAGCGTTGCCATGGAGCAGCGCATCAGTTGTAGTAAGCGTTGCACGTCTCCCGTTCTCAATGGCACGTCCTCCAGCCAGCGCGTTGACAAAGACGAACAGCTCAGAACGGCTGCCACACACTGGCTTCATTCACAGGAGGCGGACTTCTACGACGCGTGAACAGAAAACTTGATCCCGCGATATGACTTCTTTTGCTAGGCCGAGAAATAGCTCAAACATTGTTGTACCTGCTACCAATAAATACTCAGAGCCACAGCTATATAATCTGTGACTTACGAACTTCAGCTTAATGAGGAAATGAGTTTATTATTTGACGAGTCCGACATAATACGAAACTCGGAGGGTTTCGTAATCGAGAATGCGTGAACTTCCAAAGAAGATAATTTTAAAATCTTTAATCTCGTGTTTCGTCAATCACACTTCCCCGACGATCAAGAAAAAACACAAATTCCATATAGGCTCATAAATACAGAAGAGTGTTGTTTGCAATTCATAGAAATCTATAGTTGTACCTGTAATCCGATCTTCTTGAAATTTAGCACACATGACGTTGAAAGCACGGAGATCACCGCCTATGTACGGTGCATGTCGGTAGTTACCGCGATACACTTTCACACGGTCTGACCAATCACCATGTAAGTCGGCACATGTAGGTATGTTTTCCTGGAGAGTGTTTTATTACTGCGGAAGCCACCGTATGGGGCATGGTGGACAGTAGCTACTTTGCAATAAACGAAAGAGTGTCACTCATCAGCGTGAAAGTTGCCAGAGACATTTAACTTTTATACAAAGGGAAAAGAGGAGACAAAGGGAGGGTGGAGGACAGGGGCAGAGAGTGGGGAGAGAAATGACAGAGGCCAGAGGATAAACACATGACTACACTGGGGGGAAGAGAAGGAGGCGGTAGATGCGGAGGAGCAGGAAAAATAGAGGAGGAGGAGGAATTGAGAAAGAGAGGGTACAAATACATGGACTAACGGCATATTGGAAAAAATAAATACTTGGGGAGTAATCATGCTAGTATAGCATAAACGACTAATTGCGTATGTAGTCGAACTGGATCATTCGTATGGTGTGGGTTTCGAACCAAGCTTTGATGCATTATTACAGCATAAAAAAAGCACGCGTTACCATGTCTTAAATTTCATTATTTGAGTAGTTGAGTAGTAACTACTGTAGCGTACGTTTTGGACTTGTCAAAAACCTGTGACAAATTGGTGGAAACATTTGCTTCGCAATATATATTCATATGATATTTCTTTCGCCACACTCAAAAAGAGGATTGTGAAATTAGAAGGCTGAAAAATACTTTTCGTCACCAACCATACACGAATGAATAAAATGATAGGATAATTAAGGATTTATTTTCTGAAAAATACTCTACATATTAGTGTATTTGCTGATTGCACCTTTTCTTTCCTAGATATGAAAACATACTCATGATTGAAGTTGTTTTCATAAAGTACTTCAATCAGTGACGTGTATCCTACAAGACTTTTCTACTGACATGAGGTGGTCAGACAATGCTAACTAAGTGCGTTTTATAATCAGAGAAACTACGGCACCTGGATACAGACGGGCATGCTCATGAATTCTGCTGCAGCAGCAGCGTCCGCCGCCGTTTTTGTTCCCAGCGGCGACAGCGTGAGCTTCTCAAATCCGGAGTTGTTTGCTGCTACTGCTTTCAAATATCGCTTGCTTCACTCCTAATTCAAATATCAAAAAGTAAATAAATATCTGGATTAAAAATTAATCTGTTCATAATAATACGGCTTGAAAAATCGTTAAATATAACTTTTTTTTTTTTTTTTTTTTTTTTTTTTTTTTTTTTTTTTTTTTTTTTTTTTGAACCATCTTGGTGTGTATTTGGAGCAATTTTTTCGCAATGGACAACTAAGTTTTATTGAATGCCAGATGCAGCACTTCGTGATTATGTTTTCGAATGTGAGGTGATAAATTTGATCAGAATATAATCCCACGTCTGTGCTTTTTTTAAAGTAATATTGTAGAAATTCATGTATAATGTGTTTTCAATGCACAAACTATGAAAGTACAACACCATGATGAAATAAGATGCAATAAAAGATTTATGAATAAGAGAGAAATGGATCGTTGAAAATAGTATGGCCGTTAAATTCTATAGTTTCCAACCATTCGCTCTATTTTTTTCACTTTGGTTGTCTCCAAAGTTAAACTAAAAATTAGTTTCTTTAATAAGTTAATACGACACAACGTAGATGTTTAAAAAGATTTTCAGTTACGACTTATGGCAAAAAAGCACCTAATTAAGTTATTAAAACCGATTGCCTTCAATACACGAATAAGAAGGGTCCTATTTGGAGCTAAGAAAATGTTCAATTGTTTGTAAATCTATCGGACCAAACTGCTTGGTCATCAGTCCGTAGCTTACAAACTACTTAAACCTAGATAAAGTAACCTAAGGACAAACACACACACTCATGCCCCAGGGAGGACTCGATCCTCTACGGCGAGCAACCGCGCGCTCCGCAGCGAGACGCTTTAGACCGCTCGGCTACTCCACCGCGGCTATTTGGAGCTAAGACACTTTCAGAGAAAAAAAAAACAACATCGCAGTAGTTTCGAACATGGTTTACAAGTAGGAGCCAAAGGAGCCATTGTAATTAGTAAAACAGTATGCACCTTTAAAAGTAATTAATATTGTTTTAGTCTATACTATATATTTATACTGTTTGTTATCGCCAATATATGTAGAAATAAAAGTTGGACCTTCGCTGAAAAACAAGTGCTGAAACCTGCAGTTCGCAATGTGTTGAAATCGTGCGTAATTACAAATGATTTAAGCCACTTCGCATAGTTTTGAAGTCGTTATTGCTGTCTATTTCTTACGATGACAGTTTATTATCAATAATATTTACGGTTTTCACGGTCCACGGAGGAAGATAAGCATTTTCTGAACAATTAGAACAATTCGAACCTTAACAGCCATTATGCCGAAAGAACACTGATTGCCCTACGGCGACGCGAGGGAACAAAAATGGCGGATGCGCATCCCGCCTAAATCCAGGTGCCGTAAGGAAAACGATGACGTCTACACAGTGTGTTGCGATTCCCGGTGTTTACTTTTGCTGGGTCACCGTGTTCCACTTGCCTCGTGCCCCCTCTCTGATGCACACTGCAGTCATCCGGGAGCACGGAAAAGCGGCCAGCCCGTTGCTCGGCGCTTTATCACCACTTGGCCGGCCATAATGATGTCATCATCGACGGACCGTGAAGGCAGATAACCCGGCTGCCAGCTGACGTGTGGGGCCCTGCCGTTACGTGCTGACGGCTGTGACGCCCCACTGGCTGGAGGGGGAGGAGGGGAGGGCAAGACCTCACACGGGACTCCCATTGTCTGCGCCACTCGGGAGTAAGCACCCGCCAAACACAGTACCAGTTCAATTACTGTCGCCCTGCTCCTTCGCTCGCATGCTGTCTATACTACAAGTCGTTCTTTAAAGTCGCTGCACAAAATCTCGAAAACTTCTGGACCAATTCCCTCCAAAGTTTACATGATGCTATGATAAACATACAGGTTGTATAGGTTTTATGTTAGACGTCAATCAAGAAATAAAATGTTATACTGTCCTATCAAAATTTATGGGTTCCTTTTCTTTACCACGACTACGATGGCAGCGCATTTAAACGACTGAACAAATCAATTCTCACATACACTTTCTTTATTGTTTTACAAAACTGAACACCCAACCATCTGCTGTTTTATTTTCTTGTTTGCAGTCGATGTTATAAGGACACAGAAAAGCAGTATCCATAGCTAATTTTACATGATCGCCACACTTCCTATCGACTATCGGTTTTCGGTGTTACTCTCAAATAGTTTCGCGCTCTTTCGTGTTGCACGTATTCCTCGCAGTAATGTGATCAGCTCTTGTCCTCATTTACCACAGACATTTAGCACTGCCGGATGTCGATTACTCGTTGTTCGGTTTTAACCCTGTGACGTATAGCACCCATTGTAGGGGACGGCTGTTACTGGACGTATTTCTTTTCATCTGCAATCTTGTATGAACTCGTAATGCATGGAGTTCACTACAGGAGACCCTTCGGCTAGGTGTTGCACTGTAGGTGTCGCCAGATGAATTCACAAGCGTCAGTTTTTCATCGCCGCGTGAATGGATGCGTGGTCTAAGGCTTCATGATAAGGACTGAGCGGCTCTTCCTGTCGGAGGTTCGAGTCCTCCCTCTGACATGAGTTTGATTGTTAAGTGTAAGTCACATTGTAAGTCCAACAGGTTTATAAACATTTGTACAGTTATAATTACGTAGACTTCCGCGACCAAAGTCAGTTGATATGAAAGCTTTCTGTGTGTTGTACCGCGTCATTATGACGCCGTACAACGGCCAGAAATCTTTTATGTCATTTGATCAGGTTTGGATTCGAGGAAAGTTGCGTTGTAAGATGGCGAGCGTCAAGGAGCAGCAACCGGTTTATAAATGCATATCACCAGTTTCACAAAACAGGGAATTTCCTGAAAATGCAAGGATCCTCAACGTCCAAATAACTTTGAAGGTTTCCAAAAGAATTGAAAAACTAGCAGAAAGGTCTCTGGGGGTCTCAAGTGCACAGTGTCCACTTCAGTGGCCAGTACTGTATTTTTCCGTGTAGACAGTAACTGCAAAAAAAATCTGGATTTTATGATCGTAGACATTGTTCTTAACTATGTAAACAACATTTCAAAAATTTTTTGCTCATTTCTTAGTAATTCATGCACGACAGGGTCAAGGAAAATGACTCACTTATATCATTTAGCTGCATGAAGGTACAAATATGGGGTGAATTGCTTGCATTTCGCTGTCTTACATTGAATCCCTGTGTTAATGAACTATTTCTCAGTAATTAGTATACGTTATAGTTTAAATTGCTGTCGGGTGACGTGGTTGCTGGTGCGGGCTCCTTTATGCAGGTAGTCCGCTCGCTCTCTTAACGTTCGCCTAGTCGAGCATCAGAAAGCGGTTTCCGTTTTCCGTTTAAAAAGCTGCGGTTGAGTCACAACTGTACGCCGAGATTGTCCCTGAGTACGGCGCTCCTCCTCCTGCTCTTCAATGCATTCTACCCAAGGCAGCACCAGCAGTTTCACTACACTGGTAGTTAACGTAAGCAGAAATCTGCCCGTGCCTCTGAGTTCACAGGCAGGGCGTAGAACACACTCAACATAAGTCTTCTCTTGCTCACAGAATATAGTCATCCGTTCCTAAACTTTCCTGTCGAGAGGAATTCGTAAGGACGTTTCAAATCAAACAGGACAGATCTGCTACAAGACCTTCGAGAACAACGCAGCCGACCGCAGTGGCCGAGCTGTTTGCGGCGCGCCAGTCACAGTCTGCACGGCCGCTACGGTCAGGGGTTCGAATCCACCCTCGGGCATGGATGTTTATGTCGTCCTTTAGTATAAGGTAGTTCGTAAATAGTTTGTAAGTTCAGGGACTGATGATCCCTTAAGCTTAACAAACATACATAAGAACAACGCACACTGTTACAAATTCAATCTGGACGTGCAAATGAAGCAGTTTCCTTTGGGGTTAGTGTTAAGTAATGAGGGACCTGCCGTTTTAATAGCCACATCACTAATCTGCAGTTCGCACTTAAGTACTTGGCAGAGGGTGCATCGAATCATCCTCAGAATATGCCTCTAGCGTTCTTAATAGCGTACGAGAGAAACCAACACGTACATATCCCAGTTCGAGCTCTAATTTCTCTTATTTTATGATCACGATTAATTTTTCCCGATGTAGATGGGGATACAAAAAGAGTCTCGCATTCGAAGGAGAAATCTGGTTATTGAAATTTCGCCGTAAAGAAACATGGCTTTGTCTTAATGACTGCCACTGAAGATCGCGTATGATATCCGTGACACTCTTTCCACTACTGTATGACGTCAAAAGCGAGAAGCTCTCATTTGTAGCTTCCCCAGTCCCGTGTCAATGCTATCTGGTAAGTCTCCCGCACCACGCATCATAGGACAGAAGCGTTGCGTAGGTTGTCTCTTTAGCAGACAATGGAATGGAAAAGGAAGCAGACGCATATCGGAATCGAGCACAAGAGTGCTCTGCAAAGTTCCATGTACTCTGCGATGTTTGTATGGCCCATTGGTTAAAACAAAAACGAGTGCTAGTAACTGAGCATGTGGGATCTCTGCAAGAATAAGCAAAAATTTTTCAAAATGACGTATCAGTGCTTCGGTGGTAGTTGCACATAAGAGGCTGCCTCAGATACAGTTCGGCCGTAGCGGGCGCACGAATCTCGCATTGCACCATCATTCTCCACTGCCCCATGGTAACAGAATCAGATAACCATTTTCCCCGGCTGGGAATCTGAGGTAAGTTACGGAAACGCAAAGCCGCTGAAGTGGCGTCCAGTTGAAAGATTTGCACCAGGCTACTGAGCCACGTGAAATTTTTATTTCGTTTGTCATCTGTCTTTTGTGAAATACTTAGTCTTTTAGCGCCCTCTTGCATATTCGATAAACTGCAACAGCAGTGAACGAAGCAACTCAGGATGTTTCTCAAGCGTCTGGTGGAAGGCATATTCGTAATTTGTGCAAGCTTTCATCGTAGACATAGATGCAGAAAGTACCCCAAGCTTGTGAAAGGGTGCATGCAAAAGTATACCATTACAAAATGCAATAGTTGTTTTGACAGTGGAAATTTCGTAGTCCTTTGAGTTCCATTTAATCCCAGATTTCTACATAGGTCTGTTAATGCAATCGTGTATTCTTGCAAAAACAGACGAACACTTTTTTGAAGACACTGTATTTCTTTCAGGAATGCACATACACCCAAATTAACGATGTTGCGTTAACTTCATCGCTACTACCTTCATATTCATCGGTCATTACAGTCAAACTGTAAACATTAAGTTATCCATGCTGAATGGATTGTTTTGAGGTCTGCGACTGTATAATGCAGCCGTCATATTTATGTAATATTTTATCAGCACGATGCGTTTAGACAGCATGCTGCCATCATCAAATGAGTTTTTACAGTTACAAGCGGACTACTGTTTACTTATGTTTATATACTGTGTGTGCCACAGGCGTTAGGAGTCGAAATTCAAGCCTGTTCAAGAAGATACAACTGTTTTAGTATGTATATTATAGGACTAAACTATTTAGATAATGATATTAATGGATTTTGTTAGTAATCTGAATATTTGGGACACAGAACACAAGAACACAGAAACAAATGCATCACATGCTGACATTTTCATGTCAAATATACAGGGTGTTTCACTAAGTGTGTTTGCCTCTGTAACTTACAAAATAATAGGTGACGGGAAATTTTAATGCGGTAGGTCAACAAAAGAAATGTTATACTTTCTACGGAGCTATGAACATAGTTTATTGTATCTTTTTCCAAAGAGTTACAGCACAAAAATATATTTTTTAAGTGGAACAATAGTTTTTTTTTTTCTATCGTGCATTGGAATCGTCGAAACCGGCTGCGTCCAAATCAATTTAAACTACATTCCTATCACTGTTAGTTTGGGAGCTACAACTCTTCAAAGTTTCAGGGGCAGATACCACACGCTGTACGTAATACATAGCTGTGTGGTGGGTGATGGATGTTATGGCGGTGGGAAGTTGATTTACATGAGATGTTCAAATGTGTGTCCATGTTCCTCAATGCATAATGCAATGCGCCGTCGAAAGGATCTGCGGACGAGATGTAATATCGCCGGTGTGACGGAGCGACATGCGTCCTCTATGCGCCGTTTTAGATCATCTGGGGATGTGACATAAACACGATCCTTTAGATATCCCCACAGAAAGAAATCTACTAGTGTTAAATCGGGCGACCTTGCGGGCCATCTTCCTGCAAACCTGTTGTTTAGTTCTTCCACAACAGCACGCGCAGAATGGGCTGGGTGACCATCGTGCTGCATCCACATATGGACTCTCGTGTGTAGACACACATGTTCAAGGAGACCACCCAAACTGTCGGCTATAAAAGCGCGATGTAACTCACCTGTCAGTGTACCTGAGAAGTAGTGCGGACCGATGATTTCATCCCCAAGGATTCCACACCACACGTTAATAGACCACCTACGTTGACGGTCGACAGGGCGTACCCACCGAGGATTGTCTGTGGCCCAGTAGTGCATGTTATGGCGATTCACTGCACCGTAATTTGTGAATGTGGACTCATCAGAGTCATCTGAGTCTTTGTAAAGACTCCAGCGTGAAATTAGGCATGGCCCACTCACAGAACGTCACTCTTGCACGGAAATCGTTCCCATATAGCTCCTAGGTCAGTGGCAGGCGGTACGGGTGAAACCTGTGGCCGTGTACTATGCGCCACACAGATGTGAGACTGACACCAGCGACTGCAGCAACGGCTCGTAAGCTGACATGAGGATCGTGGTGTAGTGCAGCTAAAATGAACACCTCCGTCTCCTCACTTCTTGAAGGTCTTCGTCTGTTACTGCGGCGCATTACCAAATTGCCTGTTTCCCGAAGTCGTTGTTTGGCACGTAAGAACGTAATGGCTGCCGGGGCTCTTCGCCTAGGATATCTCACGGCATTCGCCGTGGCTGCTTCAGTGGCATCGTGTCGGCACTCGCCGAGCATCAGCAACACGCCAACGTACTCGTTGTTCGTGTATGCCATCGTCATCCGATGTCAGAAACTGTGGTATATTGAGCCCCGGTTGTTTGTGTGGCTCCAACTGTCGGGTATACGGCCGTGTGCGGCGACAGTCGGCAGTCTAACAGCGCATCGAGGAAGCTTCTCGCTCCGTGACACCGGCGACGTTACAACTCGGCCGCACCACATTTAGAAGGCGCATTGCATTATGCGCAGCGTTTGTGGTATCTGCCCCTGAAACTTTGAAGAGTTGTAGCTCCCAGTGATAGGAATGTAGTTTATATTGATTTGGACGCAGCTGGTTTCAACGATTCCAATGCACGATAGAAAAACACTATTGTTTCATTTAAAAAATTATATCTTTGTGCTGTAACTCTGTGGAAAATGATACAATAAACTATGTTCATAGCTCCGCAGAAAGTGTAACATTTCTTGTGTTGACCTACCCCATTAAAATTTCCGTCATCTATTATTTTGTAAGTTACAGAGGCAAACACACTTAGTGAAACACTGTATATATTGTTACAAAGATTCTTGGAAGCTAAGATAAACTATTGATACTAATATGTACTGTGAAGATTGAGCTTAAATTTAAATGTACTTATGCCATTCATCGAAATTGGATGGATGGTAAGGTAGCGAATAAAATACGAACAAACGAACATTCAACGTGGGTGGCGGAAGGTACTCAGTGCCACAAGTAGTTTACTTCCTTCCCTGTCGCATTCCTATACAGAAAGAGGGAAAAACAAATGCTTGTATGGATCTGCACGAGCCCTAATCTGTGTGATCCTATTCTTGTGGTCTTTAAGCGAAATGTAAGTTGGCGGCAGTAGAATCGTTCTGCAGTCCGTCTCAAATTCCGGCCCTCTAAATTTCTTCAACGGTGTTCCTCGAAAAGAACGTCGCCTTCCGTCCAGCGTCTCCCATTCGAGTTCCCCAAGTGATCGAATCTACCAGTTACAAACCTAGACGCCCGCTCGCCTCTGAATTGCTTTTGTTTCCTCCTATAAACCGATCTGGTGGGGATCCCAAACACTTGAGAAATACTCAAGACGGGGTCGTACAAGCGTCTTATATTCGGTCTCCTTTACAGACGAACCACACGCTCCCAAAATTCTCCCAATAAACCGAAGTCCACCAGCCGCCTTCCCCGTGACAGTTCTTATATGCTTGTTCCATTTCATAACGCTGTGCAGCGTTTCTCCTAGGTATTTAATTGAGGCGCCTCTCTCAAGCAGTATACTAATGCCGTATTCGAACATTACGAGATTGTTTCTCCTACTCCATCACCTTACTTTTTTTTTCTTTTACATTTAGCGCTAGTTGCCATTCCTCACACCACCTAGAAATTTTGTTCAAGTAACCCTGCATCGTATTACAGTGATTCAATGACGACACCCTCCCATATACCAAAGAATCATCAGCAAACAGTTGCAGCTTGCAATTCACTCTGTTCGTCATATCATTTATGTAGATAGAAAATAATAACGATCCTATCACACTTCTATGGGGTACTCATAACGATGTACTAGTCTCTAAAGCCCTTCTTCGAGTCTTTTGGCCTACTTGTAGAGTTCTACAGGTGTGGTATAGTGAATGTGTTAGTGTGTGTCTGGTGAGGGGGGCGGGAGTAAATGCACTAATTCAATGACCCGAATATTGTAATCATAGAATATAAACACTAAAAAAGAGATATCTTCGTAAACAAGAGTTGAATTTCAACACATAACTTCTTTAGCACACTCAGCACGAACATCACCTCATAGTATTGCTCACGTGTTTCGGACCCGCATCAGATCGGTTTAAAGTAACACATGGAAGCAGTTCAGAGGCGAGCAGCTAGGTATGTTACTGGTAGGTTCGACAAATGTGCGAGTGTCACAGAAATGCTCCGGGAACTGAAATGGGAATGGCTGGAGGAAAGACCACATTCTTTTCGAGAAATTATGTTGAAATTTAGAGGGCCGGATTTTGAAGCTGAGTGCAGAACTATCTTGCTGCCGCCTACCTACATTTCGCGTAAAGATCACAGAGACAAGAAAAATTAGGGCTGGTAAAGAGGCATATAGACATTCTTTTTTCCCTCGTTCTATTTGGGAGTGGAATAGGAAAGGAAATGCCTATAGCGGTACAGCGTACCCTCCACCACGCACTTTACAGTAAATTGCGGACTATGTATGTAGATGTAGTAATGCACTTGTAACTGCTTGCTGCTGAATCGCGTCGTATTCATTAAATATAAGTAAAAACTTTTGCAGTAAAATTATTTTATAAAAAATACTTTCTGTTTTCCAGACTGCACTGATTGTAGCTGTACGTGCATTAATATTACGGCATAGCAGGTAACAATCGCAGTGAATTCTCGCTGCTCTGACAGCAATAATTCACGAGGCTAGCAATTGAATCGAGCGTCAGGCGCGGGACTTTTTGGCCGCGCCAAATGTCAGAGTTGGTGCAGCTGTACGTCGGGCAGGGAGCAGGTTGTTGAGAAGAGGCCGGTGCAGCCAGTTGCGGCGGTGAAGGGCTGCTGGCATTTAGCTCGTGACACAACAGCCTCTGCACTGCGAGGCGTCCGTCCGTCTGCCCACTACTGCCGGGAAAGCGCGCTATCTAGCAAAGCAGCGGTTGCTCAAGCTTTCCCTAGACCACAATAGCGTATTATAGACAGACATACGTAAGCCAACGCGAAATCAAAGTGAAAGGTTGCACGGCGCAAGAGTATAAATAATAGGCAGACACTCGTTAATTACTAACTAGCTACGAAGAAAATGTCCGCTCTGTAAAAGTAATGCGGTCGAAACAAGGGATCGTTAATAAGGCACATCTGCAATGCCTGACAGTTGATTAAGTCACCTTTAACGTACTGAAAGTTTCCTGTTTGACTTATTACTTAATTAGTGATTGACGTTGACAACGTTGGTAATTTCTAAAAGTTCCAAACACAATCCTCACTGGGTGTTTCAAATGCCACCTCCTAGTAAGTAATAGAACGCAGTACGTTGTTCTCGACGACGAGTATTCATCAGAGACGAGTGTTTCGTCAGGCGTGCCCCAGGGGAGTGTGATAGGACCGCTATTATTTTCTATCTATATAAATGATCTGATGGACAGAGTAACTTGTAATTTGCGGCTGTTTGCTGATGATGCTGTGGTGTATGGGAGGGTCTCGTATTTAACTGACTATAATAGCATACAGGATGACTTAGACAAAATTTCTAGTTGGTATGAAGAATGGCAGCTAGCTCTCAATGTAGAGAAATGTAAGGTGATGCGCATAAGCAGGAAAAACAATCCCATATGTTGGAACACTGCATTCGTAGTGAGCTTCTTGATGCAATCGCGTCGTTCTAATATCTAGGCGTAACATTGCAGAGCGATATGAAATGGAACGAACATGTAAGGACAGTTGTGAGTTAAGGCGGACAGCCGACTTCCGTTTATTGGGACAATTTTTGTAAGATGTACTTCATCTGTAAAGGAGACCGCGTATAAAACGCTTGTACGACCACGTCTTGAGTATTGCTCAAATGTTTGGGACCCGCAGCAGATCAGTTTAAAGGAAGACATAGAGGCAGTTAAGAGGCGAGCAGCTAGGTTTGTTACTGGTAGGTACGACCAATGTGCGAGTGTCATGGAAATGCTCCGGCAACTCAATTGGGGATCGCTGGAGGAAAGACGACGTTCTTTTCGTGAATTTCTGTTTAGGAAATTTAGAGGGCCGGAATTTGAAGCTGAGTGTAGACGATCTTGCTGCCGCCTACTTACATTTCGCGTAAATATCACAAAGACAAGATATGAGACATTAGGGCTCGTACGGAGACATATAGGCATTCTTTTTCTCCTCGTTCTATTTGGGAGTGAAACAGGAAAGGAAATGCCTAGTAGTGGTGTACCACTACTAGGCATTTCCCCTCCGCCACGCATCTTACGGTGGATTGCGGAGTATGTATGAAGATGTAGACCTCCGTAGTCCGTTGAACAGCATGGTGGGTTCCCATACAGAGGTCTCGGGTTCGATTCCCGGCCGGGTCGGGGATTTTCTCCACTACGGGACTGGGCGTTGTGTTGTCCTCATCATCATTTATCATCATCGCCGTACAAGTCTCCGAAGTGGTGTTATCTAAAGCAGTATTTTTCCTAACTTAGTGACCGCGCGACCCCTTTACCAAGTAAAAGTGCCCGGCGACCCTCCAGGCCCGTAATGAAACTACGTCATTGATTTCAAAGGCAAAGAATTTAATTGCCTCTCTTAGATGTATCTAACATCTGCGCAGCTATTCACATCTGGTGAAAGCTGCAGTAGCGGAAATGAATAAAAACTAAAAAAAAAGACTTTATGACTAGTACACGTATTTGATGTATGGTTTTGCTATCAAGAATAATAAACTACAAAGCATAATTTAAGACGGCGTTTTGTATTGTGCGAGTATAAGACCATCAGAGCTGATGTATCATTTCTTCATACTTCAATGGTGCTCATAAACATTGGATTTCTTCGAAAGGATACTGAAACGCAGAACTAGCAGCAAAGTGTTGATATTAGTAGATTAAAAATAGAACTGCACTGAAAACTCGTTACCAGAATATAAAAAGAAAGTTCCGTATCTCGTAAGAAAGTTGCTTTGAAATTTCACATTTAACTGCGAAGCTCTTGTGTATTCAAAACCCTGGTACAGTCTTCTGCACTGTTTCCAGATGTAGGACTTTGGAAATCGTCATGTAAAGAGAGGACAAGCTGAACTCACCATGTAAGACTTGCTTGGTACAGAGGCATTCAACACTGGGTACTCACCTGGAACAGAAAAAAAATTAGGTTCAGAACGCTGGTATCGTTAAAACAAACGTTTACAATTCGTCCTTTACAAACATCAGCTAAAACGAAACCATCATCAGATCACATCCGCACATAATAACGACAGCTGTGAAGAAGATTTCATCTGTAAATTGTGTAGCACAAACAGGACATAAATTCAATAATTTGACACACACTATAGTCAGAGCACAGCAAGGCAAACGCAGTGATCTCTACTGATTGTTTACGTGGGACATATTCACTGTTTATGTGGGGTGGGGGGGGGGGGTCACAGATTAATCTTTATGTTTCAAAATGTTCAAATGTTTGTATAGTCTATGGGACTTAACTACAGGGTCATCAGTCCCTAAACTTGCAAACTACTTATGAACTACTACTTACGAACTAGGACGGCACAAATATCCATGTCCGAGGGGGGATTCGAACCCCCGACCGTAGTGGCCGTGCAGACCGTGACTGGAGCGCCTTAGTCCCTACGGCCACCGCGGCCGGCGGTTATGTTTCAATTGTCGTTAGTGTGTGAGCGCCGGTTAACGACTTCGAAAATTATTTCTCGTGCTAGTGCATGATGTAATTAGATTTTTTATGTAAGTATAGTGCGCCTCGGTTGCACAGTGGTAGAGTGCCGGACTACAAATCCAAAGGTCGCGGGTTCGATCCCCGCCAGGTCCTAGGATTTTTATCTGTCACTTTCCACTTCTTTCACCTCTGGCAGTATTGCTCATGTGAAAAACACCGAGTAGCACCGTGGTTCGGAACCCACGTTAAACTGTAGGTCCCCCTATAACTGGCTGGGTAAGTCAGTTCGAAGGTCGGAGGAAGGCAACGGCATACCACCTCCAAACAGGACCATGCCTAGTAAAGCACTGTGGTGTTCAAACCAATCTTCGGATTGTTGACTGCTTAGAATTAATTATTGCATCTAGTACATTTATCTAACGAATGGTTTCTGAAAACAGTTTTCAGACTTTGCGCTTATTAATCGATAACACACTGTAAAAAAAAAAAAAAAAAAGAAAAAAAAAAGACTTACTCTATATACAATTGATAATTAATGTTAAACAAGGAATTACATAATTTTAACCAAAAGTAAATGCCTCTCTTATTAGGAGTATATTTTTGTATTACGGATCTGTTTGTAGTCAGAGATGCACTAGGCTGGTTGTTCAATGGTGCAAGTACTTCCTTGTGTGACAGCAACTCCCGTGAGGGTCGCGACCCACAGGTGGATAAACACTGATCTGAAGACTTGCACCACGCAGGCCGAACACGATTCCAGGAAAGGAAGGAAGGAAGCATGCAGTTTAACGTCCCATAGACAGCGTCACAGAGTAACATATACAGAGAAGAAGTCCCCCCTAAAACTCTGTCCTACACTGCCCTAGTAGTTCCGTAAGATGCCACCACATGTCAGGCGGTTTGGTACAGGTAGACCACACTAGAGACTAGAGGCGCTTCTGAGGGTGCCTCTCGCCACAGAGTAACATATACAGAGAGGAAGCCCCCTAAAACAGTGTCCTACGCTCCCCTCATAGTTCCGTAAGATGCTAGCAGGTGTCAGGCGGTTCCCCGGCTTATTACTGGTAGACGACACTAGAGGCGCTTCTAAGGGTGCCTCTCGCACATAGAGGGTAGCGTGGAGGGGAGGGTGAGGGGAGAGCTCGTGCCGCCTGCCACGAGGCCACGGCTGTGTCCGATGTGCCAGCGTTTGAGGGGAGGTGGTGGTGGGGACAGCCGCTACCTGCCGCCTGCTCTGGCCAGTTTTAAAGGGACGCTTCTGACCGTAGCGCCATCATGGGACATCTTACAGAACCTTCCCTCCCCGGACCCCTGAGCGTGTGACCTGGCCCTTACGGAGGTTTCCCATCTGTATATATTTGTCTGTGACAGCGTGCTCATTAGAGACGGAGCTTACGCTCGGATGTTTGGGTAAGGATGTGGAAGGAAATCGGCCGTGACCTTTCAAAGGAACCATCCCGGCATTTGCCTGGGGTGATTTACAGAAATCACGGAAAACCTAAATCTGGATGGATTTGAACCACCATCCTTCCGAATACGAGTCCAGGGGCCCTATTCTGTATCTTTCTTACCGTTCGGTTCGGTGTCTTTTTCTCGGTGGTTACGTCAATTTCGGTGCGGTAGCGAAAATGGTTATTCTGTACGTTTCTGCGGCCTGCTACCGCCCGAAACGGCCACCGAAATTTCGAGCGCTGCACCGAAAGCCGCTGAGGTTTCGGTGAGGCCGTTTGGTTCGTTTCGGTGGGCTTGGATTGCGAAGATAAATTATTAATTTAGCAATCCTGTGTCGTTTTCAATTCCGATAATGATACATCTGTTGTTTTTAATTAATAAGTAACTGTAAAACGTTAATTTTCAAGGTTGTCTACATATATTATCAGAATATTTCGTTAAAACTGCTAGCGTTCTAGAGTTTAATATAACGATATAGCACTTCTGTAAACTCTATTGCAATAAACTTTATCTTAAAATACGCATCTCGGTCATGTCTTTAATGCGCCGTTTCATTTATCCTGCAAACTCTCATATTACGGAAGTGTAAATACGAAATCTATCAAATACGGCGTCACCTTCGTTTTCGCCGTTCGCAAAGCTGTCGCGTCGTATTTGGCAAATTTTCGTATTTGTACGTGAGAATTACTGAAATATGCACTCCAGATACTCTGCCGCATTGAAAATCTTCATAAAATGAGCCATTTTCACCGCAATCTTAAGTTCCTGTCGTGCCAACTAGCACGTTACCGACGTATCTGAACGGTACTTAGTAGTGTTTTACCTTACTTTTCCGTACAAACTGCGTATTTATTACTTACAGAAAACACTTTTACAACGTTTAAGTTAAAATGGAAAGGAATTTTGTGAAGTTAGATAGTGGAAATCATACAAATTAGCAGCAGTATAAATAACCGATTATCATTCTGCAAAGAAGTCAATGGAAACAAAGACCGGCCAGTTTTCTGCAAAGAAGTCAATGGAAACAAAGACCGGCCAGTTTTGTATACGGCGTGGTCTAGCGGTTAAGGCGACAACCTCCTGCCCTAAGTGTTTTTGGTTCGAATCTTTCCTGGTGCAAAATATTTTTTCACCAGTCATCTTGTTTGGAACACTTTTCTAGTGGTGTAAGAGAAGCATGAACTGCAATATTCTTTAGCATGTACATGTAAGAGCGAGCGCCAGCAGTAGTTTCTTCTACATCAGGGGTCACTCTTATTATAAAACAAAGGATGAAATTTCTGTGAGTGAAACAAACGTAGACTTTTTATTCATTTACTTTTTTAGTCTTGTTACAAATAATTCATGTGTGACTACTCTCAATGCTTGAAATGCAGTTTGAAACAAAGAAAAGTTTTCAGCCTTCATGTTGACGATCACATAATCTTCAATATGAAGACTGAAAATTTTTGTACGTTTCAAACTATTTTTTAAGCACTGATGAGAGTCTGACAGCGACCAAAATCAAATTTTGCGACAGTAAAGAAATATTTGCGACTGCTCTGCATCATCCGTATATGTTAACAGCCACTGAGCACTTGGATTCAAGATGGAATCAAAAAGACGTTTCAGGTTTTGTCCAATTAACGACAGAAAATACTAAAACTGGTTATGAGTGAATCTAAAAAAATTCCTTTAGCTTTCCCGCATCGGTAAACAACTGTTTTGTTATTAAAATATTGTACGCTCTTTCTTCAGTACAAAAAACATTGACTAATTTGCGTTTCTAAGAGCTGTCTCCACTAATATGTAATCCTTTTCCTTTCACGCAACTTCCATGTACTTCTGTAGTGCCAAAATAAGAAATTTTTCCCTGCTAGCACTGCGCTCTCTCTGCTGCTAACGCCGCGTCTTCCCTCCCAGCGCGTTGAACTCGCGCCGCCACTATGAACCGCAGAATTCTGCTCTCGTCTAGGACAAACGGTAGCACCTAACGTTTTCCAACAAACGGCAAAAAAAAATTCAAACCTTTCCGAAACTTTTTCTCGCTTACACCCCTACAAAAAAATGTAAAGGGAAAAAGTTTGTCGCTTATTACATTTTGGACGTTGATTTGGTAAAAGTTCTGCGTCAGACGTGGGATTTTAATTTATTACTTCACTATCACTGAATATATTGGCCGGAAAGTTTGCAGACATCAACAACATATAGCACTGAAGGCAATTATAAAATTATTTTGCTGTGTGACGCTTAGTTTAGGAGATACGCTGTGATAAACATAGAGTACCGTGAATAAACAACTTTTCAGAAAAGTTTAAATATTCTCTGTTTTCAGTGACAAAAAGTTTTAATTAAATTAAAAAAAAAGTTTCAGTAGGTAGTTCTCAGAACACACTGTCGTGTTATGTCGCCAAATTATAAAATACCAGACTTTCATTTTTTTACATTTTGATGGGCTGTCTCTCATGGTAGAAAACGCAGCGAACGCCGGCCATGGCTGCCGTCCCCCCTGCTAACCAGCAGTGCGCATGCGCGGAGAAGCAGTCAGGCGCTTCTGATTGGCTGATGAGAGCAGATCTGGCAATAGCGCCACCGTGAGCTTCGGTGTCCACGAAGACGGACCGCAACGCCACCGAAAGGCATACAGAATAACATCGATAACTCGACCCCTCGGTGCGCTCTCTGACCGAACCGAACTTCGGGGCGCCGAAAAGATACGGAATAGGGCCCCAGTGTGCTACCACTGCGCCACCTTGCTCGGTAACACGATCCCAGATGGAGTCGAACAGCCAAACGTGCCACACGGATTCATCAGCACTGGTTACAGTAGAAGAGCCGGTTACAGGTTTCATATACGTCTACACCCACATTCCGCAAGCCGCCTCACGTTGAGTGGCAGAGGGTACTACGCCACTCCCTCTTATGCCAGTGGCGTATGGCGTGCGGAAAAATAGACCGTGTCTATGTCTTACCAAATGTTTAAATGTTTGTTAAGCTTAAGGGACTTAACTGCGGAGTCATAAGTCCCTAAATTTATGAACTACCTTAAAGATAGCACAAACATCAAAGCCCAAGGGAGCATTCAAACCCCCGACGGGGTATGCCTTACCCACCACTGATTTTATACGGTCGTTCCATTTGTGATCGCCCCTTATGTCTACCCCCAGATATATTATGGAAGTAACTGCTTCCAGTGTTTGTCCTGCTAAAGAGTAGTTACATAACACATCATCTTTCTTTCTTTCTATGTAAAGGCAACACTTGTTTATGTTGACGTTGAATTGCCATTCCCTGCACAAAGTACCGATAGACTGCTGATCATCTGCACTTCGTTACCTTTTCACAGTGTTGCGACTTCGAGGTAAATTACTGCATCATCCGCAAACAAAGCCGCATTCAACTTCCGATGCAATCTGCGAGTTCATTTACATATATTGAGAAAAGCAGCGGGCCTATAACAGTCACCTGTGGAACGCCTAAGATCAGTTTAACGTCTGTAAACTTCTCTGTGTCGAGAATGACATGCTGCGTTCTGTTTAGATATGCTTCAACAGAGTCACACAGCTGGTCTGATATTCCATACGTCCGCACTTTGTTCATCAGATGACGGTGCGGATCGGTATCGAACACCTAGCGTTACGTATTTATTTATTACAAATACAGTCAGAAACGGCAAATATTTCACAATAGCCGCGCGGAATGACCGCGTGGGCCGTTCCCGCCGGAGTTTCGATTCCTTCCTCGCGCATGGATGTGTGTGTGTGTGTGTGTGTGTGTGTGTGTGTGTGTGTGTGTGTGTGTGTGTCTTTTGTCCTTAGTAAGTCTAGAGAGTGATGACCATAGCAATTTGGTCCAATAGGTTTACGAATATTTCACAATACATAATTATTTCCGGGCAACAATGACTGTCTTAGACATGTAAGGAGTCACTGTGTGCGTAAAATGAGGTCACTTCCAGCACCTCATTCAAGTTACTCAAGTCCTTGACCAATATTAAGATCCCAGAAGAATGGCTCCAGGACACAGTCTTGAGGGCACCCCTTGAAGATTCTTTTCCTAACTCGTCTACAGGACGACAGCCAGACGTCAGGACGATAGCCAGACGTCTCGATCTACACAATAGTTCCACAGACAAGCAAACAGCGACCAGGGATACTACATCCGCCAGTAGCATCTGGCACACCGGCCGTTAGCACTTAACTAAAGCTGGGTCCTTATCAGACTGCCAACTTTTCCATATTCCGCCGTATCTGCCTGTTGTAAGGCACCCATTGAAGAAAAAAGCATTCTTGTGCTAACAGCTGTACAATTTTTTTTTTTTTTTTTTTTTTTTTTGGACCATACTCAGTGATACTTGGACTTATACAGTGTTCATTAAAATGGCCCAAAAATATATTTTTTCCAAATGCGGCCTCGATATAAAGGGCAAACGAACGTTTGTTGGATACTCCAGACTATTTTATAGAACTGTGCTGTTGTGAGGGAGATCGATGTCCTTGTACTTGGAGGTTGTTACTATTTTATGACAAGAAAGATTTCTATAGTTCCACAAAAGTTTGTGTGCATTTTATACCTGTTGAGGTAGGTTTTGTTGAGGACGTATTTTTGGATCTAGTATAATAATAATTTCGTGTGGCTCATTGGCCTGGTGCAAGTCTTTCAATTGGACGCCACTTCGGCCTACCCCAGTTATCCAACCGGGGAAAGGGGACATACAGCTTAACGTGGAATCCGAACCACGTGTCGTTTCTGGCGACTCCTCACATCGTTGAGAGGTGAAGTATGGGTTAAAGTTGAGACTGAAAAATTCCGAGGTACGACCGGGTTTTGAACCCGCGACCCTTGGGTTTCCGGGCCCGACTTTGGATCTATTCATGTACAGAGTACAATCTGCTACTGATGATAGGCAGTAGCGAAACTGATCGAGAATAAAAAATAAAATTTTATAGGTGTTCGAAAAAGAAAGCTTTTTGCTAACTACGTCGGGTAACCGCTTAAACAAAAATTTACTCACTGAAGAGTTCGTTGCCTACGGGACTAGCTAGGAGGCAAGGAACTGTACTAGTGCCAGTAGGCCCTGGGGTTTTATCCTTCTTTAGGATCCTGACCCTGCCGGCCATCTCGTATCAAGAGAAGGAGTACACAAGTGTGTCGTTCACGTATTCACTCCCAACCCTTTCTCTTGTCACTCTCTGTTCTCCAACACCAGTTTTCTCGTCAGGGAGGAGGGAACGGAGAAAAATCTGCCAAGATTCCAAAATCAAATATTCAAATGTTTGTAGAATAAATGGAACTTAACTACAGGGTCATCAGTCCCTAAGCTTACAAACTACTTATGAACTAGCTAAGACTAAGGACGGCACAAATATCCATGCCCGAAGGGGGATTCGAACCCCCGACCGTAGTGGCCGTGCAGACCGTGACTGGCGCGCCTCAGACCCCTCGGCCACCGCGGCCGGCTGCGAAGATTCCGTCATCCAGTCCCCATCCCTGATAGTGGAAGACGACATAAGTGACGTAATTTTCTGTCTTACAATTTTGTAGGGTTCGCCCTAGTGGACCTTTGCGAGCTGGCTCTCTAGCAGAGTGTACCTTCGGGCCCGAGTATCTCTGGAGCCGGTAGTGTGTCTCCTCTGCTGCCAGGCCACGGCACGCTGACAGTGCCCAGACTGATACGGCATCATCTCTTGCAGCTCGGCCGACCATGGAGAGACCGCATTGGCTGTCCTGGTGGTACAGCTCTCAGCTTGTTTCCCTGGTGGTGTGGCGGCCCTCCCGCGGCCAGCACAATGGCGGCCCATGAGCCGGCCGTTAGCAGGGGAGGGTGGTTTACGAGCCGGCCACGCAGTCGATTTATCGGCGGGCCGCCCGGCACCAGAACAAAGGCCGCCGCCGCCGCCGCCAGCCTCCTCTTCAAGTTACCGCCGACTCACGTCAGGCTAGCGAGCTGTAGCGTCTGCCAGACAGGCTCGCGCACCAATCTTATACGTCTAGCTCACAGCCATTGCTAATACCGATACCCGCCAACTGTCTTCATTCATCATGTTGCTGTTCCATTAACTTTTATCGTTCAACGTTTATCAAGAATGTGAAGCGGACGCCAAACGATATCGAACGCCTCCATAAGACGAGAAAAGAACGAAATTGCGAAAGACTTCTGCTACTACAGGTCATCAATATTCTAACGGACACGTTCTTCTTACTTTCCACACTGATCCAGAATGATGTATTCACTCTACCGCTCAGTGTGCGCTGACATGCCACATTGAAACTGTAAGCCGGACCGCCATTCGAACCGTTGTTGTTGTCGTTGTCTTCAGTCCGCAGACTGATTTGATGCAGCTCCTGTGCAAGTCTCTTCATCTGAGAATAAGTTCGGCAACCTACATCCTTTTGAATTTGATCACTGTATTCGTCCCTCGGTCTGCCTCTAACTTTTTACCCCACACACTTCCCTCTAATGCTAAGTTGACGATTCCTTGATGTCTCATAATGTAATATTCACAGAATATATGACATCAACTGCGACTGGGCAAAGCTGAAAATGTGTACCCAGCCGGGATTCGAACCCGGGTCTCCTGCTTTCTAGGCAGTAGCGCAGACCCCTACACCACTGGGGACACAGTGATCACCGCACCTGCAAGGACTACCTAAGCTCGCCTCCAGCCAGATACAAATTCCCAGCTTCGCCCTGCACAATCGCAGTTCATGTCATATATTCTGTGAATATTAAAGAATAACAACTGCAGGATCAGAAGTGACGTCTGTTCTTTCGGAACAGACGCTACATGTATATATATAATATGCCGGAGACGGGCAATGATCCTATCGTTAGTTGGGAGGGGTGGGCAAGTTTGAATCCCTTACTCTTACGGGAATTAGTTTCATAACTACGAGTTTGAGTTCAAAATGTTCAAATGTTTGTTAAGCTTATGGGACTTAACTACGGGCTCATCAGTCCCTAAACTTACAAACTACTTATGAACTACTTACGAACTAGGACGGCACAAATATCCATGCCCGAGGGGGGATTCGAACCCCCGACCGTAGTGCCCGTGCCGACCGTGACTGGAGCGCCTCAGTCACCTCGGCCACCGCGGCCGGCACGAGTTTGAGTACTGTGGGCAGGACGAAGCTGGGAATTTGTATCTGACGGGAGGCGTGCTTAGGTAGTCCTTGCAGGTGCGGTGATCACTGTGTCCCCAGTGGTGTAGCGGACTGCGCAATTGCCTAGAAAGCAGGAGACCCGGGTTCGAATCCCGGCTGGGTACACATTTACAGCTTTGCCCAATCGAAGTTGATGTCATATGTTCTGTCAATATTAAATAATAACAACTGCAGGATCAAAAGTGACGTCTGTTCTTTCGGAACAGACGCTACATGTATATGTCTCATAATGTGTCCCACCAATCTATCCCTTCTTTTAGTCAGGATGTGGCAGAAACTCCTTTTCTCCCCAATTTGATTAACGACCTTCTCATTACTTCATTCGTCTGTAGCACCACATTTCAAAAGCTTCTATCATCTTCTTGTCTGAACTCCTTATCATCCACGTTTCACTCCCACAGCATGCTATACTCCAGACAAATGCTTTCGGAAAGGACTTCCTAACATTTAAATTAATATTGGATCTCAACAAATTTCGCTTCTTCAGAAACGCTTTTCTACCCATAGCCACTCTTCATTTTCGGCCATCAGAAGTTATCTTGCTACTCAAATAACAAAACTCATCTACTACTTTTATCGTTTCATTATCTAATCTAATTCCTTCGTTTGAGTCCTCCCTGGGGCATGGGTGTGTGTATTGTCCTTAGGTTAGTTTACCTTAGTTTAAGTTTGGTCCGATAGATGTTACAAACATTTGAACATTTCTAATTCCTTCAGAATCCTCTGATTTTCTGACGCTACATTCCATTACCCTTGCTTTACTCTTGTTCGAACCAACACTACCAAAACAGCAGGCTGCAGGTCTCGTATGACGTCACGCAGAGTAGGCCGCGATCGGAGTGGCCAAGTGGCTGGTCGCTAGGCGCTAGTATGCTGTGCCCTGGCGACCAGCCAGTCAGCGACACAAGAGAGCGCCGTGGCCTGCTCTTTGGGTCGCGGTGTCCGAACCCTGAACCTGCACCCCTCTAGCACGACCACTCTACCGACTGAGCTATCCTGGGACGCCTCACGCTCCGTCTTCACACCTTGTCATCTCCCATTACCTCGCCTCCTATCAGCGCACACTCCGTTGCAGAGTGAACATATAAATCTTCAGATATTCCGTACGCTATGGCTAAGCCGTCTTCCATGAGTCGTGGTCTTGCAAGGTTCACAGGAGAACTTATATAAAGTTTGGAAAGCAGGAGGTGAGATGCTGGCAGAAGTGAAGAAGACGGGTCGTCAGGCGTGCCTGGGCACCCCACTTGGTACAGCACTTGCCCACATAAAGCAAATGACCCGCGTTCGAATCCCAGTCCAACTCACGATCTTAATCAGCCAGAAAGCATCATATCAGCACACACTCAACCGCAGAGTGAGAATATCATTCTGGAAACTGCATGTTAGGGGAGGGGAGGGAGGGAGGGAGCTTAGGGTTTAACGTCCCGTCGACAGCGTGGTCATTAGAGATGGAGATCACGCTCGGGTTTTTGGGTAAGGATGTGAAGGAAATCGGCAGTGCCCTTTGAAAAGAACCATCCCGACAGATGTCTGAAGTGATTTAGGGAAATCACGGAAAACCTAAATCTGGATGGCCAGAGGTGGATTTGAACCACCATCCTTCCGAATATGAGTCCAGTGTGTTACCACTGCGCCACCTCGCTCGGTATTCTGGAAACATCCCCTATTATGTGGCTAAGTCGTGTCTCAACAGTATCCTTTTTTACAAGGCTGCTAATTTTGCGAGGTTCACAGGCGAACTAATGTGAAGTTTTAAATGTAGGAGGTGAGGTACTGGCGTATCTAAAGCTGTAAGGACGGGCCGTGAAGATAACTCAGTCCACAGAGCGCTTCCCCGTCAAGTGTTGCAGGTTCGAATCCCGGTCCCACACAGTTTTAATATGTGGGGAAGTTTCGTCCCACATTGACCTCTCCAGTTAATTGCACGCATTTGTGTTCAGTAAAAAAGTGCTCGCCGCCGACTACTGCTGAGAATAATGCCTGAAACTCAGTATCATCGGAAATCCCTTCAGAATATGGATCTCGGAATATTTTATTCCGTAACGATTTCCGAAAGGGAATATGCCATGTGCCTAACTCCAGTAATCATTATATCACGCAGAGAGGGCAGAGGCGAATCTTGGTGTTGATCTCCCTCTACGTTCAATGAAACCGAAGCGCTTGTAAGTAAAGTTTTAAAATTTTGTGAATTGTCTCGATTATGTTCCAAGCTGTTAGGCTGGAGGTTATAATGTGTTGTACACTAGTAGGGTCACCCTTCTTTCTATCCCTGTGGCTAGCCAGCCAGGGTCATCTGCTTAGTTGATTTCACTATCTCTTCAAATTTTCCAGTAAGGGACTTTCCTCATCTTCACTTGTAACATTTGCTTTTTGTTTTTACCTCAATTACGTACATTACTTGCTGGATTCCTCTCCTTTTATTTTTCTTGCTGATTTTAACTCCGTTTTTTTGCTCGCACTCCTCACTTCTTCAATTTGTTTGGGCACTAAAGACGTAGCGCCCAAGGACCCCTATCTATCCACATCCATCATACAACTACCAGTCCGCGGTTAAAGTTATTGCCGACGTGCAGCCATGGTTGCGTCAGAAACCATCTCACATGAATCGGCGCAGTGGTAATGACAGCTCTGCCGACGCTGTGTACGCGATACTACCGTCGTCTGTCCTAGTTCAATGCCGCCCCAGGCAGTGCGAGGAGACGCGCATGTCATAAAAAAAAGTTGAAACGACAACCTACTCTGTTCTTCAGGGAGACCGTGCAAGATATCTGGTGGTGCCATAACCGGGAGAAAAGCGATATATCTCAATAAAAACAGATTTTGCAACCAAGACAGTCTTTAATTCCATAAACTCGACTTCAAAGCGTTGTTGTACCTTACCACAATAATGGAATTATAAGACTTTTACCATCTGCACTTGTACATGTCGATAAAGGATGCCGGCCGCGGTGGCCGAGGGGACTGAGGCGTTCCAGTCACGGTCTGCACGGCCACTATGGTCGGGGGTTCGAATCCCCCCTCGGGCATGGATATTTGTGCCGTCCTTAGTCTTAGCTAGTTCATAAGTAGTTTGTAAGCTTATGGACTGATGACCCCGTAGTTAAGTCCCATAAGTTCTACAAACATTTGATAGCCGGCCGCGGTGGGCGAGGTGACTGAGGCGCTCCAGTCACGGTCAGCACGGCCACTACGGTCGGGGGTTCGAATCCCCCCTCGGGCATGAATATTTGTGCCGTCCTAGTTCGTAAGTAGTTCATAAGTAGTTTGTAAGTTTAGGGACTGATGACCCCGTAGTTAAGTCCCATAAGCTTAACAAACATTTGAACATTTTTTTGAAACATTTGATAAAGGATGACTTTTGACACATCAGTGTATTAGCAAGATATAAAAAATAACTACCCGAATTGTTCACAGAGAAAACTGGTACAAGCCGACCTCGAGAGAAGTACGTCTGAATTCGACAGACATTTACTAACACGCGACGGAACCTCATAGGAGAGGATGAAGAAACGAAAATCCACAATTTAGAAGTGTAGTTTGTACACATACCAGCCTACATCTTCACATCTACTCTGGAAATCGCATTTTAGTGCCTGGCAGAAGTTTTATCTAGCCGTTTTCATAATATTTCTCTACTGTTCCAGTCAGGGCACTGGAAGAAGGAACACCTAAACCTTTCCGTTTTCCATCCCATTTCTCTTATTTTATTCAGATGGTAATGTCTCCCTGTGTGGGTGGGTGGTAAGAAAATACGTCACACTCGGAGGAGAAAGTTGGTGACAGAAATTTCGAAAATAGATCTCGCCGCAATGAATAACGCCTTTCTTTTAATTCTTTCCACCCCAACTCGTGCATCATTTCGTGACACTCTCTCCCCTGTATCGCGATAATACGAGGTGTCCTCCTGTGAAGTTTCTCTATATCCTCCGTCAGTCCCACTTAGTGGGGAGTCCTTAGTGCGCAGCAATACTCCTATAGTTATACGAGTTAAGAGAATGAAACATGAAAGGGAAGCAGTATGCAGTTGAGAAGGAAGTAAAGCAGGGGCATTGTAGCCTCTCCGTGAAGTTCGTTTAGCCTGTAGAAAGAAAACAAAGGCATAGAAGAAAACAAAGCAGAAACTTGGTAACGAATTTTGAGGGAGTAAAAATAAGAACAATGGGGGTTTTGTATGACATTGTATTTCTGGCAGAGATGGAAAACGGCTTGAACGGATAGGAAACTCTCTTGAAAAGAGGTTCGAAGATAAATATTACAGAAAGGAATCGAAATAACTAGAATTAAATCCTATCATGCGCACAGAATCTGATTAGAAACTAAGACGGTAACAGTATGGATGTCATAAGAGCTTCACAGACGAACTCACACTACGTTAATGTGCAGAGCATTTGCGAATATTTCATGCGATTCCACAAGACTGTACCTTCTACATGAATGATCTCAGGAGTTTGTAATACTCGTATACTTAATTAACGCAAAGGAATGCAAGGAGTTTATTTTCAAAATCGTATGGGACATTTTGAAATCTGCTGTTTAACAAATACATTCGCCTCGTAAACACACGAAGAGCAGCAAAATAACATGGCGGCAGAAACAAAGTTCAAAATAGGTACGCCAGTAGTTTCAGCACCAAACGTGGCTGGCCTTCACCTTAAATCTTTGGTGGCAGACGGACGTCACATGTTTACAGCATCATATTCCCCAGCTGCACTTGTTATCTCTCTCGTACTGACCTTGCAGTATTTAATCGAAAGATATGAGCAGCAACTCAGTCATCTTGCATTCCTGAAACTGTTCCACCACCCATCCGCACTGTATCACTTTTGTCCTTCTTGCCAGTTATATATCTTGAAGACCCGCATACATCATATTTATAAAAAGGTCCTAACAGTGCAATTAATACCATTTACTCTGCTCGTAGACAAGGAAGTTTCTATCGGAGTAATTTCGAACTTCTCATTCGCTTCCTAATGTTTGTTTGTTTGTTTTGTATAGCTTATAGGACTTAACTACGGGGTCATCAGTCCCTAAACTTACACACTACTTATCAACTAGTTAATACTAAGGACGGCACAAATATCCATGCTCGAGGGGGGATTCGAACCCCCGACCGTAGTGGCCGTGCAGACCGTGACTGGAGCGCCTCAGTCCCCTCGGCCACCGCGGCCGGCAGTCGCTTCCTAACCACAGGCATAGTGTCGCCATCATCTTATCATTTTAAACAGTGAATGATGAAAATTTGTAGGAAACAAGTTGCCGTATGTGAGGATCAGTTGTTGCCAACTACATTTTTTCGCTTTGAGGTTTCGATACGTGTCTTTCAAGTGTTGTGTGTGAGTTATTTCTTCTTTACAATGAGGATCACTGAAATTCGGCGCCAAACAAAATTTTTATCCTAAGTCAAACAAGAACACGTACTTAATTGTTGAGGAGATGGAAAGTAAACGGGACACGGACAGACTTCCAGCCGATCCAGTTGGTCCGTCCAACGACCAGGTGTTGATCCAAAACAGTAATTCTATCGGAAAGGAGAACTGCTTCAAAAAGTAGTCTTTTGCGTTTTGTTGTAGGATCATTGTCATCCGAAGAGCGAGTCCGGATTATTATTATTCATTTCTCTGTCAGTTCCTGCGTTTTATTGTGTCATTGACTTTAGTAGTGGGCGACACTCTCACTTAATCACCCAGAAAGTTAAAACAAATAAACAATCCCTGAGACGGATTTGTATTAAATTGATATTTATATTAGCTTAACAAGATCGTTCCAATATGTCCATTGCCGAGGTGCTATTCCGCTGCATGGAGAGCGTTGGCAGTGGTGGCAATTATCTTTGGAACACAGAAGCTGAATTAAAGTTTGTGACGTGGAGGGAAATCGTACTTAGACTATTCTGAGGCGCTTAATCGTTAGTGGTGTGGTGGTCTAACGGTAAGACCTCTGCCTAGTAAGCATGGAGGTCTGGGTTCGATTCCCAGCCGCATCCCAAATTTTAATTCTATGCTTCAGATTTATCATTATTGTCAACCAAAACTACTTTTTAAAATCATCAAATTGGCTGATTTGGTGCGGGTCTTCATTCCTTACTTTCTTTTGTTGAAATTTCCATTTCTACATAACTACTGAACCCAAAATAGTCTGTAATCTGATTCTCTAGTAGCAGGGATATTACACGGTGTTGATCTACAAAATTAGTTCCGACGCACAGTCGCGAATATTTAGGAAGCCCTACATAGGATTTTATATCAACGGCTATGATACACCTGAAATTTTCTGTGGTTTTGATTTTATTGTTTTATTTTTTTTTACAATGTTGTTGTTGTTGTTGTGGTCTTCAGTCCGGAGACTGGTTTGATGCAGCTCTCCACAAAACCCTATCCTGAGCAAGCCTCTTCATCTCCACATAAGAACGGCAACCTACATCTGTCTGAATCTGCTTACTGTATCCATCTCTTGGTCTTCCTCTGCGGTTTTTACCCCCACACACTTCCCTCCAACGCTAAATTCACAATTCCTTGATGTCTAAGATTGTGTCCCACCAATCTATCCCTTCTTTTAGTCACGGTATGCCAGAAATTTCTTTTCTCCCCAATTCTGTTCAGTACCTCCTCATTAGTTACGCGATCCACCCACCTAGTCATCAGCATTCTTCTGTAGCACCATATTTCAAAAGCCTCAATCCTCTTCCTGTCCGCACTGTTTATCGTCCATGTCTCACTCCCATACAAGGCAACACTCCATACAAATACCTTCAGAAAGGATTTCCTTACGTTTAAATCAATGTTCGATGTTAACAAATTTCTCTTTTTCAAGAACGCTTTTCTACCCATTGCCATTCTGCATTTTATATCCTCTGTACTGCGACAATCATTTGTTATTTTACTGCCCAAGTAACAAAACTCATCTACCTCTTTTATTGCTTCGTTTCTCAATCTAATTCCTTGAGCATCACCTGATTTTCTTACACTGCACTCCATTACCCTAGTTTTGCTCTTGTTAATGTTCATCTTATATGCACCTCTCAGCACACTGTCCATTCCGTTCAATTGCTCTTCCAGGTCCTTTGCTGTATCTGACAGAATTACTATGTCGTCGGCAAAACACAATGTTTTTAATTCTTCACCCTGAACTTTAATTCCTTCACCAAATTTCTCCTTGCTTTCCTTTATAGCTTGCTCAATATACAAATTGAACAACATTGGAGAAAGGCTACAACCCTGTCTTACTCCCTTCCCGACTGATGCTTCCCTTTCATGCCCTTCAAGTCTAATAACTGCGGTCTGGCTTTTGTACAAGTTGTAAATAACTCTCCTTTCCCTATATTTTACTCCTGCTTGCTTCAGAACTTGAAAGAGTTCATGCCAATCAACATTGTCAAAAGCCTTCTCCAAATCTACAAAAGCTAGAAATGTAGGTTTGCCTTTTCTTAATCTATCTTCTAGGATAAGCCGTAAAGTGAGTATTGCCTCCCGTGTTCCTACATTTCTCCTGAACCCAAACTGATCTTCCCCGAGGTCGCCTTCTACCAGCTTTTCATCCTTCTGTATATAATTCGCGTTAATATTTTGCAACCATGACTTATTAAACTGATGGTTCTGTAGTTTTCACACCTGTCTGCACCTGCTTTCTTAGGGATGGGGACAATAAGTTTTTAAAAACGGCAATGAGACGAGAAAATATGTTAACATTTTTAGCTCCTTGTGTGTGTACTAATCAACAACTGAGAAACATGTTGCAGCACCAGTTCAGTTTTCAGTTGTTTATTAGTACAGACACATGGAGCTAAAAAAATATGTTAAACGTTTTCTCGTCTCATTGCCGTTTTGCATTTTGAATGATTGTTATATTTTGGATCATGACGATTTTTACTCTGAAATTATAAGATACTATTTGTTTTGCGGCAGTAATGAGCAAGTCTTCCTGAGTAACTTCTATAGTCATTAATGTAGAAATAGTTGATGTCGGCTACCGCGACTCTATTTGGCTTACTTTTCATAGAAATGTGATAGCACATATTTGCTATGGCTGTCTGACTTAGTGATATGAGAAACTTACAAATCTCAGACATCGCAGTGGTGAGGGTTCCGTTCGGCGCCCTGGGTGGGGGGGGGGGGGAGGGAGGCTGACTTGCTGGTCTATGTCACAGAGTAACATATACAGAGGAGAAGCTTCCCCTAAACCACTGTCCTACGCTCCCCTCGTAGTTCCGTAAGATGCTAGCAGGTGTCAGGCGGTTCGCTGGCTTAGGGTACCTCTCGCACGTCAGAGGGTAGCGTGGAGGAGAGGCTGAGGGGAGAGCTTGTGCCGCCTGCCACGAGGCTACGGCTGTGCCTGGCTTGCTGGCGTTTGAGGGGAGGTGGTGGTGGGGACAGCCGCTACCTGCCGCCTGCTCTGGCCAGTTTAAAGGGCCGCTTCTGACCGCAGCGCCATCATGGGACATCTTACGGAACTGCTTCACCACCCCCGCCCCGCTCCCCGGAGCGTAGGACCCGGCCCTTACGGAGGTTTTCCGTCTGTATATATTTGTCTGTGTCTATGTCCTTCAGGTGCCAGACAGGTCACGAGATAACAGCACTCTACAGCAACTCGGTGGAATGTAGCGATCCAACATACAGAGTACATAGCCTATTACATTAGCCATACAAAGACACGACATGTTAATTGAGATACAGGTTATGTGACCTCACGTGAGGCTCAACAGCAAATGTTGATGTTTAGCCTCATGCGGCATCATATAACCTGTATCTCAATTAACATGTCGTGTCTTTGTTTGGCTAATGTAATAGGCTATGTACTCTGTATGACAGTTCCATAATGGATTGTGTGCCCAACCACAACAACAATAATAGTAAGTTTTCAACTTGCTGGAATGATATAAAATATTTATTTAAAAATAGCGAATATCGATTTCGTTCAATGTTTGAACATCATCAGCGCAGTTTTGAGTCGTGAGGTCTCGTGTATACCACATAAAAACATAACTACACTAAAAATCCATAAAAAAAAAAATGCCTGTTCAGTTTGTGCTGATCCAGTTGAAACTTGAGCAATCATCTGAAAGGCGACAAGTGACACTTTCTCTTTTCATTGTTGGCCATTTTCGCAAACAATGACTGGTTTACTGGAGGGTAAACAATCGAAAAACAATTTATTCATCGACCTACATGTCACAAAAAATGAAAAAAATCGGTAGTTCTTATTGTTAATAGCTCAGATGGATAAGTTTGGCAAACGCTGACATGAAGTGCTCCCATTCCCACGCCCCCTGCCCTGTGTCCCTTGCCCTTGCTATTACGTAAGTACGTTGGCACTTTGGGGCTCAATGATCGGTAAGTGTCATTTAGTTCGGTTAAACATCGGCCAACCCTACGGTGAATAACGCGGTATCTCATATGCACTGTGGCACGGCGCGGCTCGGTGCAGCCGGCAACGCGTGCGATATACGAGCAGTGCGCATGCGCGCGGGAGCCGCCCCTCCAACACGTCACAGCTCTGTCATCTCGACTGCTTCCGGCAGCGGCGCGCAGCCACAACCAGATAGCCGCAGTCGATACAGATTGCCGCCGCTTCATCGCCGTCCACGTTATACAAGCGCCCCGCAACAGCGCTAACGGCAGCCGACGTAGGAAACGAAAAGAAAAGCATCTAAACTGCAGAACAAAGGAGAAAGCAGCACACCTGTGAAGACGACGTCGATTTTGATCCGATGACTGCAGAAGCCACGCTGGTGATAGTATACGTACTGATAATTGTTTCAACGTTGTTCGACAACAGAGAGCGTAGTGACATAACTGTTACAGCGCTAGCTGTAGGTACGTTCCAGCAGCTGCCAGACGGCTACTTTCAAGCGCTAAGAAACGTGTTACTGCGCATGCGCAGCTACTGTGACGTAAAAACCCTTGTTTGATACTTGCACTGCTGGAACGCTTTTCGCACGGTTTCTGGCTGCAGGCGAAGGTGAGTTTAAAGGAATAATAAAACACAATTTCAGCGTTGCGCCTGCGCGTCAAGCAGTCTGGCAGCTGCTGGAACGAACCTTGTATGTAGACTTCAAAAGGGAATGTTTAGAACTACTCGTATGTGCCTCACAGTGATGTAGACGTGTGAAGCAATGAAGCGCCACGCCACGAGACGCACTCGCACTTGCCGCAGCCAACTGAACGAGTTTGACAGCGGTGAGTTGCGACCTTCCGAGTGACGGGCCGGTGCTTTCGGATGACTACGATATAAGATGGAGGTGCTGCGCTAGTTATGCAATTGTTCTGGTTGCAATGGCCACCCGACCATTACGATACCCGTTGACTAAATTCTGCACATCCACACTACATCGTCCTATTGACAGGGTAGCAGTGGCAGGTCGTGCAGTTGCCACAACACAAATAACAGGTTTGGGGCAACCAGGAGTGTCAACACCAACTGTTGCCAACCGGCTACTAGCAGCGCATATCTTTAGCCCTTCTTCCACGCACGCTGTCGTCAGACGATCACTTGGAAGACGCAATGGCGGGCGGTGGTCTTCAGCTATGAAAGCAAATTCTGCCTGCACGCAACTGATGTTCGTTTGCGCGAACGAGATGGAACTGTCGTGCGCATTCTCGCAGAAGCGCATTCGTCCAAGATACTCTGGCCCCCATCCCGGGCCTAAACCACCTCGTGCACCTTTGGTGATTGTGGTGAGAATTGTAACCATTGTTTGGAATGTGCAGTATCTTGTAAGATCCGTTATTTTGCCACACTTGTGACAGGAAGTTGATCTGTTGTTCAACAGAATGATCCTCGCCAAACACTGTGTGTGAAACTCAACGTACTGGAATATTTACGGCTTAACCCATTACCTACCAAAACTTTTAGTTACTTTTTTTGCAGCCTTCTTTTACACTACCTTGGGTGAGAAATGAAAGAAAAAGTTATTTGAATAAATTTCAGTATATCAGACTGCATTTCCTTTCCCCCTCCCCTCCTTTCCTAGACTCACTACTTCCCCTCCCCACCGGGGGACAGATAAACTCAGTAGTTTAGTTCCCCTGTCCAAAACAAACAACCCAACCCAATCTGGTACCTCAACACCTCTTGAGCTATTGATCTGGAAATCTAATTATTTCATGTACTTCATTTGCACTGCTTCTGCAATAAATCTTGAGTGAGTTGGAGAGGATCTACTAACTGCAGTGGCGTGTACTACTGATACTGCTCCCATTCCCTTGACCATTTGCGAAAGGTTTGTGCGGCTCGATAGCACAGTGGTAGAGTGCCAGACTACAAATCCAAATGTCGCGGGTTCGAGCCCCGCCAGGTCCTACGATTTTTATCTCTGTAACTGGCTGGGCAAGACAGTTCGAAGGTCGGAGGAAGGCAATGGCATACCACCTCCAAACATGGCTAGTAAAGAACTGTGGTGTTCAAACCAATCTTCGGATTGTTGACTGCTTTGCCTTACCGCAAAAAGAACGACTGCTGGTGGGATTTGGTGTGAGCTCGATTTTCTCCTACGAGCGCAATCATTTACTGAGAAATACCTGGTAGGAACTACACTTATGTTGTCTTCTAGGAACGCACGCTATGTGAGTTCTAGCACTCGGATGCAAAGTGCCTTTCCTGTACTTCATATGCACTGCTTCAGCAATAAATCTTGAGTGATTTGGAAAACTGAGAGGGTCTACTAACTGCAGTGGCGTGTACTACTGCCACTGCTCCCATTCCTTGACCATCTGCAAAAAGTTTGTGCGGCTCGATAGCACAGTGGTATAGTGCCAGACTACAAATCCAAATGTCGCGAGTTCGATCCCCGCCAGGTCCTAGGATTTTTATCTCTCACTTTCCACTTTTTTCACCTCTGGCAGTGTTGCTAATGTGAAAAATATTGAGTACCACCGTGGTTCGGAATCCACGTTAAAACTGTAGGTCCCCCTATAACTGGCTGGGTGTGTAAGGTCGGAGGAAGGCAACGGCATACCACCTCCAAACAGGATCATGCCTAGTAAAGCACTGTGGTGTTCAAACTGCTTGTTGACTGCTTTACCTTACCGCAAAAAGAACGACTGCTGGTGGGATTTGGTGTGATTCAAATGTTCAAATGTTTGTAAAGCTTATGGGACTTAACTACGGGGTCATCAGTCCCTAAACTTACAAACTACTTATGAACTACTTACGAACTAAGACGGCACAAATATCCATGCCCGAGGGGGGATTCGAACCCCCGACCGTAGTGGCCGTGCAGACCGTGACTGGAGCGCCTCAGTCCCCTCGGCCACCGCGGCCGATGGATTTGGTGTGAGCTCGATTTTCTGCTATGAGCGCAATCATTTAATGAGAAATACCTGGTAGGAACTACACTAACGTGAAGTCTTCTAGGAACGCACGCTATATGAGTTCTAGCACTAGGATGCAAAGCGGCTTTCCTTTGCGACCTCCCATTAGACACGGTCAGCGTCGCTGTGAAATGTTGTCGCTTCCTATCCATTTCTCCCATCAATCCCGTCCAGTAGGAAACCCAAACTGGCGACGAAGATTGGAGCCACCGAGAGAGAAGGAACAGCGCAGAGGTGAAGGTGCGGCCAAGGCCGCTAAGCAGGCGTCTGCTGGCTGGCGTGGGGCGCCCTTGGCATTTGAGAGGCTCTCTCATTCACGTCGCGGACGCTCCCACGGGCCTTCCCCACTCCAGACCCGACCCGACAACAAAGCACCGCCGATAACCACTGCCGTCTGCCTGCCCCTTCACCTCCTACCCACTAGTCCTCTCTGACTACCGTACAAAGAGCTACCGTACACTTCGCTGTGAGAAATACTTGTATTTTATTCCAGGTCAAATTTTAGTGTGGTGTCCTAACCACCAAGCCAAGGTTGGCAGCACACAACGGAAGAAGAAGTAAGAGACGGTCGCAGCCAGCGGCCCCAATGAGATGGCAAGGTGGCCGCCACGCCCTCCTGAAGTTCGCAGCGCCACCGCCAACCCACGTTAGCTAAGCAAGCTATGTGAAGTGAAAAGTTAGTTGTGTGGTAGACGTGCCCTGGAATAGTGGACTACAGGAAAGGTTGTCTGTATTAGTATGTGGCCCGCTGCAGACTGTTTTAAGTTTTATTGTATATACTCAAGTCAAGCAGATCTTGTCTACTATTGAATGTTCAGTTAGACACGAACAGGACATTGTACCAAGTTTGTTTTTTGTTACTGTTTTCACGATACAGCAGTGACTGTGAAAAGATGAGTACTGTTATGTTCTTTTGTTTCCACTATGGAAGAATTTCTGTGTAAAATAAAAGTGTGTTCTGTTTGGAGTACATCGTGTCTCAGCCAGCGCCCTTGCCAGCCACTTGCACCTTCCTCAAATCGCCAGAAAGCAATCCACGCCAGAACGATAATAGCAACTGACTGACGACGAGAAAGCACGAATACATTACTTAGCTTCTTCAGACGCACAGTGTTGTATTCACAAAAGTACTTTCGGCGTCCAAAATGAGTAAGCTGGTCAGGAACAGACTACGAGAAGCAGCTACTGTACAACCTAGTCACGGAGACAAATAGGAAAACGCAAACTCCGGCATAAATGAATGCATACACATTACAATTATCAACGTTTACTGGAATGAATAATGCTCCCATCATAGCACTGTAGAGTAGATTAGATTAGATTAATAATTGTTCCATGGATCATATACGCGTGAATCACCTAACACTTGCACCGCAAATATTGCGAGACGGAAAGTGCGATTGATGTGCGGTTTTCACAGAATCGATTGGTAGTCTGGGGCTCGTATTTTTAGCCAACAAACACATTGTAATATTACTTAGAAAGTGTATATTTTATGCATACATACAGTTTTTTTAAAATGGAACAATGGTTGTTTCTATCATGCACTGGAATTTTTGACACCAGCTGTGTACAAAGAATTTTGAATGTCATTTTTATCACGTTTAGTTTGGCAGCTACAACCGTTCAAAGTTTCGACGGCGGAGGCTGTGATAGCATATCTGACTGGCCGAGTCGCTAGCCCCTGGGGAACGGTCCACTGTCTCATGACAACCAGCCAGTCAGATACGCTGTCGTAGCCTCCGCACCCAAAACTTTGAACGGTTGTACCTGACAAACTAAACGTCATAAAAATGTCATTCAAAATACTTTGTACACAGCTGATGTCAAAAATTTCAGTGCATGAAAGAAACAACCCTGTTCCATTCGAAAAATTGTATGTTTGCATAAAAAGAACTTTCTGGGTATTTTTACAATCTGTTCCTTGGCTAACAATACGAGTCCTTGACTACCAATCCATTCTGTGAAAACCGAACATCAATCAAACTTTCCGTTTCCGCAATATCTGCTGTGCACGTATTAGGTAATTCACCCTGCATACGTAATGATGTGGAACGTGTTAGTTTAGTAAATGTTGTCTATACATGACAATCAATATATTAAGGATTTTTATTTTAATTTTTTAAATATTTTAAAGGTCTTTTTTAATTTAAATTTTATCTAAAAATTCATCTAAGTGTAGAAATTCCTTAAGTTTCTTTTTAAATACTAGTTGGCTATCTGTCTTATGTATTTAAGCTTCCGTCCTTATTTAGCTTAATGCTCTGGTACTTCCTCAACATAGCCACTGAATATTACTTGTTATGTCCTCATTCTGTTCAAAAGTTTGGATAGTGTGAATTTTTATACAAGTTGCATGTTCTTGGAGCCAATTTGAAAATTACAGTTTTCCAATATTGGCCGCCTGACATCTCAAATCCTCCGTGAAGTAGTGCCAACCCCGTGACTTTGGTGTTGGTGTATCCAGTGCCCCACATTTGAATAATACGCACTGCGAGCGTTGCAAAAGACTCAGCGTGTGGCCTGCCGTGCTTTCCCAGTCAGCAAGCTAGCAGCGACTCGCGCCGCAGCGCCGCTTCTCGAGAACTGCCTGAGCGCCGGCAGCTCGAGAAATTCTCGGTGCGCTCGAGCTAACACCATCTGGAGACAAGGCCTCACAACAGCCCGTGCTACGTCATCCTGACCAGGCCGCGGCCACCAGCTTACTGGCTGTCCGCTACGAGGCAGGGGGCGTGCCCAGCGGCTAGTCATTCAGCTGGCAGCCACGGCCTGGTGCGAGAAAGACAGGCCCCAGCGCAGTCGTCATACCACGTAAGCAAGGTAGTTCCCGTGGCCAGCGAGAAATGCAGGCCTCAGCGCGCACCTGATGCCACGTAAGCAAGGTAGTTCTGAGCTGGTGCGATCGCTAGCCGATTGGCCGGCCGCTGGGGCACACGCCACTGCGTCATAGCGGCCGGCCAATAGGCTAGCGATCGCTCCGGCTCGGAACTACCTTGCTTACGTGGCATCAGGTGCGCGCTGAGGCCTGCATTTCCCGTTGGCCACGGGTAGCTCCGAGCCGATCGCTAGCCGATTGGCCGGCACTGTGTCATAGCGGGCAGCCACTGAGCTAGCGATCGCGCCGGCTCCGAACTACCTTGCTTACGTGGCATGACGTGCGGGCTGCGGCCTGTCTTTCTCGTAGCCCTCAGCCAGCTCAGTATGACATAACACGGGCTGTTGTGAGGCCTTGTCTCTAGGTGATGTTGCCTCGAGTCGCCGCGGCTCATAGCCCCATCCCTTGTGATTGCACTTCTGCAATGCACAAAATTGACTGATCACGTATTTACAATAAATTTCCCATATATAACTTAAGTTGTATGACCTTTGTGTTAAAGAGTAACTACATCACCTTACCAATAACACCACCAAAACACAGTCAAAGATATCAGTGAGGAGAACTAGTATATCAACATATCTGGTAGCCCAAAAAACATTTAATCACAAACTGTCGACATAATCACGAATGCCATGTCATGTAACATGACACATAATATCACCCAACACGGCGTTTCTCATGTCGTGCAGTGTGACACTGAGGTTTATGATACATAAATACCCACGTTTTAGAGGATGCCACAGAACTTAAAAACTTAATTCTCTTTTTTATATCTTTGATTATGGTCATGACAAATTCGCCTTCTACTGTTCTTTGAGAGGACCATTTTTCATTCTACTTCTCACTTCTTCTACGATCATATTTGCTTACCTCCCGTAGTCGACAGCAGTTGAAAATGATGTCTTTAAAATGATTTCACGAAAAGTTAAATAAACACGGTCTTTACGATTATTTTAGTGTACTTACCTAAAAGCATACTCCATTTAACGTATAAACAACGATACGATATTTAATTTAAAAAATACTTTTACTTTTACGTCCACTATTGTCTGCATGTCTAACAGACAACTCTTCCAAAAGAATTGTCTACTAACAGTTGTAAGGTTTCAAGAGGGTCATGGAACGGTTATCTCCAAATGACCATGAACACTGCTTTCAAGGTCAAATCAAGGTCAAGTTAATTTTTTTTAATGTTAATCCACATTTTTTATTCCATATTTGTATTCTATTTGAAAAAATACGCTTTTTTTGTAGGGAACATTTTTTCTTCGAAAACAAATGGTTTGTCGCCAGGGGGCACTTCTTTGTAAGTTTCTATGGTTACCAGTATCACGAGAACTATGCGAGGTAGGGAAACATTTTCAAGGAAAGTTTCGTGACAATGACGCTCATTAGTTTGCCTCAAAACCTCACCCTTCTCTTCACTGGTTCTAGTGTTGTTACAAGCACAAAGCTGGTCTCTGATTCGACACCCTCCAAGTGGTGCACATTAGGTTCAAGTAACGCTGACAGCATTTTCTCTCAGGTTAAACCCTGTATTCCCTGGCGAAGAATTTCAAGCCTTTTCAAGTTCACGAAAATTTTATCAGAGTTCAGAAACCATACAAGATTGTCTCTATCCAGTTAATTGTCGAGATACTGGTAACCTGTAACCTGTGCCCATGTTGACAAGACAATCATATTTAAAAAAAAAAGTTTCATAAATACGAATACAGAATAACAATTACAGGTTACCATATAAAAAAATGAACTTGACCTTCTTTTGTCCTTGAAAACAGTGTTCTGGGTTATTTCCAGTTAACCATTCCATGACCCTCTTCAAACCTTACTGATTTTACTGCAGTTTTTTTTTGCAAATTGTGCCGATGCAGAGATATCGGCCGTTATAGATTAAAATGGGCCACCTTGTATATACAGAATAGTTTCGGCGATACAGCATTCCTTTTTTAATGCGATAACATCGCACTTAGTTTTCGTACATATTGTGTATTATTTCACTTTCCCTACATGTAACTTTTTTCTGACTATTTCTAACATCTTGCACAATTTCACATTTTCCACACTTTCACAGTCCTAGGAATGTGTCTTGGTTTTTGTTAATTTCGTCTTCCATTATTAAGCGCAGAACAATTTTCTTGTGAGGTACTTGGATGCATGGGGTGCTGACAGAATTTTTGTGAAAGTTGTAGCGTTTATCTGTGCTTAACTATCTTCGAGATTTTGCGGGTGCAATTTCTCCGGAAATCTTCAGCAACTTTAACCGTCATTCGCTTCTAATAATGTGCTGTGGTAGTGCTTACTGGTCATGAATATGGCTGCCATAAAACATTTCCTCACACGTGTCTTGTGTCGCACTCACCGATGTCGATGGAATAGCAGGCGTACTACGAAACACAAAATTTCAACAAAGGCCTTTTTACAAGAGCGACTTTCTGCTGAAAACAGACCACTCGAAGTGCGTGCGCCTTTCGTGCCTCCGTGTAAATCAACAACCAACCCGATCATGAGTGCGTCTGTGAGGTCAATGATCTAAAGATTGTGCCCGAGTATAGAGTTCTGAATTTTTGAGTCTGCTGCAGAATGCACATGTGCATAAGCGAGTAACAGTAGTGTTGTCTGCTAACATCGGAAGTTAACTTATTCTGGTCGAGCGCATTCACATTAAATAAGAACCCTTCGCAGTTCTTAAAGTTTATTCTGTCGTTTACTTTGTGTTTTCATCTCACCCAAAAAGTTGCACCAGACCCTAATATTGTTTCTTTCTAATAGTTTTCTTCTACAAAAGAGACGAAATATTTGCAAACAGAAAAATATGTTCGTTTTACGGGGAAAAAGCCTACACTAGTTTTGTGTCCCAGCCTCGTCGCCGCTTTTGTGTCTCGGTTCCGTCGTTGTTGTCGGTGGCCGAGTGGAATGAGACCGACACAGGAATAAAGATAGCACGCTGGTGCAGGTACGGAGGGGAGCAGCCAGAAACTAGAAACACTAGAGTAAATTATAACAAGATATATATTGCACAGAATTTATACAATACTTAACTTTTACATAGTACTGCAGAATGTTGATACATAGTTGAGCTAGAGTCCTGCCTAGTGCCTAACTGATAGCCAAGTCTTCACTGGTGCCTATCGGATTCCGAAGTCTTTACTGGTTCCTAACTCAGTCCCAAGTGAACGATCGCGTTCAGTGGTGGCCAAGAGCGGAGTTCCAGCAGAGGGCGCTCGTGGCTGTCGTCGTAAGAACGCCGCGCCGTGCATGCATGGCGGCGCGCGGCGAAAGTAGGTGGCGCGCACTTTGGACTTGTGCGACACCACAGTATGTATATCTAGAAGCCTAAATAAATAAACGTTTCTTACCAAAAATCAGAAGAGTCAAAATTATCACATGAGAAAATTATTTCCTATGTTATTTTGACCGTTAGCAAGAAAACAATACATGAAAACTAAAAAAAAAAAATATATATAAAAAGTCATTTTCACGGCATTTTCGATATTGTTTCATATGTTCGCCAGTATGAATTTTCTTCAGCAAATAATTAAGTTTTCAAATGTTTAAAGACACTTTTCCTATTATTTAGGTTCTGAATTGGGTGCAAAATTTACTACAGGTCATTTGAGAACATCAATTATGAATTACCCTTTCGTCATTAATAAACTGAGTCATCCTTTTCCCGCTCCTACGTAAAAGGTGCCCTCATAACCTCACTTCTTCCTTTCAGTTGCGGAACTACATAGCAGACAGGTCAACAGTTTTGGTGTTTACGAGTAAACGTAAACGATTACTCGAGACAGGCGAAACGCAGTGCGAGAATAGGACGCCAGGGGCGCTGCTGTAGGCACACTCGTCTCGAGTAGTTAACTGAGACAAGAGGTTCGTTCCTGCAGCTGCCAGACTGCTTGACGCGCATGCGCAACGCTGAAATTGTGTTCCAGCAGCGCCTTCTCTTGCTTCAGGCTACTTGGAGTGTGGCTGTTTGGTGTTCCAGCAGTTGCCGCAAGCAGCCAGACGCTACCCGGAAAATTATTTCAGGTGCGGTCAAGCTGCCAATTTGCGCATGAGCAGAAAGGTCTGAGTTAGAGAGGGGGTAGCCATCACGTGATACGTGTGTGTTTGTAGCGTGTTTTTTGATTATTTCGAAGTCACTGCAATTCCACTTGAGATCAGATATTTCTCGTTTACACTTCTTTGTTATTAGGAAGGAAAGTATTTTAATTATTTCTTTAAACTCACCTTCGCCTGCAGCCAGAAACTGTGCAAAAAACGTTCCAGCAGAGCAAGTATCAAACAAGGGCTTTTACGCCATAGTAGCTGCGCATGTTTCTTAGCGCTTGAAATTAGCCGTCTGGCAGCTGCTGGAACGAACCTAAGAAAGTTCTTCGTGTAAAAAGGGGCTTAAGGGTTTCAACCACCGACCTTCCAAATGCTAGTCCCATGTGTGATCTCAGCGGTAGGTCGTACGTCACTCGCGCATCAGTTGAAGGAGCATTCAGGGTATTGTGTACGCATTGAGCGAGTGTAAATAAATAAAATGAAAATATGGGGATAACGACGGTTAGCGGGATAGAAGCGTCTGCTTTCATTCGGAGGCAATATGGCTGAGTGGCACGCTTATGAGTGTGACTGTGGACTGTGAGGAAGAAATTCACGTGCTGTGCGCAGCGCCTGGTGAATGGAGCACGCACACGAGAAAGCGGGGAACTGCGAGAGGAGGGGAGGGGAGGGAAGCGTTTAGGTGCGCCGTGGGGGAGAGTTGAATACACTCCATTAACTCGCCACTCGGCAGGCTTTCACAGGGCCGGCCGGGAAACGCCGCGAAATAATAAAGCGCGCTGCGCGTGTCGACGAAATTACGGCAACTAGCCGTCTGACGATAAGGCGCCACGGCGTTCAGCGCGTCAACAACATTATAGGCTGGCAGCTTTGCACCAGTACGGTTTTCTACAATTAACACCACTATCTTTACGATCATCATCATGTGTAATTTACTAAATGTAAAGGAAAGTTTTGATGCGCTTTCATGTTTCGCAAGCTGACTGATTCGAAGGGATCGTATAAACAATTTCAGCAGCGCACAGTTCATTCTTGAGAGTCGTCTGAAGTGGTCGGGCATTTCACAGTGGCATTTGGCGCGTTATACAATCTAGTCTTGTGTAGTTCGCGAACGAACTAGTTCGGAAGGGCGCTCCCACACGCGAACTAGTTCGCAGATCCCTCGCCTCTTAGTTCGTCCGCCCCTTTTCCGAAGACTGACGGGGAACAGCGAGAGGACGCGAGAGCGCGCAGAATCGCGTGATTCCCTTCCGCCAGTTACCTTCACTTCGAGCTGAGATGCAACTCAGCTGTAGTTTCATAGTTCACTGCCAAAAGAAATCTATTTTAAAAATAAAGTACTACGAGTACTCTGTATGCAAACTAGTTGAATACCAAAGCAAGACTTATTAGTCTCCAGGCAGTTTCCGCGATCGTTATATGAATAAAATTCTTGAATGTCCGTCTCCAGATCGCTTTTATTTTCTAAAACATGACCGGTTTCGGGACAGCTGCCCATCTTCAGATCAAATTTTGTAGTTACAGAGTAGCCTGTCCTGTGATGAACGAATGTTCACAGTCGTTACACAGTCGTTACTCAAACATTCGTTCATCACAGGACAGGCTACTCTGTAACTACAAAATTTGATCTGAAGATGGGCAGCTGTCCCGAAACCGGTCATGTTTTAGAAAATAAAAGCGATCTGGAGACGGACATTCAAGAATTTTAGTTGAATACCATTGTATCACTGGTTTATTAGCCAAAGTATTTGATGTCAAATTGCTCAAAAATAAAAAAGCTGTCATAAAAAAAGAAGCTCTTTTAGAAGCGGTAGCGAAAGCCAAAAAGAGCGGACGAACTAGGAGCAGCGGACGACCTAGGAGGAGCGGACGATTATGCCAAACGTATCTCGCTTCATAGTTCCTTAGATTCTTTTCCGAAGATCGACGGGAAATAGCTAGAGGGCGCGTAGCAGAATAAAAAAAATCACGTCTTTGCCTTCTGCTGATGAGAGCCATTTCGAGGTGAGCGTCTGCCTGCTAGATTACATAATTCAGTGCTACAAAATTTCTGTTTTGATGTGTTCTGCACTCTGCAATATCTGACTAATAAATTCCATAATGCCAAGATATAGAGATAACTCTAAACTTAAACGCGAGAAATTATCCACAAACTGTTCTTTTGGTTTGCGTGATATCGCTAGCGGCTCAAGCGCAAGTCTAATACAGACGTAAAAAGGGTGAATACTGCTAGGAGCAGGTGGTGTACACGTGAGCCCGAAGCAGTTTTGGAGGCGGTTATTAACGGAATTGCTGTCATTCTTTGGCAGTAGATGCGTATTTTCCCATTGCCTTTCGGAAGGAACTAAATACGATGTTACTGGACCGTCGAAAGAAGGTTCAAATCGTGTTCATAACAAATGTGTGTGCTTTCTCATAACTTTTTGATGATAACGTAACCATCTTACCGAAGTATTCATAAAACACTTCACTGGAAGCAAACTAGTCGTCTTCCTTAAACTGTGACGTACTGCATCGAGATCCGCTATCCTTGTATTTTTCAACAGTATTTGGATCTAAAACGATATATAATTTTTTTATGGCCAGTATCATATCTCCTTGAAAATCTCCACCTTCAAGAGATCACAAGAATTGCACAATGGTGAATTTTAATGTATATATTATTAACAATTTCATTTGTAAGCCACTATTTGTAAATGTATCAAGCAGTTGAGAAACTATACAAACATAATGTCCCATCAGACCTCTAAGGTGGTAGTATTGCGGACAGAAACACCACCGTCTAGATACAAGGCCTCACATCAAGCCCGTGTCACGTCACAGCGACAGGCTGCTCTCGCAAGCTCACTGGATGGCGCTGCGAGGCAGTGGGCTGCGCCCCAGCGGCCAGCCAGTGAGCTTGCGAGAGCAGCCTGTCGGTGTGACGTGACACGGGCTTGATGTGAGGCCTTGTATCTAGACGGTGTTGACAGAAACCACAAACAAAAATGCTACTGCGATTTCGGGAAAATGTCATTTACTTTCATCTGACCTAAGATCGCTTGTGTCCCATGACCATGCTAGGAGCCATAGAGAATGCGGGATTTCTCGACGAATCTCGATGATGGTATATTCTCGGGTAGAGAGCTGAGTCAGTGCTAGGAAGCACTCGCCGTTCGCTAAGCTTGTATTTTCACAGCCAGATACTTGTTTTCACACCCAGATACTCGTAGGGGAATATACGAGGTGAACAGTACACTCCACCAACACAACTTCGGTGGATGTCCAGCAATATTTTGTGAATAGGTGGGTAGGAAGGCGTATTAAGTACCATGGAGTAACTCTGTCGTGTCACAGACGAAGGTTACAAGGCTTAATCAAGGCAGAATTCAAATTTACAATGGGTCCGCAAGCCGAATCTTTTCAGCACGATGGTTCGAGAAAAGTAGAGCAAATAAAAGGCTACAGAATGTCGGTAAATAAACGCACGTTTGTGCACGGTCTCTGGACTGGAAGCTGCCCCTGCCTTCCTCGGCAACGCTCTCACCGACTGGGTTGTTGGCGCCCGCTTCGTGACCTCAATCTGCCAGTACGGCTCACTCGTACTTTCCAACTCTTCACAAGCTCTCCGCCTATCTTGCTGGCCTACACACTACTGGCCACCCAAATTCCAACACCAAGAAAGCCCAGAGGTATCAGAGGTAAATTTATTTGGGAAGTAAGGCACTGTCCAGAGATAACATGGTTGAAAATACAACCCCACGTGAAGCGTCAGTGTTGATGGAATCAGTATTATTGTCGCCTTTGCTGGCTACGACCGCTGGTACACGCGTCAGCATACAACCAGATTTACATGTGTTGCTGGGGTATGGAATACATGCCACTTGCACATGTTGCCGAAGTTGATTTGGTGCATCAGCGTGTGCTGCATCCGGAGCCGGCCTTCCCGAATCATCCAGCAGACCTTTTTTCGGTAGAGGATACGTTGGCAGAGTTGGGAGGAGAAGGGCGCATTGTGATGAGATAGGCGAGAAATAAAGGTACGTTGTCCAAGTAGCAACGGGTGGCTCCGGCTTCGGTGGGTTGGTCTAAAGCACTAAATACACTACGCAGGCCGGCCGCGGTGGCCGAGGGGACTGAGGCGCTCCAGTCACGGTCTGCACGGCTACTACGGTCGGGGGTTCGAATCCCCCCTCGGGCATGGATATTTGTGCCGTCCTTAGTTGTAAGTAGTTCATAAGTAGTTTGTAAGTTTAGGGACTGATGACCCCGTAGTTAAGTCCCATAGACCCTACAAACATTTTTTACGAACACTACACAGTGCAAAGACCTATATAAATAAATAGGCTGGCCACAACCTCGCCATAGTTGTAGCCAACTGGAAAGGTTGCCGCCATCTTTGAGAACGTCAGTGTCACGCCAGGGGATACTGGGCGACTGCTAACACTGTATCATAGGTTTTATGTTAATCATTGTCAGCTCGATTTTTCCTTAATTTCTGGGGGACGCATTTCGGAAAGTAATTCCCAGTACGAATAGCATTTCTCGTTTACTATTGCATCCTACGTGTAATGTTTACGGCCGGCTGCGGTGGCCAAGCGGTCTGCTGCGCGCCAGTTACGTTCTGCATGGCCACTACGGTCGGGGGTTCGAATCCCCCCTCGGGCATGGATATTTGTGCCATCTTTAGTATAAGGTATTTCATAAGTCGTTTGTAAGTTAAGGGACTGATGACCCCGTAGTGAAGTCCCATAAGCTCTACAAACATTTGAACATTTTTTAAATGTTTGCTATCGTCGAACTGCTGCATTATTTGGTGTTACTATTATGTCAATGGTCGATTGTATTTGCTGACATGTCTTCCCTATAAATTTCTTTAAAATCTGTAATTACGTGTATTCTGCCTGTGGTTCAAATGTTGTTTCTTACTGTGAAGCACATAACGTATTTATCAAGCTCTCCACAATTTCATGTTTGCTTGGTACTCTACTTACATCTTTTGGTTTCTGTAGGTGTTCAGGAAACGAAAATATTGTTGGAATGGCATTTGATAGTAGCCGCTTTCGATCGCTGTTAGCATACATGAACTTTTCTTCAAAATGACAAGAGTATATGTATACTTTGTAGACTGCCACTTATCACGCCTCATACTGGCTACCCATTGGCTTAGCAACTCCTTGTTTTTCAAAGTAAATTTGTATAAAGAATAGTTTAAATACAGTTCATATACCTAGGCTACTTACCCAATGGTTAATACTCTTTTTTACACTAAACAAATAACTGTCAACACATTAAAACACACCAAATACAACCGTTATCTGGCTAGCTTTTTGATGGTCGTGAAGTAAACATAATTTTGAAACTTGCGAAAGTTATAAACAAATCTACGCTGATACACAACACGTCTTAAGTACAGTGTCCGTGACGTCAGATGCTGGCTGGTTGCGCATGCGCAATTTGAATTTGGGATGCGGCGTGCTGCTGATGCGGCGGCCATCGCAGCACTACACCTGTGAGTCGCGACCAATCAAGTCACTAGTGGGAAGATGCTGAGCCAATAGGGCCGAAGACAAGCGGATGTGAACCACTCACAAGATTTTAACTCGTATCGCCATTAAGCTACTGTCCTTATATTCAGCAGATTTAGATTTCATGGCATTCTACTGACATATACAAGAACAGGAGAAAAATATCCCGAAAAATATAGGCTGAAAAAGAACCAGTTTTTGCTTCAATGGTTTTGGTGTGAATAATAAATGTGGCCAGTGGTTACAGTTTTTTAATATTTAGCTGGCATGTACAGGTGTAACGAAATGCATGACAACGTTGATGTAATATTTTTATTAATTTGACTCATACCAATTAGTCCGTTTAGTGGAGCGCCGTAAAAATTATCTTAGTTCAGATGGACAAACATAAATACTGTGGTGCAGCACTTAGATTCATCTGTCTGATGTATGGTCAGTGGCGGCACGTCCTGTGTGTTCACTGGTTCAGTGAACCCCGAAAAAAAGTAAATAAATAAATAAAATAAAAAGTGTTTTTAAACTATCATTATTCGTTTCGTTCTTCTATCAGTTATTTTATATGCACATTCAAAGTATTTTTATCGCATGAGAAGCGTTTTACGTTGCGGAGAGAGCTCGTATCGGCAGTGGCCGCAGCGTTGCAATGCGCATGCGTAGCTAAGGTTCTCTTCTGAACCCCATGGAGGCAGCATATGAGCGCGTCTGCGGACGGAAGGGGCGAGGGGAAACGCCGCTTTTAACATTGGCATTGGAGCTGGTAGAGACGCCAGCTCCTGGCTACTCGAGCTCTGGCGGTTACGCACGAATGGCCCCGAAGGAAGACAATGGAGCTGCTGCGCTGTGCACCTCGCCTTCCGCATGCGCAAATCCTCCATGAAGGCAATATCTGCCCCTCACATTTGTTTTTAGAGCATTGGAGATCATTAAAAAACACATCATATTTGGTAAAATATCTTACAACTGTAAAATAAAAACGCATCAACTGTAAAATCCTTCAGAAGATCCGATCGAGAATAATAAGTCACTACTGCCACCTAGCAACAACAGGCGTGTGGTTAGCGGCATCGCGCAACGGTGTTGAAGGTAGTGGGGCTCGAGAGCGACCGCAAACAATTTTTTAAATCCCTATCTTCTTTTTAACAGTACGGGAACAACAATGAATTTTGTATATATGTGGCGTCTGTTCAGAAAGAACAGACGTCACTTCTGATCCTGCATTGTTTCTTATTCATAGAATATATGACATCAACTGCGATTGGGCAAAGCTGAATTTGTGTACCCAGCCGGGATTCGAACCTGCGTCTCCTGCTTTCTAGGCAGTTCGGCTGACCCCTGCACCACTGGGGACACTGTGGTCACCGCATCCTTAAGGACTACCTAAGCACGACTCCCGTCAGACACGCATTTTCAACTTTTGCCCAAACGGATCTGATGTCATATATTCTGTGAATATGAAACAATAATAACTGCAGGATCAGAAGTGACGTCTTTTCTATCTGAACAGACGTGTGTGTGTGTGTGTGTGTGTGTGTGTGTGTGTGTGTGCCGATGACAGGCAATGATCCTTTCGTTAGTGGGGAAGGGTGGGCAAGTTTGTGACCCTTATTCTTACGGGAATTAGTTTCATAACTACGAGTTTGAGGACTGTGAGCAGGGTTAAACTGGGAATTTGTGTCTGGCGGGAGGCGTACTCGGGTAGTTCTTGCAGGTGCGATGACCACTGTGTCCCCAGTGGTGTAGTGGTCAGTGCAACTGCCTAGACAGCAGGAGATCCGAGTTCGAATCCTGGCTGGGTTCACATTTTCAGCTATGCCCAATTGCAGTTGATGTCATATGTTGTTGTGATCTTCAGTCCGGAGACTGGTTTGATGCAGCTCTCCACAATACCCTATCCTGAGCAAGCCTCTTCATCTCCACATAAGAACGGCAACCTACATCTGTCTGAATCTGCTTACTGTATCCATCTCTTGGTCTTCCTCTGCGATTTTTACCCCACACACTTCCCTCCAATGCTAAATTCACGATTCCTTGATGTCTAAGAATGTGTCCTACCAATCTATCCCTTCTTTTAGTCAAGGTATGCCAGAAATTTCTTTTCTCTCCAATTCTGCTCAGTACCTCCTCATTAGTTACGCGATCCACCAACCTAATCTTCAGCATTCTTCTGTAGCACCATATTTCAAAAGCCTCAATCCTCTTCCTGTTCGCACTGATTATCGTCCATGTCTCACTCCCATACAAGGCAACACTCCATACAAATGCCTTCAGAAAGGACTTCCTTAGGCTTAAATAAATATTCGATGTTAACAAATTTCTCTTTTTCAAGAACGCTTTTCTACCCATTGCCATTCTGCATTTTATATCCTCTGTACTGCGACCATCATTTGTTATTTTACTGCCCAAGTAACAAAACTCATCTACCTCCTTTATTACTTCGTTACCTAATCCAATTCCTTCACCATCACCTGACTTTCTTACACTGCACTCCATTACCCTAGTATTGCTCTTGTTAATATTCATCTTATATGCACCTTTCAGCACACTGTCCATTCCGTTCAATTGCTCTTCCAGGTCCTTTGCTGTATCTGACAGAATTACTATGTCGTCGGCAAAACGCAATGTTTTTAATTCTTCACCCTGAACTTTAATTCCTTCTCCAAATTTCTCCTTGCTTTCCTTTATAGCTTGCTCAATGAACAAACTGAATAACAATGGAGAAAGACTACAACCCTGTCTTACTCCCTTTCCAACCACTGCATCCCTTTCATGCCCTTCAACTCTAACAATCGCTGTCTGGTTTTTGTACAAGTTGTAAATAACCTTACGTTCCCTATTTTTTACTCCTGCTTGCTTCAGAACTTGAAAGAGTTTATTCCAATCAACATTGTCAAAAGTCTTCTCCAAATCTACAAAAGCTAGAAATGTAGGTTTGCCTTTTCTTAATCTATCTTCTAGGATAAGCCGTAACGTGAGTATTGCCTCCCGTGTTCCTACATTTCTCCTGAACCCAAACTGATCTTCCCCGATGTCGGCTTCTACCACCTTTTCCATCCTTCTGTATATAATTCGTGTTAATATTTTGCAACCATGACTTATTAGACTGATGATTCTGTAGTTTTCACACCTGTCTGCACCTGCTTTCTTTGGAATGGGGATTATAACATTTTTCTTAAAGTCTGAGGGGACTTCTCCTGTCTCATACATCTTACGCACCAGGTGAAACAGATTTGTCATGGCTGGTTCTCCCAGAGACTTCAGTAGCTCTGAGGGAATATCATCTACTCCAGGGGCCTTGTTTCGACTTAGGTCTTTTAGAGCTCTGTCAAATTCTTCTCTCAATACAGTATCTCCTATTTCATCTTCATCTACATCCTCCTCCCTTCCTACAATATTGTCTCGGAGTTCATTTCCCCACTATATACTCTTTCCACCTTTGAGCTTTCCCCTCTTTGCTGAGAACTGGTTTTCCGTCAGAGTCCTTGATATTCATAGAGCTGTTTTTCTTATCTCCAAATGTTTCTTTTATTTCCCTGTAGGCTGTATCTATTTTTCCCCTATTTATACATTCTTCCATATCCTTGCATTTGCCTTCTAGCCACTCCTGCTTAGCCATTTTGCACTTCCTGTCAGTCTCATTTCTTAGTCGTCTGTACTTCATTTTGCCTGTTTCATTTACTGCATTTTTATATTTTCTCCTTTCATCGATTAAATTTAGTATCTCCTGTGATATCCAAGGATTTTTTGTAGGTCTTGCCTTCCTACCTATTTTGTCCTCTGCTACCTTCACTATTTCATCTCTCAATTTTACCCATTTCTCTTCTACTGTTTTATTTTCCCCTGTTTCTGTCAATTGTTGCCTAAAGCTCCCTCTGAAATTCTTAAGAACCTCACGTTCCTTCAATTTATCCAGGTCCCATCTCCTTATTTTCCTACCTTTTTGTAGTTTCTTTAGTTTCAGCCTACAGTTCATAACCAACAAGTTATGGTCAGAGTCTATATCTGCCCCTGGGTATGTTTTACAGTTTAAAACCTGGTTCCGAAATCTATGTCTTACCATTATAAAATCTATCTGATACCTTCCGGTGTCTCCTGGTCTCTTCCACGTATACAACCTTCTTTTGTGATTCTTGAACCAGGTGTTTGTTATAACTAAATTATGTTCTTTGCTAAATTCTACCAGGCGGCTTCCTCTTTCATTCCTTTTGCCCAGACCATATTCACCTACTATCTTCCCTTCCCTTCCTTGTCCTACTACCGAATTCCAGTCTCCCATAACAATTAAGTTTTCCTCTCCCTTAATTGTCTGAATAATTTCCTTTAGCTCCTCATATATTTCTTCGATTTCCTCATCATCGGCAGAGCTAGTTGGCATATAAACCTGTACTACTGTTGTCGGTGTTGGCTTCGGATCTATCTTGACAATGATAATGCGATCACTGTGCTGCTCATAGTAGTTTACCCGCATTCCTATCTTCTTATTCATTATCAGACCTACTCCTGTGATACCCCCAACTGATTTTGTATTTATAATCCTGTACTCACCAGAAATCCTGTTCATCCTGCCACCGAACTTCACTAATCCCCACTATATCTAACTTCAACCTATCCATTTCCCTTTTTAAATTCTCTAATTTTCCTACCCGATTAAGGGATCTAACATTCCACGCTCCGATCCGTAGAATGTCAGTATTGTCTTTCCTGCTGATCACATCCTCCTGAGTAGTCCCCGCCCGGAGATCCGAATGGGGGACTATTTTACCTCCGGAATATTTTACCCGAGAGGATGCCATCATATGTTCACACAGTAGAGCTGCATGTCCTCGGGAAAAATAACGGCTGTAGTTTCCCCTTGCTTTCAGCCGTTCGCAGTAGCTGTGTGGCAAAGCCACATTGGCTGATGTTACAAGGCCAGCTCAGTCAATCATCCAGACTGTTGCCCCTGTAACTACTGAAAAGGCTGCTGCCCCTCTTCAGGAACCGCACGTTTGTCTGGCCTCTCCACAGATACCCCTCCGCTGTGGTTGCACCTACGGTACGGCTATCTGCATCGTTGAGGCACGCAAGCCACCCCACCTCGGCAATGTCTGTGGTTCATGGGAGTGGGATGTCATGTATTCTGTGAAAATAAATTATATATTGCTAACTTGCTGTGTATCTTTGAAAGTTGTTACAAATGTGTCACGATTTTGAGGTTAAATAACATTTATACTCTTCGTTGTAACAAATATTTAACTGTTTGAAAAAAAATGTAGGGGAGAGCAGCCTTTGCACATGCTTAAGGTTAGAAGTTCAGCTATGTCCATCGTAAATAAAATTCACTACGTATTTTTTACTTCTACGAAATATAATCAATGTTATTTCAATGGACTATTACACACTATTTAAAACAATTTATTATGTTTTATTGCCCCTCAACAGTTGTGAATGTTATTTTGTTCCATTTACATGTTTGGATTCGTTTGAATCATCTTCAGAATTCTTCAAGTGCTTCTCGATTGCGTTATGAGAAGTACTTACACATTGCCTGACACTTAACGAGAATGTGTGGTGTGTGTGAGTTGCGGAAAGAGAGCCAGCTACATGTCTCTGAGAGTTGTAATTCTCACTCCGTACTTTCACCACACACGCTGCCACTTGCCGCACTTACAACCGCCACGCATCGGTTGTTACGTGCATTAAGATAGTTTCTCCGTAACTTTCAAGAGCGAGAATTACACACAATTTTCTTGTGTATCGTCTTCACATCCGACGTTTGAGATATTTGTGATACGAGTTGTAGAAAATTGTAAGCAATCAGTCGTAAATATTTTGTTTACTTCCGTAACTAGATTTCGAAAAGTTTTATATGTTTTAACTCTTTTGTTTAAAGCATTGGTAATGATCACACAGTGATAGAAATCTAGATCGGGTAATAAACAAAATATTTACAACTGACTGCTGACAATTTCCTACAAATCGATCGTTGTTGAGCACAAGAGGCATAATCAGTGGCGTAGCTATATCAGCAAGGGCCCCGGGGCAAAAATGACGTTGGGGCCCTCTTTAAACAAAAACTACACAGATGCAAAACTACTTCATCGTCAGGTCCTAACCGCCAACTGGAAGACATAACAAGGCAAACCTAAATACTAATGAGTAAATTATTATGTGTCGCACAGTAGATTATATTTAATCGTACTGTCTAATATAATTATAACTGTGAAAATTTGTTTGTTATGCATTCTCACAAAAATTATTGGGTGGATGTGGATGAAATTTTGCAGAGGGATTGACATGATAAAACGACCCTATGGGATAGTTACCGAAGTTGCTCCATACTAGGCGAATGAAGTTTCAGGCAGAAACATCACTGATGAAGCGTCCATCAGTAACACGAAACCATTCACTATCCATATTTTCTTCTTGCACGAATTTCAAAGTGCATTTGGTTACAGCACTTCATTGGGATCTATGATTAAGGAGCACTCTCTTGGGGGAATTCACTACACAAACAGTTGAGTTAGTATAACAATACCGTTCCGTAACAATGCATTGCAGAGACTTCATATTCAAATTTGATCACACAGTGTATTGTCAAACACAGTGCTAATAATTCAGCGCCATTGACTGTTATTTCGTAAAGACTGGCAGCCATGGCGACTTCAACCGACAAGGTGCACGTCTCAGGGGACAAGCAATAGACCTTGTTATGTTTCTATTGTGAGATGGGAATAATTTTTCGATTTCATTCCGTGCGTTTGAGGTTTGTTGGTCAGGGTTCAAAAAGTTCAATTGAACTGAAATATATACAGTAGAACGTCTATTATCGGTAGTAACTGGGGACATCGATGTTCCAAAAACCGGTTTATTTGGATAATCGTTCTATACACTTGTATTTGCCAATAAGTTTGTACAGTATTTGAAGCCGGGCGATCCTTCACACTGCGCCGCAACACTTGGCAGGCTGTGCTGTTGCTGTGAGCAGCTCTGATGCTGCCGCCACTTCTGCTACTACGCCGACTGAATAGTTACAGCGACTGGCTGCTCGGCCGGTTAGCAAAGCCACCGAGTAGTGTAGTGTGAATGAAGGTCCCATTTGAAGCACTGTTCTGCCACCCGGTGGCCCAGTGCGAGTACTGTTGGAAACTTGGTTTGAAGGGACGGGGAGGTGATGGACGTAAAAATTATTCGACGCTCTACTGTAACTTTTTCGAACGTCGCTCACGGAGGCCGAGGGGCCCTTGTGCTCGGGGGCCCCGGGGCATTGCCCCGCCTAGCCCTATGATAGCTACGCCACTGGGCATAATGGAATCAAGCGCGATGTAATGCGAGTATTGGAACAATTCGATAGTGTATCGAGCTCTGCCAACACCACGTAGAGACAAGGCCTCGTATCAGCCGGTGCTACGTCCCACTGACCAGGCCGCGGCCACCAGCTGATTGGCTGGCCGGTGTGGCACACCCACTGCCTCGTAGCCACCAGCCAGTAAAGCTGTGTTCATAGCCAGCAGTTGCTCCGCGGCGGAGCAATCGCGGCGGTTTATCAGTGCACTGTTTCTCTTAAGGCAGCATGGGCCCTGTTTCTAGACCCCTCCGCTCTTTCGCTGCGGCGTCAAAAAAAAGAGGCTGCACTTCCAAACCGTTTAAGGTACGTTTTCCTCGGCGCGACTGTAGCGATTATCGTTCAGCGATGATCGTGCAACGATAACCGTAGAGCACTATTGCTCTGCGTTTCTAATGGGGCTGTGTTGCTGCAAGCGTCTGCCGACATAGACGATAATCGTACGCCGCGAATAGTCGTACTGCAGGAGGCTGGCTGCAGTCGTCAGTCGCCTGCGATTTTTGCTGAATGAAGGACCACGTCCATGATGGCTCCTTCGTTTTCTGACGCAGATGGCGAAATACTTGTCAAGGAAGTGGCGAATCATCCGACACTGCTTTAATAAAGTTGTTCGATATATAAAGCTTTTTATCGTCCCTTTTTATTGTATATGTTGAAACGTAGCAGATTATTTCGAATTACTGTTTCATGCAGTAAAATACGCGAGTTTAGAGCAGTGGTGTGTGATGTAATCGGCAGATGTATTTTTTTCCCCACACACAGGCGCATCTGTAATGGCCCATTGCACTCCGGTCCTGGCTTAAAGAAAGCTCCCTACGAAACTAAATAATCAGCATTAAATTTTATCCCATTAATTTTATACATCACACACTGTCTTTTGTTATGAATCAACACTGCTTTTCAACTGCTAATAATAAAATCTACCACAGGGAACCCTAGGTAGGTGGTCTTCACTTTCTTTACGAACTCTTAGAAAAAACTCAGCGATTGAATAAATGTAGGAAGAGGGAAGGAAGTATGGTTTCATCATACTGGTGTAGTGTGTTAATTTTAACAGTGCAAGACAATATAGTTTCAGAGTGTAAATAACAGTAATACCTCAGGGTAATAGCAAGTTTTCCTTCTGGTGTTACTGGATACAGATTTCTGTTGTTTGATTCTTTGTAGATATCGTCTTTGGTTAATTATGGAACGAAGTCAAACTGCTCAACAGAAAGACGGAAAAATTCGAAGACCTTTTTGTTGTCCTCACGCAGATGGGTGATGATCAGTGTTCTATATAGTCCTCCATTTCTGAGCTGAAACATACGATGTATTTTTAGCCCTTTTCGCCTCATACGTCTGCCAAAGTATTTAGTCGTCTTTCATTTCCTCAATCAAAAGGCATTTAAGCAGCACTCTTTTACGCTTATTTAACGGTAAACTCATTTTATCAGCCTTCGGTACAAAGATGTGACTGCGAATGGAAACAGGACTCACTGAGAAGTCGAGTCCCAGACGTTCCGAGCAAAGTGCCTACTTAACCATTAGCGTTCAACGATTAATCGTTCTACGATAATCGTTAAATGACGGTCTTGATGGACGCACGTAGCTTTACACGGCGGCTAATGGGGCTGTTAGGTGCGCCATATGTCTGGCCGCCAAGTGGGAACAGGGTGCTGAAGGTCACTGTGGCTGAACCACATGCTGTGTGAGTGACGAGCGGAGCCACTGGAAAATCACAGCGGTTGCTCCGCCGCGGAGTATAGCTCATGTGAAAAATACCGAGTAGCTCCGTGGTTCGGAACCCACGTTAAACTGTAGGTCCCCCTATAACTGGCTGGGTAAGTCAGTTCGGAGGTCGGAGGAAGGCAACGGCATACCACCTCCAAACAGGACCATGCCTAGTAAAGCACTGTGGTGTTGACTGCTTTACCTTTTACGAAGTTGAGACTACTATTGTTTAATTTATGAGAGTTTGGTTATTTTGTTTTGTGGTTTCTTGAGGAAATGTATATTTATTTTATGTTATTCAAGGTTATCTAATGTATTATACCCTCATCCTTATCATGACATTGAATTTATTAAAGAGATTTTCATCATTATATATCGTGTGGGTCTCTGAGGCCTACGGTGTGGTCCAGACGTAGGAGCCTGGTGGTGTCGCCCACAGGGTTAAAAGAAATGAATTTTGAATATATGTTGCGTTTAATATCACTGTTATATAACAAAACATGCAACCGTTTTACACCTGATACAGAGGTTTTAATTCCAAATTGTTAACTTAACAGCCGTAAAATTTTTGTTCTTTAATTTAACGACCGGTTTCGGTATAGCATTAATACCATCTTCAGGCCCTATACAAATTAAGTTGCAAATCAGTGTTGTGTCCATAACATCATGCTGTACTTATGTCATACGAAATATGAAGAAGAATTAATGTAATACCGAAACCAATCGTTAAATAAAGGAACATAAATTTTATGGCTGTTGGTGGATAACTTAGTAATTTGGAATTAATACTAGACCAACAGCCGCAGTGCCTGTTCCATTACAACATAGAACCACACAGCTTGATACACAGGTAGCGACACTGAGCTAGCACCCCGTTTTCGTCCACCCCTGGTCACGCGCCCCGGTCTGTTTACAGTCTGTCTCTCGTTTCGCTGAACGGAGTATATGTAGGTGGTGTTGGCTGTGTGCTATATTGCGAAATCTCGAGCAAGTTGTAACGCTTGTATCGTTTGTCCAGCCCTACTGCGGACGCACATCACGATGAGCAGCACGTCGCGTTTCGTGGACTGTGGCAGGTGTCAGGTGTTTTCAGAGCGTGCAGTGGACAGCCAGCACACGTGCCGTGGAGCAGGCAGGCAGCAGGTGCAGCGGCAGGCGGGCACGGCCCCGGGTGGCTATTGATCGCTGCTGCTGCACGCCGGGCCTCTGCCGGCTCGTGTTTACAAACACACGGCCCGCCCGCCCCGCCGCTCTCCCTTTGTTCCTCGCACAGCCCCGCCGCTTTAATTTCCGTACAGCCGCAGCTCCACGCTAAACGCCCACCACACTGCACCCGCTCACTACCAACCTATGCACGAGCCAATCTCTCGGTGCACTCAACTGCTCTTTTGCTCCGAGTCAGTAATGTGTCATTCTTAACCCGCGATCACTCGCGTTGTTAGAAAAAACTAACATTTATGATTTTAATTGAATATTCCATCACATTTCAAAGCTAATGACCTGACCATCTTGAAATGCAATGTTTCATATCTCGTAATTCAATTAATCTGTGACTCGACAGTCAAATTTCAACAATAGCTTGCTAGTTGTGGCACTACTTGAAGTGGTGCGCATTGTTTGATTTTTTTCTAACACGGGAGTCTCAACGTAATAATTACTTCTCCTTCCGTGGAAAACTGCCTTGCTTCACTCTTAGTCTGTTTCTTGCATTTGTAACATGCGTCTGTGTTCGTTGGTTTCCTCCTGAAAGTGTTCAGCATATGTTACATCTTTTATGATCAAAGTAGATATTCTTATTGAGTTTTACGAATTGAATGAAGCAATTGTTTATACAGAGTACATGACATTCTCTATATAAAACTGAAAAAAGTGTAAAGGGCCAGCGGTTTCTTCTTGAAACATAATATTCTGATTTCTAACGGTCAACAACATCTACACCTCCTTTTTTGAGATTGTAGGCTGTAATTACTTCGAGTTTGTTCACTTTGCCACTGTCAGCGTCTACAGAATCGTCGCTGTACATGGTAGATAACATTATAACATTCTTTTCCTGTTTCTTTTTTGAGACGTATGAGCGAATGAAGCAGTTGTTGCTTGGTTTTTCTTCAAATACTGCTGTTTAGTTACCTTTATTTTACGTCCAGGGAATTTCTCTTTTATTCTTTCGTAGAGTATCTAATGTGAATCGATGATTGGCGTACATTTTGTTACCCAGTGGTACAGATGTGAAATAATTGTCCATCGTCGCGTTTCTCCCTGTTTTATCAATCGTAACACAACATGCTCTGCACCATTTGCTACTTGATGCGGCCCAGTAGTCTACTTGCCTGCATATACTTCCTCATTTAGCGTATAAATGGTTCTGCCATCACAAAGCACATATACCTTGATGCCATATATTGTAGGCTTGTTTGCTATATACTGCCTGAATTTGAGATGTCCACGGAATGGTTCTAACATCTCGTCTAATATTCTCATTGCTTCGGCACTATAGCTCTTCTTCTACGCATCCACAAATTCGTCAAATTGCATGTTCCATAGCATGTTTCTACTAATTTATAATGGGTTTCAGAATATTACTGCAACCAATCGCCTTTTGTTTCTTCTTAATGAAGATTTATTTAAACCATTACCGGTTTCAAGCTGCCTAGCAGCTAATCATCAGATGTTATACATTTATTGCAAATTATATTTGTATCTGTGGCAGGGCAGAAAACGAGAAAAAGTAAACACTAATTTTGGTATGCTATACTGAATAATTACAATATAAGTCTGACTTCAAGACATTACTTACAGTTATGCGCTTCACATTTCATTTGTCCATATTTGGTCCGCTTATGGATAGGATTTCACTACACTTCCTTTCCATCAACACACCACAGCAACTCCCACGACTTTCAAGTGGTAAAATTAACAAACACTTCACACACATTACCACTTTACAGCCACTACCACAACTTTCAGCTTGTAAACAAACCAAAGGGTATGTTTATACCACAGGTTAAGAACTATGTGAAACGAAAGACTGACAAAAGCTTATCTTATTATAGGATATAAATATGATGCCAATTTAGATTACATAAGATCAAAAGTTGTGTATTAGAAATGTTCAAATATCTTATGGAACTTAACTACGGGGCCATCGAACTAACTTGAACTAAAGGCGGCACAAGTATCCATGCCCGAGGGAGGATTCGAACCCCCGACCGTAGTGGCCCTGCAGACCGTGACTGGCACGCCGCAGTCCCCTCGGCCACCGCGGCCGGCCATCGTGTATTACACACTACCGCTACATTAACAAGCAATTGTATTATGAGTTAAGAAACCCCTACAATGTGTTTCAAACAATGAACCGACAAGTTTGGCAATTCGTGTATTTAATAAGTTCCAGTTTTAAAGGGATTTTAACCGTTGATGGTTACGAATAACAAGTGCCCAGCTACGGTTGTGAAAAAAAAAAAAAAAAAAAAAAAAAAAAAAAAAAAAAAAAATTAAAAAGACTGTACTGTTTTTTGGGATAAATAGGGTAACATGCTTAGGTTAGGCTTTACATTTCCGATTACAAAATCTGGTTGAAGTTTATCTGCAAAGTCATGTTTTACTAGTACATCATTTGACGCCCTACTGCGAAAGGCCCGAGGGCACGTGGTTTTAAGAAATAGAACCGAAGGTGATTTTTGCTATGCGTCTTTAATGTGCTGTTGCCCTAAAACGACTAGCGGGTTAGTTACCAAAGCAATGGGAATTACGGCCTCTGGTAGCATTGGGTGACGTCGTTTTGACGTCACTTTTCGAGTGCCTGCTCATTGGCTAATGTTTTGGTGAATTTCATTGGTGGGAAACGTGCTAAGCCAACCCGCTAACGGGGGCCCTGCGTCCTCCCACTAAGGGAAAAAAAAAAAAAAAAAACTTCGCAGTGCCGGGAATCGAACCCGGACCCTCCACATAACTGAAAGCCGCTCTGCCAACTCGGCTACGGCTTCATACTATACGACGAGTGGAAAAAGTAAATATAAAATGCTGGTTGCTCGGTTACACGGTGGACGGCAAGTGTGCCAAGGCGACAGACGGCGGCGGAAGCTCGTCCTTGCGGCGTGGCGCGAGGCTGTTCCCACGGGCAGAGGAAAGCGGCCAGCTGCAGCAGGGGGGGGGGGGGGGCGGGGCGGCGCTGCTGAAAGTCGCCTCGCGCAAGGAAGCTCGGTAATTTGCTGCTGACATTTGCGGAATGGAGTTTGCGATGATACTGCTAGCCCTCTCATCTCGATGTCTGCGTCCAACCCGGAATCGTGTGGTCTAATAGTGATATATGTTGCGTGTGAAGTTAGTAGGGATGGGAAAAACCGACCGGTTAAAACCGATACCGGTATTTTAGTTTTGAATAACCGGTTTTTCGGTATTTATTTGGTGTCGGTTGTAGCCGGTTTATTTTAGTTATTGCCAAGAACCGGGTAAAAAAACCGGCACGACTACTTCCTGTAGTAGTAGTTCAAAATGTGTTTTCTGTAAATAATTTAAAAAAAATTAAAACTAGTAGACCCTAATATTTAGGGCTATTCCTAAATTTCCACTACTGTGAAATATTAGGTCATCGCAGAAACTAAGAAAAGCGATCAGTGCTAATTTAAGAACAATCCCGGCAGTCAGAAACGCGCAACAAAGGCGTGGGATGAGAACTTAAGAAATGGTGCAGCTATTGAGGCATCGACGCACCTGTTGCCGTGTGGCGTGGCCTATTAGACGACGCGCGTGCACCGGCAGTGTACGAGACTTGCCTCCGTCTGGTCATGAGGCAGTTCCTTGCTGTCGTTGACAGACATCGGTTGTTTCTTAAATGAAATCATCCCGAGTGTGGAGGTACGTCACGAAGTATGGAGCAGTGAGATACAATGCTCCACTTGCTTTAAAAAGCTGAAAACGGGTGGAGGTACTAAAAACATGCTGTGTCATTTAAAGAGAAAGCATCCAAAATAGTCCTTGGAAGAGAAGGTAAATTCGATCCATGTACCTATTATATAAGTGATGTATTCTAAGCTTGGAATACCAACTTCTGATATATTATCATGTTGTTATGCTAACAAGTTTTATTAATGTGATTCCTTGAAAGCGAGGGCTTTTTTAATAACCAATATGGGTTTAGGTAACACTGATCATGTGGTGCCTCGCGAGGTAGCCATGCGGTCTGAGGCTCCATGTTACGGACTGCGCGGCTGCTTCAGTCGGAGGTTCGAGTCCTCCCTCCTCCCTTGGTCATGGGTGTGTATGTTGTCCTTAGCGTAAGTTAGTTTCAGTTAGATTAAGTAGTTTGTAAGTCTAGGGACCGATGACCTAAGCATTTAGGTCTCATAAGAACTCACACCCATTTGAACATTCTTTGATCATGTGGTACAGAGCTTTCGTAGTTCAATTTGCGTAAATTTACACTGACAACCATCATACTGTTAGTCGGAACTGTGAATTTATCTTTCGAAATACTTCTGCATCACTGATTAAAGTTTATTTACTTACTGTAACTTGTATATCTTGTGTGTATAACGAGATATTCGTATGCGCTGGCTCACAAGTCCAACTTACGGAGTAGTTGGCTCAATATTCGCAACTGCCGGATGGAAATGCTAGGCCAGTAAATCTGTATGCTTCGTATATCGTCTTCTACGGGCTCCTGGCTTGGCTTACACACACTCAAGAAGGCGTAGTATTGGGAAGGGATCTTGCAAAATATGGAAAGACTAGTGATTAGTCGTATAACGTAACTTTACCTAAATATTAACTAAATTTCCTAAGTTTCGGTTTCGGCCGAAACTAGAAGAACCGACGATTACGGTTTCTGTTTCGGCCGTAAAATATGTTTCGTTCGAACTCTACTGGAAATAATAGCAATAAAAACCGAAAACCGGTTATTTAAAACACCGGTTATATTGATCAATTTTTTCGGTGCGGTTAAACTGGACATGAAAAGAACCGGTATAACCGAAAACCGGTTGTTTCAGCGATAACCGCCATCCCTAGAAGTTAGTTACAAACGAAATAGCCAGCCTAGGAATCAGTGTAGGACAGTGTCTCTGTGATACTGTGATTAGTTAACAACTGATAGATTTCATTAATTAAGAGATTCATAAATTTTCTTTCCAGACAGTTCTATAAACAATAGTCTTATCATTGTACATTATTTCAAGAACTAGACAAAAAAGACATGAAAATTCAAAAGGCATGAAAATAAATAGCATTGTCTATATGTTAGGCTCATAAACAAGTTGTGATGACCAGCTAATTGTGTTAATTAATGTAATAGTCGAGATTTACAATATTGAATTCTTTGTATATATTGACTGACGTGAGATTTGAACCTATTTTGAGAATTGCCAAGATATTTGATAGTTCAATATACGTTAGGAACATGTATGATGTACTCATTAACAAATTGACATCTAACATTCCTGTTTGTTCTCAAACTGAAAGATCGGAGATTTCGACCTAAAAAGATATGTGCCATGTAAAATTATAGAATGTATAGTTTTCATTTTATATTACGATTATTTTTGTGTACATGAATTTTTTACTGTTGTTTTCGTTAATTGTAAATTAGTATATTCAATTGTTATGAACAATGCATAATGTAATGTCATTATTGTCAATGTCATATATTTCCCTCACCGCCTTGCGTGGGGGAGTTCGAGTTTCGGCGGTTGTAATGTGCTTTGGAAGCTATGTCAGTCTGCGTTTTAAATGGAAGTACTATCATCAAAATTCTGTTGCATTGTGTACGTTATGAAGTTGTAATGTTTTGGTGAAATAAGAAGCAGTTTGATTGGAAATTAAAGAAGAAGTGAAAACTTTTACATACTAGTATTTATATATACCACGATGCCCCAGGTGAATAATTTTGCAGCGAGTAGAACCCCCATACATCGAAATGTTGAAAAGCTGACTATCGGTAGAATAATTGAACTTAATTACTTAATAAACTAGTAAACGTTTTAAGTTGCAGAGTAGTCTTGTGTAGTTCGCGAACGAACTAGTTCGGAAGAGCGCTCCCACAGGCGAACTACGCGAACTAGTTCGCAGATCCCTCGCCTCTTAGTTCGTCCGCTCCTTTTCCGAAGATTAACGGGGAATAACGAGAGGAAGCGAGAGCGCGCATAATCGCGTGATTTCCTTCTGCCAGTTACCGCCATTTCGAGCTGAGATGCAGCTCAGCTGTGGTTTCACAGACAGTGCCTAAAAATCCGGGTAATAGCACACGCTTGGGCAACAATGATCATTATATAAAAAAGTTGTCATAAGAAAAGAAAGCTCTTTTAGTAGCGGTAGCAAAAGCCAAAAAGAGCGGACGAACTAAAAAGAGCGACCTACTTCGCGGCCGAGCTGCGAACTATGTGCGCGATCGGTCGCGAACTAAAATATGCGCGATCGGTCGCGAACTATTATGCCAAACGTATCTCGCTTCTTAGTTCGATGGATTCTTTTCCGCCGGCCGCAGTGGCCGAGGGGACTGCGGCGCGCCAGTCACGGTCTGCACGGCCACTACGGTTGGGGGTTCGAATCCCTCCTCGGGCATGGATGTTTGTGTCGTCCTTAATGTTAGCTAGTTAATAAGTAGTTTGTAAGTTTAGGGATTGATGACCCCGTAGTTAAGTCCCATAAGCTCTACAAACATTTGAACTTTTTTTTTTCCATTACCAAGTTCTATATTTGAGCACAAATTGAATCTGTACTGCATCAGTAGAGTTGTAGCAAACCGTATGTATTCGGTTGTGAGTAAGGAATACTTTGGCTGATATGAAATACTGATTCGTTACTCATTAATACATCTCGTTACTCACATCCACCATATCGATACGAACTCTTGTAGCAACAACCAATATGGAGAATGCATATGCTGTGATATCATTAATTATGAGAGGAGTAATTTATATAGACATCAGTAGGCGAACATTTGGGGGAAATTGTGTAGCTCTAAGATTTTGGACAGGTTTTTTTTAATTTTTTTGATTATATTTCTTGGCCCCTGTTTCCAGGTTAACTCTCGATTATCTGATAAAAACATGCTTTTTATTGTTTTTACCTGTAAAGGTTTCAGTTTAACGGTTATTTGTTTTTGATCTTGTCTACTGTAAAAAAGGTTTGTAAAAATTACTCAAAGTTATTACCTACACATTTTTATTCATGGCGGTATTATCTTAAATGGTTAATGTCACATTATACAGTACAACAGTTTCGCTGCTCGTAAGTGTAGTGCTATTACTATGATCGGTCATACTGGCATTCGTCACAAAATATTCCGATTGATCCTGACATTCCAAGCCTCTAAAGTAAATGCGGGAAGAGTACTTCAAATGGAAGCCACGGGTGGATCTCGCTAATTCTGATCAACTTGTGTGACAATTGTATTTTAATTCAAAATGTTCAAATGTTTGTAAATCTATCGGAACAAACTGCGTGGTCATCAGTCCGTAGCTTACAAACTACTTAAACTAAGGTAATCTAACCTAAGGACAAACACACACAGCCATGCCCCAGGGAGGACTCGAACCTCTGACGGCGAGCAACCGCGCGCTCCGCAGCGAGGCGCCTTAGACCGCTCGGCTACTCCACCGCGGCTGTCTTTTAATCACCAGAGAAATGGACTGTACTGATCCTTTCCTCAGTGGTATAATTGCCGCAAAAAGCAGACATACAGTACCCCAAGTGGAAAATTTAAATGTTAAGATAGTATTAACAGTAACAGTTAACAAGTTGTCACTGTTTCAAAGACAGTGTAGCGGTCGTATTTCTGAGTGGCACCGGTAACGAGACTAACGAGTAACGATCTGTTTGTAACGAGTACTGTTTCTTTTGGTAACGGGTACGTACGGATACACATCTTTCCGGGACTCCAACAGCTCTGTGCATCGGTAAACAGAAACGAGACATAACATAAAAGTAGAATTTATTTGGTGGTACACATAGTGGTAACATTGCCATTTGAGTCGCGTGTCGATACATGGCGTGGCGTTTTCCTCTTCTCTTTCCTTTAATATCTCTGGTGAGTCACGTGGGGTACGCGGTAGAAGCGGCGTTCGGGTATGCGACAAGCGCCAGTAAGGTTCGGAGATAAAAAAAAAAATAAAAAAAAAAAAAAAAAAAAAAATTGCACTGACGTGTTTTACGGCGCACTTTAGATTTGTAGTTGTATAAGTTTTTGCAAATATTTTGGACCAAAATAATAATGTAAATAATAAAAAATTAATTAATAAGAATGTCTGAAACCCTTTTACGAAAAAAAAAAATTAGGTAGGGGTGGGTTCCGAACCATCGACCTTTAGCGTCATAGTCCAACGCCTTGCCCACTACGCTACAGCTGACAATTAGTAAGTGTTTTCTTTAATCTCATACTATTGATGGTCGTTGTTAACTGATGCTAATATGGCATTTGTAGACACCAGATTATCATTTATCGTACGAAGAACGACGTAGCTTTGTTAATTCTTCAGTGCGCCATTGCTTTGAAATGACAACGTGTAAGTTACAATAAGAAAATCATCATATACGCAACGCAAGATGGTGTATGCTAGAGAGAGTTCTGGGCGAGGAATGTCACGTGACATCTCCGAACGGCTGGTTTTCGTTAATTCAATGGAGGGTGTCAAATCTCCGTTATTTTTGCAAATATGTGTCAAACGATACGAGATATGAAACACACATAAGGGAACAAAGTTGTAGAGAATTTTCTCCTCTACAAATTCCGTTATTCAATTTTCGTGTCAGATGAACGGTTAAGCCGTTATTTTCATTTAAATTTCGAGCTGTCAAAATTCGATCGCAAAGGCCCACTTTTAGTGTTACTACCGTAACATAAGGTGGGCCAAAATAACAACGACCGTGGACGGCGTACTTAGCCGACGGTGTGTCTGTAGCAGCAAAAGCGTTTATTATTCCACGGGCTGGGTGAGCTGCCCTGCGCTAGAGTTTGATGTCGTGGCATCCTTTTCGATGCTCTCCGGTTTAATCGGACATGTGCTGCTCCAGGCATTTTGGGAACATGGTGATCGTCGATCTGTTGGCTTTCGACTGCCTCCCGCTGCCGCGCGGCGAACGTGTCGCGCCGGCCCTGTTGAAGATCTACACGTCTATAAGGGATGGAAGCTATCCCTACTGGGATAATCCGTTTCCATTTCTTCCGCCACACCTCAAGCCTAAATTGCCGTATCCAAAGGTGGATATCACTTACCCTGTTATTCTAGCTCTTAAAGCCCTGCGTGATCCTTACGATAAGATCAATCTACGATGGATTGCTTCTTTTCCGATCTTCACACGCCAGCAGTGGGACATAATTCTCCGAGATCTTCTCCTTGACAAAGTTGGTCAAGCTTGGGATGCCTCACAACTGGTCGTGAGGCCCCCTACGATCGAATCGGACATGATGGTGATCCCACAGAGAGCTACTCAACAGCCTTCACGTCGTCGTCAGCGGAATTATCGCTGATGAACGTTTCAACGCGCCGACTGAGAAGGTTCGTCGACGCTTCTCTAGTACCATCACACCATCCAAGAGGACGGAGCACTCTCATCGCCGGCTACGCCACTCAAGTTGTGAAGAAGGATTTCTTTGGGGAATATTGCTTTCCCCTGCCCTTGAGGCACCTCATGTTTTTCCTTCCTGGAATTTATCCTTTCTGGACCACAACGTTCCCGCGAACACCTGAAGAAATAAATAAAACAATTCATGTTTTCCCTTTTCCTTACCAACTGATGATGTAGGAAATGCTCAAGGAGTAAAACCTACGTAAAGCAGCTCAAGCAGAGAGCCTGCTGAAAGCGGAAGTAACTGGCACCTCGCTGGGTGGATATCAGACGGAGCCGCTTGTTCTGGAACCACCTTCCTCGTCCTGGCCTGTGGAACGCTCGTGTTGCCCCGTGTGTCTTGCCCTTGCTTCTGCCTTTTCGCCTCATGCACCTGAAACAGCACCGTAGACGCGATATCTGTATGTTCTTTGGAACACTATGAATCCTGTGTGGTTTTAAATTGTGGTTTGGTTTTATGGATAAAGTTGCCAAATTACTGTTGAACGCTTGGTTGTTTATATCACAGTTAGTGGCCAAAATTGGCCCGTAAAATCTCGAAACATTTCTCTGTTAATTATGAAGACCCCAGCAACGAATGATTGTTGAGCGTTTGTGTGGTCATTGTGTAATTACATTGCTTATTTTGTGCTGGGAAGCCCGTTTTCCTCCTGCCATCTTCCATCACCCAAGGTCTAAGTGGCGAGGGACTAAATGTAATGCCGCGGTGGAGTAGCCGAACGGTCTAAGGCGCCTCGCTGTGGAGCGCGCGGTTGCACGCCGTCGGAGTCCTTCCTGGGACGTGTGTTTGTGTGTGTGTGTTTGTGTGTGTTGTCCTTAGGTTAGTTTACCTTAGTTTAAGTAGTTTGTAAGATACGGACTGATGACCACGCAGTTTGGTCCGAAAGATTTACAAACATTTGAATTTGAACTAACTGTAACACCGACCAGGCATGTGGAGTTCTTCAGACTGATAACTTCGTTATAAGTTAAATTGTTCTTATCATTGTTATGTTTTAGAATAACCTCGTTAAATTTATTCTGCGAACTTGGGAAATGTAAGTGAAGCCTTACTTGCTTCAAGCACTTGCCTCAGATTCCATATTTTTATTTTTAATTACATAGTCTTTAGCGAGTTGAAGCAATTTTCTGGTTAAGATTTACCTTTGTATTACCTTTTAATATGGTTTGAATGATAATTTACCTAGTTTGTATTTGGTTTTCCTAAATGTTAAGTTTAATGTTTAAAGATTAATGATGCTCGATTCAAATGTTTGTTAAGCTTGTGGGACTTAACTACGGGGTCATCAGTCCCTAAACTTAAACTACTGATGAACTAGCTAACACTAAACGCGCCGGCCGTGGTGGTCGAGGGGCCTGCGGCGCGCCAGTCACGGTCTGCACGGCCACTACGGTCGGGGATTCGTTCCCCTTTGTGCATGGATATTTATGCCGTCCTTAGTATTACCTAGTTGGTAAATAGTTTGTAAGTTTAGGGACTGATGACCCCGTAGTTAAGTCCCATAAGCTATACAAACACGCCGCGCGGTCTAAGACGCCTCGCTGCGGAGCTCGCGGTTGCTCGTCGTCGGAGGTTCGAGTCCTCCCTGGGGCATGGGTGTGTGTGTTTGTCCTTAGGTTAGTTTACCTTAATTGAAGTAGTTTGTAAGCTACGGACTGATGACCACGCAGTTTGGTCCGATAGATTTACAAACATTTGAACGTTTTTGAACTATACAAACATTTGAACATATATGAACTAAATTTTTGTGTCTATGTTATTTAGGTATGTATCTGGAAAATCCGTTTCCCGTTTTTGGAAATGTGTATTCGTTATCACGATACGCTACAAAAATCATAATTTTTGGTATGAAAACATTCAAGTGCGTGCATTTGCAAATCTACATTTCTATTCATGGCAAATCGTCGAAATTTTATGATTCTGGAAAGCTTTGAAAGTTTTTTCGATAACACATTACCGCGATCTGTAAATTCCAACTTACCGCACAAATTCATGACAAATATGCAGTGTTATTAATCCATTGATATTTGATCAATATTCACGTCTTTCAGGCCACTGGACGTGCAAAATGCGTCATCGTAATGGTTGGATCAACGTGAACGATTTGAATTATCGTGAAATAGCAACATCATATAAAATTAAATTTTCAGCTGGAGTCGAGAAAATTTACATGCTATGGAACGATATTGATAGTGTTTAACAATGTTCTCTGAAATGGTTAAGCGTGTTTAGCAATCAGCTGAATGTGAAGCTCTTTTTACAAAGTAAACATTGTCAATTTGGTCTGACGTTTGTCCAAAAATACTATCCAAATTTTACTCATCATTGACTTCTTGTTATATAAGCTGTAACTCTTACGTAACAGAAAAAAGACGGGAACCTGCTGGAAAATGCTCCTCCCGGAGCACAGAAAAGGCGAATATGTTGTCTGACACAAAAGTGTGGAACCAGCGGCCTCCCATAAGATCTACAAACATTTGAACATTTTTTTTTGTATATTAAAGACGGCATAAATATCCATGCCCGAGGGGGGATTCGAACCCCCGACCGTAGTGACCGTGCAGAACGTGACTGGCGCGCCGCAAACCGCTCGGCCACTACGGCCGGCATGCTCGATTCCTTTAATGGCCACACCTTCCTAGATTAGAGACCTCTTACCAATCCAGGAGAAATAGCGGCACTCCATGTACTGCAATGGAGGCCGGTCAGTACCATAATTATGAATTTAAAAATAACTGAGAACACTAAGAAAAAAAAAAAAAATAAAAAGCGGTTTATAGCCGTAAAAGTACCGATTTCCGAGTTTGCGATTAGGTATGAAGCTAAAGATCAACTGCGAGTAAAACGAGTTAAAACGAAATTCACATTCGACCACGTCACAAATCGTCATCTGTTTATTTACATTCGTAAATTTAGTGATCTCCGCGTGGAGTAACAGGATTCGACCATAAAACGCGATAGCAGTCGACGTAAATTGAGCCTCGGGTAACTTCCGACAGTCACGGTTTTTATGGCGGCGTGTCATAAGGCTGCACGTGCTTTTCCCCTCTCAAGAGTTTGGCGCACAGTGGTTGGCGTGACGTCACGGCGGCTGCGTGGGCGGGCGCAGGTGACGTGGCAACAGCGCGGGCGGCGGCGGCGCTTGAGGCCAAGCCGCGGCCTCGTTCGTGACCAGCGCTGGGAATGCGGCGCCCTTCCGCACGCCAGGCTCACGGCCTGCCCCCACGTGCGCTCCTGTCCCCAGCAAAAACACCGCTCCCACACACACATCCCACCTGTTGGAGGTAGGCAAAGGTCGGCAACGTTTAAGCGGTACGGATGTAGAGATTTTTTTTTTTTTTTTTTTCGCACAACTGCTGTGGTCATTAGCGCCCAACACTGCCCATAGTAAAAAAGTACCGGGGTTAGAAATTAAATGGCTTTCGCCATATATGCACGATGTATAAAAAGTAAAACTCTGTTAACCGATTGCGGGTCATCAGCTAAAATGTCAGACATTTCAAATGGGAAACACAGATCATGACGGAGACGGTTAAAAAATGGACATTGCACTAAAAGATGGTTCACAGTAAAAGGTGCATCACAGTGCTCACATAAGGGAGCAGGACCACCACGTAATAAATGCTGGTGGCTAAAACGGCAGTGGCCAATACGAAGCCGGGCCAGTACAATCTCCTCTCGGCGGGAGGGTAGAGATGACGTTGACCAGAGATCAGGCACAGGTTTAATGGCTCGCAATTTGTTCCCTGACAGGGATGACCAATGTAGATACCAACGGGAGATAATACGCTGGGAGATACCAGCGCGAAGGTCATCAGAGCTGGTGGAAAAGGTAGATAGCCGAGGAAGGAGAACTGCTTCCTTGGCAGCCGTATCCGGAGCCTCATTCCCCAACACTCCCACATGGCCAGGGACCCACAGAAACGTCACCGTAGTTCCGCTCGTTGAAAGAGAAGTAAGGCAATTGCGGATGCTTTGTACCAGGGGATGGGCCGGATATAGGATGCGAAGGCTCAACAAATGTAGAGATGCCAGCAGACGACGCTGTTCTGAAAGTCAGCGCCACAAACCATATGTAAGAGAACGATCGTGGAGAAGGCAGCGATTGACCGAAAGCCAATAGAAGCAGGCACCGCGCAGTCTGTAGGAAGTAACCCAAGATGCGCGCCCTCTACAAGCGGCTATATCTAGTAGACTTGCGCATAATAGTACACGATCGGGAGCGCTCACTTTACTTCGCGGCTCTGCCGCGAACTAGTTCGTTCTTTTAGTTCGTCCATTCCCAGTGACGGCTGAGCGGCATGGTCTGCGCATGCAGGTGGAGGGAGAAGTTCCCCCACCTAGCTGCTTCATAAACTTGCTGCTTGAGCCGCTAACGATATCACGCAAACCAAAAGAAACAGTTTCTGGATAATTTCTCGCGTTTAAGTTTAGAGTTAGCTCTATATCTTGGCATTATGGAATTTATTAGTCAGATATTGCAGAGTACAAAATACTTCGAAACAGAAAGTTTGTAGCACTGAACTATGTAATCTACCATCCAGACGCCAATCTCGAAATGGATCTCATCAGCAGAAGGCAGCCGGCCGCGGTGGCCGAGGGGACTGAGGCGCTCCAGTCACGGTCTGCACGGCCACTACGGTCGGGGGTTCGAATCCCCCCTCGGGCATGGATATTTGTGCCGTCCTTAGTATTAGCTAGATCATAAGTAGTTTGTAGGTTTAGGGACTTATGAACCCATAGTTAAGTCCCATAAGCTATACAAACATTTGAACATTTGAGCAGAACGCAAACACGTGATTTTTAATTCTGTTCGCTACCTAAAGCGCATATTTTAGTTCGCGACCTATCGCGCAAATTTTAGTTCGCGACCTATCGCGCATATTTTAATTCGCGACCTATCGCGCATATTTTAATTCGCGACCTATCGCGCAAATTTTAGTTCGCGACCTATCGCGCATATTTTAATTCGCGACCTATCGCGCATATTTTAATTCGCGACCTATCGCGCATATTTTAGTTCGCGACCTATCGCGCAAATTTTAGTTCGCGACCTATCGCGCAAATTTTAGTTCGCGACCTATCGCGCATATTTTAGTTCGCAACCGGTAGCTTTCCTTTTAGTTCGCAGCTCGGCCGCGAAGTAGGTCGCTCATTTTAGTTCGTCCGCTCGTTTTGGCTTTTGCTACCGCTACTAAAACTACAGCTGAGCTGCATCTCAGCTCGAAATGACGGCAACTGGCAGAAGGAAATCGCGCGATTCTGCGCGCTCTCGCGTCCTCTCGCTGTTACCCGTCAGTCTTCGGAAAAGGAGCGGACGAACTAAGAAGCTAGGGATCTGCGAACTAGTTCGCGCAGTTCGCCTGCGGGAGCGCTTTTCCGAACTAGTTCGTTTGCGAACTACACAAGACTAATATCTAGGCCGACATACGTCTGGACGGCTCGTCATTTACTATTCAGGAATTAGTTACTAGTGAGAACTCAGACAGTTACTAGACAGCTACGAATACAGAACGAGGGCAGTGCTAACGCGGCTCAGAACGCAGCTGGCATCATAAGGACGACGCCGCGAGAAGCAAGAAGCATATGTTATAAAGCTGAGTATTGTAACGTTCAGTCAATAAATATCTTGTAATACCAACTATATCAATGTTTTAGATATCAAAGGATCCTGCGCCAATCTTTATTGACAACTTCACCGGGACGAGTACTAAACAAAAGGCGACGAGGTCAAAAAAATGTTGAAATGTTTGTAGAGCTTATGGGACTTAACTACGAAGTCATCAGTCCCTAAACTTACAAATTACTTATGAACTAGCTAATACTAAGGACGGCACAAATATCCATGCCCGAGGGGGGGGGGGGATTCGAACCCCCGACCGTAGTGGCCGTGCAAACAATGACTGACGCGCCGCAGTCCCCTCGGCCACCGCGGCCGGCGCGACGAGGTCACAACGTGAATATTCTGTATACACTTGCAAAAGAAATTAAAGTTATCGTGTTAGGATCTTAGTTTCTCACACACACTGTAATCATGACATATTCAGAAATAAAACTGGCAAATATTGGTGACGAGTAAGGAATATCGGTGTAAGCACACACTCGGAAATTCGAAACTAAACAGTAAAAATATTAGAGAAACAAGAAATATTAGCTTTTCCATACCCTCGGAAATCACGAGATATTCGGAAATAAACAGCCAAATCTTTCTGACTAGCGACTAGTATAAATGTCATTGACACTCATTTCACTTACCAGCAATGTAAACGTTCCCATAGTTTTGTCTCTAACCGTATTCTCGAAAATCGCAACATATTTGGAGCGAAGGTCAAGTATTGTGAGAAGGAAGAACATGAATATCATTTGCTAGTCGTACCACTTGCAACAGCAATTTCATTCTCCGTTTTCCAGTCACATACAAATCATCAAATCGATTTTACTAACTCCTGAGACAGAACGTAAGAGTACTGGATAACATAATACTGCTATGTGAATAAGAAAATCCTACAAGTGTTGTGGATAAATAACCCCTACAGTGTGTTCCTTGAAGAAGGGTCCTCTAAAGAATCCGAAACGTTGGAGAAATATATCATCATGATGCAGCAAATAGCTCAGAAGAATTTCAGAAATTCTGTGCAATTGGAGTTATGAGTAGTGTTACTGGATTAATTTTATTTTCGTAGTTATGAAACAAAACATCAGCTTACAAGGAGACCACATGGGTATCATGTTTTATAATTTATATTTATGGTATGTCAGGTTCGGAACTTAAATAACAATCAGCCAAAACCATTCGACGCAACTCTAAAAAATTCTCGAGTAAATCGTTTCCGAAGTTTTGCAAAGTAGGAATATTTTAAAAAGTTGCAGCATCCGTTGGTGTGGCTAAGGTAGTTCTGGTCTCACAGCTATGGAGCCGGTGGTTCCAACCCCACGTTTTCGAATCCAGTTATATAACATATTTTGAGATCTCTAATTTCACGTGTTGTGTCAGTTTTTTTATGTGTATGTAGACGAGCTGAAAAACCTTGTAATCACGTAAAACGATGGCTGAGTAGCTTAACTACTTGGAAAGCCATTAGTACCTACGGAGATGACTTTCCAAAAACAGCGTCGTGGCTCTTCACAAATTGAACAATCATAGACTACCATTGTCAACTAATAGTGAAGCTAATACTGTAAAAAAAATTTACTTAGGTTTTGTTTTAATTGAAAGGCAATAAAACATGCAAAATTACGAATAAACAAAAACATCTTCATTTTTTACAAAAATTTCCACTTGATATTAAAACTGTGAAGTATTGGAACAAAATGAAAATCTATTGCGGTAGGATTCGAAGCATGGGCGTTAGGTTCTAAGGCGACAACGCTACCGCCTAAGCTACACCGAAAGATACTGAACATTCATTTAATGATTGGTTCTTACGCTTACTTGCAAAACTTCAAAGTCGATTTTCTCGAGAATGTCTTAGGGTTAAGTGGAATGGCTTTGCCTAATTCTTATTTGAGCTGTAAACTTCACGTACCGTAAACATAAAAAAATTCTGAAACCCGATACCCATGTTCATGATATATATAAATGACCTTGCGGATAACATTGTAAGTTCTCTGAGGCTTTCTGCGGATGATGCTGTAGTATATAGAAAGGTTGTAACAATGGAAAATTGTGTCGAAATGCAACAGGATCTGCATCCAATTGACGCATGGTGCAGGGATTGGTAATTGAATCTCAAAGTAGACAAGTGTAATGTGCTGCGAATACATAGAAAGAAAGATGCTGTATCATTTAGCTACACTATAGCAGGTTAGCAACTGGAAGCAGTTAATTCCATAAAGTATCTGGGAATAGTCATTAGGAGGGATTTAAAATGGAACGACCATATAAAATCAATCGTCGGTAAAGTATATGCCAGACTTAGATTCAATGGAAGAATCCTAAGAAAATGCAGTCCGAAAACAAATGAAGTAGGTTACAGTACACTTGTTCGTCCACAGCTTGAATACTGCTCACCGGTGTGGGACCCGTACCAGGTGGGGTTGACAGAGGAGGCGGAAAAGGTCCAACGGAGAGCAGCGCGCTACGGTACAGGATCATTTGGTAATCGTGAAAGCGTTACGGGGGTGATCGATAAACTCCAGTGGAAGACTCTGCACGAGAGACGCTCTGTCGTTCGGTACGGACGTTTGTCGAAGTTTCGAGAACTTACCTTTACCGAGGAGTCTAGCAGTATATTGCTACGTCCTACGTGTATATCGCGAAGAGATCGTGAGGATAAAATCAGAGAGATTAGATCCGTCAGAGAGGCATATCGACAATCTTTCTTTCCGCCAACTATACGTGACTGGAAGAGGAGGGAGAATCGATAGTGGTACTCAAGGTACCCTCCGCCACACACCGTCGGGTGGCTTGCGGAGTATAGATGTAGATGTGCTCCCCTTGCTAGTAGCAAATCGTCTAATTTCCAGCGCATCCTTGTGGAGTCCCACGGCGCCAGACGATCAGCAGGCCAAATGGTGATGCGAAACACAACGAGAGTGGCTACAACGGCACAACACGCTTCACACTGCTGGCGGGCCGGGCGAGAGGGAAAAGAGGAGGGCATACAGGGAGAGTAGAATAGAATAGAGGGCGTGGCCGCCACCGTGCCCTGAGGCGAGGCGCTCCGCTCACACAGTCCCGCGGCGCGCGGGTGAAAGCCGCCGACACACGACCAGTAGCGGCGCTACCACACGTCCCACACACACACACACACATATCCACACTCACATCTACGTCTACACCCACACTCCGCAAGCCGCCTCACGTTGTGTGGCGGAGGCTACTACGCCACTCCAAAATGTTCAAATGTTTGTTAAGCTTATGGGACTTAACTACGGGGTTATCAGTCCCTAAACTTACAAACTACTTATCAACTACTTACTAATTAGGACGGCACAAATATCCATGCCCGAGGGGGGATTCGAACCCCCGACCGTAGTGGCCGTGCAGACCGTGACTGCAGCGCCTCAGTCTCCTCGGCTACCGCGGCCGACGTACGCGACTCCCTCTTATGCCAGTGGCGTATGGCGTGCGGAAAAATAGACTGCATCTATGCCTTACCAAATGTTTAAATATTTGTTAAGCTTAAAGGATTTAACTGCGGAGTCATCAGTTCCTAAACTTACAAACTACTTATAAATTAGCTTATACTAAAGACAACACAAACATCCATGTCCGAGGGAGGATTCGAACCTCCGACAGGGAATACCTTACCCACCACTGATTTTATACGGTCGTTGTGGTGTCGCACAAGTCTAAAGTGCGCGCCACCTACTTTCGCCGCGGGCTCCATGCACGCACGGCGCGGCGTTCTTACGACGTCAGCCACGAGCGCCCTCTGCTACAACTCCGCTCGTGGCCACCACTGAACGACATCGTTCACTTGGAACTGAGATAGGAACCAGTTAACACTTCGGAATCAGATAGGCAGCAGTGAAGACTTTGCTATCGGATAGGCACTAGGCAGGCCTCTAGCTCAACTATGTATCAGCATTCTGCAGTACTGACCTATGTAAAAGTTAAGTATTGTATAAATTCTGTGCAATATATATCTCGTTCTAATTTACTCTAGTGTTTCTAGTTTCTGCTGTGCCACTGGCTGGTCACCTCCTACCTCCACAAGCGTGCATACTTTATTCCTGTGTCGGTATTTCCACTCGGCCACCGACACCTAAGACGGAATCGAGACACAATAGCGGCGACGAGGCTGGGACACAAAAGTGGCGACGAGGTTGGGACACAAAAGTCGTTCCATTTAAGATCGCCCCTTATGTCTGCTCCCAGATATTTTATGGAAGTAACTGCTTCCAGTGTTTGTCCTGCTATGCAGTAGTTATATAATACAACATCTTTCTTTCTTTCCTTCTATGTAAAGGCAGCACTTTCTTATGTTGACGTTGAATAGACATTCCCTGCACCAAGTATCGATAGACTGCTGGTCTTCCTGCACTTCGTAACCTTTTGACAGTGTTGCGATTTCAAGATACATTACTGCATCATCCGCAAAAAAGCCTCATTCAACTTCCGATGCAATCTGCGAGGTCATTTACATATATTGTGAAAAGCAGTGGGCCTATAACACCTATGGAACGTCTAAGATCAGTTTAACATCTATAAACTTCTCTCCGTTTTGTTTAGGTACAAATGCCTCAACAGTCACACAGTTGGTCTGATATTCCATAAGCCCGCACTTCGTTCATCAGTCGACGGTGCGGATCGGTATCGAACACCTACCGTTACGTATTTATTTATTGCAAATCCTGTCAAGCTTGACAAATATTTCACAATAAATAATTGTTATCCGCGCGGAATGACCGCGTGGTCTAAGGTATCATGCTATGGACTGTGCGACCGTTCCTGCCGGAATTTCGATTCCTCCCTCACGCATGGGTGTGTGTGTGTGTGTGTGTGTATGTGTGTGTTTTGTCCTTAGTAAGTCTAGGGACTGATGAGTATAGCAATTTGGTCCAATAGGTTTACGAAAATATTTTTCAATACATAATTATTTCCGGACAACAATCTACATCTACAACTATACTCCGCAAGCCACCAGAGGGTGCGTGGCGGAGGGTACCTTGAGTATCACTATCGATTTTCCCTCCTATTCCAGTCAGGAATTGTTTGCGGAAATGAGGATTCTCGGTATGCCTCTGTGTGGGCTCTAATCTCTCTGATTTTATCCTCATAATCTCTTCGCGAGATATACGTAGGAGGGAGCAATATACTGCTAGACTCCTCGGTAAAGGTACGTTCTCGAAACTTCGACAAAAGCCCGTACCGAGCGACAGAGCGTCTCTCTTGCAGAGTCTTCCACTGGAGTTTATCTATCATCTCCGTAACGCTTTCTCGATTACCAAATGATCCTGTAACGAAGCGCACTGCTCTCCGTTGGATCTTCTCTACTTCCTCTATCGATCCCACCTGGTACAGATCCCACACCGGTGATCAGTATTCAAGCTGTGGCCGAACAAGAGTACTGTAACCTACTTCCTTTGTTTTCGCACTGCATTTCCTTAGGTTTCTTCCAATCAAACTAAGTATGGCATCTACTTTACCGACGATTGACTTTATATGGGCGTTCCATTTTAAATCAGTCCTAATGCCTACTCCCACATAATTTAAGGATTTAACTATTTGCAGTTGCTGATCTGCTACCCCTAAAAGATAAACGTTCTTTCTTTCTATGTATTCGTAGCACATTACACTTGTCTACATTCAGTTTCAATTACCATTTCCTGCATCATGCGTCAATTCGATGCAGGTCCTCCTGCATTTCAATACAATTTTCCATTGTTACATCCTCTCTATACACTACAGCATCATCCGCTAAAGCCCTAAGTGAACTTCCGGTGTTACCCACAAGGTATTTATATATATCGTGAACAGCAACGGACCCACGACACTCCCCTGTGGCACACCTGGCATAACTCCTACTTCGGAAGACTTCTCTCCAGTGAGAATATCATGCTGCATTCTGTTACCTAGGAACTCCTCAATCCAATCACACAATTAATCTGACAGATCATATGCTCTTACTTTGTTCATTAAACGTCTGTGGGGAACTGTATCAAAAGGCCTTGCGGAAGTCACTGAGAACCGTGTCGATGGCCCTCTGAGTCTCGTGGACGAATAGCGGAAGCTGGGTTTCACACGTTCACCTTTTTCGAAACTCATGCTGATTCCTACAGAGCAGATTTCTTGTCTCCAGAAATGTCATTATACTCGAACATAACCGTGGTTCGGAACCCACGTTAATCTGTAGGTCCCTCTATAATTGACTGGGTAAGTCAGTTCGAAGGTCGGAGGAAGGCAACGGCATACCACCTCCAAACAGGACCATGCCTAGTAAAGCACTGTGGTGTTCAAACCAATCTTCGGATTGTTGACTGCTTTACCTTTTTACTCGAACATAATACATGTTCCAAAATTCTACAACTGACCGACGTTAGAGATATAGGCCTATAGTTCTGCACATCTGTTCGACGTCCCTTCTTGAAAACACGGATGACCTGCGCAATTTTCCAATCGTTTGGAAAGCTACGCTCTTCTACTAGAAACCTACGGCACACCACTAAAACCACCAATGGTTCGTTTCCCCCCGTAAAAAAAGGCTTGCTTTCCGAGTCGGCTGACAGTACCAAAGACCTTGTGAAAAATAACTAGACTCCGTAACGGCGCTGCTGTCGCGGGATAATTTGAACCTTCGGCCGGCCGCCATGATAGTCGCAAGCGTCACATAAATACGAGTCTTGTTAGCAGGTAAATGGCGTATAAAATAGCTACTGCGGTATATATACTCAGCCTGTATTGTTTGACTATTGCAGTATATACAAAGCACGATAGTAAAGAGCTGCTCAGCGTATAACAAATATATTTAAGAAAGGAATAAAAAGAACGAATTCTGTCTTCCATTCATATTTCTCAGGAATACAAGTAGCCCTACTACTTTTGTTCAGAGATAGTTACTCTTGCTTAACAAGCTGTTAGTCAAAGACATTACAGGTTTAAATGAAATAATAACAGGCTTTTACAATACTGGCAGCTCTTAAAAACGAGCTACTTTCGGCAGTACTGGTGGACAGGAAGTTCAACAAGTTCCATTTTGTAGTTGTGTGAAATAACTATTGGGGTCACGAGATCAGTTGGCTCCCTGCAGTTCGAATTTTTGTTAATGAAATTAATATTAGCAACTTGTAACAAAGAATTTACAGGTCATCTCCTTTAGATATCAGTATAACAACTGATAGGGGTTTGCGCAACTGTGTATAGTTCCATATATGAATGACACATAGTCACACTGACTGCACATTGTGGAGTTGACGACAGTTGCTCACTTTGGAGCAGTTCACGCTAGTGTATTTAGCTTACAGCATTAAAATTGCTAATATTCGTGCTAGATAACTAATGCTAATGTTAGAGGCACTTAAGAAAACGTTATGGTGTACTAAGTGCTCTTAAAAGAATTTTGTAGTGACTGGTTGCTGTATTGACAAGGTAAGATGCTATTTTACAGTTATGTATCTGATAGGACATTTCGTTTTCAAATGTTTTTACAGCTTACGGGACTTAACTGCGAGGTCATCATTCCCTAAAAATACAAAGTAGTTTTTATGTTTAGGGTATGATGACCCCGCAGTTAAGTCACATAAGATGTACAAACATTTGACATAAATGATATATCCCATCAGATACACAACTACCTTATACTAGAGACGACACAAACATCCATGCCCGAGGGGGAATTCGAACCCCCGACGGGGAACTGCCTCGCGCATCGTATCATTGCGCCTCAATGTGCTCGGTCGCTCCGCTGCGGCTATTTCATTTTCACATTCGATTTTAAACATTAGCCGTTCAAGGCAGCCCTGTTTCATTTTTTGATGCTATAAAAATATCTACATATCAGACAATACAGTAGATACTGAAGCAAAGACGTAAAGTGTTGTGAAACTCTTCTGAAATTAATGCTTGTACAAAGTGTCACCATCTTAAAATAAACTGTGAAAATGCCAAAACCGTGTCTGACAATAAATTCCGTTGATTGCTGCACTTAGAACGCTAAAAAAAAACGTGATGTTGTAATTCGGTTTAGTTAGGAAGAAGAAACGCTGTTGGACGATTTCTACACCGTGTGTGTAATAAATTGACACACAACCAAAAAAATGTTCAAATGTGTGTATAGTCTATGGGACTTAACTACGGGGTCATCAGTCCCTAAAGTTACAAACTACTTATGAACTACTTACGAACTAGGACGGCACAAATATCCATGCCCGAGGGGGGATTCGAACCCCCGACCGTAGTGGCCGCGCAGACCGTGACTGGAGTGCCTTAATCTCCTCGGCCACCGCGGCCGGCGACACACAACCGATAGTTGCTGTATATTATATATATTTTTAAATTATTTCCATAATGGATGTGAGGTCGTGGTTGTATACTTAATTATTTTGTGAAGTAGGCTCAACCACAAAGATCGTGTAAAAAACACTAAAGTATGACGCGTTTCAAGGGTCAAGCCTTCATCATCAGATAAACAATACAAAAATCTTAAAATCTGATAAAATAAAAATCTAAAACGTAATAAAAGAAAACGTGGTAACTTCCCTTGTAACCGTTTCTCCGCAGAAAGCTCCTCAGCATACTGTGCTTCGTCAAGACTTAAAACAGACCCCAGCACTGGCGCGCTTAACACTAGTGAAATGCCCGGAGTCAGAGACAGAGGTTGAAATTTCAACCTCTGTCTTGCTGTGAAAACGATTTCGCGACTTCTGAATGTACCCACTACCTTGTGGATGATCTTTGGTATTTAGAGGTCTTTGTTTTCATGTTCATACGTGCGGCCCACTCGTGTTGTTGACTCCGGGCATTTCACTAGTGTTGAGCGCGCCAGTGCTGGGGTCTGTTTTAAGTCTTGACGAAGCACAGTATGCTGAGGAGCTTTCTGCGGAGACGCGGTTACAAGGGAAGTTACCACGTTTTCGTTTATTACGTTTTACATTTTTATTGTCTCGGATTTTAAGATTCTTGTATAGTTTATATGATGATGAGGTTTTGACCCTTGAAACGCGTCATATTTTAGTGTTTTTTACACGATCTCTGTGGTTGAGCCTACTTGACAAAATAATTATTATATTATTTAAATGAGGTGTAGTTTTCTTGACTTAGACTATAATCAGAATAGTCTTAGGCACATTTAAAGTTGGAGCGGAAGTTTGCCACCATAATGCCCGCTGATGGCAGCCAGCCGCTTAAGCCCTTTCTACACGGGAAGTGAGAGATTACGAGATTACCCATGATGCACCGGTCACGCCGTCCGCGTACAGTGTTGATGGGTCCACTTGCTCAAGACAGCTGGTAGATGGAATAGAATGGATCCTATTCCCACGCGTATGAAAGTGCTTCGCGGATGCGCAGACGACCGAATGGGGAATGCAGATGACAAACGAAGCCAAGTAGGGAATTTGTTTGAGAATGTGTACTTGTCTGCTGCTCAGAGGAACGTAGTTTTTCGACTCAGTCGTAAGTATTTTAGGAGGTGATACTATAGAGGAATTGCATTAAAAATTTAATATAACCTGTGTACAATTTTTATTGAATACAGAGATATAGCTGTTAATATGAAATCCAAACAAACGCAGAGCAAATATAAATCAAGAAATTTTCACTGATTTATCCGTCTGTTCTTGGTATTTTTATTTATTTATTTGGCCTTCTGAGTAGTATGACATCACACTTACTTAAAAGTAGAATTTTGTGTATGTTCTACACGTTTATTTCCTCTTACTTTTCGGCTTACTAGAACATATTCAGACTTTAAACTTCGTCGAAACCCGCTTATTTAAATAAAAGTCAATACGAAAGAATCAGTCAAAATATCCAAATTAAATTGTTGTACATCCAAGAGCTGTATCTCTGTACTCAATAAAAAAATCGACAGACGTTATATGAGACTTTAACTGAAAATCGTCATTACTATATTCTAAAATATTTGTTTTCCTGAAACATGCTGTAGTTAACAGATGAAAATGTCAAAATGTTTGTAAAGCTTATGGGACTTAACTACGGGGTCATCAGTCCCTGAACTTACAAACTACTTATGAACTACTTACGAACTAGGACGGCAAAATTATCCATGCCCGAGGGGGGATTCGAACCCCCGACCGTAGTGGTCGTGCAGACCGTGACTGAAGCGCCTCAGTCTCCTCGGCCACCGCGCCCGGCAGTTAACAGATGAAATATTTGTTTTTGGTGAGCATTACTTGCAGCTTAATCAAAGTGAAAGGTCTATGTATAGACACCTAAGCTTGTTCATCATATACATAGGCGCTACAAACCGCAGTGCTGCAAGTATGTGGCCACTACGGTCGGCGGTTCGAATCCCCCCTCGGGCATGGATATTTGTGCTGTCGTTATTATTAGTTAGTTCGTAAGTAGTTTGTAAGTTTAGGGACTGATGACCCCATAGTTAAGTCCCATAAGCTATACAAACATTTGAACATTTTGCAAGTATGTAATCGCATTTTATAATGAGGACGTTAACACATGGGAGCGGCGTAGTTACGCGTGAACTGCACGAAAACAATTAAATACAGTGTCACATTGGCAGTCTAAAACACAGATAAATGTTTTAATAATCGGAATATATCATACAGTTTCGAAAAGCGATGTTAACGCGGCGATTCATTTGCTGTAAGTTGGCAACAAACGAAGAAGACGACTCAACAAATGCGTACCGTTTGAACGCTTCTTTGTAGTTGGACGGTCTATCGCAGGGGCGCTGCAGCTGACAACGACTTCCTTGTGCGTGTTGCACGTCGCTTTACGGAATTGTGGGGCCTTGGACAGGCCGCGTGGGGCGCGCTATTTCGGTAAACAGAGGCAGCGTGAGTCACGACGCGCGCGCGGCCTATCGGGCAGTCCTTGAACTTGGCAGCGCGCCGCCTTCTATTATCATCTCTGGCGCGCCGCTGGCCCGGAATAAAACGGCGCGCAGTTGCAGCGCTGGCTCTGGCGCTGGACAGGACAGCCATCGATCGCCGCCCCGCCTCCCCCCCCCCCCTCCCCACCACAGCCAGCCGTCAGCTGATATCCGGTGCATCCCTGCTGGCCCCGTTGACAGCGGAGCATTAATCCGCCGCTGAGACCGAACGCAGCGCGTCTGCACTTACCTCGCGGCTCCGCGCTTACTAGTACCCAGCGAGCAGACACTGATGGAGGTGCGTGTTTCTTAATATCGTGTTTTAGGCTGTGTTCACAGTGACTCCGATATGTCGGTGGATTTTACCGACGATCGGCATGATACTGTAATAAATATTCTGGCAGACATAGGCTAGACATTTTTCAAATTAATTTAGTAGTGTGTCCGTGTGTTTGTCGGTATATTTAATGAAATTTTGCATATTTAACCTTAAAACAGGAGGAAGGTTATTCACTAAAAAATAAATAAATAAATAAAAATAAATAAATAAATCGTATGTTACAAGGTGAAAGGTGCTTTTCTAAGGACATCGAGAAAATGTACAGTTTTATTTCAATGTTGATGAAGTTTTGCACATTTGATTTTCAAATCAAGAGAACGGTCACTTACTATATATAAGCCGGCCGCGGCGGCCGAGGGGACTGAGGCGCTTCAGTCAAGGTCTGCACGGCCACTACGGTCGGGGGTTCGAATCCCCCCTCGGGCATGGATATTTGTGCCGTCCTAGTTCGTAAGTAGTTCATAAGTAGTTTGTAAGTTTAGGCACTGATGACCCTGTAGTTAAGCCCCATAGGCTTTACAAACATTTTGACCTATATATAATTTAGTGCGATGCATGGCGGAGGGTACTTTACGTACAGACTTCAACACTACTCGATATTCCGATGATGAAGAAAACTTGCACAATTGGGCATCAAAATTAGAGGAGCATAAGAGAGGACGTCAGGGGAGACAGACTGACTGGAATATGTAATTAATCAATACCCGTGCAGTCTTCAGTGGGATATATATATATATATATATGGAGTACATGTTTTGACGTGAATAAAGCCCCATCATATAATGGTAACATGTGGGAAATATTTTTATTGTGACATGTCAATGGTAGTGTTGGCATAAAGCTTCGTATGGGAAGAGAGTCGTATGTTACAAGCAGATCCGATGAAAGCACTATAAACTGTCGAAACCGGTAGTCTAAATAATAATAATGATAATAATAATAATAAAGGACACAGCATGAGCGATCTTAGCATTTTATGGAGATGTAATAAGTATTTTACGGAAGTTGTTAATTCACTTTCGGAATACATTTCGGTCTTGCTTGTTTCCGGATGTAAGTCTGAGAATGGATATTTTCATTCTTCACCGCAGCGGTCGCTGACATGAAAGTTCAGGGTAGGTGACTAGGTAGGTGCGGGCACAGAATAACATATACAGAGAAGCAGCCCCCCCTTCCCCCCCCCCCCCCCCCGTACACCACTGTCCTACGCTCCCCTCGTAGTTCCGTAAGACGCTAGCAGGTGTCAGGCGGTTCCCTGGCTTAGTACCGGTAGACCACACTAGAGGCGCTTCAGAGGGTAGCGTGGAGGGGAGGCTGAGGGGAGAGCTCGTGCCGCCTGCCACGAGGCCACGGCTGTGTCCGGATTGCCGGCGTTAGAGGGGAGGTGGTGGTGGGGACAGCCGCTACCTGCCGCCTGCTCTGGCCAGTTTAAAGGGCTGCTTCTGACCGCAGCGCCACCATGGGACATCTTACGGAACTGCTTCAGCACCCCCCGCCACGCCCCCGGAGCGTAGGACCGGGCCATTACGGAGGTTTCCCGTCTGTATGTCTGTGTGCTCTCTAGAAACGCGCGACGCTAAAGCAAATTCTCGAGAAATTCTCGCGTACTCTCGACAAATTGTCAACAGTGCTGCGCTCTCTGGAGGCTGAGCGAAACTACCAAGAACCAATCCGACACAGTAGTCGTAATCGCTGTCTTCCGTACGTGCAAGGAAGAAGCTCTATTATTGTTAGTAATTATTAATAGTAGTAGCAGTAGGTTTCAAATGTTCAAATGTTTGTAATTCTATCGGACCAAACTGCGTGGTCATCAGTCCGTAGCCTTCAAACTACTTAAACCTAGGTAAACTAACCTAAGGACAACACACACTCCCATGCCCCAGGGTGGACTCGGAACCTCCACGGCGAGCAACCGCGCGCTCCGCAGCGAGACGCTTTAGACCGCTCGGCTACTCCACCGCAGTGCAGTAGGTTTCGCAGAAGACAAAAATCATAGGATTATTATTGTAACATGTCTTACCCGAAACAACAACTTCATTGTTACGAAAAACAAATATGCATTCCGTACTTAGATGAGAGAGAAATGCTATACGTTACACCCAAAAACTCCTTACATACATTTACTAATGGTAGAAAAAAATTCGGGCGGACCTCACAGTATAAGCTAGCGTAACTTACCTAAGCGTCCGTTATTTCACTTTAAGGATCTGGTACTTTAACATAACCAGCACATTTTTCAGCTTCAACACTAACTGTTGGTTGTTATGTCATTCTGTTCAAAAGTTTGGATAGTGTTAATTTTGATGCTTTTTGCTTGTTATTGCAGCCAAATTGAAAATAACAGTTTTCCGATACTGGCGCACTGTTTCAGTCACTATCCAACCTTCTTATCGAATTTCGTTTTAATGTAGTTCGAATGTATAACGTACACAATAGATGGGTATTTTATCTGACTTTTATTAATATAAAATTGCACTTTTGTATTCGTGTACGTATCTGTTTCATTGCTTCTAGAGATATTGTGTAAATTTAAATGTCTTACCATGTCTGTTACATTTTTTGCTACACTACGGAGCTTTGCAACAGCTTCCAGTTTCGTGACTTTGGTATTAGTGAATTCAATGATAATCACAGCGAGCTGCGAGCGTTGCAAATAACGGCAGCGCGTGGCGTGTCGTGTCGCGTCGCGCTGCCCCAGTCAACCGCAGCGCCGCTTCTCGAGAACTGCTCGAGCGCCGGCAGCTCGAGAAAGTCTCGGTGCGCTCGAGTCGCCGCGCCTCACACTCACCCCCTTTACATGGGCTCCCAAAACCGGATTTCGTAAACCGATTTACCAATTGGATGGTCATGTAAACACTCCAAAATCGATTCTGGAAATCCGCTTCCCTAAAGCGGTTTTCCAGTTCCACAATCGATTTTCGTGCCCATGTAAACGCAACCGTTTTTGAAGCGTTCTTGGCTTGTCAGATTGTGTTTTCTAGTTAAGAATTTTCGACACATATGGAACGAGTGATATTTTCTAATGTGAAATACAAGTATAAATATTAGAGTGAACATAAATCTGTATATTTGAATAAAGAAAAATAGCGATTGTGCAGACTAAATAAGGAACTGAATCAGCTATTTTCCGGCCGCCATTTTAAGTGATCTTCGAAATCCGATTCAGGCTATGCCATGTAAACACGACAGCGAGAAACGGTTTACGAAAATCGGTTTTCGTCTTCCGGAAGATGTGTTGCATGTAAACGTAGTGACTGCCATCCCTAGGTGCGGAACCGAGACTTTGGCTTCGGTGGGCGAGTGTCCTAGCGAATGAGGTTCCCGAGCACGACGGACGCCCCGCCGCCGCAGGTTTACCTGCGCAGTTACCAGTTCTAGTCCTGCAAGGTTCGCAGGAGCAGTTCTGTGAAGGGGACGAGGTACTCGCGAAAGTAGGGATGCAAACCATACATCGATGTAGTCAAAACATCGATGTTTCGTCCATAAACATCGATGTTTTGAACAGCGATATATCGCCAATGCATCGACGACAGAAGTCCAAAACTATCGACATCGTTCAACAATTTATTGACAACTCCATTATTACTTTATTAGTTGCTCAGCCAGCGTCAGCTCAAGTGTGGTGCTCCTGCTGTCATCGCTCGTCGCTGTTTTCATACTTTTGAAAAAAGAATATTCAAATGTTTGTAGAGTCTATGGGACTTAACTACGGGGTCATCAGTCCCTAAACTTACAGACTACTTATGAACTACTAACAACTAAGGACGGCACAAATATCCATGTCCGAGGGGGGATTCGAACCCCCGGCCGTAGAGGCCGTGCAGACCGTGACTGGAGCGCCTCAGTCCCCTCGGCCACCGCGGCCGGCCCATACTTTTGAAATAGTAGATAAGTGAAATATGAAACAATCTGATGATTAATCTGATGTCTGTCCAGCACGGGCTGCTGGCATTACTGAAATTTCACCCTCCAACATCAGTGGAATCGAAACTTTGACAGTGTAACCCAGTCAGACTGATATAATACTGTCAAAACGTCGGTTAAAACATCAAACAAAAGTCGACGAAAAATCCGAGACAAAAGCCAACAAGCCAAGTATAACATAGATTCTCATTTTAGCAAGGTACATGATTTGATAAACGTCATTGATGGATATTCATTTTAAAAATACATTATTATGTAATAACTGAAAGGTGCATAACGTTTAATTTTCTCCGCGTCGACAGCTAAGAAAAATGCAATACGTCAACAAAACACAAGTTATTTCGCATATAATGAACAAATCGATGTAAATCTCAAGTAAAATCAGCGCAATAGGTAGGGAAACCTTATTCAAATGTTCATATGTTTGTAGAGCTTATGGCACTTAACTACGGGGTCATCAGTCCCTAAACTTACAAACTACTTATGAACTAGCTACTACTAAGGACGGCACAAATATCCATGCCCGAGGGAGGATTGGAACCCCCGACCGTAGTGGCCGTGCAGACCGTGACTGGAGCGCCTCAGTCCCCTCGGCCACCGCTCGGCGAAACCTTATTCCCAACTTCTTTTTCATTCTAATCTGCCATTTCGTTGTGTATTCGTAGCCTAGTGAAAGAACATAAATAAGGCAGATGCTTTCTGGCAACACAGCTTCATTTCAGTGTGTTTTTCCTAATATTTCTTAAACGTATGGAAACATCGGAAAAACATCGATGTATCGTTTTTCAGAGCGATGATTTTTTTAACATCGATTTTTTTTCCGCAGGAACATCGATGTTTGAACATAGATGTCTTTATCAACTATTTTGCATCCCTAGGCGAAAGTGAAGCCTTGAGGACTGGCCGTGTGTCGTGCTGAGGCAGCACTTCCCCGCCAAAGAGCAGAGGCGGCGATCGGCTTCAGCGTGTCAGCAGGTTGTGACGGCAGGCTGGCTGGTGAGGTGTGGGGTGGACGCGGCGGCTAGCAGCCCGCCGGCTGCTGCATCGATCCGCCCCCGCCCTGGCCTAGCCCTTAATGGCCGCTGCCCTTCACCACCACCTAACCACGTCGCAGCGCACGATGTCTCGATGAAGATCCTTTTGCAGAACCTACTTCTTTGTGTCACAAGGAAAGTACTTAGGCTCGAACAAACACATACACACCCAAATCGTATGACAGATAATGTAAATGTCCCTTGTTGCACTAGTGATACTCCCGCATCTGCAAAACTCTGCGTGTGCCATGCCGCATTGCACTTTGACCTGCCGGTACACCAGTAGGGACGGTGCAGTGTGCCTCTGAAGTTGCGTTTTGTAACGTTATTTGTGTGGTGAAGTGTCGGATGGGTCAGCGATTGGTAATCAATCCTGATAATATAGTGTGACTGGTTGAGGTGAAGTTACGAAGAAACCTTCTTCGTGTAGATGGTATCATGAATCATTCGCATGTTACCTATTATCTGTAATAGTATTTCTAATATATTATCATATTTCTGCCCTATAATAGATACCAGAAAACATGTGAATGATTCTTCTTCTACACCAAGACCGTATTCACCAAGAAGGGCTCTTCGGAATTTCATCTCAACCAATTGCAATACATTAGCAGGATAGATTAGCAATCGCCGACCCATCACTCACTACACAAATAACATCACAAAGCGCAACTTCAGACGCACACTGCACCGTCACTACTGGCGTACCCGCAGGTCAAAGTGCAATGCGGCATGGCACACGCAGAGGTCTCTAATAGGCGACTGCAGAGTTTTGCAGATGCGGAAGTACCACTAGTGCAATAACGGACCGTTACATTATCTATCATACGATTTTGGTGTATTTTTGTTTGTTCGAGCCAAAGTACTTTCCTTGTCAGTTGGCTACCCGAGACGTGTGTGTCTACTGCAGGGGTCCTGGCGAGCTATTTTCTTATTGCTTGTCAGCTGTCTCCAGTAGTCGTTTTCGTTGAAACATAAACACCAAAAGCAGGAAAAGGATAATGGAGTTTATTCAAATTCAAATGTTTGTAGAGTTCATGGGACTTAACTACGGGTTCATCAGTCCCTAAACTTACAAACTACCTATGAACTAGCTAATACTAAGGACGACACAAATATCCATGGCCGAGGACGGGGAACGGCCTCGCACATAGTAGCATAGCGCCTCAATGCGCTCGGCTGCTCCACCGCGGCTTGGAGTTTATTAATGACTAGTCGACCCGGCAATGCTTCGCAATTGCTAATATGTATGTACTCTTTGAACGTCAAATGTGTAAATTTTTTTCTCAGTCGTACGAATGATATTGATATCCCATTGAAAAAAGCTCTTTCAGTTTCTCGCGTACCTATTTTTCTTCTTCTTCTTCTTCTTCTTCTTCTTCTTCATCTTTTTCTTTTTACTTTTCTGGAATTTTTTCCAGAACCATAATGAACAAAACAAAAAAGAATTACCCCTCTCCGTCCTGCGAACAGTCACTTACAGCTCTGAGTTCAATCAAAAACACATTGAAAAAACGCACTTTCATTTTTTCTCAAATTTTCTTATCTTCTGGTAGATTTTCCAGAAACTTTATTTCATCAAACCTTGTCCTGTCAAGCCGTACTCAATTGATGCTGTTACAACCATGGAACAATTGATTTTTATTCATAGAAAAAAATCGCTTTCAGTTTTTCATAATTTCTGGGCGACTTTTAGAAATTTTTATTTCATGCAAACCTTTCTCTTTCTTTCTACATGAAATGTACCAATTTTTATCGCAATTGGACGAACGGTATTGATAGCTCACTGGAAGAAGCTGTTTTAGTTTTTCCCGATTTTCCTCTTTTCCGGACAACTTTTCCATATTTTATCACCGTTTAAACCTTCCCTGGACTTACACGAATACTTCAAGACTAAAATTAGCCAAATCGGTTCAGCCGTTCTCGAGTTTTAGCGACAGTAACGAACAGCAATTCATTTTTATATATATAGATGAAAGGTTAGTTCATAATTAATATTCTCCTTAAATGACAGGTAGCAAATTTTGTACACAATTGATAACATAAGTAATAGGAAAACTGTCATTTAAAGTTTTGAAAACTTACACATTTATTTGCTGAAAACAATTTATACTGGCAAATACATCTACCAATATTCAAAATTCAGTTTAAAGGTCGGAGGAAGGCAACGGCATACCACCTCCAAACAGGACCATGCCTAGTACAGCACTGTGGAGTTCAAACCGATCTTCGAATTGTCGACTGCTTTACCTTCTAACCATTGGTTCCGGATATGTTTCATTAACTTCACACAAGTTTTCGGAATAATTTACTTTCGTTTCAACTGTATTGTCATTTGGACTACAAATTATTAAGTCTTCATAATAGACCAACTCACCATCCTGTTCCAGTTATTTCCATTATGCTTGGTAAGTAAGTAATCTATATCTTTAAGTTTCTCTTGAATGATTCCAACTTAAGGAATTATTGATATTTTGTTGAGTCCAGAGCACGAGTTCCCCCTTTTGAATACTCCTGTATATTGGCCAAGTCAGTTCTGTAATTTCGTTCACCTCTCAAAATATATTTTCAGTTTTATTTATTTAGTTTTTGATTAAAATACGTCGTAAAGGACTGAAACTAAACTCCCAAGGTCCTGGTGGTTTCACAGTATTATTTTCTTTCCAGTTGGCTTCATCTTTGTCTCTTTTAAGCTCTCATTCAGGAGTGCATTTAACACTCACAGGCATTTTCGAGTTTTCTTAAGATGAATTTTAAGAACGATATTCCTTTCAGCGTTAAGCAAATAGCTCAGATTCTTGAAAAATCTTCCAACCTGACAAAGACGTCTGTTTACACAAGATATCAGCAGCCTACACGTAATCTTAAGTTTGCTAACACTTTATGAGCGAATTTCGCTTCAGTAAATTTATTTAAAAGAAACTTCAAAGTAATTTACAAAGTACTCGGTACAAACATAGGTGCAAAAGTTTAGAAATATTTGTGGCCAGTGCTGATGTAGAATGTGCATAGTATCTTATATTTTACATTGGACATGGGTAATTTCGATACGACCAAGACAGAGCTAGTTATGTTTCTTACATATGGATATGTAAAGTTTTCCTAATAACGTCCAATTTTACGGCTGCCGTTAAGAAGTTTACGGTCTGTTTTGTCATGTAAAAAGTACAGTAAAATAATCTTTTAAATTCACATAGCCAGTTTTTATAGTGGGCAAGGGTGACCAGATTTAAAAATCAAAATACGGGACACTTATAGATATCGAAGATAGCAAAATCAAATTTTGTCTTCTCCTGCGGCGTCATTAACGTGACGTATCCCTTAAAGCTTGTAGAATGTGACGACGTCACTCACTAACGCAGGCTTAAAACCACTAGTTGATATACATACAGTACAGTGAGAAAGAAAGTTATTGTTCCCCCCCTCTCCCCCCTCTCCAATCCGGAAGCTGACGTGTACTCTTTGGTGGTTCTCGTATTCACATTTAGTTCTTCTTTAGAACTGTATGTTTTCTGCAGGATCTACGACTTCTTGGTATAAAAGAACTGACGCATCACGAAAAGTATTTGTTCACTGCAAGAACATAAAACCAATGGGACATATACGGCTATCTCAATAACTAAGACATTCCAAATCAAATACTAATACAAATATTAAACCAACAATAAAAGGCGAAATACATGGGATTACTAATTAAAGAAATACTATATTGTTGTATAGTTGTCACATAACAAAGAAATAGTAAATGCAGTTGTTATTAATAACGCTGTTGTCTTATTTCTCTCTGTTATATTCTGTTGAAGAATTTCATCCTGGAATTCGGTATTTTCAAACACATTTTCATAATAATAAACACATGAAGTATTCTGAAAATGAGTTCTTGTTATAATTATTTCCTCCACAGTTTGCACACTAAATATCTTGTTTCCGTGTTTGATAAACTATTTGTGACACAGAAAGCTCTTTCTCAAGCACCAGCATTAGCGCCAGGTACAGCTGGCACGAACCCAGCAATGAGCTGCAATTTTTTTTGCACTGGAAATCTTCAGAAGCAAGTAAGTTGGAAATGTGCTTCACAGTTCTCAGTTGTTGGATTTTCACTTGATACAAATTCTTGACGTGAGTCACTTCCCCAACAAGCTGGTCTTCTCATATTTGTTTCAAAATATTTTTATCAGATTCGATAAATTTTTATGACTTTACTGATAAGACTTCCAAATAAGAAGATATTTCAGCAGAAGCCAGTTAAATGGTTTCGCAATATAACCAAATAACTTCTCGGAAAATGAACTTGAAATTTCCAAGAAATCAGGCAATTCCTCCTCGATATTTTCTAGCAATGAAATGATTAATGATTGAAAATGTTATAATTTGAAAAATTGCACCTGGCATGTGAATTCAATACTTGGTAAAGGTTTGAACACTACAGTGCTTCACTAGGCATGGTCCTGTTTGTAGGTGGTAAGCCGTTGTCTTCCTCCGACCTTCGAACTGACTTACCCAGTCATTTATAGTGGGTCCTACAGTCTAAAGTGGGTTCCGAACCACGGTGTTACTCGGTATTTTTCACATGAGCAATACTGCCAGAGGTGAAATAAGTGGAAAGTGACAGACAAAAATCCTATGATCTGGCGGGTATCGAACCCGCGACCTTTAATGTGTAACCTGACACTCTACCACTGTGCAACCGAGGCGTACCAACACTTGGTATCAAACAAATAAATTTCAAAAATGATGGCCGCGCGGGAGTAGCCGAGCGGTCTGGAGCGCCACGTTGCGGATCGCGCGGCCTCCCGCGTCGAAGGTTCGAATGCTCCCTCGGGCATGGATGTATGTGCTGTGTTTAGTATAAGGTAGTTTATAAATGGTTGTATAGCTTATGGGACTTAACTACGGGGTCATCAGTCCCTAAAGTTACAAACTACTTATCAACTAGTTTATCCTAAGGACGGCACAAATATCCATGCCCGAGGGGGGATACGAACCCCCGACCGCAGTGGCCGTGCAGACCGTGACTGGAGCGCCTCAGTCCCCTCGACCACCGCGGACGGCAAGTTAGTTTATAAGTAGTTTGTGAGTTCAGAAAGTGATGATCCCGCAGTTAAGTCCCATAAGCTTTACAAACATTTGAACAAAAATGATACCTGAGTTAAAGTCTATTTATTTGCTTGATTATGAGCACATTTGTAAAAAAATGTTCAAATGTTTGTAAATCTATCGAACCGAACGGCGTGGTCATCAGTCCGTAGCTTACAAACTACTTAAACTAAGGTAAACTAACCTAAGGACAACACACACACACACACACACACACACACACACATTCTCTAAGGAGTACTCGAACCTCCGACGGCGAGTAACCGCGCGCTCCGCTTCCCCCCTTTTTTATTTATTTTTTGTTTTTTGTTGTTATTTTTGTCTTACAGTTTTATTTATTTTATTTAAAGTTGGGCCTCCAAACCTCCCCTTCCAGCCCAGCCTTTCGCTCTCCACGATCGCCTTCATTGGCGAGGCTTCATTGCCTATAACTGAAATCCACCTCCTTGGATATAAAGTGAAATAAATGTTTTCGATTCGGACAAAAGGATTTGTTGCAGTTTCGTCTCCATTGCATTTATTTATTTCCACAACAGATGGCCATATACTTCTGAAGAAAATAATTGGGCTCCTGCTCGATAAGAAAAATAAAGGAAATGTTGGAGTTCTCCATAAATAAATAAAACGTAAGATAAATCGAAGAGAAAAGTTTAACTGAATAAAGTAAAATCCTTCTCCCACGGCATTGTCGTCTGCACAGTGCTTAAAAGCTCGTCTTCTCGATAAGGGGGGTTAATGTTCCGTGACTCTATTCGTAACTGTTCGAACAGCGTACCTGCAGTTGATGTGTGTGCAGTTTGTTTGTCATCTCTTAACTTTGATGCGTCCGTGCTTCGAAATTTCCGCGATCATGAGTAATACAGTTCACATTTCTTTTTTGTTCTCTCTGTTTCTATTGTGCTTTTTTTTCAGTTTTACTGACTTGATCCATCGTCACATTTACTCGGCTACACCGCGGCCCACATTTGTACTCCATTTGTTTACACTGTACATTACATGAGGAAACACGTTATTTCAAAATATATGGGGCCGTTACTAAAAAACGGGACAACATACATCCCGTGTTTATTTTGTCAGGACAACGGGAGACCTGGGATAAATAAGGGACGCTCCTGTAAAATACGGGACGTCTGGTTTCAAATGTTTGTATAGTTTATGGAACTTAACTACGGGGTCATCAATTCCTAAACTTACAAACTACTTATGAACTAACTAAGACTAAGGACGGCACAAATATCCATGCCCGAGGGGGGATTCGAACCCCCTACCGTAGTGGCCGTGCAGACCGTGACTGGAGTGCCTCAGTCCCCTCGGCCACCGCAGCCGGCTGAGGCGCGTCAGTCACGATCTGCACGGCCACTACGGTCGGGGATTCGAATCCCCCCACGGGCATGGATGGATATTTGTGCCGTCCTTAGTCTTAGGTAGTTCATAAGTAGTTTGTAAGTTTAGGGACTGATGACCCCGTAGTTAAGTCCCATAAGCTCTACAAACATTTGAACATTTTGAAGCGCCTCAGTCCCCTCGGCCACCGCAGCCGTCAGACGTCTGGTCACCCTATACTAGGCCCCTCTCATCGGGAAAGCTCTTCTCGCAAATGTCATCGCGAAACGAGCACCAGTGCTCAATTACAATTCCACTGCGTGAACCACGTTCCTCTCGTCACTTTTGCCATTACAGTGAACCAGCCTCTGCGTGTTAGGCATGCAGGAGCGGCTGCGTGGCGCGGACCTGGGAGCCACCGCCAGATCGCAGCTGGTCTATTTTCGCGGCCGGCACGCACCGGCGTGGCCCTGCATGCTTCATGAGCTCACGCGCGGCGCGGTCCAGCCAGTGCTCGCGCAGGGCACTAATGACGCGGAAAGCCCTCTGTCCCAGGGCTTAATTCGAACCGCTCCAGGTTCACCACCAATCGCCGCCACCTAGTTACTCGCCACACCTACCCTTATCAACTGCCGTGGTGAAATTCGCTTGTGTCCGGTGTCGCTGGTCATGAATACAGCGCAGGAGACGCATTACTGTCCTCCAGATCACGTACGAACCCCGAGGAAGAGGATTATTTTTGCAGTACTGTCATTACCCGAGTTTCTTCAAAACAATGTTCAAAGGTTTGTACATCTATCGGACCAAACTGCGTGGTCATCAGACCGTAGCTTACAAATTACTTAAACTACAGTAAAGTAACCTAAGGACAACACACACACCCATGCCCCAGAGAGGACTCGAACCTCCGATGGTGAGCAACCGCGCGGTCCGCAGCGAAGCGCTTTAGACCGCGCGGATACTCCACTGCGGCTGTTAAAAATAAATGTTTTTTTATGAGAAATCATATTTTCACAAACTTTCCTTTCAATCGACTCAGTCACAGCAACTCAAATCAGGGTACTGATGTATCTGTGTTTGCGACGATTCTTACATTTCGTCCAAATTTTTGTAAGCATTTGGGACCTAACTACCGTGGCCACCGGTCCTTAGATTTACAAACTACTCCATCTAACTTACACTAAGGACATGACACACACACACACACACAAAGGAAAAATTGAACCTTCGGCGGGAGCGGCCGTTTCACTTACTTTCCCCATTTATATCATACAGCAACATCGAAATGTTGTTCGGTTTACCTGGTTATTATCATCATCATCATTTAAGATATAGTAATGCCATAATAAAGGTACTTTAATTCATAATTATATGATACTCGGCCCAACCGCGCAGGAATGGCCGTGCTGTTCTATGCGCCATGTCAGGGACTGCACGAATACTCCTGCCGGAGGTTCAAGTCCTCCTTCGGGTATGGGAGTGTGTCTGTGTTGCACTTAAGATAAGTTTAAGTTAGTTTGTAAGTGTAAACCATTGACCATAGTAGTTAGGTCCCGTAGGGTTGGGCGGTTTCCTACATCCGAGTGGCTGGATACCGGATTGTTACCAGCTAACCACATATTTTGAAAACTTTTGCCACAGTTTCACGTGGGTGGCAACTGGAAGGACATTCCTTCATCATCTACCCCTAACGTTGTTAAATGCATATTTACATACAGACCCCATCAAGACACACAATAAAGCTAGGAATGGGCAGAAAAAGAATGTTTCAAAAAGATTTAAATGTAGCCTGAAGTGAAGCGGACGTTTTTATTAAATCAAGAGATTACCTAAAGGAAACATTTATCTAAATACAAACTGGAGATGTACCAAAAAATAATTGTATAATCTTGTTAGGCTACATGGAGACGGAAATACCGTGAACAGCGAGTAAGCAGTTATAAATTGTCGATAGGTGGTATCCCATGTGGTGAGCGGCCCAGCAGGCACCCTAATAACAAAATGAAGTGCTGTCAATAATTACAGCGCACTGAATTTATTTCTTCAGATACTAAGGTACGAGAAGGCGACAGTACGTAATTTTGTGAAAGTCGCATACTGCCATTAAGTGTGAGGCAGTTGAGGACCAGACGGCAGCCCGCTGCTGTTGAGGCAGCGAGATGTGAATGGCGGCGGCTGCCTTTGTCCCGGAAACAATAGGGAATTACTGGCCGTCACACACTGACTAATGGGCCCCTAACGAGCAAAGAACTCAGCGTGAGCGACTCTGGGCACCAACTCCACGCACTCAGCAGCTGGTGCGTATGTCCGGGGAGTCGCTACTCCCGGGTTCACCTGTCACAGGGCCATTTAATCCTCTTCCTCTTCAGAATACGCCAGCTGTTTGCTTTCTGTTTAACACAGCAGGGGTCAAAGCTGCATGAATTATTAAGGTGTGATTGAAGTAACGGGAGAAAATTCTGATATCGGGTAAATGTGTGGGAAATAAATAACACAAATGACTCTACATGTAAACAGTGGCAGCTCGTACAAAATTTGACCGGTGTGTTACAATATTACAAAAATAAAAAGGAAAAAAAATATAATAAAATAAAAAGTCAACCTTTATATGATTGTCTTTAATTAAATATCAATTAATATTGTATTGACAGTAAAACCTTCAGGGGAATCTATAATAACGCTGCCAACTGCTGTGTATTCACTGCAGGTAGTATATATAACGTTTAAAATATTAATTTTATTTACAGAAATTAAAAATTTAGACTCAGAGGTATTTGAATACGAGCCTCACACAGGTAGGTTTGAGAGACAACGCGCAAAACTCCTGAGCCAGCGCAGTATTTGACTCTGTATGCCGCAATATTCGTCATATACTATTCTTCCACAGCCGTTACACGCAGCGCGAAGAGAAATATTGATCTGGTGCTGCAGTCGGTCTCAGCACACGTGAGTCGCTAGGCCTGACGTCACGTCTGCGCATGCGCACTAGCGAACAGACGACTGCGCCGCCTCTCTGCGCACGTACCATCGCGGCTGATTCCCACTTCAGCACACGGAGCTGGTTTCCAGCTATCGCGGCGAGAACGCTCCAAAATGCGTTTTCATCCTTATTACTAGCATTCCAATACGCATTGGAAGGGAATTGGCATATTTTTATTGTGATATCTGGCTCGTATTCCAAGAGAAAGGATGTAATTTTACAGCGATTTCTCCCTTGCATTCGAAGAGAAAAGGCATAATTTTAGTAATATATTTACAGTGTGCTGCAGCACATTAGCACATTATCACCAACCGCCACTGCATGCAAATCATTCCTGAGATTTAACTCACTTTATTGTCAGAATGAATAAATAATGAATCGTAACATCGCACCAAAAAGTAGTTGATAAAATTCTCTCTGCCAAAAGTATTTGTCAAGGAAATTGAAATACCACGAGGTGGACAACTTTGCATCCGCCGTTTTTTCCCCAACATTTGAGGCTTTAATTAAGCAAATTGATTACACAGGTATTATTCAAAGTACTTTCCATCGGTGAGCATTACTTTCTCCCACCTTTCGAGCAGTGTACCAATCCCGCATCGAAAAAAATTGTTCATCTTTTGAAGCCATCCACGAATCGATCCAATTTGTGACTTTTTGATAAGATCGGAATTACTGGTGAGCCAGACCATACACCACTGATGTAAACAGGTGACAGAGGGAGCAATGTCTGGAGAATACGGCGGGTGGGGTAGGACTTCCCATTTTAACGTTTCCAAGTACGCTTTGACCTCTTTTGCGACCTGGGGCCGAGCGTTGTCGGGCCTCTCGCTGTATTGCGGCCGTTTGTCTTTTAATGCTCCGCTCAAACGCATCAACTGCGTTCCATAACGAGCACCTCTGATTGTTTCACTTGGTTTTAACACCTCGGAGTAAACGACGCCGAGCTTGCCCGACCAAATGTAGGGCATGATATTGGAGCCGAGAATATTCTGTTTGGCCGTCGACGTGGAAGCATGGCCCACGTTCTTTAACTAATGGCGTAGTTACCATACGTACTTGAGAGCATTCGACGACACTCAGCCGCTGTTTTCTTCATACTGAAACAAAACGTAACAATATTCTGTGAATATTAAATAATAACAACTGCAGGATCAGAAGTGACGTCTGTTCTTTCAGAAAAGACGCCACATGTATATATATAATATGCCGGTGACGGGCAATGATCCTTTCGTTAATGGGGAGGGGTGGACAAGTTTGAAGCCCTTACTCTTACGGGAATTAGTTTCATAACTACGAGTTTGACTACTGTGGACAGAGCGAAGCTGGGAATTTGTATCTGACGGAAGCGTGCTTAGGTAGTCCTTGCAGGTGCGGTGATCACTGTGTCCCCAGTGGTGTAGGGGTCAGCGCAACTGCCTAGAAAGCAGGAGACCCGGGTTCGAATCCCGGCTGGGTACACATTTTCAGCTTTGCCCAATCGCAGTTGATGTCATATATATTCTTTGAATATTAAAACGTAACACCTCCCGCAAATGACGAGAATTACGCTCGTATGCAGAGATTTGCAATCAAGGACAACTTTATGATGCAGACACAAATCGACAAATGTTTGAATGAGGTTATGTTGACCGATGTCCAACTAACTGAGTGACGTCTGCGATCTGTTTCTTTCGACCGCTACTTTCCGTTGTAGCCAACCATCGTCAAACGGCGAAGCAAAGTTGTACACCTTATAATTGCGTGATTTATAATGTGAGGCACAGTGAAAGACAGCTAGATTTTCATAAATTAGCCACATACGGTAAAACACGTCTTTAATCTAGCCTTCACATTTTGTCAGATTTATTTATTTATTTTTATAAAGAGATACGCATATTTTACCTATTTACTATCGAACAGATCCTTAAATGTCTTCGGCTGCCACAGAATTGAATATGTTAAAAAAAGTTAATGATCATGCCCCTTTGGCTCATATAAAATTTTGTATAGTCTTTAAAAGATTCTGACACCGAAAATTTTTTACCACCTGTGCTGGAGTTTGCATGTATAGGTTAGAGTATCCACACCCTCAAGAGGCAGTTTGAACAAACGTCCAAGACACTAGTTATGACAATCAGTACAAAACTCCTATCACTGTGAAACTATCAAAGACCATGTAGAATGAATCATTAATTTGCCCCTGAATCGAGGACAAAGCAATTCTGTTCTCCAGATCGTAATTACACAAAACCTGTAGGTAACTAAGGTAAAAAAGGTACACAAACAAGTTCGAAGCTTTCACAGATAGATGGCTTAAGTGATGTTAGAGCGTCTAAAATGTCTATTAGGACTAATCGTCGTGAACAATGCAAATATGTGAATAATTTCAACAAGTGGATAAATAGATTTTCCTCAAAACCGTATATTTTGAAGGTTATACCTTTGATAATACATACATATGTTAAAATGTGACAAAATATTCTGGAAATAACATCATATGACCGTAATACAGAAACACATCTGCCACCTTACTCTTCAAATTCTGGTCATCAGCTGAAATCAACACATACCAGAATTCTCCCGACCACGCTGCACAACACCCTTCAATGACAAGCCCATAAGTAATATAAACAGTACTGGCCATTAAAATTGCCACACCAAGAACAAATGCAGATGATTAACGGGTATTCATTGGACAAATATATTATACAATAACTGACATGTGATTCCTTTTTGACACAATTCGGGTGCATAGATCCTGAGAAATCATTACCCAGAACAACCACCTCTGGCCGTAATAACGGCCTTGATACGCGTGGGCATTGAGTCAAACAGAGCTTGGATGGCGTGTACAGGTACAGATGCCCATGCAGCTTCAACACGATACCACTGTTCATAAAGAGTAGTGACTGGCTTATTGTGACAAGCCAGTTGTTCGGCCACCATTGACCAGACGTTTTCAATTCGTGAGAGATCTGGAGAATGTGCTGGTCATGGCAGCAGTCGAATATTTTCCGTATCCACTGGCCACACCAGTACAATATTTAAAATGTTTATAAACCAATTGACCAAACTGCTATGGTCATCAGTCCATGAACTTACAGACTACTGCAACCAATGTATGAGTGAGGAGTCGAACATCCGGCGGGAACGGACGCCACCGAGTGAGGTGGCACAGTAGTAACGCACTGGACTCGCATTCGAAAGGACGGTGCTTCCAATCCACCTCCGGCCATCCAGTTTTAGTTTTTCCGTGATGTTCCCTAATCACGCCCAGTGTCCGCACTTGTGCCTTACACCACGCGGCCATACCGCACGGCTGCTAAGTATTAAAATGGCGCCGTTCCATCGCAGCCGTTCACCCCTCGCGCGATGTCATTTTTGCTGCCTGCGTGTACACGCGCAAGCGGTTTATTTGCAAGTGAACGCTCAATTACCCGTGTCCAATGGCATTTGTGTTACGCAGTGGCGCAACTGTTTTCATCATGTCCCAACACCGAAAAGCTCCGCAATTTGAAACGATGAATTTCCTCTTTTTTATGTTGGCATCAATTAATTTCTTCTCTGTCTATATGAAAAAGTTTTTGAAGTCATCATTGCCGTAGCGCATGATGACACATGTTCGAATATAGGGTCTGAATAAGCGGTAAATTAAACGTTAAATTCTTCATTAGCAGTGGTAATTTTTTGCGCAGAAACGACGAAAGGTCACAGTCCACCAATAAATCGGTTGGTGTTATAGGGGGTGTATAAAAATTGGTCAGTATGTCTTCTAAGTGATTGAAGTTAAAATGTGCGACGCATTTTAACTTACGAACTGCGTTACGAAGTAGCCATTATCAAAATAACCATCAGATTTGCGATAATTTGTCTTTTAAACGTGCGTTTAGTATTGATTTCTTTTTTCTGCAAATGTTCAATGTGCCCTCCATCAAACACACGGCCAGGGATACCAATTCAACGATTTTAAGCTTAGGCTGACAGATTTAAAAACTACATTCTCGTTAGCCGAAAACTTACGCAGTTTTCTTGTATTGTTATTAAATAACTTTATTTAATTAATGCATATTCTTTTTAACCATTTAATGCATAGTGCAGTCGATGAGCTACATACCTTATTTTTCCCATTATCTCTGAAACTATACAAAATTTTATTACAAATTCATTTGTAGCTGCTTGTATTCATAGTGTTACATATGCTAGAAGCACGCACAAATATTATAAGCCGCAGAGTGTTACTGAATCGCTTCGATAGTTAGCTGCATTGAGTTACTCGTAACATGTGTGTTTGTTTACTATGGTGTTCCTCCTCTGCCATGTAAAAATAGTCAATCACATACTGCAGTTGCAATATGAGTTACCTTATGGAAATATCAGTGGCAAATAGTGATATTTACTGCATCGTGTACATCACGGAAGCTCTATATAGCAGACCAGCTATGATCAATTTGTTACCAGTAGTGCATGATAATTTTAAGGAATTTTAATAAAATATTTTTCTCAGTTGAACGGAATGGACAGTGTGCTGAAAGGTGCATATAAGATGAACATTAACAAGAGCAAAACTAGGGCAATGGAGTGCAGTGTAAGAAAATCAGGTGATGCTAAAGGAATTAGATTGGGAAACGAAGCAATAAAGGAGGTAGATGAGTTTTGTTACTTGGGCAGTAAAATAACAAATGATGGTCGCAGTACAGAGGATATAAAATGCAGAATGGCAATGGGTAGAAAAGCGTTTTTGAAAAAGAGAAATTTTTTAACATCGAATATTGATTTAAGCCTAAGGAAGTCCTTTCTGAGGGCATTTGTATGGAGTGTTGCCTTGTATGGGAGTGAGACATGGACGATAAACAGTGCGGACAGGAAGAGAATTGAGGCTTTTGAAATATGGTGCTACAGAAGAATGCTGAAGATTAGGTGGGTGGATCGCGTAACTAATGAGGAGGTACTGAACAGAATTGGGGAGAAAAGAAATTTCTGGCATACCTTGACTAAAAGAAGGGATAGATTGGTGGGACACATTCTTAGACATCAAGGAATTGTGAATTTAGCATTAGAGGGAAGTGTGTGGGGCAAAAATCGCAGAGGAAGACCAAGAGATGGATACAGTAAGCAGATTCAGACAGATGTAGGTTGCCGTTCTTATGTAGAGATGAAGAGGCTTGCTCAGGATAGGGTATTGTGGAGAGCTGCATCAAACCAGTCTCCGGACTGAAGACCACAACAACAACAACAACAACCCACTATATATTAATTGTGGTAGCTTTTATAGCTTCAAATAAAAATTCATGCATTAAAGGGTTAAAATATTAACAGATCTAGAACCTTATTATACAAAACAACAGAGAAGATAGCTACTCTTTTTTTTTTTTTTTATTAAGTTAACCGTTTCCATGGAACTCTACGGCTATCATCGGATTGTTTTCGCAAATTAATCCCAGTAAATGGAATAGTAACTGAATTTAGTAAAAATCGAAATACATCACCACCACCATCGTCGGCAAGTGACAATACAAATGACTGCTCTTTCTGATCTTCATCTTTTGGTAAGAACCCTCATACGATACTGAATACCCTGGCAATACTGCGAGTACATTTCTGCAGTGCTAATTCATCAGTGCTGAGCAAAGATATACTGACACCAGTCTCTCTACCCCTACTATCAATACCATCGTGATGTGCAATGTCAATGTTCTGTAGTCGGGGAAAGGAAAGACTAAGCAAATGGAAGACAAGTACGCCCTTACATTATAAATAAATAATATTCCTGATGTAGAATATTCTTTTCTTTTTTGTTCCTAGACGATTTCTAATAAGTTATATATATTTGTGTGTGGTGTGTCCCAAACAAAACATTAATATTTATTTACGTACTAGACGAATATGTTATAAAAATTTCAACGCCCAGCCAGGTATTCCCCTCGAAGCTGTTCAACAGATTCCAGAACACAAACATCAAACTACAAAAAACTATCCTCAATATAAAATTCAACAATATACTATTGTACAGTAAACATAATTTCAGAACAAAAATAAATCATCCCACTGATGATAGCACAAAATGTGCTGAAACATGTTTGGGAAAAATTTTAAAAAATCAGGTGTCTTGAATACGGCGGATAATCCAAACCAATTTAATAAAAATGGAGGTACGTATTTTTTTTAAATGCAGTTGATATCCGTTTGACCTATGGCAGCGCCATCTAGCGGGTGGTCCATAGCGCCATCTGTTTTCCCCCTTCAAAGTAGAAAAGTTTTGTTCTTTGTAGTTTTTTCGTTTGATGCTTATTTCGTGAGATATTTGACCCAGTCACTATCAATTGACCATATATATTGTGGTGCCCGCCCTTTTTAAGCTATGAACAAACTTGTAATAGACTGATAACAAGTTGGTTCATTCCGCCCGTCTGTCGTTTGAACGGCTTCACTAGTATGATCGGGCTAGTATCGACGCGCGATAACCGTAGCGATAAAGAAATAGGGCCATCCTAATGACAGTATTGTGGGTTCACTGCGCAAGGCGAGCTAATGGCTGTATGCTGCAGTCCAGTTAGACTGCCACTTTCCTTCCTATTTACGTATATTCTGCGTTTTGCCAAAGTTTATGATCACAATTATTCCACAAAGTATTTCTAATGGCGGAATTCACACTGTCCGTCATCGGACCGTCACCTCACATCAAAGTCACTTTGAGCTTTCTCGACAAGAATGTTTCGATGGAACAGTCGTCTGCTAACATCGGAAGTTAACCTATTTTCGTCACGCGATTTTTATGTCGATTACAGCGATTACAGCGTTTGCATAGAAATGTGTCTTATTAACCAAAAGTTGGTTTATTTTTTGCAATATTGTAATAGAAAAGATTGAAGCCAATTATTTGAATAAGATTGTAATTTAATGACGCATTCTGCATTAAATAGCCTAAAGTTTTAAATGAAAAAGTCAGTCTAAATGAATGGCAAAAAAAATGTTCAAATGTTTGTAAAGCTTATGGGACTTAACTACGGGGTTATCAGTCCCTAAACTTACAAACTACTTATGAACTACTTACGAACTAGGACGGCACAAAAATCCATGCCCGAGGGGGGATTCGAAACCCCGACCGTAGTGACCGTGCAGACCGTGACTGAAGCGCCACAGTCCCCTCGGCCACCGCGGCCGGCGAACGGCAAAAATTCAGTTGTGCACGACGGTATTTAACAATGCCATAGGGGCAAATCGTAGAGGATAAAGTGAACAAGACCAATTTATGCTCTTATAAATATTGTTTGATGTGTTCATATGTTTATTTTTTCGCTTGAAAATAGATGTTGATGTCTTGAAATGTTGTTTCACTTCCCAGCACTTACCATACTACGCTTACCAAAAACATACAATGCAAGGTTTTCTTTGGCCATCAATAACATTTAGCGTTGTTGTTTCCTCAATTCCAGTATGAAACTATGACTTTCTACATAACAGCTCGCCAGTCATAACTTTACTTTCAACATCTCGTATTGGGATAAACAAACTGATATGATGGACAGTGTGAATACAACGCCGGCCGCGGTGGCCGAGGGGATTGAGGCGCTCCAGTCACGGTCCGCACGGCCACTACGGTCGGGGGTTCGAATCCCCCCTCGGGCATGAATATTTGTGCCGTCCTTAGTTGTAAGTAGTTCATAAGTAGTTTGTAAGTTTAGGGACTGATGACCTCGTAGTTAAGTCCCATAGACTCTACAAACATTTGAACATTTTTGAATACAACTAGATATGACGGTGCCGTGACGCGACGTTGACGTAACGGACAGTGTGTGTTGGCCTTTCGCATCCAGAAGATACACCACTGGTTTACAGCCCCAAAAAACAACAAACTGGACTCACAAAACATTCGCTAGTAGCGTTTACTGCATGCTTTACTGTCTGATTTCGTTTATCGTCTAAACACGCTGCTACAAAATCTTGCGTGAGTTTATAGTTCAGGGCTAGTACGCTAGGAGCGCTTGGGCACACTATTATCTGTCATGTTCACTTTCGTTCATCGTTTAAAAAGGGCTTTATCCAATATGCCTATTGTGGTGTCGCACAAGTCTAAAGTGCGCGCCACCTACTTTCGCGCGCGCCGCCATGCACGCACGGCGCGGCGTTCTTACGACGTCAGCCACGAGCGCCCTCTGCTGCAACTCCGCTCGTGGCCACCACTGTACGACATCGTTCACTTGGGACTGAGATAGGAACCACTTAACACTTCGGAATCAGATAGGCACCAGTGAAGACGGTTATCGGATAGGCACTAGGACTCCTCAGTAGGCAGGCCTCTATCTAATCTATGTATCAGCATTCTGCAGTCAAGAACTATGTAAAAGTTAAGTATTACTAAGCCTCTGTGAAATATATATATCGTTCTAATTTACTCTAGTGTTTCTAGTTTCTGCTGTCCCACTGGCTGCTCACCTTCGTACCAGCACAAGCGTGCATCCTTTATTCCTGTGTCGGTCTTATAATTCTACTCGGCCACCGACACCTACCGGACGAGACACAAAAGCGGCGACGAGGCTGGGATACAAAACCGATGACGGACATGAGTTTGAAAAAACTGCGAGTTTGAGTAATAGTGGGCAGGGTGAAGGTGGGACTTTGTATCTGAGGGAGGCGTGCTTGAGAAATCCGTGCTGGTGTGATGATCGCTATGTCCCCAGTGGTGTAGGGATCAGACAGAGCAACTGCCTAGACAGCAGCAGACCCGGGTTCGAATCCCCCAACTTTCCCCATTCGCAGTTAATGTCAAACATTCTGTGAACACGATTTTAATGGATTTTGAAAGTTGGATTTGCCGAGTGCATTTGATGGAAGCACTGCACATGACAAACATGCAGATGACAATCAAACTTGCCCCCAATCTTTTATGAGACTTCACTGCTATTGCCGTGCGTGCGATGGATGGGCAGACATAGAAGAAGAAGAAAAATGACATCGCGTTCCATGAAGCGATGCCTCACGCCGGTGCAGCATAGCGTGCGTGTACGCCACTTAGGCTGAGCAGCGCCGCACACTCAACGAAACACAAGCTGCACGGTTATGGCAGCATTACACGAGCTGGAGCAGATAAAAGGCAAACCAGTCCTGTTGCTCGTTATCGCAGCGTATTGGATAGGGAGGGAGCGAGCTAACGAGAGAGCCTGTAGAGGATGTCTCATGACGAATGACGAGTAGGAGGGAAACGATTATTCGAAGCGAAAGAAGTCTACCATCATCTTGTGATGGTGTAGGTCTTCGTTCTACCGTGCTCGATGTAATAAACTTTAGAGGAAATCTTAATTATGCAAGACACCTTGTTTGAATTATTTTTATCACCCAAACATGTTTCGGCACTTATTGTGCCTTCTTCTGTAGACTTTTCCCTTTGATTTCTACAATTTTTTTTACATGTTACAGTTGTTTGGACTGTAGAGACATTGGGATAAATTGTTTCATTTAAAAAGTTACGTTGAATATATTAAGTGTACATGTATTTACAAACGTACATGAAGTTATGGCCAGGATTTACATGCTGATTTATAAACCAATGACGAGGTTTACTGCTTGTCATTTGTAACAACAAAATGTTTTTAATTCCAAAACGAATTAATTGATTTCACTTTATATTGTGATGAAAGACGGTCATAAGTGACTACCGACAGCAATAGCCCAGGTAAGAAAGTACTTAACGAATATACATCACTATGCAACAAAACTATCTTTCCATCATAGAACTATTAGATAATTCCCACCTGTACACCAAACTTGATATATATATATATATATATATATATATATATATATATATATATATATATATATATATATATATATATGCTTTGTAAACATAGATGTATAGTTTGCTCAAAATATTAGTTGTGATGTTTAATGTGTTGAGATTCTACTTAAATGGCCCATATGGAAAGTTAATGACAAAAAAGTAATATAGAACCTCACTCATAAAGAACAATGCAACTAAATAGGAAAGAACAAAAAAAATATAAAAATCCTTGAGAAAGGAACTATTTTTCGCAACGTGTCGTGTTAAAATACAAAAAATAGTGATTGTTGGCAGAATTGTTATTTATATATGTAAACCTATTGGATTAAATTGCTATGGTCATCAGTCCTTACACTTAAAAAGTACTTTAACTAAAATTAAGAGCAAAACACACACACACACAAACATCCATGCCGGCGGGAGCGGCCGCCCAGTTATTTATAAACAAACTCATTGAGCTCACAGTCGCAGGTTTTCAAAATCAAATTTTAAATGGATAAAATCAAGTAGATAGCGTTCATCGAGTCATAGTACTTCGATTTAGGACAGTGTCGCATTTCGCAGAAGTAGCTTCTTACCTTGATTGAGTGCTTCGCAGGACCACAATACCTACTTAAACTGAGTCTTAGAAAATATCCCAGTGAGTCAAATAATTTTGAAGTATTCACGAAGTTGACTCATCCAGTCTCTCTGTACGTTTCCAACGCGTAAAGCTGGGAATTCCTTTTTGATTTCATATGCTACTGAAGTTGTGTCAGCTTTTTGTTAAAGTGTGCCCACGTCGCCTTCCCAAGAACACCTCCACAACCCCCTCCCCCCCTCCCAGCGTGTTCCATGTCTAAGTTAAAATTCACTACACTTTCCTTTCGCCATGCACGTAGGAATTACAGTACTGTGAGATTAGAAGGATCTTCTGGAGAAAGTCCGCATTTCCCCACCAGCAAACGCTTACTCCATCTACGGATAAACAAACTCTCTTGTGTCTCCCAGCCTGGTATAAGCTTTGCAATTCGATAGTTTCTCAGTAACCATACATCTTCATTTAAGTGTATTAACTTTCACTCGTACTGAAATTGTGTCAATACGTTTTGTATGTATAAACATAGTAGAACTGCATCACATGCTAGCTAATCAGACGTTCAATATTATTCAGAAGTTGAAAACATACTGACATTCAATGACCAGTAGCCTAAGAGAAAAGATCGAAGTCGTTGCCCACTGTAACGCTAATGCATGTCAAGGATTTTATATACAAAATTCAGTCGCAGTTACCAGCGACTCTCTAGAATTACGTAATTTTTTCGTTCCCAATAGCACTCAGAAATGTCAAACTTACAAAGGAGAATTATTCAAGTATTCCTTTAACTGCATCTTACTACAACAGGAAATTAAGAAAATCAAATAGGGCGTTTTACATTAAGGTTCCGTTGTTACAACTATTTTGTGCTAAGCACTACGCTGTCTTTGTTGCCGCAGCTGAGCAGCAGAGGGTCAAAGCTATACGATTCCTCATTCTACAGCTATTCATCTTCTTCCCCTCCCCCCCCCCCCCCTCTCTCTCTCTCTCTCTCTCTCTCTCTCTCTCTCTCTCTCTCTGTGTGTGTGTGTGTGTGTGTGTGTGTGTGTGTGTGTGTGTCGCTGAGTGAACAATAGCGCACCGAGTCGCTTTGTCCGGCTCTTGCCGCTTTTATTTCCGTGTAATATTAAGTGCCATTACGCTCCTCTTTCAAGTGGTGTCCAGCACGAATCAATGCAATAAATTCTCTTTCATGTATGGCACTTACCGAATTCTACATTAAATTGCTGTTCCTCCACAATGTACACGGAATGTCGAGACCAGATTTCCCCGAGTTCTAATCACTTTCAGTGAAAAACTGCATTGAATAATTCTGTTATAACAGTACACATATTTCTGCTTCTACTTATCATTCCATTTACCTTAAAAGAAGCTGCTGTATGTAACAATCTGTCGAAAGAGTGATTCTACCAGTTACGTCCCGATTTTTTTTAAAGTACAGAATTCCGAAATCTTTAAACTGCTGATTACTTTACAAATGCGTCAATGCAGTGGCTTCCAGCAGGATGTTTCCAGGTGCGTGATGAGTGACATACTGTCTGGACATGTGGGACAGGATACTGACCAACATGACATAGAGGCATATTTGACTGGTGATGCGCATACCATTTATAAATGTTCAAATGTTTGTAAATCTATCGGACCAAACTGCGTGGTCATCAGTCCGTAGCTTACAAACTACTTAAACCTAGGTAAACTAACCTAAGGACAAACACACACACCCATGCCCCAGGGAGGACGCGAACCTCCAAGGCGAGCAACCGCGCGCTCCGCAGCGAGACGCTTTAGACCGCTCGGCTACTCCACTGCGGTTACCATTTATAGATTGCCACTATAGTGCTAGCTCATCTGAAACATAAGTCTGATCAATTCAGATTAGAAAATGACTGTGTAAAGAGTAGAAACTAGTCATCAATGTAAAATCAATGTATATAAGCGATCTATGGCAAATAAAGATGTCATAAGGGATTCATACGTATTTTAAAAAATACAAGTAAAATATCCCATTGACTGAAAAAGTTTATTTCACCAGTCTTATTATTTTTATTAAATTGTTTTTCCGTCAATAAAAACGTAACAATTAAGTTCTTCGTTACAAGAATACGTATTGCTATTAACAGGAACACGGATGTAAAAAGCACCCTTAAAAATAAACTTTCAGCATCTAGGAACTACACTGAAATTCTCTTTTGAAAACTTTCTTCAAAGGATGAAACTTTATCCCATTTAGAATCATAAAAAAAGGGATACTATCTAGTAGTTACAAGTACCGCTTTGAAAAAATTGATTTTACTTAGTTCACCATTTAACTTGTTTATAATAAGTTTCTTATTTAGAATTTTTTCTTAAATCATATTTCTTTGCCATTTTTAAACTTTTACTGTGTGAAGCATTCGCTCTTCATTTTCATGTTACATATCATTTTTATAGTATTATTAATTACTGTTCTGGTCTTATTGGGTCGTGAAAATTTGCCCGGGAAAATGTTAGGTCCCATTGGGAAAAAGATTGCTTTAATTTATCAAATACATGACGTCAGGCAGGTAAGCAAGAAAAACTCTGAAAATATTTATTAGAAGACGGCACGTGATCTGATTACGAAAAACTGAATGAATTAGAATCTGGGCAATTTGTGTTCCATTTGAAGCAAAAGTCAATTATTTTCATGCATCATGCAATGTTCGTGACGTCTTATCTTGTAAGCCATGTTTAGCACGATAATGTAATGTTGCAAATAAACTACATCCGATGAAACATGTCGATGGCGTCTGCAACAAGAGCGGTGAATCGAGTTAGTAGTATACAAATTATAAATTAATTATGCGGAAGTTCTACTGCACGAAAAGCGAAAACATAGTATGCGATAAACTTTTCTTTCATCGTTTCCTGAGGGGACACAACGAGGAAAAATCTGAGAAAGCTTTGAAATTTTGTTTAAAGTGTGTTGGTAGTCAATAAATACCCCGAAATATTGAATGTATCTAATTAGATTAGATTAATACTTGTTCCATAGATCATAAATACGACATTTCGCAATGATGTGGAACGTATTTGCTTAATAAATGGTGTCTATACATGCCACTCAGTACTGTAATTTCATTTGAAAAATTCATCTAAAGTGTAGAAGGAGTTGCCACTCACAAATTCTTTTCTTTTTAAATACTAATTGGCTATCTGTTACTGTGAGTTTCTACACTTTAAGAAAAGGACACAGTTTCTAACTGGTATATCTGTGTTTAAACTCTTAATTAGTAGTTTGAAGCAGCACTTTAAATTCGGACAATGATTACATTTACGTCTACAATCATTTCATCGAACCACTTTTTGGTATTTCTCTATAGTCCCATTTTCTCTTAGCTCAGGGGAAAAAGGAACGCGCCAATTTTTTTCCCGTTTTCTATCTGATTTCTCTTATTTTATTATGATGATCATGTCTTCCTATGCAGCTGGGTGCTAACAATATATGTTCGGATTCAGAATGAAGTTGGTGAAATAAATTTCGCTAACAGATCTCGCCGCAACAAATAACGCCTTTCTTTTAATGATTTCTACCCCCACTCGTGCATCATTTCCGTGATACTCTCTCCCCTAAATCGCGATAATACAAAACGAGCTGCCCTTCTCTGAACTTTCTCTAAACCGTCCGTCAGTCCCACCTGGTGCGGATTCTACAATGCGCAGCAATACTCTAAAATAGGACGGGGAATGTCGGACACAATTTAACACGTGACACTTGTAATAATAGCAATAATAATAATAATAATAATAATAATATGTTGTAGGGCCTGGTGGTCTCGGGGTAAAGCAATCGGCTGGAAACCGATAGGTCGCGGGTTAGATACCTGGTCGAATCGCGGATTTATTTATTTATTTTCTGTCTGCGTTTTAACCCAGCCTTCACCTCTCCTGAAAGTGAAGAGTCACCAGAAACACACGTGGTTCGGATTCCATGTTAAACTGTAGGTCGGATAACTGGGGTAGGTTACGTACACGCAAGTCGCCGAAAGTGGGTCCAGTTGAGCCGGATGAAATTGTTATACTGTCTGGCCTAGGGGTCTCGGGGTAAAGCACTGAACTGGAAATCGAAAGATCGCGGGTTGGAAACCTTGTCGGATGTCGGTCGATGTGAAAAATGGCTAGAAACGACACGTGGTTCGGATTCCAAGTTAAGCTGTAGGTCCCCTTTCCCCGGCTGGATAACTGGGCTAGATTAGGGACACGCAAGTCGCCCAAGTGACGGCCAATTGAAAGACTTGCACCAGGCCAATGAGCCACACGCAGTTTGTAAGATTTCTGGCTTACAGCCATCATATTAAGATTTAAGAATTGGTTCGGTACAGCAGGTTGGAACTAGTAAGCGACAGATGGTAGGAGCTGATGACAACCACGACAGGTGCTACCAGTAGGTCGGGTTCACATGGGAAAGAGTACTAGCGAGTTTCCCCGAATTGTAGGGAAGTCCCCGAGCGTCAGGCACTGAAAGCCGATTGGCTGTAGTACTGGCGGTCACGCGCCAAAACGACATCATATTTTTATTATTAATAATAATTAGTTATTCCGTGTCAGATTCAAGTTAGGAAAACCACTCAAAGCCAAGCTATGCCCTGATTAGATAACATATATTAACTATTGCAAAATTAATAAACAAAACATTTAAGACGGACGATGCACGGCCGCCATGTTTACGCGCCAAGTTGAGGAGCCGCCACACTTCAGTCCAGAACACGCAATCGTGTGGACAACATGTAGCTGTCTAATATGTAGGCGGTCATAATACATAGATTAATCATTTTAGAACAATGCGAAATAATATATTGAACTTTCAGTTAAGACATTGTATATCAAGTGTATATTATTATGCGGTTCGCTAGTTTTCTGTATTCTTTAAATAAATTAGCTGGCACCCCAAGAACTTCAGTATTATTCCGTAATTACATGAGTTTCTGTCAATTTCAGCCTCACTTCAAGAACTCCGACCTGTGTGCTATCATCTGCGCGGAGACGACGTCTGTAGAAAACGACAGGTTGGTGAACTCTAGAGTTTCTAGTCTTCACGCAGTGTCGTGGGGAGTAACTACAACCCTCGCGTACACTATACATAATTAAGAAACTCTCACACAGTTAAAAATTATGTGTTAAAATTGTAATAGTCTGAATGAAAGTCCTTGCTCCGCTTGAGCTGTTATTTTATTGGACTCGTGAAGATCCGCACTACGGGTTTCACAACTTACAGTTGCATGTTCAGGTGCTCTTTTACTGTGGAGGATGATAATTGTTTTAATAAAGTGAATATTTACATTGAAAATTACATATTAAAAAATCCGAACTAGTTATGTATGAGGAAGTTATATGAAAATTTTTTCTATATAGAAGCCAGTAGGCTAGTAATTGCAATAAACATTTTTTATGTTACTTACAAAGTTTTCCACATAAGTTGTTTGTGATGGATAACGGCGTTAATGGTGAGGTCGTATCGCATGCACCTTTCGTCAAAAACATAAAAGAAATGTACCGTGAGGTTCTTGTCATTTTTGGTAAAAGAATAATGTGGTTGCCCGTTATACAAAGTTCTCGCGTACAGTGTTATTGCGGTAGAAAGGCAAACTGTTGTACGTCTTCCATGGCAACATGGAGGAGGAAAGAAAATGATGTAGGACCCCTATATAAATTTTCTTGTTGTAAGTTATTACTAATAATACTGGTTCCTTAAAGGAACTACCCCATCAGAAGTGGTTTAGTATGCCGACGGAGTTGAATCGCGAAGCTGCCGTCCGGTCTGCATGCACGCCGCGGCCGCGACAGGTGTAGCGCCTGCGGCTGCCCCAGTGCGCCAGCTGTTGAGGGAGCACAGCACCGGCGCGGCGGCGGAGTCGTTACTGGCGACGCTTAATGGCCGGCACAGCTGGCAGTGGCAGTGGGAGAAGCAGAGCCATGATTCATGCCGCCACACAACCGGTTCCTTCCAGCCGCGGCCCGCAGGCACAGCCGCTGCCGGCCAGCGGGCCGCAGGATCCATTCCTCCCGCGGTCAGAAAAATAGGACTGAATCCTCCCGAGCCTGCAAGGGTGTGGGAAGGGACAGGACTGAATCCTCCCGTAACCTGTTTAAGCAGGTATTTGGTGGCGGCCCGAGACCAGAGTGTGTGGCCAGACCTTTATCAATATTCCAGGCAAGCAAAGCTAGCATATGTTCCAGTGTATGTTCCTAAACTGTACAGTAAAGAGTGAGAATGAAGCCCCAGTTAACTTTAGACTCAGAGTGAACGTACAGTAATATCACGTTGATTCTTACAATCTAAAGATTACGTTTTACTCGCAATTGATAAATCTGTGCAGTATTTTCAGCAGTTAGTATACACGTTTATTTGATACAGCGTTGAATTTGTAAACAGAGGACAAGGCAGGCTAATTTTTTTTTTCCTAAGGAAGAAGAAAAAATGTTCAAATGTTTGTAAAGCTTATGGGACTTAACTGCGGGGTCATCAGTCCCTAAACTTACAAAACTACTTATGAACTACTTACGAACTAGGACGGCACAAATATCCATGCCCGAGGGGGGATTCGAACCCCCGACCGTAGTGGCCGTGCAGACCGTGACTGAAGCGAAGGAAGAAGAAATTCTGCTTTCAACAGGAGAGCAGGACATGAGTCTCATTGAACTGGCTTGACTTAACGTGAATAGTAGCAAGTTATGAACATCTGTAGTTTCTAATAAAACTTGCCTTAATAGGAAATCGGAAAATAGGAAATACTCCTGAAAGTCTTTCACGGATATTGTATGTATTATGAGCAATACTCTTAAATCAGGTACTGGGGCATTATAGGTAAGCGATCAGACTGCTATTTTTGCGACTCGGGTTAGATTCCCACTAGAAGCTTGATTTCATTTATTAAATTTCTTGCACTTCTGCGTGGCTGTGGTCTTCATGAATGTCAACAACATCCAGCTCCTTAACAGAAATTGATTTAATAAAACTTTTGCAACCCTTAATGTTGCACGTCCATCGCACTACACTACTTTACAACAATTTCTGAAATCCAAAAGTGTCACCTTTCAGAAGTAACACTTTCCCTTCATTTCTACTGACTGAAACTTCAAGGGCGTCGGAGGACATCACTTTTAAGCGATCTGCCGTGGACTGAAGTGACAAGTACGGCCGGAAACGGCTTGGGGCAGGGGTGGGGGTTGAGGGCTGGTCCTTGCCGGGGTTGCCATTGTGCTAGTTCGGGAGGGTTCAGTCCCGTCCCCTGATCGCCTACCTGCCGTTGGGAGGATTCCGTCCTGCGCCCGGCCAGCGCACGAGCACAGAGTAACATATATATTTGTCTGTGGCACGAGCCAGGGTGGGGACGGGCGAGCTCCCCACCTCTAGAGCACAGAGTAACATATATTTGTCTGTGTCTAGAGCCACCGCGGAACCCACCATTTATGGGCTGCTATTGTTTCAACAGTCGTAGACCGTACCGAAACCAAATTGTTTCAACAATAACAAGAGGCACAGTAGTAATGTCATGTCTCAAGAGCATCGACAAGCAGACTTTTAAATAATCTTAGACATTAATGTTATTGTCAGTCTTCACTAATATAACAGCTCTGTTTCGGCTCACACGAATTCGGGAACTCTGCCTGCTGCAATCATTTGCAATAGTTTCAAAACAACAGCCGCGGAGCAGCCGAGCGCATTGAGGCGCTATGCTACGATGCGCGAGGCTGTTCGTTCCGCGTCGGGGGTTCGAATCCCCCCTCGGGCATGGAAGGATTGTGCCGTCTTTACTATAATCTAGTTCATAAGTAGTTCGTAGGTTTAGGGACTGATGACGCCGTAGTTAAGTCCCATAAGCTCTAAAAACAATTGAACATTTTTTTCAAAACAACACTACAATTAGAGAGCTATAAATGGAAACAAAGTGAACATAAAAACAAAGGTTTTATTTGAAATTATACTTACTAAAATATTCCAAAGATCGCACTGGCCTGTTTCACGACGCCGCGGTGAAGTAGCCGAGCGGTCTAAGGCGCCTCACGCCTGCGGAGCGCGCGGTTGCTCGCCATCGGAGGTTCGAGTCCTCCTTGCGGCGCGCGCCTCTGTGTGTGTGTGTGTGTGTTGTCTTTAGGTTAGTTTACCTTAGTTTAAATAGTTGGTAAGCTACGAACCAATGACCACGCAGTTTGGTCCAATAGAGTTACAAACATTTGAACATTTTTTGTCTCACGGCTCACTTTGGCTTGCCTATAGTTTTTTAATTTTTGTAAATTTCAGGATCCAAAAATTAATAAAAAGTAAAATTAAATATTTAAAAATAATTATATAATTTTTATTATTTTATGTATTTAATTACATATTATTATTATTATTATTATTATTATTTATTACACACGTTAAAGCCCTTTTATTAGACCACGCGAAACATTCATGACTGCTTGTTCTTCCTGTTCTTCCAGTATTCGTTCGTTCTTTCATTAAAGGCTCTCTTCCTTTCTCCAGCCCACTTTGGCCTTTGGGCTTTCGGGTGCTGTTTTGAGATTGACAGGAAGTGCAAAATGGCTAAGCAGGAGTGGCTAGAAGGCAAATGCAAGGATGTGGAAGAATGTATAAATAGGGGAAAATAGATACAGCCTACAGGAAAATAAAAGAAACATTTGGAGATAAGAAAAACAGATCTGTGAATATCAAGGACACTGATGGAAAACCAGTTCTCAGCAAAGAAGGGAAAGCTGAAAGGTGGAAAGAGTATATAGAGGGGCTCTACAAAGGAAATGAACTCCGAGACAATATTGTAGGAAGGGAGGAGGATGTAGATGAAGATGAAATAGGAGATACTGTATTGAGAAAATAATTTGACAGAGCCCTGAAATACCTAAGTCGAAACAAGGCCCCTGGAGTAGATGATATTCCCTCAGAGCTACTGAAGTCTCTGGGCGAACCAGCCATGACAAACCTGTTTCACCTGGTGCGTAAGATGTATGAGACAGGAGAAGTACCCTCAGACTTTAAGAAAAATGTTATAATCCCCATTCCAAAGAAAGCAGGTGCAGACAGGTGTGAAAACTACAGAACCATCAGTCTAATGAGTCATGGTTGCAAAATATTAACACGAATTATATACAGAAGGATGGAAAAGGTGGTAGAAGCCGACCTCGGGGAAGATCAGTTTGGGTTCAGGAGAAATGTAGGAACACGGGAGGCAATACTCACTTTACGGCTTATCCTAGAAGATAGATTAAGAAAAGGCAAACCTACATTTCTAGCTTTTGTAGATTTGGAGAAGGCTTTTGACAATGTTGATTGGAATAAACTCTTTCAAGTTCTGAAGCTAGCTGGAGTAAAATATAGGGAACGTAAGGTTATTTATAACTTGTACAAAAACCAGACAGCGGTTGTCAGAGTTGAAGAGCATGAAAGGGATGCAGTGGTTGGAAAGAGAGTAAGACAGGGTTGCAGTCTTTCTCCATTGTTATTCAATTTGTACATTGAGCAAGCTATAAAGGACAGCAAGGAGAAATTTGGAGAAGGAATTATAGTTCAGGGGGAAGAATTAAAAACTTTGCGTTTTGCCGACGACATTGTAATAATCTCAGAGACAGCAAAAGACCTGGAAGAGCAGTTTAAGGGAATGGACAGTGTGCTGAAAGGTGCATATAAGATGAACATTAACAAGAGCAAAACTAGGGTAATGGAGTGCAGGGTAAGGAAATCAGGTGATGCTGAAGGAATTAGATTAGGTAACGAAGCAATAAAGGAGGTAGATGAGTTTTGTTATTTGGGCAGTAAAATAACAAATGATTGTCGCAGTACAGAGGATATAAAATGCAGAATGGCAATGGGTAGAAAAGCGTTCTTGAAAAAGAGTAATTTGTTAACATCGAATATTGATTTAAGCCTAAGGAAGTCTTTTCTGAAGGCATTTGTATGGTGTGTTGCCTTGTATGGGAGTGAGACATGGACGATAAACAGTGCGGACAGGAAGAGGATTGAGGCTTTTGAAATATGGTGCTACAGAAGAATGCTGAAGATTAGGTGGGTGGATCGCGTAACTAATGAGGAGGTATTGAACAGAATTGGAGAGAAAAGAAATTTCTGGCATACCTTGACTAAAAGAAGGGATAGATTGGTAGGACACATTCTTAGACATCAAGGAATTGTGAATTTAGCATTGGAGGGAAGTGTGTGGGGTAAAAATCGCAGAGGAAGACCAAGAGATGGATACAGTAAGCAGATTCAGACAGATGTAGGTTGCCGTTCTTATGTGGAGATGAAGAGGCTTGCTCAGGATAGGGTATTGTGGGAAGCTGCATCAAACCAGTCTCCGGACTGAAGACCACAACAACAACATTTCTCTGACATCCCTTCCCACTTGTACACCTTGTGTCTAAAGACGACTTTGTCGATGTTGTCTGCTGAATCTATATGTGCCCTTTCCAGATCAGTTTTGACTTGTATCATCCACGGTGTAGTGGACTTAAGACCCTGGAAGTACCTGAGGATTCTGTTGCTAAGTCTGGTCTGTGGAAGTCTGCTGATGTCTCCATAAAATTTTATTAGCCTCTTCCTAATGTCCGCTGTGATGTTGGAGAACTTCTCTTTTGTATCCCTGTTGTGAAGTTTATAGCCTTCGTCTGTAAGTTTTGGCCCTACAATTTTCCTAATGGTTTTTCTTTCCTGTGTGAGGATGTTCTCAAAGTCGGTTTTTCTGTGTAACATCAGTGTCTCAATGGTGTGTAGCACCTCCGGTTTGATTACGGTATTGTAGTGACGAATTTTGGTGAAGTTGGAAAGACATTTCTTATTGTAGATATCCTGTATTTTGTATAAAGCTCTCTTCATTTTCAGTACTCTAGTGGTATGTGCGATTTTCGCCTTTCCTCTCGGTTCGAGCACTTCAGCTACATACTTGAAGTGTGCAACCCTGTTGATCTTGCCATACTTCGAGTTCAAGTTTGGTATGTTTAGTTTCGTGCCCAAGAACTCAGTTTAGATATTTTAATTACATATTATTAATTATTTCATTTTTATTATTTTGTCCGAAATATTTGCAAAAGTGGGCCGAAAAACAGGTCAGTGTGATTAATTTCATAATTTCTATTACTATTCGGATTCTTTCAAAGACTTTTCAGGAAAATTAAAATACGTCAAAAATTCCTGCATTTGTGGGGGCGTGTTTGAATATGACGAAACCAATGTCAATAATCATGAATCACGATTATTAATTATTTTCCTACGATATATTCATCCCCGGATGAAATATCAGCGCTTTTAATATTTATCGTTAGACTGGATGAAGCTCTTTCCCGCTCGTGCAACTCCGTAACAAAGTGGTTTCATTGATTCTCTTGCTGATCGTCTTGTTTTCAGTGCATCAGATAACAGTTCCATTGCCGCATTGGATTCATCGGATTCCGATATAAAAGTCGTGAAGTAGGTTACCAGACGTGAGTGAACAATAGTTTCAGTGGCTTCAATATTTAACTACACGGCGAAAGACCTACAATATGCTTTTACGTCACTCACAGCTCATACAGAATAATTACTCTGTATTTAAGTTAGTAATAAATCTTCATCACTCTTGTTTATAATTGAAATTTTTTTTCGCTAAATACGAGGGAAAAAAAGCGTTAGGCTGGAGTTTGGGTTATATTATTTCGTCCTGTTTAAATCTAAGCGACATTCGGAGCTATGTTGTTCCTCTGGTTGTCCCTTTTATGGTTTAACTGTAGTTCACTTGCTGCAATTTATTTGGACCAGCTGATTGGCCACTACTGTCAAAGTTAAATGCGCCAGTAAAGTTGTCCCGTATTATCGAAGAGTCGGGGTCCCTGAAACGCAAAACATAAAACGAATCTTTATTATTACCTATACCTGACGGTACTCCAGACAACTTGGCTTCCGCCCGACGCGAAACGAAAATGAGGTTCCAGAAGAAGCGGAAGTATACATAGTGCTATGTTTACTCTTATGGTGATTGGAATGTAAGAGCCGAGTTGCCGAACTGTAGTAGTTTGTTTTGTTCATTAAGAGTTGTCGCATTCTAGTGTGCCCTGCTGACTAGTTGCTCTTTCCTCTCTCTCTCGACTACATCAAAAAGCACGCTCGCTCAACTAGAAACAGTTAAGGCTCCTATAAAGACGAGCTGGTGCATCAACCATTTTGTTTCCCAAAGAATGCTAAACACAGGACTTAGCTTGTGCGAACTGTTGTATTTTGTTCAAGTTTTTGTAATATTCTAGAATATTACATAAAACTTGAATAAAACTACACAGTTCGCTTAAGCTACGTGGTGTGTTTACCATTCGTTGGAAAAAAAAATGGCGGATGCGCCAGTCTGTATTTTGAAGAGGTCTAGAAACAGTCGCACTTTCAACACGGCAATACGCGACGAATGACAATCTCGCAAAGAATTTGTCACAGCGCTACTATGCAGTACGTTTCATCGCAGCATTCGTGCTTAATCTATTTCTGGAAACGACGGCAAGGCCACATTTGGGAATGTGGAAGGGGCGCCGCACACACGTAGCAGGCGACTCTAGAGCTCCTAAGATACCCAAGCTGAACAGTCCGCCATTTTCCCCAACATGCTAGAATCGAGCTTAACAAACGATTTCACAAAAACTAATCGGAAGAAAATTTTTGCGTTACCTAAATCATTGTATGTTAGCTTTGTGACGGAGTGCACATGATTTCGTTAATCGTCACAGTTCGTAAGATATTGGCTTTGAAGTAAGAGACTGCGCGAAGTTAGGGTAAGTATGCAGTAATAGGTAGGGGCTGCTACGATATTCCGTTTGGTGCATATTACACTATATGTTGCTGCGGATGATATTTTCCTGACGTATTGTGTTTTATTTTCAACTTAGAAGGAGATCTCCACCTTTCACCCATATTGCTAAAATTTATTTTATGTAGATGACTTATTTCCGATGGCGATATGGCCAGAATGATATATCGCGTATCTCATACACGGTTAGAAATATCAAAATATTTTGTCAAATGATAATATGCATAGAGTTACTACGTAAAATTTCGTTAACTATCGCATTATTGAAGGTGAGTGCAGATTTTTTGACTGGAAATAAATTTAGAGCTTTATTAATTGATATACAGGTAGTCCTTTATGAGTCACTGATGTTTATTACTTTATCTGTTGTCCAACGCGTTTCGGAGCTACATCTCCGTCTTCAAAATCCAACAGGAGTTACATTTCCTTCAGTTTATCGCCTAGTACTAACAGACTCAAAGTTATTAGATTTAACGAGTACTTTATACGTGAACACCAGAAAATGACCGATAACAAGGATCTCTTGACTAGGTAATGAAGTGGCTCCTCCGCATTTCCAATATATATATACCACGCTGTGCTGAGATATTTAGAATATCCTTTTCATACACAACTGAAAATTTGAAATTGAAAATTAGGCTTACATAGAAATGTAGACAGAACTTTTGTAGTTTGCAACTATTCAATTTAATAGGTTAAGAAGTCGATACAAGTATCTTTACATATGTGTGTTATGTACTAACCTGTGCGTAATTATTAGGAGTTCTAATACTGAAGACGACGTATTACTAGACGGGCGAGTGGATCCTTGCGCCATATTTAACTGACATTATTTCAAGTTACAAATAACTCATAGAGTTCTTGTTTGGAGTGGATGAAAATTTGATGTGTTTTGAACATTTTATTCGCATAATGTGTTCACCTAACTTCAATAGAAAAAAAAAATGTCCTCGCATATCGAAAATTCCGTAACGTCGACAAAAATTGCATGTTCGGAAACTGTCAGTATATCTTCTTAATAAATTATTGCCGCAAATAAAACTAAAATGAAAATCACGTATAGATCTTAAGGAACACATTGAGGAAAATTCCTCATTCGTACAGTGAGTAGTTTGCGAGTGTGAGCGAGTTGAATGAAATGCGAGGTAATGCGTTAGCTTCGTCCGGAACGTGGCAACTAGACTTGCGCATAATAGTAAGCGATCGGGAGCGCTCACTTTAGTATGCGGCTCTGCCGCGAACTAGTTCGCAGCTTTAGTTCGTCCGCTCCCAGTGGCGGCTGAGCGGCGTGGTCTGCGCATGCAGGTGGAGGGAGAAGTTCTCCCACCTAGCTGTTTCATGCACTTGCTGCTTGAGCCGCTAACGATGTCACGCAAACCAAAAGAAACTGTTTGTGGATAATTTCTCGAGTTTAAGTTTAGAGTTCTCTCTATATCTTGGCATTATGGAATTTATTAGTCAGCTATTGGAGAGTGCAGAATACTTCAAAGCAGAAATTTTGTAGCACTGAACTGTGTAATCTAGCAGGCAGAAGCTAACCTCGAAATGGCTCTCATCAGCAGAAGGGAAACACGTGATTTTTAATTCTGTTCGCGACCTATCGGGCGTATTTTAGTTCGCGACCGGTAGCTCTCCTTTTTGTTCGCAGCCGGCCGCGAAGTAGGACGCTCTTTTTAGTTCGTCCGCTCGCTTTGGCTTTTGCTACCGCTACTAAAACTACAGCTGTGCTGCATCTCAGCTCGAAATGACGGCAACTGGCAGAAGGGAATCACGCCATTCTGTGCGCTCTCGCGTCCTCTCGCTGTTCCCCGTCAGTCTTCGAAAAAGGGAGCGGACGAACTAAGAGGCGAGGGATCTGCGAACTAGTTCGCGTAGTTCTTCCGAACTAGTTCGTTCGCGAACCACACAAGATTAGTGGCAACTCCTACAGCTTGGGGAAAAAATGAGGGACAGTTCAGCTCGGGTTTAAGGCCAATTCACACTGTCCGTCACGTCAACGTCACGTCACGGCACCGCACGTCAAGTTGTATTCACACTGTCCGTCAGTGTCCGTCACGTCAATTCGCCAATCTCAATTCGCGATGTTGAAAGTGCGGTTATTAGTGGCGATCTGTTATGTAGACAGTCATAGTGTAATACTAGAATTGAGGGAACAACAACGCTAAATGTTACTGACGGCCAAAGAAAACTTTACAGTGTATGTTTTTGGCCAATTTACTGGTGACTGAAACGACATTTCAAAACATCAACATCTATTTTCAAGGGAAAAAAATAAACATATGAAAACATCAAACAATACTTATGAGAGCATAAATAGCGCCTGTTTACTTTATTCGTTACGATTTACCCGCTAACGTTGTTAATACCGTCGAAAACAAGTGAATTTTTGTCTTTCATTAGAACTGACTTTTTCATTTAAAATGTTATTTAATGAAATATGCGTAATCAAATTACAATCTTATTCAAATAAACACAATGTTTGGTTGTGTGGCCCTATTCCGCAGCAGCTGTTAAAATTGATTATAGAGGTAATCTGTCTTATGCTGACTACAATTAAGAGGTTTATTTTTACACCAGACGCATTTCGCTTTTTTTTTTATTTTAAAAGCATCTTCTGTGGTCTGTAAATGATACAAAGGTTTGTACAATTTGTTTTTGATAAATAGATTAAAAACAGTTTTTAAAAAACATTTTGTACGTTAGGCCTAAGTGTTTTTAATTTAATATTCGGTCTACTCACGGTGTTGATGTCTCTTCTCTACATGTTACTACTGCTTCTCCGTCTCGTTGGCTGGAGTTGGTTTTTTCCTGGCGAGCGTTTCAGGGCTGTGTACAGCACTTTTCGTGTGCTTTTGTTTCGTTTTTTTCCTTTTCATCTCAGCACATCACTTTTTGAAATGTATACTGATTACATACCGCCTGTTATATGTGGAATGCCTGTCTGTTCATTTGTCATTTCACTACAGTGTGGCTATGTTTTCGTGTGTTCATTTGTTTTACGTTTGGTCTGTGAGTGTTGCCAATGTTACATATTTATAATATAAATACGACTTCATTCTACATTAGTGTGTGTGTATGTGTGTGTGAGGAAGAGAGAGAGAGAGAGAGAGAGAGAGAGAGAGAGAGAGAGAAAGAGAATTCTTTTTTCCTCGTGAACAGGGTGTTAAGATGTTTTTTCAGATGAGTAAATGCAGGTTTAATTGGCTTGTAATGGTGGGGGGGGGGAGGAGGTGAGGGTATCGTGATTTGTGTTTTTATGAAAGGGGGTTGACTCTCATAATGTTTATATTTATGTTAGGTGGTCAATAAGCTTGAAAAGTCTGTTGTCTGCTAGATTGGTTTGGTCATTTATGAGATGTTTCTTTTCTGTTATTGTTTTTTGGATATGATAGTTTTCTTGAAGGGTGAGCAGGTGTTTTTTGTTTCCATGTCTGTGTCTCTGGTGGTGATTTTGTGTTGGTTTTGGTGTAAGTGTTCTGCAAATGTTGAGTGACTTGTTTTATACTTCCACGCTCGTACATGCTCTTTATATCTGGTGTCAAATGTTCTTTTAGTCTGACCAATGTATCTTCCATCACATGTGTTGCATTTCAGTTGGTATATTCCTGATTTTCTGTATGGATCTGTATTTTCTATTGATTTTGGAAAATATTTTTGGAGTGAGTTGTTAGTTTACTGAGCTATTTTGATGCATTGTTTTTTGAAAATATTGGATATTCTGTGTGTGTATTTGTGATTGTATGTCATTGTATACCATCTGTTGTATCCTTCATTTTTCTGACTTTGTGTTGTTCTTGTGTGTGTGTTTTGTGTGTTTGTTTGTGTGGTATTATGGCTTTGTGGTGGTGGGATTGGTGTGTTTATTTGTTTTTTAATTTTATTGTTCAGCTTTTTTATTAGGTTTTCTTTGTATCTATTGTTTGTGGCTATTTGTACTATGGTGATCATTTCTTTCTGGTAGTTAACTGTGTCTAATGGGATGGTGTTAAGTCTGTGGAGCATGTATCTAAGTGCTGCATGTTTCTGTGTATCTGGGTGATTAGATGTGTGGTGTATAATTGTGTCTGTTGTTGTTGGTTTCCTTAATTGCAGTCAGCATAAGACAGATTACCTCTATAATCAATTTTATTCAAATAAAGATTTTTTCAGTCTTTTCTGTTACAATGTTACGTAAAATAAACATTTTTTGTTTGGATTCAGATATCCGACCTCGATTTTAGGGGGTCACTCAACTGACTAAAATATTTAAGTCGTGATGAAATATTTGAGATTTACCCCTAAAACGAAGTATAACAAAAAAATAAAAATGAATAAGACACATTTGCATATAAACAGTGCAATCGTCGACTGCAACATGTACTTCGCGTGACGAAAATAAAGTTAACTTCCGATGTTAGCAGACGGCCGTTCCGTCAAAACATTCTTCTCGAGATAGCTTTACGTGACGTTGACGTGACGTGGCGGTCCGATGACGGCCAGTGTGAATGCCGCCATTAGAAATTCATTGCGGAATGTTGTGACGGACGGTGACGTGATGTGACGTGGCGGACAGTGTGAATTGGCCTTTATAGGAGTTTTAAGGCGAGTGCAGAGCGTCAGTTGTTTTGTAGTGAGGCAGGAGGGGCAAGTGCCGGCGCGCGCCCCCGCCCCCCCGGCGCGTGAGTCAGGGGGTTCAACGGTCGCCGCCAGGCCACTGAACCCTCCCCCCCCCCCACCAGACAGCACGCACACGCGCGCTCACGCACCTCGCACGCACCGCCACAGACCCCCTTCTCCAGTAGAGGGGGGCGCCACCTGTCCTGTCGGCACATGGCTGCATTTCGGGGCGCAGGACGGAATCCTCCCAACGGCAGGTAGGCGATCAGGGGACGGGACTGAATCCTCCCGAACTAGCACAATGGCACCTCCGGCAGAGACCAGCCCTCAACCCCCACCCCCGCCCCAAGCCGTTTCCGGCCGTACTTGTCACTTCAGTCCACGGCAGATCGCTTAAAAGTGATGTCCTCCGACGCCCTTGAAGTTTCAGTCAGTAGAAATGAAGGGAAAGTGTTACTTCTGAAAGGTGACACTTTCGGATTTCAGAAATTGTAAAGTAGTGTAGTGCGATGGACGTGCAACATTAAGGGTTGCAAAAGTTTTATTAAATCAATTTCTGTTGAGGAGCTGGATGTTGTGGACATTCATGAAGACCACAGCCACGCAGAAGTGCAAGAAATTTAATAAATGAAATCATGCTTCTAGTGGGAATCGAACCCGAGTCGCAAAAATAGCAGTCTGATCGCTTACCTATAATGCCCCAGCACCTGATTTAAGAGTATTGCTCATAATACATACAATATCCGTGAAAGTCTTTCAGGAGTATTTCCAATTTTCCGATTTCCTATTAAGGCAAGTTTTATTAGAAACTACAGATGTTCATAACTTGCTTCTATTCACGTTAAGTCAAGCCAGTTCAATGAGAGTCGTGTCCCGCTCTCCCGTTGAAAGCAGAATTACTTCCTTAGGAAAAAAATTAGCCTGCTTTGTCCGCTGTTTACAAATTCAACGCTGTATCAAATAAACGTGTGTACCAACTGCTGAAAATATTGCACAGATTTATCAATTGCGAGTAAAACGTAATCTTTAGATTGTAAGAATGAAAGTTATATTACTGTACGTTTACTCTGACTCTAAATTTATCTGGGGCTTAATTCTCACTCTTACTTTACTGTACATTGTAGGAACATACACTGGAACAAATGCTAGATAGCTTTGCTTGCCTGGAATATTCATAAAGGTCTGGCCACACACTCTGGTCTCGGGCCGCAACCAACTACCTGCTTAAACAGGTTATGGGAGGATTCAGTCCCGTCCTTTTTCACGCCCTTGCAGGCTCGGGAGCATTCAGTCCTATTTTTCTGACCGCGGGAGGAATGGATCCTGCGCCCGCATTTCGGTGCTCCTGGCATCTGCGACCACGCTCCACTAGCCGACGAGCCGACAGCCGTCTCAAACACCGTCAAGCAGCCGTCTCTTTATGCAGCGTAAGGTCTCCGAGTACGCTAGGTCGAAACAGTGTCATCTATATTGTATTTACATATCAAATAACAAATCATTGTCTAGACAGCTCGCGACTCGCCATTTCCAGGGGTGGCCAGCCGTCACCGCAAGCGCCAAGCAGGAAAAACAGCTATTTTCGTGATTTTTTTTAGGTGACTTCCAGGTCATGACAGCAGCTAACATTCTGCTTACAGACTTCCTTCATTGTTAACTAACAGTGCTAAAAAATCAATTGATGTTTCGGCATGACAAGTCTCACCATTACCTTGTTAGTTTAAGTAGTTTGTTCAATGTTTGTTAAGCTTAAGGGACTTAACTACAGGGTCATCAGTCCCTAAACTTACAAACTACTTATGAACTACTTACAACTAAGGACGGCACAAATATCCATACCCGAGGGGCGATTCGAACCCCCCGACCGTAGTGGCCGTGCAGACCGCGACTGAAGCGCTTCAGTCCCCTCGGCCATCGCGGTCGCTAAGTAGTTTGTAAGCTAAGGACTAATAACCAAGCAGTTAAGTCCAACAGATTTGCAAACATTTGAACATTTTGAAATTAATAGGAACAAAGCCTTCCCTTTAAGTAAATCTTAGAACCGAATTTTAAAAGACACTAAACAGCAACGGTCTTCATTTCGACGTGCAGTTTGTTTTACCTAGTCTTGTTTGGACCCATCGTTTTGCCGATTTTCTCCACCGGCGCGCTACTAGTTCTATTGTGTCTAGAGGGCCGTCGGCGGTGTTTAAAGGGGGCGCTGTTTCTGTTCCATCTCAGTTTCCGGCGAGTAAGTGCATTCGGCGTACTTACCTGAAGATGGCAGACAGTTGGTGTGCCCAAATATTGTGTCTGTATAGTTGATGATGTTAACGGGCTGCGGACACGAGGAGAATACCATCAGTTATTACTCCGAGAAAGTCTAAGCAACCACGACAGCGTTATCTGTTACACATATGAAAGCATCTAATTTCTTTTACCACTGTTAACGGTTACTTCAACATGTGACTTTTATTTTGTGGACTTCACGCAATCGGACGCGCTGTGCCTTGGATATAAGAGGCAATAACTCGAAAATGAAAACAGATATTTTTGTACTCTCAATTATAAAGTCGCGGTGGAGTGGCCGGGCGGTCTAAGGCGCCTTCATAGAGAGCGCGGTGTTGCTCGGCGTCGGAGGTTCTAGTCCTCCCACAGGCATGGTTGTGTGTGTTATTTTAACTTAGTTTAAGTAGAATGAAACTTTCACATCAGCGCACACTCCGCTGCAGAGTGGAACTTCCTGGCAGATTAAAATTGTGTGCGGAACCGGGACTCGAACCTGGGACCTTTGCCTTTCGCGGGTAAGCGCTCTACCACTGAGCTATCCCCCACACTACTCACGGTCAAGCCCCACACTCCGCTACAGATTGAAAGTTTCATTCTGGAAACATCCCTTACGCTGTGGCTAAGCCAAGTCTCGACCATATAATTTCTTCCGGGAGTGCTAGTCCCCCAAGGAGAGCTTCTGTGAAGTTTGGAAAGTAGGAGGGGAGGTACTGGCAGAATTGAAGTTGTGGGGCGTGACCGTGAGTCGTGTCGAGTCCGGGTACCGGCACACAATTTTAATCTGCCAAGTAGTTTAAGTAGTTTTTAAGCCTAGAGACCAATAACCAAAGAAGTTAATTCCCATAGATTTACAAACATTTGAATTAAGTAAAGCACTGCAGAGGTAGAAACTGTCAAAGATAACATGCGCTGGAACAGCAAATTAACTGGCGACCTCGAAAATACCATTTTAGTTATCAGAATTTCTACATCTACATCTACATGGGATACTCTGCAAATCACATTTAAGTGCCTGGCAGAGGGTTCATCGAACCACAGTTATACTATTTATCTCCCATTCCATTCTCGAATAGCGCGAGGGGAAGAAAGAACGGCTGAATCTGTCCGTTCGAGCTCTGATTTCTTGTATTTTATTGTGATCATCATTTCTATCTATGTAAGTGGGAGTCAACAAAATATTTCCGCATTCAGAGGAAAATGGAGTTCCGTAAGTAGCCCACGCCGCAGTGATAAGGCGCCGTTGTTGTAATGATTCCCATCCCAGATCCTGTATCATTTCCGTAGTACTGTCTCCGCTGTATCGTGACAATACGAAACGAGCTGCCCTTCTCTGCACTCTTTCCATGTCCTCCATCAAAACCACCTGATAAGTATCCCATACTGTGCAGCAATTCTGCAAAGAAGAACGGACAAGACTTTCTGAAATATATCACTCTGAATATCTGTATGTTCGTTGTGAACGGAATTTATCACGAAAATAAAGAAGCGAGAGAATACCAGCAAAGAAGCACACAAAGCAAAAACATACAGAGCGTTCCTGGAATGGAAGTGAGCTGGCCGGTGTCCCAGTCACCCAGATCGCACGCCACAGCGCTACATACAATACATAGGATGGCGGCGTGCGCCGCTCACGCTGACAGCCGGCCACGCTAGGGCAGACAGTTGTCCCGTCCTGTCCTGTCCTGTCTGCCCCGCGGCTCAGCTGGTGGGCGCGCCTCTTTTCGTACAACTGGCCCACACCTGCTTTTTATTTTTTCCTCCCCTTTTGGCAGCGCTCTGCAAAAACCGGTTATAAACTCGCGTGTCGGCACTTTATTGCTGCACGCTACTCCCTGGCCATAGCCCTGACCCCAGACGCGGTACATAAACTGCGTCACCCCCCTTCCCATACCTCTCTCTCTCTCTCTCTCTCTCTCTCTCTCTCTCTCTCTCTCTCTCTCCCCCTGAGCGATCTGTGCAGCGTCCGTATCTGATGAGACTCACGTGTCTGGTACATCTTCATTGTATGCCCCATGCAATCAATGCCACTGATACCAAAAAAGAACATCAAATTGTTTGTAGTAATGCAAACAAAGTGTATTCATCCAAACGGAATACTATTAGCATGATTGCAAAATGACATATTGACCATAGCTGTTTATTTTTTATAGCAATGCTACTGCTTTCGGTTAGTTTACCATTTTCAAACGTTAGTAGAGCTTAGCTAATAGCTTAAAAATGTCATATACAAAGTTGCAAAATTGTAAAATAAATATTTGTCATCATACTGAACTCCTTATCTATATTTAAAAGAAAAAAATATGTTCAAAGGTTTGTTAAGCTTATGGGACATAACTACAAACTACTTATGAACTAACTATTACTAAGGACGACACAAACATCCATGCCCGAGGGGGGATTCGAATCCCTGACCGTAGCGGCCGCGCAGACTGTGACTGGCGCGCTGCAGGCCGCTCGGCCACTGCGACAGGCCTTGATATTTTCACATTGGCTGACTGTCACTGTGAAAATATCGATAAGGAGTTTAATATGATGACAAATATTTATTTTGCAATTTTGTATTAGGACTTGTTAAGCTATTAGCTAAACTCTGCTAATGCTTGAAAATGGTAAACTAACTGAGACCAGTAGAATTGAGATAAAACAGCTATGGTCAGTATGTCATTTTGCAATAATCTTAAAGCTGTTAAACCCCGCTTGTTCACCTTTCTAAACTTTTAGCATGTATCAAAAGGACATAACCCTACACAATGACACTTGCGTGGTTTACGAAAGGACAGGCACGAAGAGACGTATGGACGTACATAACAACAGAACACCACAAACTACGATACTTATGAGAAATATGCTTTCTTCCTCAAAAGAACTATAATGCGAAATCGACAAATAAGTAACTATAAAAAAATAAAAAATAAAGCTTTTTCGATGGAAAATATCTTAAGACTATCGCATTGCAGGCTGAATATCTAAACTGAGTTTGTTATTTTGTTACAAAGGTTATAATATAAATTAATATCTTCTTTCTGTTTGGCCATGTTCCCGCACACGGAGGGTGGGCTTTGTTCCAAGTTGGCGTGTTAATATTTTACGAGGTGGTCTGATGCCCTTCCTACCGCCACCCCATGCGCCCGGGAGGAAATGTGTACTCCAAATGTCTGCATATAGTGTTATATACGTGAAAGTAGAAAGTGTTACGAAATGTTTGCGGGACTCTGGTACTACTCAGGTATTCACCTAGGGGGATGTGGAAAACGCCTAAAAACCACATCCAGACTGTCCGACACTCCGATCCCCTTCGTTAATGCGCCGGGCGGATTCGAACCGGGGCCGGTACGCCTCTATGTCTTGGAAACCGGCGCGTTAGACCACACGGCTAACCGAACGGGTCATAATATAAATTTGTATATCAAAAATAAAAACAGGAAAAATGTGGCCAGCGCGACTGACTAGCACATATGGGATCCGGGTTCGGTTACGACCGAGTGGGGCATTTTATCCGATTGAGGTCTGGGTGTCGTATTATTATCATTTATCATCGCCTACGCGTTGGTTGCTGAAGTGTCGTCAAATAAAAAGATTTTCGGCCGAACAAGGCGATAATGCAGATGCATGAAAAGAATTTGTGACGCCTGCCTCTAGTAGGTGTCAGACTTACAGGAATATTCATATTTCCCAATTCCTGCAGAATTTCTTAAACATAAGGGTGGACTGCGGCTTTGGAAGCCGCGCGCTATTTTTCCAAAATGTTCATATGTCTGTAAACCTACTGCATCAAAGTGCTATATTGTCATAATTCCCTAGACTTACAAAGAACTTGAACTTACACTAAGGACAAGACACACACACCCATGCCCGAATGGGGACTCGAATTTCCGGTGGGAACGGCCGCCTAGTCCGTAGCATGACGCCTCAGATAACGCGGCTGCATTTTCCAAGGACGCATCAACCGTCTCGTGTCACACTAGGGACGCTTGAAAAGTCCGAGAGATGGCACCACCAGCGCTTATCGAGGTCATGTTTAGTTTATAGCAACTTTACACAGAACGCACACAATGTTTCAGCCGTATTCCACTATTTCTTTCTGTTTGGCATTCGAGTGAATCAAAGAATGGAGTGATTTTGAAAGAATGAACGGAAAAGAATTTTGTGTGGTGATTAAACATTACTTTATGAAAGGCAAAACGCCTCAGGAGACTAAGAGAAGCTTGATAAACATTATGGTGACTCTTGTATCTTCGATTTAGAACATTTTATAAGTAGTTTCGAGATTTTCGGAGTGGCCATATGGGCTTAAGTGACGCTGAACGTTCTGGACCCCCTGTGAAGGTTACGACTCCAGAAATCATTGATAAAATCCATTATATGGTGATGGATGACAGGAGAGTTAAGGTGCATGAGATTGCAAATGCTGTGGGTATCTCGAATGAAAGTGTATATAATATTTTGCATTTACATTTGGATATGAGAAAGCTATTAGAAGATGGGTGCCGCGATTGCTCACGCTTGATCAAAAACGGAATCGTGTGAAGTTTTGCTAGGAAGGTTTGCAGCTGTTCAGGAAGAGTCCGCAGGACTTTAAGCGTCGTTTCGTCACTGTGGATCAAACATGTATACATTGCTATACTCCTGAGACCAAAGAACAATCTAAACAATGGGTTACCAAGGGCGAATCTGCACCAAAAAAGGCGAAGATGGTCTTTCGGACGGTAAAGTTAATCCGACCGTCTTTTGGGATTCGCAAGGGATATCTGGACCAGGGTAAAACGATTACAGATGCATATTATTCATCCTTATCGGCTCGTTTGAATACTGAGCTGCAAGAAAAACTCTGGCGACTGACCCACAAAAAAGTCCTTTTCCATCATTCAGTCGTGGCCGCAAAATTATTGGAAATAGGATTCCAACTCGTTTCACATGCCCCCTATTCTCCAGACTTGGCTCTCTCGGAATACTATTTGTTCCCCAACTTGAAGAAATGACTGGCGGGAGAAAGATTTCAATGAAATGAGGTGGTCCATTATATTTCGGGCTTGCAGCCGGATCATGTTGACGTTTTCCAGTGATATTTCAGCTGACAAACATGCAGCCATCTTCAGGTGAGCACGAGACTGCCGATTACCGGTGTGCGTCGTTCTATATATACCGCAGATTGTCGCGGCGCCGCCTGTCGAATTTGGCGCGGTCTGCGTGATGGTGTACTTACATTCGCGCCATCTGTCGGAATGAGCTTTCGTGCATCTTAAGCACGGTGGTCAAAGGAAATCACTTTTTGTCAGAGGCAACACTAGATGTAGACCTATGTCTCTGTGAAGCAATTAATCACAGGGTCCCATGCTTTACATATTTGAAAGTCGCCATCTCGATTAATCAGGTCTTCTGTCATCCGTATTTCAACGGACTCCTTAATAATCGAATCCCAAAAAAACTTGTCGTTGCCGAAATTTTCGTTGCAGCATAATCCATGGAGTGTCCCGTGGAAATACATTGTTCTGCTATGGCTGATTTGTTGGGCTGAAGTAGACGTGTGTGGCGCTCATGCTCCATGTATCTTTCTCGTACTGTGCGAGTAGTCTGCCCAATGTAGGATTGATCTCACTGACAAGGGATCTTGTAAATTCCCGCCTTCCTCAATCGCAAATCATCCTTCGCAGAGCCAAGCAAAGCCGAGATCTTCGCAGGTGGTCGGAATATCACTTTCACACAATGCTTTTTTTTTAGAATTCTTCCTATTTTAGAAGAACCTCAACATGATCCGGCTGCAAGCCCGAAATATGATGGACCAATCAATACGCCGGGAAAACTTCAAGATACACAAATGAGGTGGTGATTGCAAAAATTAATCGCTATTTGCAGGCTTGGACAATTCCTATCATTCAAAAATGTTCAAAAGTTTGTAGAACTTATGGGATTTAACTACGGGGTCATCAGTCCCTAAACTTACAAACTACTTATGAAGTAGCTAATACTAAGTACGGCACAAATATCCATGCCCGAGGGGGGATTCGAACCCCGACCGTAGTGGCCGTGCAGACCGTGACTGGAGCGCCTCAGTCCCCGCGGCCACAGCGGCCAGCTCCTATTATTCAGAAGGGATCAACAAATTAGAACAACGTATAAATTTAAAAGGAGACTATTTCGATAATAAAAGTGGTCTTCGCCAAACACGTTTGTAGTTTATATTTTTGCACGGACGTTTCAAACGCCCGTCGTACGTGTATTAAAAGTTATGGCCATTACTTTTCAAATTGTGTATCTGACACTACGATACTAGCCTATGGCGTAATTTTATGTGGCAACTCCTTCATTGAGCGATGTGTTACCGTATGTTCAAATGTTTGTTAAGCTTATGGGACTTAACTATGGGGTCATCAGTCCCTAAACTTACAAACTACTTATCAACTACCTTATTCTAAGGACGAAACAAATAACCATGCTCGAGGGGGGATTCGAACCCCCGACCGTAGTGGCCGTGCAGACCGTGACTGAAGCGCCTCAGTCCCCTCGGCCATGTTACCGAATGTACCGAGAGAGTAAGAGTGAGGGTTTCGAGACGTAGTGTAAAATACGGGGGGAGGCGATAAAATGTGAATGTGAGTTGTCGGTGTTCGGAGCCTGCAGTAAAGTGCGGCGAGATTAGCGCGCCTTGCCTTGTCGGCGTGTAGAAGGCGGCCGTACAGCACCGCTGTGTTTGTGGGGCACGGCGCGACCTTGGCGGCGCGCACCTCGTTACGTCACGCGCCGACAACCGCCTTTCTGCTAGCCGCTTCGTCGCGACACTTTCCCGTGCGTCCAAACCGCGTTCGCTGTTCCCATTACCAGTCTGCTCAGAATACCAGGGTGTTTTGAAAACTTCTCACAATCACCACCAGAGATCAGTGCAAGCGCAACTTGTTGTTCACGTGGCCTGTAAGAATGTGCCACGTCAGTACCCTTCGAAGAAAGCTGAGGCGGTGACGTGTCTCTGTTGTTGTTCCCCAGTACTTATTCACGAAAGTGGAAAAAAATCTATAGATTCGACAGTGATTAAGTACTTCGCAAAGAAAGATATGAAAACGAAGGTCACTCATGCCTAAGCTTCCTGGCAGATTAAAATTGTGTTCCGGAACCGGGAATCGAACCTCGGACCTTTGCCTTTCGCGGGCAAGCGCTCTACCGACTGTGCTATGCCGACAGGATGCCGCATCACAACTTTACTTCCGCCAGTAATTCACCTCCCCCCCCTCCCACCAGGTCCCCAGTTCGAGTCCCGGTTCCGGCACACAATTTTAATCTGCCAGGAAGTTTCATATCTGCGCACACTCTGCTGCAGAGTGAAAATTTCATTCTGAAAACATCCCTTAGGCTGTGGCTAAGCCATGTCTCCACCATATCATTTCTTCCGGGAGTGCTAGTCTTGCAAGGTTCGCAGGAGAGCTTCTGTGAAGTTTGGAAAGTAGGAGGCGAGGTACTGGCGAAAGTAAAGCTGTGAGCCGGCATCGTGAGTCGTGTCGGGAATAGGTCAGTCGGTAGAGCGTTTGCCCGCGAAAGGCAAAGGTCCCAGATTCGAGTCCCGTTTCCGTCACACGATTTTAATCTGCCAGGAAGTTTTGTATCAGCGCACACTCCGCTGCAGAATGAAAGTTTCAATCTGGATAATCATGCCGATTTTCAGAATACACTGGGGGGGGGGGGGACTCTGCTGTTGCCAAGTGGGCAAATGAAATTAATTTCAATTTGGTCGGGAGAGCTCAGACGGTGCCCCATGCAGTGGTCAGCAGAGACGTGTCAATACTCCAGAAATCGTTCTAAAAGTGCACAAAATGGTCATGGAGGATTGCCCATTGAAATTGCGCGCCGGCCGCGGTGGCCGACGGCCACTACGGTCGGGGGTTCGAATCCCCCCTCGGGCATGGATATTTGTGCCGTCCTAGTTCGTAAGTAGTTCATAAGTAGTTTGTAAGTTTAGGGACTGATGACCCCGTAGTTAAGTCCCATAAGCTTAACAAACATTTGAACATTTTTTTTGAAATTGTGTGGAACTGCTCACACTTGCCACGTGCAATCTGAAACGGTATATCGCATTTTAACTGAAGAATTAGAAATGAAAAAAATTATCTGCAAGATGGGTGCTGCGACTTTTGACGCTGGATTAAAAAACGCATGAAATTGTATATACTCAAATAAAATGTTTGGCCCTTTTTAGAAGAAAAGAATAAGATTTTTTTGCGACGGTTTGTGGCCACTGATGAAACTTCGGTGCACTACTGTATCCCATGGACACAACAACACTCAAACCAGCGGAAACATGCTGTTTCTCTGCCACACATACACACACACACACACACACACACACACACACACACACACACACACAAGCAAAACAAATTCTTTTGGCTGGAAAGGTCATGGCATCAGTGTTCTGGGATGTGAAGGGGATTCTGTTGGTAGATTATCTCCACACCGGACCAAACAGTTATTGCAGAATGCTGTGCTAACATCCTAGACAAATTGCAACAAAAGATACAGTTCAAAAGTTCAGTTTTAGCAAATGTTTGTTAAACTTATGGGACTTACCTGCGGGGTCATCAGTCCCTAAACTTACAAACTACTTATAAACTAACTTATAATAAACACAACACAAAGATCCATGCCCGAGGAAGGATTCGAACTCCCGGCGGGGAACGGCGTCGCGCATCGGAGCGTAGTTCTTAAATGCGCTTGGCCACTCGGCGCGGCGTCTGGTTTAACAAAGGAAGATAGTCATATTCCATGTAGACAGTGCGTGCCCGCAGTCATGTGCCGTCGCAGTGGCAAAATTGTACGAACTGAGGTATAAACTGCTGCCACACCCGCCTTATTCACCTGACAGTGGTGGCCCTAGTCGAAAACTGGGCGTCGGCGAACTCATCTTTGCGAGGCCCCTTTCATTTTCTTTTTTTTGTAAGGAAGAAAATGTTAAATAAAATGAGCTGAATTATACAACTATAATCATTATACTAAAATTGTAGTGTGATATACAATATGATACACAAGTATTGTTGCAATAACAAAAAATTACAATAAACAAAAACAAATTAAAATAGAGAAGCTTTTCGACTTTTCGTCTCACTGATTTTTTTAAAGATCACCTTTCAATTACTACTAGCCGCTATTTCGACTTTAATTAATTACCGGAAACGCAGATAGTGCTTCTTGGTTCATTGTGCTTCTCAAGTTAATGAATTTTAACTTCGTGGAGCTTCTCTCGGCCGAAGCTGTACTGACTGGAACTGTGAGCATGATTCTGGTGTTATATAAACATTTGGATATAATTCTTCCGAATTGTTTTCTAAAATGCACTGAAGAAGTTGTTTTGCAAGTATTCAACTAACAATTGCTTCACTACTGCCGGCCGCGGTGGCCGAGGAGACTAAGGCGCTCCAGTCACGGTCTGCACGGCCACTACGGTCGGGGGTTCGAATCCCCCCTCGGACATGGATATTTGTGCTGTCCTAGTTCGTAAGTAGTTTGTAAGTTTAGGGACTGATGACCCCGTAGTTAAGTCCCATAAGCTTAACAAACATTTGAACATTTTTTGAACTTCACTACTGCACGCATACGGAAATAAATACGGACAACTAAAAAGCTGCCGGCCGGGAATGGCAGAGCGCACTAAGTCGTCAAACTATGATGAGCGAGATCGCTCTCATCGGGGGTCGAATCCCACCCTTGGGTACGGATGTTGTATTCGCCCATTGGCGAACATAACCTAGTAGTTGAAAAGCGCCGTCAAACAACAAATGTAATAAAAGCTAAAATTTTAACAAATGTTTTGCGAGGCCCCCACAGGTGCCAGGCGCCACTCTCACCTGATAACGGCTCGTGAGACTTCCATCTCTTCCCAAAACTGAAAATTTTTCTTGGTGGACGAAGATTCACTTGAAACGAAGAACTTTCACTTAATTTCTCTGTCTAATGCGAACGTATTTTTTTAGCACCCACCTACATAGGAAGACTTGATCCTCAAATTCAGTATCCCACTTTTATTTCTGGGACAACTAGTTTCAGCTCATTAAGGAGCCATCTTAAGACTATAAAAAGATTTAGGCAATGATTATTGTCGTCAAACTAATAAAACATATTTTAAAACATCTCCGCCTCATTCCTAAAGCACATCTTAATATCAATGTTACACGACTTGGCATATTTCGTGACGAAAAGTTCTTTTTCAATTATCGATATGAAAAATTAATTGAATATGTGATGGCAGAAATGTTTTAAGTGTATTATATATTTTATTATCATGAAATAAAATAAATCAGATCGAAAACGGAAAGATGTAGGTGTTCCTTTTCCTGCGAGCTATTAGAGAATGGAACTGTAGAGAAATATCATAAAAGCGGTTCAACGAACACTCTGCCATGCACTTCAATGTGACTTGCGGAGTATTTATGTAGATTATCTAGAAACTGAATTTTCGAGATGGCATCAAGGCACTGGAACATCGATGGGCCAAATGAATTAATCTACAAGGAGACTACATTGATAAAATTTAAAAAATCAGTGATGTAAATGGTTTTTTTTTTTTTTTTTTTTTTTTTTTTTCTCTATTCCGTTCCAAGAACTTTTCAAACAACCTCAGTACTTGGGACTGACAGGTCTCTAGAAGAGAGTTACCGCTCCCCGCAGCAAACTCATCAGTCATCTGCCACTTCATGCAACTTGCTCCAACACGCAAAGTGTACACTATATAAACATGCAACTTACAGCAATGTATTTTGCAAGAACTGTACTATATTTTCATTTAGTTTTCGTTGCGACAGCAGATTATTACATTTTTATAATTAATTTGAACAGTATCGCTGAAGTTTCTCTGAATTAGCCTGTCTTTGTTTGAGACTTGCTAAACTGTGACTCGAGTCCGACACATTGTGTGAGGCAATAACGTTACGCACGAAGTCTCCACAAGTCACGATCTATCCTCAAGCTTCATTTCTGTCGACCTTTCTCTCTTATGCAGCAAGGATGACATCCTCCAAGTCCAGATAGCAATTTCATTAATGTGATGAACAATTTTTGTATCGTTGAGAAGCCATCTTCATATCACAAAATGTTTCAGGCAATCACAACAGTTTTCATGATAATAAAATATATAATACACTTAAAACATTTCTGCCATCACATATTCAATTAATTTTTCATATCGATAATTGAAAAAGAACTTTTCGTCACGAAATATGCCAAGTCATGTAACATTGATATTAAAATATGCTTTAGGAATGAGGCGGAGATGTTTTAAAATATGTTTTATTAGGCTGACGACAATAATCATTGCCTAAATCTTTTTATAGTCTTAAGATGGCTCCTTAATGAGCTGAAACTAGTTATCACAGAAATAAAATTGGGATACTGAATTCGAGGATTTCATCCTTAGTAAGCCACAGGCCGCCCTTTAGAAATGCTGACAATATCGACAAGCATGATTTCTATCCCGTTGTTGTTGTGATGGTTTTCAGTCCAAAGCTGCAGCCTCCCGAATTGTTTATGATAGCGCGAAGTGAATCTTGACTAACTCTCCCATTAACATGAACCCCGGATTCTAATCCCGGCCCAGTACACAGCTTTAATACAAAAAGACATCGGGCACTCCACCGAAGAGTTAAGAGATTTAATGTAACTAAATGTTCAAATGTTTGTAAAGTCTATGGGACTTAACTACGGGGTCATCAGTCCCTAAACTTACAAACTATTTATGAACTAGCTAATCCTAAGGACGGCACAAATATCCATGCCCGAGGGGGGGATTCGAACCCCCGACCGTAGTGGCCGTGCAGACAGTGACTGGAGCGCCTCAATCCCCTCGGCCACCGCGGCCGGCTTTAATGTAACTCTCTCTCTCTCTCTCTCTCTCTCTCTCTCTCTCTCTCTCTCTCTCTCTCTCTCTCTCTCTCTTGCTAAGAGACTGAAGCATGATTCGCAGTTATCTGTGACCGCTCCAGTACGCCAGTGTTTAGTCTTCATCGACTCGAAGACGAAACTGCGATCTCAACTGCGACCCATTTCCATAACAATGGCGTTACACATTCCATCGGCCCGTTTACATGGGCTTCCAAAACCGGATTTCGTAAACCGATTTCCCAATTCCGCTTTTGGTTGGTCATGTCAACACTCCAAAATCGATTCTGGAAATCCACTTTTCTAAAGCGGTTTTCCAGTTCCACAATCGATTTTCGTGTCCATGTAAACGCAAACGTTTTTGAAGCGTTCTTGGCTTATCAGATTGTGTTTTTTCTTGTTAAGAATTTTCGGCACATAGGGACAGAGTGATATTTTCTAATGTGAAATAAAAGTATGAATAACAGAGTGAGCATGAATCTGTGTATTTAAGTAAAGAAAAATAGCGAATGAACCAACTAAATTAGGAATGGAATCAGCTGTTTTTCAGCCGCCATTTTAAGTGGGTTAGGAAATCCGATTCAAGCTGTGCCATGTAAACACGACAGCGAAAAACGGTTTACGAAAATCGGTTTTCGTCTTCCGGAAGATGTGTTACATGTAAACGTAGTGCATGTGTCACAAACGATTGTAGGCTCGGCGTAACAGCCAGTATTTAGGAATGGACGATGTCGCGTACATACACAAGTCGGAAGTTTCTAGAATCCTGTCTACTAAATGAAGACAATCTGTTAGTAATACTCACCCCGACGTTGTTGGCCTACACAGACGACGTACCGGCCGGCACCATTCCATACACTGCAACAAGAGAAAGACAATGTCACCATCATCTCACACACTACCAAAGCTCTAACACTAAAGAGTTGCACTGAATAAGGCGCCTAAGATAGAAGAGAGTATGGAATCTTGTATTACAATTCTAGTCTCTGTTACGGTGAGTAATGAAGTGATGATCGTCGTGTCTATCAGATTTCAAACTTCATCCCAGATAAAGGAATAGCAGATTAGTTTCTTCAGACACAATAACAAGATGAAAAGCAAGTAATTCAGACTTTAAATTTTAAAAATGAAGCACGGAACTATAGCTGTATTTATATACTGAATTGCTCGATGTGCCCCAATTATTATATTAAAGCACTGGTAGGAGTTTTATCTTCTTTTTCTTCTTCTTTTCAATATAAAGTTGGATCTATGTGAATTTGTAGAATTGTGTGTTTGTATCGCATATAGATCTACAGTTTTGTTCCAGACTCGATGACATTTTGCACGCTTGACCTTCAAACTAAGAGGGAGTTCAATGGGGTGTAAGGATCACGTGCAGAGAGATATGTCGTCATACACAATGAAATACGTGAAAAACAGCTGCAACAAGTGACAATGTTGCAAATCTCCTCCTAAAACACTGGACCGATTTCAGGCACATTTGGAGCAAATATTCTTTACCGTGAGGTGTCAAATGCTGTAGGCCTAAGAGCCACGTAGGAGACATTGTTCATGGGATATGACGCGAACGAAGGAAATTTTTCACACTTGCTCCCCAGGCTAATCACTTAATTATAATCAACCTTTGGTGATCTTGGTGCGAAAGAGCCAAAAATTCAGACACAAGGACTACCACTGATGAAACCAGTTATGATGAAATTACCATCATTTGACTATTTCTTTAAATTTATTATAGCACCGTTACGACTTCGGCCTTGTAGCCATTTTGAAGTTCAAAATTGTCTCATATGCCTAAACGGCATTTCATCGTCACATCAGTGTAAGCATGTTTTTTTAAAAAGCAGTTATCAATTTATGAAAATCATCAAAAACTGAAAATACAGAGCGGGGCTGCATCAATTTGCAGGGCCGAAACATGTTAGAAGCGTAAAATATAGCTATTAGAATTGCCCCCTGTAATGTATACAGGCAGGGGTCCTTATCAAAGTAATGTGCTACAAGTTGCGAATGTGGGAGGGACGGAAGCGTACCTGGATAGCCTAACTGGTTAACGCGACGGCTGGCCCGAAGCGGGAGATCTGGGTTCGAATCTGGCACAAACTTCTCCACTGAATTTATTTGCTTGTATATCTATGGGACCAAACAGCTATAGTCCTGAGTCCCTAGACGTACAAACTACTTGATCTAACTTACACCAACGACAACGCATGCCCCCATGCTCGAGATGGGACTCGAACCTCCGGCGGGAACGGCCGCCCAGACAGTGGCATGACACCTAACCACAGCGCTATTGCGCACGGCGACAGTAGATATGTTTGAATATTTAGAGTACATATAGGTTCTCAGATAGACTTTTCTTGTCTCTCGGAAGGCGTTACGTAGAATGACTGACCACTGTTGTCTAATGAACAAAACACGAGCGTACGGTATATTGATTGGATTGACGAGTTTCTAGAGAAAAAAATGTTCAAATGTTTGTACAGCTTATGGGACTTAACTACGGGGTCATCAGTCCCTAAACTTACAAACTACTTATGAACTACTTACGAACTAGGACGCCACAAATATCCATGCCCGAGGGAGGATTCGAACCCCCGACCGTAGTGGCCGTGCAGACCGTGACTGAAGTGCCTTAGTCCCCTCGGCCACCGCCGCCGGCCTAGAGAAAAGAGCTCAGCATGTCATTCCAATAGTGTCTCGTGACAATATAAAGGCGCACCCAGAAAGGTAAGTTTTATTATTAAAAAATAGTCACATCTAAAACTTTATTGTTAGCAGGTCCGTCAAAATATGAGCCTTTTTTCGATAAAGTCACCAAAAGAACTGAAACACTTGTCATAGCATAGTATGGGGTTCACCTTTTTAATTCCTGTGCTGTTGAAGTGTGTCTCTTGTCAATGAAACCAGCGTGTGACAGTCAGTGGCGGACTAAGGAGAGGGGGGGGGGGAGCGACCACCCCCGGCCTCACGTCTTGAGGGGGGGGAGAGGGGGGCCTCCAAATCTCTTTTTTGTGGTAAAACATGTATTTCGAAGTGAACGGGGGCTCGTTTTGTTTTGCCGCCGTCCCGGCCCTCCGACAGTCTTACTCCGCCACTGATGACAATCACCTTCAGCTCTTCGTCGATGTTCAAAATGTTCAAATGTGTGTTAAGCTTAAGGGACTTAACTACGGGGTCATCAGTCCCTAAACTTACAAACTACTTATCAACTACCTATAACTAATGACGGCACAAATATCCATGCCCGAGGGGGGGATTCGAACCCCCGACCGTACTGGCCGTGCAGACCGTGACTGAAGCGCCTCAGTCCCCTCGGCCACCGCGGCCTGCCTTCGTCGATGTCTGAGGACGTCTGATTCTGAACACGAGCCGTGCAATGCCCACTGCAGGTGTTGTGCTTCTTCATGAGAATGCTTGCCCCACACGGCTCGGCGCACAGCAGCTGTTTCGCTAAAGTTCGTGCTGGGACTGTCCGATCGTCCAGATCCGAATGAGATAAGATTGATAAAAAAAGATACAAATACGATTAGCATTGTCCATTACAGGTATATTTGACAACAGTGCAAGAAAGGTAGTCTGCATGACGATATGGACTATTGTTGAGCCGGCCGCGGTGGTCGAGCGTTCTGCGGCGCGTCAGTCACAGTCTGCACGGCCACTACTGTCGGGGGCTCGAATCCCCCTTCGGACATGGATATTTGTGCCGTCCTTAGTATTAGCTAGTACATAAGAAGTTTGTAAGTTTAGGGACTGATGATCCCGTAGTTAAGTCCTATAACCTCTACAAACATTTGAACATTTGACTATTGTCGATATATTGCTTCCTGCTACATACGAGAGCAATTCAAAAAGTTCTCAGAATCACCATGAGAGGTCAGCGCTAGCGCAGCCAGTTGTTCACGTGATATCTATTGTACTGCTGAGTTTAAGCACATGACACATCAAAGCTCTTGGAAGCGAGCCGAGCCGATGACGCAGCTCTGTTGTTGCTCCCACGTAGTGATTTGCAAATATGGGGGGAAAAATGGAGATTCGATCAGAGATTGAGTACTTCGTAAAGAAACGCATGGAAACACATTCATGGCGATTTCCGGAGTACACTGAAGGACTCCGCCCCTTCATATTCAAGATATTACAGGTGGGGAATCAATTTAAATTTGGTCGGAAGGGTAAGATGACGATCCGCGCTATGGTTGGTTAAGATGATTACTCCAGACATCAATGTAAAAGTGCGCAAAATGGTTAAGGACGGTCACCAATTGAAAGCGCGTGAAATTACTCACGCTTGTTAGATGTCATCTTAAAGGGTTTATCACAGTTTAAGTGGAGAATTAGAAATGAAGAAAAAATTATCTGCAAGATGGGTGCCTTGACTCTCGACGCTGGAACGAAAACGGATGACAATGGACATATCGGAACTATGTTGGCCAGTTTTAGGAGATCACAGGTGAAACACAACAGTCAAAGCAATGGAAACATGCTGATTCTCCGCCATCAAAGAAAACAAAAGGCAAATTTTTCGGCTGGAAAGGTAATGGCATCAGTGTTCTGGGATGTGAAGGGGATCCACGCTGGAAAATAATTACTGGAGAATACTACGCTAACCTCTTGGACAAATTGCAAGAAAAATATGCGAAAAGAGGGGCGGAGGCGCTCCAGTCACGGTCTGCACGGCCACTACGGCCGGGGGTTCGAATCCCCCCTCGGGCATGGATATTTGTGCCGTCCTAGTTCGCAAGTAATTCATAAGTAGTTTGTCAGTTTAGGGACTGATGACCCCGTAGTTAAGTCCCATAAACTATACAAACATTTGAACATACGAGAAAAAGGCAGGTTCAGCCAGGAAGAAAGTCACGTTCCATCAAGACAATGCGCTCCCGCACTCGTGTGCCGTCGCCTTGGCAAAATTGTACGAACTCGTGACACATCCGCCTTATATGGATGGCTCCGCCAGAGTTCCATTTCTTCCCAAAACTGAACATTTATGTTGGTGGACGAAGACGTGATAGACTGAGTTGACCAACTATTTTGCACGCCTGGAGCAATCTCTTTTTCGAGATGGGATCAAGGCACTGGAGCATCGTGGTCCAAGTGGATTAATCTATAAGGAGACTACATTGAAAAAGGTTTCAGTGATGTACGTACTTTTTATCTATTTCGTTCGGAGAATTATTCGAACCACCCTCGTGTATGTCTCGAAGACACCATTGAAAGGTTGTTATCTCTCTCTAGGTTGTTTAACAAATATAAATTGCTTTTCATGTAATGAATGAACAATGTTTACTGTCTGTATGCCAAAGTGATTGTAACCTGAGTGGATGTCATATCTTTGGGTGGTATACATTATCGCTGGTTACAGAGAGAGAGAGAGAGAGAGAGAGAGAGAGAGAGAGAGAGAGAGCGCAGTGTAGTATAGTTGTGAGAAGTAGTTGGGTGCAGAGTCGTTGCGGTAAGATGTCTTGAATGAGAAGGCTGCCCTACCAAGCAGTGGAGTCAGTGGTATTAAATATCTTTCTTTGTGATGAAGATATGAGGTTTTTCTGTTTATGTAAGAAACTTGCAGAGGTGGAGATATTAAAAGGTATTCATAATATTAGTCAAAAATGTTCAAATGTTTGTAAAGTCTATGGGACTTAACTACGGCGTCATCAGTCCCTAAACTTACAAACTACTTATGAACTACTTACGAACTAGGACGGCACAAATATCCATGCCCGAGGGGGGATTCGAACCCCCGACCGTAGTGGCCGTGCAGACCGTGACTGAAGCGCCTCAGTCCCCGCGGCCACCGCGGCCGGCTAATATTAGTCAGTTTTGAAATTGTGCAGACATTGTTAAACTAGTATGTGAAGGAAGATTTAAATAATAATAATGTTACAAATCGTACATTGTATTTTTTTTAGTAGCGAGTAGTGCTGCATTTCCCCTTTCAAAGAATTTTCATAAAATGGTTAATGTTACATTGTTTGGTACGTTTGTGATTGTCCTACATTGCACATGGTAGCCGGCCGCGGTGGCCGCAGGGACTGAGGCGCTCCAGTCACGGTCTGCACGGCCACTACGGTCGGGGGTTCGAATCCCCTTTCGAGCATGGATATTTGTGCCGTCCGTAGTCTTAGTTAGTTCATAAGTAGTTTGTAAGTTTAGGGACTGATAACCCCGTAGTTAAGTCCCATAGACTTTACAAACATTTGAACATTTTTTGAATTAATTGCATGACAAAACGATCGAGTCCATGTGGACAGTCAGCTAAATTAAATTACTAATGACAAAGTTCAGATGATTGATAGGGATCAATATAGTTCAGATGCTGTTGCCAAAGTAAATGTTAAAAAAACAGTTTTGTATAATTCAGTAAAAGACTCTGACGCAAGGGTTTTACGATCTTTCTGTCATGCTGTCATGCTGTTGGAATGCTCGAACACGACATTGAGATCGTTATGCAGTCATCTAACAAATTACTGATGAGTAACAGTTGTTATCAACCAAAGGGTTTTAGCATGCGGACTGACAAGACATGTGTTCAATGAACTCACAGTTGTATAGCGCAATATGCCATCGTCTTTACAAAAAGCTCAAATATGACGATTTCTGGTATTTGCCTAATCTAAATTTTTAGTCGGACCTGAGGGCAAACTTTCACCATTAGTACAAAATAATGCAGATTAGAGGGCACACGAGAAACAGTTCTAGTCACAAACCAGGAAATGCAAACGGTGACAGTGGTAAACATTCACACACGGAAGGTAGGCTACAGACGTCAAGTGCGGAGCGACAAGACAGCTGTGGCTAATTAAGCTGGAATGCCCGTTAATTAAGTGACGCTGTTCTCTGAGGGGTCACCTGCATGGCGGCAATGGGCGCATCGCCTGCAGGCTACAAGGTGCGCAGTGCGCCCAGTAACGACTGAGACTACCGACCAGGCACCTGGCAAAGCAGTAGCGATCACCTCGATTTTAACACCATTTAATGTCAACGCCCTTCACAATGTCGCTCTCAATGATCGGAAGCACGAATGTCTCGTTCACGATGGACGGGACTTGTATATATAACTGTAACAGTCTAAAAAAAAAAAAAAAAAGTAGTGTTAAAGAGGTCCAGATCACTGCTATAATTAATATTTTTATTTATTACACAACACCTGTATATATATATATATATATATATATATATATATATATATATATAATCATTAAATCTATCGGACCAAACTGTGTGGTCATCAGTCCGTAGCTTACAAACTACTTAAACCTAGGTAAACTAACCTAAGGACAAACACACACACCCATGCCCCAGGGAGGACTCGAACCTCCACGGCGAGCAACCGGGCGCTCCGCAGCGAGACGCTTTAGACCGCTCGGCTACTCCACCGCGGCAATTTATGTTATTCTTACATAATTGCAGACACTTGAAAATGGCAAACTGGTGAAACAGCTGTTGTGTAATATATAAAAATATTAATTATAACAGTGATCTGGAGCTCTTAATACTATGTCCTTTAGAGACATTTACTTCATGGTGGACCCAACAATCAAGAAGTTAAAAAGAAAATAACCTAGAACACTACAGAAGAAAAGTTAAAATGCTTGTAATGCTGTGGGACCAAACTGCAGTGGTGATCAGTGCCTAGACTTACAAAGTACTTAACCTAACTTACGATAAGGACAACACACCCAACCATGCCCGAGGGAGGACTCGAACCTCCGACGGGGAGCAGCCGCACACAACGCAGCAAGGCGCCTTACAGCGCACAGCCATTCGCACGCGATTTTCTGTTTGAAATACACTCTTAACACAGATATATGGCCGCATCTGATATGTGGTTAACCGGTGTCTACGATAATGACTGTACTTCAGTACTAAAAATCTGTAAAAACAAGAACCGCATAGTTCCTGTTAAATAGTAGCTATAAGCCCGGAGTTGGCAACGAAGTACGTGTCGGTCCCTTTTTAATTAATTAATTTATTTATTTTATTTGGCCTTCTGAGTGTAAACTGAATGTGGCCATCTACAACACAGTGGAAATGTACATATATTTGAATAAACAGAAAAAACAGAAGTACATTTTGTCAAAATGGGAGAGTGGAAACAAAGCGAAAACTGCATTACATTACAATTCAGATAATTTTGGAACATTTTCACATATTCACAAGCAAAACCTTATAATATATTACCAACACACTTGATACTTATAGATTGTGTCCAGTGGTCTTAATAAATTTAATTATAACTTTATACACACGAATGTCTTTTGTAAACAAAAGGGAAGAAGCTGACTGGGGAAGTGGATATCCCATCTTCACCAGTGTACAGTAGTGTTTCTCAACCTGTGCGTCGCAAAGTCTTGTTCGGGGGCTCGCATAAAATAACTATGGGTCAAGTAATACAAAAACGTATGCCTAAGTGAAATTTATTTTACCTTACAATTACTCTTCCTCGTGTAACATGCATCATGAATTTAAAAAAAAAGGTCATAAAATTGTTTTATAATATAGTGAGATGACAATGAATAAGCGCAAGGCCTGAAAACTGTTTTCAGGAACCAATCGGATACTATAAGTAGTTATAAAAAAATTCGAAAAAATCTCCTTCTTTCGAAACTGTCTATATCGTCGGACCTTTCTTAACGAGCATAAATCGCGTCTGTCGCTTGCGTGGAATTCAAATGTTCAAATGTTACTAAATCTATCGGACCAAACTGCGTGGTCATCAGTCCGTAGCTTACAAACTACTTAAACTAAGGTAAACTAACGTAAGAACAACACACACACACATGCCCCAGGGAGGACTCGAACCTCCGTCGACGAGCAATCGCGCGCTCCGCAGCGGGGTGCCTTAGACCGGCTTGCGTGAAATTCTAAAAATTATTTCAGCAAAATATATTTAATGTCGGAAATGTTTTAAAAATAGGATTCTGTGCTCCATTTCGAAAATTACATAGAAAGAACTTAGTCCAACAATTTAAAATAAAACCGTAGCAAAAGAAAGAATATTAAATTCGTTTCTTTTGAAATAACATAGTTTTCGTACGGTTTCAGCCGCGGTGGAGTGGCCGAGCGCTCTAAGGCGCCCTGCTGCGGAGGAGGTTCGGGTCCTCCATCGGGAAAGAGTGTGTTTGTTGTCCTTTGCGTAAGTTACTTTAAGATAGTTTAAGTACTTTGTAGGTCTAGGGACTGATAATCGTAGCAGTTAAGTCGCTTAGATTTACAAGCATTTGAACATTTCATCAGTCTCTAGAGTTACCAACTATGTACTGTAACTTACATTAAGGAGAACACACACCCCTGCCCGCGCGGCAGCCCAGTCCGTAGCGAGACGCCTTAGGCCACGCGGCCATTCCCGCGCGCCACGTGTCCCGCTATTGGTTGTTTCGAATGACGCCCAAGTGGTACAACTACGCTCAATTAGAATGTAACTGTACATGCAGCAGAAAAAACGAATGTGCCTTCTGTTAACTCATTCTCGTAGAGAAAGACGATCTAACAGTAATAACATGAAACTATTGCTTTATGGGCAAACTGCGAAACAATGCTACGTTCGCTTTAAAAATATTCTTCTGTAGAAAGACGTATGAAATAACACAAAAAGACTGCAGTGTTACTATCGAATAACTGAAGCGAATTCGAAAGACATTTGCTAAGAATACATTCTTCTACAGTAAATTGTACGAAATTAAAATAAAACTTTTCTTTTGTGATATCTTGAATTGGTCATGTTGCTTAAAAAAAAAAAAAAAAAAAAAAAAAAAAAAAAAAAAAAAAAAAAAAAAAAAAAAAAAGAAAAGAAACGTTTTCTGTTAATACTTTCTTTTACACTTAAGCATAAGATACTAAAGTAAAGTAGAAATCTTGGTGTACGATCTAATACTTAAGCACAAGTAACATCCTTCATGCCCTTCACACCACACTGATTTTATTTGCATGGCAAGAATGCTAGTTTTTTTTATTGTAATCGACTTGAGCAATTCTGCTGATGAAGTTGTCCCTAGCGACAAAGAAACCTAGGTCAAGTACCTTACAACTAAAATTTCTAATGTTTCAAATGTTTGTATAGCTTATGGGACTTAACTGTGGGGCATCAGTCCCTAAACTTACAAACTACTTATGAACTAGGACGGCACAAATATCCATGCCCGAGGGGGGATTCGAACCCGCGACCGTAGTGGCCGTGCAGACCGTGACTGGAGCGCCTCAGTCCCCTCGGCCACCGCGGCCGGCTACCTTAAAACTACGCAACCGCTTGGCTGATACATAAAATTGTTAAAAATTGTATGAAACTTTTTGTAATATACTATATGCTGGTGTAAGTTGGTAATTCAACCTGGTATGAGTAACCGACGAAAATAAATTCGGAATCCTGCGCAGATCACTAGAACCTTGAAAAAGAGAAGAAACTCAGATAGCCTCAGGTACCTCTTTACTAGAAATTGCAAAACAATTTCGGAATTTCAATTGATAACCCAGAGCTTTAATATAGACCCACAACATTTTTAGTGTTTTTAGCGTAGTGGTTAGCGTGTCGGCGTGTTGTGTTAGGGTATGCAGGTTCTAACCTTATCACGTACTCCAATATTGTTCCATTTAGAAATCTTCATTGAAATTAATTTGTTCACTGAAGATGGTTATTTAACGTTTCCATCTGAACGAACTCTTTGATTACGTATATCTGCGCCGTGCCTGTGTATTTCAGCAGTCGCTAAGAACACTCAACCGCATTGTGACGATAACGTGACTGCTAAGAATCCTGTAAACCCTAGCTGAACTGTCCGCCATCTTTTCCCCAAGCTGTAGCAGTTGCCAAGTTCCGGACGAAGCTCACGCGTTATCTCGCGTTTCATTCAACTCGCTCACTCGCAAACTGCTCATTGTATGAACGTTTTCAGCAGTGTTCGTTAATATCTACCCTTCATTTTCATTTTAGTTTTATTTGCGTCAATAATTTATTAAGAGGATATACTGACGGTTTCCGAACATGCACTTGCTGAAGACGTTACGGAATTTTCGACATGCGAGGATTTTTTTTTTTTTTTTCCTATTGAAATTAGATGAACAGATTATGTGAATGAAATGTTCCAAATTCAGCAAATTTTCATCCACTCTAAAAAGGAACTCTGTGAGAAATTTGTAACTTGAGATAATTTCATTTAAATATGACGCAATGGGATACACTCCCCAGTCTAGTTATAAGTCGTCTTCAGTATCAGAGCTGCGAGGGAGTAGCCGAGCGGTCTGGAGCGCCACATTGCGGATCGAGCGGCCTCTCGCGTCCGACGTTCGAATCCTAAGTCTGGCATAGATTTTTGTGCTGTCTTTAGTACAAGTTAGTTCATAAAAAGTTTGTAAGTTTAGGAATTGATGGCCCCGCAGTTGAGTCCCAAACGCTTTACAAACAACAAGCAACGTCAGTATTAGAACTCCTAACAATTAGGCACAGTTTATTGCATAACACCCATGCAAGTGAAGATACTGATACCGACATTTTAACCAATTAAATATAATAGTTGCAAAGTACGAAGTGCTGTATCTACATTTGTGTGTAATATTCAATTTCAATTTTTCAGTTATTTGAAAAGGATATTCTAAATATCTCAGGAAATGAGAACAAGTCAGTTCATTAGCTAGTGAAGAGATTCTTGGTATCTGTCATTTTCTAGTATTCTCGTATAAAATCCTCGTTAAACCTAATAACATTCATTATATTGCTGCTAGGTTAAAAACTGAAGGATATGTTAACTCCTATTAGTGTAGGGTGGAGAGCTGCATCAAACCAGTCTCCGGACTGAAGACCATAACATTAGTTGTAGCTACGAAACGCGTTGAAGTACAAATAAAGTAATGAACATTTGACTGATAAAGGAATACCTGTACATCCATTAATAAATATCTAAATTATTTTCAGTCAAAAAATCTACACTTACCTTCAGTAACGCTATAGTTAATGAAATTTTGAGTAGTAACCTGATGGAAAAATACACCCCTCTTTCCATATTGTCATCTGCCAAAACATCATTTTGATACCTTTAACCGTATATATTTCATTCTGGCCATATCGCCATCAGAAATGAGTTCGCTACATACAATAAATTTTAGCAATATGGGTAAAAGTTAGAGATCTCCAGCTGAGTCGAAAATAAAATTCAATAAATTAGTAAAATATCATCCGCAGCAACATATAGTGTAATACGCACCAAACGGAATTTATAGCAGATCCTAGGTATCATTGCAAACGTATCCTAACTTAGCGCAGTCTCTTACTTCAAAGCCAATATCTTACAAACTGTGATTATTGATTAAATGATGCTCACTTCGTCATAATGCTAACATATGATTTAAGTTTAAGCAACGTAAATATTAAATTTTTCTAGCGATTATTTTTTGCGAAATCGTTTGTGAAAGATGGAAGGGCATGCGGCTCTATGCTGTTAGCGCAGCGCGATTCCAACTATAGACCATAGATAATACAGACTGCGCGTGACGTCATTACACTGAAACCAACATCTAAGTCACGTGACTCCGGGCAGGAGCCGTTTTCATCATTACGAGTGATGCGAAATGTAGCTGAGATTGCAGTTCTTATCCTTTGTAGTGGAAATTAAGCGTATATTTGAAAAATAAAACGTCTTAAAGTATTGTTATTATCTTTAGTTGTAGAATTGGTGTTAGGTCTACGCAATTGCAAGAATTAATGCGATAGCTATAGTTTTTACACGTGCCTAAAAGAACGTATTGACAGTCTTTTACAGGCAACAGAACTACAGATCTTAAGGGAAAGATTGTTGGTGTTGTACTGTGAGTTTTTTAGTTTGTATTTTATGTAGAAGTTTGAAAGGTGCATCTGCTTCCTTACGATTCCTCAACAACACAAGTGAAATGTTTCGTTGTGCTTGTATAAGAAATGAAATCTGTTTGCATCAATAATGTCCGATATTAACAAAATACAACCGTTTATATTTTAAAACTTTTGCCACAAACTGTGACGCCAAAACGTAACAACCAAAGTATTGGCTCTTTACATTAAGTAATAGGGTAGTGAGGAAACATCATCGAAGCACTCGGCATGAAGTGACTTTATAGGTACAATGAATCGTCTGTATGAATGTTAAGCTTTGTATAATATTATTGAAAGCAGATTTTCACCAGAAATGACTTGCTGACATATGAACTTGCTCAAGAGCAGCCCGAAATGTCTTCCCATTGATAATCACATTCGTAAGTTGTAAAAAAGTAAAAGATTCATAGCATAACACAAACACCGAGGATATGTAATACGTTTGCTTCTAAAAATAACTGACAATACGGAACATGTAAACACAACAATCACTTCGCTGATATTAATAGTAAGACTAAATTATGTTACCTGTACTACTATATGTATACTAGGAATACGAGAAGTCGTTCTATTGTTAAAAATCAACGCATGATTTCACGGTAAATGAGAATGTTGCTCATAATGACGAAAACTCAGTCACGTGACTCGGGGCAGTGTTAGCTGTTGGTTTCAAACTACAACAGAGCAGAGATAGGAACACGCGCGGTCTACGTTATCTTTGGTCTATGATTCCAACCACGTTTGAGAAAACATGGCGGACGATTCAGCCTGGGTATTTAGGAGCTCCAGTAATTACAGCAGTGTTGCCAACTCGTACGATAATTATGGGGGCATACGATAATTTCAGTGCTTGTACGATAGTACCTTGTACGATACTGGCCAAACATACGATAATTTCTTTCCGGCTGGAGATACCATTTAAGCCGTGCATATCAATACGAATTGTCGATTCAACGAAGGTAAGTGAAATGACATTAAACTCATCATAAGACTCAGGTTACTATAATAATGATACTACTTGTTACTACTACTATTGCCGGCCGCGGTGGCCGAGGAGACTAAGGCGCTTCAGTCACGGTCTGCACGGCCACTACGGTCGGGGGTTCGAATCCCCCCTCGGGCATGGATATTTGTGCCGTCTTTAGTATAAGGTAGTTCATAAGTAGTTTGTAAGTTTAGGGACTGATGACCCCGTAGTTTAGTCCCATAAGCTTAACAAACATTTGAACTATTACTATTTCACGTATTTAATAACCTAAAGTGTCAGTTTTCCTAACATCATTTTGGTGATTTACAAAGAAGTGTTTACATCTAAGTAGCGGCATCCGTGTAGCCTAATACTTTCTCTTTCTGTTTGTAAAAAAAAAAATCCATCACGGGATGTATACGCATCATCAATGTAAATGGATCAGTTTTTATTGTAAAAAGTAAAGACACGTAAGTCAAACGTGAGATATATATCGCTGGCACTGATGTCTCTACTTCGATATACACCGTTCTTGGAAATTACTATTATTATTCTATTAATTATTTTATTTTATTTTTTAAACATTTTTGTCTGATGTACGATAATTCTGAGTCAAAATCCATAATTTTTAGTGTCTAGTACGATATTTTCGCACTTAGGAGTTGGCAACACTGAACTACAGTGCCGAACCAATGCGTCGTAAGGTCTCAGATGTGGCGCATCGATCTGCCTGGGACGATCCCAACAGCAGAGTTTCGCCTGACGCAGCGACGAAGAGAAAGTGCACGTTGCGTACTGTATAAAGAGGGCGAAGGTGTGAGTGAGACGGCCAGGAGGGGGGGAGTGGCGGAGAAGGGGGAGGGGGAGGGGGGTGTCGGCCGCTTTCAGGGGTCAAGGCCGGACGCCTCCGCCTATCTGCCTGTCGATGGTGTTATCGCGCTCAACAGCGCCGCTAGTCACGACTGCTTGCCTCACCTTACCTCCTGTCTGAAAGAACGATTGTCTGTATGTATGTTTGTAGTTTATGCATAGCCGTACCGTTCATCCGAATGCGATCAACCTTGCATTTTCTCCGTCACGAAGATGACACGCAGGTTACATGTTTGTTTCAAATGCTTGTATAGTCTATGGGACTTAACTACGGGGTCATCAGTCCCTAAACTTACAAACTACTTATGAACTACTTACGAACTAGGGCGGCACAAATATCCATGCCCGAGGGGGGATTCGAACCCCCGACCGTAGTGGCCGTGCTGACCGTGACTGGAGCGCCTCAGTCCCCTCTGCCACCGCGGCCGGCACACGCAGGTTATAGCTAGAGGTCTGCGCGGATGCGGATATCCGCAGTATTTCTTACTTTGCGAATAAAATTGTGAGCGAAGGGGATATCCGCGTGGTATGTGCGGATAAAGAGCGAGGTATCTGTCCAGTACGTCTGTCGAAATGTTAGCTGAAGACTTCAAGCCTGTGGACATTCTTGGAGTCCTTGCAGGGCCCAGGAAGAGCGGAAGTCTGTTGTCATCCACTGGCCACAGCGGACGTAGCTGTACCGCAGACAGCTATACTCCACTCTGTGGCTGTACCCGAGCACATTACTCTGTGACCCGAGGGACCTGCGCCTAATCTGTTTACGCGACCGTGTCCTATCTGCTTTCTGGATGGCAAACCGGCCCACTGCCCACCAGAGGTGCCATGCCAAATTCCCGTTGCCTTCAAAATCTGTAAATGTTTGTAGAGCTTATGGGACTTAACTACGGGGTCATCAGTCCCTAAAACTACAAACTACTCATGAGCTAGCTTATAATTAAGACGGCACAAACATCCGAGGGGGGATTCGAACCCCCGATCGCAGCAGCCGTGCAGACCGTAACTGGCACGCCGCAGACCACTCGGCCACTGCGGCCAGCTCCTGTTGCCTCCAGTTAGCGCTATGTAGTGACCGAATAACAACGTATATCGTAGTGAATACAGTGACAGTTCTTTTATAAAATGAACACGACATCAATGGATACTATATAGTGTAAAGTCACATGAGGTGATTTTACATTAGTGAAGTACAATAAATTGAAATCGTCAATTAGGAAAAGAATTTGGATACGTATATGATGGCAAGGGAAAGATCTACGATATAATGGCCCGTTTTGCGTCTAAAAAAGTATATTCTTACACTGTTTCATTGGAACCAAATGAACTGCACAGCTGCGCATAAAATACGAACAGTCATACAAACATTCATGTCTATGTATTAGATAAATGGTGATGGAAGTAATAAAGTTTGACAATAGCATTTTACAGCTTCTTCCATAATCAGATAGGGTGCAGAATGAAAGTAACGTACTTAGGAAGGTGCACAATGTTAGATTGTATAGGCTGGACGTAGCTAAAGCCGATATCATCTCTTTTTGCTGATAGTTACCAATTAGAAACAGACGGCAGTTTTAACACCTGAAATGACTTACTTTGCTTTGTGTCACGTAACCTCTTGTGCGTTAATGTAGGGGAAATAAAATGTTCCTTTTGTAAATCTCCGAAAGAAGCGCTTCTTTTTTTGAATGGAAACACAGTAAAATCTCTTTTGCCGATCAGTTTTAACCACTGAAATTCAAGCAGATGTCTGTATTAAACAGCTGACGTACTGCTCCGATCAGACGGGCTCCGAAGAATTACTGTGCGTGTCCGAAGCGACAATGTTTTTCTATTTGGAACAGCCTTTTTTGGAGTAGGTACAGAACAGTTGCCGGCCGCGGTGGCCGAGGAGACTGAAGCGCTCCAGGTCACGGTCTGCACGGCAACTACGGTCGGGGGTTCGAATCCCCCCCCCCCGGGCATGGATATTTGTGCCGTCCTAGTTCGTAAGTAGTTCATAAGTAGTTTGTAAATTTAGGGACTGATGACCCTGTAGTTAAGTCCCATAGACTATACAAACATTTGAACATTTGAACAGAACAGTTACCATTATTTCAGAAGTCAAAAGTAGTCAAGTTGTCGCAGGAATGACGCTCTAACAGTATCATTACATTCCATGGTTTCAAATACTGCTGTCTATTACTATTGCCCATTCAAAACTTTAATATCTGCGGATGCGGATAACGAACTTGCGGATGAGAATAAAGTGCCGCGGATGCGGTTGCGGATATGAGCCTCTTCTTATTCGAGCAGACCCCTAGTTACAGGTAGGCACAGGGGCAAGGAAATGCGAACCTGAACGGCATGGGGTTGATATGAAATTCTAAGCTTCTACATACTGGATTAACCCCTTGCGCACATGTGCAACTGTATCGACGTAGCCAGAGAGGGAGGGGGGAGGTTCAGGGGTTCAAATCCCTCCCGAAATGTTGACAAAACTACCAAAAATGGCACGGATCTGTATTAGGATACACTCTACCAAGGTGTGCTTCGACCCAAGAGGTGCACACCTGGGTGGAAACCATGCCCTGTAGCTGCCTACAAATATTTGCGCATGGAGGAATTGACCGTCTTGCCTGACAGAGGGTTAAATATATTAACACAGAAATAATGACCAATTTACATAGTTTTTTTTTCAGGTGCCTTCATTTAATTCATCTGCTCCTTATAGTTGAGTCTAACTTACCTGTTTTCCAATAATTGGGAACAATTCCTTGATAAAGGTACCTCCCAATAAATTATAATAAGGAGGGTAAAACTGGTATGTTGGTTGGTGGGGTAAAGGTAAGGCTGTTCTATCGATAGGAAAAAAAAGGGTCGCTACAGGGATTTGGCAATTGTGAATCAGCTATAGGAGATCTGCTTTACAACCACTCATTCAAAACTGATCTGAGTTAAATGCAGCTCTAATAATTATCATCATCTGGTAGTTAACACTCACGATAACTAACTTTCCAATCAAGCTAATTAAAGATTAGTTGAACACATTTAATATTCATTAACACTACAATTCTGTTTAGTTATGGCCCTAATATTAACACCTGCATAGTTAATTAGAAACCAGTCGGTTTAAACTGATTGAAAGCGCAACGGATATTTTGAACACAGCAAGAACAATACGTAATCTGCGTAAGACTCACTGACTACACTATAAATTTGACTGCGAGAGAAATCTGGAAAACCACAAGCCAATTTTTAATAATGCAACTGCAAGAATTTATTTCGTTAACTGACTGAGTGCAGAAACTTAGTATCTTGTTGCACAACAATCACTATTGTTATTAAACGTCAGACCAATAAAGAAATATGTTAATCAAACTCAGCTTAGTCAATATTATGCTTTGATTTTAACAGCCAATAACATCAATGAAACGAAGAGGGTTAGCTTTCTAACTACAAAAGTGAAACAGGTAAAGAAGTTGAACTTTCTCAATTATTACTAACAATAATGATTACATTACCTTATGATTGAAGAACAACAAAATCTTCTCAGACTGATACATGTTTGAATGATACAAAATCTTATAAAGGCAGAAGTGTGTCTTTGAAAAACAGATTTCGAAATTATTCCATCAGCTCGTACAAAAGCAGCTAACCAAAGCACGTCCTATCAATACCAGATCTACACACCGACTCTCTCTTTCTGTTCAGCTACTACTCACATACATAGTATTTGACAGAGATGTTTCACAACAAGGTAAACCATACGCGTAGTTCATATAACATTTTACATCCAAATATCGACACAAGACAAGCGAAACAATATTATTGAATTTGTACAGATATGTTTCAAGGGGCCTAAATACGGCGATCCTGTGTGGAAAATGTCAGTGACCCTGTCGGGCCCTGGAGCCTCTTCGTGCTTCAGGGGTTTGAGCTGCTTTTCGACACCACTGTAAGTCATTACGATGTCAGTCACATACCTACTACATTGACTTAGCAGTATTTCTTGAAGTTCCTACGTAAAGGAATCGAGGTTCCTGACTAGTCAAAGAATATTTGTACACTTATTTTTTGCCCTTGACAGCTTATGCTTAACGTAAAAAATTTGAGTTAGGTAGTGCTTCTTGCCGCGGCGGAGCGGCCGAACGCATTGAGACGTTATGTTGCGATGCGCGAGGCCGTTCCCCGTCGGGGGTTCGAATTCCCCCTCGGGCATGGATGTTTCTGCTGTCTTTAGTATGAGCTAGTTCATAAGTAGTTTGTAAGTTTAGGGACTGATGACCACGCAGTTGAGTCCCATAAGCTTTACAAACATTTGAACATTTGGAGTGCTTCTTTGCTAATGCTTTAAAAGTTACTGAAAGTTCCGCGCACTACATTTCTCATTTGCAAATGTTCAAATGTTTGTAAATCTTATGGGAGTTAACTACAGGGTCATCAGTCCCTAAAGTTACAAACTACTTATGAACTACTTACGAACTAGGACGTCACAAATATCCATGCCCGAGGGGGGATCGAACCCCCCGACCGCAGTGACCGTGCAGACCGTGACTGAAGCGCCTCAGTCTCCTCGACCACCGCGGCCGGTTCCACCAATTTCGAAAAATGTTCAAATGTTTGACTGCTTATGGTACTTAACTACGGGGTCATCAGTCCCTACACTTACAAACTACTTATGATCTAGCCAAAACTAAGGACGGCACAAATATCCATGTCCGAGAGGGGATTCGAACCCCGGCCGGAGTGGCCGTGCAGACCGTGACTGAAGCGCCGCAGTCCCCTCGGCCACCGCGGCCGGCCACTTATTTCGTTTCTCTATCATGGTGACTAGAGTATACAGTGCTTCGGAATTAATTATAATATTTATACAGTACTAGTGTCGTTCGCAATTCTATTAAGAGTACATTATATACAATGTCTGTTCACTGTAAACCCCTCCCGCTATTATTATCTGGTCACGCCTATGTGTCCAAGTATTTAGGAAGGTGAACAGATGGGGCATAACAGCTTTGAGATAATTGCAAAACGACATATTGACCATAGCTGTTTATTATTTCTCAATGCTACCGGTTTCGGTTATTTACCATTATCAAGCGTTAGCAGAGATTAGCTAATAGGTTAACATATCGAAATACAAGAATTCAAAATTATAACACAAGTATTCGTTGTATACAGAATCCGTAGCAGTAAGCCACTGTGATAATATCAGTGACTAGAGCAATGACAACGAATACTTGTGTTATAATTTTGAATTCTTGTATTTCGACATGTTACGCTATTAACTAATCTCTGCTATCGCTTGATAATGGTAAATAACTGAAACCGGTAGCATTGAGAACTAATAAACAACTACGGTCAATATGTCGTTCTGCAATTGTCCAAGTATTGTTGACAGCTAGATGCTGCTAACGTTTAGCTACACTGTTAATTTATTCGCGTTATCCCCGTGACTTTGCTCGTTTACTATGCCACGCGGTTTACTTGAGGCCAGCATTTCACGCGAGGCAGCAATTATAAGGCTGCTTGTTCGGGAACTCGCTCTGTGTCTCTAATGGCTGTGCTGGACATAATTAACAACTGCGGGCTACCCGCATTTCTGAAGCGGAATTACAGGGGAAGCCGCCCCGGTGAGAATCAGCGCTAACTGCACTCCATACCTACCGCGAGGCTAATTGGTCCTAATTATGTTGTTAAAGCATCAGCGTAATCGATAGCCGTAATCGTCAAACACTTCCTTCAAGAATCTTATCGCCGAGCTCATCTGCGGAAGCTGTATTTACTGCCGGGCACTGATCTCTATCCTGCCTGCATGTACAGGTCTAGTTTCTGAGCATACAACTTGCAAACACCTGACATGCCACGCCGCGGTGGAGTGGTCGAGCGCTCTGAGGCGCCTTTGTGCGGAGCGTGCGGTTGCTCGCCGTCGGAGGTTCGAGTCCTTCCTCGCGCATGTGTGTGTGTGTGTGTGTGTGTGTGTGTGTGTGTGTGTGTGTGTTCTTAGCTTATGTTAGTTTCAGTAGTTTGTAGTCTAGGGACTAATAACCATAGCAGTTAAGTCTTTTAGATTTACAAACATTTGATTTTTTTGACAGGTCACGGCGTAGTTCTGCAAAACAGTTAGACCAGTCACTGCATGATTAGGAATTATTTTTTGGTTGTGCAGCCACCTTCCCCAGTAGCTGTTAAAGTTATCCTTAACAAATATCCAGGCTTATGCTGACTGTAACATGTTTTTCACACCAGACGGGTTTCGTTTTCTGTTTCTGAAGCATCCACCATCAATGTTCCTGTAAATGTTGATACACAGATTTAAAAATTGTTTTGTATATGTAAATTAGAAGCAGTTTATTCGCGCACAGTGTGTGTTTTATGTTGGTGTATAATTTACCTACAGCGGCAATGCATCTTCTTTACATCCCAATTTTCCGTTTCATTTGTTTTCACTTCAGTTTTTCTTAGTTGAAATGTTCAAATGTTTGTTAAGCTTTAGGGACTTAACTGCGGGGTCATAAGTCTCTAAAGTTACAAACAACTTATGAACTATCTTATACTAAAGACGGCACAAACATTCACGCACGAGGGGGGAGGGGAATTCGAACCTCGAACCGTAGCGTCCGTGCAGACTGTGACTAGCGCGCCGCAGACCCCTCAGTCACTGCGGCCGGCTTTCTTAGTTGAATAAAGTTTGCTAGTCACCTGTTTTTCTAGTGGGATCACTTCGAACTGCTTTTTGCTTTCTCACTGCTTTGCTATGCTGTTTCTCACTTCTCACTACACAAACTTTATTCAACTAAAAACATCTGGAGTGAAAACAAATGAAACGGAAAAACGGGATAAAAACATTCTAAATATGCCAAGTATATGAAAAACATCACAAACCAGCTAACCCCAACCAACAAGACGAGGAAAGAAAAAGAAAGACAGCAGTGAAACAATTTTACTCGTTGCAGTCAGCACATGACGGGAAATTTATTGAAGTTAATTGCTTATTTCTTGAATGACGTGTTCACTCTGCAGCGTAGTGTGCGCTGATAAGAAACTTTCCTGGCGCATTAAAACTGTGTGCCGGAACCGGGATTCCAACTTGGGACCTTTGCCTTTTGCGGGCAAAGTAGGAGGCGAGGTACTGGCGGAAGCAAAGCTGTGGGGGCGGACCGCAAAGCGTCCTGGATAGTTCAGTCGGTGGAGCGCTCGCGAAAGGCAAAGGTCCCAGGTTCGAATCCCGGTTCTGACACACAGTTTTAATCCGCCTGGACAGTTTCTTAGTTATTTCTTGCTCTGTACCTTATAACAAAATGCCATGAAATAGACAAACCTTGAACAGAAACGAGAAATATTTGCTTTCTTTCTTTTTGAGATATTTCGTGGCAGCAATGTTGTAGTTACAAGGGGGACAAATACAAGCATCTTTGAACGAGAAGGGGGAAGAAATGGCCGCACGTCTAGTCGTCAGCTTTGTCATTAGAGGCGGAGCACTAACTCTAATTTTTCTTGCTACAGAATGGGAAGGCAAAGGGAGAGCAGCAAGTCACTATAGCGGCACTTTCGTACATCCATGTTGAGGAACCTTGGAAAACCAAACCTGGATGGCAGGAGGCGGGTTCGAACCCCTGTCCTACCGAATGCGAGTCCTCAGGCTGACGACTGCTCGGTGAAGGTTTTTGGATAGCACGCCTCACTAGTTTGTATTCGACATGGAGGTAACACACTCGGTAACTTTCTGAAATGGGCCATTAAGTTTCTCATTCTAGAGAACTACTACCCTAATAGAATACGAACGAACACTAATTATAGAATACGATCATTCTACTGCGTCATGACTGAATTGCTGGGATATTATTATCGGATTTTCATGAAAAATGTTAATCACAACAATTTGCGTCTGACTATAAACTGTAACGTTATTACACTCGCTATATCAAAAAAGCGAAGTTGTGCGTTTTTTTAATTTAATTAATTAATTTATTATTATTTTTTCCTCCGCACATAATGGGGCTTCATTCCCCGTGAAGTGACAGAGATGAATATTAAATGTATCTGTGGCGTATTGGTGAGTATAATCGGTGTGTGTAGTCGTGTCTTCGATGCCTGACAATGATCTCCGATGGGTGAAACCAGGTGCTGGCAATCGACCTACTCTCAAATAAGACCGTGGGACCAACTGGTTTAGTCCCCATCAAACAGAAGATCACCATCAACACTGTCAAATGGTTTCACTCCATGAGATACTATAGAAAGGTTTGGAATATAATCCAAGATAAAATCCGATACAAAAGGTAACCTGTCGTCTGTCCAACGACTGCTCTGAACAGCACAGAGGTGCTATGTATCAGCATTCTGCAGTCAAGAACTATGTAAAAGTTAAGTATTACTAAGTCTCTATGAAATATACATCTCGTTCTAATTTACTCTAGTGTTTCTAGTTTCTGCTGTCCCACTGGCTGGTCACCTCCGTACCTGCACACGCGTGCATCCTTTATTCCTGTGTCGGTCTCTTTCTACTCGGCCACCAACACCCAAGACACAAAAGTGGCGACGAGGCTGGGATACAAAATGCATGATTTCAAAATGTAACACGGCATAATGAGTTTACACTTGCGCGATACAGACTAGAAAAAAAAAAAGAGGAAGAAATATGAATGGTTGATACTGATGCTGCTATTCAGCAACTGGTCCTTTAATATAAAATTTCTGACCAGCCTCTAATATAACCCGTCATAAGACACACAAACGGTTTACACCTGAAACGGATGCGGCGTCATTGAGCGTGGAGCCCCTGTTTTGTCCACCCCTGGTTACGCGCTCCGCTGTGTTTACAGTCCGTTTCTCTTTTCGGTGAACGGAGTGTAGGTACTAGTTTTTTATTTATTTACTTTTTCTTCAAAATGAATCCTTCAGTCCGTAGTGGAGCGCGAGCTGTTGTGAAACTCGTGTGCCCGACTGGGACTCAAGCCCGGATCCTCGACGGCAGCGACGACAAACGAGCAATGCAAGCCGTGGCTGACGCAGCGCTGTCAAAGCCGCCGTTCTGCCAGCAGCCTCTCCTGTTTTCTAAACTTCAAAAGAGCTCTCGGCTTGTGCTGCAGCATATTGCGGAGAAAACGCTTAGCAGCAGCCCCGAGCGCATTGTTCGCAAAATGAATCATACTCTCTGCAACGGTGCACTTCTTCAGAGATTATAACTGTGTACCCGCCCGACACGAAGTTTTATTCTACCAACAAGTTTTCAACACCACAGTTGTGTCGAACTTGGCGGCGCTTCAGAGTTTGGAATCACGGAAAGCTTAAAGGTGCAATACTGAAAGCCACCGTAAAAGGAGACGCCCTCAAAGAACTGTCGAAAAACAAAATCCCACAGAGTCTCTCTCTCTCTCTCGCTCTCTCTCTCTCTCTCTCTCTCTCTCTCTCTCTCTCTCTCTCTCACACACACACACACAAAGTGGGCGTGCGCCTACGTCTCAAAGCGTAACTCCAAAACGAGATCCCGTTCAGAACACGTTTTGGAAACGTATACACAATGCACTAGCGCGTCACCAACACACACTATCACGTAGACTAAAATAAGCTTGATCACATCACTTCGATATTCCCAGTCGTAAATTTTCGACGTAAAACTTTTTTTATTTATGAAGTCATCTATAGGTTGTAATGCATTTTTAACTAAGTCATAATACATAAAATACATTACATCACCTGATACTCTTCAGCCACACTGTCAACATTTTGTGTCCCAGCCTCGTCGCCGCTTTTGTGTCTCGTTTCCGTCGTAGGTGTCGGTGGCCGAGTAGGAAGACCGACACAGGAATAAAGAATGCACGCTTGTGCAGGTAGGAGGTGACCAGCCAGTGGGACAGCAGAAACTAGAAACACTACAGTAAATTAGAACGAGATCTATATTTCTTAGAGACTTAGTAATACTTAACTTTTACATAGCTCAGTATTGCAGAATGCTGATACATAGTTGAGCTAGAGGCCTGCCTAGTGCCTATCTGATTCCGAAGAGTTAACTGGTTCCTATCTCAGTCCCAAGTGAACGATGTCGTTCAGTGGTGGCCACGAGCGGAGTTGTAGCAGAGGGCGCTCGTGGCTAACGTCGTAAGAACGCCGCGCCGTGCGTGCATGGCGGCGCGCGGCGAAAGTAGGTGGCGCGCACTTTGGACTTGTGCGACACCACACAACTCGCCTGCAATCATTTTGCAATCATTATGAATATCACTACCTGGGTTCTTGGGTATCAAAGGAACTACAAAATGCGACTAAATGATATATTAATTTTTATTCCATCGGAACGAGTTCACTGCCTCATTACATATGAGTAGAGTACAAGACTACTTCCTGCTCAAATGTTTGTAGAGTCTATGGGACTTAACTACGGGGTCATCAGTCCCTAAACTTACAAACTACTTATGAACTAGCTACTCCTAAGGACGGCACAAATATCCATGCTCGGGGGGGGGGGGGGGGGGAGGGATTCGAACCCCCGACCGTAGTAGCCGTGCAGACCGTGACTGGAGCGCCTCAGTCCCCTCGGCCACCGCGGCCGGCCTACTTCCTGCTTACTGACTGATTGATTACTCGCATTTCATCATGCGCGCATACATATAAACAATAATAGGATTCCAGAATGTTCTAGAATAAAGATTATATAATCGCCATACTTGATTTAACTTCAGTAAAAATAAGTGTCAAATTTTCGCAAATCATATGCATTACCGATTATTCAGTATAAACTAAAGGTATTTTAAGACTATTTAAATAATAAGTAGAAATTACACATGTATGCAAATTATGATTAGAGCAGTGTTGGTTTGTTTACATAAATTAAACTGGATAATTTCAAGACAATCGAAAAACTTGTTGCAAGCAGGCCATGACAAATTGTTAAGTGTATTTTAAATCAAATGTTCGTGAAGCTTATGAGACTTAATTGCGGAGTCATCAGTCCCTAAACTTACAAACTACTTATGAACTACATTATACAGAGGTCAGCACAAACATCCATGCCCGAGGGGGGATTCGAACCCCCGACGGGGAATGCCCTTGCGCATCGCAGCATAGCGCCTCAATGCGTTCGGCCGCTCCGCCGCGGCGAATCTTAGATAACCTCAGGAAATGTTAGTAAGAAGATCCGTCTAAAAACATGAATGATTGTACAATACTACAACTGGTTAATATTACGAAGTTTTTAGAAACGGAAGTAATTTGACAAAACGAACCAGACAACAAAGTTTATAGTATAACAAATAATTTTCGTAATGTTGTTGTTGTTATGGTCTTCAGTCCGGAGACTGGTTTGATGCAGCTCTCCACCCTACTCTATCCTGAGCAAGCCTTTTCATCTCCTCATAAGAACGGCAACCCACATCCACTTGAATCTGCTTACTATATGCGTCTCTTGGTCTCCCTCTGCGATTTTTACCCCACACACTTCCCTCCAATGCTAAATTTACGATTCCTCGATGTCTAAGAATGTGTCCTACTAAGCGATCCCTTCTTTTAGTTAGGGTATGCCAAAAATTCCTTTTCTCACCAATTCTGTTCAGTACCTCTTCATTAGTTATGCGATCTACCCACCTAATCTTCAGCATTCTTCTGTAGCACCACATTTCAAAAGCCTCTATTCTCTTCCTGTCCGCATAGCTTATCGTCCATGTTTCCCTCCCGTACAAGGCAACACTCCACACAAATGCCTTCAGAAACGACTTCCTTACACTTAAATTAATATTCGATGTTAGCAAATTCCTCTTTTTCAAAAATGCTTTTCTTCCCATTGCCATTCTGCATTTTATATCCTCTGTACTGCTACCATCGCATGTTATTTTACTACCCAAGTAACAAAACTCATCTACCATCTTCATTGTTTCGTTACCTAATCTAATTCCTTCAGCATCGCCTGATTTTCTAAGACCGCATTCCATTATTTTTGTTTTGCTCTTGTTAATGTTCATTTTATACGCTCTCTTCAACACACTGTCCATTCCGTTCAACTGCTCTTCCAGGTCCTTTGCTGTCTCTGACAGAATTACAATGTCATCGGCAAAACGCAATGTTTTTATTTCTTCTCCCTGAACTTTAATCCCTATTCCAAATTTTAAAGCAATAATCTGTAGCCACGCGGTAGTAGCCGAGCGGTGTAGAGTGCCACGTTACGGATCGCACGGCCTCCCGCGTCGGAGGTTCGAATCCTTCCTCGGGCATGGATATGTGTGTTGTCCTTAGGCCAGTTTAACTTAGTCTAAGTAGTTTGTAAGTGTTGAGACATATAACCAAAGTAGTTTGGTCCCATAGAATTACAACATTGCCATCTGGGTAACTAAGCTTACCTTTATTTACAGCAGATGTTGAAAGATCGGCCTGACACCTCTTGAAGACAATTGCGAACACTCGACGAATTTCGGCTGCCGAAATCTGGGAAATAACTAGTCAACTTTTTTTCACGAAACAGTAAATTCTGACAGGTATGTGAAACATACCTTGCACCAAGTTTTTCAAGAACTTTCACTCAAAGAAAACTGTACGGTTATTTCACGCAGGACAATGCAAGACCACATATTGCCAATGGTTCTATGGCAGCAATACGAAGTGTTTTTGATGATAGGATAGTTGACTGGCCTCCTCGTTCTCCAGATCTAAATACTTGTGACTTTTATCTTTGGAGAATGATAAAAGACAAGGTGTATACAAGCAATCCCCAAACACTCGAAGAGTTGGAAGACAAGATTCGACTAGTCATTTACCAGATTTGGGCAGCCGAAATTTGTTGAGTGTTCGCAAATATGTTCCAGGCCGCTCTTTGCATAGAGGGTCAACATTTTCAACATCTACTGTACATAAAGGTAAGCTTATGTTACTCAGATGGCAATGTTTTTTATACTTTAACTTAGTGTATGCGCCCGCGGCACAATAGAGTCCGAGAATCTGGCGCTGCCGTGGCCGGCGGATGCGGTGGCGGCGGCCGGGAGCCGTACCGCGCGATCCGCGGACGCCTGGCAGGCGTCTTTCGTGAGACACCCTGTATATTCACAGTTATAAATAGGTAGAGCTTCTATTACACAAATAAACATAGCTGGTATCCGTAAGTGCACTTTACCAAATAAATAGATTGCCTAAGGATAAATCCAGCTGAAGTGCAGCTGAGAAACTGTGAGAGAAAATAAGGTAGAATGAAAAGTATTCTATAATGAGCCAAAGAAACCACAGTACATGCTAACTTAAAAGCTGATATTATTCTTATATTGACAATAAGAAGCTAATTTTTGCGTTATTTTTTAAGCTAATAAAACATACTGTTGCATTAAATTCGTCGAATTATGAGTTCGTTACGGGTGAAACCTATCGAAAAGCGAAAGTATAGGTTGAAAACCAAAGATGAGGTATAGTAGACCTGCTGAGATGCATTCTGTAAATGACGTGTCGTACAAATATTATAGCCACGGTGGAGTTGCCGAGCGTCCTGAGGAGCCTCGCTGCGGAGCTCGCGGTTGTTCACCGTCGGGAGTTCGAGTCCTCCCTCGAGCATGGGTGTTTGTGTTTTCTTTAGCATAAGCATTTTTAATCATAAATCAATCCATGTTATTTGTATTTTTCTGAGGTCTGCGACTGTATTATAATTTTTTTTGGAATGATTAATGCTGCAGCAGTCACTGTTTATAAATATTTTTATTGGCACGACGCGTTTCGGCAGCACGCTGCTATCATCGGGTGCATTTTTACAGTTACTGGTTACATTCTTGACGTATTATGTTTTGTGTTGTGGATGCCAAACCTCACTGGCATCCACAACACAAAACATAATACGTCAAGAATGTAACCAGTAACGGTAAAAATGCTCCCGATGATGGAAGCATGCTGCCGAAACGCGTCGTGCCAATAAAAATATTTATAAATAGTGACTGCTGCAGCATTAATCATTCCAAAAAAGTATTTTTAATGCCAAGGGGCGACCAATATAATTTAGTCCCTTGGATTTAGAAATATTTGAACAGAGCTGCTACCTTTGTGGGTGACGCTGCGCTGAGGCGTAGTTAGGTAACCCGTGCACGTGTGGTGCTCACTGTATCTCCCCGTGGTGTGCGCAACTGTCTACAAAGCTGGAGAGCCGGGTTCGACTCCCGGCTGGGTACACATTATCCACTTTAGCCATTTGGCAGTTGAAGTCTTACTGGTAAGCTCGTGGACAGGACAGACAGGCCTCGGCGGCGCCTGGTGACAGGTGTGCAGATACAGGCTGCGTTATCTGCTCGGCGTGTTTACTGCCGTTGCGTAACCGCTGACCCGCCTAGGCGTCTCTGTGGGCGAGCAGGCGCCTAGAGGACAGCCAGTAAATAGGAAGCAAGCGAAACATTCACGTACGACAACAAGAGCTGTCCCCGGCGTTACGAGGAAATCATTACTGCAGTTTATGTGCGGAAACAGAAGACGGGGGATAGGAAAGGACGTTGCAAATAGCTTGCAAGCACAGTAGCGGAAACTCTTCGCCGAAACGTGCGACAGCGCGCCCGAAGACCTACTAGCGGCGTGAGTTGTGAACTAAAACTGGGAGCTCTAATGAAGCTTTATGGGATTTATTGCCATCTGTTTTCATTACTGAACCTCCCCTTCCCACTGTTGCATAATAATAGATACGAATGTAATTAGTATATTATCATGTTCTTTTGCAAAACTTACGTTATTCTTTTTTATAACGCAACTAGCTGAAGTCACTTTCTATTACTTGGTATCGCAGAAGTTTGTTTAACCCGCTACAACTTGCGCCTTTAAAAGTTACGCGATCGAACAGTCAAAGAACAGTTTGTAATGTACTTAATATGTCTAAATAAGTATTTCTAGTTGCGTTAATAAGGAAACACACATATTTGACTATTTAAAATTGGTAAAATGCCGATTGTTTTAAACTTAATGTAAGCAAAATGCTCACGCGCGAGTGCTCGTAGGTTAATTAGCAAATATTAATTAGTTCAAATTTTGAAATGTTTGTGAAGCTTAAAGGTCTTAAATGCGTGGTAATCAGTCAAATGTTCAAATGTTTGTGAAGCTTAAAGGTCTTAAATGCGTCGTAATCAGTCAAATGTTCAAATGTTGAAATGTTTGTACAGTCTATGGGACTTAACTACGGGGCCATCAGTTACTAAACTTACAAACTACTTATGAACTACCTTATTCTAAAGACGACACAAACATCCATGCTCGAGGGGGGGATTCGAACCCCCCGACGTGGAACGGACTCGCGCATCGGAGCATTGCGCCTCAATGCGCTCGGCCGCTCCACCGCGGCTATTAGTTAAGCAAACTGTTATATTTCAGATAGTAAGCTAAGTAGTATTTCTAATAAACTAAGTAAATTCTTTTCCCATGATATTAAAGTAGGTATTTTTATGTTTCACAAGTAATGTTAGGAAAGTTTTGCCCTCATTAGTTTCTGTATAATTACCGTTAATTACAAAAGTATTGTTGACAACCCTATTAAATGATATTTGGATATAAAATAGTTAATACTATTAATACAACAAAGAGGAGTCGAGGTAGACCGAGAAGAAAGTACTTAGATTTGGTGCAGAATAATTTTGAAGTGAAAGGCTTAATACCAGGCGAGGCAACAATGGTAGCACTGAATAGGGGATCATGGAGGAATTTTATTAGAGGTACTATGCTCTAGACTGAATGCTGAAAGGCATAATCAGTGTCTAATGATGATGATGATGATGATGATGATGATGATGATGATGATAAAGACTTGTATATCACTTTACTCCGTATTATTTACGCTACCTTCTACTATAGCTATTTTAAGTAATTGTTTACTTTCCATTATAATTAATTTAATGTGCAGAATTAACAATAAGTAATTTCCAGTGACAAACTTTGGATGATATAAATAGGATGCTTTTGCGCCATGTAAATGAGTATTGTTTTATCCTTGATCTGAGGCGCAAACCACGCCAGTAAGGAGTCTTGTTTCGTGATGTATTTGAAGTAAAATTCACGTCACTTTGATCTTTAATTTTTAACAGGCAGTGGGCTATCCGTAAGCGAAGGTCTGACTTGGAAAAAAAATGTTGAGAAATAAGGGCCCAGAACATTTCAATAAAAGCTGTATATTATGGGCAAACTACTTTGTGGAGAATAATTTCAAAAATACGATTTTCTAAAGCCAATGGTAAATGTAATTTGTTCATCGCGTGTAGACTGTTTTTATAAAAAAGCGCAACAGCACATTTCATTGCTACACTCCATTAAAGCGTAGAAGAGGCTTTAGAAACATCAGCACAATACCTTCACTGTCAGATGTTTCTATTTAAGCAAAAATTATATGTTATCAAACACAAGGCTAAACAGAAATTTAAAATAAAGTTTTACATTTCCGTTGTCATTTCCAGCATTTGGTCTGATGCACTGCCTTCCGTTCTGCTGCCTAACTACCCATGGAGAGCGCGTTCACGTATATGGTGAACACTTACGTCGTGTATTGTGTTATTTTCAGTTCGAATTCTATACGTATAAACTGTACACATTATGAAGGGTATTATTATTTCCCCGCGTACGTAACTACAATAAGTGCGATCGCTTTTCACCAGACGCGTTTCGTTTCTGTAAACATAAAACATTGGTCTGAAATGAGAACTGTCTAAAATTTGATTTGTTTTCATAGATCCAAAACAGTTCGTACAAAAATTGTTTTTTTGACTCACGGAAATTTTTTCTCAGATTTATGCCTGACACCATGAAGCGCCATGGCGTTGCACAGTTCATGTCAGAGATGATCGCTTTACTTTCTTCTGCCCTACACATAACCCTTTCAGAACTGATTTATTTTCTCTATGCAGGAAATTATTTTTAATGCTGTAATAAACTTAAGTTAAATTTTCAATGATTTTAGAAGCAAGATTTATGTAATTATATGCACTCCTTTTCACACTACAACACTGTGTATACAGAAAAACAAGGCTTCTTTTACGGACTAAATTAAGTAATTTTGTAGTGCCAACTGTTGTACTAAATAAACTGAGGGTTCAATAACTACATCGCAAAATAACAACTTCTACTTTTAGTTATACAGTGGAATACAAGTAACCCACAATTTCTGTGGAAGTAAAGTTCTGAGGCGGCATAGTGAGTCGTGTCGGGATAGCACAGTCGGTTTTCTAGTGCGCTTGCCCGCGAAAGGCAAAGGTCCCAGGTTCGAGCCCGGTTCCGGAACACAATTTTAATCTGCCAGGAAGTTTCAATTTCTGTGTTTTTTGAAGTTGGTAAACTACTGCACAGTGCAACACTCGCTTCTTAATATTTTTGTAGTGATATTCCGCAGGTGGCAGTAATTATACATGATGAAATGATTGAACACTCAGGTGTCGTATATATATGTTCTTTCCATTGAGAAAAAATGCTGCTGAACCATCTTCGACACCGTAGAAGTTTTGTACACATTTGTAGCCAGAGAGTCCGCGAAAGGGTTAAAAAGAAATTATCATGTAACGTAATATCTTGGCATAACAAATGTAAACCTTGGAAAGTAATTTTGGTAGACAGCGAAATAAAATATGGAATCACAGATGTCAAGCCAAGTATCAACCAACAGATGGAACTGCTAGCGGTGTCGTCCGACAAATGCTGTAAATGCCACGGAGTTTCCGTATTACCTTTATAAGCTATTTGATGTTACTTTGCGATGGAATGCACTTTTTATTGTGTGCACTTTCATTATCAAGAGGCCGGCCGCAGTGGCCGAACGGTCTGCGGCGCGCCAGTCAGTATGCACGGCCGCTATGGTCGGGGGTTCCAATCTCTCCCTTCGGGCATGGATGTTCGTGTCGTCTTCAGTATAAGGTAGTTCGTATGTAGTTTGTAAGTTTAGGGACTGATGACCCCGCAGTTAAGTCCCTTAAGCTTCAAAAACATTTGAACATTATCGAGAGCAGACGAACACACCGTAGCAAAGGTTGCTATACTGATCAATTATCCGAGATTACCGGTTTCCGTAAGGAATAAGAAGACTAGAGCCTGTAGAAAATTGTTCCGTAAAAAGCCTGCCGCCTCCTAGACTCCGGCTGTTTCATTATTAATTAATCAAAAAATTAGTTAAAACAGACATAAAAATGATTTCGATACCTACTCGATCTACACTTATCCCTTACATGCATGATAGTTTCCAGTAAGAATAACTCGAAAAGAAAATGATTTAAGGCTGTGGCTAAGCAATGCTTCCACAATATCCTTTCTTCCAGGATTGCTAGTAAAAATAAATAAATAAATAAATAAAAATAAAAAAAATGTTCAAATGTTTGTAAATCTATGGGGACTAAACAGCTTGGTTATTAGTCCCTAGCTTACAAACTACTTAACATAAGGTAAACTGAACTAAGGACAACACAAACACCCATGCCCGAGGGGGGAATCGAACCCCCGACGGCGGACGGCCGTGCGCGCCGCAACACGGCGCTCCAGTACGCGCGGCTAATTCGCCGCGGAGATTGCTAGTCCTGCAAGGTTCGCAGGAGAAGTTCTGTAAAGTTTGGGAAGTAGGAGGCGAGGTACTGGCAGTAGTAAAGATGTGAGGACAGGCAGTGAAGGGCAGCTCAGTCGGTAGAGCGCCCGCGCTCGAAAGGAAAAGGTCCCAGGTTCGAAACAAGGTCCGACACATAGTTTTAATCTGCCCGGAAGTTTCAAGTTATTTAAATTATACCGTTAAAATTCACAATATTGTATACGAACGCCAACTGAACTACATTTTTATGTTACTTCTATATTCTTCCGAAATCGTGCACCTAAAACAACAAAATGAAAGGGTGCTTGTACTATATTATACCACCAGGTTTCCCATATATAGGTGAGACCTCGTGGGGACATTCTGAGATGGGATGCAGAAATTGAACATAACTTTCGATGTAGAACACAATTCTTGTAGCTTGAGATCTAGAATATGCTGGCATCGTCGATACACGATACGTAATATCCGACACCATATGAGAGACGACTTCTTCAACATATACTTGGTGACATAAACAAAACTAACTGAGGCTGCATGTACATGTTGCGCTAACAGATGGCCTTGCGTCTGTACTTAAGCCAAGTTCGCAAAAGTATTTTGCAGAATCGAAACAAAAATGGGTCTCGGAGGAATATCTTAACAATAGCGAGCAAAACTGTGACAGGGCGGAATGCGTATAGAAACTCTACAACCACTGAAATTTATAAGTGTTTGGTCTTGTTGGTCATTAAAAAACAACAACATACTAACGGCCACCCCAATCTGTGCCCCTTAAAACATGCAGCAAATAATTCGCCCTTCCTGCCCGATGCAAACAAACTATATCTAACAAAGAGACTCATTTTTAAAGTAAGAGCCGGTTTGTAATGTAGTCAGAGTAACTTTATTTATGAACAAAAATTGTATCACAAACTACAAAATGCATATACTTTCACTTGTCAATATAGTCACCATGAAGTTAAACATTTGTCAAGTCTTGTAAAATGTAAATGGTTGTTAAGCTTATGGGGCTTAACTACGGGGTCATCAGTCCCTAAACTTACAAACTACTTATAAACTAACTTATACTAAAGACAGCACAAACATCCAAGCCCGAGGGAGGATTGGAAGGGGAGCGGCCTCGAGCATCGAAGTCTTGGCACCAGCTTTTGCATCCCAGCATCAAAGAACTGTGCCGCTATTTCTTTTTATTATTTTTATTTTTATTTATTTTTTTATTTTTATTAACGTTGGTCAGGGACTGTGCTATAAACTACTCATCTTGAAACCTGAGGAAACTTGTGTAAATTTCTGATCTAGCTCGTCATAGGTAAGCGCCTGCGCACTGTCATCAATGAAGGCTTGATAGAGGAAGTTGATAAGCCAATGCGCCTAAACAGGAGCCTCACACTGTCGACGAGCTGCTTACGAAATTTCCACATCACATTGTTATTGACAAACTTCACAAAAAAAAAAAAAAAAAAAAAAAAAAAAAAAAAAAAAAAAAAAAAACCAATTTAACGGTCACGCGGAAGAGTTTTTTCATGCAGAGATGCAAAAGCTGGTGCCACGCACTGACAAATGTGTAAATGTTCAGAGCCAGTGGTTCGGAAACTAGAAAATGTGTAAACAGTATTTTGTGATACAATTTATGTTCTTAGATGGTAAAAAAGTGGAAAAAGTGTACACCGTAGTTTGTGATACAATTTACGTTCATAAATAAAGCTTCCCTTACTCCATTACAAATCGATTATTACTTTAAAAATGACCCTCCTACAACCAAAACAGAAACAAAAGATGAACAACAATATAGTTCGCAACATACTTCTTGTTTAAAAATAGAAGAATGACGAGTCTTTAGATCTGATTCGTAAACGTTTGTGGTTCTGTCTTGTTAATTTAATATCCGATTTCAAGAAGACGGACTAGCGCGACAGTTAAAGAGTTAAGATCCGCGAAGGAAAAGAGATGTAAATAACAGGTGTGCGTCTACTTTATTCCAGATATTTTTGTAACGATTTGATTTAATTACAGTTTATACATTTTAATTAATTTAATACATTTACATTATGCAATATTAGACATTATTTATTACAAACAAGACTGAACTCCGTTCACGGCAGTATTGGTTGAGATTTTCGTGCTAGCGCACAGGGAATAAGTACCTTGACTTACTATCTACTCAAACTAAGTTAACCTGACCTAAGGACAACTCACTCGTCCATGCCCGAGGGAGGATTCGAACCACTGACGCAGGAGGCCTGGTGATCTGCAACATGGCGCTCCAGACCGCTCGGATACTCCCTCGCGGCAAGCATGATTAGCGTATAGAAATATTCCGGTATGTTCAAAAGTGGGATGTCCATGAATCAAACAACCAAAATTTTACACGTTTCGCGGAAAAGAGTCCAGAACGCCGTTAGACGGTCAAAACAAAGGCGCAGGTGGAGAACAGGGGGCGACCTCGTGTAACTACTCCTCGCGTAGACAGGCTCATTGCTGGAGAAGTAAACAAAGACCCACTTTTGTCAACACGACGACTGAAAGCCATTTTGCTTAGCGACAAACATGATGTTCAACTATCAACCTGAAGAGAAAATGCCGCTGAAATCGAAATTTCAGCACGTTAATGATCCAAAGCATACTGCAAGGATCATAAGAAAGTTTTTTTAAGATCACAATATGAAAGTATGAGAGTGGCCACCTCAATTTCCTGACGCATCACCCAGTGAGAAGTTATGGGAGATCGTAGATACGAGAATGGACCTCTCAAAACCTCCCTCTTTATATAAACTTTGGGAAAAAAATCCAGAACGCCTGGTATGTGATCAGAAGTGGTGAATGAGGCGTTTATTAGACTCTATGGGTGAGAGGTGCAGGGCCATCCTCAAAAATAAGGGTTATCCCATGAAGTACTACTGCACTCCTATTCAAAAATGACTGTTCCTATAAATTTCATAAGACTGAGGTCAAGTACCAAATATTTGTGTCAATTGGCTCTATTTGTTTGACCCTAATTATTTTGTGTTATCTATATAACTGACTGTGATCCAGTGTGACTCTGTTCTAATGGTTCCTGTACAACGTAAAAGTTTTTTTGCATCATAGAACAAACACGTCTAGTAATAGATGTGCAGTTTATTTCAAACCTTTGTCAGGTGGCTCTATTATTTAGAGCTTCACTGTATTACCACAATGTAAGATACCAGTCGCGCCACTCACTGGTGTAAAATCTGTTACCGCCTGACAGCTAAGACGACACTAGCGCTCCAAGCGGTGAGCAAGGGAGCTGCCTGTTAACGTCATACATATCGTAACAATAACTACTCTTGCACCCTTTTCTACGTAATTCACGATACCACTTTTTTATTTTAGATACAAAGGTTTTAGTCTATCAGACGAAACGGATGATGCATAAATAAAGAGTAGTGGAACTAAAGCAGTTGAATGAAACGATGAAAGCTAGAACCTACTCACCGAGAAACGTCTGCCTCCGAATATTTTTGCAGCTTTGCCCATTGAAACGGAAGTAATGTAAGCCTAAGAAGCGTACCGTGTATTTTCAAAGTAAACTCTTATGACACACAATTTCTTTTCATTTCCTTTCGTGTTTTAGTTTTTAGGACAACTGTTAGGAAAACTACGACTTTCGTCTTTCTTACTGTTCTGTGTCGGACGAGATGCTTCCAACTAATTGGTAGAAAACGTTTTTATAGTTGAAAGTTTACGAACTGTCTTTCTTAGACTTACGTGCATATTTCAGAAAAAAAAGGAAGAGTTTGACCACTGACGCCTAGATTTGAGTTTTGTGTTAATATTTACTATAAATATTGGGTATTTGCCTATCTCCCTAGTGGTTTTCATCTTTTTCCTGAACTTTCAATTTTTTACTAAGATACTCGAGTAAAGGTGCAGAGTTTTGTAGCACATTCTTCAGAATGTTACTTTATATCTTAGGCCTATCATACGCTTTTTCTGTACTTTTGGACATCCAGGCTGCATTACAAAAGTCGTCTATATACACTACGAGCCCTTTTCTACTCCTAAAAAGATCAAACAATCAATTTTATATATAAATATATGCAGTTTTCAGGTGAATCTTAGCGGGAAACGTTTCAGCAGAATGAGTGTTACATACCTCTCAGTGTCCTTAGGAAATTTCAAAACAGTATTTTTTCTGGTTGTTGATACATTTTATTGCGCTACAAGCGTTCCCCGTTCCGAAAAGCATCACGAAAACGTATATAAGCTACTAGCTTAAACCCGCGGCTCCGCTCGCGTGTTTGTTGATTATGATAGATAAGCTATCTTTCAGTAGTGTGCTATGAGACGGGTTTTGAAGATGAGATGGCATTTAACAATAATTATTGTAATAATATCACAGATCAATCACTTGATGTAATGAGCTAAACGTCAAATCGATTTTTAAAGAGCTGTATTAAAAGAATTTCTTTTTTATTGCTTTATTTATTTATTCTTATATTTCCTTATTCGTATGCTTATCCTTACAGAGAAAGAGCTGAAGACATTGTAGCACGCATACACGGAAGATATGGTCTGTGGCATCACGTTTCGCTGTATGTAACCTCCTTGCTATAAAATCGGAAACGTCATCGCTGGCCTTCAGTCCGAATTTTTTTATAATTTGACGACTTCAAACCACCATATCTTCCACCCCCTTATAGATTTCGGCATGGAACTGCTATGTTGTACAACGGGAGACTTCGGACAACAATTACATTGGCGACAAACCATTCGTTCCGTTCTGTACTTTTCGCTGCTTTCTGAAATATTAACACACATACACACACACGCACGTAGAATTTTATATACATCGATAACTTTCCACTCCAATATACTCCACCTTTTTATCATTATCAACCTTCAAGCAACACATTTTCAAAAAAAATCAAATGTCCAAATCTTTGTAGAACTTATGGGACTTAACTACGGGGTCAGCAGTCCCTAAGCTTACAAACTACTTATGAACTACCTAAGACTAAGAACGGCACAAATATCCATGCCCGAGGGGGGATTCGAACCCCCGACCGTAGTGGCCGTGCAGACCGTGACTGGAGCGCCTCAGTGCCCTCGGCCACCGCGGCCGACAACACATTTTAAAAGAGTAAATATAATTTTCAAAGAGTAACTATTGTTCCGCATTTCGCGTTATATTCTTCATATTACTAAATATCGCTATAAAACCGTGCGTAAAACCTTACTCAGGTATAAATTAACTGTACAAATATTTAAGTCTCTGCATCTTGTCGTTCGGAAGTGATAAGCGTACACCGAACAGACATTCACATTAATATATATATTAGTGTGTGTGTGTGTGTGTGTGTGTGTGTGTGTGTGTGTGTGTGTAAATAGCTATCCGATCTCCATAAAACCGTGCCTGAAGCCTTCCCCGGGTAGACATTAGTAACTGTACAAATTTTTAGCTCTTTATGTCTTTTGGTTCAGACGTGAGAAACGTACACCGAACAGACATTGACATTTATAGATGTAGATGAGTAACCCGACGTACAATGCACGAAATAGCGCCAACACTGCTGGCCACTTGGTGCGATGTTGTCGCGGTGGGTAACAAAAATTCGCTCGAGTGTCGTGACTGTTATGTTAGACTGTGGTATTACCACAAGAGAGCGCTGCGGTCGCAAATCACGTTGAACAGCAGGTCACGCTCCGTGGGACGTAGCGGGTCGGTCCAGAGTTTGCAGTAGCTAGATGGGCAGCGCCACGTAGAACCGACACGTCTCGGGCGAGGACGGCTGAAGGTCGTTGGGGATACGCATCCGTCTTCAGTCGTCGGCTTCGCAGGAGACGGTTTTTATGGGTCGCGCTCCGGCCTTGTCGGGTTCGTCGACTCGTTTGGCCGCTGGCAATTATAGGAGGGGCGCGTGCTGGGGACCGCGGCATTCCTGACACGTCGCCACAGTCTGTCACGCGGGGCCGCACAAAAACTGACCCCCACCGGATAGACCAGTAGAGCGGCCTCCGCTACCTGGGGCCACTGCCGCCCGTCTCCCCTGACCGCACACGCTCCCTTCTCACAACAGAACCGTATCTCCAGTTCGTCACGCGACTTCATCATCGTTCGCTCGTATTGCAGGTCCATCTAAGTTACTATTTATGTCGTACCGTACTGAAGTTGAGACGAACAAACCGATATAGCACCAGCCGGAAAAGAGCCTTTAAATAGCCTACTAAGAGCCGCCTAAACTGCAGTTCATGCGCGTCGCGTGAGAATGTGGCTGAAATCTACATCTACATGAGATACACTGCAAATCACATTTAAGTGCATGGCAGAGGGTTCGTCGAACCACCTTCATACTATTTATCTCCCATTCCATACTCGAATAGCGCGCGCGAAGACAGAACATTTGAATCTCTCTGAGCTCTGATTTCTCGTATTGTATTCTGATGACCTTTTCTGCCTATGTAAGTGGCAGTCAACAATATATTTTCGTATTCGGAGGAGAATGTTGGCGATTGGAGTTTCGTAAGTAGCCCACGCCGCAGCGATAAGCGCCGTTCTTGTAATGATCATTTCCGTAATGCTATCTCCCCTGTATCGGGACAATACGAAACGAGCTGCCGATCTTCGGACTCTTTCGATGTATTCCGTCAAACAAACCTGATAAGGATTTCACACTGGGCAGCAATACTCCAAATGAGGTCGGACAAGCGTAGTATATGCGTCTCTTTAGTAGTTCTCTTGCATATTCTAAGGATTCTACCTTCCCCATGACATTATCTACGTGTTCCTTCGAGTTTAAGTCTGTTGTAATAGTAATTCCTAGGTATTGAGTAGAGTTTACGACCTTCATATTCCATTGATTTATATTGTAAACAAAGTTTTTATACCGTACTGATATCTTATTCAGATCGTTTTGCAGTTGGTTTTGATCTTCATATGACTTTACTAGACGATAAATGACGGCGTCATCTGCAAACAACCTAAGAGAGCTGCTCAGATTTTCTCCTAAGTCGTTATGTAGATAGCACAGGACCAATAACACTACCCTGTGGAACGCCGGATATCGCCTCTGCTTTAGTCGATGCTTTACCATCGATTACTACAAACTGCGTCCTCTCTGACAGGAAATCCCGTATCTGGTCACAAATCTGATCCGATATTCCATAGCGACGCAATCGTCCTTTGGTATTAAAACAACCCTTTATGTTCCATTTTATGAAATTGATTTTTTGGCGTGCTTGAGTACCTGTTTATTGCAGTCTCCCGTCAGCCCCGCCCTCTCTCCCTCCTTCCCCCCCTCTCTCTCTCTCTCTCTCTCTCTCTCTCTCTCTCTCTCTCTCTCTCTCTCTCTCTCTCTCTCTGCCCATCTCCACCTCCCCCCCCCCTGCTCCCAAATAAACCTACGTACGTGTCACTCTCCGATTTGTCTGAAATTTGGATAAAATACATGAAAAAATAGGGGACATGTATTTTTTTAAGCGGCGGAATAACATACTTAAGGGATGAAAGTCACAAAAAAGAGCTAAAAAGGAAATAAATGCGGCAACTTAGAGATTAGTAAAGCGATTTTAATTTTTTTTGTGTTTGAAAGTATCTTGTGATAGAAGACGAAAATCAGCGTACGTATATTGCAGGGGGAGTGAAAAGTAGGGGGGCCAAGTACACCTAATGAGAGCATTGTGTACGCGTAGTTCGTCAGTTGTCGTTGGGTTTCTGACATGAATGGACAAAGAAATTTCCCGCTACCGGTGTTAAGGCCTGCCTTTTTAAATGTGCTAGTACTGAAAGTTTACGTGTCGCTTTGTTACATCGACATACGGTATTTCTTTTTTTCGGACGCGGCGCGGCTTGGCTGCGCTCGTAGGACAGGGCTGCGTTCCCGTCTACCGTACGCTGTGTATATAGTCCGCGGCGGTCTGGCAGTGCGCTGTTTCTCATAAGGCAGCGAGGGCCCTGTTTATAGGCGCTATCGCTCTTCCCCTGCGGCGTCACAATACCAGAGGCTGCACTGCCAAACCTCTTACGTGGCGGCTAATGGGGCTGTTCGGTGCGCCATATGTCTAGCCGCCAGGTGAACTGGGTGCTCAGGGTCACTGCGGCCGAAACACCTGCTTCGTGTTGTGACGAGCCGAGTCTTCCGCAAAATAACAGCGGTTGCTCCGCCGCGAAGACACCGCGGCTTGGATGTTTGTGCTGTCTTTAGTATAAGTTAGTTTATAAGTAGTTTGTAAGTTTAGGGACTGATGACCCCGTAGTTAAGCCCCATAAGCTTAACAACCATTTACATTTTACAAGACTTGACAAATGTTTAACTTCATGGTGACTATATTGACAAGTGAAAGTATATGCATTTTGTAGTTTGTGATACAATTTTCGTTAATAAATAAAGTTACTCTGACTACATTACAAACCGGCTCTTACTTTAAAAATGAGTCTCTTTGTTAGATATAGTTTGTTTGCATCGGACAGGAAGGGCGAATTATTTGCTGTATGTTTTAAGGGGCACAGATTGGGGTGGCCGTTAGTATGTTGTTGTTTTTTAATGACCAACAAGACCAAACACTTATAAATTTCAGTGGTTGTAGAGTTTCTATACGCATTCCGCCCTGTCACAGTTTTGCTCGCTATTGTTAAGATATTCCTCCGAGACCCATTTTTGTTTCGATTCTGCAAAATACTTTTGCGAACTTGGCTTAAGTACAGACGCAAGGCCATCTGTTAGCGCAACATGTACGTGCAGCCTCAGTTAGTTTTGTTTATGTCACCAAGTATATGTTGAAGAAGTCGTCTCTCATATGGTGTCGGATATTACGTATCGTGTATCGACGATGCCAGCATATTCTAGATCTCAAGCTACAAGAATTGTGTTCTACATCGAAAGTTATGTTCAATTTCTGCATCCCATCTCAGAATGTCCCCACGAGGTCTCACCTATATATGGGAAACCTGGTGGTATAATATAGTACAAGCACCCTTTCATTTTGTTGTTTTAGGTGCACGATATCGGAAGAATATAGAAGTAACATAAAAATGTAGTTCAGTTGGCGTTCGTATACAGTATTGTGAATTTTAACGGTATAATTTAAATAACTTGAAACTTCCGGGCAGATTAAAACTATGTGTCGGACCTCGTTTCGAACCTGGGACCTTTTCCTTTCGAGCGCGGGCGCTCTACTGACTGAGCTGCCCTTCACTGCCTGTCCTCACATCTTTACTACTGCCAGTACCTCGCCTCCTACTTCCCAAACTTTACAGAACTTCTCCTGCGAACCTTGCAGGACTAGCAATCTCCGCGGCGAATTAGCCGCGCGTACTGGAGCGCCGTGTTGCGGTGCGCACGGCCGTCCGCCGTCGGGGGTTCGATTCCCCCGCTGTGTATAATCGCAGCCTCTGGTGAACGCGAGTAAGGAACCTTTCTGCGAAGCGCGCGGTTGCTCACCGTCGGAGATTCAAGTCCTCTCTAGGACGCACGCGCGCGCCTGTGTGTGTGTGTTTGAGTGTGTTGTCCTCAGCATAAATTAGATTGTAAGCCTAGGGACTGATAACCTGAGCAGTTTGCACTAAAATCAACGGACCGAAGTCAAACGGCTCCTACCGATTACTTCTACTAGTACCTCGCCTCCTACTTTCAAACTTCACAGAAATTCTCCTGCGAACCTTGCATCCTGGAAGAAAGGATGTCGTGGAGACGGGGGTTAGCCACAGCCTAAAGACCGTTTGACACCGCGGTCCCACTGTCACGTGACAGACGTGCTATTCACACCGCCACCGACGTCTGTGAACTGTTAAGACATAGTTCCTGCTCTACATTTATGGTGTTAATATTATTATTAAACTATACGATACTGTGAAGGGATATTACGAAAGTTCAGCTTAAACTAGTACTATGAAGAACTACTTACTATTTTGTCCCAGTTGTTCTGCTATTTCGGCCCATGCTATGTCCTTTAAATTAATGTCTCTGTACTCTTCCAAATTCGTATCCCACAGCAGTGGACGGGTTCTGACTCCTCCATAACAACAAAACAGCTTCTTGTTGTAACGAAAATGAGCGACAGTGTGTGAAGTGTAGTGGGCCACTGCGCATGCGCGAGGCCACAGACGTCGACGTCTGTGAGACTCTGCGAGGTCGGTGTGAATTACACCATTTAAAACTATGGAAACATCTGTAGAACAGTCTGTCACGTGACATAGTGTGACCGCGGTGCGAAACAGCCGTAAGGGATGTTTCCAGGATAGAACTTTCACTCTGCAGCGGAGTTTGGAAAGTAAGGAGACGAGGTACTGGCAGGAAGTAAAGTTGCGATGACTGGCCGTGAATCGTGCCGGGGTAGCTCAGACGGCAGAGCGCGAAAGGCAAACGTCCCAGGCTCGAATGCTCGTACCGGCACACAATTGTAATCTGCCAGGAAGTTTCATACCAACGTACATTTGGCAGCACAGTGAAAGTTTCATTGTGCATAATGCCGCCTTGTGAGGTTGCTGCCGTTCTCGCAGCCAACTCCTACGAGAGACGCACCAACACACAAATAGAAACGGGTGAGGAGGTGGGGGGGGGGGGGAGGCAGTACGAGTTATGGGGACACTTTCTTGTGGAGCAAGTTCTTTTTCCGGCTACTCGCTAGCCTAAATAAAAAGCGCTGCTTACTATTTTGGATGAAACGAGGTGAAACCGGTGAATCAGTGCCAACAACGTTTCATAATGTCTGGCTGAACACACAGTAGAAGAAGTAAAAGAGAGCGGAGAAGGCCAGTAAATATGGGGCTGCCTGCCGCCACAACAGCCTCCCGCGCTAAGAAAGCGGTCACGGAGGCGGCGGTACTCGCAGCATAAAGTCCGGGGTTTATGACGCGGCCCAATTACCAGGGCGCGTATTTCTGTGTCTCTCCTGGCCGTCGCGTTTCCTGTTTACTCACGGCGCGCCACAGAGGGCGGCGAAAGAGGCCGCGGTGCGCCACCCGCGCCAACTCCAGCTAATGGTTAGGGTCACCGGTCGCGGTCCGCGGAAAGTCAGGGTTCGAGTCCCGGCCTGGCACACATTTTCATGTGTCACTAACAGCTAATGAATCGTCAACAATGCAGAAGCTCTACTAGGGAAAGTACCTACACTACACTTGTGCATCTTATTTTGGAGTAGTGTCGCGCATTGTGAAATCCACACTAGCTGTAACTGACATAGATCGGATTCAGAGAAGCGCAGGTCGTTTTTTATTAACGCGATACAGTGGACAGAGTGTCCCAGAATTGATGTACGAGTTCCGGTGGGAATAATTAAAATCGCCCAACCGTTACGTATTTGCGAAATTAAAAAAAACCGCAGCACGGCGCCTCAGTGCGCATGGCTAATCTGTCGCGGCTGCAGTACTGCCAACTTTCGACAATATGTAGTCTACTGCACGCTGTTCATATTACTTTGTCCACCCTGAGCAAATAAGACAACGTAGTTGTCAGAAAACCCCGATCGGCATATTTACGGAACCTGTACTCCACAGAGATACGTGACGTTTAAGCTGGAGTAGGGATGATGAGAACTAGTTACAGAAGCGTACAGGCGTTTTTCCGTGTCTCAGCAGACAATGGAAGAGGAGAGAAACTGATAATAGTGACACGCCATGTACAGTACAGTACAGTATGTAGAGGGATGTTTAGACGGTAGTCGCGTGTAGTGTAGTCTTGTGTAGTTCGCGAACGAACTAGTTCGGAAGAGCGCTCCCACAGGCGAACTATGCGAACTAGTTCGCTGATCCTTCACGTCTTAGTTCGTCCATTCCTTTTGCGAAGACTGACGGGGAACAGCGAGAGAATGCAATAGGCGCAGAATCTCGTGATTCCCTTCTGCCAGTCACCGTCATTTCGAGCTGAGACTGATGACCCCGTAGTTAAGTCCCATAAGCTTAACAAACATTTGAACATTTGAACATCGAGCTGAGATGCAGCTCAGCTGTAGTTTCATAGACATTGCCCAAAAATACGGGTAATAGCACACGCTTGGGCAACACTGATCATTATATAAAAAAGCTGTCATAATAGAAGAAAGAGTTCTTTTAGTAGCGGTAGCAAAAGCCAAAAAGAGCGGACGAACTAAAAAGAGCAACCAACTTCGAGGCCGAGCGTCGAACTAAAAGGAGAGCTACCGGTCGCGAATTAAAATATGCGCGATTGGTCACGATCTAAAATTGCGCGATCGGTCACGAACTAAAATATGCGCGATCGGTCGCGAACTATTAAGCCAAACGCATCTCGCTTCTTAGTTCGTTGGATTCTTTTCGGAAGACCGACGGGCAATAGCGAGAGGACGCGCAGCAGAATTAAAAATCACGTGTTTGCCTTCTGCTGTTGAGAGCCATTTCGAGGTGAGCTTCTACCTGCTAGATTACATAGTTCAGTGCTACAAAATTTCTGTTTTGATGTGTTCTGCACTCTGCAATATGTGACTAATAAATTCCATAATGCCAAGATACAGAGTTAACTCTTAACTTAAACGCGAGAAATTATCCACAAACTGTTTCTTTTGGTTTGCGTGATATCGTTAGCGGCTCAAGCAGCAAGCGCATGAAGCAGCTAGGTGGGGGAACCTCTCTCCACCTGCACGCGCAGTCCACGCCGCTCAGCTGTCACTGGGAGCAGACGAACTAAAAGATCGAACTAGTTCTGCCGCGAACTAAAGTGAGCGCTCGAGATCGCGAACTATTATGCGCAAGACTGGTGTGGTGGCGGCGAGACTGGATGAGTGCAGTGTGAGCGGCAGACGTTGGCTTCCCGCGCGCGTCACGTCTGCGCCCGCCGGCTGATCGATTATGTAAATAGCCGCTCCCCAGCCAATTACGCTCTCCGCGAGGGATCGCCGCCTCTCCTCCAGCACTTCTCTCTGCCTCACGTCGGCCGCTCCTATCACACGAGCAGATCCCGCTCTGTCGACACCTGCCACTATCGTATCAACACTCGAATACAACAATAGCGATACGCTGCAAGTGACGTCATAACGCTGAAACCAACAGCATCTAAACCACTTGACTCGGCACAGGAAGCCGTTTTCGTCATATCGAGCAGTGTATAGTGGAGCTGATTTGTAATTTATAGCTGAAATCAAGCACAGATTTTTACCAGAGAAGATCTTATCATATTCCCATTACACATTTATAAGTACAACTAGCTTAAACCCGTGACTCCGCTCGCGTGTTGGTTGACTATGATAGATAACGCGCGAAACGTAAAATCGATTGTTTTTAAAGAGATGTATTAAAAGAAATTTCTTTTTTACTGCTTTACTTATTCTTATATTTCCTTATTCGTATGCTTATACTTACAGAGAAAGAGCTCAAGACATTGTAGCACGCACAAACCAAAGATATGGTCTGTGGCATCACGTTTCGCTGAATGTGACCTTGTTATAGAGTCGCAAATGTCATCGCTGGCCTTCAGTCCTAATTTTTTAATCATTTGACGACTTTCAACTACCATATCTTTCCACCCCCTTATAGCTATCGGCATTGAACTTCTATGGTGTACAACGAGAGACCTCGGACAACAATTACACACAGACCATTCGTTTGCGTTCTGTAGTTTTCGCTACAGAGCGAAATGTTAACACACCCACACGTTGAATTTTATATACACCGATAACGTTACATCCCAATATACTCCACCCTCTTATCATTATCAACCCTCAAGCAACAATACAACCAATAACACCATTTTCAAACAGTACATATAATTTTCAAAGAGTAATTATTGTTCCGCATTTCGCGTTATATTCTTCAAAATACTAAATATCTAACACATCGCTATAAAACCGTGCCTAAAACCTCCCTCAGGTATAAATTAGTAACTGTACAAATATTTAAGTCTTTGCGTCTTGTCGTTGGAACGTGGTAAGCGTACACCGAACAGACATTCACATTGATATATATATATATATATATATAGCCGATCGCCATAAAACCATGCCTAAAGCCTTCCCCGGGTAGACATTACTAACTGTACAAATTTTTAGCTCTTTGTCTTGTGGTTCAGACGTGATAAACGTACACCGAACAGGCATCAGATTTATAGATATAGATTAACGTTACGTCTATATATACATAGGGATGCAACATCGCTGATAAAACATCGATGTTCAATCGGAAAAGCATCGATGTTATAAAAACACCTCTCTGAAATACGACAGAAAGATGTTTATTCGATGTTTTTATGTTTTAGAAATATTGCGATAAAACAGTATAATGATATCATTTTTCAGTGTCGTAATAACTAAAAGTAAGTTGTGATTGTCATAGACACCTGTTTGTTCACATAACCCTACATACTCGTAACGTTAGCGGCGGAAAAATACCGAAGTGATTATAATTTGGTATTAATATGTGAAGTATCCGCCTCTATTTTTCTTTAACTAGCCTACAAATACACAACAAAATGGCTGAAGTGAATGAAAACGAAGTTCGGAATGAGGTTTCCCAACGCTCTGTGCTAATTTGATATGGGATTTATTTAAATCTCTTGATTACACGCGAAATAACTTGCGTTTTTTGTATATTGCCTTTCTTCTTAGCTGTCGACGTAAAGAAAATTAAACATTATATATCTTTCAACTTATTATTTCATCATGTATTTTTAAAATGAATATTCATCGATGACGTTTATCAAACGATGTAACACTGTCATAGTCTCGATTCCACTGCTGTTGGAGGGCGAAACTTGGGCAATGCCAGCCGCCTCTGCTGGGCGAAACATCTGATTAATCATCAAACGTCGACATAAAGAAAAGACAAACTCCAGAGAAGGATGAAAACAGCGACGACATCTGTAATATCACTACACTCCATCTGTCGCTGGCTGAGCAACTAATAAGAGAGTTTAAGAATCTTGTTGAACGATGTCGATAGTTGCGGAATTCTGTAGTCGATGCATCGGCGATAAATCGCGCTTTAAATCATCGATGTTTATTGACGAAACATCGATGTTTGCTTGCACAGGAAATAGACGTACCGTCGTTGTTCTGACAATGAGTTCAATGCGCCAGACAGACTTTGACGTATCACAGTTTGAGTAACGGTCAAACATCAAACATCAAACATCAAACATCAAATTCGGCAAAACCACCGCCGAAACGTATGATATGATACAGGAGGAGCACTTGCTGAATACTGCAATAAGTAATTAGCAAAGAAACACCGGGCTTTCAACTAGCTAATAAAGGGGGAAACATACGAGGAGGACAAGACGAAGGTGACAAATATATAACTAACTCCCATGCTTAGCAGCTTCGAGGCATTGCCAGTTTCGCTACAGCCTACAGTTTTTAGATGTGCCCAGGTAAAAGTATTGACGGTTCTCTTTACAAACAACTAAACCGCAAATATTTACTTAAATACTTTTGTTGCACTGAATCTTTTTGTGTGTAGCTTCCACAGGAGGTGAAGACAATATGTCGGCTTGACAGTAGTATAAGCTTTCTTACGATTCCGCAACAATACCTGTGAAATTTCGTTGTGTAACAAATGAAATTGTTTCGTATCAAATGTTCAAATGTTTGTTAAGCTTAAGGGACTTAACTAGGGGGTCATCGGTCCCTAAACTTACAAACTACTTACAACTAAGAACGGCACAAATATACATGCCCGAGGGGGGATTCGAACCCCCGACTGTAGTGGCCGTGCAGACCGTGACTGAAGCGCCTTAGTGCCCTCGGCCACCGCGGCCGGCTATTTCGTATCCATAATGTTCCAGTTGTACACTATACAAGCGTTTATATGATTTTCGCTATATACAGTGATGACAATACGTAAAACCAGAAAAATATTGGCTATTAAAATTAAAATTCTGCAACGGGGGAACATTACTAGTGCACTCGACAAGCAGAGCTGGTGTTATGGATACAATGAATAGTTTACGTGTAGCTTCAGCTGCGTATAACGCTATTAGAAGAAGATACGCGCCAGAAATGACTTGCTAGCACATAAACTTTTTCCAAGACCAACTGGAATAGTCCTCCTGCGACAGTCAGATTCATCAGTAAAGGAAAAAAAAAGAGAGAGAGAGAGAGAAAAAGATTCATAGTCCAGCTTAAACATTATGGACCCGTTACGCCATTCCTTGTAAAAAGAACTGTCAATACTGATCACATATAAAAACGGTAATCGTCACATTATTATTCGTACAAGTCATTTGGGGAAATCATATCATCTTTACTACTCTATGTGTAACAGAACTACGAGAAATCATTTTATTCTCAAAATCAATACTTGCTTCATCTCGTAAATAAGAAAAAACTGATGCTCGTAATTTCGAAAGCTCAGTCACGTGACAAAAAACGTGACATAGTTTCAAAATAGTACACGGCAGAGAGAGAGAGAGAGAGAGACGCGCAGTATGCTAGTCGCAGTACATACCGGTATAAAATGCAGAACTTCAATGGGAAGAAAAGCGTTTTTGAAAAGACGAAGTTGCTAAACATCGAAAATTTATTTAATTGCATGAAAGTCTTTTCAGAAGGCATTAGTGTGGATTGTTGCCTTATACGATAAATAGCTCAGAGAGAAGAGGATAGAGGCTTTTCGAATGTGGTGCTACATAGTGATGGGAACAATCGAATGAAAACAATCGATTCATTCGGTTGTTGGAAAAAAATCGATCATTCGGTTGTAGTTTTTCGTATCGGTTGAATTATTCATTCATTCTTCTGAGTGAAACCAGTCGGTGGGACCAACCGAATGAAACAACCGATTCAGTCGGTTGGACTATTCATTCCTTCTTTTGAGTGAAACCAGTCGGTGGGATCAACCGAATGAAAAAATCGACGCAGTCGATTGGACTACTCATTCCTTCTTTTGAGTGAAATCAGTCGGTCGGAGCAACCGAATAAAAAAATCGACACAGTCGGTTTGACTACTCATTCCTTTTCTTTTGAGTTAAATCAGTCGATGGGACCAACCGAATGAAAAAATTGACACAGTATGTTGGCCTCTTCATTTGTTCTTTTGAGTGAAACCAGTCAGTGGGAGCAACCGAATGAAAGAGTATTTTAACTTTGAGCATATTTCCTAGATACAAATTCGAAGATCACTAAAACATTAGGTATTGCAAAAAATATAAATAAAAAATAAAAAACCGTTTATTAAAGTATTTTGTATAAAAATATCTTTGTTAACCCCATATAATTTGTAGGAGTACGAGAAGACATACAACATTTATCAGTGCTGTAAATTTTCTTCGGCGCGTCTGTACTCGTCAACAGTGTATGAAAACTTTTTTTTTTTTTTAATAGTCTATGGGACTGAACTACGGGGTCATCAGTCCCTAAACTTACAAACTACTTATGAACTAACTAAGACTAAGCACGGCACAAATATCCATGCCCGAGGGGGGATTCGAACCACCGACCGTAGTGGCCGTGCAGACCGTGACTGAAGCGCCTCAGTCCCCTCGGCCACCGCGGCCGGCGTGTATGAAAACATTCATCTCAAGTTTCATAATTATTCACTCTTGTCACAGGTATTTCTGTGGTTATCGGTGAAACGGTGTGGAGGTTTATTCCATCCCTCCATGTACCACACAAAATCTTAGATGAACAATGAACTGGCACTTGTTCTGAAAGTCAAGTGTACAAAATTTCATCAAGATCGGAATAAAACTCTATATTGGCGTCGAAGTCTGGAATACCTTCTGTCATGCATCAAACTAAAGTAGATGTAGACGGTGATCATTCTCTTTCTTTGAAGGTGAAGAGTGAAAAATATATCATTAAAATTCGAATACAAACGTAATTTGTCGAAGTTAGTAGGTAAAGTACCCTCCGCCATGCACCTACGAAATTTATTGTACACAGTTGCCTTCACCTTGTTTTAAAGGTCAAGTGTGCAAAATTTCATCAAGATTGGAACAAAACTGCAGATTCGCATGCAATAGAAACACACACACGGACGCACTGCGATATTTTTAAGATTTGTCTCTAACAATGTTTCATGCTGAATCACGGTTCATTTATACCCGAAAAGGCTGAAGGGGTATGCAAATAAAGTCACACAAAGTCGATGAATTAATAAAACATCCATATAACTGCAGAAACCGACAAAGACTTTTTCCAGTCGGTTGTATCGCATCAAGTGAAACCACTCAATGCCGAGAACATTCACATAAAGGACAGAGACTTTTTTCATTCGGTGCTCGCGCATCGACTGAAACCACTCAAACCCACTGAATGAGTGAAAACATTCATATAGCGGCTGCAACCGACAGAGACTGGTTTCATTCGATTGTTTCGCATCGACTGAAACCACTCAAACCCCGCCAGTGAGTGAAAACATACGGCCACAGAGATTAATTTCATTCGGTTGTTTCATTCGACTGAAAAAACCGATTGAACGAAAAAACAACCGATTGACCAATCGGTTGTTAAAAACAGTCGGTTGTCTCATCACTAGTGCTACAGAACAATGCAGAAGTTTAGGTGGGTATATCGCTTAACTAATGAGGAGCTACTGAACAGAATTAGGGAGAAAACGAATTTGTGCATACCTTAACTAAAAGAAGGGATCGATAGTTAGGACACATTCTTAGACGTAATGGAATTGTAAATTTAGCATTGGAGGGAAAAGTGTGGCGTAAATATCGCAGAGGTAGACCAAGAGATGTATACAGTAAGCAGATTCAAATGGATATGGGTTGCCGTTCTTATGAGAAGATGAAGAGGCTCTCTCAGGATAGAATAGGGTGGAGAGCTGCATCATACCAGTCTCCGAAGACCACAAAAACAACAATCCACACTAGCCTTCTGGAATTTCACGTGGATGTAAAGAAACTTTTTCCGTACTGTCACTGGACTGCTTGAAAGTTCACGCGTTTAGCGGTCACGCGACCTCGCCTGCGGCGGCAGCAAGAGTCAAGCAGCGCACGTTAACCCTCCCGGCAGCTGACGTGTGCGCGCTCGTCATTGACGTTCGGCCTGCGCAGTCACAGTGACGCAAGAATGAACAATGTGGGCAGCTTCCGGCGCGTGTGACTGCGCCAACCGACAGAGGCGATTGTCAAGGGGAGGCCGTGACGCGAGCGAACGCTTCGTGCTGCACGTTCACCCTGATATTCACACACAACACCTAACCTTGGCTAGAGGTCACGAGGTAGATACTTCTACACTTCGTACATGCTTTTATTTCAGAACCATACGACCTGCTGAAGAAAATACACTACATCTTCCTCCTTACACTTTGTGCCTCCTACTGGCAGGGTCCGCTGTTTTGGCTGGCTGTCGCTTCTTTTTACGATCCTGTATCTGGTCAGGGCAGAAGCGTGGGATCTTGAGATCTTCATGCAGGGTGTCAAGCCTTTGTTGCCTAGGTCGTCCTAGTGACCATTTCCCATTTACTTTCATATTAAAAGCAGTCTTTCTCTCTGAAACCTCTCCGTACCAAAGTAGACGTCTTTCTCTCGTCTTATCTGCTACTCCGTATAACGTACGAACTTCAATATTTGTGACGTAGTCGTGCAGTATTCATCCATATATCCATGATGTCAACGGCACGTTAAACTCTAGTATTACTTCGTAACTTCCTTAGTCATTAGACTGTGACAGCCCTAAACATTTTGAATTCGATTAGTAACCGCGCAAAATATTTGAAATGGAATGTTGTCGCCTCCCCTCCCCAGGAATCGTTAGATACGCCATTTCCAACGGGTACCGCGTTCCGGGATGACAGTTCACCAACGTAAATAGGTGTGTGAATATTACAAACGTTAATAACCTGATTGAAGTAAGCGTTAATGCTATGGATAATCTACAGTCCAAGCAAATGGAACTTACAGGGGAGTCTTCGAAAGCACACCGACGATGTTCTCTCGAAATCTTGTTTCAATCAAGGGATCCAAAGTTGAAGAGAAAAATGACAGTTACATCTTCCTCCCTTCCATTATGACATACAGAGAAAAGACCACTGACTTAGGGCTAAAACAGCTCTATTTGTAGCTACCAATATATAAAGGAAACAAAGGCATGCCAAGTTGAAACATACACAAACTCCCCAAGACTGCAAGTCCTACACTGAAACTCGAAATTTAGCTCGAAATTCAATGCGAGCAGCTTATAATAGGTTGCACAACGAAAGCCTACCATTTAAATTGATAGAAAATTTGAAGGATTCTGGACATATGAAAAGTATACTAGCAGCAGGACACAATCAATACCTTCACTACGTGATAATAATGGTAATGCTACTGACGACACTCTTGCTAAAGCAGAACTGCAAACATAGCTTTTCGAAATTCATTCAACAAAGAAGTCGAAGTAAATACTCCAGAATTCAAATCAATAACAACCGATAGCATGCGTAATTTAGAAGAAGATGAGTCGAACGTATTAAATCAAATTAGTTAACAGAGGAAAGTGTCCCCGTATACATTGTATGCCAATTAGGTTCTTTTAGGTCTACGCTGATCAAATAGCCCCATACCTAGCTGACATACACAACGGCTTGCAGGTCATACCATTATTGAAGAAAGGCAATAGAAGAGATCCGAGCCGGCCGCGGTGGCCGAGGGGACTGAAGCGCTTCAGTCACGGTCTGCACGGCCACTACGGTCGGGGGTTCGAATCCCCCCTCGGGCATGGATATTTGTGCCGTCCTAGTTCGTAAGTAGTTCATAAGTAGTTTGTAAGTTTAGGGACTGATGACCCCGTAGTTAAGTCCCAAAAGATTTACAAACAAACAAACAAACAAGTGATCCGCAAAATTACACGCCTATATCATTGACGTCCGTTTGCAACAGGATTTTAGAACATGTACTTTCCTCAAAGTACGTCGAAGAGAACGATCTATTGACCCATACTCAATGCAGATTCAGAAAGTATCATTCTTATGTAACACAGCTAGTTTTTTACTCACATCACGTGATGAGTACTATCGACAAGGGATCTCAAATCGATTACGTATTTCTCGATTTTCGAAAGGCTCTTGACTTTGTCTAAGTCACAAGCGTCTTCTAATGAATATCGACACAGTTGTGCGATTGGGTTTTCTATTTTCTTGTCATGAAGTACACACTAGGTAGTAACTGACGGAAAGTGATCGAATAAAACACAATTAATATCTGATGTTCCCCGGCGATGTGTTATAGTGGCCCATCTGTCCATAATCATTATAAACCGTTTAGGAGACAATATTTGCAGCTTGCTTAGACTGTTCGCGAATGATGTTGCCGTTTATCGGTTTGTAAAGTCACGACAAGTTCAAAAGCAGCTGCAAAATGATTTAGATAAGACATCAGCATGGTGTAAAAACTGTCAATGGGTCCTTAATAATGAGAAGTCTAAAGTCATCCATATGATCACTAAAAGAAATCCATTAAACTTCAGTTACATGATAAATCAGTCAAAACTACAAGCCGTAAATTGAACTCAATATCTAGGAATAATAATTACGAACAGCTTAAATTGGAAAGAACTCATAGAAAATATTGTACGGAATGCGAACGAAAGACAAGGTTTCATTGGTGGGACACGTAGAACATGCAACAGTTACGCAGTACTAAAGAAACTGCCTACACTACAGTTATGCGAAGTATTGTTGCCCATTGTAAAATCCCCGCCAAATGGGAGTGACGTACGATATAAAGAAAGTTCGGAGAAGGGCTACACGTTTTGTACTATCACTATATAGAGGAGCGAGTGTCACGGAAATGATGCACGATTTGGGGCGGTAATCATTAAAATAGAGGAGAGATTAATTTGCGAAATCTCTTTCACAAACTCTCTCTTCCGAATGCGAACGTATTTTGTTAGCACCCACGTACACAGGGACTCTTGATCATCCGAATAAAATAAGAGAAATGAGATCGAAAACGGAAAGATTCAGGTGCTCCGTTTCCCGTGCATTATTAGAGAATGGATTGCAAGTATTTTTTATTACAATGATGCGTTTCGCCCATTTAGGGCATCTTCAGATATCTGATAAAGAAGAAAAAGAAATGAAACAGAACTTAGAATATTTACATAACATTATTTGGAAAACTTTTAGTTACAAACCAATCTGAAATGTTAATAAGAAATTGTGGAAATAATGTTTTATCTACTTTTTCTGTGGTGGAGGGTGTTTAGATTAAAATGCGGTCATAGGGTATCTTACAGACACAATAATATGTAAACCATTGATATCCGGTAACATTGACCGTTGAAAACAGATTGATACATTGTTTAACTGAATGGATATTGCAAGATTTACCTTGTATGATGTTCCTGTACCTTAGGTCGTTAACATAGTAATACGATTTGCGTCGGTATAGGCACTAGTACTGTAGATAAAACATTAGTACCGTACATTACCATTACCACAATTTCTTATTAACAGTTTCAGATTGGTTTGCAGCTAAAAATTTTCGAAATAATGTCATGTAACTATTGTAAGTTCTGTTTCATTTTTTCCCTTCTTTGTCTGATATCTGAAGATGCCCTAACCGGGCGAAACGCGTCACTGTAATAAAAAATATTTGCAATCAAGGCATTCTTTTAATCAAGAATATCATAGTAGCGGTTCTATGAACCGTCCGCAATACACTTAAATGTGATTAGAGTAGTAGTTATGTAGATGTAGCGGGCAGAGAGGGCTGTACTGGTATTTGGAACCCTGAGCTATGTTCAAATGTTTGTAGAGCTTATGGGACTTAACTACGTGGTCATCAGTCCCTAAACTTACCAACTACTTATGAACTAACTAACAGTAAGGACGGCACAAATATCCATGCCCGAGGGAGGATTCAAACCCCCGACCGTAGTGTCCGTGCAGACCGTGACAAGAGCGCCTCAGTCCCCTCGGCCACCGCGGCCGGCCTGAGCTACGATCTTCAAATGTTGAAATGTTTGTAAAGCTTAAGGGACTTAACTGCGTGGTCATTAGTTTCTAAACTTACAAACTACTTATGGACTTACTTACACTAAAGACGGCACAAACATCCATGCCCGAGGGGTGATTCGAACCCCCGACGGGGAATGGCCTCGCGCATCGTAGCATAGCGTCTCAATGCGCTTGGTCGCTCCGCCGCGGCAGCTATATGATCTGAGCAGCTGTGGATGTCGCTGTGTATGTAGAACACATGCAGCTGCGATGTTTGATGTCTGGTATAGCAGTTGCTGTGTGTGTGTGTGTGTGTGTGTAACACTTGGGTGGTCGGCACACCGGCGTCCTTGCGACAGTGCTTTGTCTATCGAGCAGGCAGTGGTTAACTAGCCGCTCTCGACCACCTGGTCGCAACTGCCTCAGATTGCAAACGAGACTGCTTGCAATCGGCTACAGGATAATTACAGGATCCGATACCTGGCCCGCGCGCTGCTCGTGTCTGGCACGATTTTATTAACTAAACTGCAGACCAATACATTACCCACAACAAAACACCCACGCAACCAACAGCTATTCTGCGATAAATGAAGGGCCGGTAAAAAGAGATCCGCAGACAGGCACGTAAAAAAGGCAATGATAACTCGCACACAAAACTTAGCTGTCGGCTACAGCCTTCGTTAGACGTTCTGACTCAGAACAGGCCACGCACTCTTACTCGTGTACCCAGCCCAAATCAGTAACACACGACCTTCGACTCCTGATGCTGCGTAGCTAGTTAACAAGGACGACGATGCAATATAGATAAGAGAAAGGAATAAGTAACATGACGCGTAAAAGAAACTGTTACGGGCACGCAAGAAGACCGAAGGAAGTCGAAATACCAAAAAATCACTCTAAAATGAGAACTTGAAGGGAGATGAAGCAGAGTGCAACCTATCATCACTGACTCCGAAAGGTACCAGGAAATGTTCGCCACTGTTCTTACAGCTAAAATAATACATGGCCACCAAAAGATACTTTTAGGATATTCTAGTTCGATTTTTTTTCATTCGTTTTAGGGAAATATTTATTTTTCTTGTTTTTTGGGTGAATTCCTTTATTTTAACTGTGGGGCCATACCGCTCACAGTCAGAAACTCTTCTTCCCACATCGGAGTGACATTTCTCTATTAGTTCAAGAGCGAATTTGCCATCAGAATTCTTCCCTTTGAAGGTTAGATATTTATCTCTCTTTTCTGTGCTTACACTTGCGGCTCCAGTATTGTGAGCCTGCCTTTGCTGCGTTTTTATATTTCCTTCTGGGTCCCCTTTATTCTTGCACGTCTTTGTCGACTTGGGTGCCTTGCCTATATCTACGCATAATTTTCATTATCGCTCAATTCAATGGAACACTCTGAATTCGTCTAACGTTATCATAATGATAACTTTATTTTTTACCCATATTTCTTCTTTCGATATATTCTGCTAACGCACATTTCCGGCAATGCGTCCATAATGAACTAGCCTGCAGAAAGGTTTTATGTTGGTTTCTTTTCTTTTTTCTCTAGCATTTCCTTTCCGTTTGTAGATTTCTTTGAAGTACTGGAACTTGTGCTTCCATTCAGAAAGGTCACCTTTACATTTTACTCCCGAGAAGAAAGCATTTTTTTCATTTCGGAAGGGAAAAAAAAAATTGGTAGTTATTAACGAGAAGACTTGGCGCAGAAGAAAAAGTTATACACGATCGAAAACCTGCAGGAACATCTTGAAGAGATACTTAGAAAAGAAAAGGATTTTCTCCAACATGATGATTAATCTAAAAATTATAACATTTAATACATAAGCCTTTGTATGACGCAAAATAGGAAATAATATAATAATGATACATTTTCTGTTAAAACAAGAAAATGCCATGCTGAGATGTGAAAATGTTCCGTTTCCTTTTAATGAAGACAGCAGCGCATTTAAAGAACTAAACTGGTCGCTTCTTCTACGTATATCTTTCCTTTTTTTTTTTAAATATAATTTCATCAAAAAAATTGTACACACAACTATGCGCTGTTTCATTTTCATCATTGAAACGAGTTTTATATGGAGGAGAAAAAGGCAAACAGGAATTTCCAACTTTGTTCGCAGATTAAAACTACGCAAAACAGTGCACTTGAATCTACTTTGCCCATTTATTTTAAGCGACTTCAAGTCCTAGTCTAAGTCAAAGGTTGAGAGGTGATTTGGGGGGGGGGGGGGAGGAAGAAAAGGGAGGAGGATTAGAGCGTAACCTCCCGACGACGTCGTGGTCATTAGAGACCGATCGCATGCTCAGATAGTTTTTGTCGGGGATGAGGAAGGGAATAAGTCGTGCCCTGTGATAGGAATCATCCCGGCATTTGGCTGACGTAATTTAGGGTAATTACGGAAAACTTAAATCAAGATGGCGAAGGCGGGTTTGAAACCGCAGTTCTTCACGAACACGAGTCCAGTGTCATATCGCTCAGTTGCGGAAAGCGAGGGGGGAGGACAAGATGGTGTGAGGAAGACAAAGAGGGGGAGGGGGGGGGTAGGAGAATGATATGGACAAAGAGAAAAGGAAGATGAGCAGGGTAGGGAGAAAAGGGGGAATTCATGACTTTACGCTATATGTACAATTGCTGTACATATTTAACAATTATGAACCATCACCAGGTTAAGCAGCTGCAAATAAACACACGCTATACACGTAGGCGACCGCAAGGAGAGGCAAGTTGAGGCAGTTTCCCCCTAATGGAATTACGGAGTCCGGACTCTGTATTCATTACAGAATTGTCGCGAGTTTCTAGAAATTACTATCTGTGACTGTACCACATCGCAGACCTTCCGAGTGGGACGGACAATATTTTGTGGCTTCATCTGTGTCTATATATCTTAGCTTTGGTGGCTTCGCTAAAGAGGAAAAATTGCAACTTTTCGTTTGTGCGGTGTTGATTTATGCGCCGTCTACGGTCATGGTAACTGTGAAAATTTGCAGAAGATTGCCAGAATACTGTAGTCTCACAAACATATTATTTACGATTTTCGTGTGCAGACCGATCGGAGTTACAAAAAGGATCCATTCCAACACTGCGAGTAGGTTTTGGTGTCCGAAAATAAGTTTTTGTAGATCTTTTCTACAATCTGTATCCTGTTTTTCAACTTCGAATAATACAAATCACTGACATTTCAACTGTTTGTTTTATGTCGAACATAATTTTTCAGAACATGTAAGACTCCGTTTGCGTTCTAGATAGTTAATTTTCAAGATAATATATTACCGGAGTGTGAACGAAAGACAGCTTTGTGAATAGTTCTAGTGTTATTTCCTACCTTGTTAGTTTTGTGGTATGTAATTTTTTGCTGTTAAATCGAAGAGGTGGATTCTACATTCATATTGAACACAGAAAAGACCATACATTGATCACGTATGTTCACTTTATCTCTAAGGTATCAGAGTAATCTACTTCCAAATAAATAACAGTTGAAATCGTTTGCTCGCAAGGGAGTAGCCGAGCGGTCTGGAGCGGCACGTTGCGGATCGCGCGGCCTCCCGCGTCGGAGGTTCGAATTCTCCCTCGGGCATCTGTTTGTGTCGTCTTTAGTGTAAGTTAGTTCATAAGTAGTTTGTAAGTTCTGGGACTGATGACCCCGCATGAGAGGAACATAATTTTTTTTTATCATACTTTGATATCTTGAAGCTAATCGTGGGTATTGGCAGCTGTGTGTTTCGCTGCGTTCCGTTTCTGTCTTCTGCAAGTCTTAAATAACAATTATCGAATGATGATACAGAGATTGTCTTAAATAACAATTAACGGCTGACAATCTTCGTTCTATGCTTCCTTTGTTGGTACGCGTCCTCATCCTTGAATGCTTTCTGGCTTTCGTAATCATTCGGCACGATTCGCCAGTTGCCTTCAATCATTTATTTATCGAATGATGATACAGAGCTTGGTTCAAGTACATAGTTGTAATTTAATACATTGTAAGATATGTATGACAAGGACAATAAATGTACAGGATCATGTGTACAGTATTATATTAAATTATGTACACATTACACAAGTTCTCAGAATACTAAGTCCAAACATGTGATCCAGTTAAGCCCTTCGGGTAATGCATAGTGGATGCCATTTATTGAGCCCCCAAAGGCTCGTTTCGGGCATTTACGTACAATATGGTTTATTGTTTTTGGGCAGCTCCACAGTCACACTCGAGAGATGTCACCCAGCCCAAATTGTGCTGTAGATATCCGCAGATCCCTTGTCCTGTTCGGATGCGGTTTATGATTCTCCACTGGCGTCTGGGGAGTGTGAAACCTGGAACTCGCATTGAAGGGTTCTCAACCAGATGACCGTTGGCCACTGACGATTCTTAGTCTACATCTACATCGATACTCTACAAATCACATTTAAGTGCCTGGCAGAGGGTTCATTAACCACTTTCATAACTTTTCTCTACCGTTCCATTCTCTAATAGCGCGCGGGAAGAAAGAACGCCTAAATCGTTCCGTTTTCGGTCTGATTTCTCTTATTTTATTGGGATGGTCACGTCTCCCTAAGTAGGTAGGTGCTACCAAAATATTTTCACATTCAGAAGTAAAAGTCGGTGATTGAAATTTCGCAAACAGATTACGCCGCAATGAATAAGGTGTTCCTTTTAATGATTTCCACTTCAAATCGTGCAACATTTCCGTGACGCTTTCCCCCCCGTAACGTGATAAAACAAAACGAGCTACCCTTCTCTGAACCTTCTCAATGTCTTCCGTCAGTCCCACCTGCTGAGGGGTCCCACATTGGGCAACAGTACTCCAGGAGAGGACGCACAAGCGTGATGTAGGCAGTCTCCTTGGTCGAACTATTGCATCTTCGAAGCAAAGCTTTTCTATTCTTCATTGGTGTGAAAGTTGGTGACATCAAGATGATGTGCAGTTTTCCGAGATGGTTTTCTTGACTTGAAACGCAGGTGTTCTGCTGTTGATGTATCTTCTGAATGTTCCTCCGGATCTTCAGGAGAGCATCTGATCTACGTAGAGCTGGAGGTTGGATGTTACTTAAAACTGGTAGTCAAGCAGTTTGAGATCTATGTATGCAACCCGTGATAAGTCGCATTGTCTAGTTGAGTCGCACATCTACGAGGCGCGTCCAGAAAGTAAGTTCCGTTTGGTAATAAAATGAAATGTACACAGATAGAAAAGAAATTTTTATTGCAGCAAATTCTACAACTCTTGAACTACTTTTCCACGTAAATGCCGAAATTTTGTAGGCACTTGTCATAGCGTGACACAAGTTTTTGCATGCATCATTTACAGAAGGTTGCCGCCTGTGTATTCAACCATGTGGCAACAGCTGTTTATCATCGTTGAAGTGTTGACCACCAAGGACAGATTTTAGGTGTAAGAAGAGATGAACGTCGCTATGAGAGAGGTCCGAGGTGTATGGAGGATGATCAAACAGGTCCCATTGAAATTTCCGTAAGAATTGTTTGGTCACATTCGGTTGTGTGAGGTCAGGCATTATCGAGAAAAAAAAAAAAACAACTTTTGACAGTAATCCTCTTCTTACACTTAAATTCTGTCGTTGGTGGACAACACTTCAACGACGATGACGAGCTGAAACAACATGTTACCACATGGTTGAATACACAGGCGGCAACATTGTATGAAAAAGGCACACAAAACCTTGTGCCATGCTATGACAATTGCCTACAAAATTTCGGAAGCTATGTAGAAAAATAGTTTAACAGTTGTAGATTTTTGTACAATCAATATTTTTTCTGTATCTGTACCCGATCGTTTTATATAACCGAAAGGAACTTACTTTCAGGACGCGCCTCGTATTCTGTTAGAGTGAACATTGTTCATCCAAGTTGGACAACAGTATTCAGCGTTAGAGTATTACAGTGCCAAAACAGTTGATCGTAGGGTTGAGCATTGCAACCCCAAGAGGTACCAGCAAGCTTCTGGGTAAGAGTTTTCACTTCAATGATGAATCGCTGTATCTCGGAATCGTACGAGACAGACGACTCTTTTGAACGGCGATTCGTCCGGAACTCGATTAGAATCTCACGCTACTTTATTTGTATTTGTTCCAATGAACGACTCATTCGCGAATCCCCACACCTGTGCTGTGGTGAGAGGACAGGAGTAAAGCGGCTTGGCTCGCCTCCGCGCAGCACGGCAGGGAGCTGGTTGCGGGCCGCACGTGCAAGCCGCCGAACAATTTTGGACTTCCTTGTGCGGCGTGGCGGAACCGGCGCGAGTAGTGGGGAAACTGCCGTAATGAGCGGCGACCGCGTAATTGTCTGCCGGAGCGTGCGCCTGGGGGAGCAGGCGGCGACAGAAGGCACAAGGCAGCCGCCAGCGCTACCACGGTCCTGACGCTGCCGCGCCAACACGAGTGGATGCGCTAGTAATACAGCTGTTCACAGCAGCCAACTTCACTATCTTTTACGCAACGCACCGATTCTTGTACCCAGGCAAGAGATCTGTCGCGAAAAGAGAGAGAGAGAGAGAGAGAGAGAGGAAACCGCAGTGGCTTATTTTACGTCCACTTTACATTTTCCTGTAGTTCCATGATTATTTTGCAAATATTTCGGACAAAAATACCGTATTTACTCGGCTATAGTGCCCGTCTTTCTTCCTTTTTTTTATTATTTTTTTTTATTACTTCTCATATTGGAAAGATTACTATAGGCGCAAGCATCCTAAATTTAATAGTGCATTTGATTGATTCAAGATGAGATAAATTATTTCTTAATGACTTACCACACATTCACACCTCATACGTAACTAGCTGAAAACGCGGCGTTATTTATTTATTCCTGCCATTTTTCAGGTATATATTCATTTGTATAAGAGTTGCCTGTCTGTAAAATATCTTGGGAATACAATTAGTAGTAAAGCAGTAATAGATTAAAACTTCTTGCATGATGGTGCGCTTTTCCATGAACGTTACTGTTTATGTGCTCATATCTCAATGAACTACGTGTCGTACTGTAATACAATTGCGAAGGTACATTCAACTATATGTGTTTATACTGTCTGTAAAATTTCCTGCGGTTACAATTGAGTACCGTTCAAATGTTTGTATAGTCTATGGGACTTAACTACGGGGTTATCAGTCCCTAAACTTACAAACTACTTATGAACTACTTACGAACTAGGACGGCACAAATATCCATGCCCGAGGGGGGATCCGAACCCCCGCGCGTAGTGGCCGTGCAGACCGTGACTGGAGCGCCTTAGTCCCCTCGGCCACCGCGGCCGGCTGAGTACTGGTTTTTCAAATTTCGCTTTAAAAAATGTTCAAAATGAGTTTTTTTGCAGCTCATATTATTTGAGATAGCCGCCTTTCTTATTCTGAAAACATTTCTTTCAAAACGCAGTTATTTCCGTTGTTATAAGCTATCGAATTTTCTTAGTTACTTTAAAACTCGCTTTCTGCAGGCTGTGTGGTCTTTGAATTTTATTAGTGCCAGTGTAATTGTTCTTGTTGGCAACATCTGCAGATGTAACAATACCGGCTCGTGCCAACTGATTTCTGCCCATTTGCATTATTATCAGTTTACTGTCGGTTGCACCAGTGCCTGTCTGAGACAACAAAAGTGCTATAATTTTTCTTAGCCTGTGTATAGTAGTTTAGAGCCTTTGTGCGCCAGATGTGGTCACCTCACAAGCGATGTGGCGAGGTTGATGAAGTTCATTGAAATATTTGATGGTGCCAGGAAGTTCTATGAAGATATAAAAAGGTAAAGCAGTCAACAATGCGAAGATTTGTTTGAATGAAGGGGAATAGTGCTATGGAAAGTGCAAATATAAGTGATGCGATTGAAAATGTACATGCTGGGGAAACTGAGTGAGATGCTGAACCTGTTAAATGGATCGACTTCAAATATTTATATTAATATAATTACTGCCTTCCGCTTCAGTAATTCAATTAAAAATGGAAGGTACTTGTGTGGTTTGTTTTCTTCGTTGATGGACGATGAGAAATTAAGTTTTACTCTATATATGTAATGCAGAAAGCGAGTATTAAAAAAAAAACATATTTTTCAATGTTCCTTTATAAATATATCTTTTCATATTATTCTTTTGATTATTCTATGTATCAATTGCTGTTTGGGAAATGAATCTTTACATGTATAGTTTCCAAAATTTGGACTAATACATAAACCCTTAAACAGTTTTTTGCATTTCCTGAAAAATTAAAATTCTGCAGAAAGCGAGTTTTGAAGAAACGGTCCTGAATTTGTAGTGTAAAAATTATAAATTGTATCGTCGAACCGAATGCCGTAGTTTTGCTCCATAAACAGCGGAAAAGTAGTAACCGAGAAACTTTTTTCCTTTCATAATTATGCTAGAGTTTTAAGCGAGAAAAATTTTAATATAGGTTTCAAGTTATATTTAAAGTGTGTTGCAAGTCGCTAAGTACTCTCATTTCATATGGCGTATTTATAAAGTCTCGCCGTATTCTGTGGCAGTTTTTTGCGATTCCTATTGTTAATGACGTCATATTTTCTGAACCATCTGTCGTATCTGATTCTTAACTCTTCTGCAATTGTTACCTCACGGTAAGGAATGTTGGTTGAAATCGGTCCAGTGGTGTAGGAGGAAATGAGCAGCATTGTAGCTAAATGCAGCAGTTTTCCCCCATCTCATTGTTTACGATGTCATATCTCGTGAACTATGTATCGTACGTGATTCTTACACTTACAGCTACCGTCCTCATCGATTCAAGCTTACGTGTACAAAATTTCATAAAGATTGAAATAAAACTGTAGATTTGTATGTAACATGTACACACAAACATACGGACACTCTGCTTTATGTATTAGATGCCTATATTATGAAAATATGTTTGTGTTGTTCATAGAATGAGTAAATTTAAGTAGTTAGTAAGTTTAGGGACCGATAACCACTGCAGTTAGGTCCCATAACATTACAAACATTTAAATATTTTTTTAATCCCTCGAATCTTGAATTTACATGTTAGCACATGTTGTTGGCATACCTACCTTACCTCCGAGCAAATGGAATCGCCCGTCCACGTCACCGGCGTGCACACAAATCGAAGGAGAAACACGGTCTAAAGTAACGGTGTCACAATGTTTTCGAAACAGGAACACCGGAGACCGTCAGTGCACAGTATTACTGTTCGTTCTTGGAGCATCACCTGCGACCAGTTTTGCGAAAGAAGCGGTTACACTTTCTGCGCAACCCACCCATCATTTTGCACGACAATGCGCGGGCGCATACAGCGCAAGCTGTGGCTGCTCTGTTCGGTCGATGGGACTGGGAACTACTGTACCATCCACTATACTCCCGTCCTTGCAACTTTGATTTGATTCGGAGCATGAAGGAACCACTTTGCGGCATTCGCTTCAGAACTGTTCCAGAGATTCGACAGGCTACAGTAGACCGCTCCATTCGCGCCCTCAACAGAACTGGCTCTGCTAGGGCAGTGAAAGATGCAAACAAGTAACGCTTTTGTATCGGCTGAGACTAAATAGTTGCCACTACTTAAGTTCAAACACTCGTATATATATGAGCAATCCCCAGAGCTACGGTGCAAGCGGCCGTTCCACGCCGGAGGTTCGAGTCCTCCCTCGGGCACGCATGTTTGTGTTGTTCATAGAATGAGTAAATTTAAGTAGTTAGTAAGTTTAGGGACCGATAACCACTGCAGTTAGGTCCCATAACATTACAAACATTTAAATATTTTTTTAATCCCTCGAATCTTGAATTTACATGCCAAATCGTTATTCTGTGTAAAGGTGAAAATCAGACTGTTGTGTAAGTGTATTCTGTCAGTGTCCAGTTTTCAAGAGAGGGCTAATAGTAACTTCTTTCCTCTAAATGTAAGACGCGTCATCTCTAGAAGTGACAACGACCAGCTTGTTATTGTGTTTACAATAAAATGAATGTTTTTTTTGTTCTGAGTGAAGTGATTGTTTTAGTGTCTAACGCGGCATAACGAGTTAACTGTTTTCTGTGAGTTAACTTGGTTGGGAAAGTGTCAAACATTCTGTAGGCTATTTGAGAAATGGAAATGTTCTTGTGGATGACAGTGAATTGTTTGATGACGTAGCTCGCCTAAATGTTTTTTCAGAGAACAGCTGATATCGAACATCGTATCAACATTTTTTGAGAAAACTATATCTTATAGACAGTGTGATTTCATGAACAGCAGTGAAGTTTAGAAGGTAGGAGGCGAGATGCTGGCGGAAGTAAAGCCGTGAGGACGGCCCGGGATAGCTGAGTCGGTAGCGCACTTGCCCGCGAAAGGCGAAGTTCGCAGGTTCGAATCCCGGTTCCAGTACACAGTTTTAATCTCCCAGAAAGTTTCCTATCGGCGTACAACCGCTGTAGAGTGAAAATATCATCGTTACTATATTATTTAAACCTCGCAATACCAAACAATTTTCAGGATCGAGCATTACCAAGAGAGGGGTTGAGATACTTTGTGCTCACTATAAAAAATTATGAATAAATAACATTCATTAATTGTTCTTGAATTACAATAATAACATACACTCCTAGCTATTAAAATTGCTGCACCACGAAGATGACGTGCTACAGACACGAAATTCAATCGACAGGAAAAAGATGCAGTGATATGCAAATGACTAGCTTTTCAGAGAATTCACACAAGGTTGGCGCCGGTGGGGATGTTGTTGTGATGCCTCGTGTAAGGAGGAGAAATGCGTACCATCACGTTTCCGACTTTGATAAAGGTGGGATTGTAGCCTATCGCGATTGCGGTTTATCGTATCGCGACATTGCTGCTCGCGTTGGTCGCGATCCAATGACTGTTAGCAGAATATGGAATCGGTGGGTTCAGAAGGGCAATACGGAACGCCGTGCTGGATCCCAATGGCCTCGTATCACTAGCAGTCGAGATGACAGGCATCTTATCCGCATGGCTGTAACGGATCGTGCAGCTACGTCTCGATCCGCGAGTCAAGAGATGGGGACGTTTGGACGACAACAACCATCTTCACGAACATTTCGACGACGTTTGCAGCAGCATCGACTATCAGCTCGGAGACCATGGCTGCGGTTACCCTTGACGCTGCATCACTGACAGGAGCGCCTGTGATGGTGTACGCAACGATGTATCTGGGTGCACGAATGGCAAACCGTCATTTTTTTCGGGTGAATCCAGGATCGTTTACAGCATTATGATGGTCGCAACCGTGTTTGGCGACATCGCGATGAACGCACATTGGAAACGTGTACTCGTCATCGCCATACTGGCGTATCACCCGGCGTGATGGTATGTGGTGCCATTGGTTACACGTCTCGGTCACCTATTGATCGCATCGACGGCACTTTGAACAGTGGCCGTTATATTTCACATATGTTACGATCCCTGCGAAACCCTACATTTCAGCAGGCTAATGCACGACCGCATATTGCAGTTCCTGTACGGGCCTTTTTGGATACGGAGCATGTTCGACTGCTGCCAGGCCAGCATATTCTCCAGATCTCTCACCAGTTGAAAACGTCTGGTCAATGGTGGCCGAGCAACTGCTTCGTCACAATACCCCAGTCACTACTCTTGATGAACTGTGATGTGTTGAAGCTGCATGGGCATCTGTACCTGTTCAAGCCATCCAAGCTCTGTTTGACTCAATGCCCAGACGTATCAAGGCCAGAGGAGGTTGTTCTGGGTACTGATTTCTCAGGATCTATGTAATCACATGTCAGTTCTAGTATATTTGTCCAATGAATTCCCTTTTATCATCTGCATTTCTTCTTGGTGTAGCAATTTTAATGGCCAGTAGTGTACTTTTGAAAGATCTATTAATTCCTGTTCAGGTTTCCTCACTACATTGTCAGTTTCCTCAAACTGTATTTTAGAATCTGTAAGACTCATCCAATATGTGACATTTGCCCTGTCAGTAAGTGACTGTCGATACATTTCCAATCACACGTGTATCTACAACTGGACTAAGTGCCGCTGAACAGGAAACAATAAAGAACCAAAGGGAAATGAATCATTATTTAGGCCGTTGTTTCTGTCAACGCAGAGGAATATAATGTCCGTGTGTTGTAAGACCACGTAATGCTTTTATCTGTGGAGTAGGACGACCGTTGTACCAGGTCGCATCTACTACTAAGGGGAGGGGGGGGGGAGAGTGGTGAGGGATACTTCATGACCACGATCATTAAACTTACGTTTACCGATAGAATCAGGAAGAAGACTTCATTAAAGACAATAAGTATTTTTTATAAAATTTTCAAAAATAAAGTGCTTGAGTAGATTTCATTATATTCAAAAGATGGGCATAAAGTAACCCACCCCCTGTCCTCTTGGTACTGCATGGGTTAAAGCATCACTACGGTCGGGGGTTCGAATCCCCCCTCGGGCATGGATATTTGTGCCGTCCTAGTTCGTAAGTAGTTCATAAGTAGTTTGTAAGTTTAGGGACTGATGACCCCGTAGTTAAGTCCCATAAGATTTACAAACATTTGAACATTTGATTTGGTTAAAGCATCGGCGACAGATCGTAATCGAATTACATGATACTGTACTAACCCTCTGTTTTCGATATTCAGTAGTCAGTACCCAAGAACAACGTCATGGCTCACCTCATTTTTCACTTTTTCTATGTTAGCTTTTCACGACATTAAAGTTAGAAATTTATGCCACAATACGATGAACTACGATCATATCCTATTACCGGCTACAGTATTAACATTCCTGTGTCGCTTTGCGCTAAATGAGCGGGATCCGTTTCATTTAACGGGCAGTGCACACAGCGCTCTTTAACGTCTGCGAATCGATGCGAGCCCTCATTTAGAAAACTGGATTAATAACTGAACAGCTGGCGTTGCTCGTTCCTGATTTACTCGGCACTGTCGGGCAGCACTTAATGGACTCTGCCGCTGCTGCTGTGCTCAGTGCGGGCAACTTGTACGTAATTACAAGCAGACGGCGTCGACACTGTCTGTCCGCCTTTTTATTTTATTTTGCAACGTGACCTTTTTCATACCCTCTTAATTGTGAGGTACCGTGGTGCATAACATAAACGAGGCGGAAAATTAAAACCACTTAAAATGCGCTTGTGTTCAATTTCTTTCTCTCCTTCTTTTGAACGCGGGAATTGTCATTGACTTTCCCTTTGCTTCGTGTATCACGTCGGTGGACGGTGGAAGAGGATGTTAAATCATTGCGAGGAATATTCTCAGCGAACTTGATACACAAGCACAGGCGTGTACAGAGAGGTAAGCTGAGGATCTCTCATCTAAAAGCCCCTTATCCGCTCCCTCAAGTTTTTATACCCGCATCCGTAGATATCGAAATTTTGTACCGCTCTGACAACTTCGCCTGATTACTGACGATAAGATTGTCCACGACCTGAAGTTTCGTCTGCTGAAGACGGACACCTCACTTTGCAAAAAATCGTTTGTAAAGCTATGGGGCCAAACTTCAGTGGTCATCAGTCCCTAGACTTAAAAACTACTTCAAGTAACTTACGCTAAATACAACACACACACACACACACACACACACACACACACACACACACACACACACGCGCGCGCGCGCGCGCGCGCGCGCTCGCGCGCGTACCCAAGAGAGAACTCGAAGCTCCGACGGGGAGCAGCCGCGCAGCAACGCGCCTTAGACCGCGCGGCCCCTTAATTTGCACTCTATAGGCGAAGGAATGAAAGCAACGAGAAATTTGGAAAGGAAATTAAGAGTCCGGGGAGAAGAAATACAATATTTGCAGTTTGTCGATGAAATTGCAATTCCGTAACAGGCAGCATATGTCTTGGAAGAGCAAATGAACGAAATGAACAGCCTTGAAGGAAGGGGCCGGCCGCGGTGGCCAAGGGGACTGAGGCACTCCAGTCACGGTCTGCACGGCCACTACGGTCGGGGGTTCGAATCCCCCCTCGGGCATGGATATTTGTGCCGTCCTAGTTCGTAAGTAGTTCATAAGTAGTTTGTAAGTTTAGGGACTGATGACCCCGTAGTTAAGTCCCATAAGCTTAACACACACTTTAACTTTTTTTTTTTTTTTTTTTTTTTTTTGAAGGAGATGTATAAGATGAACAATAATAACAGCAAAACAAGGCTAATGGAACGTACTCCAATTAAATCAGTCGATTATCAGGGTATTAGAACACAAAGGACACAATAAATGTTTTTTGTGATTTTGGCAGTAAAATAACTTCTGATGGTAGGAGTAGTGAAGACACAAAATGCAAAATGGCAATAAGAAGAAAAACGTTTCCGAAGGAGAGATGTACGTTAACGTATGATGTCAATTTGTGTAGAAGGAAGTCATATTCAAAATGTTAAAATGTTTGTTAAGCTTATGCTGCGGGGTCATCAGCCTCTAAACTTGCTAACTACTTTATAGTAAAGACAACACAAACATCCATGCCCAAGAGAGGTTTCGAAACCCCGACGGGGAACGGCATCGCACATCGGAGCATAGCGCCTCAACGCGCTTGGCCACTCACATCATGAGTCATCAAAAAATCGTCATGTTGCTACTGGAGAGAGGTTTGAGCGATAAAAATCGCAGACGGAGACCACGAGATGAATACAGCAAGCAGGTTCAAATGGATGTGGGTTGCCGTGATGCAGAGACTTGCTCAGGTTCGAGTAGCGTGGAGCTGCATCAAACCACTCTCCGGACTGAGGACCATAACAACAATAACAACAACAAAGAATGGAACACAGAAGTGATCATGACCAGAATTTACACAAAATCGTCGTATTTTTTCTTAAGTTACAAGCTTCTGTCGTAATCTGGGAAACGGTTTACGTTCAAAGACTATTCTGTGGCGTTGGCCCCCTACTTATCTTGCATTTATCGCGAATCTTTAATTCAGCGCAAAGTTCCTAGTGATTGAAAAAAAGCGCAGGTGACTCCCGTTTATAAGAAAGGAAAGAGAACTGACCCACATAATTACAGGTCAATATCGTTGACATCAGTTTCATGTAGAATTTTAGAGCATATTCTCAGTTCGAATATAGTAAATTTCCTGGAAACGGAAAAGCTTCTTTCCATGAATCAGCACGGGTTTAGGAAACATCTTTCATGTGAAACTCGGCTTGCCCTTTTCTCACATGACATCTTCGACGCGGTGGCACACTGCAGACTGCTAATGAAGAAACGAGCTTATGGAATAGGTTCACAGATTTGTGATTGGCTGGAAGACTTCCTAAGTAATAGAACGCAGTACGTTGCAATTTGCGGCTGTTTGCTGATGATGCTGTGGTGTATGGGAAGGTGTCGTCTGTAACTGACTGTAATAGCATACAGGATGACTTGGACAAAATTTATAGTTGGTGCGAAGAATGGCAGCTAGCTCTCAATGTAGAAAAATGTAAGGTGATGCGCATGAGTAGAAAAAGCAATCCCATAATGTTCGAATACAGCATTAGTAGTGAGCTTCTTGATGCTGTCGCGTCGTTCAAATATCTAATCGTGACATTACAGAGCGATATGAAATAGAACGAGCATGTAAGGACAGTTGTGCGTAAGGCGGACAGCCGACTTTGGTTTATTGGGAGAATTTTGGGAAGATGTACTTCATCTGTAAAAGAGACCGCGTATAAAACGCTTGTACGACCACGTCTTGAGTATTGCTCAAGTGTTTGGGACCCGCAGCAGATCAGTTTGAAGGAAGACATAGAGGCGGTTCAGAGGTGAGCAGCTAGATTTGTTACCGGTAGGTTCGACCAATGCGCGAGTGTCACGGAAATGCTCCGGCAACTCAATTGGGGATCGCTGGAAGAAAGACGACGTTCTTTTCGTGCATTTCTGTTAAGTAAATTTAGAGGGCCGGAATTTGAAGCTGAGTGTAGTACGATCTTGCTGCCGCCTACTTACATTTCGCGTAAAGATTACAAAGACAAGATCAGAGAAATTAGGGCTCGTACGGAGGCATATAGGCATTCTTTTTTTCCTCGTTCAATTTGGGAGTGGAATAGGAAAGGAAATGCCTAGTAGTGGTACAGTTTACCCTCCGCCACGCATCTTACGGTGAATTGCGGAGTATGTATGTAGATGTAGAAACTTCCTGCAAAACTCAAAAGAAGCTTCCGGTAATTGCGTGAGCGAGCAGTGTAAGTAAAAACGCAACAGGAGTGACTCAGGGATAGAGGCAGGCAGCTGCTGGCACGGCGGAAACAGGATGCGCGACTTAATTGTGCGGGAAACCTGCCGGCCACCCTCTGCACAACAGCGCCCGTTGAAACCACTGTAGTGACACTGCGTCCTGACAAACTACAAACAATAATCACTGTTATCGTCACATGCTGCATTTAATCTGGGCGTAGATAGTAAACTTCCTTTACTCAGCCATACAGTAATTACTGTTGCTGATGTGCACAGTTACCTCCACGTATGAATACGTTCTTGCGCAAACCTCTTATAGCTTTGAAGCTTGATCTCATCAGGGAACAAAATTAAGTGAGAGCGTCGTCTCTTGGAGGTTGCGGGTTCACGTCCTGCCCGAGTGTAACTGACGTCCAGACGAGCCGCTACTGTGTGTTAACTTCTCGGTGCATTCGGCTAAATCTGCTCTCTGCATAGTTGTTCGTTATACATTAACGGATTTGAGAAGCTCTCTACGGTTCTTCACCATTATGTAGCACTCATAGAAGCCTTTTGCACAGTTAGTATCCTTCTATGGGTGGGAATTCACTATTAAGCTTCACAGGATTTTGTCGAAACGCAGATGCGATAGCCAATTTCTTGAACCGTATTGTAACTGTAGTAATTCTGTCAGAGACAGTAAATGATCTGGAAGAGCAGTTGAAGGGAATGGACAGTGTGCTGAAAGGTGCTTATAAGATGAACAATAACAAGAGCAAAACAAGGGTACTGGAGTGCAGTCTTAGGAAATCAGGCGATGCTGAAGGAATTAGATTAGGAAACGAAACAATAAAGGAGGTAGATGAGTTTTGTTACTTGGGCAGTAAAACAATAAATGATGGTCGCAGTACGGAAGATATAAAATGCAGAATGGCGATGGGTAGAAAAGCGTTCTTGAAAAAGAGAAATTTGTTAACATCGAATATAGATTTAAGCCTAAGGAAGTACTTTCTGAAAGCATTTGTGTGGAGTGTTGCTTTGTATGGGAGTGAAACGTAGACGATAAACAGTGTGGACAGGAAGAGGATAGATGCTTTTGAAATGTGGTGCTACTGAAGAATGCTGAAGATTAAGTGGGTGGATCGCGTAACTAATGAGGAGGTACAGAACAGAATTGGGGAGAAAAGGAATTTTTGGCATACTCTGACTAAAAGAAGGGATCGATTGGTAGGACACATTCTTAGACATCAAGGAATCGTGAATTTAGCATTGGAGGGAAGTGTGAAGGCAAAAACCGCAGAGATGGATATAGTAAGCAGATTCAGACAGATGTAGGTTGCAGTTCTTATGTGGAGTTGAAGAGGCTTGCTCAGGTTAGTGTATTGTGGAGAGCTGCATCAAACCAGTCTCCGAACTAAATACCACAACAACAACATTGTAACTGTACGACCCTGAAAGGAAACGGCAAAACATGCAATGTCGTTCTCCAAAAACACTTCGTCGGAAAAAGGAAGGGTGGACAAAAAGATTCCAGGTTCTTTCTTCACGACAGTGCTCGCCTCACACAGCCAATATCGTCAAATAGGGGGCGATGAAACTTGAACGTCCACCATATTCGCCGGATCCCTATAGTCCAACCTTCATTCTACTCCCTCGACACGCTTCGAAAGGAAAGAGCTTTCACGCCATTGTAGACATCTATCGAATCGTGGTTGAGGCCTTTGAACACTATCGCAAAGGAAGAGTTCGTGGAAAATGTTCACGAGTAAGGTAACTGTAGTTCATAGTTTATCTACGTTAATGTTCCAGGACTATTCACCGGACTTTATTGTTAGACGTTGTATTATCCTATTACCATTCTCACAAAAAGACCACACGAAAAATGGACTTTTCTTAACGTTGTATATTTATACTATGTGAAGTTGAGAACTTAAGTATTAAATCTTTCAAGGCATTGTAATGGATCTCTCAAAGTTTCTCGTAAGCGTATCTCAAGAAAATACTAAATACTTGATAATCTCTTTTGGTTAATGCAGAATGGACTTTAGTCCAACGATATTTTTATTTCTAATTTAAAACACTTCAAACATCTAGTAACTGAGTAATGATCTTGATACTCCGCCAATAAAAAGCACAATTTTTTATAGCTTTGATCTAATACTTTATTGTCTTTTTTTAGTTATCTCAAAACATCGTATAATGGAGTGAAACGCTTTCTGCATGGAGGTATTCAAGTGCTCTAAAAACGTCACAAGCGATTTTCTCGAGAACGTTTTAGATATGCATGCAACTCCGTAGAATGATTTGAGTTCTAGACTTCACGTTAAAATACAGAAATCCGATTGCGTGTGGTCTCTTCTAAAGTGATTTACGTTCTGGCAGCACTTAATTTTCTTCAGTTTGTATGCGCTCCCCGTACAGCAGCTTGGAACTTAACGTATTCCACACTACGTCCCGAAGTTCCCAAGGAGACAGCTCCCAGTAATAAGTTGGAATGAGGATGCTAGCTCATGTAGAGTTATTCAAAGACGCTGTCTGCGACCGTTGCATTATGCAGACTTTCCAAGTAACTATCGTAGAGATGTAAGTGTCCTTTCGTAGAACGAGTGTATCGATTAACGTTAGAGAAAGAGAAACGGGAGAACACGGCACGCAGGCTGAATACTGTAGAAGGAGCTTCCCATGGAGTCAGCCGGTCTCCACTTGTGAGATTCTGCAAGTGTGCAAGGCGGGGTTACATGGCGCTTAAAAGGAAAATGCGGATAGTACCCGTCCTTCTCAACCGGTATCTTTCGCTAAATATCGCGCAAATCCATACTCGTATTATAAATGCGAAAGAATGTCTGTCACAAATGTTTGTAAACCTGTCGGACTCAACTGCTGGTTTATCAGTCCCCAGCCTTTTTTTTTTCCTTTTAAATTATGTTTGCAGATAGTTTGGACGCTGAAGAGTAACATAGGCTACTTTAGAAAATGTATAATTCAAGATATTTATTGATTTTAAGTAATTGGTCGAAATGTGAAACAGCTGATCATCAACGTTTCTCTAATAGCTATTTATTCTTTGAGTTTTGAAATTAATCATATTTATTAAAATATTTGAATGGTTATTATGTAGTGCGTAATAGAATTCAACATGATGAATACAGTGCGTAGGCAAGACGTCAAAGTCTTCAAACAGCTGAACCGATTTCAGTGATATTTGAATCTCGCTGAATTTACACGTAGCGTAACGTATAGCTGCTTCTGTGGTGTCGCACAAGTCTGAAGTGCGCGCCACCCACTTTCGCCGCGCGCCGCCATGCACGCACGGCGCGGCGTTCTTACGACGTCAGCCACGAGCGCCCTCTGCTACAACTCCGCTCGTGGCCACCACTGAACGACATCGTTCACTTGGGACTGAGATAGGAACCAGTTAACACTTCGGAATCAGATAGGCACCAGTGAAGACTTGGCTATCGGATAGGCACTAGGCAGGCCTCTAGCTCAACTCTGTATCAGCATTCTGCAGTACTGAGCTATGTAAAAGTTAAGTATTGTATACATTCTGTGCAATATATATCTCGTTCTAATTTACTCTAGTGTTTCTAGTTTCTGCTGCCCCACTGGCTGCTCACCTCCATACCGCACAAGCGTGCTACCTTTATTCCTGTGTCGGTCTTTCGTCTCGGCCACCGACACCTACGACGGAAACGAGACACAACAGCGGCGACGAGGATGGGACACAAAATCTTCAGTCAGCGGTTTATTCACGATGTAGCAAACAGTTCCTTTTCGTACTTAAATAATATCTTTATTTTCATCTCGATAAAGGACAGTATTTTTATGATCATTATACTCATGGTTTGTGTTTACACCGGAAAATCGGAAACTTTTCTTTTATCCTGATGATCCTGGCCATCATAACGAAGTTGCGAAATTATTGTACTTTCGATGGTCTTTGACTCGTATGCAACGATATCACCGCGAGCCGTAGAGGAGTAGTCGAGCATTCCGCGGCGCCTCGCTGCGGAGCGAGCGGTAGCTCGCCGTCGGAGGTTCGAGTCCTTCTTCGGGCACGGCTGTGTGTGTTGCCTTGGTGTAAGTTAATTTAAGTTAAACTAGTTTGTAAGCCTAGGGACTGATAACACGTGAAGTTCTCTTTGACTTGCAAACATTTGAACAGCCGAGGGTAAAAGTAAGTTCGATTATAAAGGTTGGGTTGGGTTGTTTGGTTGGGATAGGGGGACTAAACTACTGAGGTTATCTGTCCCCCGGTGGGGAGGGGAAGGAGTGAGGACAGGAAAGGAGGGGAGGGGGGAAGGAAATGCAGTCCGGGAAGTAAAGAAGGAAGGAAGACTGCATTAGCTCGGGGCCCCGTGCTCGCCACTTACGTACCCACGAAAGAACCGTGAGCCCCCTTGGGGGGGGGGGGAATTATAAAGGTAACTCACCTGCAGCTTAAAGCACAAGCAGGTGGATTGGCATAAACTGTTGATCTTTGGTTCCTGTGGCGAACTGTGATCGGCATACCACTCTGGAGTAGTAGCTAAGTGGAAAAGTGTCAGATACAAATTCAACCCTTAGTTTTTCCTAGGATGTTTTTGTAATTTATTCTGTTTGATTTAATGCAATCTTTTTATATTACACAATACCTGGTCACGTCTGTCTTCTTTTGTGGGGGATCTATACAAAGTAACACCACGTTTAAAAGCTCTTTTGCAAGTCTCAATTCAGTTTCATTTTAAATGACTTTTTTGAGTAATTGGAATATTCTAAATTAATCCTGTACGCGAACACACGTTTTGTTATATTTTTTACCGGTAGAGGTTTTGGTTTAGTGGTTAATTATCTGTTTTTCATCTGGTCAACTATAAAAAAGTTATGTAAAAGAATTGAAAAGATTTCATGTCACAAGTGATGTAGTTTCATTCATGACTGTATTATCGTAATTCACAGAATACACCAGTGGTGAATATAGCATATATTTGGGAGGGGGGGGGGGAGCAGGTAAGAGTAAAACTTTTGTGACATGGTATCTCAAACTGATACCTAAAAAGAAACAGTTGTTGGATGTTGCGATCCATGCTTGGTTACACACTACAACAGTCCCGCTGTTCGCAAGAGCTTACGTTACGGGCGATTCCAAACACAGCGTAGCGGCCTTATTTCTGAGTGGCAGTTGTAACGAGCTAAGCTGCGGTACGATGAAGGCAGCCGGAACAATGGCCTACAATGAACCTATACAGTCCTGTCAGTCATCTGGAGAAACAACGAAATTGCAGATGACTCAACAAAAGCAATCATCATTCCACTGTTTAAAAAAGCTAGACCGAAAGAAGTGTGGAAAACTATAGAGGTGTCACCCTAATTTCACATACCGTAAAGCTGTTGGAAAAAGTTACAGAAACCAGACTTAGAAAGATAGTTGAACCCTTATTAGAAGAACAGCATGGTTTCAGGAAAGAGCGGCCGCGGCTGTGGGGCCGAGCGCATTGAGGCGCTATGATCCGATGCACGAGGCCTTTCCGCGCCGGGGGTTCGAATCCTCCCTCGGGCATGGGTATTTGTGTTGTCTTTGATATAAGATAGTTCATAAGTAATTTGTAAGTTTTGGGACTGATGATCCCGCCGTTAAGTCCCATAAGCTTAACAAACATTTGAACATTTCAGGAAAGAGCGAAGTACTATAGACCTCATCTTTGCGGTAAGGATTGTGGTACAGAAGTACTGTAAACATGGAAAGAACATAGTGAAGGTTTTCTTGGACACTGAAATGCCTGGAAGATCTAAAGGTGCCCGATTACTTGATTGACATAATGAAGGTGCTGCAGTAGTAATAGTAGTGCCTAAATAGGAAATGGTCGTTGTGAATGGTTTGAGACGAAGAGGGGAGTCCAGCAGGGAAGTGCTCTATCACCACACTTGCTTATTATGGTAAAGGACAGAATTCTAAAATCCATCAAGGAAACTGCAAATGAGTCGAGATCACTGATATTTGCAGATGATGATGTGATATGGGGGAAACAGAAAAAGAAGTGCAGAAGAAACTGACTATTTGAAATAATAAATTTAAAGGATTTAACCTGAAAATCAGCAAGACCAAGACTGTTGAGATGACCATAAACAGGAAGGGAACAAGTTCAAACATCTACTTGGAGGGAACAAAAATTGAATCTGTTTCTCACTTTCAGTACCTTGGAAGTATTTTTCTCCAAAGACTACACCATCCGGCAAGAAATCCCAAACAGGACACAAAAAAGCATCAATTTTTCACATGCAAGTTCGAAAGCTATTGTGGGACAAAAAAGTACCCCAAGCAGGAAAGTTGAATAATAAAAAATGCTCAGTCTCTGTTGCAGTATTTTATTCTCCAATAACGCGTTTCGCGCTGTTAGCGCATCGTCAGATTGGGCGGAGATGGAGCCACAGAACTATCTATTGCTGTGCAGGAAGTATCTTAACAATTTGTGGTATTGGGCGCCATAGCAGCAGAGGAATCGCTGTCGCGGCAGGTCCACGTTTAGTTCTGTGGCTCCATCTCCGCCCAATCTGACGATGCGCTAACAGCGCGAAACGCGTTATTGGAGAATAAAATACTGCAACAGAGACTGAGCATTTTTTAATATTCAACACTGTTGCTGCACAGCCGCCACCACAACCATCATGGAATGGAATGAAATGCATGAAAGTTGACTTTGTATCACACTTACTTTGCTCCAAACATTATGTACGGCATAGAAACTTGTACATTGTTAAAAAAGAATTACAGCAGAATCCAAACAACAGAAATGGGGTTTATCAGGACTATGAATCGAAGTACCAGGAAAGATCAGAAATGGGGTACATAGAGAAACAGCTGGTATCAGGGTTCCTATTGCCAACATCCTAGGAACACGAAGACTGCAGTGGTAAGACCATGTACTGAGAATGGATAGCCCAAGAACACCTAAGAAATCCTTCAGAGCGGAAGTGGTAGTAGCCCAGTCAAATGGTTTTTCCGTGACAAAATTCCGAAAGTTTTTTTCTTAACGGTTCCGTATGTTTTTGGGGGCTCTGAATTCAAATTTCAAGTTTGCTGCTTGTAGGAGGTCGGCTTCACAACGAAAAACTCAAAATTCCTCAAACTTTTCGCACTTTGTTCAGTTTCTTGGTTATATCTCGAAAACTATGCATTTCTTGAAGATGCGCATTCTGAGCAAAAGTAAAGTAGACAAAATTTCCTACAAAATGCACTACTCATTTTGGATTTTGTGACGAGCAGTAAAGGCGCTAGAACTCAATGAAAAAGAGCAAATTTTTGGCCCTTCTGGGAAAACATTAAAAAACGCACACAAGCACGCCATACAACATGAGAAATATATATGTTAGCAACAAACCACGTGAAAGTACATTAAATTTCCTACAAGGGATGTCTATAACATTTCATTTTCTCGTAATGGGGGGGAAGGACCAAAAAGAAAATTACGAGCAATGCTTTCTGCGCCCTATAGTGTAACGCCCCCTCCCACCTGCTCGTTACAAAATCAAACATGAGTAGTGCATTTTGTAGGAAATTCTGTCTACTTTTATTTTGTTCAGAATGCACATCTTCGAGAAACGCATAGTTTGCGAGGTATAAGCAAGAAACTGAAAAAAATCGCACTGACGTGTTTTATGCTCCACTTTTGATGTGTAGTTTTATAAGTTTTTGCAAACATTTTGGACCAAAATAATAATCTAAATAATGATTAATTAATAAGAGTGTCTGAAACCCTTTCAGAAAAAACCGTCACAGTCCAGCACCTTGCCCACTAAGCTACGGCTATAAATCAAAACCGGAGTTCTTTAACTCATACTATTGATGGCCGTTGTTGACTTATGTTACTATGGCATTTGTAGACATTTGATTGTCATTCATCGAACGAAGAACGATGTGTTGTTGTTAATTCCTCAGTGTGCCGTTGCTTTGAAATGACAACGTGTAAGTTACAATAAGAAAATTATCAAATACTCGAGGAATGTCACGTGACATCTCCGAACGGCTGGTTTTCGTTAATTCAATGGAGGGTGTCAAATCTCCGTTATTTTTGCAAATATGTCTCAAACGATACGAGATATGAAAATAGCATAAGGGAGCTAGGTTGTAGAAAATTTTCTCCTCTAGAAATTCGGTTATTCAATTTTCGTGTCAGATTAATAGTTAATCCGTTATTTTTATTTAAAATTCGAGCTGTCGAAAGACGATCGCAAAGACCCACTTCACTACCGTAACTTAAAGTGGGCCAAAAGTGCGAACATTGAGGTTTTTTTGAGTTTTTCGTTGTGAAGCCGACCTCTTACAAGGCAGCCAACTTGAAATTCGAATTCAGCGCCCCCCCCCCCCACCCCTCCCCAAAACATAGCGAACCTTCGAGAAAAAAACTTCCGGAATTTTGCCACGAAACAGGCTGTTTTGAGCACCAATTGAGTGGACTATAGGAAGAAGACTAAGTGGAAGGCCTAGGACACGATGTAGAGAGGTAGTACAATCAGACGTAAAGAAGAACGGGTTTAACTGGGACGATGTCCAAGACCAAATGGTGTATCAAGATCGGAAGAGATGGAGAGCGCTTGTTAGCCACACCCGGGAAACTGGAGATGGGAAATGATGATGATGGTGGTGGTAACGAGAGTGAGGATACGTTAGTAACGAGTACTGTTTATTCTAGTAAGGAGTACACACGGCTACACTCGTTTCGGCCGCTGTGGCAGCTCTAGCTGCAGTTAGGGGCGGCCGAACACCTGCTCGGAGTCTCGTGTTGCGGCTGTGGCGCTGCAAGGGCGGCCAAGGTCGACAACCTGCCGCCGCCGCCCACGCACAGCTGCCACGGTTGCGCAATACACGCGGCGGCCCCTCCCCCTCCCCCCTACCACCTCTCACGCTACCAAACATGTTTACACCGCATCACACGCACGCACCGACGACATTTCCTTGTGTCGCGCGACGTTCACTTCACGCTGACGCACACACGGACACACACGTTCAGCAGGTCTCTTCTGTACGACTATAAGTAGGGACACGAAAAATGTTCAAATGTTTGTAGAGCTTATGGGACTTAACTACGGGGCCATCAGTCCCTAAACTTACAAACTACTTATAAACTACCTAACACTGAAGACGGCACAAACATCCATGTCCGAGGGGGGATTCGAACCCCCAACGGGGAACCGCCCTCGCATCGTAGCATAGCGCCTCAATGCGTTCGGCCGCTCTGCCGCTCCGCCGCGGCAGTAGGGACACGAAATAAAGTCTTTCTATTTTATGGCAAATTGCGTGCTATTTGTTTTCAACTTCAAAATGTTCAAATGTTTGTAAAGTCTATGGGACTTAACTACGGGGTTATCAGTCCCTAAACTTACAAACTACTAATGAACTAAGTAAGACTCTGGACGGCACAAATATCCATGCCGAGGGGGGATTCGAACCCCCGACCGCAGTGACCGTGCAGACCGTGAATGAAGCGCCTCAGTCCCCTCGGCCATCACGGTCGGCTTTTCAACTTCGATGTTAACTTTTGGTCCAGGTGTTTTTCTTATTGCCAATATCAGAGGCATTTTTTTGGCAAAATTAGTGCTATTTTGATGTCAAATTCGTTTTTTTGTTTTTTTTTTTCAATTTCGCCGATATTTATCAGCCAACTTTCCTTACTCTCTTTCCTTTACCGTATAGACACTACACTTGAAGAGGAAATCGGCCTTACGAATGGCACTTGTTTGATTTTTTTAATCCATTTAAAAATGGGTTTAGAAAGCATGTGACAGTGAAAACAATGGGTTTGTTTATAAATAATACTTCTGCTACCAGTCACGATTTTATTTCGGGGAACAATTTCCATTTTCAATTTGTGATTCTGATGTTTGAGGTTCTGCATCACGTTGCTATCTTTAAGTTTCTTAACGTCCATTTGCGTGGAATCTCACACGTATCAAACATTACAACCAATATTTTGTGCACATCATACATAAATATAAAAAAACCACACGCAAATATATAAACAGTTCACATATATTTATATATGGAAGCATTTATGTACTTGTTAATTCTAATGTTAGTTGTAATGTTTCATCGCCGCGATGGAGTAGCCGAGCGGTCTAATGCGTCTCGCTGCGGAGCGCGCGGTTGCTCGCCGTGGAGGTTCGAGTCCTCCCTGGGGCGTGGATGTGTGTGTTGTCCGTAGGTTAGATTACCTAGGTTTAAGTAGTTTGTAAGCTACGGACTGATGACCACGCAGTTTCGTCCGATAGATTTACAAACATTTGAAAATTTGAATGTTCTATATGTGTCAAATGGACCATCAAGTAACTTAAAAGACAACACAATGCAGAACCTCACACACCATAAACCCATCTAAAATAGGATAGCACTAAAAAACCAACTTCAAAATTATTTCCCGAAACGCGTCGTGCTAAATAAAAGCGTTACAGGTAGAAGAAGTATTATTTATAAAAAAAGCCATTGATTTATATTTATCACCAAACATGTTTCGACACTTAATTGTGGCAACAACTGTGTGTTTTTGCCTTTAATTTATGAAATTCTTTCACATTTACAGTCTTCAGATTGTATAGCTATTTGTATAAATTGATTTAAAAACTACATTCAACGTATGAGGCCTATATTTATTTACGTACCTCCATGAAGTTATTGGCAGGATTTATATGTTCCTTAAATTAAGCAATGGCCAGTTTTGCAGCTTGTAATCTTCAACAACAAAATGTAACAATTTCCAAATTTCTGTACTTTCTCCTGGATACTATGGATGAAATACAGTCTGTGGCTATATAGCCCTTACCTACTTTTCATCTGTGGTATTCTCTCTTGTTTAAAGCGTGTAATTACGTTTTATGATTTATTTTCCGACTCTTTGCCCTTTTTGTTAGAAACCGGCTCTGTTTATGTTATCATTTGTCGTGTCGTGTTTGCTGTGTCCTATTCATACATTACTGTTCCATTTTTTTTAATATAGTAGTCCACGAATGCAGAAATTAAATTTTTTATTTAAAATCACGCGTTTCGCACTTGGGCATCATATCATTACACAAAAACGTCGAGGACCAACCTTACACCGTCATTTCCCACAAAAGGGCATTGAAACCAGAGTTCATTTGAATGCCCGTCGTGGCAGATGACGGAGGAAGCTTGCCCCTCACCATTTTTATTATGTACTGGTATGAAGCCCAACAAGAGCGAAAGAAATAAAATTATGTAACCAGGGACTACTTTCTTTTAAAAAAAATAATCTCCACCGGTTACTGACCAGAAGGTCGAAATAGAGGGGATTTGTTATTACTTTTCTATCTTCCGTTTCACACATTCTATGTTATATCCACGCAATTCTTTGTGTAGTTTACAATCTTGGTGTTTTTTTGCCAATTTCAGTGAAATGGTGTTTTGCAGTTTCGTTATTATTTTTTGTCAATTTCCATATTTTCGTCAAATTGTGTACACTTCTACCCAAATTCAAACGTGTGCTTCTATTTAACACGATTTTTTACCATTCCTGGTGTCATATTTTTCCCCATTTAGATTTCATTTTTATTTTTTTATTTATTTTCTTTGACGAAATACGTTTTTTTAACTAATGTGCTTTTTAGGCAATTACATGTTTTTTGCCAGTTTAAGAGTAATTTTTCCACTTCCCTTGTTACCCTTTTATGCCTATTACCTTTTTGTACTGCCCCATCTATCTTTCTTTTTCCGGTTTCGATGTAGATTACTATTATTATTATTATTTTCTTCTAAAGTCGATGATTCTTTCACCAAATTCTGTGTAATGTTTTAACATTTTCATATTGTTTCCTTAATTTCAATTTGTGTGTTTCACAATTATGCTTTTGACCGTTTCGGTACAGTATTTCACGTCGCATCGTAGTGCGATAAATAATAAATGAACTCTCGTTTACTATTTTATATGATCCTCAGAAAAAGAAGACAAAATACAATTCCAAGAATCAATATGCAGCACCTGTCCACAGATTTATAAAAATTTTTGTTGCGAGAAAATAGAAAATTCCTTTATATTTCGTACAAATAACTGATTTAGCGTTAACGTTTTTGTCTTCGACTATAAGATATATTATGAGTTACTCATCCCTCCCTCCCTTCCATCGTTTTTTGAGCACTCCATTGACACAAAATTAATTGGGTCGACAGATAAGTGAAAACGGAGTTTTTTTTTTTTTTCATCATATATTGGCAACGCAAACGCTTATTTTTCGAGTAATGGAGAAAACAGGCGACCGGTTGATGTGTCTCTGAGATCATCAACTTCCAACGAATGCGTCATTGGCTTCGATGCATACGACCTGCATTCGTCACGTACATTACTTTTACAGGTTTTCAAGTGTTTTATCCTCCAGAAATGGGCGCGAATAGATTGTTAATAGCGAATAATGAAAAGGGCAGTATAGTTGCTTATTTACAAAAACTTCTACCTTCCGCCGGCTGGAATTTTCTTTCATTTATTTCTCGCATTCATTTTTCAAAATGATGGTACGTTTTCAAATGCAGTTTTCGTATGGCATTTGTGGTTGGTGCTTTCGATGATTGGGTTTGTACAATACTCTACATTTATATATTTTTTTCCATTTTCATTGCGTTTTATGAATTGTGAGGATGGTTTTCTCCTTCACTGTACGCACTACTCGAGACCTAATAAACGCCAGACGAATGGGCTTGCCGTGTCTAAGGTCAACACACACATAAAAACCTAAATTACTCCATACAAAGACACACCCGTGCTTCGCAACCGAAGTTAACGGACCTTCGCATAGTGTCTCTGAGAGTTCAACACCTCAATCAATAAAAACGGACCTACCACAGAATCACTTGGCGAATAAATTTCTTTTTGCCAGTCCAGAATTGGATCATAAATAGAAACAAAAAAGAATTTTTGTTCACTTTCTAATGTACAAAGAGAAATCAGTAAATATATTCCAGTCAAGTAAATTTTATGTCCTTTTTTCCCGTAAAGGTAAGACTGCAACATTTAATTGTGTCGCAGGCGTAAACTTCTGAAAATACCTACTTCTGTCACTGACTGTGAAGTAACAAACATCACCAACTACTCGTTCCTTTTTTCTTTGGTGTAATACACCGTACTACTAAGCAGAGCAACTCTTAAAATAATTTTTTTTCTCAAATTCCGTTTTGATGATATAAAGCAGATATGTTGCCCTAATGTACCTACGAAAACCCGAGAACATCCGTCCCGTCATTTTAGAGATTGGTGTATTCAAACCGGCAGACAAGACAGTTTTAATTTAAAAAAAAAAAAGTTAAGTTACAATATCTTTCTTTCTGATGATTCAGTTTTGTTACAATATAACGTCTATAAAGTTACCCCTCGGCATGCACAAATTATCAGTGAAAACCTCATGGAAATTTTCGTTGTAGTTCAGAAGAATATAATATTCGGAGAGACATAGCCGGCCGAAGTGGTCGAGCGGTCTGCGGCGCGTATTAGTTAGTTCATAAGTAGTTTGTAAGTTTAGGGACTGATGAGCCCGTAGTTAAGTTCCATAAGCTCTACAAACATTTGAACATTTGGAGAGACATAACGTTTACAGATGAAACTCTAAATGACGATACCTTCTTTTTGCATCATCAGATGTTGAGGAGATAATGCCTGCATGTTGCCCCAAATTACGCAGATGCTAGCTGTGACAACCGCACGAAAATGGGTCGAGCACTGGCGACATAAGATAGCCGGGAGTAGGCTCATTTCTGTGCCTGATGTTTGCTCTTCCACTACCGGTTCACGCTCAAGTCAGCTCCGCCAGCCGTACTGTTAATGCGTTTCTACGCAACGGCCGACTCGTGACGCATAAACTGTACAGTTTTCTGACCTGACTTCATTGTGAACCAGAGGTTGCAAACCCACCGAAGATGTCTGGAACAAAGACGAAACGTCAGCCAGAGGATAATGACATGGACGAGGCCTTATTCCCAGGTATTCAATGTGTGTAGTATTTCTTCAACAACCGACCGTGAAAGGCCACATTCAATGGTTAGTCGAGTAGGGCATTAGTTTAGAATCCGTGTCGTTGCAATGTGTTGAGTGTTCAGGTGTTGACGGCGGCCACTGCACGTGAACAGCAGACAATGAAATTTGCTGATTTATATTCGCGCAGTGTTGCGGTTACAATTAAGTCAATTTACTGAGCGGACAAGAGTGCTTCGGAACCTGTCAACCATAGAACAGGAATAGCATTATTTACTTCACGGCCAGCGTAGAAAAGTAATCATACATTACGAATATCTGATTGGTTGTCGCCGTCTGTGCTATGATTTGTCGGCTGTGACTGTTGCCAACATCTGAACACTCGGCACTGCGCCGCGACACGAATTGTAAACTTTTACCGTCCAGCAGTTTCGCAAAGTAGTATGTTCAAACAGATTAACGACAGACAATGATTTTACAGTTTCATTGTAGTACACACAAATTACGTATCAACTGAGAATACCTTAATGTAAAAGGCTAAACATGTATGAGACATAAACCAACTAGTGACCCGTTCCCGTATCACACGAGTTGCACTAATCGAAAAGTACTTGACCGATTTACATCAAATATTTACACGACACACTAATAAACATTCATACAAAATTGGGCTGTATGTTTATTTTATTATTTTACACTATATAGGATTTCTGTTACAACCGGGCTGCGGAGAAATAACCGTGCGCACTGAGGCGCTGTGCTGCAGTGTGCGCGGCCTTCGCCGTCGGAGGTTCGAGTCGTCCCTCAGGCAGGGGTGCATGTGTTGTCCTGAGGTTAGTTTAACTCGGTTTAAGTAGTTTGTAAGCTAGGGAGCAATAACCAACTAGTTAATCCTCGTGATTTACAAACATTATACTGTAGATGATTTTAGAAAATCCACTGGGGTGACGGGGAGGCGTACCGGCCCCGGCTCGAAGCCGCTCGGCGGATTAACGAGAGGGGTCGAAGTGCCGGCCAGGCTGGATGTGGTTTTTAGGCGGTTTTCCACATCCCCCTAGCTGAATACCGGGCTGGTACCCAAGTCCCGTTTCAGTTACACTATACGCAAACACTTCGTAAAACTTCACAGTTTCACACATATAACACTATACACAGACATTTGGGGTATTTCCTCACGGGGGCATGGGGTGCGACAGGAAGGGCATCCGGTCAGCCCTAAATATCTGCACGCCAAATCCGACATAACCAAAGCCGCCGACCCTACATGTGCGGGAACACACCTAAAGAGAAAGAAGAAGAAGACAGATTATTTTACAACCGACTGCATGAACGAAATGTTGTGCTGTACTGCGAAAACGTTCGTTTCGTTTACTTTCTAGTTGCCACTTAGGTAGCAGGGCAAGTAAAGCAATGTTTCGGTTTTTAAATTACATTCAAAGTAAACTTATATAAATAACCTACGATGCGCGAGGCCATTCCCCGTCGGGGGTTCGAATCCCCCCTCGGGCATGGATGTTTGTGCCGTCTTTAGTATAAGCTAGTTCATAAGTAGTTTGTAAGTTTAGGGACTGATGACCCTATAGGTAAGTCCCATAAGCTTTACAAACATTTGAACATTTTTTTTGTACAGATAACAATGTACTGTTTTGTTTGCTTCGTCTTCACATAAATCAGAAAGGTTGTACTTAAGAGTTGGGATTAGAATACTACGAGGTATTCTGTACCGTATTCATTCGCGGACATATTGTCATTAAAGTTGTTAGTCTCATAGATGCAACAGCTTAAGTCGTCTCCCTGATATCCCATATATGAATGATCTCAACCGAATTACCCATTATTTTAAGTGATTTGATTCCTCAATGAAGGTTCCTTTTAAGAAAATAGAGACAGAGAGGGGGAGAAGAGATGATGCAAAGGGGGGGGGGGGGAGAGAGGGGGGGAGTATAGCGTACGTACCCGATTCCCATACATATTTAGCAACTTCGAAGACTGCCGTTTTCGCTAGTAAAGTATAACAATAATCTTCGTCGTAAAGAAATGTCTACATTTTTGAAAACCATTTCAAAATCGCTACGGTAGTTCCTGAGATTAGTTCGAACATATAGGGAGTTGAGAGGGTCTTCAGGATAACATGCGCCCCTATTTCATTAGGTTACGTGTTGTTTGCCTGTAGCGTGAAGCAAAGTTAGTGATTGACTAACAGCTAAACCTACAGAGGTCAGACAGATTGGTAACAAACGTATATCAATAAAGTATCAAACAAAACTCCGATATAATTCGTGCATTGTGCTGTCGTCCAGGAGAATAAGTAACACCTGAGTTAAGGATTAGATGAGAAGTATAACGGCGGGAGCATATCACTGCGACCTCCCATGGGCGAGTTGGTAGAGCTTTCGCTTGTATACTGAGAGTATTGGGTTCTACATGGGGCAACATGTTGCTGACATGTATAAGGACTGTTCTGATTTTATAGTAATGTGTTATCGGCAGTTCGCTTTTGCTCCGTTTATTTGCAAGTAGCAAATCTGTTTGCCTTATTTGCAGTTTCAGAGAATAAACAAACACAAACATAATTCCAATAAACACAATTTCCATGTGGCTGCCGCTTGATGTTCGTGTTTTTCAAAGCATATGGTTCGCAAAATCTTCGATGCTGCTCGAGTTTCTTCCGCAAAGCATTCGCTCACATACAATCGATTGTGTTCTCCGCGTTTCTATAATTTTCGTCGTCACGGATGGATACTGGCTACACTTTTTGATCAACCCTGTGAAACGTCGTGACAGTTCTGGTTTGGTCACTAGCTTCTATCCTGCAATCTACAGGTTAGATTCTCAACGAAAGTAATTTGCTTCACACACGTTTTTGTACAGAATCACTATTGTGAACCTTTCGTTTCTGAAAGAACGAGCCGACCGCGGTGGCCGAGGGGACTGAGGCGCTTCAGTCACGGTCTGCACGGCCACTACGGTCGGGGGTTCGAATCCCCCCTCGGGTATGGATATTTGTGCCGTCCTTAGTTATAAGTAGTTCATAAGTAGTTTGTAAGTTTAGGGACTGATGACCCCGTAGTTAAGTCCCATAGACTCTACAAACATTTGAACATTTGAAAGAACGACACTGTAGCTTTTGTGTTCATGGTGGAACTTTATGGACTTATTATTTTCATTATCACTAGTATTATTACTTTAATTATATTTATTATTTTTATTACTACTATTATTATTGTTACTCTTGTTTCTATTATTACTATTAATACTTGCACGTGTGATGTAGTTGTTTCCTTATGTTCCGATTGTGTTTCTTTATTCGCTGAAACTACATCTACATGGGATACTCTGCAAATCACTAAGTGTCTGGCAGAGGGTTCATCGTACCACCGTAATACTATTTGTCTCCCATTACATTCTCGAATTGCGCGCGGGAAGAAAGAACACCTGTATATCTCCGTTCGGGCTCTGATTTCTCGTATTTTATTATGATGAATAACCTCTTCGGGTTTGCTAGTTCCAAATACACGAAGAGAAAGGAAACTGCCTATAACACACTGCTGCAAAATCCGAGCAGTCCTTTCACATGTCAGAAATACATTGCCAACGTACTACAGTGAAAATAGATAGTATTAACTGGGCTCCAACCCGGGACCCTCTGACAAACGCTGCACAAACTTGCCCTACAAGAGGTCGACGTCATATGCCGTTATGCGTTTCCTGTACTCCGTAGGTCAGGTATTATTATATTTAATGCCTGTTCTCCTGAACGGTAGCACATAGCACAAGTATATCAGAGTACTGCTCGTCTACTGTATCGAGGTACAACGCGTGGTACCGATGTGACTGCTTGTGAGTAAGGTATGGCTCTCATACAGCGAGGTGTGCAGGAAGTGAGTCCCTTGTGTGTGGGGGCTAGCCACAGCCACGGTGACGTATTGCGAATGTGCGCCGTGCGCATCGGCAAGACGGCGCTTCCGCCGCCACAGGAAGTGACGTGGCAGCGCAGAACGGGGTCAAGGCGAGCCCCGCGGTCACCTCCAGACACGACTGGAATACACGGCCACTTGTACTGTCACTGCGTTTTACTGTCAGTACGGCGCCTGTGATTCACCACTAGCTGCTTATTATATTTGCCGGCGTCTGCTCAGGCTCTGCTGGCGCCTCAAAATGGTCAAGCACTGAATCAAAAAATATTCAAATGTTTGTAAAAACTGCGTGGTCATCAGTCCGTAGCTTACAAACTACCTAAACCTAGGTAAACTAACCTAAGGACAACACATACGCCCATGACCGAGGGAGGACTCGTACCTCCGACAGCGAGTAAGCGCGCGCTTCGCAGCGAGGCGCCTTTGACCGCTCGGCTACTCCGCCGCGGCAAGCACTGAATCAGGCAGCACCGGGCAAACATAAGAAACAGCTTTTGGTCAATCACATTGACGTTTTGCAAATATCCAACATTTGTTAAACCCCACCTTACAACTTATTTGAGTACATGGTTCTTTCATGGATGCGTGTCTTTTTATTTTTATTTTTTTTATTTATTTATTTTTGTAATTTTTTTTATTTTATTTTATTTTTTTTTTTTTTTGTAATAATGTTCAAATGTTTGTCAAGCTTAAAGGACTTAACTGCTGGGTCATTAATCCCTAAACTACTTATGAACTAGCTTATACAAAGACGGCACAAACAACCATGCCCGACGGGGTACGGCCTCGCTCATCGTAGCATAGCGCCTCAATGCGCTCGGCCGCTCCGCCGCGGCGCGTCTGCTTTCAGTGATCGTTCAGCAGTGACAGTCTTGCAGAGATCGTTGACACCTGTCAAATATATGAAGTAATGCATTGTTCTAACCATCAGCTGTATAGATTCAACTTCACTGCTACCGGTTTCCATTCGTAGAATCATCTTCACTGGAGGAAAAGCTGGATATTTTCTGGTTTAAGCATGCACTTTGGAAAGATAACAGATCGCCTTAGTGTACACTGTATGTTACAATTATCATACAGACATAATTGGATTAATTTGGACAATACTGCCACAGAGGCAACAGCGGTCTTTCTTGGAGGCAGTGCAGCCACGTCAGCCCCGGCCGTGTGGGCTTTTATGAATGTTTCTAAAGATGACTTGCAGTAGGTCGAAACCGGTTAAATAAAGTAACCTGCTGCGATCTATACTTTATTTTACAACATAAATATATAAATACACGTTCGTCGTACGTCCCACACTGATTTCTGAAGTCAAACTGCGTTGCTTGTCTCAAATGTTTGTAAATCTATGGGACTTAACAACTAGGATTAGCTGTCCCCAGGCTTACAAACTACTTTAACTTAAAATAACCTAAGGACAAAACACACACACACACACACACACACACATACACACACACACACGCCCGAGGGAGGATTCGGAAGACCGATGGGGAGCAACCGTGCGCTCCGCAGCGACACGCCTTAGAATGCACGGCCACTCCACCGCGGCGTTGCTTGTCTTTTGGCACTGACTTACTGTACGCAAACACCGCTGCTCTCCGTCATGGAGTGTAGGGTCGACATCTACTGCCTTGCCCGTCGTGACTGATAATTTTTGTAATGTGATACTCTCGGCACTCCCTTCAGTATCCAAATATTGAAACTCCTAACAAATTCCGAAATGGATTGCCCCTTGGTGTATCAAGTAATACAGCTTTCCACAGGAGTCACTGGAGAACAAAATAATGACAGCTCTGCCGATGCAGCACCCTTTCTCACCTTGTGTACTCCGAACTGCCGCTATCTGTATCCTGCATATCGCTACCCCATGACTTCCTGTCAGTTCAATTTTCATTCCTCATCTTTCCAAATAATTTACAATTATGTATTCATCAAGAGACAAGAACCAAAAAGACGGGCACAAAGTGGACGGATGAAAGAAAGAAAGAAAGAAAGCCATGAGCTGTAAAATGAAGGTTGATGGGCAAACTGCAGCAAGAACTCTAGAGGCTTCACGTAATCCAGAATGGGTCTACTACGTGTATAATACTAGTAATAAATTGGTGCTTTTATTTCGTTCCTCACTGTCGGCTTTCCATGAAACAGGATAGACGTATTACGGCTTAGATGCTTGTGACTAGATCACCTCTGAACAGTCTGACTCATCTCAAACTTAGTGGACTGCACTTTAAACAATGCGACAGAAATTTATCAGCTGGAAGGGTGCTTCTCATACTGCGTTTGCCAATATTCCACTAGTCGTCTAGTTTGCAATAACAATTAACAAGGCTCAAGGTCGGAAGGAGGATTATAGGAATAGTAGCTAGGGGAAAGCAATAAAGTAAACCTATTGTGGGTCCCTGTCCACTCGGGGATCAGTTGCAACGAACATGCCGACAGATTATCCAGGATGAGGGCAGAGACTCCATTTATTGGACCGGAACCTGTCCTGACAAAAGCCGGCCGCGGTGGCCGAGGGGACTAAGGCGCTCCAGTCACGGTCTGCACGGCCACTACGGTCGGGGGTTAGAATCCCCCCTCGGGCATGGATATTTGTGCCGTCCTAGTTCGTAAGTAGTTCATAAGTAGTTTGTAAGTTTAGGGACTGATGACCCCGTAGTTAAGTCCCATAGACTATACAAACATTTGAACATTTTTTTGTCCTGACAATCACCAAGGCAATGATCAAATTGGAGCTACGTAACTGGCGCAGAAGACATCACGTAGAATATTGGACCAAAGTCCATCAACAAAAACATGGCAAGGTAATGATACCAAAGCCATGTTTTAAAAGAAGCTCTGCAACCCTGGGTCTGAAGAGGAGAGAGATTAGACTCATGGTTGGATTGCTGACAGGCCATGGGAATTTCAAAAAACACCTACGTACAATGGGAATAACAGAAGAGGACCCTAAATGTAGGATCTGTGATGACGGTGATGAAACTGCATCACATCTAATCTTCGAATGCATTGCATTGGAGAATAAAAGGCACAGAATATTTGGGCCAACCAGACCCGAAGAAATTGTGTCTAATAAAGAACTGGTAAAGGGACTCCTTGCACTGTTCAAGGGCATTGGTTAGCTTTACTAGATATACAGGGAGCGATAACGCACAATAAACTTAGTTTCGGTGCGGGCAGTGGCGGGTTGGTCCAAGACTGTTTTGGCTTCCCTGGAAAAATCAATCTGACGCGTCAATCTGACGCGAACAAATAAAAATCCCGTCTACAACTATTTTGCTGATTATGCAGCAGCGCCTCTTCGGTAGAGTGTGCGGTACGAAAGCAGAGACCTCAAGGTCACTCTCGCTCGCTGCCTCGTACTCCACAAGCGCTGCGTGCTGCGACTCGACCGCCTCGTAGCAAGACAAACGCCCTTTGTTTTGCGGTAGGTCGGAGCCAGCTGAATATTCAGTGTTTCTCTGAGACGTCGTGTGTTCAGCTTTGCTTTCAGTGTGTTCTAGAAAGTTCCATTGACGAAAATGCACGAGCCAGGGTTTTCGGTGTGCGTAAAGGGCAAAACGACGTTCGCAAAGAATCGAATATTATTAAATCGAATGTACTGCAGTGGTTACAGTTCTGGCTAACAATGAAGAAGTTTGTAATGTTATAAATTTTGCGGAATTAAATAACGTCCCACGGTATAGGCAATTTCCAAAGAAGTGGATTTTTCTCGAATTTTTCAGAATTACTTAGCGTATCATGATGTTTTTACCTGATGATTGGTTCTTGAAACAGTTTTTAGGCTTTGCACTTATTCATCATTAACTCACTGTATTGTAAAACAATTTATAACATTTTATTTCATAATTTTCACATCAAATAAATTTCACTTGAGCAAACGTTTTTGTATTACTGAACTGCTAGTTATTCTATGGTAGAAGTACTTCGACTTCTGACGGTGACGCCGCTGGGGTCGCAACCCATGCGATCAAAAACACTGATATAGACGTGTCGAATTATTTCAATAATTCGTACGAACACAGAGGTGTAATGGAGGGCAGCCCACATGTTGACAGAAGATGGATGTCAATGCTGAAGGCAAACAAGGTCGCCACACTATTTGCATACTGGTCCCCATTAGACATGCAGATGTTACAGTTAGCCTTCAAAAGAATCCAGCTCCTAAATCTGCATCGGGTATGTTACTCCAAGGGTCCGTTCTTGTAAAGGTTGGTCAGTCTTTCCCCAGAAAGTAAACGGCTGCACTAATTACCAGCAAACGGAACACGCCCTGCCAGATACAAAAATGTATGACAATACCGCAGAGCGAAAGGGTATAGTAAAAACTCTATTCACACTAGATGTTACGAAAAGGGACGTCAAAATTTTCCACAGCACACTCAAAGTGATGGCGTTCCCACAAAGCTTCAAAGAACTGAACGCCACCGCCGTCCTTGAGCGTCGAAAAGGTGTTAATTTCGCCCCACGTTCACTCGTGTGCGACTAATATGTATTGTGCTTTTTTCTTACTTTCTGTTTTATTGTTCGCTTTGTTTTCGTGACACACTTGGATTTGAAACGTTTCCTTTACGTATTCTGCTGCAAAAATGTGACCAAATATTTTAAAGCAATAAATTATGGACAATTTACAATAATTTGTAAAGCGTACATAATTCCAATGAGACTCTACGGCAATATGTCGAAAATGAGATTGCTACATCGAATAACTAATAAGGAACTGGAGAAGGGAAGAACACAGCCGCAGTGGAGTAGCCGAGCGGTCTAAGGCGCCTCGCTGCGGAAGATCGAGTCCTCCCTGGGGCAAGAGTGTGTGTGTGTTGTCCTTAGGTTAGTTTACCTTAGTTTAAGTAGTTTGTAAGCTACGGACTGAAGACCTCGCAGTTTGGTTCGATAGATTTACAAACATTTTAACATTTTGAAGTACTTACTCTTCAAGAATTCCTTATTATTTGTTATCGGTAAGGATTCGTCTGCAGAAGACAACCTTAAAAAGCCAAAATTGTCAGCCTCTAAGGAAGTCTCCCTGGCGGAACTATCATGTGACTGCTTTTGAACACTTTCTTTAAACGCTCAAGCTTAATTTCATTGTAAGTCAGAATGCTAGCAAATACAGCTTTGAAAGAATTAATGGCATTCCCAAGTACTTACATATGCGAGCGCCAATTTTCTAGTTTTTTTAAAATAAATATATGAATAAACTGAGTCCAACAAGCTTCATGTAGATATTGAAAGTATTATTTATACGAAGAGGTAATAAATATTTAAAAAAACTCACTGCTTCTGAAATTTAATCCGTATAAAGCAAATTTTGTATTGTACAAAATAGTGGTCTTCTGAACAACTGATGCGATTTTTCTCGGTAGATTGTGGGTCACACTACAAAAAAATATAGGCAACCACTGTCCTAAACACACGATGTGTTTGTTTGAACTTAGTGTTTCGATGTTTCATACTTACAATCCCCCCCCCCCCCCCCCAAAAAAAATGAAAAAACGGCAACAAGAGAAAGCCTCTGAAAAACATTTTTGAAGAGCACCAGAGTGCACTAAAAACGTCCTAAATCTGTCTCTCAATTCGTCCAGTTCAAAATAGAAGTATAATTTTTCTTGCAATCTAGCCCGTGATTTGTAACGGTAATGGCAACGTCGCTCTCTTCAAGTACTGTATTTTTTAGTTGCGCCACTTGTCGGCCTGCTACATGAACTTTCAGAACAATAAAGGAATTTTCCTTTGGCCATTATTTCACCCTCCATACTGCTGAAAATTTGTAAGACGATCAGTCCAACAGAACTTCACTTCCACCATCAGCCGTACTGGTACCACGTACTGAGTGACGCTCCTTCGGATCCGGGCTTTTGGTGCGATAAGTCACATTCCACGTAGCATACAGGCACACTGAGAACTTAAATTTATCCATGTTATTTGGATTTTTCTGTGGTCTGCGACTGTATTATAAGCTTTTTTGGAATAATTAATGCTGCAGCAGTCACTATTTACTAATATTTTTATTGTCACGACGCGTTTCGGCAGTACGCTGCCATCATCTGGTGCATTTTTACAATTACTGGTACATTATTGACTTATTATGTTTTGTGTTGTGGATGCCACTGAGGTTATGTTTGTACATTTTATCAGTTTTGATAATCTTGTTGTCAAATACAAAATGTCCACATGTGCTGTAAGTGTATATGTAACTATGTTCTTGTGTTGTGTGTGCCAGACAACAAGATTATCAAGATTATAAAAACTGTTAAACTGTACAAACATATCATCACTGACATCCAAAACTCAAAACATAATAAGTCAATAATGTACCAGTAACTGAAAAATGCACCCGATGATGGCAGCGTGCTGTCGAAACGCGTCGTGCCAATAAAAATATTAGTAAATAGTGACTGCTGCAGCATTAATTATTCCAAAAAACAATGAGCACTTGTTTTCTGTCTTGTAGCGTAGCAAGGCATGGTGCAGTCTAAGATATGTATCACTAACACCATAATGAGATGTTGAAAAGCTACGATCATTCCTTTTCTATAGTTTATTTTTGCCCTTACCTGTTACTGGCGGTTTACCAGTCTTCACACGAGGTCTAGGTAAGATTGGATGGTGACAGTTTGGCTGCAAGTTCTCGGAGGCATCGAGTGGGAGCGTGAAAGACCTGGTTTTAGCGACAGACACATCAGTAGGTTCGTCCTAGGTGTAGGTCAGGTTACTATATAAGACAGTTTGATTGCGAGGTCACGAAATCAACGAATGTTGCGGAAAAATAAAAATTATCTGAAGTGTGACGGGTCTAAAGGAATGTCACGAGGTTCCTCCTCCACCATTTCGCACATCTATCACAATCTCGGCTGAATGATACGCTGGTTCGCTGACGTTGAGTGCAGTGTCGACACACTTGTCCGTTCCCTTCCGTCGACTTCCAGCATTTATGAAGCATCATGGTCTGTAAGGTTACAGCGCGGTGACGTTTTATAAACACAAATTAGTGCAACAACCAGTGTAACCATCTATTTTAAACGCTATTTTTCTGGACGTCAAAGCTGCTTCGTTATGATGTTGGAGTAGATTCAGGCTACATGGCTAGTTTCCTGTTTGTAGCGAAGAAAAACTTCAGAAGACACTGTCAAAGTGAACACACAGACAGAAGTTTTGTTTATTTGTATTTATCACGTTCCGAAAGACGAAACTGAGGAACAAATCGCCATGGTCGTGGATGGAGTCCGTACATCTAACTGCAACAAAATAGCAGTAATAGATAAAACTAAACCTGTAGCAATAATACACACTTGACAGGCATAAGTAAAAACAAACAGCTTAACACTGAAGTTACTTTTATTTTTTTGTATTTCCAGGAATTGTTAGACAGAACCGAAATAGTGAGCCATATTTGGACTTTTCAGTTTAGACTTGAAAGTGAGTGGATTACTACTGATCTTTTTGAATTATTGTGGCAGTTTACTGAAAATTGATGGGTCAGAACACTGCACGCCATTCAGCATAAGGCTCATGGAGGAGTGATTCAAATGGAAATTCGAAATCTGTATAGTATTAATTGAGCGAAAAGTGCAAACTCTTGGCAATAATAAGACATTATCAATAACAACCGACATTAAAGGAGATCTGTACTGATGGGCCAATATATCAGATCAAAATGTTGAAATGTTGGTAAATCTATCGGACCAAACTGCGTGGTCATCAGCCCGTAGCTTACAAACTACTTAAACCTAGGTAAACTAACCTAAGGACAAACACACACACGCCCATGCCCCAGGGAGGACTCGAACCTCCGACGGCGAGCAACCGCGCGCTCCGCAGCGAGGCACTTTAGATCGCTCGGCTACTCCACCGCGGCAATATATCAGACATCTCACACTACTAAACAGGTGTCGACAAGAGGTTGGTGAACTTACGTCACATTATGCTCGAACCGCCCGTGTTGGACAATGGCTTTATTTCAGATACTTTTGTAATAGTAAATAACGCAGCATTTAGTTTTTGAACGTGATCCTAAACATGGGCTTTTCACGACAGCTTACTATCTATTTGAACACCTAGAAACTGACCTGTTCAGTCTCAAGTTCCCACAGTTAATATCTTCATTAGCAGCAGGGCGGTAAGTCACTTGTTAATTACATTCACTGCTGCAATTCAGTTGAAGTACGAGGTGCATGCAGAAAGTAAGTTTCGCCATTTAAAACAAAATAACGATCAACGTAGCTAGACGAAAAACTTTATTGGCAAGATGTGCAGCATTTTTTGAACTACTTTTTCAACACAGTTATCAAAATAATCGAGACACTCGTCATATCGTGGGATCAGTATTTATATTCCCGTGTCGTAGACGTCTGTCGCCTGTGAATGGAACCAGCATGCGACAGCCGTGTTCGGCTCTTCGTCGTTATCAAACCGCAGGCTGGAGGCTGTGTCATTCTGAACAAGAGGCGCAGAATGGTTACTACAGGTGTTGTGGTGCTTCGTGTTCGTCCCTATAGGGGCTCAGCAACTGTTTAGTACGATTTCGACAGTCCTGATCTTAACTGCGTTAATTATATTGCATCAGTATTGCCAACAACATCTTTCATTACCAGTGTAGTGTCATCAGCAAACATAAATATCTTAGCACTACCTGTTACGTCGGGCCCGGTGGTCTTGGGGTAAAGTGCTCGACTGGAAACCGAAGGGTCGCGGGTTCAGAATGTTGAAATGTTCAAATATTTGTTAAGCTTAAGGGACTTAACTACGGGGTCATCAGTTCCTAAACTTACAAACTACTTATGAACTACCTACAACTAAGGACGGCACAAATATCCATGCCCGAGGGGGGATTCGAACCCCCGACCGTAGTGGCCGTGCAGACCGTGACTGAAGCGCCTCAGTCCCCCCGGCCACCGCGGCCGGCGTCGCGGGTTCGAAACCCGGTCGGACCTCGGGTTTTTTCAGTCCGCACTTTAACCCATCCTTCATTTCTCAACGATGTCAGGAGTCGCCAGAAACGACACGTGGTTCGGATTCCACGTTAAGCTGTAGGTACCCTTTCCCCCGTTGGATAACTGGGGTAGGCTAGGGACACGCAAGTCGCCGAAGTGGCGTCCAATTGAAAGACTTGCACACGAAATTATTATTATTATTATTATTATTATTATTATACCTGTTACACTTGAAGGAATATCATTTACATAAATGAGAAACAAGAGTGCCCACAGAAATTAAGAACTACTTAAAGTAACGTGAAGTAATGTATGCTAAGGACAACACACACACACACACACACACACACACACACACACACACAAATGGTTGAGGAAGGACAGGAAACCGGCACAATCACTAACATGATGCCCCAGACCACACAGAACAACGCCAGTGGAGGTGTGTTAGGCTGCTGACCCATCATTTCTTCTTATTCTTCTTCTTCACCACATTTAAGTGCCTGGCAGAGGGTTCATCGAAGCACTGTTATACTATTTATCTCCCATTCCATTCTCGAATAGCGCGCGGGAAGAACTGAATCTCTCCGTTCGAGGTCTGATTTCTCGTATTTTATTCTGATGATCATTTCTACCTATGTAAGTGGCAGTCAACAATATATTTTCGCATTCGGAGGAGAATGTTGGCGTTTGGAGTTTCGTAAGTAGCCCACGCTGCAGCGATAAGCACCGTTGTTTTAATGATTCCCATCCCAGATCCTGTATAATTTCGGTAATGCTGTCTCCCCTGTATCGTGACAATACGAAACGAGCTGCCCTTCTTTGGACTTTTTTGATGTCCTCCGTCAAACCCACCTGCTAAAGATCCCACACTGGGCAGCAATACTCCAAAAAAGGACGGACAAGCTTAGTTTATGCAGCCTCTTTAGTAGTTCTGTTGCATGTTTTAAGGGTTCTGCCAATAAAACGCAGTCTCTGGTTCGCCTGTCCCATGACATTATCTACGTGTTCTTTCCAATTTAAGTCTGAAGTAATAGTAATTCCTAGGTATTTAGTGGCGTTTACGGCCTTCACTTTTGACTGATTTATCTTGTAAACAAAGTTTAACGGATAATGGCAGTGTGTACGTTGAAGGTTTTTTTTTTTTTTTTTTTTTTTTTTTTTTTTTGTGGTTTTAGGGCGCACAACTGCTAAGTTCATTAGCGCCCAGGTAAGAAGGGAGATTCGCTAAATCTGGAAAAAAAATTGTAACTACCAGATAGAGTATCAAAAGAAGGCTAAAAACGAAAGATAAAAAACAATTAAAAGGGATAAATATCTTTTGACAGATTGGCCATGTTTATAAAACGCAAAACTCAAGCAACTGCTCGTGTGTCATCGGCTAAAAGTTCCTCCAGAGTAGACGGAAAGTGAAGGGCTACACGGAGATGATTAAAATTAACACAAGACAGTAAAACATGTCAGCAATTCACCGCAGGAGCACAGCGGTGCAGGGTCGGCGGTTAGCAAATGACGGTGGCTGAAATGGCGGTGACCGATCCGCAACCAGGCCAGGATGACCTCTCGCTGAGAGGGGCGTGAGGAGGTCCTCCGAGCGGTCGGGATCGATTTTACAGTTCTCAATTTATTGTCGTGGAGTGAGAACCACGCCAGGACGACACAATACTCCGGCGAAGAGCCCGTTGAACATCGTCCGATGGGACGCAAAAAGTAGCCATGCGAGGCAAAAGAGCTGCGGCCTTGGCTGCTATGTCGGCGGTCTCATTCCCGGGCACACCCACGAGGCCAGGGATCAACAGAAAAGAAACGTGACAGCTGTCATCTGCTACCAACTGGAGGGAGCGTTGGATCCGATACACGAGAGGATGGGTCGAGAGAGGGTCCTTAAGACTCTGCAGGGCACTAAGGGAGTCCGAACAGATGGCATAAAAGGACTGGTATAAAACAGCCTGGTGGAGGGCAAAAAGCTCAGCCGTGAAATTCGATCACCGGTCAGGGAGCTTGTATTGGAACAGGTTGTCCCCGACGACGAAGGCAGATCCGACACCGTCAGTGCTCTTGGAACCATCAGTGTAGATAAATATGGCAAGTATCGAACCGCGAACGGAGTTCGACAAGCCTCGAGCGGTATACCAAATCCGGAGTGCTCTCCTTGGGGAGCGAACTAAGTTCAAGGCGGGTGTGAACCTGGGCCTGATGCCACGGTGGCAATGGGCTGTCGCTCAACCGAAAGGTGGAAGGAAGGGTAAAATCGAGCCGCTACGTTTAAGCTGAACGTGTTATAGCACGGACAGCGGCGTGGCTTGGCCTCGGAGCCGCGGGCACGCCGCGCCTGCCGCCTTCACCCTACCAGCTGAGGCGGAGGCTGGCCTGACGCGGGTCAACGGCCGCCACTGCCACCGCCACAAGCAGTCCAGATAACAACCGCTCCCCCACCACGCTGCTGCTGCCCCGCCTCACGACCAGGCACGCTGCTCTGACACCTACACCTGCCGCCACCACTTCACTCTCATTACTCCAATATTCAAGAAAGGCAATAGGAGTGATCCCCAAAATTACAGGCCTATCTCATTGACGTCGATTTGCAGTAGGATTTTGGAACATATTCTTTGTTCGAATATTATGTACTACCTCGAAGAGAACGACCTATTAACCAATAGTCAGCACGGATTCAGAAAGTATCGCTCTTGCGAAACACAGCTTGCCCTTGCCATCGACAAGGGATCTCAAATCGATTCCATATTTCTGGATTTCCGGAAGGCTTTTGATACTGTACCCCACAAGCGGCTTCTAATGAAATTGTGTGCTTATGGAATATCTCCCCAATTGTGCGAATGGATTCACGATTTCCTGTCAGAAAGGACACAGTTCGTTGTAATTGACGGTAAGTCATCGAGTAAAACAGAAGTGATATCTGGCGTTCCACAGGGAAGCGTTATTGGTCCCCTACTCTTCCTCGTGTTTATAAACGATTTAGGAGATAATCTGAATAGCTCCCGTAGACTGTTCGCGGATGATGCTGTCGTTTATCGGTTAGTGAAGTCAACAGAGGATCAAAAGCAACTGCAAAGCGATTTAGACAAAATTTCTACTTGGTGCGAAAATTGGCAATTGACACTAAATAAAGAAAAGTGTGAAGTAATACACATGACCACTAAAAGAAATCTACTGAACTTCAATTACGCGATAAATCAGTCAAACCTTAAGGTCGTAAATTCTACCAAATACATAGGAGTTACAATTACGAACAACTTTGACTGGAGAGAACACATAGAAAATATTGTGGGGAAGGCGAACCAAAGGTTACGTTTCATTGGCAGAACGCTTAGACGATGCACCAGCTCCACCAAAGAGACTGCCTACATCACACTTGTGCGTCCTCTCTTGGAGTACTGTTGCCCCTTGTGGGACCCTCACCAGGTGGGACTGACGGAAGATATTGAGAAGGTTCAGAGAAGGGCAGCTCGTTTTGTTTTATCACGTTACGGGGGGGGGGGGGGGAAGCGTCACGGAAATGTTGCACGAATTGGGGTGGAAATCATTAAAAGAAAGACGTTATTCATTGCGGCGTGATCTGTTTGCGAAGTTTCAATCACCGACTTTTAGTTCTGAATGTGAAAATATTTTGCTAGCACCCACCTACTTAGGGAGGCATGACCATCCCAATAAAATAAGAGAAATCAGATCGAAAACGGAACGATTTAGGTGTTCTTTCTTCCCGCGCGCTATCAGAGAATGGAACGGTAGAGAAAAGTTATGAAGGTGGTTAATGAACCCTCTGCCAGGCACTTAAATGTGATTTGCAGAGTATCTATGTAGATGTAGATGTAGATTACAAGCTCGTTGCCTGCTCTGTATCAACGACGATTTTTTTGTAATTACGTGTTACTAAACGACCTGTCCACAAGTACCATATTCGACACGACTAATATTTGAGTTAGGGAACCTTAATAACGATGACTGGCGGAGCGTAGGCAGTAAAGTCGCGGACTGTGAAAATATTGTTGTTAGATGAAAGCCGCGATGGACCTACCGAGCGTTCTAAGGAGTCTTGATGCGGAGTGCGCGGTTGCTCGCCGTCTGGGGTTCTAGTTAGTATTGTCCTTAGCAGAAGTTACTTTAAGTTAGTTTAACTAGTTTGTAAGCCTAGGGACTGATGACAAACTTAGTTAAATTCCTCAGATATACAAAAATTTTAACTTTTTCGATAGGTGAACCTGGTTCCAGACTCGCCACGTACTAATATTTTTTTGTCGGAGTTTTCTTATGGACTCACAAACACGAACAAAATATCCAAAGATATTACACTACAATCGGTATGCAAGTTCCTACATGAATAGTAAACTTCCTTGAGGTGACTCATCGCCTAGGAATGTTTTCTGCGGAATCGTCCTAGTAGTAATACTAGACTAGGACGATTGCAACAATAACCAAAGATAATAATGTACACGACAAAGATATTCCTTATTACCATACTGTATGAAATTCGATGCTCCGTCAAAGTAAGTCTGCATCCTCGGATGAGTGAGTTTGTTGGATTCGATTTATGAACAGAACAGTTCGCGCCTGACTTACAGTAAAATGCGCACTTTATTTTTTCACGTATTGGATGCTTATACGACATGTTCTAAAGTTTCTACTACTCAGTAGTAACTGATAGAGGAAGAATAACCTTTAATTTTTACTAAAATGCGAGATGGTTGCAATAATAATTGAGTAATTATCCAAACCTTGCCCCACCTCTAATCCCCCCCCCCCTCGCTGTCAGTAATCTCAATACGCGAAAAGGTCTGTTGCTTTGTGTATAGCCTTTTATCACCGAAAATTCTTGACCAACTGCTTTGAAATTTGCATTATAATACAGGAATATATTGTATAAAACCTATATGTACACTACTGGCCATTAAAATTAAATTGCTACAGCAAGAAAAAATGCAGATGATAAACGGGTATTCACTGGACAAATATATTATACTAGTACTGACATGTGATTACATTTTCACGCAATTTGGGTGCATAGATCCTGAGAAATCAGTACCCAGAACAACCGCCTCTGGCCGTAATAACGGCCTAAATACGTCTGCACATTGAGTGAAACAGAGCTTGGATGCAATGAACAGGTACAGATTCCCAAGCAGCTTCAATACGACACCACAGTTCATCAAGAGTAGTGGCTGGCATATTATGATGAGCCAGTTGCTCGGCCACCACTGACCAGACGTTTTCAATGGATGAGAGATCTGGAGAATGTGCTGTCCAGGGCAGGACCTTCAACATGCAGTCGTGCATTATCCTGTCGAAATGTAGGTTTTCGCAGAGATTGAATGAATGGTAGAGCCACGGGTCGTAACACATCTGAAATGTAAAGGCCACTGTTCAAAGTGCCGTCGATGCGAAAAAGAGGTGACCGAGACGTGTAACCAATGGCACCCCATAACATCACGCCGGGTGATACGCCATTACAGCAATGACGAATACACGCTTCCAATGTGCGGTCACCGCGATATCGCTAAACACGGATACAACCATGATGCTGTAAACAGAATCTGGAATCACCCGAAAAAATGACGTTTTGCCATTCGTGCACCCAGGTTCGTCGTTGCGTACACCATCGCAGGCGCTCCTGTCTGTGATGTAGCGTCAAGGGTAACCGTAGCCATGGTCTTCGAGCTGATAGTCCATGCTGCTGCAAACGTTCGAACTGTTCGTGCAGATGGTGGTTGTCTTGCAAACGTCCCGATGTGTTGACTCAGGGATCGAGATGTGGCTGCACGATCCGTTACAGCCATTCGGATAAGATGCCTGTTATCTCGACTGCTAGTGATAAGAGGCCGTTGAGATCCAGCACGGCGTTCCGTATTGCCCTCCTGAACCCGCCGATTCCATATTCTGCTAACAGTCATCGCATCGGGACGAACGCGAGCAGCAATGTCGCGATACGATAAACCTCAAACGCGATAGGCTACTATACGTGTTTTATCAAACACGGAAACGTAATGGTATGCACTTTGTCCTCCTTACACGAGGCATCACAACAACGTTTCACCAGGCAACGCCGGTCAACTGTTGATTGCGTATGAGAAATCAGTTGGAAACTTTCCTCATGCCAGTCAACACGTTGTAGGTATCGGCACCGGCGCTATCCTTGTGTGAATGCTCTGAGTATCATTTGCATATCAAAGCATCTTCTTGCTGTCGGTTAAATTCGCGTCTGTAGCACCTCATCTTCGTGGTGTAGCAATGTTAATGGTCAGGAGTGTATATAACTTTTGCGATTTTTCGTATTAACGGATGTCCAATATAAAATAAATATATACTTTTATATGCCCCATATACTTGAAAAATTAAGGGGGCCACGCAGATGGCACTCTTACAGATATGCAATTATTCTATCTTAAGTAATCACTTATTTCTTCGCCATTTGCGAATTCTGCCGACAATATCTGCATTCTTAAAGATGTACTATTATTTGGTGACAAATGACAATTTGTGCCGGACCGGGACTCGAACCCGGGTCTCCCGCTTTTCGCGAGCGTTCGTCTTAACCACTCGGCCACCGGAACACGCTCCCCGGCCAGACCCAAACTTCCATTTGTCACATTCACCCACATCCCCACAGTGCTCGCACACAATCAGTGTGATTCCCGCGAGGGGGAGAGCCACTATCTTGCCATCATTCGCCTGTCTTGGCATGTATATTACTATGAAATATCAGTTCCGAAGGAACAGACATTCTTGATGGCACCGCAGCCGTATATATGCAGCTATTGTCGGCAGAATTCGCAAATGGCGAAGACATAAGTGATCATTTAATATCATATATATGGCTGCGGTGCCATCAAGAATATCTGTTCCTTCGGAAGCAAAAGTTCCATAGTATTATTTTATCTGTTGGTGAATGACGTTCAGACCTATCCCCGAGGTGGCATCTGCCGTCAGTGCATCAAAATCGGCGGATTTTTGCCAAGGGTAATGTATATATATTTTTTTCCGGCGGTGTATGATGGGGTCTTCATTCGGTGTGTTGCGATTCTCGAGCGATCCCAACCTCGTCCTAGTCGGCCAGCAGCGTTGGTATCTCAGCGGCGCGCTGCCGCCTTTCACCGTACAGGCACCTGAGTGCCGGCAGGTCCCCCCTCCCCCCCCGCTATGATTTAATTGCCGCCCCCTCCCCCCGTTTCTTTGTTGCCGCCGCCCCCTCCCCAGTTAAAGCGGAGAGAGCGCCACCCGTAATTTAGGGCCGCTCCGCGCAGCCACAAAAGGAGCACGCGGGCCGTGCGTGGCTGCACTTCCCACACCGTCTGCCGCACCAGCCATTACGGGGGAGTGTCTGATCACAACACGGATACCTACACCGGCCGTTCCCAACTGTTGTTCGGGTGATCGCAAGCACGTATGTGTAGGAAAAAAGAGCTGCTTCTAAGGACGTATCCACTGCATTCGACCGCACCTCGGCACGAGAAACCCAGTTGTTCATGTGATCTACGCCTCATACGGCATCTCCAGTCGGCACGGTGCACTTCAAATAACCCTTACGGCTTGTAGTTCAAATAACCCTTATGTACTAGGCCAAATTACCCTTTGTACGTTTACCTCTTTGCAGGGGCCCAATGACAACACAAATTGTTAAGATACCTCCTCCACAGGTATAGACAGTTCTGTGGGTCCATCCCCGCCCAAGTAAGTCTGAATTTTCAAATTTACTCACCTTAGCCACATTAGATTCGCTGCCCGCCAGGTACACGGACTGTAACAAAACATTTGTCTTTTTCCAGTCTGACGATGCGCTAACAGCGCGAAACGCGTTATTGGATAATAAAATATTGCAACAGAGACTGAACATTTTTTAATTTTAATTAAAAACTAACAGTTATTTTATTTACCAAAATTCACGCACGTTTGTTCTTCATTTTCCGTATTTTATAAAAGGGTGTTCATAAGTATAGTTTCAATTAAAAAAAAAATATATCGCAAATTAAATTTTTTGTCGCAATACTGTAAACTCAAACTCTTTATGTGGACTTTTCCCCTTGTTTTACATCACAGATCTGGTCTCACATATGCCAGGATGATAAGCATCGTAAAAACATGGGAACAATAATTTTCACGGCATCGAACACTTGTTACAAATGCTGAATTTTTACACTCGCCATGTTTCTTCGATAAATCAACTGGCAAGCAAACTTTATTTACGCTCATGAAGATTCCTCTTTTTTCACAAAAGTGCAGAGCGAACCATGCTTACCTGATCATTTCATCCAAAATTGGAGAGGGCAGCTGGTGATGAATGTAGTTTTATTCACTGCTGTCTATCACTAATTTCACGTCCTTGTAACATCAGGTAAGCTGACAACAACAACGATAACAAATATAATATTTCAGTGGGACTCGATTCACACAACACATGTTAACTTGATGGACAGTCTGCAATGCTACCAAATGAGCTACACAGACAATTAGAATAATAATCACCATGACACATAACGCTTGATACAGATTTTCCCTACCACTGCCGAAATTCCCATCCGTCGGGCACCGACCACGATACCAAATTCGAAAGGCGTCACCTCACGCGGACGTAGCATGCGCGTCAAATCAGTTGCACTGCTGTTGACACCGGGGGAGTCTGGTGTTCAAGCAACACACCTGCACAGCAGTATCCCGTAACATTTGCTAAATCGGTGTCTGTTCTTCCGGAGATTATATGGTGTGGAGAAAAATTGTGTCACGATATTTTAACCGTAGATTGCTCATGCCAGTAGGAAAGAAAATAATTAATGTTGTATACATTCTTAACTAGGGAAACTTGGCGCGGCGCGCTCTTATTGGCCGAGAGATTGCCCTGTAGCCGGAAACAAACGTGTAGCGGTGTATCCACGTTGGGGAACAGACAGACAGAGAGGTGGGATGGGGGAAGGGGGGCACAGTTTATGTACCGCGTCTGGGGTCAGGGCTACGGGGGCTGGGAGTAGCGTGCAGCAATAAAGCGCCGACACGCGCGTTTATAACCGGTTGCTGCAGAGCGCTGCCAAAAGGGGAGGAAAAAATAAAAACCAGGTGTGGGCCAGTTGGCGAAAAGCGGCGCGCCCACCAGCTGAGCCACGGGGCAGACAGGACAGGACAGGACGGGACAGGACAGGACAACTGTCTGCCCGAGCGTGGCCGGCTGCCAGCGTGAGCGACGCACGCCGCCATCCTATATACAGGGTGTTTCACTAAGTGTGTTTGCCTCTGTAACTTATAAAATAATAGCTGACGGGAAATTTTAATGCGGTAGGTCAACACAAGAAATGTTACACTTTCTGCGGAGCTATGAACATAGTTTATTGTATCATTTTTCAAAGAGTTACAGCACAAATATATTTTTTAATGGAACAATAGTTTTTTCTGTCGTGCATTGGAATCGGTGAAACCAACTGCGTCCAAATCAATTTAAAATACATTCTTATCACTGTTAGTTTGGGAGCTACAACCCTTCAGGGTCAGATACCACACGCTGTACATAATACATGGCTGTGTGGTGGGTGATGGATGTTATGGCTGTGGGAAGTTGATTAACATGAATTGTTCAAATGTGTGTCCATGTTCCTCAATGCATAATGCAATGCGCCGTCGAAAGGATCTGTGGGCGAGATGTAACATCGCCGTTGTGACGGACCGACATGCGTCCTCGATGCGCCGTTTTAGATCATCTGGGGATGTGGGCTCTGTGACATAAACACGATCCTTTTGATATCTCCACAAAAAGAAATCTACTGGTGTTACATCGGGCGACCTTTCGGGCCATGAATGAGGACCATGCCGCCCCAACCATTTAACACAAGTAGATTTCTTTTTGTGGGCATATCTAAACGATCGTGTTTATGTCACTGAGCCCACATCCCCAGATGATCTAAAACGGCGCATCGAGGACGCATGTCGGTCCGTCACAACGGCGATGTTACATCTCGTCCGCAGATCGTTTCGACGGCGCATTGCATTATGCATTGAGCAACATGGACACACATATGAACATCTCATGTAAATCAACTTCCCACCGCCATAACGTCCATCACAGCCATGTATTATGTACAGCGTGTGGTATCTGCCCCTGAAACTTTGAAGGGCTGTAGCTCCCAAACTAACAGTGATACGAATGTAGTTTGAATTGATTTGGAGGCAGCTGGTTTCAACGAATCCAATGCACGATAGAAAAAACTATTGTTCCATTTAAAAAAATTATATATTTGTGCTGTAACTCTTTGGAAAATGATACAATAAACTATGTTCATAGCTCCGCAGAAAGCGTAACATTTCTTGTGTTGACCTACCGCATTAAAATTTCCCGTCACCTATTATTTTATAAGTTACAGAGGCAGGCACACTTAGTGAAACACCCTGTATATATAGCACTGAGGCGTGCGATCCGGGTGACTGGGAGAGCGACCAGCTCACTTACCATTTTACGAACGCTCTGTATGGCTGTGTCGCTATTTTTGCTTTGAGTGGTTCTTTGCTGAGTTCTATCGCTGCATTATTTTCGTGACAAAACTCCACTCTCAACGAGCATACAATTAGTTAAGTGGCGTATTACGCCTATGGAGAGCGATCAGAAAAAATTTACAATCTTCTCCTATTTTCAGTAAAATAAAGAGTTACTTGTGAAAATGTAATATAAGAAACAGGACATTGTCAAACGATTACAATGCGCATTATTAAAACCAAAGTGTATCGTCATCTGCATTGCACACTTAAAACTTGTGTGTGTTCTTACCACAAGTAACATGCGGTTGAGATTTGTCGCTTGAAGCTGTCGCGTGCTGTCACTCGCTTTTGTCGCTCAGGTAGGAAACGACCTTAGTTTGACGACGAGTTGTCGAAAAGCATAAATGACGAAAAAGTATCTTCGGACAAGACTTTTCTTTCTTTACCTTTAATCTGCGTCAGTTCTGAATGGTCGCATGCCTCTACCATTGGTGATTTCTCCCGATCAATTAATAAAAATTTTCACATGTCACCCACAAACCGTGCAGCTGACAAATAACATTTCCACTACGTCAGCAGTTCACGGGATGAACAGCGGTAATCACTTGGAATGCAGGTGTTCCAACTACTGAGTATGACAAATATTGCAAATAGTAATACCACCTAATATGTATGAGCGGCGGGGAGGAGGCGGGTAGGAAGGGCACCAAGGGTACCTAATCATTTTCTTCCTCACAGCCGATTAGATTTTGTGATTCCAATTGCACACAACACAAGATAACTAAAATTATAATTTACAGTAAAAGTGCAGTTTAATATATTTCGGTGAGTGTGCAGGTTACGAAAGTTAAAAAAAAAAAGGTCAAATTTTGATGTCTCCATCTACATACTCTTCTTCCAGCTTACTAGGCAAAATGACATCATTTTACTATTTTTTTAAACATTCCTGCAAGTTCCAGCGCAGTGTGAGAGAGCTCTTAAAACTTGAATTGTGCACACTACGGCACAGCACATCACACACACGAAATCGTTGTATTAGTAGGTACGATGCAATAAAAAAACAAAACCAACACAACTTCTGAACACAGGTTAACGAACTAGGGTACATGTTGATTGCCCACACACTACAGATTTTTCCTGTAGGGGCGCAGCTAAAAGTCGAGTGACACGGAGCAATTTGCACTCGCTGTTTCATTCCACAATGGCGCGCCGTTGTGGATTCATACCGTTACTGTATTACGCAGTTTTCAAGTTCGTAGAAGTTACTGCCAATAGTAGTAATTTTTACAAGAACATACGGAACGTATTAACAATAATTGAGTACCTTGAGACAAAGATTTTCTCATTACACCAAAGGTATTGAATAAATAAGGAGAGAGGCTGAATTAAAATTTGTGCTGTGGCCGGGTTCGAATCCCGGTCACAGCAGGAATTTGAATTTAACCTCAATCATACTCCAAGGTGTTCCTCATAAGCAGTTTATTTTTGTCGATAACATCACACGAACTAACTCAAAAGGAACCTAGTTTTGCCGACGGATAACAAACAACACCGATTCATTATTCAAACATGAAAATGTGTATTCGAACCACTCCAATTGTAGGCTCGTAATTTTAAACAATCTTCGTAACAATTACGATTAAATGGTAATGGTTGCAACGTCTGCCGAATGTTATAAACGAAACAACTGAAACAACATAAGAAGCACTTGTTTGAAAACGTCCATTGCCCTTGTTTGACTAAAGACGCTCTCAGAAGCTTCAACGTCGGTAACGACTATTTGAAGCTCTCTTTGCTTTCAAGCGGTCTGTAATTGCGTGACCCAGCTTCTAACATACCAGAACGGTCACGAGTGATATAAACAAGTCGCATCTATGCAGAAACGTCGGAAGTGACTGTCATAAGCCGGAGTGGTCATCACTTGCCTTTTGTCTTTATAACGTTACCCTTACTTTTGTATGATGCCATAAGTTGTTTAAACTGATTCTGCGATTGTAATTTGTATCGGAATTTTGAATTTGGAATAATTTAGTTAAAACACAGCACAAATTAAGATTCATAAACATTAAGTCAAATACACCGCGGGTTGAATGTTAAAGTCGGGCACCACACAAAGCAACGGCACGTTATAAGACTTACGGAAAGCATCTAGCTGGATCCTATGCTTCGTTCTGCAGAAGCTGAAAATGTTAATCTTTTCTTATTTAATATGAGATTATTCGAGATACTTTCCGTACTAGACTAATGCTCAGACAGTTCACTTCGCATTTCATTGTTGTATGATCGCGGATGTAACATGAAGTAAATGGTAATGATAGAAAGAGGAAAAAATGATTGGGCTTCGTAAAATACAAAAGAAATGATTGCAGGTTCTGTAATCAAACAAAGTATTGTATAAGAATGATTAATTTGTTGTTGTTGTTGTGGTCTTCAGTCCGGAGACTGGTTTGATGCAGCTCTCCACAATACCCTATCCTGAGCAAGCCTCTTCATCTCCACATAAGAACGGCAACCTACATCTGTCTGAATCTGCATACTGTAGCCATCTCTTGGTCTTCCTCTGCGATTTTTGCCCCACACACTTCCCTCCAACGCTAAATTCACAATCCCTTGATGTCTAAGAATGTGCCCTACCAATCTATCCCTTCTTTTAGTCAAGGTATGCCAGAAATTTCGTTTCTCCCCAATTCTGTTCAGTACCTCCTCATTAGTTACGCGATCCACCCACCTAATCTTCAGCATTCTTCTGTAGCACCATATTTCAAAAGCCTCAATCCTCTTCCTGTCCGCACTGTTTATCGTCCATGTTTCACTCCCATACAAGGCAACACTCCATACAAATGCCTTCAGAAAGGACTTCCCTAGGCTTAAATCAATATTCGATGTTAACAAAAAAGACTAATATGGAGTGAAATTTTGAATACAGGTGAAGCGATCGTAATGGCGTCTAAACGTTAAACTATTAAAGACGTCGAGGAGCTGAAAACATTATAAAATAAATATTTGACGTGGGGGGATTCATTTAAATAAAAGCCAAAGAGAGGGAATGATTTTAAATTTAAGTAATATATTTTATCAACAACTTGCATCACAATGACTTACATTGAATGGATACATGAATGGAAGACGTCCGTACAGAACGAGAATAGACAAGAGAGTGAAAAGAATTACGATCCCGGTTCAGTCTTCTCGCTTGTCCGGAAGAAAAAAAAAATGACGAACGAAATTAAGTCAGTTATATCGCGAGCTAGAGGAAACCGGAGGCGATAAGCATCGCTGATAAGAAAAAAAAAGAAATAAAATATTAGTGTATCGTTACATCTTGCTCTACACAGACTTCCAGATCCCTCAGCTAGAAACTACAGAGACTGTAGGTGACCGCAAACTGTTGTGACAGACCAAAGAGCAAACAACATTTCAGAACGTGAGCAGTGCTCGTCAGGCACGGTGTGCAGAGTCGTTTACGTAAAATTCTCTAAACTGAGCGAGGTGGCACAGCGGACTCGCATTCGGGAGGACGGCGGTTCAGATACCCGACCGGTCAGCCTAATTAAGATTTTCCGTTAATTTCCTAAATCGCTTAACGCAAGGGCCGGAACGGTTCCTCTGAAAGGCCACGACCAATTCTCTTCCCCGCCCTTTCCTAATACGAGCCCGTGTTCCGTCTAGAATGACCTCATAGCCGGTGGAACGTTAAAGACTAATCTTCCTCCCCCTCTGCTGAGCCTTTTGAGATAAGGGTGCGCAGCAGCAATTATCCGGTTCGGATTTTAATTGGGTGTTTTATTTCCGTCTGCGCCATAGCCGATAGGCGGGAGGTTATGTTAACGATGTAGGGGCCACGGGAGGAGCCGGTTTCGCTTTGTGTGCTACCTTCACCTAATCCACACGAGGCGAGGGTGGCGACGGCCCTTAACATTCGAGAGATGCAAATTTAGTCAACTGATCGCAAGAGGGCCGCATTGTATACCGCCTTACAGTTAACAATAATGAAGTTCGCGCGTGTCAATCGCCGAGTGCAACTCTTTCAAAGCTTGTCCCTAATAGACCCGGACCAATCAACTGAGTAAACGGAAATCCTGCACGTGTGAAATGTGAAGGCTGGATTAAAAGCAGAAGACAAAGTGCCCCTTTTCGCCCGGTATTGGATGACGCAAGCTGTCCGTCCGCAAACACGAACTTTTGCGTTAGGGCCGCGGTGGAGTAGCCGAGCGGTCTAAGGCGCCTCGCTACGGGGCGCGCGGTTGCTCGCCGTCGGCGGTTCGAGTCCTCCCTGGGGTATGGCTGTTTGCGTTGTCCTTAGGTTACTTTACCTTAGTTTAATTAGTTTGTAAGCTACGGACTAATGACGAAGCAGTGGAGTCCAATAGATTTCCAAACATTTGCACAATTTTGAACAAAAATATTTCATTGTACGACTTATTGTTTAGGACATATGACGTCACAAACAGGAAACCACGTGGAAAAACTGCCACATAATGTTTGTTCGTATTTTATTTGCAGCCGTACAGTTAATCTGACTGCATGAAAATTTTCACACTCGATCTTCAAAACCAGAGGGAAGTCAGTGTATAAGTAAAATTGTATATGGTGCATGGCAGAGTTTACTTTACCTCTGAACTTTGGCAAAATCTATAGTTGTATGCCGATCTTGAAATTTTGCAAGTTTAAAACAAGAGTAACATCACCCTTTATTTAAGATTTTATATGATGCATGGGGGATACCTCGCACAAAACGTATATGACTTCACTGATCACCATAAAAGTTAACAGAGTTATACAATTTTTCACAGATGTAGGAGGCAATGGACTTGAGAAGGAGGAGAAGTTCGACAAAGAGACGAAGAGGTGACTGGCACACAAAGCGTAAAGCTAAGGTAGAACATTCAAAAAATAGGTGTTTCCATTGATGAGGGATGTAATTGCAAGAAACACACTGAAGATCTGCTGAACTGCTTGAGTTGAGCTACTTTTGCTATCAGGGGCATTGCAAAATTTCGTGATATACATATCAGTAAATTAGCTTATTACGAATAAGCTTATTATGCCTATTTTGATACACTGCTTCCATATGGAATCATATACTGGGGCAATCCAACATCGAGTAAAAAAGTATTCATTGCACAAATGCGTGTAATCAGAATAGCTGCTGGAGCCCAAAAAAGATTATCCTGCATTTCAAATGCTTGTAGAACTTATGGGACTTAACTACGGGGTCATCAGTCCCTAAGCTTACAAACTACTTATGAACTACCTAAGACTAAGGACGGCAAAGATATCCATGCCCGAGGGGGGATTCGAATCCCCGACTGTAGTGGCCGTGCAATCCGTGACTGGAGCGCCTCAGTCCCCTCGACCACCGCGGCCGGCTATCCTGCATTTCTTTAAGGATCTAGGAATCTTCAGTGTAGCCCCACAATATATATTCACTTCTGAAATTTGTTAACTAATAATGCGATCCAATTTTTAAGTAACATCAATGTGGATAGCTACAACAGTAGGAAAAAAGTTGATATTCACTATTCGAGGTTAAATCAAACTGTCCAAGTGCCTCAAAAGTTCGACAGATAAGAAAGTAGCATTTAAAAATAAATTGGAAGTATTTCTGAATGGCAACTCTTTCAAGAATGTACATGAATTTTAATATAGGACTAAAAATACATAGAAAACAAAAATTAAAAATTCCTTAAAATATTTAACGCCATGAATAGGTACGTACACGCTCCTTGTCATTGAGAAATGTCGTATTTATGATCTACGGAACATGTATTAATGTAATCTACCAGTAGATCTGCTGTTCCTCAGGGGCTGTAACCGGGTCAAAATCGACGTCGTTTTTGCAGATGCAGTAATCTTTTTTCCGGCAGTGTTTAGCAGACAAAACAAAACAAATGTTTGTAAAGCTAAAGGACCAAACTGCGTGGTCATCAGTCCGTAGCTTACAAACTACTTAAACCTAGGTAAACTAACCTACGGACAAAAACACACACCCATGCTCCAAGGAGGACTCGAACCTCCACGGCGAGCAACCGCGCGCTCCGCAGCGAGACGCTTTAGACCGCTCGGCTACTCCACCGCGGCAGGGGGATTCGAACCCCCGACCGCAGTGGCCGTAAAGACCGTGACTGGCGCGCCTCAGTCTCCTCGGCCACCGCGGCCGGCCACACATAGTTGCGTATGAAATGTAGATAACATATCGAAATTTTATTTAAAGTTTAGAGCAGAATGATATCTTATGTGGTTCTTGACATATCGGTTCGTGAATGATATCACGCGACAATAATAGGTTCAAAAAAGCTATTTCTGATTGTGATGTGACGTATCTTGAGTAAAACGAAATGACTAAAATGTTATGTGTATGTTGTTTAGGTGTTTATCTGGAATATCCGTTTCCCGAGGCGCCTTTTTTCCTTTTTCTTTTTTTTTTTTTTTTTTTTTAATTTCATCTGGAAGATCTATGTTTCGCGGTCGTTCTTTCAGTTTCTTCGTGGTTGTTCGTTAAATATTTGGCTCATCTTTTTTTATTACAGAGGGCGTTTGGCAGACCCATTTTAAATTGCCAAGTCAGACTATTTGCTTTGTTGTATGGTAAACGTTTGAAGCAAGCAGTGATGAGAAATTGCAGTAGTTGAGGATGGACGGAGCAGCTGGTTTAAAACGCCGGGCAGGCGGTGCGACACATGCACGGCTGCGCGCAGCGTTTCCCTTTAACGCCGGCGACCGGCGAGCTGTGTCGCAACGCAGCCGGAGCACCGCAGCGGCACAAAACGACCACCTGGCCGCGACACGACAAAGAACGCTCGCTCTCTGCCGCGCTGCCGCCTCCACACAGCTACAGCCGACAAGTAGGCGACATTTTTAGGACAAGCGGCTGGCTTCCTCCCATTCCTCCCGCATAAGGCATTAAGACCAGTAAACAACCACTTCACGACGGCACTCAAAAATGCAAATCATACTCTGGTAATAAAAGTACATACCTCCAAGATTGCAAAATTTGTCAAGATCTGATCAGATTTATATCAACCGCAAACAAACAAACAAACAAAAAATAGACATTCTTGTTTGCAGCCGGCCGCGGTGGCCGAGGAGACTGAGGCGCTTCAGTCACGGTATGCACGGCCACTACCGTCGGGGTTTCGAATCCCCCCTCGGGCATGGATATTTGTGCCGTCCTTAGTTGTAAGTAGTTCATAAGTAGTTTGTAAGTTTAGGGACTGATGACCCCGTAGTTAAGTCCCATAAGCTATACAAACATTTGAACATTAATAAATTTCCATTTCGAGTCCAGAACTCTCATGTACACCACATAATTTTTGTATTTTATTATTTTTTTAATTTATTAATTTAATTTTTTTACATTTAAAATGCATGTAGAGGTCTATCAGGTAGGCGTTACATGTCGTCGAATGGAAGATGTAACGCGCACCTGACGGACATTTTATGTATTTTAAATGTAAATAAAACAAATGCAGTAGACATCACTCCTCGGGGCTGGAAACTGAACGGAAGATGTTAATTCAATGAATGAAATCGATATACGATATTTTAAATAAATATTTTATATCACGAAGGATGGCGCTAGATCTAGAAGAGTGTTTGGTTCGTCGTTAGAGGGTACGCAACATTCAACGCCATCTGTGAGACGACCTTGTCCATATAAACTTGTTGACATAAATAAAACCAAGTGATGTTGCATTTACATGTTGCGCTATCACATGGCTGCACTGCGGTATTCGAGTCAAGCTCGTAACAGTATTTTAGAAAACTGGGTGTTGTCGCGATGTCTGGACACGAAGATGTATGACGGTGGCGGTCGCGACGTACCGCATCCCCATTCATCACGGAACGCGCAGCTGGGAGCGTTCCCGCTCTGATGCGTACGACAGCAGGCGGAAGACGTAACGACTGCCTACGAGGCTGATGCAGGAACCATTCGGTGCACACTGATCAACGTGGGGCTAGCCAGTACACGAGCCCTTCGCGGGCCCCCTTGTTGTGTTAATGACGTGGTCAATAACGACGGCAGTGGCAACGCCATCACAGGTATTCGACACTGGATCAGCCAAAACTTGTCGCCCGGTAAGACGAAAAACGCTGCTCGTCACTGCAGGTGGGCGGCTGTGTCACAGAGGTGAACGGCCGCTGGGCACGCCCACCGCGCCGCGGAAACAGGACCATCCTCGAAGCGTTATGCTGGGTCCTGTTCCAGCAGTGGAATCACCCGTGTCAGCTGCCGACTACGCGAACTGCGGACGTCCCCTATTTGCGTTCCTTCACATAGCGACATCACTGCCGCTGGAATCGCTAGAATCGAGGGATGACGCCAAGGAAATACTGACGTCACATTCTGATGAAGAATCTGAAAACGTCCGAAAACCGGTCCGTCGTGTAGAAGGAAACTATTAATAAAAGTGACTGACAGCATGGCGTAATTGCCATGGAATGAAGAGTCACGCGTGCTAAAACATACGTAATGGATAAGCTTAGCAAATTGCAGTTTTCTGGAGCAGGCCCGGCGGTTCATATTTTTTGAGAGTGGGTAGTTTCCCAGAAGTTGCCCCTCCCCTCTAATATCCCCCCCCCCCCTGCTGGCAGTAACGTTTTTGTTTTGGTTTGTGTCTAGCCGTCAATCTCCGAAAGTTCTTGACCGACTGCTTTGAAATGTTGATACAACGTCGCATTATAATACAGGTACGTTTCTACGTACATATTTCTGGAATACATTGCATAAAACCTATATGTATATATACTGAAAAATAATGTATATAAAACATGCACATATTCCAGTAGAACGTTGTGTTATAATTTCAAAACATTCGGTCAAGGACTTTCGGAGATATAACATTCTGAATGTAACACTAAACGTGACTCTAGGTTAGATCTGTATAAGATATCACTAACGTGTAAAAATCGGCAATTGACTCTAAATAATGCGAAGTGTGAAGTCGTCCACATGAGTACGAAAAGAAATCCGTCAAACTTTGTTTACAAAATAAATCAATCAAAAGTGAAGGCCGTAGACTCCACAAAATAAAATGTTCAAATGTTTGTAAATCTATCGGACCAAACTACGGGGTCATCAGTCCGTAGCTTACAAACTACTTAAACCTAGGTAAACTAACCTAAGGACAAACACACAGTACTCAAGACGTGGTCGTACAAGCATTTTATACGCAGTCTCCTTTAAAGATGAAGTACATCTTCCTAAAATTCTCCCAATAAGCCGAAGTCGGATATCCGCCTTACTCACAACTGTCCTCACATGCTCGTTCCATTTCATATCGCTCTGCGATGTTACGCCTAGATATTTGAACGACGCGACAGCATCAAGAAACTCACTACTAATGCTGTATTCGAACATTATGGGATTGTTTTTCCTACTCATGCGCATCACCTTACATTCTTCTACAATGAGAGCTAGCTAGTAGGTAGTTCGTAAGTATTCTGTATGTTTAGGGATTGTTGACCCCGCAGTTAAGTTCCTTAAGCTTAACAAATATTTGAACATTTTTTGATGAGAATTTCAACTACCAATCCTTAGTATTAGCTAGTTAATAAGTAGTTTGTAAGTTTAGGCACTGATGACCCCGTAGTTAAGTCCCATAAGCAATACAAACAATTGACAATTTGACAGATTTAATCTGTTCGAATTTTTTGGAATGGAACACATTATAACTTTACCTGATTTCCGAAAGAGAAATACATTTTGAACAACGAGAGTTTCTCATATCAGGTCTCTGTATATCCATCTCAGATTATATTTTTAAACTTTTTAACCAATTATATGTTTCGAGATTCCAATAATCTCATCCTCAGGCCCTTATAAGATCCATGCAGCAATACGAGACCTAGCCATCCATTTATAATCCTGCATATACCCTGTCACCCCAAGATGTAGCCGAGGGTTGGTATGACAGTTCTCGGCTACATCTTGGGGTGATGGGGTATATGCAGGATTATAAATGGATGGCTAGTCCTCGTTTTACTTCATGGATCTTATAAGGGTCTGTAGATGATTTCGGAAAAAGAAAATAAATTGTGCAAAAATGTGATAGGATGCATTTGTCTCGTTAAACTAAATCTGAAATTATATGTGCTTGAAAATATTATGATATTTGAAGAAAAAAAATCGAAGAAAGCAATGACTAGCTTAGTTATTCTTACTGATTTTTATGGTGCTATTTGTACCTTTTGTTAAATGCAATGCATTTTGGAAAGTGCCGCCTTTCGCTAACCTCTGCTTCTGCAATGCGGGCCGGCCGCAGTGGCCGAGCGGTCTGCGGCGCGCCAGTCACGGTCTACACGTCCGCTACGGTCGGGGGGGTTCGAATCCTCCTTCGGCATGGGTGTTTGTGTTGTCCTTAGCGTAAGTTAGTTTAAGTTAGTGAAATAATTAGTGTTTAAGTCTAGCTACTGATAACAACGCAATTTGGTCGTATAAGACGTAACACACACATTCTGCAACGCGGCCCCCGAGGCAAAACAGCTGCCCAGCCGTGTAGTGTGGTGCGGCAAGTTGTTCGTGGCTCGTCCGCCGTGCAGCAGACAGGAAGCGCAGGCAGCTAGGGTGGCCACGCGCCGGACACCCATCCGCCTGGCGGCGGCGCCCTCAGGGGCTGCGTCCTGTCCCGACCACCTCCGCTGTTTACCTACCCGCCTGGCTGCCTGCCTGCTTTATTTTCTCTCTCGCCGCCGGCTCCTCACTACATCTGTCGTATGCACACACCTCCTCCCATCCAAATCTCTTTACAGGCCATCTCCACGTAAACGCATCTGTCACTCTGACTGGCGTTTAAGACTTCAACATCCGTGATTTAAGTTCAGCGCTCAGTTGCTTCTCTCCCCGACGAGCTCCAGAACACGCTGACGCCGCGAAGAACATAAAAATAAACAAATAAAGGCGACTACTCAGTAAAAAACAGTGACACATCCATCACGCCCTTACAAGTACTATTTAAATGAAATCTGATTTTGTGATTGACATCTCAAGCTCATAACGTGTTAATGTTCATCTGCCGATACTACTACTGCTACAGATAGCGGATGTTTCAAAATGGATGATCTGATTTGGAACGGTAATAATTACTGAACATGGGACGTGTTTCAATGAGTGTGACTTGCAGTTTCAGAAGAATCGCCGTTAGATGTAAGTGTGGTGTCGCACAAGTCCAAAGTGCGCGCCACCTACTTTCGCCGCGCGCCGCCATGCACGCACGGCGCGGCGTTCTTACGACGTCAGCCACGAGCGCCCTCTGAGACAACTCCGCTCGTGGCCACCACTGAATGACATCGTTCACTTGGGACTGAGATAGGAACCAGCGAACACTTCGGAATCAGATAGGCACCAGTGAAGACTGCTATCGGATAGGCACTAGGCAGGACTCTAGCTCAACTATGTATCAGCATTCTGCAGTACTGATCTATGTAAAAGTTAAGTATTGTATACATTCTGTGCAATATATATCTCGTTCTAATTTACTCTAGTGTTTCTAGTTTCTGCTGTCCCACTGGCTGCTCACCTCCGTACCTGCACAAGCGTGCAACCTTTATTTCTGTGTCGGTCATCCTACACAGCCACCGACACCTACGACGGAAACGAGACACAAAAGCGGCGACGAGGCTGGGACACAAAAGTAAGTGAATTCAGGCTGATGACAAACTGACAAGACGAACTCGCTGTCATCTAACGGCTATTTTTCTGAAATTGTAAGCCACACCCACTCAGACTCGTCCCATGTTTTGTAACTATTACTGGTAAGATGGCGTCCGCTCAACAGAAGGCGTTCTCTGTGCTACAGTTGGCAACGAGTGATTCAGTGACTTCGATCCAGCGTGCATTTTGTCGGCGGTTTGGCGTTTCGCCACTTATGACGCCAATCTCAAAAGACAAGGTGATTGTGCTAAGCAAGTGTTTCCTAACCTCTTCAAATATACGACCCCCCTTTGCAAGTAAAAACAAATTCTGGCGACCCCACCCCCCTCCCTAAGACAAAAAGCTACTAGTTGACAGATCTCGGAACCAACGAACGTAATTTTCTTTCTGTTGATTGATACTACTTTCTTATAAAAAATAATGGACAGTATTATACCTTACAGAATTAATTTGCACTACGGTCGGGGGTTCGAATCCCCCCTCGGGCATGGATATTTATGCCGTCCTTAGTATTAGCTAGTTAATAAGTAGTTTGTAAGTTTAGGCACTGATGACCCCGTAGTTAAGTCCCATAAGCTATACAAACATTTGACAATTTGACAGAATTAATTTGTTCAAATTTTTTGGAATGGAACACATTCTAACTTTACCTGATTTCCGGAAGAGAAATACATTTTGAACAACGAGAGTTTCTCATATCAGGTCTGTGTATATCCATCTCAGATGGATGACGGGACGATGGCGATGTATTAATGTGGCAAATTATTTTTTTAAAATTTTTTAATCAATTACATGTTTCGAGATTCCAATAATCTCATGTTCAGACTCTTATAAGATCCATGCAGTAAAACGAGAACTAGCCATCCATTTATAATCCTGTGACCACAAAGGTTTTCCCGGCGTAATAACTGTTTGTAATCTTCTCGGGTCTGCAGCCGGATACTAAACTCAACTTGACACAATATTTCAGCGGCGCAACTGCCCGCCATCCTCAGGTGAGCTTGCTGATAGACAATCTCGCCGGAATTTATAATCCTGCATATACCCTGTCACCCCAAGATGTAGCCGAGAACTGTCATACCAACCCTCGGCTACATCTTGGGGTGACAGGGTATATGCAGGATTATAAATTCCGGCGAGATTGTCTATCAGCAAGCTCACCTGAGGATGGCGGGCAGTTGCGCCGCTGAAATATTGTGTCAAGTTGAGTTTAGTATCCGGCTGCAGACCCGAGAAGATTACAAACAGTTATTACGCCGGGAAAACCTTTGTGGTCACAGGATTATAAATGGATGGCTAGTTCTCGTTTTACTGCATGGATCTTATAAGGGTCTGAAGATGAGATTATTGGAATCTCGAAACATGTAATTGATTAAAAAATTAAAACAATAATAACGGCGGAAGGCTTTTCATTTACCAAATTTCTCATTACAAGTAAGACACAAATGAATTATACTTGTTAAGGGATATTTCACTGTGTGGTCAATTTCTAAAGAAGGACACAAGTTTTTTGCTCGATTTCATCAATAACTCCTTACTACAACTTGTCCAGTTATGAACTGATTCCTGAAAACGGTCTTCATGCTTTGTGTTTATTCATCGTTAGCACTGTATTTACTATAAAACAATCTACTACGTTGTATTCAACGTAGAAGTGACGTCAACAAGGAATCACATAATTCTAACGTAAAATACATTCACTTTTATCTTTATCAGACCTGTGTTTTATATTAGTGAACCGCTAGTGTTCGCACATGTACTGGGCCGATTATTTTATGGTGCAAGGACTTCCTCCTGTTACGGCGACCCCCATGGGTGTCGCGACCCACAGGTTGAAAAACACTGTGCTGAGGTAACAATCCAGGTCGATCTCGCACTTCGGATGATATGGCGAAAATAATCCGTCAAATGTTTTAACGGCGTCTACGAACTTTTACTCGCCGCGTTACAACTCATGTGGATAACCGGCAGTGCGTCATAGGACTGGCTGGAGAGTGTAAAATCGTCGTTTGGTCTATGAATCGTACAGAATAGAATTAGTGCAAACTCTTCGGGTTCGTGACGAAAGGGAAAGGGCAGACTTCAGCATTGCTCTGCTAGGTAACATGCCAGAATATACACTTTAACCACGGTTAATTTCAGTGACGCAGCAGCTCTTCATGTTAACATGTTAGCGCTAACCGATATAACTTGGGCATATGGGGACGCCAGAGCGCTCACGACATTATTCAGAACGAAAATAATTCGTCTAAACTTAACGTTTTTTGTGCCATTTCTTGTGAAAAAGTGTACCGTCCCTTTATTCATTTTACGGAAATTACAGCGACCGGAAAAAAACTATCTTGAAATGCTACAGAATTGGAATTTTCGACAACTACAGGAGCAGTCGAATGACTTATTATCCAACAGGATGGAGCACACTACACTGGCACAAACACGCACGTCAATTTCTGAGTCAACAACGACGGATACGGCGCAAGTGATCCCAAGACACATTCCTGCAAACTTGATCTCAAAGATGCCCAGACATCACCCTGAGTGACCTTCTTCCTTCTGAGGATAAAGAAAAGTGTGTTCATTTCCCCTTTACCTCATGTCACGTTGTTGTTGTCTTCATTCTAAAGACTGATTTGATGCAGTTCTCGACGCTACCTTGTCCTGTGGAAGCCTCTTCATCTCTGAATAAGAATAGGAACCAACATCATCCTTTTCGACCTCCTTACGGTATTCATCTCTCGGTTTCCCTCTGCGATTTTTACTCCAAACACACTTCCCTCAAATTCTAATTTCGCGATTCCTTGATGTCTCAGAATGTGTCCCACCAATAGATCCCTTCTCTTAGTCAAACTTTGACAGAAATTTCTTTTCTCCCAAATTCCGTTCAATATTCCCTCATTAGTTACGCGAACTACCAATCCAGCATTCGTCTCTAACACCGTATTTCTGTCCGAACTATTTATAGTCCACCTTTTATTCCCGTAGTGGCTTACACTGATGACAAATGGTTTCAGAAAGAACTATCTAACATTTAAATTGAAATTGGATGGCAACAAATTTCTCTGCTTCAGAAACGCTTTTCTTCCCATTGCCATTCTTCATTTTGTGTCTTCTTTACTTCCATCATCATAAGTTATTGTAATCCGTAGATAACAAAAATCTTCTAATACTTTTATTGTCTGGTTACCAAATATAATTCCTTCACCGTCGCCTGACTTCATTACATTCCATTACCATTGTTTTGCTCTTTTTAATGTTCATCTTACATCCTGTTTTCAAGACAATATCCACTCCAGCTGCTTTGCTGTCTCTGACAGAATTACAATGTCACCAGCAAACTATAAACTTTTTTTTATTTTTCTCCCTGAATTTCAATTCCTTCTCCAAATTTTTCGTTGCATTCTATTACAGCTTGCTCAATATACAGATAGAACAATATAGGGAAAGGCTACAATTCTGTTTTACTCCCTTTCCAACCAATACGCCCCTTTCATGTCGTTCGGGTCTTATAACTGCTGTCTGGTCTTTCTATAATTTGTGTATAAATTTTCGTTCCCTGTATTTTATTCCTGCTACCTTCAAAATTTGAAAGAGTATATTCCAGTCAACATTGTCAAAAGCTCTTTCCAAATCTACAATGCTAAAAACGTAGGATTGCCTTTCCTTAACCCTAAGATAAACCTTAATGTTTGTATTGCCTCACGTGTTCCAACATTTCTCCTAAATCCAAACTGATCTTCCCCTGCCGCGCGGGAGTAGCCGAGCGGTCTGAAGCGCTTTTACCACTGTGCTTCAATTGCTCTACTTAGCTTTGGATTAAATGTCCAGAAAAACGCACGAAAGTTTCCAGTAGAAAAAAAAAAAAAAAAAAAAAAAAAAAAAAAAAAAAAAAAAAAAAAAAAACATGCACATGTCACGTACAGCGCACGAGCAGCGGAAAACAGGAAGTTGTAGTGCCATTCTGAAACTTTAAACATTCGCAAAAACACAGCGCGGTAAATATTTGATGCGGCTGTGTTGAACGTAGCAAGTAGAAGAGGTTTCGAGATCCGGAAAGGCGAGTCTAGCCCGACGACATCCTGCAGAGAGACGTCCCGGCCAACTCGCCTGTCCAGATAACTCGGCCAGTTAGGGCGACGGCGACTTGTAAAGGAATAACCCGGCGCGACGGCTGGAGACGCGCGCTTCAGTCTCCGGTTTCCGCAAACAGCCCGTCTGCGACTTTAACCGCACTTCCTCGTGTCCCCTTTGCTAAAAGTTGCAGTCTTGTCAGCGAGGAGGTCCCTGGGGCCGGAAGACTACTTGCGGACGCCCGGCGGCGTTCACAGAATATTCCCGACATTAATTTGTCTCCGCCGACTTAAGTAAGTAAGTAAGAAAATTAGAATAAGGTTACGAAATCTTTCGCGACAAGATGCTTGCATGAAAAGTTCTCGGTTTACTTGACGCGTCGAATTCACATAAATCTCGAACTTTCCACCGTCATCGTCAGGACTGCGACTAATGTCGTGACTATTATTAACAACTCTGTCACACTTATTTCGTCTATCCAGACTGCCGAAATCTGCTAGAAATTGGCCAGAAAAATACAGATAGCAGGAACACCTTTTCTTTGTTACATATCGTTCTTGTGAAACACAGCTAGCTCTTTACTCACATGAAGTAATGAGTGCAATCGACATGGGATCTCCAATCAATTCCATATTTCTAAATTTCCTAGAAGGCTTTCGACACTGTACCTCACAAGGGTCTTCTTATCAAACAGCATACTTATAGAAAATCGCCACAGTTGTGCGACTGGATACGTGATTTCCTGTCATAAAGAACATAGTACGTTGTAGTTGATGGTAAGCAGAGAAGTATTTAGGCAAGTGCAACATGTGCAGCTGTACAGGGCGGCAAAATTTTGCCATAGAAAAAAATTTTTTTAATATTATTTTAATGTTAATTCAGTATCATTATTCAGAGTTTTGATTAATGCAATAAATTTTAAAATTCAGGTGTGTTGATAACAGTGGGGTATCCAGAGATTTTTTAAGTAATCAGTTTGAATCCCAGATGCCGGCGGGGGGGGGGGGGGCGTAAAATAAATGTATTGCACAGGGGCGTCGCATACCTTAAATACGGCCCTGATGGTAAGCCATCAAGTACAACAGAAGTGATACCCCAGGAAGTGTTATAGGACCTCTACTGTTCCTCTTCTTTCCATAAAAAATTTAGAAGACAATCCGAGTAGCTCTTGGACAGTTCGCGAATGACGCTGTCGTGTATCACTTAGTAAAGTCACCGGAAGATCAAAAGTAACTGCAGAATGATTTAGATAACATATCTGCACGGTATAAAAATTGGTAATTGACTCCAAATAATGATAAGTGTGATGTAATCCACATGACCACTACAACAAATCCGCTAAACTTCATTTACACGATAAATCAGTCAAATCTACAGACCGTAAATTCAACTAAATACCTAGGAATAAGAGTTATGAACAACTTAAATTGGAAAGAACACGTACAAAATATTGTAGGGAAGGAGAACTGAAGGCTACGTTTCATTGGTAGAACACTTAGAAGATGCGACAGTTTTGCTAAAAAAAAAACTGCCTACACCACATTGTGCGTCCTATTTTGGAGTATTGCTGCCCACAGTGGGATCCCCACCAAGTGGGACTGACGGACGATGTAGACAACGTTCAGAGAAGGGCAGATCGTTTTATATTATCGCGGTATAAGGGAGATATGTCACGGAAATGATGCACTAGTTAGGATGGAAATCAGTAAAAAAATGTGTTATTCGTTGCGGCGAGATTTGTTTGAGACATTTGTTTCTCCAACTTTCTTTTCCGAATGTGAACATTTTTCTTAGCACCCAACTACATAGGGAGACATGGTAATCGCAATAAATTAAGATAAATCAGGTCTAAAACAGAAATATTTAGGTGTTCCAATTTCTCGCGCGCTTTTTAGAGATCGGAACAGTAGAGAAAGAGCATAAAATCAGTTCCACGAAACGTCTGCCATGCATGATTCAATGTGAGTTAAGAGTATTTGTCTTTTATCTGCATAGCGTTTCGTGTCCCAGACTAATGAACCCTCACATTTTATGTGAAGTGAATTTGAATGCAAAAAATCAGTCGAAGTAAAAAATGTATTTCAATGGAATCCGCTTCTTATTCCAAGTCAAAAGCAGTAAATAAATGTACTGATAGCGATTAGAAGCTGCTGTCAGTACCTACAACGTTGATAAGAACTGCTGTATCTGCCCTGCAGACTATTTTACGAATCGCGACACCGATAGGTATTCCAGCAAACCATTTTGTCCCGCTGCAGTTTTATTGAGGCAGACATTATGCAGTTGGCAATGACTACCACAATATTGGCTGAAGCAAAGTCTTAAGCTCTGTATGAAATCCATCCACAATATTAATCCCATTAAGTTACTGAAAGTTGTAGTTTGAAAGTTGATAGTTTGATGATGTTCTTGTTGTCTTCAGTCCGGAGACTGCTTTGATGAAGCTCTCCACCGTATTCTATCCTAAGCAAGCCTCTTCATCTCCTCATAGGAACGACAACCCACTACCATTTCAACTTTTTAACTCGCCTCTTGGCCTCTCTCTGCGATTTTGTACCCCACACACTTCCCTCAAACGCCAAATGCAGGATTCCGTGATGTCTCACATTATGTCCAACCAATAGAAGTCTTCTTTTAAGTCCAAATATGCCAGAAATTGCTTTTGTCTCCATTTCTGTTTAGTACGTCCTCATTAGTTACGCTATTTACCCACCTAATATTCTGCAATCGTCTGTAACACCACATTTCAAAATCCTCTTGCCTCTTCCTGTCTCAACCATTTAACGTCCATGTTTCACTCTCGTAAAGGTAACACTCCTCACAAATGCCTTCCAAAAGGACTTCCTAACACTTAAATTAACTAATTTCTCTTTTCAGAAATACGTTTCTTCCCATTGCCATCCTGTACTTCATACCTTCTTTAATTTACTATCAGAAATTATTTTCCTATGCAAATAACAAAAGTCGTGTATTACTTTTATCGTCTCTTTACCTAACATAATTCTTTCAGTGACGCCTGATTTGCTTAGACTGCATTTTATTACCCTCTCTTGTTAACGTTCATCTTATACCCTCCTATCAGTTCAGTTAGTTCCCTTCATAGCTAGCCCCAATGTACACACTGAATAACACTGGGAGTAAGCAGCAGGAGGAAGCTTAGAAGTTTACGTCCCGCCGACAGCAGGCTTGTCTCACTCCCTTCCCAACCAATTCCTCCCTTTCATGCTCTTCTACTCTTATAACTGCTATCTGGTTTCTGTACAACTTGTAAATACCCTTCCATTGGCTATATTTTACCCCTGCTGAATTCATAATTTTAAAGATTGTCTTCCAATCCTCCAAAAATGGAACGCAAGAGTTCAAGTGAAACTTATGCCGAACAAATTATAGGTATTTTCCGTACACTTAGCTGTAGAAAATGGACATTACATGAGGATACAGACACAAAATTGATTACAACGAACAGAGACGTCAGTGCCCGGACAGGCAATTCATAATTTTCTGAAGGGAATAAAATGTAACAAGTGGGGGGGGGGGGGGCTGGTTGGAACACGTCGCTCCCGCCTGACAGTCCAGCCCCGTGTCCACAAGACCAGGAGAGCTCAGCTGTTCACGTTCGCTGAATGTTCCACATCTTTCTCTTGAACCACTTCTTTCATTTTCCACATTTCCACCCACCTCCTGACAGTTTCCACGTTTGATCTGTGCTGTTTTTCACTATGATAACCTGTCACTAAACCTGTAGGGATGCTGAGGGAGGTGGGGAGTTTCCCTTGTAAGTTGTTTGCATGTTCTATGCAGGCGGTGAACTGACAGAAGTCGAAGTCATCCTCTGCGATTTCTCTTTACCTGAGTAGCGCTTCTAAAAAATGTTCAACTGTTTGCAAGCCTGGGAACTAATAAATGCAAAAGTTAACTCTATTAGATTTACAAACTACTTAATAGGGGGTATGACGTCAAACGGGCCGACCTGAAGCAGCAAAAGCACGAAGGGGCATTTTAACTTCCACTGTCTATACTTTGATGACAAATAAATTCACAAAACTTTGCCACCATGATCAAGCCATTTTCAGGATAGTTCAAATGTTTGTAAAGCTTATGGGACTTAACTACGGGGTCATCAGTCCCTAAACTTACAAACTACTTATGAACTACTTACGAACTAGGACAGCACAAATATCCATGCCCGAGGGGGGATTCGAACCCCCGACCGTAGTGGCCGTGCAGACCGTGACTGTAGCGCCTCAGTCCCCTTGGCCACCGCGGTCGGCCCATTTTCAGGATTCACATTCATAACCGTGGTAGTTCTAAAACACAACAAAATAATCTTTATTTAGATGTGAAATTTAATTATTTTTTCACTTACATTTGGCTGCAGTTTTTGCTATACGTACACTTTTCTTCATGAGTAAGAGAGATTCTTCGATGAGTTTTACACAGCATACAAACCATACTTACAGGTGTATGAAACTTTAAAATTTATTTTATTTACGAAAAAATGAATGAGCTACTACACTTTAAATTTTATGTTTAGAGCCGGCCGCGGGGATTGAGGCGCTCCAGTCACGGTCTGCACGGCCACTACGGTCGGGGGTTCGAATCCCCCCTCGGGCATGGATATTTGTGCCGTCCTTAGTCTTAGCTAGTTCATAAGTAGTTTGTAAGCTTAGGGACTGATAACCCCGTAGTTAAGTCCCATAAGTTCTACAAACATTTGAACTTTTTTATGTTTAGAAAAAAAGTAAAATTTTATAGTTTACAAACTTACTTATTACCACAGTTTACAATATATTTGGTAACTTCCAGAGTCTCATACACCTGTAAGTATGGTTTGTATGCTATACAAAATGCATCGAAGAATCTATTTTTCTTATGAAGAAAAGTGTACCTATAGCAACAAATGCAGCCAACAGTAAATGAAAAAATGATGAATTTTGAAATGTAAATAGAAATTACTTTCTTGTGTTTTAGAACTTCCACTGTTATGAGTGTGAAACCTGACTCTATTCCGGCCAAGCTGACAAAGTTTTATGAAATCATTTGTAAAACTACAGACATTGGAAAAAGAATGTTCTGTCGAGCCTCTCCTGCTTCCAGTCGGTCGGCTTGATGTCCATCCCCCCCCCCCCCCCTCGCCCCTTAAACTAACGTGAGGACAACGCACGCTCACACACACACACACACACACACACACACACACACACACACACACACACACGCACGCACACACACACATATATATATATATATATATATATATATATATATATATATATATATACATGCCTGAGGGAGGACTGGAACCTCCGACGGCGAGCAACCGCGCGCTTAGTAGGAAGGCGCGTTACAGCGCTCGGCCATTCCACCGCGGCGCGCTTCTATACTCTGTGCACTATTGAAATGCATATTTGGTGTGTCTGTTATTTTCACGTAATCTGATTTCAGCTGCTTCCCTAGTGACCAAGTTTCAATAGTTCGACGCAGGAGCCAGTACTGTTTTTTCAAACACAATCTTATGTTTATTTAAATAGATGTGGGCGGCCACCTTGATTTTTCTGGAGTGCTTTCCTTTGGACTTGTCGCAAGTAATGGGGAGGGGGAACTACAGTCCTAGTTTGCGGTACGTTGAGAATTTTGGCTGGACGGAAAGGGCGTCTGCCTAGCCTATTGAGAATGCTCAAAGCATGGCAGAATAACCAATACAGCAGAAGACAATAACAACTGGTCTTTTTACAGAACTTCATGGTCAATCAGCCAAGTTATTGAGCACAACTTTCGAAAATCAGCACGCATACAAAGACAAAAACGTTCGTATAATTGTAGTCCATGCAAATAATTTAATACTGACAGAATGTATGACATCAACTGCCAAAGGGCAAAGCTGAAAATGTGTACCCAGCCGGGATTCGAACGCAGGTCTCCTGCTTTCTAAATGTTCAAATGTCTGTAATTCTGTCGGACAAAACTGCGTGGTCATCTGTCCGTAGCATACAAACTGCTTAAACTAAGGTAAACTAACCTAATGAGAACAACCACACACACCCATGCACCAGGGACGACTCGAATCTCCGACGGCAAGCAACCGCGCACTCCGCAGGGGGCGCCTTAGACCGCTCGGCTACTCCACAGCGGCCCTGCTTTCTAGGCAGTTGCGCTAAGCACTACACCGCTGGGAACACAGCACTTGCAAGGTCTACCCAAGCATGCCTCCCGTCAGATACAAATTCCCAGCTTTACCCTGAGTATCGTGGGCAGGGTGAAGCTGGTGTCATATATTCTGTAAATATGAAAGAATAACAGGATCAGAAGTGACGTCGGTTCTTCCGGCAGAACTGAGTAATGGATAAAAAGCGCTGGTGACATATGCCCTCGTACTCGCTGAGCAACTGCTTGGCAGTATATGCCGTCGCAAATTCTTTAAGGGTTAAGGTGACCGCTGGCCCGAAACGGGAAATCTTTTTGCGAATGCCATTGAATTTATTTCAATGCCCTGCAACGGTCAAATTGGTAAATTTACGGCCGTTAATGTCAACTAATGGTGTCTGTTCCTTCGAACAAGACAATGTTGCGCAATGCTTGCAGTGGACCTGTGATTTGTTTGGGCGCAGCAGCTGTCGACAAGTGGGAGGTGCTGGAAGGATGAGGAGATGCAGCGAGTGCGGACAGCTGGCAGCAAAAAGCTCTTCTGAAAGGGAACGCCACCGGCCGACTGCAGCTATCGGAACCCGCGACTGGAGAGCGCAGAGCAAAAAGGCGGCCGCTGTGTTCTCGCGACACGCAAAAACGCCGCCGGCCTTTGGGAAGTGTCGGCTCGACCTGACGCTGGCGCCATTACGAGTGGTGAGTGCGCGGTTCTGAATGGAGCCAGCGCTCTTCCGCACAGCCGCTGTTGGCGCACGAATCAACTACTAGCTAGAGTTGGGCAACACGATTCTTTTTTATATATCGATTCTTGCGATGCAATCCCACATTGTGAATCGATTCCTACGATTCGTTCACGATTCTTTAGTCTGCATTGGCGCGATTCTTACATCTTGCTCATAGATGGCAGTACATGTCCGTGTTATGGATGTTGGAATCTTAACCTTTTGCATCTGTTCCTACGATTCATTCACGATTGTTTCTGGTCTGCGACGGCACGATTCTTACAAAATGCCGAAAAGGTGACAATATGGGTATCGGATTTTCAAATATTTATGGTGCGTAAAATTCAGACTTAAAATAATAATGAGGCAAAGCCATTCGATTCAGATTCAGCTCTCAAATATTCTCGAGAAAATAGTCTGAAGTTTAGCGAGCGGTTATAAATACATATTACACTACCAACAATTTCTGCTGTTATAGCTCATTTAGTAGCGTTGCAGGTTTAGTGAACGCACGTCACTTATTTCGAATCCTGCAGTAACCTTATAACTTTTTTTTTTCATTCTGTTTGAATACTTCGGAAATTTAAATATAAATATAATTAAATCTACGGTAATTAATATGTAACTAATCATTATAAAATACTTATGTGAAATCAATTAGTTGAAGAAAACACGAAATAAACATTAAAAATAAAAATCCGTTTCTAAATATTAAATTTCTTTCGAGATGCAAGAAATTCACCTTTATTAAAATGTTTCTTTTCTGTAAAAATCGGTTTCTTTCAGGAAAGCTGATAACGTAAAAACCAAAATGGCAAAAAAGATTTTTGAGATGGCTTTAAAAACATTTAAAATCGCGTTTTTATATAAAAAGAATATTTTTGTAAAATTGATTTTTTACAAAGACTATAACTACGTAGATGAACTCGAAAAGCTTAAACCTCTCTAAATACAAAATACAATTTAAATCGTTACAGCAATTTCCGGGATACGTGAAATATAAATGTGTAAGGATCGCTCGTTTAAATACATAATATGTAAACTTTAAAAAAGACGTATATTCGTATGTATTGGCAGCTGTGTATTTCGCTGCGTTTTGTTTCTGTCATGTGTAATTCGTGAATAGGCTAATAATAAACAGCTCACGATCATCGTTCTGTGCTTCCTTTGTTCACACGCTTTCTGTCTTTCGTAATTATTCGGCACGATTCGCCACTTGTTTTCGAATCATGAATCGTTAGAGCGGCGATTCTTTTGAACGACGATTCGTCCCCCCTCTTCTCTCCGGCATTCGGCACGATTCGACAAGATTCGGCAGTCGCCTTCGAATCGTGAATCGTTGGAACTTAAGAATCGTCACGAGACAGACGATTCTTTTGAACGACGATTCGTCCGAATCATGATTCGATTCTTACGATTCTTTATTTGTATTCGTTCAAATGAACGACTCATTGACGAATCGCCACAACTCTACTACTAGCCACTGTGATATTCCTGGCCTATGGCCACTTCATATTTCCGGCCGCTGGCCGTTTCTTTGCTAACATCGTACGTGTCTTAACCCTTTCGTGGTTGTTGGGACATATACGTCCCACTAACTTCGGACCTCATTTGTACCACAAGGTGGCGAGTTACGTAATTCTGCATAGTGCTGCCATCTGTTGGTGGCCCTTCAGAACGCGGAAAAAAAAATCGAGACACTGAAATTCTTACAGTGTAGAAGGCTGTGACTGTTTATATGGGCTGCCGCGTGAATTTTCGCGCCGTAACCATAGTTTATTGTGCCTCGAATCGGTTTTCGTAGTTTTATCGCTACCGAAAATGTCCGAAGTACGTATATTTGCGATTTTATGTTTCTTAGAAGCTTACAAACAACAATTACGCTTTCTAAAACTCATTTTACTTCAAAAGTTTTTTTTCAGTGAATTTACAATTAGTGGGACGCATGTGTCCCAGTGACCAATGTGTAGCCCTATAGTGCCTTTATGTTGCGATATTACAGTACTCATATTTCAGAGAAAACAAGTTTTTCTGTAAATTTTTGCGCTAATGAAACACGGTATGTGGTTTACTATTATCTGCATTTTCTATTATAGAAGCTGCGAGACAGCTCTCTCTCGGTTTTTTTTCTTTTCTTTTTTTTTTTTTTTTTCAATTTGGTGTGCAATACATATTTTTGAATCATGTACTTGTTTAGACTCTATGACAGGAGAACTTAAGAAATTATGTTAAAAAGTCTTAGGTAAATCGGTGTCAGAAATGATCAGTAGGACGTATGTGTCCCACCTTTTTTTTTAGGAAAAATGGAATGTGCTAAAATTTTTTGAGTGTCATATTTGTAATCTTGATCCAAATCAGATTCTGTAACAGCTGAGATACCTTAAGATATTCTAAAAAATGAGTAAAAACCACAAAAGGGTTAAACGCGGAAGAAAGACAGAAGTGCAGCATATGTTGAAATGTGGGGTGGGGAGCAGTAGCATATGGCGCAGTAGGTGCTGGTTCCCATGGGAAAGCCCGCCTACGTTACAGGTGCTCTCTTCGCATTGGCTGCTGCATTTCACGTCATGTGATTTCTTTTGAAATTACTTTTGTTTATTATAAACTAAATATTAATTATTCAGAGCTGAGAATTTATTATAAATATCTCTCAAGGACAGGCTAGATTTGGACAGTTTAAAAAGCTTAAGGTGCCTTCTCTTATTGTAACAAGAGAAGAGCGATTTTGCAGAAGGCGCGCGACGGCCCTGTTTTGGCGCGAAATAGAGCGTCAGGTGCCCTCTAGTCTCGCAACGCGCCGCAGTTTCAGTCTCGAGCTGACCACTATACGCGCCGGACCGCGCCGGTCATGAGTGAAGTTTTGCGTAATTGTGGTAACAGTCGAGGTCTCAACATGAACTACGGGCAGAATAGGCCGAGTCGGATTAACAATAGTTGTTTATATTTTATTATTTATTTAATAAATGGCATCCCTGACAATTAAAAATCTCGCGAGTCGTTTCTTATGCTTCCATCATACAGAACTTATTTTAGCCTCACTTGTATGCTGTAGAAGAACCAACGACCTGTGTGCTGTCTTCTGCGCTGGGGACACATTGTAGAAGACAACAGGTTAGTTAGAACTCTATGCTTTCCATAAAGACTTGGACAGCAACTACGGCACCTCGTGCGTACTGTAGGGCGGTACAAACGCACACTGCTACGCAACAGCATCCGCAAGGATGTGGAGGTTTTAGGGGACTTGTGGGAGGAAGCAGTACTAACTTCTCTGTCCACAAATAAAACCCTAGGAAGCTTGTACCACGCATCATCAAAACACTGAGGCCCCGTTCATACTAAAGTGATATAAGATAGGCGATATGTAGTAAACAATATATTGCGACCATATACTGCTAGCAAGGTTCACAACACCAGACGATAAATCGGCGCTATCTGGCCGATAAGAATGGTGTAGGAATACAATTTTCACTACTTCACTTAGAAATATGAGCTCAAGTGAGGAAGGCGCTGCAGTGGCTTATTGGCTCACGCGTAGCAAGAGAAGACACAGGAAACACTGGGTACATCCCTACAATCTTGCCATCGTGCACCATAGGAAACACTGTATCTCGAGAGCTGTGATCAACATAAATCAAAAATTCAGGGAGTTTATCGAGTGAATACTAAAAACTTTCATTTTTCTGAAACGCTTACTGGTGTCACCAAACTAACATAATAATAATAATAATAATAATAATAATAATAATACAAAAAATGAAAAATACGCCCTTCAGGAAAGGTATTTCTCTATTCAAAAATACTTCTAATTAAGTAAGTTCCGTTTGGTAATAAAATGAAATTGTACACAGATACGGAAGAAATTTATATTGCACAAAATTGTACAACTCTTAAACTACTTTTCCACATAACTGCCGAAATTTTGCAGGCATTTGTTATAGCGTGGCATCAGGTTTTGTATACCTTCTTCATGGAAATCTGCCGCCTGTGTCGTCAACCAGTTGGAAACAGTTTCTTTCAGCTCGTCGTCATTGGTGAAGTGATGAGCACTAATTGTAAACCCATAATTTTCCTGGATCTTGTCATCAATCGCGTGAACCAGTTCTTCTGTAACCAAAGGTGGACGCCCACTTCGTTCTTCATTGTGCAAATCACTACGCCCGCCATTGAACTGTCGGACCCATCTTCTCACCATCGAATCACTCATCGCATTTGATCCGTAAACATCGCAAATTTGCCGATAAATTTCTATTGGTTTCATTTTCCTCGCATTCAGAAACCGAATCACCGACCTGATTTCACAGGCGGCGGTATTTTCAATCAACGCCGACATTTCAAACAAGCACGTCAAAGCGTACGTAACTGACAGCGATCTCCAAATGGCGCACTTTCTTCTCCTTGATACACATCGTCTACACCGCATATGCGGAACTGCAATCGCAGCGCTGCAGCGGAGATGAATTGAAACGGAACTTACTTTCTGGGCGCGCCTCGTATTACTTTCAGGCAGTGTTTCCCAATCTTTCTGAAGACGCAAACCCCTTCCAACTAAAAACATTTTGGCGATCCCCCACCCCATACCCGAAATATAGCACAACTAAGTATCTAATATCAACTTTCATGTAAAAATACATTTAAAAAAGTACAATATTATATATTATAGGATAATTTTACGTCCATATTTCTCACTGGAACACAGCCAGTTATTACATGAATTCCGACAGATCAATATATTTTGCATAACGAGGTTTCGCATTCCAGGAAGAGCCCAGAAGCAAATTATGCTCGTCGAGAAAGGTCCCACTTCTTCTTCTTCTTCTTCTTCTTCTTCTTCGCTTGGGCCGTGCAGACGATACGCCTTCTTTACATTCCTCTCTGTTCCTTGCTTTTGCACTCCGTTCTCCTTTTCTCAGGCCCATGGTCACATCATCCTCGATGTCATCCTTGCATTTAGTACGTGGCCTTCCCCTCCTCCGCCTTTCCTCCATGGATTCAGAGAATGCTACTTTAGCCAGTCGTCACTCCTCCATCGTAATTAGATGTTCAGCCCAAATGAGTCTTCTTCTTTTAATACTTTGACTAATATCAGTCTGTTGATACAGCTCTTTCAGTTCCTTATTTTTCAGTATCCTCCACTCCCCTTGGTCTCTCTTGGGGCCAGAAATTTTCCGTGAGATTTTCCTTTTAAATCAATTTGTAAACGGTCTAATTTCTCAAAATTATTTATTTTTTCATGTAAATTTAGCTGACGCCTGGAACCTGAATATAGTTTTCAGTCCTTTCGTTTAATCTTCGATAACACGGTGTATTTATTATCTTTGCTCTATTCAACTGAGAAATGATCAACAAGAATTCCCGTAACTGAATACATTTCATGTGTTTTTGTATTACGGTACCTCTATATTCAGACATGCATTGGTCTGTTTATTTTATGGTAGGACTACTTCCTCCTGTGACGGCGACCCCCGAACAAGACACTGCGAACGCACCCCCCCCCCCCTGGGGGTCGTGACGCATAGGTTGGATAACACTAACATAAGGTAACTGGATATGAATATAAACAGCAGTAGTAACAAACTTGATTGTATTTGATTACATTTTATAAATAGTATCAATTAATCAATTAGTTCCACTTTCTTACGGCAGTGCAGTGATTTGATTGAATGCCGAAATTGATAAAGATGTGGCAATGTGGTACGTATTTCACAGGGAACATTGAGGCACAATTAAAGTATATGTTGTGAAGGCAGACGTGCTTGAAGACAGTCCATGTAGCCATGTTATCCATAATGCCGTGTTAGTGAGCGGTTTAAAGCGTCTGCCTAGTTAGCAGGAGTCCCGGGTTCGAATCCCGGCCACAGCACAAGTCAACTCCTCTTCTTATATTCAAAACAAAAAAAGCAATTAAAAATAATTAGCTGGTAATGAATCAAGGATAATCGTGAGACTCATTTGTTCTCAATCGACTATTATATAAGAGGTTTTTATGCACAGAAACCAAAATCAAAGAGCCTCGATAGACACATACATGTTTAAATGAGAAATTTTGAACACATACGTGTTAGAACGGTATGAAAGATAACATTGAGGGCCTGAATAAGAATCAGTATTCAGTGAGGTTTAAGATATAAATCTCATTACATATCAGCCATAGAAAAAAAAAAAAACACATATTACGGGCAGGACGTTTTTAAGGCAACTACAACCCTATGTTGCTGTGTGGAGTGAGACAGTATTGTGTTTTGCTCTTTATCGCTCCACCGTCAAGTAGTCTCTAAATGGTGTTGAAGGTTTCTCTCTTACCGCTAAGTCACGGCGTCCTTGCCTTCTCGAGGCTGAGTTCCAGTATCCTTCTGAAAAAGAGAGGAGAAAAACCGGTTAGCCAAAGTGATTATTCATGTACACAATAGATAAGGACAAATAAAGAAAAATGGCGACGTCACTAACAAGTAGAGTTTTGAACCAAAAAGCATATAGACGTGATGATGAGGTAGCGGGGTGCCCTCCATACTTTGTGCTTACGTTACGACCTGCTGCAGCTTTTGAACAGCTGCCACTAAATCTGAACTGATTCCAGCGTAACCGGACGAACCAGCTGCAGAGGTTCGGCCCTTTCTATTTTTGGTGCCCACAATCTAATGGCACGCGACGAGTCGAAGATATTCGATCACGATAAAAAACCTTGATAGCGTAACCCGTTCATTAAATAGTCCACTTTTTTAAGTTGCCCCTTTTGCATGTCTGAGATGGGAAACGAGGACCGATAACGGTTGTATCGGGAAAGGCATAATAACAGTTACAGTAGCTTAACAACAGAAATTGGGAATTTGTTTCCCAAAGCTTCATGTTAGAGTCCTCTGTAGTGAGGTACTGATTGTGATGACAAATTACTTCTGGCGGCAGTAACCGTAAAACAGTGGTTTTTAGATAAAACTAATGCTCAAAGTGTAGATAAAGTTGTACAGGGCGTTCCGATAAAAAGCAAGTACTGAAAATAAAATGTTTGTAAATGAAATTTTCTACTCATATCAGCTAAAGATATCGATCAAATACTGTCAATACTGTTTGGATTGACAAGGCATGAGATGTAGCAATGCAGTCGGGAATTGGCGTGAATATGTAATTTGGTTGGCATGGATTACACAAACGTGGACGAAAGGGGTATCTATACAAACAGCAAAAGACGTAACATGTAGGAAGAAGACAAATGAAACCTGACGATCACCTAAAATGCGCAAAATCGATTAGTATAGACAAGTGCAACAGTTTTTCAGCCTTGAATATGAAGTAGTTGTTCTACCAACAATATAATGAAGAATAAATATAATAAAACAAAGCTCCTCCGGAACGAGGCAGCGATTAAAATGTAGGGGGAAATTTAAAACAAATAAAAAAGAGCATTATAATAAACTTTAATAAATTAAGCAAAACTATGCATAAATCTCTTCGAGGGGATGACAAAAGCTAATACGAATATTAAATAAGAGAGAGAAGAATGAAACGTGTGTTGGGGTAAACATTACATACTATCAGCTAACCCTTACATGCCGAGACCCTTCGTATGATGGACTGCCGAAAGCATTCCCTCGCTAAGAGAAGAAAAATATATTTTTTAAGTTGTTCAGTATTCTCAATGTACAATTACAGAATGTATAACATCAATTAAAGGTTGAATTACTATTGCAATTGATGCAAACTACAGTTTTATTTCGATCGTAATGAAATTTTTCACACCTGACCTTCAAAACATGAAGATCACAGTGTACACAAAATGCTGAGTGTACTATACGTACAGATTTCGACACATATCTACAGTTGTATTCATGTCTTGACGCAATTTTCCACACTTGACCAGCAAAACAACAGATTTTCACTCCCTTTCACTGATAAAAGTTCGCCCATGTATGAAAGTTTTCATTGAGAACGAAAAGATTGCACTGTAGTTCCTTCTGTAGATTGCCGTAATAAGCAGATATCGAAATAATTGACAGAGGGATAGAAAAACAATTAAAATAGCTCAAAAGAGGAAAGGTCGCAGGATCTGATGGCATACCAGTTTGTTCTTACACAGAGAACGCGAAATAACTTGCCCTCCTTCTTGCAGTGGTGTACCGGAAGTCTCTAGAAGAGCGTAGCGTTCCGAAAGATTGGAAAATGGCGCAGGTCATTCCCGTTTTGAAAAGGGACGTCGAACAGATGTGCAGAACTATAGGCCTACATCTTCGGTCAGTTGTAGAATTTTGGAGCATGTATTATGTTCGAGTATAATGGGATTTCTGGAGACTAGAAATCTGCTCTGTAAGAATCAGCATGGGTTTCGAAAAAGGCGATCGTGTGAAACCCAGACTCAGAGGGCCATAGACACGGGTTCTCAGGTAGATGCTGCGTTTCTTGACTTCCGCAAGGCGTTTGATACAGTTCCCCACAGACGTTTAATGAACAAAGTAAGAGGATATGGTCTATCAGACCAATTGTGTGATTGGATTGAGGAGTTCCTTGATAACAGAATGTCATTCTCAATGGAGAGAAGACTTCCGAAGGAAGAGTGATGTCAGGTGTGCCACTGGGGACTGTCGTGGTCCGTTGCTGTTTACAATATATATATATATAAATGACCTTGCGGATAACATCGTCAGTTCACTGAGGTGCTGCGAATATATAGAAAGAAAGATTCTTTATCATTTAGCTACACTACAGTAAGTCAGCAACTGGAAGCAGTTAATTCCATAACCATAAGGTTACAGTACACTTGTTCGCCCACAGCTTGAATACTGCTCACGGGTGTGGGACCCGTACCAGGTGGGGTTGATAGAGGAGGTGGAAAAGATCCAACGGAGAGCAGCGCGCTTCGTTACAGGATCATTTGGTAATCGTGAAAGCGTTACGAAGATGATCGATAAACTCCAGTGGAAGACTCTGCAGGAGAGACGCTCTGTCGCTCGGTACGGGCTTTTGTCGAAGTTTGAGAACATACCTTTACCGAGGAGCCTAGCAGTATATTGCTCCCTTCTACGTATATCTCGCGATGAGATCATGAGGATAAAATCAGAGAGATTAGAGCCCACACAGAGGCATACCGATAATCTTTCTTTCCGCGAACAATACGAGACTGGAATAGGAGGGAGAACCGGTAGTGGTACTTTAGGTACCCTCCGCCACACATCGTCGGGTGGCTTGCGGAGTATGGATGTGGACATAGATTTCCTGTGGGCCGTGGTGGAGTGGCCGAGCGCTGTAAGGCGCCTTAAAGCCGCCGGCACACGGAACGGGATAACTAACCTCAACGTGCCGCTCTCCGAGATTTCTGACGTCACATCCTGCTTTTTCCCGTTGAGGAGCCATTTTCTACCGTGAAACACAAAGTAAGTTCTGCTATATTTCGGTAACGTGCCACGTTAGGTCGGACCAATAGGAAGCAAGAACACTGTCTACGTCACGTTCCGATCTTTCCTGCTTCAGATCGGTTTATTGCTTTCTTCTAGCAACACGGCTAATGCGTAGACTAAGAAATGTGTGTTTTAAATGAAGCCACCATAGAAGAACACTCCTTATATAATAAATAGAGAAACAATAGAAATAGCAATACCGAAATACAGATGAAACGTCGAAAAAAACAGGCAATGATAACGTTTCACTGTATGTAAATAGCACTTCCAGACAATGTAGGACACAAAATCAGCCAGAAAACGGTTAGTTTATTAAAGTTCTTGGGAGGCCTCAAAGTTCTTGAATATGGTGTAGTCAGGAGAGCTTTTTTTTCAAAAAAATGTTCTAAACTTACAAACTACTTATGAGCTACTTACGAACTAAGACGGCATAAATATCCATGCCCGAGGGGGCATTCGATCCTCCGACCGTAGCCTTCTTTTTTTTTTTTTTTTTTTTTTTTTTTTTCGTAATAATGAAGTACAATTGCGAAAGTTGGTGAAATACGGCGCGAGAGACTAAGCGAAGTGTAAAAGTGAAGTTACGTTTTGCGATGTTCTTTTGTTAACGAATTAAACCGAAGGAATGGAGTAGAGAAAAAAATGCTTCCAAAAAGTGCGACGAAAAAAATCCCTCTCTCTCTCTCTCTCTCTTATTGTTAATATTGCTATTTCAACTTTTTTTATTTAGCATTTCCTCGCCCATTTATATTTGCACATTTATATTTGTGTAGTTACTTATTTCATGTTGTTTTGACGCCACATTATATTCGCATTGAAATATGAATGTCGGCTATCGTCATGAATGGTTCTCCTGCCATTATTTCGCCGCTAAATCCACTCTTGTACACATAATCTTCTGCGGAGTTTCACCTCTCATCTTCGACAATAGCTAATAAGGCCAAAGCAGCTAATTCAGTAGGATCCATTTTAAACACGTACTCTTCGATGTGTGTGCTTCGCACTCCAATGAGTTGTAGCAGACGATGAATGTCGCTAGAGAGCTCTGAAAGCCCAAACCACGTTAAGCAGCTTGTCCCGTGTGCCGATGAAGCTGTGCCTCGTAGCGTCGTATTTCCCGTTCACGCGCACGTTAACGATAACTGCCTCGTTCCGTGTGCCGACGACTTTACTGCGGAACGCGCGGTTGCTCCTCGTCGGAGGTTAGAGTCCTCCCTCGAGCTTGTGTGTGTGTGTGTGTGTGTGTGTGTGTTGTCCTTAGCATAAGTAGATTGTAAGCCTGGGGACTGATGACCTCAGTAGTTGGGTCCCACAGGATCACAAACATTTGAACATTTTGATCCTCTGAGCCTCCTCTGAATTTGCGTCGTGTGACCCAGCGCAGAGTCAAGGCCGGGCGGCGCGCCGCGTTGTGCGGCAGACAGGAGAGAGGCCTCTCCTTGACATTAGCCTAGCCGGGATGACCCTGCGGTGCGTGGGCGGGAGGCCAGCCACCGTCCCACAAACGTTATCTCGCTGCTCTAGCAGCGCGCTGCGGCAAACGGCAACCTGCCTCCAGCCGCTGGGTCACCACGGTCCTCCATACCTCTAAACCCGAATGTAAAAAGGTTCTACACTTTCTTCCACTAAAGTCGCACCTTGTCATTTACAATCCGTTACCATCAACGTAGTGGCTGAGCTTCGTTACATTTTAAAACAGCATAACCCGTCACATCCTTGATGCTAATTCCTACTTAAGTTCTATGCTGACCCGTGCAACGATTTGAAATGAAAAATCAAATGTTTGTATAGCTTATGGGACTTAACTACGGGGTCATCAGTCCCTAAACTTACAAACTACTTATGAACTAAATAATACTAAGGACGGCACAAATATCCATGCCCGAGAGGGGATTCGATCTCCCGACCGTAGTGGCCGTACAGACCGTGACTGGAGCGCCTCAGTCCCCTCGGCCACCGCAGCCGGCATTTGAAATGAAGGAATATAGTAACAGGTATGCTAGTATGCATCGTTTTGTGAAAATTACGGTGCTCTAAAGGTTATAATTCTACCCTGGAACCGTTATTGTGATAAATGATTACATTCGTACCTGCCGACTTTCAAAAACAGAAATCGAGAAGATCCAAAATCTGAAAATTTTAACGCTTCGTGCGTCGCATGGTCTTCAAACATAGTAAGGAGAGACTACATAAAAAGAGATTATAAATTATATTAATACATATAATGTAGGCTACATTTTAAGATCCCGTTTTTCGAATTCTGAAGTTAGGTACTTACACAAGTTACTTTCTGATGAGGATTCATTTGTTGTCAATATTCGGAAGAGTTCACAGACTACAAAAAAATGAGCTTTTATGCATATGATCTTGCAAACGACAATATGAACGATACTGTCAAAATTACTAAACTGAACATTTATTTGCACTTATTTACTAATTATTTTCAAGTTCATAGAACAATGGCTACATTCCTCCACAGGCTGCAGAGGAAAGATGAAGACGATTAGCTTTTTCTGTTTTATTCAAGTAACATGCACCACTGCTTCTTGTTTTCAAAACATAAATGGTTCCCACAGTGTCATTCGGTATGGGACCTAAACTGACTGCGATTCTTCTTCACCAAGCTGAGCACAAGGTCACACTCAGCACTGCTGTGCGGTATAGAGAAAGTAGGAAGCATAGCCTGGATAGCCTAACGTACTTATGAACACCGCCAGCTCCACGAATGCTCATCAAATGAGCCCATTTGCTATCATCTGTCAAGTTATCGCTCTCAACAGTAGCTACTGCCTGCTATCATCCAGTTTTGTAATAGAGACATGTTTAACGGATTTAATGTGATTTATTAATTCTGCTTTTTCCTCTTTAACGATTGTTTCTGTCACACGAACACACGGAACGGAATGCGATCGCATTATACACGGAAATTCAACATACTATGAATCCCTGACTGATGATATCGTTCCGTAGTTTAACTCATCACCAAAACATTAAATCGAACAAAATTCGTCACACAGTTGCACGAACACAAGAACACAGCAAACACCGGATGAAAAGCAAGCGTAAACAAAGCTTTTCCCGTAAAATTCATTCGAATCACAAAAAATGTGTGAGATGTGATTATCAATAGAACGTTCGATCGACTTTCGCAGGCGGTGTTTCAAACACACAGAGTTAATGACAAAAGTGCAGCGATATTCTGCGGAAGGGGATTATCCCTAATTTTATCGGTGGACTTTATTTGGATTTCAAACACTCGCATCTCAGAATATTATCGAAAGTCGAAACTGGAATGCGAATGTATAGGGCGGGAACGAGCCCGAGAGTCAAAAATCCGGAAATAAAGAAATCCGGAAAAACTGGAAGACTTATCCAAAATCCGAAAATCTTCCGGGAAAACTTGGCGGATATGCATTCTGGCTCTCAGCTACGGTTGAGTGTAAGAACGCTATATTCTTCTTTTGGCATGTATTAAGGTGGTTTCCTATGTATTGAGACTTTCTGATAACATAGTAACATTCTTATTCAAAGCCACTAAAAATTTCGCTGTCTCTACATCAAAGCTAATTAGGGCCTATGGAGAAGACGTTCAATGAGTACATCGACGTAACTTTGAAAGAAACAAGGAAAATCAGTCTCCTTCTAATGATTTAGGAAAAGACAAAGCCGCGCGGGAATGGCCGTATGGGTGGAGCGCCACGCTACGGGTCGCGCGGCCTCTCGCGTCGGAGGTTCGAGTCCTCTCTCAGGTATAGATGTGTGTGTGTGGGGGGGGGGGGTGTCCTTAGGTTAATGTAACTTTATTTAAGTGGTTAGTAAGTCTAGGGAGCCACATTTGTTTGGCGTCATAGAATTTCAAACATGTGAACATTTGATCGAGTGAAATTTGGTAGAATTTACTTTCGCGGTTCATTCAGCTTCGTCATCGATGCTCGTTTTCCATACTAGAACACAGGTCGTCAGTGAGTCCATGACACGTTATTCGTTTTCATTTACTGGATCGGAGAAGAAATACCACAACAGCAAGTGTACATCGATCTATGTCGCCACGCACAGCAAAATGTTCAACTGTTTGTAAATCTATCGGACCAAACTGCGCGGTCATCAGTCCGTAGCTTACAAACTACTTAAACTAAGTTAAACTAACACCCATGCCCCAGAGAGGACTCGAACCTCCGACTGCGAACAACTGCGCGCTCCGCAGTGAGGCTTCTCCACCGCGGCCCACGCACTGCAGTTAACTATTAAATTTCTATTGCTGTATTGTTATTTCGTAGGCTACTACTTAATGAATTGTTTAGCTCCTTACACAGACAATGATTTTCAGAACCCCAAGAGGAATACCGCTGAGATACGAAGCTTCAACAGACATATGTATGGCAAAAAAGTTTTGTTTATCGTCACCGGTTTGAGTTTTGACACAGCAACTCCATTCATCGTCAGGAGAAGGCGATCCCTAGAGGTTTGAGGGTGGTCTGTCAGGACTGAAACCGTTCACTATAAATAAAACAGCTATTTGCTGTACCTGTCGTGTAACGCAGTTCTTCGCAAGGTCCGATCATTTGGTACCTCGTGGTATAACACTTTCTATTTCCGTATGTACACCTAATTGTTCTCCAATTATTATTCTTAATGCTGTCAGTCAACCCGCAAGGATTTACGCACCTGTACCAATGTCTTTGAGACCAAGGCTTAACTGACCCACAAATATACGATATAACCAAAATCCTCAAGTATTCGTTGTACATATATACAGTAAAGTTCTTGCCCTGTGCGGATTCCTCTAATGCAGTGTGTTACAACATTTTCGATTATGCGACCACCTTCCAAGTAAAAATATTTTGGCGATCCCTTTACAAGCAAACATACTCTGCTAACCCCCGTCCCTCCTCAAGAACCAACCGTAATAAAACATGTTTGATATTCGCAAGGCAACGAATTTTATTTTATTTCTGTTGATAAAGTTTTATGTAAATTTTTGGAATGTTTTTTGTGTATTTTCCCAGAATGGACTAAATCTTTACGTGATTTCTAACACAAAAATATATTTTACTTTTTATTATATATTCATAAGCTAATTTTGCCAATGAAGAAAGGCCCCACTCTATAGTGAATTTATCAACAAGCATATCTTTTTTCTCCTAATGTCTCAGAATTTGTTATTGCATCTTGTTCATTTATCTATCGACTGGTTCCTGGTGCTGTATTTTAAAACAATCTGTGTTCGTTCAATCCAGAATTAATGTTAAACAAGGAAATACATAATTTTAACATATAATGTATTTTAATTAATGTTGCTGTATTCCGGGACCCTCGGCATTCATATACTGTGCTGGTTCTTTTATGGTGCAACTACTTTCTCCTGTGGCGGCGACCTCCCGAGCAAAGCTTTGCGACTGCCCCCCCCCCCCGCCCCCCTCTCGACATGCTGAAAAACACTGTTCTAATACCATAGTCATTTCTTGACATACTATAACATGTTCTATCGGAAAAACTTTATTATTCTATTTCTTTCCTTCCCAATCGTATGAAGAATGTCAATTGTAAACGTCCCTCTTTTACAGCGTTTCTCAAATGTTTCTTTCTCGATGTTCCATACACTTACACATTTCACACATCGACACAACATTGCAGAACCTACAGTTAGAGGAATAGCTGGGCACTCGCAGCTCAGTAATGACGTTGGGGAACCGCTGTTTCGATTATCGGAGCGACTGCCAAAATGCACAGCCGCGCCGGCTAAGCGCGGATCTGCCGCCACCGAAGTGATAATGAGTTACGCTATCCATTAACGGAAAGCAATTCGGCCAACACTTGGTGCGTAAACCGCTTGCCACCACATCGGTAATCGGCGTTCTGCAGCGCTTGCCACAGCGCTTCCCACGACTCGATGCAGTGTCGACCTCATCACTCTGCTGCAGGCCGGTTTCAGAATTAAATGTCTCGGAAACGAACATCGATAGACGAGTGCGTGGAAAAGTATTTTTTATTGTGAAAGCTGTAAGAATGTGCTACAGAAGTTCACAAAACACTCGATATCGTTCGAAAAGGTGACAACAGATGGCACTGTACGAAGCACAGCTCGTACAGTATCAGATTGCGTAATGAAACGCCCATTGACGCGGTACGGAGGTGCCACAAACGAACAATAAAAATTGCCGTCACATCCTGTAATGTCTCTATGCAGTCGGAAGCGTCGCAGATCGCCGATTCAAGTTCGTCCAGCATAATCGATGGTCCGGCAGACAGTGCCTTTCAATGTGATCGTTATTTACCGTCTAATAAAATCATCTTGAAGATCAAAACCAACTGCAGAACGATCTAAATATCACTATGGTTCAAAAATTGGCAGTTGACTCGAAATAATGCGAAGTGTGAAGTCGTCCATACCAGTACGAAAAGAAATGTTCAAATGTTTGTAGGACTTATGGGACTTAACTACGGGGTCATCAGTCCCTAAGCTTACAAGCTACTTATGAACTAGCTAAGACTAAGGACGGCACAAATATCCATGCCCGAGAGGGGATTCGAACCCCCGACCGTAGTGGCCGTGCAGACCGTGACTGAAGCGCCTCAGTCTCCTTTTTTTTTTTTTTTTTTTTTTTTTTTTTTTTTCCTGTAAACACTCCCTTCCAAAAATAAGCGATTACTTGGAAGCCCACAGCAATACATGTGAGTCCAGCGCAATTTGTCTCCTCGGCCACCGCGGCCGGCACGAAAAGAAATCCGTTAAACTTTGTTTACAAGATAATCAAAAGTGGAGGCGATAAACACCACTAAATACCTAGGAATTACTATTACTTCAGACTTAATTTTGAAAGAACACGTAGATAATGTCGTGGGAAAGGCGAACCAGAGACTGCGTTTTATTGACAGAACCCTTATAACATGCAACAGAACTACAAAAGAAACTGCATACACTACGCTTGTTCGTCTATTTTTGGAGTATTGCTGCCCAGTGTGGGATCCTTACCAGGTGGGTTTACGGAGGACATCGAAAGAGTCCAAAGAAAGGCAGCTCGTTTGGTATTGTCACGATAGAGGGGAGACAGCGTTACGGAAATGATACAGGATCTGGGATGGGAATCATTACAACAAGCCGCGCTGGAGTAGCCGAGCGGTCTAAAGCACCTCGCTGCGGAGCGCGCGGTTGCTTGCCGTGGAGGTTCGAGTCCTCCCTGGGGCATGGGTGTGTGTGTTTGTCCTTAGGTTCGTTTACCTAGGTTTAAGTAGTTTGTAAGCTACGGACTGATGACTACGCAGTTTGGCCCGATAGATTTACAGACATTTGAACATTTTTGAACATTACAACAACGGCGCTTATCGCTGCGGCGTGGGCTACTTACGAAACTCCAACACCAACATTCTCCTCCGAACGCGAAAATATATTGTTGACTCCCATCTACATAGGTAGAAATGATCATCAGAGCTCGAATGGAGAGATTCCGATGTTCTTTCTTCCCGCGAGCTATTAGAGAGTGGAATGGGAGATGAATAGTATAAAGGTGGTTCGATGCCCTCTGCCACGCACTTCAATGTGATTTCCAGAGTATCCCATGTAGATGTAGATGACGCCTTGGAGCACTCGTTGTTTTAAAGTTTATGTATACGTCCATGAAACATGTTAAGTATTACGGTGCGCGGACGAATCAAAACCATGCCGTGGATTCCATGAAAAAGAAGTTCATGCTGTGGACTATTGCAATAATCGCGGTAGAAATAAGAAATAAAAAGGCAATAACGATCACTTGGAGAATGAGATGTTCATACAATTCAGTTTACAGCCAACTAGATTACCAGTGGAAGGCCCCTACAGTTCACAATGCTGACACGCAGACTGCCGCGCAGGGTGTGAGAGACAGAGACAACAGGCGACAGGAAAAGGAAGAGGGAGAAGTGAGCTGATTGGCTGGTGGCTGCGACAGCGGAAGCAGCTATTACTTCTCATCTAGGGCGCCTCAGCTTTGGCCCGCGGGGTGGCAACAGCTCCAATACGTAACGAGAAAACTTTCTGGACACGCTTCACGAGAACTCCCAGCTCAGCACAGACAATATTGCCTGCTTCCGAGGGACTATATCCTTTTATAATACAAGCTTTGTTTCCATTTTGGCATTCTTTTAAGTACTAGAATTATATATACAGGGTGCTGCAGGACGAGTAGTAAACACTACAGTCGACATAATCAACTGCAGATAATCGCTAACTGTATAGTTTAAAACGATTTTCATTTAACCCTTTAATGCATTAATTTTTATTTGAAGCTATAAAAACTATCGCGATTAATATATAGTGAATATATACTGAGAAATTTTTTTAAAGAAACTTCTTAAAATTATTATGCAGTACTAGCAACAAATCTCTCATAGCTCGTCTGCTATATAGTGCTTCCATAATGAACCTGTTGCAGTAAATTTCACGATCGTGCCGCTGATCTTTACATAAAGTAACTCTTAATGCAATGGTAGTGTGTAATTCACTACTTTTAAATGGCAAAGCAGGTATATTAAACTAAACAAACGCACATGTTACGAGTAACTCAATGCAGCTAACTGTCGAAGTGATTCAGTAGCACTCTGTGTCGTGCTTCTTTCACACGTAACACTGTGTATACAAGCAGCTACAAATTAATTTGTTGTAAAAGAGTGATCAGTTAGAGAGGTAAAGGAAAAAATTAGGTATGTAGCTGATCAGCTACAGCCGGCCGCGGTGGCCGCGGGGACTGAGGCGCTTCCGTCACGGTCTGTACGGCCGCTACGGTCGGGGGATCGAATCCCCCCTCGTGCATGGATATTTGTGCCGTCTTTAGGATAATGTATTTCATAAGTAGTTTGTAAGTTTACGTACTGATGACCCCGTAGTTAAGTCCCATAAGCTTCACAAACATTTGAACATTGGATCAGCTACACTATGCATTAAAGGGTTCATAACTGGCTCGGTTGTAGATATTTTCTATTCGATAACTTGTTGAAATGTTCAAATGTTTGTTAAGCTTATGGGACTTAACTACGTGGTCTTCAGTCCCTAAACTTACAAACTACTTATCAACTATCTTATACTAAGGACGGCACAAATATCCATGCCCGAGGCGGGATTAGAACCCCCGACCGTAGTGGCCGTGACTGGAGCGCCTCAGTCCCCTCGGCCACCGCGGCCAGCTATTCTATAACTTGGATCTTCTTCAGATCTTATAGTGTCCGCAATCTGTCTCGTTAGCTCAAATTACGTAATAACGCAGAGGATTTAGGGACGCAACTATTGCATCGGAAGACAACCCAAGTGATAGGAACAAGTTTTCTAATATAAAATATTTGCAGAGAGAGACTGATACTGCATACAATGGTGAACACTGGTTTTAACTTTGCGATGATTTCTTTAGCTCCTGTCACACACGTACAAGAGGACAGAATGAATTAGAATGAACGAACTCTGGCCGGAGGTTTACATGAATCTGTTAACCTGCTGGACCAAACCGCTATGGTCATCACTCCCTAGACATACCAACTACTTTAAAAAAATAACGCTAACGCTAATGCCAACACATATACACACACACAAACACACACACGCACACACACCATACCGGAGGGAGGACTCGAACCACCAGCGGGAGCGGCCACCCAGTGCGTAGCATGACGCCTTAGACCGCGCGGCTGCTACCGCGCGGTGAGGGTTACGTGGTACATATACACTAACAGAAACTTCCGCAACATTATTCAACAACATATGTAGAAGGTACTAGAAGATATTCAATTTAAAATGTATAAACTGGTTGAACCTCGAACCTACGAACCTTTGTTTCACAGTCCAACACTTCAACCACTACACTACACTGTCGCTGTCTTTCTGCACCTCGTTTGCGACAATAATAATGAAATTTTTTAATAGTACATAAGTTACTTTAGGAGATTGTTACAAGAAAAATTCCTTGTAACATGTGTACTACTTTCACTTGTTACAAAGCCACAGCTATTAGAATATAACCGAAACATTCACAGAAGGTGCTAAGCAATTAAGGAAAATGATTATTATCGAAAGTTCATTTTTTTTTAATTGCACTTCTGACAGCATTGTAATTTAGAACCCGCTTTACGATACCTCGTCTACATTATGTGCTGATATTGGTTTTCTTCTTACAAGGGAACCTCCCCATCGCACTCCCTGCAGATTTAGTTATTGGTTGACGCAGTGGATAGGCCTTGAAAAACTTAACACAGATCAATCGAGAAAACAGGAAGAAGTTGCGTGAACCTATGAAAAAAATTAGCAAAATATAAAAACTGAGCACTCCATGCGAAAGATATGCAACGTCCAGCAGATTGTGGGCACAGGAGCGCCGTGGTCCTGTGACTACCGTGAGGAGCTGCTGAGCGAGAGACCTTTGGTTCGAGCCTTCCCACAGCCAAAAATTTTAATTTTCAGAAAATTATTATCTGTTCGTCCGTCCGTCCGATGCGAGGAAACTGCGCCGTAGTGTGGGGACACTACATCTAAACTTATATTTTGACAGAGCTCAGGGAAAACTGTGCAACTGTGAAACTGTTGTAGTTTATGTGGCAAACTCTTACGTTTTCATTACTTTTTTTTGGAATGATTTTCACACGTACATAAAAATTTAAATCGGGAAAGATAGAATCTCTTTACCCATCCACCAAGTGTACAAGTTAGGCGCATACCGTTACCACTGTCGTATAGAATGCAAGAGATGTTGAATGCTTTGGTGAGGGGAGTGTCAACAGCCGTAATATATTTCTTAAATGCCTTAAAAAAAAAAAAAAAAAAAAAAAAAAAAAAAAAAAAAAAAAATCAGCTGTTTATTAAAAACCTTATACATCTACCAGTTCCGGTCATAGACCATCTTCATGGATAAAAAGGTGTTAAAACAGAATGGTAAAACGCATCAAATAAAATACATCCAACTGAGATAAACAGGAGTCAATATAACTAAAAGTGTAAAAAATTACTGTGGTCATCTTAGATAAAATCTATCAGTCAAACGTGACATAAAAGGTGAGAACAGTCTATGAATAAAAATGGAGGAAGTGGCTTGTGCACTCCACTCCAGCTGATGTTTTTCTTTCTTCTTCTTTTTAATGCATTTCATGCAAGAGATGTGTTTTCCTGTGGAGAAATCGGATGACCTATCACCTCGCGATCAAATGTTTTAGGTTTCCATTGGAGACGCGCTTCCTTTCGTCTGTTAATAACACGGTTTTGCGGTGGGGTCGCAAAAAACACACACTAAACTGATTACAGCGAACAGAGTCGTCAATGAACGAACCGGCAGATCATAATTTTGCGGAAATAAAAAAAAATTAAAATATTCGTTCGAGGAAAGGCTTAAACCAAGGACGTATCGCTCCATAGCTCCTCACGCTAGTCACAGGACCATGACGGTCCTACCCTTACTATCTGCTCGACGTTGCCTATATTTTAAGGGCCGTTTAGTTTTTACATTTTGCTTTATATGCCACATAAATTCTTCCAGTTTTCTCGATTGATCTGTGTTCAGTTTCTCACGTCCTATCCACTGCGCCAACTTATAGCTAAACCTGAGGGGGGTGCGATGGGGAGGTTCCCTTGTTAGAGGGAAGCCTTACTCATATTCAGAACGATCAGGCGGTCTGTTCTGTTCAGTTTTTCTTTGCATGTTGCGCGTCTAAAAAGTTCGGTGATTGGTGTTTATCTGAACTGTAGCTGGACACACGCATGCGTGCATGTGCATGGGTCTTCAGAGAGTTGAGGAGAATCCATACGCCGGCCGCGGTGGCCGCCGGGACTGAGGCGCTTCAGTCACGGTCTACACGGCCACTACGGTTGAGGGTTCGAAACCCCCTCGGGCATGGATATTTGTGCCGTCCTAGTTCGTAAGTAGTTCATAAGCAGTTTGTAAGTTTAGGGACTGATGACCCCGTAGTTAAGTCCCATAGACTATACAAACATTTGAACATTTTTTTAGAATCCACACACAGCATGCAATGCATGTGATAGCAGTGTAAAGACTGCGACCACTTGAACGTAGTCAGGGTGACGGGTGACAGCAAGTGTCGTCACAGCAGGATGTAGCAACGTGTGAACATGAAGTTCTGCTACATTCTGGGGAAGACTGTAACGGAGACATGTGGAATGTTGGTGCAGGAGTACGGGAGGGACAACGTAAGCAGAATATGTATCTACTAATGGTTTAAACGCTCTCTTCGCAAAGGAAAGGAAACAACCGAGTATGAGCCACGGTAAGGTGGGCCCTCGTCAAAGCAGAGCCCCCAGAATTGGTCGAGACTCCTGCCCACACCATTCGTCCTCGTTTGGTGACGTCCTCCTGCACATAATCCAGATATTTCCGAGTTCCACGTTCTCTGCAGATGAGGGAACAACGATGTCCAGCTGAACACAAAATCCTGACTCATCTGTGAACAGCACCCGGCGCCATCCGTCTTGACTACAATCATAATGTTTCCCCAACCAGTTTCTGCGGGATAAACGATATCGTGGTTTAATGGGATACACACCAGAGGCCACATTCCCGAGGGCGTCCAGATCCTGGTAATCATATTTTGCGACACTCCAATAGCTACAGCCACAAACCTATTTTTGTCTCCGGCTTCCAACCTTCCTATACTCTCCATGCCATAGCCTCCGGAAAGTCACGTTCTAGTGCATTGGACTACCTGCTCACTACTCTATCTGACATCAACTGCTCGTTTAATTCGTTCGGTGGTGTGAACACAAGTCAACCAATCCCCTCTGCAGCAACTTGAAAGGAGTACGCAAAATAATTTTCACTTAATTTTTGCCTGTCATACAGCCTCGAGCATGTTTTCTTACAAAAATCTAAGCTGTAATTCAGTAGAAAACAAATTTATGTAATACTTTGTACCATTTCGTTAATCTATATAACATACTGTACTTAATTTCATATCTTTGCTGTAAACCAAAGACTTTGTTTTATCTTTGGAGTATGTCTTACACTCGCAGTCGCCGCGGTGGCCGAGGTGACTGAGGCGCTCCAGTCACGGTCAGCACGGCCACTACGGTCGGGGGTTCGAATCCCCCCTCGGGCATGGATATTTGTGCCGTCCTAGTTCGTAAGTAGTACCATAAGTAGTTTGTAAGTTTAGGGACTGACGACCCCGTAGTTAAGTCCCATAAGCTTAACAAACATTTGAACATTTGAACACTCGCAGTTGTTGCGTTGAAAGAGTCGGTGTGTGACCGTGAAAGCGAGTCGGTGTCTGATTATGGTAGAGTTCTAGCCGTGAAACTGTCGGGTTAGTCTGTCTGTGTGTTAGACTCGAAGAGTAAAAAAATTCAGAGAGTTTTGAAGAAACGCAGTGGAAATTAATCTGTCTCAAATAAGGTAATGTGTACTTTTCTATTGTTATGTCTGCTAGTCTGTATTTGAACTATTGTAGTTGGTGTTTGTCTTTTTGCTAATGAATACTGTTTAATGCAGCGAGCATTTATCATTTAACCCTGAGTCATTTTCTAGTTCCTCGTTCCTTTCACCAATTTGAATTGCTATCCGTTCTGATAATTGTTTCTTACGATAGTGTTGCATAATTATTGTTTGTAAATTTATTTGTTAATTAGAACAGTTCAGTGTAGGGATTTGTCATGATCAATTGGTCTATTAATGAGAGCATGAAGTAGTTTGTTCATAAATGCAGTAAAGTTCATAGTTAGAGATTTTCTCAGTCTTATGAAAGTTCAAATTATTAAGTCAGTTAATGTTAGTAACAGTTAAAGTGATTTATCTGATCAGAAGAGATATAGATCACGTAAAGAGATGAGAAATATTTGCAGTGAGTGAGACTTGAAACCATTATCAGATTTGTAGGACATTTTTTTATTACGTTGAATCAGTATGGTAATTGTTGTTCAGATAGGCACATTATCAAGTGCAGTGATTTTGGTATCGAATTAATATCAAATATCTTTGTTTGGCATCCTGTTAATTCAAGTAACAAAATTATCACTGCAGTAGCACGCTCTTTGTGTTAGCTCTCACAGTCGAATTGTGCTTGTATAGTCTGGCTACTGATGTATGGTGCACGCTAATCTGAACATTTCATTTGCTCGCATTGCTTCTCACACACGATATTAATGTGTAGATCAATTACGAGTTTAATTACTGTTAACTTATTAACAACTGTACAATTTAAAGCGTTATCCGTTGCGCATCAAACTAAACCACATTTACGTAAGATCATTGCATCCCATGATGTCAGTTGCAATTTATTCTAACAGGGCAAAGGAAAGTACTAAGTCTCATTGCTTAGTCAAATTATTTTGTAACCAAAACCACAACAGAACATTTATTTGGGAGTTTTATCGGGGACGGTCTCTTAACAAAAACAGTGACACGCTCGTCCCACACACATACTACCTTTACTTTTCATTACAAACAAACACACACTACTTCTAAACTTACTGTTTATAATGACACGGTTTCCTTTCCCCGATATTATCATAGAACATTTTGTATTTTTATATTATTTCGGCATGTTAAAATAATTATCTATGAAAGTCAGAGAAAGAAAATTTAGGAACAACACTTTCAATTTTTTTGTAAGAAAGAAGACACTCTTGCTTTGTACTTCGTAGCGATAGCATCTTGCAGACGGGAGCTGTACTTTATTATTCTTATGTGGCCGCAGTCATGTACATTCAGGTAAGTATATGTGCTGTGCGCGTATCTTAAATTTATAAATAAACCCCACCTCTCACTTAAATTCGCACTTATGAATTTTTATTAATAATTTTGCCCTATCCTCCCTCCGCCCATGATGTCTTTTTCAGCCTTGTTGAATCACAGCAACAATGGATGGCACAGTTTGTTTGGTTAATATTGAATGGTGATATTTCGTGTAGCCTGCCACTCTTGTTTCAAAATTTATTCCATAATATTATCATTTACAGGCAATAGAATTTGCAGTCGATTTTCTTGTGAATTTTTTTAAGTCCGATGTGTTTGACTTATGTAATATTCCTATCCGATTTATATCATGTCACTTATCTTACTTTACGGTTTGCTATACGAGTCGTAGTTTGATATTGACGAACTGCCATCGACTGTTCGGCGAGTGGTTATCATATTATTAAAATTTCATTTACAGCCAAATTTCAACCACCGATGGATCTATTGTTAAAGGTAACTGATCGTCGATTCTTTTTGTAATGTTCTGCCTGCACAACACTCCACCGTTAATTAGCTTGCCATTTCATTTAAATAATTTTTCCAAAATTTTTCCCCCTTAATTTATTGATTGGGATCTTTCATAGCTTCTAACTTCAAACCACTTTCTTCTGTAAATTTGTTAATCTCAAAAATTAATAGCCAGGCTGGAACATTATATGTTGCTACCCCTATCTCGGTTGCCGTAATGTTGTTGTCTCCACTTCGTAGAACTGACAGAAAGACGTCGAACCATTTTAGTGAATTCTGCTGATGACAATACTTCATCTCAACTGTGTTTCGACCAGTGTAATTAAGATTTCTCTTTACTGTCACATAACGCACCATATATTCCTCGGCGGAAATGGACAGAAATCGTCCGGCCACCAGCGGGAATACAGGTACGCTAGTAGTGAGCTCAGAGTTCAGAATTTGGACAGGAAGGAAATGTTTGTGGCCGACGCGGTTAAAGGCGAACCCGCGCGGGAAGCGAGAATCGTCGGCCCGGCACTGTTTCTCGGCTGTCTTTGTTGAATGTATTTCAACAGACAAAACGTCAGCAGTTATCATTTGCACCGCTCCATCTTAGGGTGTACTTGGTTTAGATGAGGTTTTACGTTACAAGTTTCAGTTGGCTCCGTCGTGTCCTACCTATCCTTGCAGCCAAAGAAAAGAATTCGAATAATGATGTTATCTGGTTTCGAAGAAGTCTAAATATCGGGGCCGTTTAAAACGCAACATCACCTATTTACGTTCTTCGATGACGTTCAGGGAGACACGTATGTTTCCGTCGGACCACCGAAGTGAGTTAAGAGTGATGAACATTTCTCTGAAAAGGATTACTCGGCGATTAACAATCAGTTAATGAGTCGGCCGCGGTGGCAGAGGGGACTGATGCGCTCCAGTCACGGTTAGCACGGCCACTACGGTCGGGGGTTCGAATCCCCCCTCGGGCATGGATATTTGTGCCGTCATAGTTCGTAAGTAGTTCATAAGTAGTTTGTAAGTTTAGGGACTGATGACCCCGTAGTTAAGTCCCATAAGCTTAACAAACATTTGTACATTTTTTTCAGTTAATGACAAAGCTACACCCCTCTATCTTCATCTGTTTGTGAGTGGAGTAAATGTTAAAGGTAGACGCCTTAAATACGTAACCTCCGTCGGAGTCTTGTATGTGTAACACCCATAGTTGGCGTTGTTTTCAATAGAAGAAAGATTGAATAAACCCTACATCGTGACATAAAAGTGACTGAAATTTCACAACAATAGGACTACTGTCTAGGCATAAAAATGAATTCCTTCAACAAATATTTGTTGTTTGTTTTTCCTCTATGGACTTTCTTGGCTCTGGTGAACGTTAATGAGCAGTGCAAGTGAAGAGGACACCGAAGATGAGGCCCAAGTCTTCAATACGGTTGCAGATTAGAAGGCTAAAACGGTTGAAAAATTTCAAAATGTCTACATTTTGTTGCTCTTGCCGGCGGAAATAAATATAATGAACTAGGTTTTACCAGCAGCTTATCCCACTTAAATATCGTTGAGTAAGTGTCAAAGAGCAATAATTTCTTTGTTCTTAATGTATGGCCAGGATCATCAGGATGAAAGAAAACTTTCCAATTATTGCGGTTTAAGTATAAAACCGTGCGTAGAATAACGGGAAATACTGTCCTGTATCGAGATGAAAATAAGCCCTGTTTGTTACATAGGCCTAATGACAAAACCTCTGACAATGGTTAAATTATGCAGAATTCGAATGCAGTCTAAATCGGTTCGGCGGTTTGAGGAGGTAGACGTCTTGTGTAAGCATTGTATTCCTAGTGTTAAATCAAATTACGTACAACAAACCAACCATTAAAAGTTTAATAACTGTGATTAATTTCAAACGTCTATAAATATCTTTTCCAAGGAGTCATCAAGCGTGTCAGAAGCTATAAGAGAAACGTTGATGCTCAGCTGTTGCATATTTGGAGTTGTATATTTAAAATCAACAAATATCTTTAATTACACACTTTCTAAATTAGCTTATGTTTTTCTTCAGCGTTCAAGCTATCTCCATACCCAATTTCATCAAGATTGGTTAAGTTGTGAAAGCGTAATACAGCTTCTTTCGCATTTATATTACATATTAGTAAGGATAAAGGTGTTAGTTTTTGTTTTTAAAGGTAGCTACCATGGAGCTTAAAGGAAGTTGGCGTTGTCTATGTCGAGAACACACGTCAATTGAAGGCTGTCCGCCATTTTGGCGAGTTTGGAGCGCTATTTCTTCATTAAAAGTATGCGCGAAGTCGACCGTCTTACTGCTAATGCATTGAATTCTAAGTCAGTGAAAAATATATACTTTCAAACCATATACTTTCTTGAATAAATACTAACAAATACTTATCGAAAGATATTTGAACGATTAATATTAACGCTAATTTGCACTCTTGCCACGTTGTACATCAAGGCAAAACCGCCGGAGATATTATTCCTGTTTTTAAGTGACATAAAACATCATCTATACAACACAAGACTCAGCACTATGGCGGAGGCAGGCTTCACTTTTTCAGCTTAAGGGCGTCTCTCTGTATTCTAACCTCCTTAGTAGATACCTTCAAAAAGACGGAACACTATTTCATTAATATGTTGCCGCTTTTATTTGCTATACATTGTATTTTTCAGAAACCAGTTTGGATCTTTCTCTGGTATTCAGAAACGATTTAAAAATCAAACAATGTGCACCAAAGTTCAACCGAATTATTAATTCGCCCTTCATTAAATCATCAACACTCGATACCTGCATGCGGAAGATTGTTCGTTTGGGTCGCATTACAAAATTACATTCAAATTTTATCAACTTGCTGTGTAAGAGGACTTAGTCGTTGTCATAGGTGAGTGACTATGTCTGTAAGTCTCCCAGAGCACTTCATCTTATTGCTAGTTTTTCTTGTAAAGGAGGGGTCATGCTAGTCAGTTCCCGTCGTCCTTGCATCTTCGGAAAGGCTAAATTTCGGTTTTGATGGCTTTTATATAGGAAGTGGCTACAACTCAAAATTATCCTTCCTCTACGAAATAGATATGCCACTCTTCGTTTAACAAGTATATTTTAGGGCTACTTGCCAGATAATTCTTATTCAACACTCCATTTCTAAGTACACCGTAACTTTAACAGCGTAGCTCTTACAACGTCTGTGTTTTAACATACACTACTAACACCCTCAGAAAACACAATTCTTCAAAAACGGCCTCTTTTTTACGAATCAAAGCATACAAAATACATGGTATTTCAGTATAATAATCCCACTGACGTCGGGAGGTGGCCGCTACTTGGACATGCGCCGTCGCATCTCCCCGAACAGGTAGCCCAACGCCGACTTTCCACTCGCGCATCCAGCCGATCACCAGGAAATACCGAAATAACTCGCGGCAGAAAAATTCGCTCCCCTAACGTGGTTGTAACGCTATCTTCCCCTCGGTGCCACTTGCGCCTTTCCTTACTTGGTGTAAACTCGTTACACTCTGACATGTCTTTGTGTTTTGGGATGTGTTCGTTGCTTTCAGAAGCGAAGTGAATGCCGAGTGGAAGAGCGTGGCAAATCAATTTTTTTGTTTTACACGAGTTCCGAGTGCAAGGTCGTCACATGCTGCGGCGGCTTTGAATCACCGCACGCAACCTTCCCGTTTCCGCTGGTGTGTGTGTGTGTGTGTGTGTGTGCCGCCCTCTGTGGACCCCCTACGCCAGGGGTGAGCACGAGAGCTGCTCGCGCGGCTGCCCGCGAGCAGCGAGAGCCGCGAGGGCAGCGCGGAGCGGCCTTGAGAGCCAGCAGTGCGGGCAGCACAGCTGGGCGCTGTGGCTGGGGCAACTGTGCAGCTGTGAGGCTGAGTAAGGACAAGCTGAAATACTTACTGCACGTACAAAACACATGAGGTCGTTTCAAGCTGATGCGGCTTCAGTGAAAAGGGCACCGGTACAATCATATCTGACACAGCATGTTTGAGTGGGAAATAAGTGTTAATAGTGCTTACCCGAAAATTGTGTATCCTGTACCATGCAACGGTTGCTCATGTAAGGATGAAACACAGTTTCGAACCACTGTAAAACCTACTTTCGTGGCCACAAATAGGACATAGACGTAAAGAATTAAGAAAAGACTCTTATTATTTTACGTTATATTTTCACAGAATTGTGTAGATTTTTTTGTTTAACAAAATGTAACAAAACTGAACTTTCTGCAACTAAAAACCTGCTTCATTACAATGACGAGAAACTGGGTGGTCGGTCAGAAGGTAACAATTATTAAGGTTCATTACAGCCTTAGGAAAGGATGAAAACTGACCATTATGAAAGGGAAAAAATTCCAGAACTCAAGAACTGAGAGCAATGGAAAAAGTTCCATGCCTATGTCAGTGGTACCACAACGAAGTTGTCGTGGTACGATAAAGAACTTCTCAAAAATAACCAAATAAGTACACGGTAAAATTTGTAAGCTAAAGGAAAATAAAATATCCCTGCTGCGGGAAGCAAAAACCAAGGAACTATTAAGATAAGTATAATTTATCAAGTGTGAAACAGAAACCTTCTCCCTGGAGGAAGTAAAAGGGATAACTAAACTCTTATGATATATAGAAAACATAAAGGGGAAGAAACTCTATGATCGCAAAGCCTATCAGTTTCCTGTCAAGATAAGCAACAGGGTGACATACACATAAAAGAATTGTGAGAGGTACTACGAACAAAAAAAGAAATAAGCATTAATTTACATCATTCTGGATTTATTTAAAATGATTTTGAACCAACATCTCGACGTTATCGAGAACGAGTGGTTCCGCGTGGTATAGTGAGTGTGAGTGGGGGCACTGCTGGCTGGCGGAGTGGGGGGAGCCGCGAGCAGGCCGTGTGAGCCGCTGAGAGCGCTCGCGCTCGCCAAACGGCGTTTGCCCAGCCCTGCCCTACGCCATGTGAGAGGCAGCGTGACGCGAGCCTGAAGGTGTAGAGAGGAGCACTAGTGTTGATGGGAGACGGGGGCCCCTGGTTTGCGGCGTGGTGCTGGACGGAGTTGTGGTGGCGAGCGAACTTGGTCGGTATCAGCGACAGTGTGGATACTTCCTGACCATTAACGCTATTTTCAGTTCCAGCGGGCTGTTACGGTTAGGAAGGCTTGTGGCCAGGTGCCTGAACTAGCTGCAAGTTTTATGTCGGTCTGCCGAAGTGCATATTAGTCCGAGAATGTTCCGGGGTTTGTACAGTAGTGTGACCTTATTGGTAATACACTGACTTGTTCAGAAGATTGGTTTCGTGTCCCTTTTAAGCTGGTGTTTGCATTTTTTGTAAAGTCATTGGAATGAGATGCAGTAAAGCTCTGACAGAAAAGAGTGTACTACTTAATATGATATTGTTGCTAGAGATTAATGGGAATCACGGGGGTTACTTTCACCTTTTGTGTAAGGATTCTGTGAGTGTCTAATCCAGTTCTGATCAGTCCCATTACCTTGAAGTAAACGGTTTCTTTGGTAACCAATAGGGTTCACTTTAATAATTTCCATGCTTTGTTATCTGAAGTTAATCTGTGTGATTTACGAAATTTAAATCAATTATTCTCACGTGTGTTGTAAAAGCCTCTTTGAGCAGTTGTGTAATTTAAATCTGCTGTAATATTTTATTGAGTGTTAATCCCTATTTAAAAAAAATCAGTTACGTTACCTGGAGAAAAAGGTTTTCTTTTGATAGTCATTTTGAACCATCATATTGAAATGTGTGTGTGGAGCATAGAAGCTTTAATAAAGATTATGTTTAGAAGTGATGTATTACTGCCAGCTCTTCCACCTACAGTTCTGTTACTGTACCGAAGGTCGGGAGATTGTGTATTTTGTCTGGAAATGGTAGGAATCGCTGGTGAAATCGAGACGAATCCCGCCCATCTGGAAACTTAAGTCGACGTCACACGGGGCCTCAGTCTGAAAGTGTGCGACCAGCGGGCGGCTGAACACTCGGAGACGGCGCGACTTGAGCGTACGAGGCGTGTGCCTTAACGAGCTACACGCGACCACAGCGCGCTCCAGTGGCAGTTGTCGGCGGCATCAGGTCCTGGAATCTCACTGTTTACCAAATGAAATGAGTGAAATTCCTACTTCAGCTCTCTTAAAACACACATTCCCGTTCTTGTGTATATGTTCATCATGTACTGTCTTTGATATAGGCTTATATAAAAAACGAGGAAAATGTACGACATGTTCCTATTATGTCGATAAGCGCAGACATTTAATGAAGTTTCTTGACAAGCTGTGCTATATAATACTGTATTACACAGACATTATTGCAACAGTCTGCATTTTTGTAAAACTTAAATGTCATTCTTCATCGATCACTTGCACTATTCAGAAACAGACTCTTTAGTACATGTAAAATAGAAGACGTAAAACAATGAAGTGGCTAGTTCACTCTATGTAAGATGCAAACTGTTGTGTTCATAAAACGAATCTACATCTACATCTACATAGATACTCTGCAAATCACATTTAAGTGCCTGGCAGAGGGTTCATTAACCACCTTCATAACTTTTCTCTACCGTTCCATTCTCTAATAGCGCGCGAGAAGAAAGAACACCTAAATCGTTTCGTTTTCGATCTGATTTCTCTTATTTTATTGGGATGGTCATGTCTCCCTAAGTAGGTGGGTGCTAGCAAAATATTTTCACATTCAGAACTAAAAGTCGGTGATTGAAACTTCGCAAACAGATCACGCCGCAATGAATAACGTCTTTCTTTTAATGATTTCCACCCCAATTCGTGAAACATTTCCGTGACGCTTTCCCCCCGTAACGTGATAAAACAAAACGAGCTGCCCTTCTCTGAACCTTCTCAATATCTTCCGTCAGTCCCACCTGGTGAGGGTCCCACAAGGGGCAACAGTACTCCAAGAGAGGACGCACAAGTGTGATGTAGGCAGTCTCTTTGGTGGAGCTGGTGCATCGTCTAAGCGTTCTGCCAAAGAAACGTAACCTTTGGTTCGCCTCCCCCACAATATTTTCTGTGTGTTCTCTCCAGTCAAAGTTGTTCGTAATTGTAACTCCTAGGTATTTGGTAGAATTTACGACCTTAAGGTTTGACTGATTTATCGCGTAATTGAAGTTCAGCGGATTTCTTTTAGTGGTCATGTGTATTACTTCACACTTTTCTTTATTTAGTGTCAATTGCCAATTTTCGCACCAAGTAGAAATTTTGTCTACATCGCTTTGCAGTTGCTTTTGATCCTCTGTTGACTTCACTAACCGATAAACGACAGCATCATCTGCGAACAGTCTAAGGGAGCTATTCAGATTATCTCCTAAATCGTTTATAAACACGAGGAAGAGTAGGGGACCAATAACGCTTCCCTGTGGAACGCCAGATACCACTTCTGTTTTACTCGATGACTTACCGTCAATTACAACGAACTGTGTCCTTTCTGACAGGAAATCGTGAATCCAATCGCACAATTGGGGAGATATTCCATAAGCACGCAATTTCATTAGAAGCCGCTTGTGGGGTACAGTATCGAAAAACTTCCGGAAATCCAGAAATATGGAATCGATTTGAGATCCCTTGTCGATGGCACTTAACACTTCATGTGAATAAAGGGCAAGCTGTGTTTCGCAAGAGCGATACTTTCTGAATCCGTGCTGACTATTGGTTAATAGGTCGTTCTCTTCGAGGTAGTACATAATATTAGAACAAAGTATATGTTCCAAAATCCTACTGCAAATCGACGTCAATGAGATAGGCCTGTAATTTTGGGGATCACTCCTATTGCCTTTCTTGAATATTGGAGTAATTTGGGCAACTTTCCAGTCTTTGGGTACGGATCTTTCGCTGAGTGATCGGTTGTAAATTATAGCTAAGTACGGAGCTATTGCATCAGCATACTCTGAGAGGAATCTAGTTGGTATACAATCTGGCCCGGAAGATTTATTTTTGTTTAGTGACTTAAGTTGTTTTACTACTCCAGGAACATCTACTTCTAAGTTTCGCATGCTGGCAGCTGTTCTTGGATTGAATACTGGAGTGTTCACTTCGTCTTCTTTGGTGAAAGAATTTCGGAAAGCTGTGTTTAGTAATTCTGTCTTAGCAGTACTGTCGTCGGTAGTATTACCATTGCTATCGCGTAGTGAAGGTATTGTTTGTGTTTTGCCGCTAGTGTACTTCACATATGACCAAAATTTCTTTGGATTTTCTGCAAGATTACGAGACAGGATTTCGTTGTGGAAACAACTATAAGATTCTCGCATTGAAGTCCGCGCTAGGTTGCGAGTTTCAGTAAAAGATTGCCAGTCTTGCGGATGCTGTGTGTTTTTAAATTTTGCATGCGTTTTTCTTTGTTTCTGCAACAGTGATCTGACCTCTTTTGTGTACCACGGGGGGAATGAATCCAACAAACTTACTCCTCAGAGTAGGGCCACTTATATTTATGTAGCATCGAATATTATTCAGTATATTTAATATCAAATTAATAACAAAGTCTTTGAAGCTATTGGGAATACCCAAATATCAGAAATAAATTCGAGATGTGGCAAGTCTCGACCTCGGGCCAATCAAGTATCACTTGTTCTACAATCCGCGACGCTGCTGCCTACGCTACACCGCCCACCCTACTTAACTGTCTCTAACGTAGGTATTACACGTGTTGAATACATTATCGTAGATTTGTTATTTACTGACAAACAATTACAATTTACAATAAATAATTTAATGAACTAGTTTTGACGGATCTTCAGTGCGCCGTTGCCCTGAAGCGGCAGAATTCCATAATATGAAACTTTTGTTAACCACATATACACTCCTGGCCATTAAAATTGATACAGACGCGAAATTTAAACGGCAGGAAGAAGATGCTGTGATATGCAAATGATTAGCTTTTCATAGCATTGACACAAGGTTGGCGGCGATGGCGTCACCTATAATGTGCTGACATGAGGAAAGTTTCCAACCGATTTCTCATACACAAACAGCAGTTGATCGGTGTTGCCTGTGAAACGTCGTTGTGATGCCTGGAGTAAGGAGAAGAAATGCATAGCATCACGATTCCGACTTCGATAAAGGTCGGATTGTAGCCTAGCGCGATAGCGGTTTATCGTTTCACGACATTGCTGCTCGTGTTGGTTGCGATCCAATGACTGTTAGCAGAATATGGAATCGGTGGGTTCCGGAGGGCGATATGGAATGCGTCGTATCACTAACAGTCGAGATGACAGGCATCTTATCCCCATGGCTGTAACGGATCGTGCAGCCACGGGCCTCGATCCCTAAGTGAACAGATGGGGACGTTTGCAAGACAACAACAATCTGCAGGAACAGTTCGACGACGTTGCAGCACCATGAACTATCAGCTGGGCGACCATAACTACGGTTAACCTTGACGCTGCATCACAGAGAGGAGCGCCTGTGATGGTGAACGCACGACGAACCTGGGTGCACGAATGGCAAAACGTCATGTTTTCGGATGAATCCAGGTTCTGTCTACAGCTTCAAGACGGTCGCATCCGTGTTTGGCAACATCGAGGGGAACGCACATTGCAAGCGTATATTCGTCATCGCCCTACTGGCGTATCACCTGGCGTGGTGGTATGGGGTGCCATTGGTTAGACGTCTCGGTCACCTCTTTTTCGCATCAACGACATTTTGAACAGTGGCCGTTACATTTGAGATGTGTTACGACCCGTTGCTCTACTCTTCACTCTATCCCTGCGAGACCCTACATTTCAGCAGGATAATGCACGACCGCATATTGCAGGTCCTGCAGGGCCTTTCTGGATACGGAAAATGTTCGACTGCTGCCCTGGCCAGCACATTCTCCAGATCTCTCACCAAATGAAAACGTCTGGTCAATGTTGGCCGAACAGAATACGGCATTCACTACTTTAGATAAACTGTGGTATCTTGTTGAAGCTGGATGGGTATCTGTACCTGTACATGCCATCCAAGTTCTGTTTGACTCAATGCCCAGGCGTATGAAAGCTGTTATTACGGCCAGAGGTGGTGGTTCTGCGTACTGATTTCTCAGGATCTATGCACCCAAATTGCGTGATAATGTAATCACATGTCAGTTCTAGTATATTTGTTCAATGAATACCCGTTTATCATTTTCATTTCTCCTTGGTGTAGCAATTTCAATGGCCAGTAGTGAAAGAAGTTTTCCATTTTATTCTAAGAAATAGTGTCTTTTAGTGACGGGTTTTCGAGAGATCTTTAATTTATTCAGTTACTTTTACTTGCTTTGGAATGTCATATATTTGTAAGATCTAAGTTATGTATAGAAAACGCATGAATTGCGAGCTTGTACTAACGGCCAGTGCGCCATCTACATCTCTCTATCGGAAGGAGCTGCACTCTCCACGGGATATCCTGGTGTGACGCCGGTGGCGTTCTCCCACCTTATTGGTGATGGTTCAGACACACGTTGAGAATTTCTGGCAGGGTTGATACTGCTGGTAAAACCTCACCAACGTGCGGCTCGCCCGTTGTGACGTCAGAAACTCGGCATTGAAGCGAGGCCCGGCGGTCGGTAGCTGCTATCACTGGGGTTGCAGGACATGCGAGACCGCCGTACGAGGGAAATACGTAGGCGGCGGGCAGCGGAGGGCGTGGCCTGCGGTGTGGGAACAAAGGCGGCGGGGGCAGTGGCCGCGCCTGGGCCTAACCTCAACCTCTGCCGCAGACGCCGCCGCCGCAGACACGACCGCCGCTCCCACCGACCTTGCTTTCTCCAGCGCCTCGCCAAGGCCTGCAGCGAGCCACGCTGCACGCGGCAGTACACTGTAGTCTGCACCCGTTTCTGTTCATTGTTCCACACGAGAGAAGTGCGCCGGGGCAATGATTCTTCCTAATTTCTTAGGCTTTGTGCCGCAACCTAAAATCAAAATGATTCGACATTTCCGTGATCCATCTATTCGCCTTCTTCATGCTGCTGCAGTCCCGCTGACTGGCAAAGCATTTTTTTTTCTTTCATATTCACAGAATGTATGACAACTGCGAATGGACAAAGCTGAAAATGTGTACCCAGCCGGGACTCGAACCCGGGTCTCCTGCTTTCTAGACAGTTGCGCTGACCACTACACCACTGGGGACACAGTGATCACCGCACCTGCAAGGACTACCTGAGCACGCCTTCCGTCAGACACAAATTCCCAGCTTCACCCTGCCCACGGTACTCAAACTCGTAGTTATGAAACTAATTCCCGTGCAAACCGTGTACTACAGAGCTCAGTGGTGCATAGTTACGCAAGGTGATTATTTCGAAGGAGAGTAAGTAGTTCATGGTTCATCTACGTTAATGTTACAGGACTATTCACCGCTCTTTATTGCCAGAGCGGGGTGTGGGGTGGAGAGGATGGGCAAAAAAGAAAGTGCTCTCGAGATATTTGGAGCTCCCCCTCACCCAAGGCGAGAGGCCGGGGCACACCGCCCTCACCCTTCTCTTAGTCCGCAACTGGCTCATATTTGCAGGATAATTTGCGATGAAACCCTTTTTACTTTACCGAGATCAACCATATCTATTCTTGACTTTAAATAATATAAAAATACCTATTTTTTTTTAAACAAAATTATGGAAAGATCTCAGTATTGCCTCGTGATGACGACTGTCCAGAGACTGCTTTTCTTTCATCTCTGATTTTGTAAACTTGCCGACCAGAGTGACATCATGGAATTCACTACTGTATCATACACTATCACGGTAATCGACATCTTGTTATTGTAACAGCGTCGACGAAACAAACCGACGCGCGGGTTTGGACTGTGCGCTCTAAGGCGCCTTCCTACGGAGTGCGCGGCTGCTCACCGTCGGAGGTTCGAGTCCTCCTTGCAGAATAATTAATATATATATATATATATATATATATATATATATATATATATATATATATATATGTGTGTGTGTGTGTGTGTGTGTGTGTGTGTGTGTGTGTGTATTGACCTTAGTATAAGCTAGTTGAACACTGCAGTTTGATCCCATATCTTTACATACATTTTAACATTTTTTAAACGAAGTGAGTCGCTGGAAAATGTTCAAATGTTTGTTAAGCTTATGGGACTTAACTACGGGGTCATTAGTCCCTAAACTTACAAACTACTTATGAACTACTTACGAACTAGGACGGCACAAATATCCATGCCCGAGGGGGATTCGAACCCCCGACCGTGCTGACCGTGACTGGAGCGCCTCAGTCACCTCGGCCACCGCGGCCGGCGAGTCGCTGGAGCACCAACATGGCGAGGCAATAATACTGTATTTCAAACGTCAGTTACTGTTTAAGAATGTCTCATTTTCAAACACTTATCCAAATTAAAAGAGTGGAAAGATGACTGATTATCGTGTTTTCAGTGATTCTAGCTATAAATGTTGGTTTGATGTGTCATGTATGTGTAAATTGCCAACACCTTTTTTTTTTTCTTTTTGTGTATACATACGTATGTTCTTTACCAACTATAATCAAAAAACTGTTTCGACATATTTCAACTAACAGAACTTATACACAAAACTTTTTGTGTCAAACATAGCTTCAGCTCAGACGAGGCTGAGGTATACGATATTTGAACAGGATGTCTTAGAACCTCTTTCAGGAAGTGGTCCTGGAGAAATCTTAGATTTTTTTATAGTTATCTAAAGACAAATAACATGGATTCGAACAATGTATATTCATACAAAAATCAAGTTTGTTTTTGAATTGGAGCGTTGGATGGGACTAATCAGCTAGGTCATCAGTCCCATGACCTCTGTATGAATTGCAAGCAAGGGTCTGGGCAGCTAAGACCGTAACCATAGTAAAATAGAGCTAAAAGGGGGTTAAAATCTAGTAGGACTAAAAGCAATAGAAAAAGCGACAGATCTAGAATCCCCATTTATTAACGACAAGCAGATACAGGAGAACAGTGTCTGCTCCTAGATCAGAAGCCTAAAAATGTAAAAAGGCGTTCCGTATTGCCCTCCTGAACCCACCGATTCCATATTCTGCTAACAGTCTTTGGATCGCGAGCAACGCGAGCAGCAATGTCGCGATACGGTAAACCGCAATCGCGATAGGCTACAATCCCACCTTTATCAAAGTCGGAAACGGGTTGGTACGCATTTCTCCTTCTTACACGAGGCATCACAACAATGTTTCACCAGGCAACGCCGGTCAACTGCTGTTGGTGTATGAGAAATCGGTTGGAAACTTTGCTCATGTCAGCACGTTGTAGGTGTCGCCACCGGCGCCAACCTTGTGTGGATGCTCTGAAAAGCTAATCGTTTGCGTATCGCAGCATCTTCTTCCTGTCGGTTAAATTTCGCGTCTGTAGCACGTCATCTTCGTGGTGTAGTAATTTTAATGGTTCTGGGAGGGGAGGCCGCCAAAGTATTTTTATTTGGAAGGGGGTCGTGTGTTCGAAAAGTTAGGAAACACTGGATTTTAGCCGAAGTCCTTTTTTGAATCAGCTATAGTGGGCTTGAGTGTCGCTTCTACACCGCCGCCTTCATGGTATCCTCATTCACTAATACGAAGATCGGAAATTTTGATATTTTAATATGTTGATATGTCACTACAGGCGGTGACATACTAGCGCCTCACTCCAAAGTTCGTGTTCTGCTAACTGAACGTTGATTATCAGAAGAGTCAGCGTTAGCAAGTTTCAGCGTTCCTATGGGCACCAACAGAAAATGACTAACTCAGTCGGTCACTTTGTACAAACGTGTAGTCTGCCCTCATATCCTCGGTGTTTAAGTTCATTTACAAATGATACGAATACTGACTGAACCACTCCTGGTACAAGCTGTTTGTTATGCAAACTGCTGGGTCATATCTAAATGTGTCAATGTCCGTCGCTAATTGGGCAGCGGAGCAGTTGTGAAAGCCGTTTTTACGACGTCTCTCTAAGACACTACGATGTGTCTTCTGTACTGTAAATTCACAGCATGGAACTGCCGACACGATATGTCAAGATCCAAAACCTGTTTTCACAGATACGATACCTCCGTTAACTCTAGTTTGAGTTCGGTCCCTGGCAATACGAGGGCAAAGAAAACAATATCTTTGCGATCCCCGTCAACAGATAGCGAAGAAGGAAGTTCGTTAATCTTGCAGACATAAAAAAAAAGGTGACGGGGGAGGGTGCATTCTAGGACTGAAGAAGACATTGTTGCTTTAAAGAGCAACATGTGTTGGAATCTGACAGTGACTATATACTTTCAAGTTATGAGGTGCGGAGCAAATCGCCGGCGCATTTTCAGAATTCCATCTCAGCATTTGCTTCAATCTATTCAAAGAAAACCGTGAGGAACCAAAGTTACGAAAGTTCAAGTGGAGATCTCAATTCAATCCCTCCCGAATACGAGCCCAACATCTGCAGCACTGTAGCTCCTCGTCAAATCTAGGTTAAATCATTTCACGAAATAGAGGTTTGGGATTCTGTGTTGACCCTGTGACTTCTTCTTTTTTAGATAGACAGTTGGACATTTTAATGCGCGATGGAGAAGTTTATATCAAGGTTACGAAACATGTATTCTGTTACCCACTCCCCCCCCCCTCCCTCCCTCTCTCTCTCTCTCTCTTTACAATATTTGGTTGGTCTGTTTCGATAATTACTATTAAAAATTGATGTTTCACTTTTCGTAAACATTATGGTTCCGGAGGTCGGCGAACATGATGAATATAGCCGCCGCGGAAAAACAAACATTACAGTATGCAATGTTTTTCATTTTTCCTTACTAAGCTTACAAAAAGGGGTGTTCAAAAGCGGAATCTCGGAATGCTTTGTAAGAAATGAGTCTAAACACAAGGAACATTTCATCTCCCTACCCAGTCTTTTCCACATTATCAAGCATTTACGGACGGGTCGGGGGATAGGAGGTTATATTACTACGGGTGTAGACGCACTTCTGAGTTGACGAACTGACTTGTTCTCTTCATCTGCAGTGATTGTTTGTGCTAGCGCTGTTTGATTCATATTTCGTTTCTTATGATGGCAATTGTAGTGAATACTATGCAGCTGTGTAATTTTGTTTTCTATTCGCTTAAAATAGTACTGGAACTGTTTTAATAGTAAAAGCGGCTTACCAAGAAGACGCTATGGCAGAAAATAAAGTAAACGGGTTGTTTGCTCGATTTAAAAATAGCGACATTGCGATTCATGACAAACCTCGTTCTGGACGTCCATCAACTGCCAAAATCAACGAAAGAATTGAAGAAAAAAATTATTAAAAAAAATAAAAAATGAACAAATGACTCACATGGTCATCCCATTTAATTGGCCAATCTTACTTTAAAATAAACAATGCAAATAAGCACTCTGCATGTATCACACTATCACTTTCACTTTTATTAGTAATTTCAGTTTTCTTATTGTTACACACTTTTCATTTTCTTTGTGTTTCTTTGTCTGCACGTTTTCCGGTACATCGGTTTTTTTGCACCATCAGATGTGGAAACATCACACCGACAAAGAGTACAAAATACCAATAATGTTCTGAAAACTGTTTAAAAAACGTTTATATTTCTTTGCCATACTGGAACACATGCCATCGAATCAAAATCCCATGTTGTTGTTGTGGTCTTCAGTCCGGAGACTGGTTTGATGCAGCTCTCCACCCTACTCTATCCTGAGCAAGGCTCTTCATCTTCTCATTAGAACTGCAACCTCCATCCATTTGAATTTGCTTACTATATTCATCTCTTGGTCTCCCTCTGCGATTTTTACCCCACACACTTCCCTCCAACGCTAAATTCACAATTCCTTGATGTCTAAGAATGTGTCCTACCAATCGATCTCTTCTTTTAGTCAAGCTATGCCAGAAATTCCTTTTCTCCCCAACTCTGTTCAGTACCTCCTCATTAGTTACGCGAAGCGCCCACCTAATCTTCAGCATTCTCCTGTACAGCACATTTCAAAAGCCAGTACAGCTGCATGTCCTCGGGAAAAGTAACGGCTGTAGTTTTCCCTTGCTTTCAGCCGTTCGCAGCAACTGTGTGGCGAAGCTACATCAGCTGATGTTACAAGGCCAGCTCAGTCAATCATCCAGGCTGTTGCACCTGTAAATAGTGAAAAGGCTACTTTCCCTCTTCAGCAACCACACGTTTGTCTGGCCTCTCCACAGACACCCCTCCGTTGTGGTTGTAATTATGGTGCGGCTATTTCTATCTTTAAGGCACAAAAGCCACCCCACCTCGGCAATGTCTGTGGTTCATGTAAAATATCTGTTTACACGAAAGTTGCTTTGCAGCAATTAACGTTTGAAACTATTGCTCCTAACTATCCACTCAAACAGTTTCCCCTGAAATCAGTGAAGCGATTTCACTTATGTACAATAACAAAAATTCACATTCAAAAAGAGCACCATAACCGAAACATTACACATGTATTTGCAAATACGCAGGAAAGAGCAGGAATAATCGAAGTCATGCGCAACTCCTAATTTCTATGAATTTCGATACGTATTTAGACATAAATGAGCAAAGAACTTTTGATCATCGGAAAAAACGGAATCTTGGATTTCAGGATAAAAGCTAAAAATCGAGAGAGATAAAGGAAAAATCAGGAGGCGGGAGAAAAGTTGTGGTGTCACACAAGTATGAAGTGCGCACCACGTACTTTCGCTGCGCGCCGCCATGCACGCACGGCGCGGCGTTCTTACGACGTCAGCCACGAGCGCCCTCTGCTGCAACTCCGCTAGTGGCCACGATTGCTGCATCGACCACTTGGGACTGAGATAGGAACCAGTTGACACTTGGGATTCAGATAGGCACCAGTTAAGACTTGGCTATCGGATAGGCACTAGGAATCAACAGTAGGCAGGCCTCTATATAATCTATGTATCAGCATTCTGGTCAAGAACTATGTAAAAGTCTCTATGAAATATATATCTCGTTCTAATTTACTCTAGTGTTTCTAGTTTCTGCTGTCCCACTGGCTGGTCACCTCCGTGCCTGCACAAGCGTGCATCCTTTATTCCTGTGTCGGTCTCTTTCTACTCGGCCACCGACACCTACGACAACCGGCGGACGAGACATAAAATACCAAAAAAAAAACTCCCGCTTAAATCGGGAGAGTTGGCAGGTGTGCTTGAGTTTAGACGTGTGGCGTTTCCGGTAGCTGTCGCAGACGGTGCCTGGTACTTGAGGCGGGAAGGCGAGCCGTGGACAGAGAGTGTCGCCTCCTCTGGTGGTGGAGGGTGGCTTTTGTGGCGGACAGCGCCTGCCGGCTACACACACACGGCTGTCCCCGAAGGCAGGCAAGAAGTAAGAAGAGCGGAGAAGTGTCTGAGAGCTGGCCAGCCACCGCCAGCTGACGGAAAGGACGATGGGTGCCACACATGTGGTTGCAGGGGACACGCCTCCACCGCTGCTGCCGACGCCAACTTCCGCAGCCTCGTCAAAAACTCACAGTCCTCTCTCTCTGCGTGTTTAGTCTGAGGCGCACGTTTCCTGACACTGCTGTGCCTATAGTGGTTTTCCGGTATACAACCTTTCGGCAAATAGAATTGTAGTTCCATGGTTCATCTATGTGATGTTACAGAACTGTCTTTCGAAAGAGTCACCTTTCATACGTATTCAGCGCTGAGCTGACCTGCAGTCTTCGCACAAAATCTTGCTTTGGGATTGTGTTCAAAAGCCTCAAAAGTAGTAAAATCAAATGTTCAAATCGTGAGTCGTGTCGGGATAGCACAGTCGGTAGTGCGCTTGCCCGCGAAAGGCAAAGAACCCAGGTTCGAGTCCCGGTTCCGGCACACAATTTTAATCTGCCAGGAAGTTTCATATCAGCGCACAATCCGCTGCAGAGTGAAAGTTTCATTCTGGAAACATCCCTTAGGCTGTGGCTAAGCCATGTCTCCACCATATCCTTTCTTGCAGGAGTGCTAGTCTTGCAAGTTTCGCAGGAGAGCTTCTGAGAAGTTTGGAAAGTAGGAGGCCAGGTACTGGCGGAAGTAATGTTGTGAGTCGGCATCGTGAGTCGTGTCGGGATAGCACAGTCGGTAGTGCGCATGCCCGCGAAAGGCAAAGGTCCCAGGTTCGAGTCCCGGTTCCGGCACACAATTTTAATCTGCCAGGAAGTTTCAAATGTTCAAATGTTTGTAAATCTTAAGAGACTTAACTAATGGGTCACCAGTCCCTAACATACTAATAAAACTAACTTAAGATTAACTTATGCTAAGGCAACACAAACACCCATACCCGAGGGGCGAATCGAACCCCCGACGGCGAACAGCAGCGCGCACCGCAGCATGGCGCGTCAATACGCACGGCAATTCTGCCACGGCTACAAGTAGTTTCACAACATTTCATTATGATAGCACTTAATCTATACCTATGAAAATTTATATTAAGAGGGAGAAACAACTGGCGCAGACCCAACCAGCCTACGCATGCGAAGCAGCGGGCGTTCAGCTAGTTCTAGCTATATATACTGCTTTCATCTGTCATGTATGTGTAAATTTCCAACACTTTTTTTTACTTTCTTGTATGTACACATATATGTTATTTACGAACTATAATAAAAAACTGTTTTGTCATATTTGAACTAACAGAAATTATACACAAATCTTTTTTGTGTCAAACATAGCTTCAGCTCAGACGAGGCTGAGGTATACGATGTCTTAAAACAGGATGTCTTAAAACCTCTTTCAGGAAGTGGTCCTGGAGAAATCTTAAATTTTTATAGTTATCTAAAGACAAATAACGTGGTTTCGAAAAATGTATATTCATAAAAAATTAAGTTTGTTTTTGATTTGTAGCAAAACTGAATCGACGCGAATTAACGAGTGTTTTCATGTATTCCCATGCGGTACGATTTTTTTTTTAAATTTTATGTATTTATTTATTATCCATTATACATTCACACGTCGTACTAAAACAGCTGGACGATGAGAAACAGGAATCTCTCTCGTCAACTTACGGAAGGTTGACAGAAGCTAGAGTCAATGAAACACAATTTCCTGAGACGGAACGGACAATGAAAGGAGACGGCTAATGTGAATTGGCCTTTATTTCAAACGTGGTGTTATTTTTCGCATATGCGCAGGTCGCATCTCCGAACGGCTCGTTTTCGTAAAATCAATGGACGGTGTCCAGTCGCCGTTATTTTTGCAGATCTCTCAAACCATACGAAATATGTAAAGAACATAAGAGAGCAAAGTTGTAGAGAATTTTCTCGTCTACAAATTCGGTTATTCAGTTTTCGTGTTCGATGAATGCTTCGTTTGCAATTACAATTACATTACAAACGGCTTTTTTTAGTGTTATAACGTATTTTTTGTCCGAAAATTTTGACAAAGGGAGGTTCTGATCTCTGGCGGTCAACTATTATGTCTGTCAAATTTGGTGCCGACCGGTTGAACGGTTCGACCTAAAAAGTGGGAACACGTTACGGACAGACAGACATCGTCAAATCGCCGTTATTTTTGCAAATAATCTCTGAAACGACGAGAAATACGAAAAAAAACCATAACAGAGCAAAGTTGTAAGGAATTTTCCTCCTCTACAAACTCATGTATTCAATTTCCGTGTCAGATAAACGGTTAAGGCGTTATTTTCATTTAAATTTCAAGTTGTAAAAACGTGATCGCAAAGGCCCAGTTTTAGTGTTCCTACCGTAGCCTAAAGTGGGCCAATATATTCCTTAAAATTATTATGCACTACTAGCAAGAAAAAGTTCAGAGCTAGTCAGCTATATAGGGCTTCCATTATGTACCAGATGCAGTGAATGTCACTATTACCCCTCTCATCTTTCCAGAAAGTAACTCACAATGCAACAGTAGTATGTGATTGAAAAATGTTCAAATGATTGTAGAGCTTATGGGACTTAACTACGGGGTCATCAGTCCCTAAGCTTAAAAACTACCTATGAACTACCTAAGACTAAGGTCGGCACTAATAACCATGCCCGAGGGGGGATTCGAACCCCCGACCGTAGTAGCCGTGCAGACCGTGACTGGAGTGCCTCAGTCCCCTCGGCCACCGCGGCCGGCTATGTGATTGACTACTTTTACATACCATAGGAGGAATACTAAAGGAAATGAACGCACATGTTAGGAGTAACTCAATGCAGCCAGCTGTGGAAGTGATTTAGTAGCACTCTACAATTTATAATTTCTAGGACGAGGTACTAGCATATGTAACACGATGTATAGTAGCAGCTACAAATGAATTTGTGGTAAAATTTTGATCTGTTTCAGCGATAATGGAGGAAAGATAAGGTAAAGTGTTAAGTTGTTCATAATTCTAGGGATCGGTGACGTAGCAGTTTCGTCCCTTAGGTTTACAAGCATTTGAAGATTTTGAATTCGCAGTAGACTTTAATTCGTAACTAGTTGTTGCTGTGCTTCACAAATATATGCTGCGATGAAAAGCCTCTAGTCCAGAATGAAGTTCACCACCTTTTCACGCTTATTGCGCTCATTGAGCTTAGTTTCCGCTTCTGTTCTGGGAGACAATCAACTGAATCACCATACATACGGTTATTACATCGTAGACTGCAGACATGTTCGCTTCGATGGCAGAGATCCAAGAGACGTCGCGATTAACAAATATTGTGCCGTTCTTGGCACAACACATTGGTCACTAATTAATGAACGCTCTAAAATCGAACTTGTCGGTAGTTGTCTGCACCATCCACGTTCAGCAGCGTTCTAGGCCACATGACAGAGAACGCGATGGTAACATTACTGACAGAAGTGGAATGGAGCGGCGTTAGATGAAAGAGCGCGCCCCCACTGCCCTGAGGATAACGACCTGCGCTAATTGCTGCCAGCGCCACGAGTCGCCTACCCATCACCCCGGGGCACAGGCGCAACTACTCACTACACACTTTGCCACCATCTTTGCCAGAAATTCCCAGCTTCCGTGACGCATTTCGCGGTTAGTACTGTCGCGTGCAACGAAGTCATAACGACTCAAAATTGTATCGAAATACAACACGAAAAGTACCGCCGACAAACTGGGCATTAGAGAGAGAGAGAGAGAGAGAGAGAGAGAGAGAGAGAGAGAGAGAGAGCACGCTCAGCTTATTTTTGCTAATAACTTGGAAGAAAATTGGCATGCCACTTTCAAATGAACCATCCGGGATATTCCTGGAGCTATTTAGTTGTAAGTGTTCAATTGTTTGTAAATCTAAGAGATCTATCTACTGTGGTCATCAGTCCCCAGGCTTACAAACTACTTCAACTTACGTTAAGGACAACACGCATACCTATGCCAGGAGGAGGACTCAAACCCCCAACGGCGAGTAGCGGCGCGCTCCGCAGCATGGCGCCTTGGAGCGCTCGGCTACTCATCCGCGGAACATTTTTGTTGTAAAATACACTATGCCATGCATCGTACGAATTATTTTTTTTTATTTATATGTATGTTACCGGCATTATGAAAAATTCCGGAATTCTACAGAACTGCTGCGGTGAAGTGGCCGAGAGCTCTAAGGCGCCTTGTTGCGGAGCGCACGGTTGCTCGCCGTCGGAGGTTTGAGTCCTCCCTCGGACATCGGTGTGTGTGTGTGTGTGTGTGTGTGTGTGTGTGTGTGTGTTATCCGTATGTTAATTTAAGGTAGTTTAAGTAGTTCGTAAGCCTAGGGACCGATAACCAAATAAGTCCCATAGATTTACAAACATTTGAACATTTCTGTAGGATGCTTAGGTAATGTCACAGACAAATATATACAGACGGGAAACCTCCGTAAGCGCCCGGTCCTACGCTCAGGGGTGCGGGGAGGGAGGGTTTTCAGCAGTTCCGTAAGATGTCCCATGATGGCGCTGCGGTCAGAAGCAGCCCTTTAAACTGGCCAGAGCAGGCGGCAGGTAGCGGCTGCCCCCACCACCACCTCCCCTCAAACGCCAGCAAGCCGGACACAGCCGTGGCCTCGTGGCAGGCGGCACGAGCTCTCCCCTCAGCCTCCCCTCCACGCTACCCTCTGACGTGCGAGAGGCACCCAAGCCAGGGAACCGCCTGACACCTGCTAGCATCCTACGGAACTACGAAGGGAGCGTAGGACAGTGGTTTAGGGGGGGATTCTCTTCTGTATATGTTACTCTGTGGTAATGTATAGAATGCTTGATGGTTAAGGCAACCTATGAAGCTTAAGTTGCCGCGGCGGATTAGCCGTGCGCACTGGGGTGCTGTGTTGCGGTGCGCGCGGCCGTTCGCCGTTGGGGCTTCGAATCCCCCCCCCCCCCGACATGGGTGTTTGTGTTGTCCTTTGGTTAGTTTACCTTAGCTTAAGTAGTTTGTAAGCTACGGACTAATGACCAAGCAGTTAAGTCCGACAGAGTTACAAACATTTGAATATTTTTTTAAACTTAACCCTACACTGCATGAATTTTTATTTTGGAGAAAAAACAAATATATATGGTTCCAAATCTTTACCAATAAAGGGGAAAAATATTGAAAAATTATATAACACATTTAACCATGTGAAAGTCATTATATATTAATATTTGGCAACATCATGCACATAAACTTTCAAGGAAAATATTGGTATCTAACATTTTTTCTAGTCCTGTAAGATGTCTGTAACATGAAAAAATTTCTTACTTGACACAAATCGTATCAGTTTGTAATTGCAATTTAATGATCATTGGTGAATAAAATCCACTGGAGGGCTTAGTTGCATTTCTCCTCAATTCAAGACTGCGCTGAAATCCATGGAGAAGACAAACTAAATGCTTAGAACAGACTCCAATGTATACAATATGCATGGTGTCGTCATCTGGCAACAATACGTACACCTGAAAACGTAACTAAAATTTGCGTTGCCAAATGGCAACAGCACTATTTACGCCAAGATGTGAAGCCTTTAGTAAGTAGTAACCATATGAATTTGAAGCAATAAAACAACGAAATAAAGCACAGGGTATTCTTATCGGAAAACAATGAAATCTAATCTGAGACTGAAGTACTTGTTACAGAAAGGAGGCTTCTATTAATTACGTGAGATGGGAGGAAGGGAGACGACAAGAATGTCACCAAATCTCACGTGGGGGAGAGAGGGATCACGGTATCTCATGTCATTTTTTTCCCGCAAGAAATAGTGTAAAAGTGCAAAACTGTCTTATTTGTTTTTAAAAAGTTTGCAATTTTTTTCATTTTTAACGTAAGCCCTATCGTTCAAGACCATCGCCGCGGTGGAGTAGCCGAGCGGTCTAAAGCGTCTCGCTGCGGAGCGCGCGGCTGCTCGCCGTGGAGGTTCGAGTCCTCCTTGGGGCATGGGTTTGTGTGTTGTCCTTAGGTTAGTTTACCTAGGTTTAAGTAGTTTGTAAGCTACGGACTGATGACCACGCAGTTTGGTCCGATAGATTTACAAACATTTCATTTCATTTCAAGACCATCTGCTATCATGCATATGTAAATTATTTGTGAGATCGTTTCTTATTATATGATGTTTCATACTATCTATGTAATTTATATTCCTTTTAAACTTTTTACTTCTGATGAAGGCTCCCCTAGTGAAGCCGAAACCATGGTAAAGTAAAAATTTTACCAAATCTTCCACAACCGAAGAGCTGTTTTTCAAGTGATTATTTTATATTTTGACGAACGGTTGGTGTCTTTAACAGCTACGTTTAAAATTTAATGGAAGAGTGTAGAGACGATCGTGCAGTAGTGGACGGCAGACAGCCGTCGCTAGGTTAGCAGCGCGCGCGTGACACAGGAAGGAGTGTGAGGAACGAGCGGCCTTGCTCGCCGTCTGGAGTTCAAGGCCGCGCGCACCCACCTCACGCTGGCGAAGGCGACGGCGTGGGCCGCACCGGAGGGTACCGTCACCGCCACGAGGCCAGTGCACGCTGCAAACTCGACAAGTTCAAATGGCACCAAACATTAAAAATGGAATACATTGTTGGGGCGATCTAGAACTGTTTAATAAGAGGTTTTCAGCCAAGATCGCTTTCTTCTTGTAATTATATGACCGGTTTCGGCGTGCTAGACGCCATCTTCAGACCTGTCGTAATTTTTTTACATCACTGCTGTAACAACAATTTCTAATATAGCACATTGGTATACATCCATATTGATATGTCAGGCAAATAAAATTTACATGTCAATAATAAAATGACAGAATCCATCCATCTCAAGGTTTACGTTACAGGCACTTCAGAATCAATATGACTCAATATTGTGCGTCACTTAAGTCAGTACTGAGCTTGATTCTGAAGTGCCTCTAACGTAAACCTTGGGAAGGATGGATTCTGTCATGCCGGCCGCGGTGGCCGAGGTGACTGAGGCGCTCCAGTCACGGTCAGCACGGCCACTACGGTCGGGGGTTCGAATCCCCCCTCGGGCATGGATATTTGTGCCGTCCTAGTTTGTAAGTAGTTCATAAGTAGTTTGTAAGTTTAGGGACTGATGACCCCGTAGTTAAGTCCCATAAACTTAACAAACATTTGAACATTTTGATTCTGTCATTTTATTATTGACTTGTAAATTTCATCTGCGTGACACATCAATATGGATGTATACCAATGTGCTAAATTAGAAATTGATGTTACCGCACTGATGTATAAAAATTACGACAGTTCTGAAGATGGCGCCGAAACCGGTCATATAATTAAAAGAAGAAAGCGATCTTGGCTGAAAACCTCCTATTATTGAAAATGGAATAAGCTGTCACTTCTAGTTCGTTTTACAATACACTGGTCACTATTTCGTAAGTTATTTACAACACCATTTCAACACCGGTATCTACTTCACTTGTAGACAGAGTTGAGGTAATATGTCCTGTTGCAGACAACGGATCCCACGAGGTACCAAAGATTATGCGAGCGCAGGAGGCTTGTAATGTTTTCAGAGAGAACACCCGCCAGTCTCTACAACCAACTCCCTCCATCCCATTCACAGCGATTGCTGGTCCGCTTCAGCTCAAGCACAGAGTAACTACACTCCTGGCCATTGAAATTGCTACACCGCGAAGATGACGGGCTACAGACGCGAAATATAACCGACAGCAACAAGATGCTGTGATATGCAAATGATTCGCTATTCGGAGCATTCACACAAGGTTGGCGCCGGTGGAGACACCTACAACGTGCTGACATGATGAAAGTTCCCAACCGATTTCTCATATACACACACACCAGTTGACCGGCGTTGTCTGGTGAACGTTATTGAGATCCCTCGTGTAAGGAGGAGAAATGCGTAACATCATGTATCCCACTTTGATAAAGGTCGGGTTTTAGCCTATCGCGACTGCACTTTATCGTATTGCGACGTTGCTGCTCGCGTTGGTCGTGATCCAAAGACTGTTAGCAGAATATGGAATCGGTGGGTTCAGGTGGGCAATACGGAACGCCGTGCTGGATCCCAACGGCCTCGTATCACTAGCAGTCGAGATGACAGGCATCTTATCCGCATGGCTGTAACGGATCGTGCAGCCACGTCTCGATCCCTGAATCAGCAGATGGGGACGTCTGCAAGAAAACAACCAGCTGCACGAACAGTTCGACGACGTTTGCAGCAGCATGGACTATCAGCTCGGAGACCATGGCTGCGGTTACCCTTGACGCTGCATCACAGACAGGAGCGCCTGCGGTGGTGTACGCAACGATGAACCTGGGTGCACGAATGGCAAAACGTCATTTTTTCGGATGTATACAGGTTCTGTTTACAACATCAAGTTGGTTGCAGCCGTGTTTGACGATATCGCGGTGAACGCAATTTGGAAGCGTGTATTCGTCATTGCCATACTGGTGTATCACCCGGCGTGATGGTATGGGGTGCCATTGATTAGACGTCTCTTGTTCGCATCGACTGTTCTTTGAACAGTGTCCGTTACATTTCAATTTGTGCTACGCCCCTTGGCTCTACCCTTCATTCGATCCCTGAGAAACCCTACAATTCAGCAGGATAATGCACGACCGCGTGTTGCAGATCCTGTACAGGCCTTTCTGGATACGGAAAATGTTCGACTGCTGCCCTGGCCAGCACATTGTCAAAATCTCTCACCAATTGAAAACGTCTGGTCAATGGTGGCCGAGCAACTCTATCGTCACAATATGCCAGTCACTGCTCTTGAACAGTGTTATCTGTACACGCCATCCAAGTTGTTTGATTCAACGCCCAGGCGTATCAAAGCCGTTATTACGGCCAGAGGTGGTTGTTCTGCGCACTGATTTCTCAGGATCTATGCACCCGAATTGCGTGAAAATATAATCACATGTCAGTTCTAGTATAATACCCGTGTATCATCTGCATTCCTTCTTGGTGTAGCAATTTTATTGGCCAGTAGTGTATCTTTGTCATGGCTCAAAGCACTACGCGACTGCACGCTTCACTTTACTGCTCAATTACTAATAATAGAAACCAATGAAACATGTTCTAGTATTTTTTCTTACAAATATTAGTGTTCAAAATTCAGCTCCCTGAAGCACATCCCTGTAAAAGATTGATTACGTCCACTAAATGTTTTTCTGAGCATATATTTATCTTGGCTCCAGAAGATCGGAAAACATTTGTTTTAAAACCGTGAAAAAGTAATTCAAATTTATTTCTTTAGCAGTAACTTTCCTAACATACAAATTGAAATAGTTTTTCGGAGTTATATACTGATAGTTTAATTCACAAATTTTTTAAAAAAAATATTTAATAGCATGCTATTACAATTCTTTACGACGAGAACAGGCCGAAAACCGTTATTGTAGGTCGATTGTCTTAAAAGATCGAGACAATTTTCTAGACGGTCCTTTTACAGTATAAAAAAGACATATCTCTAAAAACACTAAACATTTATTAATTTTTCGAAGAAGTAGGTTCCTGACTTCACCCGTGATACGCGTGCAGCAAATGGTACATCTGGAAACGAGAATGTTCTCGAGTTATAAAGAATCTAGTTTTTAAAGATTTCAAAGTGTTTTTCGATATACCTCGAAAAATAACAAAGCAATCGGTACATATATATTACCGCTTTGTTAACATTTTGGCCGTGTTCGTCATCTTCACTTGTGTTCCAAGAAATAGGATTCTATTTGAACCTCAATGTCCTATCCGCTCATATGTTTTGTTTTCAGGTAATACGTTTTGCTGTCAATTATCCGTAATGATTGCACTGTATAGTCGACATCTGGTCTCGGGAATAGCTCTCTTAATAATTTTATCTCATTAATGTGTGTGCACAACCCAACACTGTTACTGACCTAGAATAACTCCCTAAAAGTCGAAAAGCAGCGCTCTACAGCACCTACGCTTATGTCGTTTGAAAATCCTCTACTAACAACTGGGTGCTATTGATAATTTCACCAATCCTTATTCTTGCACTGAAAATCGATCTAAACATAATTATCTGAAAGCGCTGTGAACAGAAGTTTCCATTACGAAAATAACTTGTTTCTAATGAGAGGCAAAATTACACTTTGGATACGGGGCATCGAGTAGTTTAGCTGTGAGACAGATCACACAACAAAACTGAACGTCCTTTCATAAACACGAGTAATAAGGCACGTGGCCACGGTTTCGAAGGACATCCGGCAGATATTGCGTTTGCCTTTCGTCATACAGCCAGCCATTAACGGGATACGGCTGTTATCTCACACGCTAGTGTACATTCAGTGGAGCGGTTATGTGGAAGGAAACGGAGGTAGTCTACCCAAAAGAACCACCTCGTAATTCTGTGATTTACGTGATCTGCAGAGAGCATTACCTACTTGACGGTTTCTTTACAATCCAGTATATTCTTTACCACTGCACACCACTCACAACAAAAACCATAAATTAGTTCTTCATTTATGCTGAAATACAATCACTGCCGCTATATTTGGATGAAATCACAGCTGGCAAAGCAAGTTTTTTTTTTCTCTTATACCAGTTCGTCATTCGCGACAATAAATAAAGTAAAAAAATACTGCAAACACAAAATGATTGTTCTGCTATTTTCCCCGTCACTTGATCGACTATGAATGATATTCGAAGCGGTAACTCGACATTTAATTCAGTCACAAATGCAATTTCATTCGTGTAAATTAATTTCCACCCCGGTGGCATTTTATTTGTAACCATACGATAACGTTATTATTCAGTTCCGATCTCATTATCGAAATCGATGCAGCTGCATTTAGCATGCAACATGGTGTCACTCTAAAATGAGGTTTCATACAATTCGGAACACTTATCGCGAACAGTTACACAATTCGAAAAAAAAAAAAAAAAACAATTAATGACGTTTCACTACAGCAGTTGAAAACGTTTTAAATAGTTTCATTATCACATGAGGAAGCATTATACGTTTTATTCCACACCGTATCTTTATTCTTGCAGAAGTGTTACTACACTGAGATATTAAAGATTGCTTCAGTGCAGAAAGGAAACGAAGGGTTTCCGACAGAACTCAAGCTGTGAGGGCAAACGCACTGGCAACCGCGAGTTTTATGCAGGGTACCTTAACTGATACGTTTCATGTAAATAAGTAGTCTGTGTCGAGATATCTTAGACGACAAGAACAAAGTTTTATAGGTAACACACAATACTTATTGCACCCCAGATATCTGAAGGTTATCCATTCGCTTTCTGAAGTGTGTGAAAATTCTGGTAATGAATAAAAATGTTCTATTACAGAGAGGGGTGGGAGGGGTAACAAGCTTACCCCAACCCTCTCCTTTCGGACAATTAGGGCTAGCTACCTTAGTAGACGATAAGAGCAATAATCGCGAAAGGCAAGTTTGAGTATTAGCTTGTTGTTCCATTGCATTCAGTGCTTGCTTTAGCAGAACACCGTAATTTTTATTCACTCAAGAAATAAATAAGTGAATGTTCAAATGTTTGTAATGGACCTATGGGACCAAACTAGTCATCAGTCCCTAGTCTTACAAACTACTTGAACTAACGATTTTGTATGTTTCACGAGCCTCAGTCATATATATAGGGTGTTTCACTAAGTGTGTTTGCCTCTGTAACTTATAAAATAATAGGTGATGGGAAATTTTAATGCGGAAGGTCAACAAAAGAAATGTTACACTTTCTGCGGAGCTATGAACATAGTTGATACAGAGTTACAGCACAAAGATATAATTTTTTAAATGGAACAATAGTTTTTTCTATCGTGCATTGGATTCGTTGAAACCAGCTGCGTCCAAATAAATTTAAAATACATTCCTATCACTGTTAGTTTGGGAGCTACAACCCTTCAAAGTTTAGGGGGCGGAGGCTACGACAGCGTAGCTAACTGGCTGGTGGAGACAGTGGGTCTTGCCCCAGGGGATAGCCACTCGGCCAGTCAGCTACGCTATCGCAGCCTCCGCCCCCGGAACTGTGAAGGGTTGTAGCTCCCAAACTAACAGTGATAGGAATGTAGTTTAAATTGATTTGGACGCAGCTGGTTTCAACGAATCCAATACACGACAGAAAAAAAAACTATTGTTCCATTTAAAAAATATATATCTTTGTGGTGTAACTCTTTGGAAAATGATACAATAAACTATGTCCATAGCTCCGCAGAACGTGTAGGCCTAATATTTCTTGTGTTGACCTACCGCATTAAAATTTCCCGTCACCTATTATTCTATAAGTTACAGAGGCAAACACACTTAGTGAAACAACCTGTATATATATTTATTAAAAGAGCTGACCGCCATTTGACTGAAAGTTTTGTTTATTGTCACTACCTGGTTTCGGCCTTAGGCCATTTTCAGGTGCTGTGCTGTATTGCTTTTTTAGCTGCTTTTGTGTCAGATTTTGATTTTATTCTGATGTAATTGAGGTGGACTTTCTTCCGTCTGCATTTTTTGTTGAATTTTATTCTTTCTATTGCCTTGGTTAATTTAATCTTCAGTCGTTGGTAGTGGAGCACATCTCCATATGCCTGGCTAGGCAAATAACTTATGATTTTGTATGCTTCATACTTGAAAAATGCAGACAGAAGAAAGTCCACCCCAATTACATCAGAATAAAATCAAAATCTGACACAAAAGCAGCTAAAAAAGCAATACAGCACAGTATCTGAAAATGGCCTAAGGCCGAAACCAGGTAGTGACAATAAACAAAACTTTCAGTCAAAGGGCGGTCAGCTCTTTAAAAAACTTAAACTAAGTTAAACTAACCTAAGGACCCCCTCCCCCCCCCCCCACACACACACAACACAATGCCAGAGGGAGGACTTGAACCTCCGACCGTGAGCAACCGCGTGCTGCGCAACAAGGCGTCTTGATTGCCCGCCACACCAACCCGGTATGCTTTATGCTTTTCGTGATGTTGGTAAAGGCCTAACTGAACATTAGTACCTCAAGTTTTCAAAATGTTTCAAATGTTTGTATAGTCTATGGGCCACCGCGGCCGGCAGTACCTCAAGTCACTTCAGTATGCTTCAGAAAAATGTTAATGGTTGGTTAGCAGAATTTCCTTCCAAGAACGAAGAATTTCGTGAACATCTGCAGAAATAGGTTGTTGCTCCCAACAAGAACGATGCTGTTAACAACAGGATTCGAGTGGATCGGCGAATGATTTACCGAGGGATAGTGTCCTTAGACATATATGTCTACTGAAGGGTTCTGTACATTCGATCTGCCGGCCGCGGTGGCCGAGGGGACTGAGGCGCTCCAGTTACGGTCTGCACGGCCACTACGGTCGGGGGTTCGAATCCCCCCTCGGGCATGGATATTTGTGCCGTCCTTAGTGTTAGCTAGTTCATAAGTAGTTTGTAAGTTTAGGGACTAATGACCCCGTAGTTAAGTCCCATAAGCTATACAAACATGTGAACATTTGAACATTCGATTTGCACGAAGATCAAGCTGAGAGAAGCAACTGATCTCGATGGTTTCCCGACAAATTTACCCGAAGCTTAGAAAGATGCTGACGTCAGTTGGTGTGAAGAATGTACAAATATTTGTAATTCTATCGGACCAAACTGTGTGGTCATCAGTCCGTAGCTTACAAACTACTTAAACCTAGGTAAACTAACCTAAGGACAAACACACACACCCATGCCCCAGCGAGGACTCGAACCTCCACGGCGAACAACCGCGCGCTCCGCAGCGAGACGCTTTAGACCGCTCGACTACTCCACCACGGCTTGGTGTAAAGAAATCGCCACTAAATATGATCAGTGAAATGCAAAACCAGCATACAACATCGTAAGAGCAGACGAAGTCCATCCAAACAGGCATCGGGGACCGGTCGGTACCGACTGGTCGCCGTTTCATCCTCAGTGCAGGGGCGTCGATGGTTGCGGTATGGAGGGGCGCTAGGTCAGCGCGCTGCTCTCTTGGACATTTTCAGTTTCATGAAGCCATCCAAAAGTTCCATTTTCTGAGTAATCCATTTTAATCACCTGTTAATGGACAGTAATTCTGGGTGTGTCCATCCTCCGCTTTATGGAGAGAAGTCTTCCGAAATAAGAGTGATGTCAGGTGGCCGCGCGGGAGTTGCCGAGCTGTCTGGAGCGCCACGTTACGGATCGTGCAGCCTCACGCGTCGGAGGTTCGAATCCTCCCTCGGTATGGATATTTGTGCCGTCCCTTAGTCTTAGGTTCATAAGTAGTTTGTAAGCTTAGGGACTGATGACCCCGTAGTTAAATCCCATAAGTTCTACAAACATTTGATTTGAACACTTCCAATTAGGCGTTTGAATGTGTAGCGTGACAGCCCATTGTTCCTCAAGAGCCGAAATCAGGGTCTATGAGCGATCTGAAACTACAGATGTTCGACTAGATTCAGGTAGGGACTGTGAACAACTAGTCCGTACATGGTACGTCTTTGCCCACAAACAATTGTCTTGCAGATACTGAATGCCCTGCCAAGCTGTTCCTATACTATAAGCAGTACAAAATGTAGCAATACGTGTTAACGTACTTCCTCATTTGGCGTTTTCTTACGTCGAATAAGGAGGTATTTTCCTAAGCCTGAAATGCATCTCGAGCAGCACCTACTCGTCACGATGGCAGGTAGGTGTAACGTTCTCCAGGCATTTCCAAAATGCAAACTATTCCGTGACCGAATGGACAGAGAGGTCAGTATTTACACCACGTCAAACGTTGCTTAGAACAGACTATAACTTCTTATGAGAAGGTGCTAAACAATTGTAGAGTCCGCACAGGATACGGTAGACGATGCGCAGAGACCAGTTCTCGTCCTAAGCGCAGGGCGAGTTCATTCCTTCGTTGGGAAGGGGAGGCCGCGTCAGTCCACTTCCGCCTGCCGGCCAGAGCACATTGAGTGAGCGGAGCGCTATAAACGGCGAGGCAGCTCAGTCTCCAAGCGCTATAGGTGCGCGAAGAGTTCAGAGTAGCCAGGCACGAGAGATCGTTTTCACATTAATTGAATTTGTCACAGAAACGAACAAAAAAAAAGTACGCAAAAACGGGACAAAAATCCCGTTAAAAGTGTCCTTGAAAGAGAGCATGCTGCTACTTGTGTTTCACTTCTGACTATATAAAAAAAACGAGAGAGAGAAATTAGTTACCGGTAGTTCTGAAGGTTTCTCTACTCCAGTAGGAAGCGGAATGAAGAGAAAAACTTCTCAGAGTTAGATGCTTTTCATGAACAAGTTGTGCGGAGATTGATAAACAATTTCGACGTGACAAAAAAACAGCGACCCACAATAAAGTAACTTTTTCCCATAATAAGCGAAAATACGTCTTTCAAGGGAATTATTTCTTCATTGTGGTACCTACATCAAAAGATAGGCTTCAGGTACATTCGTTTCGTTTTTTAATTTCAATGTAATATTTATATGCTTTATGTTTGTGCAATTAATACGCTTACATTTATCAGGTGGCTTAAAAAAAACAGTTATAGGAAGGTGCTTTGGAAAGTTTAGAAATACGAAGAAAACGTGTCGATTATTTAAATAAAATAGTACCTTGAGGAGGGTTGTCGCTGAACCACACATTCACAATTCGCATACTGCTTCCAATAAGCGGACAGATGGATCAAGTAATGGAGTAAAGACATCAAATCAAAAGATCGACGTCTGGTTATAATACACGCAGATAACTGATCGGGAGAAGTAGCTCTGCAGACTATAAGGTATTAATGTGTCTGAACGCTAAAGAAAACATTTACGTTTTCTGGTCTACAATAATGTAGAATAGAACAAATTGAGCATTCCTTTTAAATTTAAACACGCTCTATAATGCAGCATACTTCCTGCATGCACACTAATAATACAAACAAACCAGTCCATAATCCATATCTTGCATCGCAACTATTGGATAAATAATGTAGTTTTCAAAATGACAAGCCAAGATCGCACAGTAACAATTTATTAAACGACGATTGGTTTCGGTGCACTGTGTCAACATCATCTGGCCACATATATGTTATAATCTGGTCATCTGTCAACAATATAAAAGACATGCAAGAAATAACGTCAAAACATAAAAAATGACATACATTTGGGATTAAGAGGCACTTGACCTACCTTGTTAAAAAAATTGTGTAGTTTAAGTGCCTCTTAATCCCAAATGTATGTCATTTTTTATGTTTTTACGTTATTTCTTACATGTCTTTTATATTTTTCACAGATGACCAGATTATAAAATATATGTGACCAGATGATGGTGACACAGTGCACCGAAACCGGTCGTCATTAATAAATTGTTAGTGTGCGATCCTGGCTTGTCATTTTGAAAACTATAAAACGATTAGATCGCCTCCAGACCCGACTATGTAGGGTAATATTAAGATAAATAATGCTTTAAGTAACATGTATTTTAAAGTAAGATAGATAATGTCAATAAAATGATAAAAATAATGAAATATTAATAACACAAACTATTTAGATAAAGGTATTTTTGATGGTGTGGTTAGGAACAGAAGAGAGAATTTATAAAACTCCGGCAGGTAGCGGAGTGTGGGCTTCAGTTTAGAGCGTCGCTTTACTTCCCCTCTCTGCTCAGGCCGCTACCCCCACCCCTTCCGCTCTCCCCACACTTTTCCAGCAGTCTGCACATCTATCAGCCAATTTATCTTGCGTGCACTATATCCCATGGTTTGGAACTCGCTACGCACAGTCATTGTATTCTTGGGACTTTTCGTAGCATTTTCGAACTCATGGGTGATTCCTTCCGCTGATTTCATGGTATTATTTATCCAGCACACTCAGAAATAATGGGGAGCCTCTCTCTCTCTGTAAACTGAGCGTGGTAGTGCAGTGGTAACTTTGAGGAAGACAGTGGTCCAAATCCTGCCTCTGGCCATCATGATTTAGGTTTTCCGTGAATTCCCTAAATCTGTCCAAGCAAATGTGAGGATGGTTCCTTTCAAAGAGCACGGAAACAAAAAATCTGGGCTTGTTCAAATATCTCTAAACCTATGGGACTAAACTGCTGAGATCATTGTTTTCTAGACTTACAAACTACTTAAACTAGCTAAAGTTACTTAAGCTAAGAATAACGTACACACCCGTGCCTGAGGAAGGACTCAAACCTCCGACATTGGGCCACCGAGCAGTCCTAGCAAGGAATGTTGGACGCACGGCCATTTCCGCGCAGCAAGTCAAAGTTGTGTTCCATCTATAATGACCTCGGTGTCGGCGGGACATTATACGCTAATTCAAAAATGTTCAAATGTCTGTAAATCTATCGGACCAAACTGCGTGGTCATCAGTCCGTAGCTTACAAACTTCAACCTAGGTAAGCTAACCTAAGGACAACACACACCCATGCCCCAGGGAGGACTCGGAACCTCCACGGCGAGCAACCGCGCGCTGCGCAGCGAGGTGCTTTAGACCGCTCGGCTACTCCACCACGGCTTATACGCTAATCTTCCTTCCTTCCGTCTTTAGTAAGTCTGCTTTGTCCTGGCTCAGCAGTAGGTTTGTTGGGTGAATCGACTAACTAGGCATATGCCATGCTGAAAACTGAGTGACTAGCTTGAAAAATAATCAAAATATCCACGGGTGTACTGCCGGTCTATAGTGTCCAACGGGGCTAGAACCCAGTTCCCTTCGAGCCGCTGTAGCGTGCGGATCTCCGTCCCGGCGCGTACCAGGAGCTCAGTCCGTCAGTTCACCTGATGATGGCGATATATATGATTGCCGAAATATTGTGCCCGTTGGACACTATAGACCGGCAGTACACCCGTGGATATTTTGATTATCAAATACGCCGGGAGAAACTCAAGAATCACAGTTTGAAAATTATTGGTTTCCGTGCACATGCCCTTTCACGAAAAAGTCAAGAAATTCTGTCGTGAATAGGATATTGTAATTGTGTTAAATTAATAAAAAGATCCGAAAACGGTAATTAAATCGTTAAAAATATCTGGAAGAGTGTAGACGCAAACCTGTTATTTACATCTCTTTTCCTCGACAGGTCATCCCGCTAACCATGAAGCTAATCAGGCTCCTTAAAAATGAATAACAATGAGCATCGGATATTTTGTTAAATTAAACTGAAAGAACCAGAAACGTTTAAAAAAAGAGAAGGAAAATCGATAATCTTCCAACCTCTGCTCCGTAGCTTACGACTCTACCAACTACGCTATTTCTCCACCCTGTTACGTTTGCCTGATATGTGATAGAGTGTACAATATATGCGTCTAAAACATATGGTAACTAATATTTGGCTATGACATAGCATTACAAAAACTCTCTTTTTGTAGAACGGCGATGTGCCGTAGCATAGGAACGATAGTATTTGACGGTACACAAATTATAACACGAACAGACGTTAAAAATACGATATCCTTTAAATCTATGAATATGTAGTTTCTGGTAATTTTATTGTAACAAAACATATCTAAAATGACGCGTTTTCAAATGTTTCTCAATTTTGCGACGCTTTAAAAAAGATTACATTCATACATCCAACGCTGCAACGAATAAAAGCACGAAATTCTGAGTTCATTTTGCAGTATGGCGGCTCAAAAGTTCTGTTTGTCTCGCGAAAACTAGGTCACATTTGATTGGCCATGTTCCACTCCAGGAAGGAAAAATCTAACATCCCACCTCCTTCATTTCACACTACGCGGGCTAGTGGAACACGGAATTCAACGCTGTGTCGTCATCCGTCCCTAGTCCACGTGCGTTTCGACGACTGAGGTGAGGGCATAAGGCAAGCGATCGCAACTGTAAACAGTATACTGTCAGCGGATACTACCCGCGATAACGAGGTACGGTCGATTTTATAGCACTGTGAACGTTGTTAGCAGCGGGGGCACTTTACCGGCTTAGAAAGCTGCCATGACAAACAAGTCTCGGACTTTAAACAGGTCCCCGCTGGTGGTAATTAATAAAATCCGAGCTGTGCCGGTATTGTTTTCAGCCAGAACGACAATACGCTGATAAGACGGGAAAACCACTCTAGCTGCCGACAGTAACGCTGTTACGAATGGCGGAGCCACTGCGAATTCATTAGCTGTGGCGAACCGGAAGGCAGGACGAATGGAATTTGCAGCGCCGCATTAGGCTGCCCTGGGCCGACCGTTGATTTTTGAACTTAATAAAGCTCTCCATTAGCCGTAAAATTCCGCGCATATGGGGCGGTTGTAAGCACGTAACTCGATTCGCCGTTCCCTCCGCGGAACATTAGGGAAGCCAATCGATAGCACTATACGTGTACATCGACTCGCCGCACCCAATGGCGGAGGGATCTTCTCTTACCATTCTCACAACACTCTGTGATGTAGATACAGGTGACGACTATTCCGAAAGAACAAATTAAATGTTTGTATAGTCTATGGGACTTAACTACTGGGTCATCAGTCCCTAAACTTACAAACAACTTATGAACTACTTACGAACTAGGACGGCACAAATATCCATGCCCGAGGGGGGATTCGAACCCCCGACCGTAGTGGCCGTGCAGACCGCGACTGGAGCGCCTCAGTCACCTCGGCCGGCCCGAAAGAACAGACGTCACTTTTAACCCTGCAGTTGTTATTCTTTCAGACTCACAGAATGTATGACATCCATTACGAATGGGCAAAGCTGAAAATGTGTACCCAGCCGGGAGTCGAATCCGGGTCTCCCGCTTTCTATGCAGTTGCGCTGACCCCTACACCACTGGGGACACAGTGATCACCGCACCTGCAAGGACTACCTAAGCACGCCTCCCGTCAGACACAAATTTCCAGCCTTACCCTGCCCACAGTACTCAAATTTGTAATCACTTTGTTCTAATTCCTGTCAGAGCCCTTACGCAACTGCCTAGAAAGCGGGAGCCTCGGGTTCGAATCCCGGCTGGGTACACATTTTAAGCTTTGCCCATTCGCAGTTGATGTCATATATTCTGTGAATATGAAACTTTGTGGTGTGGTGCTACACATGAACATAGTTACGCAGCTGTAGGTACCTTTTTGCACCTCTCAGATGAAAGTTTCTGAAGTATACTCTATTTACAAAGAATGAACGCATGATACAGATTCAAGGAAATGCTTCCTCCTGGACGGGCGGTGATGTCGTATTCACTTCTAATACAAAAACAGAGAAACGGAAGAATGGTAAAATGTTCAAATGTTTGTAAAGTCTATGGGACTTAACTACGGGGTCATCAGTCCCTAAACTTACAAACTACTTATGAACTACTTACGAAATAGGACGGCACAAATATCCATTCCCGAGGAGGGATTCGAACCCCCGACCGTAGTGGCCGTGAAGACCGTGACTGACGCGCCTCAGTCTCCTCGGCCACCGCGGCCGGCGAAGAATGGTAAATAAGGTGTCGATTAAAAAAAAAACTGATACTTTCAACCTTGACACATTTCCACAATGAAACCATTCGAAATTGTGGAAGACATGCCAAGGTAGCTGCAAGGCTTTCCTTCGAAATTTTACGTTAAAACTAACAAAAGCAAACAACAAAAAACGATGATAGAACACTAACACCACTCCGTTCTTTGCCCCTTATACACAGTTTTTGAATTATTTTTGTGAACAGACAATTGGACAACGGAAGAGGTCTACAGTAACTTGCAATGTGATAGTTTCGGTTTTAATATTGTTATGTACAGGCGCTTGTCTCCCGTTACGCGGTCATGACATTACACTATGTTCACTATCTTCAAATTGATATCATAAAACAAGAGACAAATTTATATGAAGATGGAAGGACACTGTGTATACATTAATAGATTCCAAAGTTTTTGGCAGAAAGCTATAAGAACACCACTAGTTAAATATATGACTTGTACAAATGTACTACCTCAAATAATAATACACTTTTGTAGTAGAAGTGAGAAAGAAAAGTAAATTTTGAAGAATTACGGAGAATTGAAATGTTCGCACTTGTTGGGAATCAAGCACAGGACCTTCTATTCGACAAACTAACACGCTACTACCTGACCTATACTGCACTCAACTAGAGGCTATATAAGTTTTTGTACTTCATGAGTCTTATAAGGCTATCGTGAAACTTTTACCAATAATTGAACGTTTACACAATTTTTATTATAACAAACTGGTATTAGAAAAATTCGATTTTGGTTTATATTTATGGAACTGATGCTGGAAACAGCATCTTCTCGTGCTACGCAAAATACGCTGCCAAATCAAAGTAATACGGCAAGATTAATCTCCAAAATGGTGTCTGCTATATTCGACGTGTCCAACCGCAGGTTACCGGAGGGTCTGAGTGAAATGGCGCGAAATCTCCGCCCCCGGAGCAACCGCTCCGTATCTGACTAGTTGGGTAGTGGGCCATGCCTCAGGGGATAGCCACTCGGCCAGGCAGATACGCTATCGCAGCCTCCGCCCCCAAAACTTTGAACGGTTGTCGCTGCCAAACTAAACGTGATAAAAATGTCAGTCAAAATTCATTGTACACAACTGGTGTCGAAAATACCAGTGCATGATAGAAACAACCATTGTTCCACTTAAAAAACGGTATGTTTGCATAAAAAATACACTTTCTAAGTAATATTACAATCTGTTTATTGGCTAAAAATACGAGCCCTTGATTACCAATCTATTCAGTGAAAACCGCACATCAATCGCACTTTCCGTTTCCGCAATATTTGCGGTGGAAGTGTTAAGTGATTCACTCTGTATATATACAGGGTGTCCCACTCAACTGTTTCACCCCAGATATCTCTGAAACTACAAGAGATATTGAAAAACCACTTTTACGGTGATGAATGTACGGCAGGGGCTTATGAAATTAGGTACTACGATCCACTCTAAAACGTGAAGAAATATTATTTTCAACACAAACTTGCGTTTTTTTAAATGGATACTCCATATTATTTCTTAAGCAATCGATAAAATGAAAAATCAGAAAAAGAATGGCGTCGTTTGCATCGCGATGCGTCAATTACATCTGGAGAAACTGCGAAGCGAAGTTGACGTTTAAAATACATAGGCGCGCTGCTAGCTCGTGTCCGAGGCTATTTTAAAAACAGTACAGTGAAATACATGGCATATTTTTGTGATTTTTCATCCCATCGGTCTGCGGACTGAAGACCACAACAACAACGATTGCTTAAGAAATACTATGGGGTATCCATTAAAAAAACATAAGTTTGTGTTGAAAATAATATTTCTTCGCGTTTTAGAGTGTCTCATATTACCTACTTTCATAAGCCCCTGCCGTATGACCGTGAAAGTGGTTTTTCAATATCTCTTGTAGTTTCAGAGATATCTGTGGCGACACAGTTGAGTAGGACAACCTGTATATTGGGTCGCGAAATATTTTCCAGAAAAAATGGTGGGTTTCACCACAGACAAATATATACAGACGGAAAACCTCCGTAAGGGCCCGGTCACACGCTCAGGGGTGCGGGACTGGGGGTGCTGAAGCAGTTCATTAAGATGTCCCATGATGGCGCTGCGGTCAGAAGCAGCCCTTTAAACTGGCCAGAGCAGGCGGCAGGTAGCGGCTGCCCCCACCACCACCTCCCCTCAAACGCCGGCACACGGGACATAGCCGTGGCCTCGTGGCAGGCGGCACGAGCTCTCCCCTCAGCCTCCCCTCCACGCTACCCTCTGACGTGCGAGAGGCACCCTCAGAAGCGCCTCTAGTGTGGTCTACCGGTACTAAGCCGGGGAACCGCCTGACACCTGCTCGCATCTTACGGAACTACGAGGGCAGCGTAGGACAGTGGTTTAGGGGGGGGGGGGGCGTCTTCTTTGTATATGTTACTCTGTGGTTTCACTACAATAAAGATTGGGAACCCATGACTTAGGACTTTGCTTGTGTTATCATTTGCCTGTTGCTCTACCTCGGTGAGAAATACTGAACGTACACATAGCTATCGATTCGCAAAGCGCGTTCATGGATGCTGAGACGCAACAGTAAGGCTGAAAACGCACGAGGCTGGGATAAAGCGCTGGGATGAGTGGCGTGGGTGAGGCGCAGTGAGACGTGGGGAACCGGTTGTGCTGTCATCAGAGGGGGGGGGGGGGGTTCACGCGACTCCCACGTGCTGCCTGTCACCGCCGCTCGTATTTCGCAACGGCTGCCCTCTGCTGCTACCAGTTATTACGATCCAGTCATCTCACAGCCATCTCTCTAGTTGTGCTCAAGGAGCAGTGTATCTGGAGAGACCATTAAACCGATAGTAAATCCAATAGCACAAAACTTGGCAGCGTACCACATGTTAACAGGTCCCTATGCGAATGTAGCACACGGAAAGCATGACGTCTCTGCTCTGGCGCCGATACCACGTTCGGGTCACGGAGGGAAAGAGCGTGGCACAGTAGCCATCCATTACTTATACCTCATTCAATGACGTTAAGTTTTCGACTGAACGTAAATGACACCTTAGGTTATTCTGCCAAGGGGCTCAGCATACTCTTGCTAGGCACTGGGTTGGTGAACCATAACCTCTGGACACGGTTGAGCAACCACCGTGTAGCATAGCGGTGGAACGTTGTGTGTCTCATCGAATGGGGACCTTGGCTTAACCCCTCCTTTCCCACATTATGAAATCCACTTTAGAAAAAATAAAATGCATTATTTTATGATGTAATACAGTGCCCTAAACTTAAAATAATGTTCTTTAATATTTTTGAGCGTTTTCATGCACAACACACGATTGTTTAGTTATATTATTACCTGGGAAGATGTTTTGTTGATTTACAGCTTTGTCAAATTAATAACGCTGGCATAAGCTTCACCACAATAAAATAACACGAACCGTCTGCACACACGTCGGAGCTTCGAATCCTCCCTTGGACATGGATGTTTGTGCTGTCTTTAGTATAAGTTAGTAGTTTGTTAATTTAGGGACTGCTGACCCTGCATTTGAGTCCAATAAGCTTAACATTTACATTTGAACATAATGCTCACACACACTCATGGCCGAACACAGACTGCAGCGTAACACGACTTACAAGTCGGAGAGGTTAACGCCTCTGAAGTTGGTAAGTGCTCCATCAAGCACCAAAATATCGTTCTATAAGCATATTTTTCCTAGAAATGTTCAAATGTTTGTATAGCTTATGGGACTTAACTCAGGGTTCGTCAGTCTCTAAACTTACAAACAACTTATGAACTAGCTAACACTAAGGACAGCACAAATATCCATGCCCAAGGGGGGATTCGAACCTCCGACCGTAGTGGCCATGCAGACCGTGACTGACGCGCCCCAGTCCCCTCGGCCACCGCGGCCGGCATCTTTTTCCTCAACAACAACGAGGCTCTAAGGATTGGTACTCATAAAACTGTGTAAAGCAGGTTATAATACCGTGTTGTCTACCACCTACACGGGGAATGAAAGGGTTGAAGCACCCGGGTCGCAAGGTAAAAACCTCCATCAAAAACATGGATGCATTGCTATTGAAGTGGGTCGACAATTGGCAATGTCTAGAAATACTGCTGCATCTCACTTACCAGCTAACCTGGGATGTCTGTTATAATTTATTATTATTACTGGTACTGCATTGTTCTTTTTCGGGCATCTCCGAAAGAACAGACACCATTTGCTGACATTAATGGCCGTAATTGTACGTCTTCGACATAATTAAACATTTCGAACGTTTCAGGGCATTGAAATAAATCCAATGGCAAAGATGAAAATTTGTGCTGGATCGGGATTCGAACCGGGATTCCCTATTACGGGCCAGCAGTCGCTATCCCAGCATGCTTCCCTTCCGACCCAAATTCTCAACTTGTAGCACACTGCGATGTTAGTGTCTCCTGCCCATTACTACTTCTTGCTCGCAGCCTACACTGAATGTCCACAAGGGATCGAGCCTATTAATAAGACCGCATTGAAATTGTCAACTGCCTGTTGGGAGCATATATAAAATTATTTACCTGAGTCTGATCTTTTTGGAAATGTCGGAAAAAACAGATATTGTTGGTTGACATTAAGGGCCGTAATTTTACGAATTCCAAAATTTCAAACATTTCGACCGTTTCGGGGCATTGAAATAAATTCATCGGCGAAGTTGAAATTCGAAAACATATCTACTTTGTTTCAAATTGACTATACAGTGGGACCTTGATCAATGACTACAATTAGCTTCTTGCAACGTGAAACACTCTCAGTGCAACATATATTTATCTGTCGGAATTCATTTAAAAATATACTATAAAATTCTTTCTATTAAGCATAATAACGTAAACTTTTCTACAAGAAACTTGTATCAACAGATGATAATTAATTTCTGTTTATCCTTGACATTACTGAAGACAATGAGGCGATCCAAATTGATATTTTGGCATGCACTTCCACCTATTGGGATAGTGTAAAAAGGAAACTGTTGATATTAAACTAGCAAGCGACCTTACAAACAGAGGTGGTGATTTTTGTGTAAATTGTGCTTCTAACTGGCACTGTCTCTCGTCAAAGAAAAAAAAAATAAAATAAAAAAACAGAGGAACAGAATTAATCCTGTCTCACCTATTGATTAACAGGTCTAGTCACTATCGATATTTTTTTATGTTTGGTCATCTTTGGTTGTGTTAACTCTATAGTGACTTGTACTGTATGTGTAATCTTCCTCGTTTATCCTTTGCAAATAAATTCTCTTGCACATTGCTTCCTTTGGAGCAGCTGTGCCTTGAGAATGGCAGGGTGTCCTCCTGTCGAAATATCGGCGGTGGTCGACGACGTCACCCGACAACATCCCGTAAGCTGTTTGAAAGTGATCAGATTGCTATAGTTCATAATGTTTTAAAAAATAATCGAAGTCAGATCGTTGAGTACGCTAGAGAGGATATATGAGGCCAAGTGAATGCCTTTCATAAAAGATCAGCAGAGAGTTCTTTTCTTAGAGAAAGCTTATATTTAAAGCTTAAAACAAAAAAATAGGGAAAAAATAACTAGCGAAATGAAATGTAGAGTTTTCATCTAGTCACAGCCATACCACAGAGTAACATCCCAGATCACGTAATAAACGTGATCTGGGGTAACACATACGGAGAAGAAGCCCCCTAAACCTCTGTCCTACGCTCCCCTCGTAGTTCCGTAAGATTCCAGCAGATGTCAGACGGTTCCCTGGCTTAGTACCGGTAGACGACACTAGAGGCGCTTTTGAGGGTGCCTATCGCACATAGAGGTGGCGTGGAGGGGAGGCTGAGGGAAGAGCTCGTGCCGCCTGCCATGAGGACACGGCTGTGTCCGGTGTGCCGGCGTTTGAGAGGAAGTTCTGCCGCCTGCTCTGGCCAGTTTTAAAGAGCTGCTTCTGACTGCAGAGCCCTCATGGGACATCTTACGGAACTGCTGGTAACCCTCCCTCCCCGCGCCACTGAGCGTGTGACCGGGCCCTTACGGAGGTTTCTCGGCTGTATATTTATGTCTGTGGTCATGCTGCTCACTGGCTGGCTTATTGTGGCAGACAAGGGCAGCATTCGCTCAAGTTAGGTATGGCCGGTGTACCTGGCTGCTCTGTGAGCTACCAGAGTGGTGAGTGAGGCAGATGGGCCCTCGATTAACAAGGCAGTGGAGCCGCGCGTTTACACCGACACTCTAGCCCGGAGCGCGCCGCTTCCCTCTCGCACATCGCCGCTTTAATCCTGACACGCGCCACGCACGATGTAAACTTCCAGCCTCTCACACCAGTCCATTAAAACGCCCTCTAGTCTACACTGATTTTACTCTGTTATTGTTGGCTCGCTGGGTAAATGGCAGGACAAAGTACGGGGTTGGATAAAGCGTCTCGAGTTGACGCCTCTGCTAGGTACACATTTATCACACACACTGAACTTCAAACGTTCTTAGATATGTTGAATGCAGAGGCCGAAATGAGGTAATAAAGAAAGTCTTCTGGTCCGGACTGCATACCCATTAGATTTTTATTTGATTTTGCTGATGCGATAGCTCCTTACTTAACGGCCATATAAACCGCTCTCTCAATAAAGGATCTGTACCGAAAGACCGGAAGGTTGTACAGGCCACACAAATATTCAAGAAAGACAGTAGGAGTATCTCGAAAAGAATGATCTATAGACCCAATATACTCATTTGAAAATATCGTTTATGCGAAACAAAACTAGCTCTTTACTCACACGAAGTAATGAGTGCTATCAACAAGAGATTTCAAATTGATTCCGTATTTCTAGATTTCCAGATGGCTATTGACACCGTATCTCACAAACAGCTTTTAATCAAATTGCGTGGTTATGGAATATCACGCCAGATTTGTGAGGGGATAGGAGATTTCCTGTCAGAGAGGACACAGTTTGTAGTAATCGATGGTAAGGCATCGACTAAAACAGAGGTGATATCCGGCGTGCCTTAGGGTAGCCGGCCGCGGTGGCTGATGGGACTGAGGCGCTCCAGTCACGGTCTGCACGGCCACTATGGTCGGGGGTTCGAATCCCCCCTCGGGCATGGATATTTGTGCCGTCCTTAGTATTAGCTAGTTCATAAGTAGTTTGTAAGTTTAGGGACTGATGACCCCATAGTTAAGTTCCATAAGCTCAACAAACATTTGAACATTTGCCACAGGGTAGTGTTATTGGTACTCTGCTGTTCCTTATTTACATAAGCGATTTGAGAAATAATCTAAGCAGCTCTCTTAGGTTGTTTGCAAATCACGCCGTCATTCAGTGTCTAGTAAAATTATCTCAAGATGAAAACCAACTGAAGAACGATCTAAATAATTTAGCACTATGGTGTAAAAATTGGCAGTTGACTCTAAATAATGAGAAGTGTGAAGTTGTTCACATGAGTACCAAAAGAAATCCGTTAAACCTTGTTTACAAGATAAATCAATCAAAAGTGAAGGCCGTAAACTCCACTAAATATCTAGGAATTACTATTACTTCAGACTTACACTGGAAAGAACACGTAGACAATGTCGTAGGAAAGGCGAACCAGAGGTTGCGTTTTATTAGCAGAACCCTGAGAAGATGCAGCAGAATACTAAAGAGAATGCATACATTACGCTTGTCCGCACTCATTTGGAGTATTGTTGCCCAGTGTGGGATCCTTATCAGGTGGGTTTGACGGAGGACATCGAAAGAGTCCAAAGAAGGGCAGCTCGTTTTGTATTGTCACAATAGAGGGGAGACAGCGTTACGGAAATGATACAGGACCTGGGATGGGAATCATTACAACAACGACGCTCATCACTGCGGCGTGGGCTACTTACGAAACTCCAATCGCCAACATTCTCCTCCTAATGAGGAAATATATTGTTGACTCCCACCCACATAGGTGTAAAATACGACAGCTCGAACGGAGAGATTCAAATGTTCTTTCTTCCTGTGCGCTTTCCAGAATGGAATGGTAGATGGCCGGTCGCGGTGGCCGAGGGGACTGAGGCGCTCCAGTCACGGTCTGCACGGCCATTACAGTCGTGGGTTCGAATCCCCTCTCGGGCATGTATATTTGTGCCGTCATTAGGATAAGCTAGGTCATAAGTAGTTTGTAATTTTAGCGACTGATGACCCGAGGATCCCGTAGTTAAGTCCCATAAGCTATACAAACATTTGAACATTTTTGAATGGTAGATGAATAGTAAAAAGGTGGTTCAATGAACCCTCTGCCAGGCACTTAGAATTGATCTGCTGAGTATCCCATGTAGATGAAGATCTAGACCAGTAAACTTCAAAATCATTGCATCTCTCAACACAGTGTCATAAACAACCCTAAGATCTACAAAAATTGCAACTGATTTACGACCTCTTTGAAGTTCGCATCATATACAAAACATATGAGACTGATGTAGTGGTGTTTTGAAAACGTTTTCTAATATGCGCATTCTTGCATAATACGGATAATGCGGCATTCAGACCTTATAACGCTCAGACATTACGTCGAGTTATACTGACATAAAATACGTAAATTTTTCAGATGGCAAAAGACGGCGTTTTAGTCGAGGGAACGGAAGTTTGGATGTTCGTAGTCATAACACCAGCTGAAAAATGCTCCTGCCGGAGCACAGAAAAGGCGAATATGTTCTCTGACACAAAAGTGTGCAACCAGCTGCCTCAATCCTCATTCCGACTTCCACGCCAAAAATTTTGCCTTGCGAACATATTCGCGCACTTTTTTCGCATAACTTTGTAGATACTTTTGCACAGTTAAGTCGTCATAGTCAGCAATGTCGTCTCACTGTCAGTGTCTATATATGTCTCTGTTTCTTTGATGTCTATCCCACTGCCGCTTTCTGTGTCAAAAACTCTCAATGTCTTCATCCCTTTCCCTCGCGATTCCTCACTGCTGTCTGTTTCTGCCACTTTCATCGTCTCTCTGCTCCACTGACGTTGTCCCATTCACTTCCTGTGCTGTTGCCAGTATCCTTTCTTTCTCACTTAGAATCGGCTTTCATTGTCTTCAGTCGCGATTGTTTCCTTTACACATATGTCCATGGGGAAGGTTTGGATGGGGTTTGACCCGTAGACCGGAAAACTTTAGCACGCAGGTACTGGAGATGGGAAAAATTGGACAAATTGTTTCGTGCTATCGTATTGAAGAGCCGCACGCTCATGCTATATGTATGGCCTACATTCGTCTCAGTTTCCCGCTGTTTTCTCTTTTGCTCAAATTGCAACTATCTGCATCTGTCTTGGTTTGTTGTTGCCACTGTTCCTGACTTTCGACATCACGTTTCGCTTCCCACTGCTGTTTTCATGCAAATGCCTTTCTCCTGAACTGACACTTTCTCTGTTCCACCATATATGGCCTATTGCACGGTCTCTGTCCTACTCACATTCAGCCGACAAAAGCGCGAATACGTTCATATGCAAAAAAAATTTGGTGAGGAAGTCGGAATGAGGATTTAGGCAGCTGCTTCCACACTTTTGTGTCAGAAAACATATTCGCCTTTTCTGCGCTCCGGCAAGAGCATTTTTCAGCTGGTTTCCGTCTTTTTCCTGTGACATCAGAGTGTACTGCTTATAAAACATGAAATCAATGGTGAGTAATATTGGGATAGTATTTTATATACCTTGATACATTTGTACAAACGTCAGACCAAATTGACTATGTAATAGATTACTTACTAAACAGAGCTTCACATTCAGATGATTGCTGAACACGCTTAACTATTTCAAAGAACATTGTTAAACACTATCAATATCGTTCCATAAAATGCATTAAAATATTTTTGAGTCCAGCTGAGAGTTTAGTTTTATATGATGTTGCTATTTCACGATAATTCAAGTCGTTCACGTTGATCCAACAATTACGATGTCGAATTTTGCACTTCCAGTGGCCTGAAAGATTTACGATGATTTGTAACTTTTATAAATGTTATAAAATGTAAATGTATGAATAAACGGCGACTAGACACACAGGTTCGTGACTTCCAAACCAAGAACTCTTGCTGTACATTCGCTACGTTAGTTAATGCCATAATTCCACGTCAGACTGGATATTACATGCATATTTGTCACGAATATGTGCGGTAACATGGAGTCTACAGATCTCGGTAATGGATAGAATTATCCGAAAAACATTCAAAACTTTCCGCAATCATAATATTACAAGGCATCGTAAAAATTTCGACGATTTGCCATGAATAGAAGTTTTGATTTGCTAATGCACGCAGTTGAATCTTTTGATACCAAAAATTATGATTTTTATAGCTTATCGCGATAACGAATACACATTTCCAAAAACGGGAAACTGATATTCCAGATAAACACCTAAACAACATACACACAACATTTTAGTGATTTCCTATTCCTCAAGGTACGTTATTTCAAAATCAGAAATAGCTTTTTCGAACCTATTACTGTGGCGTGCTATCATTCACGGACCGATATCTCAAGAACCACATAAGATATCATTCTGCTCTAAACTTTAAATAAAATTTCGATATGTTATCTACATTTCAAATGTTTGTAAATCTATCGGACCAAACTACGCGGTCATCAGTCCGTAGCTTACAAACTACTTAAACCTAGGTAAACTAACCTACGGACAAACACACACACCCATGCCCCAGGGAGGACTCGAACCTCCACGGCGAGCAACCGCGCGCTCCGCAGCGAGACGCTTTAGACCGCTCGGCTACTCCACCGCGGCTATGTAATTCTCCGTGCAGATTTTGCTGGTATGAGACCAGGTCCTAGGATTTTAATCTGTCACTTTCCACTTCTTTCACCTCTGCCAGTATCGCTCATGTGAAAAATACCGAGTAGCACCGTGGTTCGGAACCCACGTTAAACTGTAGGTCCCCCTATAACTGGCTGGGTAAGTCAGTTCGAAGGTCGGAGGAAGGCAACGGCATACCACCTCCAAACAGGACCATGCCTAGTAAAGCACTGTGGTGTTCAAACCAATCTTCGGATTGTTGACTGCTTTATCTTTTTACCTGAGACATACCTAAGATGAATAGTCCGATTCCAATATCGGTACGATATCTACTAATCGTTCATAAAATCTTAACCAACACAAGTTTGTCTGTGAATCACATAAATAACATTAAGAACATTCTGAAAGCCGCGGTGGAGTAGCCGAGCGATCAAAGGCGCCTCTCTGCGGAGCGCGCGGTTGCTCGCCTTCGGAGGTTCGAGTCCTCCCTGGGGCGTGGGTGTGTGTGTTATCCTGAGATTAGTTTACCTAGGTTTAAGTAGTTTGTAAGATACGGACTGATGACCACGCAGTTTGGTCCGATAGATTTACAAACATTTGAACATTCTGAAAAACACTGTGTAACGTGCAAATATTCCCCAACTCATGACAACGCTACGTAAGACAAATAGTTTGCTTGTGTTATGATTACTCTAGGCACGCAGCGCACAGGCCTTGTATCTAGGTGGGGTTGATTAAGACGCGAATTTACATGTCCGCAGGTCAAGGGTTACTCTGCTGCATTTTAATGTGTAACAGGTCTGAGAGGAACCTCGCGAATCTATGGCTGGGAGGAGGGCATCGATTCATATCTTGGTTAATAAACATTCGTTGATCGCCATTCAAGGGGCCCGAGTTCGATTACCTGCAGCGGACTGCGTGTTGTGTGTTTGTCGTCACCATCGATGATAACTCAAGGCGCCGAAATGGCGTCAATAAAAATGGTGGTAGGTGGCAGTCGAACTCCGATGGGGATATCCCGGCCACTTAAAGCCATACAACCGTTTCAGGAATTTCCACACACATAAAAAGCAAAAATTCTACAGTGACCTATCATATGAAAGAAGACTAATGCAGTAGTTTCTGCCAGTTCTCTAACATTAAGTAACATTGTCACATTGGTTGAAATACCGAGTGTTGCTAGTGTAGTTGGCAGCCCGTAAGTTGTTTTAACGACCAAGTGCAGATAATCTGGAGAAGGTATAGTTACTTGGGAGTGCTTACGCGAAAAGTCCGATGAAACGGGTGCTTTTCATAATAAAGGTTACATTTATGTTGGGGTAATGCCTCATTCAGAAAATATGGCAAGGGTCTTGCATTGCAGGGGAGCGAAACGGGGGAAACCACTAACACCGCAGGAACTGTTTTGAAATTTATGTTAAAGATCTCTTAAAATGCGCGATGGCAGTAGTTTTCTTCTAGAAGACGATAAATTAGAGGAGAGGAGGGGGTAATAAGTTTTCTGTGGAAATTAAGATAAAACGGCAGGAAAATGTACAACAGGGGAGGGGGGGGGGGGGCAAAAAAATTACCCGCCCGAATAACTTAAACCACAAGAACAGATCATTTCGCATGCCCAAGCTCGTAAGCCCGAGTGTTGCCAACTCCAGCGGTTTGTGCAGCTTCAACTTGCTGTTTACATCGTCAAATAGAAGCAATGCAATAGTTAGGAAACAGTGTATGTCGGGAGTCATTGCACTTTAACTCACCTCTTGCGGCTATTATTTTACATATTAATTCGTAAAAAATTGCGCAGTCGTACGCTTTTATAACGTTTTAGAAGATTCTATTTTATAATAGGTAATCTAACTTGAATCAGACACATATATATTCATAGTAATAATATTTTAATAGGAGGTCCTACCAATATCATCCTCCAAGGAAGATTATTTTTATGAGGTGTCAGATGAATAACAACCTCCAAGGATGTTTATTTTTTGTTATGCGAGTCAAATATATATTACTTTCCTAGGAAAATTTTTTTAGATTTGAATTTGACAAACTGTAATTAGTTATTTACTAAGGAGAAAACTGAAAAAAGTGACACCAATATAATTTAATAACAAAAAGTAACTACAGCAAGAAACAGTTTCACCGCGATAAAATAAAAAATAAAATTTGAAAAAATAAGAATGTAAAGGCTTTGGTGGCATCCGATCCGATACACACGACTTAACCAGCAAGGCCGTCACTCTATCAATGAGCTGCCTATCTATTCTCGTTAGCGTAGCGGTCGAATAGTCCTACTGCAGTTGAAGAACGAACGTTAAACTGGAAAGAACAGATAATTCAAGGCAGAGCCACTCAGTCGTGTAGGCCGCACTTAAGGACTTAGAAAATGATACCAATCTGCTGATACATTTATCTTAGCTTAAAACTTTAGAGTCACCATATGCATCCATTTTCAACATTTTTACTATGGCTAATTTGTCTCGTTGTTTAAAGATCAGGCTAGTGCAAAATGGAATATATTTAAGAATGTGGAATATACAAAAGCCTGTAATTGCACAATTCGTAGCGAATTAATGTTAAAAAATATTAGCTGCACAGGTGTAAAAAAAAGTTGATTCCAGTGGTATTCGAACTCGCACCCCTTATGTTCGTAAATTGTCAGCCTACCCACTCAGCGAACGAAACATATGGAAGAAGCCGTTTGTTTCACGTGGAGATTTAATACCTACAACGCTTATACGTGCTGGAATAACGTTTTCCTAAATTAATGATACGTGAGTTAAGCTGATACGAATCTCGACACATACTGTATCCTAACTATTGTATTGCTTCTATTTGACGATGTAAACAGCAAGCTGAAGCTCCGGAGAACACTGGAGTTGTCAGTACTCGCGCTTATGAGCTTGGGCATGCGCAGTGCTATGTTCTTGGACTTGAAGTTATTCGGGCTGGGTAATTTTTTTGTCGCCCATTGTACGTCTCATTAAATTATGAAAGCCGCGGTGGAGTGGCCGAGCGCTCTGAGGCGCCTTGCTGCGGAGTGCCCGGTTGATCGCAAAAGAAGTTCAAATGTTTGTAAATCTATGGGACCAAACTGCGTGGTCATCAGTCCGTAGCTTACAACTCCTTAAACCTAGGTAAACTAACCTAAGGACAACACACACACCCATCGGGTGTCCTTAGACTAAGTTAGTTTCAGTAGTTTGTAACCTAATGACTGATAGTCACAGAAGTTCCTTCGATTTTCAAACATTAGAACATTTAAATTATGACAACATTGATTACGGAATCAGGACACCCGCTGTAGCAATACTTAGTTACGTGACGATTAAAATCTAAACACGAATTAACTAAAAACTTTTATCTCTGTGTGCACACGATGTGTGACAGAAGCAATGAAGTGTTTTAAATGCATCGCCACGTTCCAGCTGGCAAATCCCCGGCAACACTGCTGTCGCACATACCCGTGTCCCCGTTTTATTCGCATTCCCTGCAACTGTCGCGTCAATGCTGAGCCACACTATCAGCAACTGGCCTTTCCGACCGTCTGCTGAATGCAACTGTGTATTATTATGCAATGTATAGCTACTCGCCTTTGATGACACATGTCTTTTTCAATATAGTACTGGGAAGATATAAGATGAACATTAACAAGAGTAAAACGAAGGTAATGCAATGCAATGTCAGAAAATCAGGCGATGCTGAAAGAATTAGATTAGGTAATGAGACAATAAAAGTGGTAGATAAATTTTGTTACTTGGGTAGCAAGATTACTTCTGATGGCTGAAGTAAAGAAGATATAAAATGCAGAATGGCTATGGGAAGAAAATCCTTTCTAAAGAAGCGAAACTTGTTAACATCCAATATCAATTTAAATGTTAGGAAGTTCTTTCTGAAAGCATTTGTCTGGAGTGTAGCATTGTATGACAGTGAAACGTGGTCGATAAGGAGTTCAGACAAAAAGATTATACAAGCTTTTGAAATGTGGTGCTACAGAAGAATGATGAAGATTAGATGGGTAGATCACGTAACTAATGAGGAGGTGCTAAACCGAATCGGGGCGAAAAGGAGTTTCTGGCATATCCTAAGAAAAGAGATAGATTGGTTGGACACATTCTGAGACATCGAGGAATTGTCAACTTAGCATTAGAAGAAAGCGTGTGGGGTAAAAATCGTAGAGGGAGACCGAGGGACGAATGTAGTAAGCAGATTCAGCAGATTCAGAAGGGTGTAGATTGCCGAACGTATTCTCAGATGAAGAGACTTGCACAGGACAGGGTAGCGTGGAGGGCTGCATCAAACCAGTTTGCGGACTGAAGACCACAACAACAACAACTGGGAAGTCTGTAATATACTGATAAAAGATATGTCCCATCAGTCAGACGGATTTCATCAGTCAGAAATAACATGAAAGAAAATTCTATCAGCTTGACCAAGTCTGTCTGAGAAGTTCAATACAGCGCCAGCCAGCATGCTTCGTCGAAACAAAGGAAGTCAACATCTAATGCACTTTCCCGGAGACCACAGCTCATCACACCTTCCCGCGATCACGTACATACTTATTTTTTAAGTAGAACCTGACTATCACATACCCTTCAGGGCCTCACGGTTCTTTCGTGAGTACGTGCGGGAGAGGACGGGGCCCTAATCTAATGCAGTCTTTCTTCCTTCCTTCTTCACTTCCTAGACTGCATTTCCTTTCCCCTCCTCTCCTATCCTAACTCCTTCCCCTCCCCACCGGGGGAACTGATAACCTCGGTAGTTTAATCCCCCTATCCCAACCAAACAACCCAGCCCAACGCTATCACTTACCGGCTTATAACAATGCTGGCTTGTGCGCGCACCTCAACATCCCGACAAAGAGCAACTCAGATATCCCACACCTACCTAACCACGAGTACATAATTTGATAAAGACTTATCTCAACCCACTAGTATCATGAGTTGCGTAAAGATAAATATTGTGAAAAATAACACTCTCTCGTTGTCCATAACATGCAGACCAAGGCGCCCTGGCGATGTAAACAAAATATGGACTTACCGAGTATCGGATCAGGTTGTTGCGGGAATCAGGCGCATATTACACTGTCAGAAATCTTTTACAGATCTTTCATAAAAGGCATGACAAACGGTATCCACTGCACAAGAAACATATGTTTTTATAAAAGCTATTAGCAACCCGAACCGGCTTCGCGCGGGTAGCACAGTGTATGTTCCGACATTTTTATTACTTCCAAATGTGACATGAAGTCACCAATGTGGTATGCGCCCATTTACAGATGTCGTTATTAAACAGTTCTATAAGGAACGCTTTAGAAATACAAAGGCCACAGGTGGTATTATGGCACTTATCGAACTCGTCATCCTCAGAATCTGAAATTTTATAACCATCAATTAGCATAGTGTTATAAAAAGAGAATTATTAAAAGAGATTGACACAATACACTGTAAATACAAAGAGCCAAGTACTTACCAAAAACCTGGGGTAGAATTTCATTCAATTCTATAACGCAATAGCCCTGCTGAACTATACTAAAGCAAAGTAGCGAACGTCACCGTCCAAGTAAACGAAAGACGTCGCTAGGTGGCACTAGTGTACATGATAAAGAATGAAAAAGTAGATGCCATATAAAAAACTACAACAGTAACAAAACCAAGTACTTAAACATTTTCAGGGGTAAGACGGAGAAAATGTGGATACGAAATAATATGAAATGCAGCTACCACAGTGAGAGGTATATATCTATGACGCCCCCCCCCCCCCCCAAGGGGGGCTCACGGTTCTTTCGCTTACAGGAGAGTGATGTTCAAGTGGAATCATGTACAACTGTGACGAAGTGGTTTAAAGTTGAATTAACATGCCTACGTTCCATTAGTAGGCTCACAAACTATTAAAGCTCTTCTGAAAGCACACAGTGATAGAACAACAGTTTAAATAAAAGTATTAAACATACAGTCGTATACAGCTAAGTTGGCTACCAGTCATATTAAAATAGTCTTATTTGATAGCAAGAATCGGCATCTCTTTTCTAAGATAACAATACGCTAGATACATTTACACAGCGTCTCGCTGCGGAGCGCGCTGTTGCTCGCCGTGGAGGTTCGAGTCCTCCCTGGGGAATGTGTGTGTGTTGTACTTAGGTTAGTTTACCTAGGTTTAAGTAGTTTGTAAGCTACGGACTGATGACCACGCAGTTTGAACCGATAGATTTACAGATATTTGAGACTTTTTTTTTTTCGTTATAATAAAAAAAAATGTTCAAATGTTTGTTAAGTTTAAGGGACTTAACTGCGAGGTCACCAGTCCCTAGACTTAGAAACTACTTAGGGACTACCTTGTACTAAAGACGACACAAACGTCCATGCCCGAGGGGGGATTCGAACCCCCGACCGCATTGGCTGTGCAGACTGTGACTGGCGCGCCGCAGACTGCTTGGCTACTACGGCCGGCTCGTTATAATCAAAAAGATTTATATAAAACTGTTTATGATGCTTAAAATTTTAGGATCGTAGCTGAAGTCTCACTAAGGTGGAAATGACAAAATCATCAGTCCGTATTATGCAAAGTTAATAGGCCTGATAATATAACTATGTGGCCAGAATGTAATGTTATGTTAAGGCGTTGAAAGAGGAGCTGGTTGTAATGTATAAGACCTGAAAGCAAATTCATTTAAAAACATAACAGAAATTGTCAGAATACGACCAGGTGCCAGATGGAGAATAAGGTGTAGTGTTTGCAAAGACGTGGCGGATTTAGGAGGTGAACAAATCGTCAAATATGTTAAAATACCATTGGCGGATTATCCCCATTTGTTCATTAACTATTTTCTCAGGGTCGTTTTTTTTTTCTGGGCGTGAATCTCAACCTCTTTCAAAATGTCAAGAGTTTGGCCCTTAGATTGAATGTATAAAATTTTCACGTTAGCTGCCATGTCCGAGGAACTATGGTTCTCTCCTGTAAGGTGGATGCCAAGAGCACTGTTATTCTTTTATGTATGATCCCTGAACCATGCTGCAAAATTCCTGCCTGTTTGCCCTATGTAGGAGAGGTCACAAGAACCAGAATTAATTTTATAAACGCCTATCATTTTAAATTTACTTTGTTTGCCATTCATATCATGGCAAAGCAGCGATCATAGACCATAGTTTGTTGCATGTTTGGAAGCCGACCTTGACGTTACCCTTTCTGGAACTGCTACTGATTTTATCTGAAAACGGACCATAGCATGATAAAGATGCAAACTTAGATCGTTCCTCTTGTGGGAAATATCCCTGTTGGCGTGAGCATTGTCAATGTTGGTGTTTAGGATTTTCTCCGTCTTATCTTTAATTTAGTTTTGTTACTTCTATGGGTTTTTTTATATGGCACCTACTTTTACAGTCTTTATCATGTACACTAGTACCACCTGGTGACACCTTTCGTTTAATTGGACGGTGCTGTCTGCTACTTTGGTTTAGTACAGTTCAGCAGGGCCATAGCGATATACAATTGTATGGACGTCGAAGACTGAGGTAAGTATGTGTTCCATATGTCAATGCGTTTCGGAATTACAACATTACTACAAGAAACTCGTAGGGGATGTAGGAGGTGCCTTGAGGAATAAAAAGAGCATAGAATCCCATGCTCGGAAACGCATTCAACGACGCTACGGAGAGTCCAAATTACAGGCCCGGCACCTGCCGCTAGACATCCCCTCAAGCAACTTCGAAAGTCCGTAGCATCGCTGGATGACGTTTACGGGCATGGGTTTCTATGATCACTTTTTCCTTAAGACGCCTTCTACACCCACTAGAAGGTTGTTGATGTAATTGTGTACTTCTGAAAAACACCCATGTATGGACCCCCCCCCCCCCACCTACATCAGACGTCGACGTGCATTTACTGCTGGAAATATGTGCAGGACGAAATATAATGAAAGACTTTTTTTAATTGCTGGGATGAGAGGATTCGCACCGCGAAGGCTGAGTTTAGCTTCACCCTATATATTTATAGCTATACTAGCTTAATTCCCGCTGCTTCGCACGCGTAGACTGGATGGTCTGCATTGTTTGTTTCTACTTACAAATATAAATTTTCATAGATTTAGCTTTAAAAATGCTTTCCTAATCAAGTATTTTGATACAACTTGCCACCCTCTATTGCACCATTGATGGCAGAATTCAAAACATACCGAAGTGCATTTTTTAAAAAATCTAACTATGGTTCCAAATCCAAATTTTCGCATTTGTACCATCAAAATAGTCTTAGTAGCAGCCTTAAAATATTTTCCCTTATTTCACCAGCTTAGTGGTTGAATTTCCAAAAATATCGAAATACGTATTTTTAAAATTCCAATCAAAAATCTGAATCCGAAGTTTTGTACTTCTTGCTTGAACATTGTCTGAATAGCAACGTATTTTCAAAAAGTCGTTCATCCCTATTTTAGCCCGTTAGCAATGAAATTATCGAAAAATCGCTGATACCTACAGTGTAAGATAAACAACGTCGTCAAATTTCAAGTTTCTATCGTTTGTAGATTCACTTTTCAGCGCCGTTTTCTGTCTTTTAGAAACCTATCAAGAAAGCGAAATTTCTTTCTAACGCTTTGGCACATTTCTTGGTAGTTCTACTTTTCAAACTTCAATATGCACTTATTTTTCTCTATTCGTACGCTTGTTACAGAAAAACAACTGAAGAATGTGCATCACGTTTCGCTGTATATAACCTCTTTGCTGTTATAGTGTCAAATGTCATCGCTGGTCCCAGTCCGAATTTTATGTAAGCTGACGACTTTCGACCACTATATCTTCCACCTTTTTATAGCTATCGACACGGAACTACTATGGTGTGCAACGGGAGACTTTGCACTACAACAACACAGTGTAGTTAATGCTCAGTTAATGTTCAAATGTTTGTTAAGATTAAGGGACTCAACTACGGGGTCATCAGTCCCTAAACTTACAAACTACTTACGAACTAGCTAATCCTAAGGACGGCACAAATATCCATGCCCGAGGGGGGATTCGAACCCCCGGCCGTAGTGGCCGTGCAGACCGTGACTGGAGCGCCTCAGTCCCCTCGGGCTCAGTTAATGTATATCTGTGTTTCCCAGTGTTTTATCTTTGAGACTTTTTATCCTTTAGCATCTGTTGATCGTCGCATTGCTCCACGTTTTACGGAATTTTGTTCGCCACTCTTACCCTCCTCCACACATCGCGACCAAAACACCATAGTGCATACCGCGAACCCATAGGCTACTCTCATGCATAACTGCCATTGGTCTGCAGTGAATAAGTTTGCCTATCAAGTAAAATATACGGACACGACGTCCCACATTCCATTTTTATATATGTATATTGATTACAGGGTTTTTTTCTTTCTCCACGATACACCCACCAGCTGCTTTAACTTATTATACACCTAACCATTTGCCATGGGGCACAACATTCATTGGTGTGAAAATCCGTCCAGTAATACAAACACTGTGAAAGCAGTTTATTACATGACGAAATGAAATCGACAGATGTAAGGGCAACAAAAAACAGAAGCGCAGTGTAAATGGCAAGTGAGTTCTGTCACAGACAAAAATATACAGAGGGCAGGGAGGTCCAGTGCAGTTCCGTAAGATGTCCCATGATGGCGCTGCGGTCAGAAGCAGCCCTTTAAACTGGCCAGAGCAGGCGGCAGGTAGCGGCTGCCCCCACCACCACCTCCCCTCAAACGCCAGCAAGCCGGACACAGCCGTGGCCTCGTGGCCGGCGGCACGAGCTCTCCCCTCAGCCTCCCCTCCACGCTACCCTCTGACGTGCGAGAGGCACCCTCAGAAGCGCATCTAGTGTGGTCTACCGGTACTAAGCCGGGGAACCGCCTGACACCTGCTCGCATCTTATGGAACTACGAGGGTAGCGTAGGACAGTGGTTTAGGGGGGGGGCGTCTTCTTTGTATATGTGACTCTGTGGTTTCACTACAATAAAGATTGGGAACCCATGACTTGGGACTTTGCTTGTGTTATCATTTGCCTGTTGCTCTACCTCGGTGAGAAATACTGAACGTACACATAGCTATGGATTCGCAAAGCGCGTTCATGGATGCCGAGATGCAACAGTACTGCTGAAAACTCACGAGGCAGTGAATACAGCGCAGGGATGTGTGTCGTGGGTGAGGTGCAGTGAGGCGTGGGGAACCGGTTGTGCTGTCATCATGGGGGGGGGGGGGGGGTCACGCGACTCCCACGTGCTACCTGTCACCGCTGATTGTATCTCGCAACGGCTGCCCTCTGCTGCTCCCAGTTATTGCGTTTCACTCATCTCACAGCGCTCAAGGAGCAGTTTAATGGCGTATCTGGAGAGACCATTATACCGATAGCACAAAACTTGGCAGCGTACCACATGTTAAGAGTTCCCTATGCAAATGCAGCACACGGAAAGCATGTCGGGACTGTTTTGGTGGCGATACCGCGTTCAGGTCGTGAACGGGAAAGTGCGTGGCACAGTAGCCATCCATTACTTATACTTCATTCGATAACGGTAAGTTTTCGACTGACACCTTAGGTTATTCTGCCAAGGGGCTCAGCATTCTCTTGCTAGGTACTGGGTTGGTCGCCGTGGAGGTTCGAGTCCTCCCTGGGGCATGGATGTGTGTGTTGTCCTTAGATTAGTTTACCTAGGTGTAAGTAGTTTGTATGCTACGGACTGATGACCACGCAGTTTGGTCCGATAGATTTACAAACATTTGAACATTTTTTTTTTTTTTTTTTGGAGCGTAGGACAGTGGTTTAGGGGGGGCTGCTTCTCTGTATATGTTACTCTGTGGTTCTGTACAGCGGATTGGTGGGGGCGTCGCGGTTTTAATGGGTGGCTTGAAAGGAAGGAGCAGGAGACACGGGCCGGCTGCGTAGCGGGCGGAAGCACGGCTGCTGGCCGCCAGCTGCTCAGCTGCTGGCACGCCGCCACTACTCGCTGACGACTGACACCCGCCACAAGCCAACGGCACTCCTCAAACACGCTTCTCATCTTCACCTGTTCAAAGACGTCACTCCACACACCATACTCAAATCTAGCCTTCCCGAGGCCCATGTCATCACAAGAAAGTCTTCCTTACATGATGGTACTTACGCCATCATGTTGTTCATCACTTGTCGTGGCTACTTCTGCTGTCGCCTTAGACTGCGAGATTCAGCCCTCGGTGCAAATACGTTCTTCCGATAGTCTTCATCAATGCTTGACAAGCTACCGGATGTTACTTTGAGCATAACTGTCGCTTCCGCCACACCTTTTCCGGTAGCAAGTGGTACTACGGTTAAGCTCCTGATCTCTCACGAGGTAGGAGGAAGCTATATGTTGCCATTGAAAAACCGTTTCTCTGCATTTCAACAAAACTAGCACAGACTATAGGATTAAAACTCAACCGATTCTGATGCGTCATTGTAGGCTCATTAGCCAAATATATCGCAAATCTCTACCATCATGAATATTAAATGGTACAAACAGAGAAACTCTGGCCTCGCAACACGATTCTTTACATGCCAGCAATTAAAAAAAAAATTCATCCTACGCATATTACTGGCAGTAAATGGTCTTAGAAGGCTGACATGATACAGAATTACACAATTACATCAAAAAACTTCTAGGGGATGTAGAGTGCCTCTTGAACAAAATAAACATAGAAACCAATGTCCGGAAACGTCATCCAACGACGCTACGGAACGTCGAAATTGCTGGAGGGGATGTCTAGCGGCAGGAGCTGGTGCCTGTAACTTGGACTCTCCGTAGCGTCGTTGAATGGCGTTTCCGGACATGGGTTTCTATGTTTATTTTGTTGCTCAAGATGGCTTCTACATCCCCTACAAGTTTGGTTGGTTGGTTGGTTTGATGTTTTAGGGGGACAAAACTGCGGAGGTCATCAGTCCCTACAAGTTTGTTGGAGTAATTGTGTAGTTCTGAAACACGCTGACTTATGGAACACACGACTACCTCATTCTTCGACGTCCATTTACTGCCGGAAAATATGCGCAGGACGAAATTTTGTTAAAAATTTTTTTTCAAATGTTTGTTAAGCTTAAGGGACTTTGCTACGGGGTCATCAGTCCCTAAACTTACAAACAACTTACGGACTACCTTATACTAAAGACGTCACAAACATCCATGCCCGAGGAGGGATTCGAACCCCAGACGAGGAACGACCTCGCGCATCGTAGCATAGCGCCTCAATGCGCTCTGCCGCTCCATCGCGGCGAAATTTTGTGAGAGACATTTTTGTATTGCCGGCATGTGAGAGGCGCTGCGAAGCCAGAGTGCGCGAATTTCGTTTCATCCTGTACATATTTAGCCCTCTGCAAAAAGTGTGGGATTGATGACAGACCAGGAACTAAGTTGGGCTTACAACACGGCTGCACTGAGTAAGAAGGCATGAGAATTTCTCCATGTCCTACTGAAGTATAAGGTCTTTCGTCTCGACTTTTAAAAAGAAACTTATACGAACTCAACCCCAGTTACTGATAACAGCCAACGTGTTTTTTGAAAAAGCTCACGATGAATGAAACTAGTATATATTTATCGTTGGATGTACATATACATTTCACAGCAATTTCTGTTCAATAAAAATAATATTTACAAATTAAAAACGAATATACAAGACTTTAGTTAACAAATGTTTTTAAAAACGGATATCAAAAGAGTCTCTCAATTCCAGTGTTGTTGGAGAGCCGTTGACAATATTATTCTAGTCTTGTCATGAACGTCAGCGTATGATATATCTGTAACATCCGTCCTTTTGATGACATCTTATACGCAGGTATCCTCGCTCCGTGCTGACAAGCGCAGAGATTCTCATATACTCTGTTTCCCCTACTCTCTTATCATCGTACACTCTGCGTCATATCTTTCCTCGACTGCAATACTCTTGTCTGCACAACATAGCAGATATACAAATCCCTATCCCTGGAAAACCCTTATTGTGCCTCTTTATCACTCAGCCGCCTTATCCAAGTCCTTTTCAGTAGTAGTAACCAGACTCTGCAACAATCTCCCTCACTGAGTCAGGGAAATGAATAACACCTTTAGCTGCAAAAGACAGTTAATGGAACATCTATTGACGCAACAATAACGCCATTCTCTGTTCCACTATGCTCTTGTTACACGGTCACATCCATCTTTCTTGCCAGATATTTTCGAATTCCCACTGCCCTCTGGATGTACAGCTTTCGTAATTCCTTCAGTCAGAATTCGCAATGTCATAGTTTCTGCTGATCCAAAAGTACATTTTGCATCCTCTAATATTACTGTCACTACTCTATCATTACAACAGCAGCTGCACAAACTGTCTGAGTAGTACTGTTAGTATTAATCTAGTCAATACTATTTATCTACGCTAACTTTACAAGTAGTGAATCCGTTTAAATTACGTCAGTAAAACTTTTGTAATCGTTTCCTTATTAAAGTCAAAGTTATATTATAGGAAAGTTAGATGTAAAAGTTATGGTATGTGTAACAACCTGGTCCGATGTAAGAGACGGACTTGATGGCCGTAATCTGATCAGGCTAAATCAACAACAAGTGAAAATAAGTTTTGCGGAGATGCACAACGCGCCACTTGTAGCGACCACCACAGGAGTTGTTCGATCAGCACCTGCATGAGACTATCACACATAGTAAACGAGCCTGTGATACTACATGGTGTGGTTCAGTTCTGTTAAGACTGCAACTATATACAGTAATTATTTATATGGTCTCTGTTTTTTCGGACGTGTTACGAAATAGCTGACACCATATAAAAAATTGCGTATCTGTCCCAACAGGCTATTGTCAGTTTTAATGCGGACGCATTTATACGCTCGATATCTTGCGGGAATCCAGTATAGTCCGCGGGCAAGTGAAATCAAATGGGCAGGGGACACTGCAATTGTAGTGTGCTAAAAGGGGAGAATTAGGTTAGTAGTGAAGCGTGCCTAGATAGCTTCATTCCTTGAGGCGACTACTGGCCCAAAGCGGGGAATCCGGGTTCGAATTCCGGTCAAGATGAAATTTAATCTTTGCCAATGGATTTATTTCAGTGCCCTGAAACTGTCGAAATGTTTAAATAGTTCGAATTCGTATATACAGTAAAAGGAAACTAATGGACTATGTCCACAAAAAGATTGTATTTGAACAAAATAGTCTCCTCCTCAATCAATACAGGGCTGAACTCGTTTTGAATTTTGAAAGAGTCACTACAGTCAAATTTTTAAACTGCAGACATTTCCGGGGAATAGTCATTTTGGATGTCGTTAACTCTAGAACGGACGGGCTGGGTCTGTGAGACCCAACTGGATTTTGTTTTATAAATATCCGCAAGAGTACACTACTTACAATTGAGTGACTTATGGTAGCTTTCAGTTAACGTTGCTAGAGACCGCTACTTATTTTATTAATCCTTTGTGTTCGCCAGTTGATTGACTGCGCAGGAAAAAACGTATTGTGGGTGTGACAGACCCAGCCCGTCCGCTTACGTTAGCTTTTATTTGCTTGCGTAGATTTATTGTTATACTGACCGTGAACAATAGAGAATAATAAGGCTTTCAGATTTTTGATGGGATACAATAAAAATTTTAATGATATGCTGGTGCATTAAAATTCTAATAAACACTAAAAGAAGTGAAAACCATTTATTTTTATTTTTTCGTCACAGTTGCACTATTTAGCTAGTTGGTAACTAGTTTCGGACTTGTTCGTCCATTTTCAAACCTTATGCCTTATTCCAACAGTAACAATACACTGCATAAAGCAAATGACTGATAAAATCTGTACTTTGTTCGTGAACGCAACAACTATTTTAACCTATTTTAAATTTCAATGTAATCATTTTTAACAGTGGACAACGTACAGATTTTATCAGTCATTTGCTTTATGAAGTGTATTGTTACTGTTGGAATAAGGCATAAGGTTTGAAAATGGACGAACAAGTCCGAAACTAGTTACCAACTAGCTAAATAGTGCAAATGTCACGAAAAAAGAAAAAGAAATGGTTTTCATTACATAGCCAGTTACTCATCCTGCCCTATCTTCACGATGAATTTTTATAAACTAAACGAAGTTTTTTGGTACTTTTGTTGAAAGCTTATTGTTTATTTGTTGGTTGTAGAACGTAAATGAACCGTTGGGTCTGTCAGACCCAAATCGCCAATTTGTGCTATTTTTCTTTCTTTCTTTCTTCTTCTTTTTCGCCCGTCCGTTCTAGGGTTGTTGTTGTTATGGTCTTCAGTCCGGAGACTGGTTTTATGCAGCTCTCCACCCTACTCTATCCTGAGCAAGCCTTTTCGTCTCCTCATAAGAACGGCAACCCACATCCACTTGAATTTGCTTAATATACGCGTCTCTTGGTCTCCCTCTGCGGTTTTACCCCACACACTTCCCTCCAATGCTAAATTTACGATCCATCGATGTCTAAGAATGTGTCCTACCAAGCGATCCCTTCTTTTAGTCGGGGTATGCCAAAAATTTCTTTTCTCACCAATTGTGTTCAGTACCTCTTCATTACTTATGCAATCTAACCACCTAATCTTCAGCATTCTTCTGTAGCACCACATTTCAAAAGCCTCTAACCTCTTCCTGTCTACACTGCTTATCGTCCATGTTTCACTCCCATACAAACCAACACTCCACAGAAATGCCTTCAGAAAATACTTCCTTACACTTAAATTAATATACGATGTTAGCAAATTTCTCTTTCTCAAAAATGCTTTTCTCCCCATTGCCATTCTGCATTTTATATCTTTTGTACTGCGACCATCGCATGTTATTTTACTACCCAAGTAACAAAACTAATCTATCACCTTCATTGTTTCGTTACCTAATCTAATTCCTTCAGCATCGCCTGATTTTCTAAGACTGCATTCCATTATTTTTGTTTTGCTCTTGTTAATGTTCATTTTATACGCTCTCTTCAATACACTGTCCATTCCATTCAACTGCTCTTCCAGGTCCTTTGCTGTCTCTGACAGAATTATAATGTCATCAGCAAAACGCTATGTTTTATTTCTTCCCCCTGAACTTTAATCCATATTCTAATTAATTTTCCCTTGCTTTCCTTCACCGTCTGCTCGATGTACAAATTGAATAACATCGGAGGAAGACTACAACCCTGTCTTACTCCCTTCCCAACTGATGCGTCCCTTTCATGCCCATGGAGTCTAATAACTGCGGTCTGGCTTTTGTACAAGCTTCGTAACGTTGACCTTCCATTGCGAAATTCAGTTTGGAGAGCTACCAGAACTGAGCAGCGACCAAATCCACCGATTATTGTGAGACATACAGGGCTTTGATCCGTTTGCTAACATCCCGTCTCCCTCCCTCAAAAAAAAAAAAAAAAAAAAAAAAAAAAAAAAAAAAAAAAAAAAAAAAAAAATATTTCTCTGTGAGCTAGGTTGTTCTAGAGGAACGACCAAGAACCTGCGTCTCGGCATTCGGGTTCGGGTCGAGTGGAGGACACCTACACACTGCTCAGAATTACCGGTTTGCTCTTCTGCTACAAACTCCTTGTGAAAGAAGAAAACTGTTAGTTCCGTTGTATCCGCGGTAATGATGAGGACGGCGCGGCCTGCTGCACCTTCCTCTTCCGGTACTGGGTGTTCAGTGCGACAGTTCATCTGCCCAGCGTAAGCTAAATCGCTGGCACGACTCGCTGCTGCTATAACCGACCGGCGCAGTCAGTGCCAGGCGTTCCCGTGGATTGTCCGGCGTGCCTTATAAGCAGCACAGGCCATCTAGGTCCGGCCATCAGTCGTCGGGAAAGCAGTCCGGCCCACTCACGGTCCATCACTCACGGAACCCCCGTCTGCCAACGCACTCGCTGTCGCTCAGGCACTTATACGGCCGATTGGACTTTAACGATTTCCACTGTCAGGGACTTGTGGCTAGCCTAACACGCTGCGTGTCTCGGCCGTCACTGCTAGACCTTACAATGGAGACTGCCTGTGTGCAAATAAATGGTATACTCTCCAATTACCTTCTACCTTGAACAGATCACGAGGCGTGGAATTAAACTTTGTGCCGCGACCGGGATTCGAACCCCGGACCTTCCGCTTACTAGCCAGTCGCTTTATCAGCAGCCTTTTGGATAATACGAATGGACGAAATATCCTAACCACGTATCTCTCCATAACACGAACTTCAATTCTGCCTAGCCGGCCGCGGTGGCCGAGGGGGCTGAGGCGCTCCAGTCACGGTCTGCACGGCCACTACGGTCGGGGCTTCAAATCCCCCCTCGGGCATGGATATTTGTGCCGTCCTTAGTCTTAGTTAGTTCATAAATAGTTTGTAAGTTTAGGAACTGATGACCCCGTACTTAAGTCCCATAAGCTATACAAACATTTGAACAATTTTTTTGAATTCTGCCTCATGTGCCCTTACACTTATGTTTCTAAGACAACAGTGGATAAGGTGACTGCCTGGTTCGAATCTCAGACACAGTACAAATTTTAATTCAGTGCTTCTTCTTCTTCTATTCACCATCTGCGATATATTGAGAGAAAATATGTCTCTGAAAATTAATTATTGTTTCCAGAATTTCATTCTGGAAAAATTCCTTAGGCTGTGGCTAAGCCATGTCTCCACCATATCCTTTCTTCCAGGAGTGCTAGTCTTGCACGGTTCGCAGGAGAGCTTTTGTGAAGTTTGGAAAGTAGGAGGCGAGGTACTGGCGGAAGTAAAGTTCTGAGACGGCATCGTGAGTCGTGTCGGGATAGCACAGTCGGTAGTGCGCTTGCCCGCGAAAGGCAAAGGTCCCAGGTTCGAGTCCCGGTTCCGGCACACAATTTTAATCTGCCAGGAAGTTTCTTAGTTATTGTTTGATATCTTTTGTAGTGTTATAAACCTGGCGTAAAGTCAGCGCCACACGCCAGACGTAAGAGAACGATCGTGGAGAAGGCAGCGATCGACCGAAAGCCAATAGAAAGCCGGCGCCGCGCATCCTATAGGGAGTAACTGAAGATACGCGCCCTCTAGAAGCGGCTGTATCTAGGCCGACATACGTCTGGACAGCCCATCAGTTACTAGTGAGCACTCGGGCAGTTACTATTCGGGAATACGACAGTTACTAGTGAGAACTCAGGCAGTTACTAAGACAGATATAGGACAGTACTAAGAACCCGGCAACGAACTTAGCAGTAAATGTTCAAATGTTTGTATAGCTTATGGGACTTAACTACGGGGTTATCAGTCCCTAAACTTACAAACTACTGATGAATTAGCTAACACTAAGAATGGCACAAATATCCATGCCCGAGGGGGGATTCGAACTCCCGACCGTAGTGGCCGTGCAGACCGTGACTGACGCGCCGCAGTCCCCTCGGCCACCGCGGCCGGCGAACTTAGCAGTAACTATGTCACAGCGCAGCTAGCATCATACGGACGACGCCACAAGAAGCAACAAGAGAGAAGAAACCGACTTATGTTCTAAAGTTGAGTATCAAAATAGTCAATAAATATCTTGTACTACCAACTATATCAATGTTTTAGATGTCAAAGAATCCTACACCTATATCTTTAATGACAACCAGACTGGGACGAGTAAACAACAAAAAGGCGACAAGGTCACAACAATAACAACAGTCTTAACACATTTCTTCTACAAGCTTTCTTTCTTTTTTTTCGGCTTCCGTGGACTCAATCACACTAGACTTTGCCGCCTTGGAAGAGACCCATCTTGCAAAGCTTATGTCTAATAGCCAGGTTCAGTCGATAGCCCCAAATCAGAATCATTATTGGCTGCATGTTACAAGTTTTGCAGTGTTCGTCTCTGCCATGTTTGTCATCGTTTGAAAGGGCATGCGGCACAAACCGCGCACAGAAGTTCCTTTTCTCGAAATCGTTGCTGGAAATTCTGTGCACTGCATTTTAAGGTGTTGAAGGGCGTAGATAATTTATTATTCTAGGTGGGGGGATCAGTTCTCTTCGGCTGCCATGTCAGTCGTACACCACACCACTGCCGGCTCCAACCAATACCACCTAGAAGACAAGGCCTCACAACTGGCCGTGCTACGTCATACTGACCAGGCCGCGGCCGTCAGCTTACTGGCTGCCCGCTACGAGGCAGGGGGCGTGCCCCAGCCAAGGAGGTTAGGATACAGAGACACGCCCTTATACTGAAAAAGTGAAGCCTGCCTCCTCCATATTGGTCAGTTTTGGAGAAGTGTTCGTATTGTAGAGCTAATGTTTCATATCACTTAAAACAGGAATAAAACGTCCAACGGTTTTGCCGTGATGTACAACGTGTTAAAAGAGTGCAAATTAGCCGTTAAAATTAAGTTTTGAGATATATGTTGATGAGTATTTATTACTATTTAATCAATAAAGTATATACATACTTTACCGTGACTATCAGTTCAATGCATTAACAGCAAGAGGGTAGACTTAACGCATAGTTTTAACGGAGAAATAGCTTTCCTGAACTGACCAAGATGGTGGACAGGCTTCAATTGACGTGTGTGCTAGGCATAGATAATGCCACCTCCCTTTATTCTAACCTCCTTGGCCCCAGCGGACAGCCATTCAGCTGGCTGCCGCGACCTCGTCAGTGTGACGTAGTACGGTCAATTGTGAGGCCCTGTCTTCTAGGTGGTGTTGCTCCAACGCCTAGACGTTCAGTCAGAGTTAAACACAGCAATGGACGCCTCGCGTACAATCCACTCTGCTGTAAACGACGTCCAAAAGTAGGCGCAGCACGCATCGAATTTATTGTGATATGATTCGTGATGTGGTACAGTGTTCCGTTAATGTCATGCAGACAATACGGGCATGGCTGTATTTGTCGTGATTAGCGTAACTTAAAGTAGTTTGTAAGCCTAGGGACTGATAGCCAGAGTAGTTAAGTCCCATAGATTTACAAACATTTGAACATTTGGCGCAATCGCTTCCGTCGGTACGTCCCTGCTTACAGAGATTACAGATTCGCAACACAATTGCTTGATTACGTCCGACACGACCACCTATTTCCCGAAGGATAATCTGCAATCCTTGTTCTTCCTGGAACTCCGAAACTTGCTCGAAAGAAGCTTGCACCTGGCACACCTATTACTGCTTACGCTAAACAACGGCCGATAGAACAATTCCAGTAAGTCGACAGGGCTGTCTGTTCCCCGTTTACCTCGCGCTTAACCGTGGCGCTACTGGCTCCCATGCTGTGCACCTCTGCTACAGTGCTAATAATGTACCTCCCTAGTCACCTCTTCGCTACAATAGCACGTTGAAAATTCCACGATTCCCTTGCGTCTTTCAGAACGTTGCATTTAGGATCGCCACCAGTGTAGAATTAGAGACGTAGGCTAGTGGTGATTTTGAATATTACACGTTTAAACGCTGACTCGAACCTCGGCGGGAACGGCCGCCCAGCCCATAGTATGAACTGCATGTTATCGTCAACAGCATAGCCTCCTCGCGATTACGCAAGGAAAAGTGAATCCTCTAAGATAACAGCATTGCACAGGCGAAATGTCCACACCCGATAAGGAGCCAAAAATAGTATCGAGCAGTGGTTGCCCCGCCCAGAAGAAGACGTCAATGAAATGATGTTATTGTATGCGTTATAATCTACTCTCAAATGTTCAAATGTTTGTAATCCTACGAGACCAAACTAAGTTGGTCATCAGTCCGTAGTCTTACAAACTACTTACACTAAGTTAAACTAACCTGAGGACAACATACACATCCAAGCCCGAGGGAGGATTCGAACCTTCGACACCGAACGCCGCGCGATCCCTAATGTGGCGCTCCAGACCCCTCGGCTACTCCCGCACGGCTCTAACTAATCTCATCATGGGAACGGATAACACTGGATGTACAACATAACCGTCGTTACTGGACGCTCGAAGTGTTTTTCGTACCGATACCTTTAGGTTGATATTTATGTTATTTGCAAGTAAAGGAAGTAGACTGAGGACTTATGTAGGATACATCTAAGATAAAACTTTGATTTCCTACGTAGGGTATAGACATGTGTAAAAAATAATTAGGTCAACCTTATTTGGTTGAAAATGAAAACAACATTGCGCATCTTGAAGTTTTCCCGGCGTACTGATACGTTCATCATATTTCGAGCTTGCAGCCGGATTAAGTTGACGTCTTCCAACGATATTTCGACAAACATCTTCAGATGAGTACGAGACTGATGATTAAGCGCATAATAGTTCGCGATTGGGAGCACTGACTTTATTTCGCGGCTCTGCCGCGAACTAGTTCGTTCTTTTAGTTCGTCCGCTCCCAGTGACGGCTGAACGGCGTGGTCTGCGCATGCAGGTGGAGGGAGAAGTTCCCCCACCTAGCTGCTTCATGCGCTTGCTGCCTGAGCCGCTAACGATATCAAGCAAACCAAAAGAAACAGTTTGTGGATAATTTCTCGCGTTTAAGTTTAGAGTTATCTCTATATCTTGGCATTATGGAAGTTATTAGTCACATATTGCAGACTGCAGAGTACTTCAAAGCAGAAATTTTGTAGCACTGAACTATGTAATCTAGCAGGCAGACGCTAACCTCGAAATGGCTCTCATCAGCAGAAGGCAAACGCATGATTTTTAATTCTGTTCGCGACGTATCGCGCATGTTTTAGTTCGCGAACTATCGCGCATATTTTAGTTCGCGATCTATCACGCATATTTTAGTTGGCGACCTATCGCGCATATTTTAGTTCGCGACCGGTAGCTCTCCTATTAGTTCGCAGCTCGGCCGTGAAGTAGGTCGCTCTTTTTAGTTCGTCCGTTCGTTTTGGCTTTTGCTACCGATACTAAACTACAGCTAAGCTCGAAATGACGGCGATTCTGCACTCTCTCGCGTCCTCTCGCTGTTACCCGTCTGTCTTCGGAAAAGGAGCTGACGAACTAAGAGGCGAGAGATTTGCGAACTAGTTAAAAATGTTCAAATGTTTGTAAAGCTTATGGGACTTCACTACGGGGTCATCAGTCCCTAAACTTACAAACTACTTATGGACTACTTACGAACTAGGACGGCACAAATATCTATGCCCGAGGGGGGATTCGAACCCCCGACCGTAGTGGCCGTGCAGACCGTGACTGAAGCGCCTCAGTCCCCTCGGCCACCGCGGCAGGCGCGAACTAGTTCGCGTAGTCCGTCTGTGGGAGAGCTCTTCCGAACTAGTTCGTTCGCAAACTACACAAGACTACTGACGATTACTGGTGTGCGTCGTTCTATATATACCGAAGATTGGCGCCTGCGCAGTGACGAGGTATAGCTCGCCCCCGATCGAATTTGGCGCTCTCTGCAGCAGAAGCGGGCCGCGTCTGCGTAATGGTGTACTTACTCCACATTCGCGCCATCTGTCGGAATGCGCCTTCGCGCATTTAAGCGCGGTGGTCAAAAGAAATCACTTTTTGTCTACACGTCTACTGCAGCCCAATAAATCAGCCATAGCAGAACACTGTATTTACAGGGGACAACGACAAGATCCTTTTGGGATTCGATTATTAAGGAGTCCGTTGAAATACGGTTGACAGAAGACCTGTTAATCGGGATGGCCGCTTTGAAATGGATAAAGCTTGGGACCCTGTAATTTGTTCAATCGCATCACGGAGACATAGGTCTACATCTAGTGCGACCTGCCACAACTGTCCATTGCCTGGTGTCTACACAGCAGTGTTGCCTTTATTCAAGTTCTTACCCTATTTATTCGGTGAAAGAAGCCAAAACGGTCGATCGGACAACAGAGGAGAGTCACAACGCTGCTCCTGGGTAACGGCCGATGTTGACAACCTGCCTCCACCATAGTTCAGTCCAGCATCGAATGTGCTTTGTGCTAGACCTGCTGAACCAAGTGCTTTGTTTCTGAACTGAGCTGAGGACAATGAACGAGCAAAAGATCAGTTTAAAGCTTTGTTTTAATCGTGGCAAGACACCAAAAGAAATGCATACGATGATGGGGATCAAGCACTGAAGTGTGTGTATGAGTGGTTCGCCCGTCTTCGAGGCGGCTGTGGAAATGTTTGTTATTTCACGTAGCGAACAACTGGCGACCGCCATCAGTCACGAAAACATTGAGAAAGTCAGGATATTAATGACGAACGATCGTCTATTGACCGTGCGAGTGATAGCAGATGAACTGCAGAGTAACCGCGAATCCGTGCGACATCCTTATCCAGAAGACAGGGAAGAGGAAAACGTGTTGTCTTGTGCCACATCATTTGACTGGCGATCAGAAGGAGGCACGTTTAGAGGCTTCAACAGGATTTTGTGGAAACGGCAGATGCGACACACAATTTCTTGAACCGTATTGTCTGTCACTGACGATGAAGCCAGCTGTCTCCGGCACGACCCTGAAACGAAACGGCATAGCATGGATTGGCTTTCTTCGTCACCACCTCATGAGAAAAAAATCAGAGTCAAAAAATCACGCATCAAAACGATCCTCATTACCATTTTCCAGCCGCGGCGGAGTGGCCAAGCGCACTGAGGCGCTATGCTCCGATGTGCGAAGCCGTTCCCCGTCGGGGGTTCGTATCCCCCCTAGGGCATGGATGTTTGTGCCGTCCTAGTTCGTAAGTAGTTGATAAGTAGTTTGTAAGTTTAGGGGCTGATGACCCTGAAGTTAAGTCCCATAATCTAACAAACATTTGAAACGCTAGGGCTGCGAGAGGGCAGTCAGTTGGCAGTGAGTTGACAGTTGCGTGAGGCAGTGCGAGGACGCTGTTGGAGAAGGCAGTCGTTAAGTATGCGTTGCAGCACGCCATTATTGTAATCCATGATGTTAATTTAAATTTTTGTAATATTTTTTTCTACTTCATATTTTCTTAAGAATACATGATTTCTAATCAATTCGCTTTCTGCGTTCTCATTTTCGTAGTTAGTTTCCCCGTCCTTTCATTTTCTTCATTTATGATTATTGTTGAATTTAAATACGGCCACTACGGTCGGGGGTTCGAATACCCCCTCGGGCATAGATATTTGTGCCGTCCTAGTTCGTAAGTAGTCCATAAGTAGTTTGTAAGTTTAGGGACTGATGACCCTGTAGTTAAGTCCCATAAGCTATACAAACATTTGAACATTTTGAACTTGAATACTAGCCACATAACCTGCATACTGCAAGCTGTTTGCTGTTCCTGTTTCCAGTTTTGTAATAAGAATATACGAAGTAAGTCAATTTTTATTTTATCTGTGTCGCAGATAAATCAGTTAATCAGTTTCGTTATACCCTTTGGGAGTACTTTCGACAGTGCCATAAATTTTAGTGTTTTCCCCTATTTTCCCGGGCTTGTCCGTTGCGCATATTAATGTTTTATAAGGCTTACCTCGGTGGTCGTAGTCACCACATTCTTCGGTTTTTAAAAAATTCAGTTTTGCACATACGTAGTACACAGTATTACTCAATTACCATTAATATTAATCAGTTAATTAATTCGGGATACCTATTGGTCAATTTCCATTCAACGTTATTTTTTCGGGATACCTTGCAATTTGAGGTTAACAGTTTACATGACATCATGACAAGTAAAAACAATTAAGAATTTAAATCGAGTATTAAGTAGACTACTCGCGAACGAAATATTGATGGGTTAAACCTAACAGAGAGGATAATGCTAGGCAAAACATTTAAAACCCGTTTACCAGACTACTGAACGACCATAGATGTCAAGCCACACTTTTTTCCCCCCGCCAATAAGGAGGTTAATGAGTTGCATGAATTGGAACTCGCCGTTCCCGGCAACGAGGATGAACACGTGTAAAACAGACGGCAAAGCACGCGCGCCAATCAGGCTTCCAGCCGGAATAATCGGCTTTGCATTGCGATTTATGTATGAGCGGCGCGCCACGCCGCCGGGAGCAGTCTCTGATATTCGCCGCTGACAGAGGCGCGGGGTGGCGTCCAAAACCACCCTGCTAATAGAGCAGCGCGCCAGGGTCACCTCGACACGGCACTGACAGCGGGAAATTTTAATGCGGTAGGTCAACACAAGAAATGTTACACGTTCTGCGGAGCTATGAACATAGTTTATTGTACCATTTTCCAAAGAGTTAAACGACAAAGATATAATTTTTTAAATGGAACAATAGTTTTTTTTTCTATCGTGGCATTGGATTCGTTGAAACCAGCTGCGTCCAAATCAATTTAAAACTACATTCCTATCACTGTTAGTTTGGGAGCTACAACCCGTCAAAGTTTCAGGGGCAGATACCACACGCTGTACATAATACATGGCTGTGTGATGGGTGATGGATGTTATGGCGGTGGGAAGTTGGTTTACATGAGATGTTCAAGTGTGTCTCCTGACCACCAGCCAGTCAGCTACGCTGTCGTAGCCTCCGCCTCCTAAATTTTGAAGGGTTGTAGCTCCCAAACTGTGAGAGGAATGTAGTTTAAATTGATTTGAACGCAGCTGGTTTAAACGAATCTAATACACGATAGAAAAAATTATTGTTCCATTTAAAAAATTATATCTTTGTGGTGTAACTCTTTAGAAAATGATATGTTCCTAGATCCGCAGAAAGTGTAACATTTCTTGTGTTGCCCTACCGCATTAACCCTGTGGCGCATAGCATCATGCATGGAGTCCACTCCAGGGGATCCTTAGGCTGGTTGCTGCATCGTAGGTGTCGCCAGATAAACTGAGGAGCGCCAGTTTTCACTCGAAGGCAGTACGTGTCAAAACGGAGAGCGTGATGTGGCAGCGAGCGGTTTCGAAATCCATTTCACCAGTTGCACAAAGAAGAGGCAAAGGAAATTTGCTCTAAATGCAAGGATTCTCTATGTCTAAATTTCTTCGAAGGTTTCCATAGGAAAGGGAAAAAAACTCACAAAAAGAACTCTTAAGCTTTCAAGTACGCAGTGTCCACTTCAGTTGACGTAACTGAATTTTTCCTTGTAGATGGTAAATTGCTACAAATTTTTATATTTTATGATAATAGACATTGTTCTTTACTGTATAAACACCATTTCAAAACTTTATCCTCGTTAGTTGGTAATTCATGCATCACAGGGTGAAAATTTCCCGTCACCTATTATTTTATAAGTTACAGAGGGAAACACACTTAGTGAAACATCCTGTATGTACAAGATAACGTAAAATTTCAACTGGGCCAACTATGTTTTCAAACTCAATTATTCAGTACAATTACAAGCAAGCTAAAAGGTCTTAAATTTTAATCTAGAAAATAATTTTTTATAAAAAAAATCAGTAGGTTGATTAGTTGCGATACTTACAGTGTTGTTTTGACAATGAAGCATGGTGAAAGCTGTAAGAAAATTTCTTTTTCTAAAAAAAAGTTTCCAATTTTCATTTGATTTCCTTTATTTCTGAAAATTCTATATTTTTTTCCATTTCCCATCGTTTTATACGTTTGTATAAAGCTGAGGGTCAATGAAAGTACCTCGCACAGAGAATGAAGAAGAAATTGTAGATAGCACTAATTGACGTGTAGTGTTTAATTTAATTTTGCCAGCAGAGCAATATATTTTAGAACTGGACGGCTTATCCTGCAAGTCATGAGTAGAACTTTCTCCATTAGATCTAGGCCTCGATGAGTCTGATGGCTTTGTGTAGTTTCGACTGATAAAACGACCAACTTTTCATTAAGTTTTGTACAAAATGTCTGTGCAGTGGTTCCTTTGATGGGACATCGCTCGTTGTCGCCCACTCATAGCAGTACGTGCAGTTGATTTGTCGACTCTAGCTGTCTCTCTTTTGTCGCCCACGTAGGTTAAGCCGAAAGGCAGTTGAATACATTATAGATCGCAAGCTGCGGCTATAAATTGAGCATTGAAAATTACTTATTTCCTGCGACATTTTTACATGGCCTGTACGCAAACCAGGAACTATCCGGCTACATAATTAAAAAAATCCCGGATTTCGGGATAGACCCGGAAAACAGTTACCCATCCCACACTATCAAATTTATTGGACAAAGAAATTGGATGAAATATTGGTCCTATTTCTTTGACAAAGATCTTTGACGTGACGCCGAAAGGGGGTATTACACTATAATCCAATATTTGATCAAAGTTTCTACAGAATGACAGACAGTAACTCGTTATTATGTTCGGCAGGTGCGTGTTTACAAGAAAATAAAGAATGAAACTAAAAATTGTAAATTTACTAGAAATCATCGCGAGATAATAAACATACAACAAAATTTTTGTAACGGGAACTGCGAGTCGAGGACATAAAGGCACATAGTCATATCAAAATTATATGCGAATGGACGATATTGTACATTTAAATATATGATAATGAAATAGGTTTTTCTGTTAACTCATATTGCAAAGCAGAAAATTCACCTGAGAAAAGGTATAAACTCAAAAGACAGAGCTAACGTTAGGCTTCGATTTCTTGCAATAGCAGAAATCTGCTTTCTTTTACAGCTGGCACTATAATACTGCAGTGCACATTGACGAAAATAATATTCCAGTGTACAGTAGACACTCAGATACTGTAGTGCGCATTGACAATAATAGCACACAATGTGTAAAGCGCTTAAAGAGGAATTATAATGTACATACTGTCAGGTACAGTATATTGTCATCAGGAACAATCTTTATTTAGGTAATTATTTTCAAAATTTGTTTCACCAACTACACATTTATTGAAAATTTACGATGCAGATAAACTCTTTTTAAACAGCGGCATCTGGAGTACAAAACTGCAAGAATCGAGAACTACATTTATATATCTACGAGTATACTGTGTCTGCCGCCTCCTCTTCTACGTCCGCCTTTTAGAATGCAATCTCGTTAAATCCAGAGGCAGATGTGGACGCCTATAACAAGCCGTGTAACATATCCCAGCTATCCAATCAACACACAATTTATTTCTTGCATAGTACTCCAGTTGTAAATTACTGAGCACCTCATCTGCTTCGTACATTTATATCAATTATGTAGCCAACAAACACACCCACAACGTAGTTATCGGCCGCAGTCGTCGAGTTGTCTGCGGCGTGCCAGTCACGGTCTGCACGGCCGCTGTGGTCGGGGGTTCGAATCCCCCCTAGGGCATGGATGTTTGTGCCGTCTTTATTATAAGCAAGTTCATAATTTGTTTGTAAGTTTAGGGACTGATGACCCCGCAGTTAAGTCCCTTAAGCTTAAAACTTAGCAGCCATCAGCCATGTCTTTGATTACAGGAAACGGACGTAAAACGGCTGCAGTGATGCTAGAGCTCCAAGCGGTCACATTTCTCACTGCAGGAAACAGACGACGAACGCTTTCTTTGATCAAATCTAGGGCCAGGCGCTAGATTTGATCAGAGAAATTGGACGAAAGGCGAGATTGGACAGAAGTGTCCTATTACACTACGTCCAATATATTGGACAAATCATCTTTGTCCAATAAATTGGATAGCGCAATACCGACTTAATAATCTGCATTGTCACGTTCCGGCTGTAAGAGTGTGGTGTTTTTAGATCTACATGCCCGTCGAAGGTGAGCATAGTCTCAGGACGCTTCCCAAAAGTCACAACTTTAATGACAGGCCTCAGGGCCGTGGCGAAGCAGCCGAGCGCATTGAGGCGCATTGCTACGATGCGCGAGGCCGTTCCCCATCGGCAGTTCGAATCCCCCCTCGGACATGGATGTATGTGCCGTCTTTAATATAAGCTAGTTCATAAGTAGTTTATAACTTTAGGGACTGATGACCCCGCAGTTAAGTCCCATATGCTTTACAAACATTTGAACATTTTTTGAACAGGCCTCAGGCAAGGTAAGACAATGAAACTTCCTGGCAGATTAAATTGTGTGCCGGAACCGGGACTCGAACCTGGGACCTTTTCCTTTCGCGGGCAAGCGCTCGACTGAGCTATCCCGACACGACTCACGATGCCGCCTCACAACTTCCGCCAGTACCTCGCCTCCTACTTTCCAAACTTCACAGAAGCTCTCCTGCGAAACGTGCAAGACTAGCACTCCTGGAAGAAGGGATATGGTGGAGAGGCTGGATCGTGAGTCGTGTCGGGATAGCTCAGTCGGTAGTGCGCTTGCCCGCGAAAGGCAAAGGTCCCAGGTCCGAGTCCCGGTTCCGGCACACAATTTTAATCTGCCAGGAAGTTTCATATCAGCGCACACTCCGCTGAAGAGTGACAAGTTTCATCCAAGGTAAGACAATGTTTATGGAATATTCCGTTGGTACTTCGCGGAACATTCACACGTTGTATTTACGTTCCAAAATATGAATTTATTAAATCGTTATGAAGCGGCTTTCGGATTTAAAAAAAAAAAAAAAAGTGTTCAAACGTTTGTATACTTAAGGGACCAAACTGCTATGGTCATCAGTCACTAGAGGACAAAATAACTTATGCTAAGGACAGCGCACGGCGATTCATATTTTTTGAAGAGTGGGCAGTTGTCAAAACTTGCCTCCCCCCTCTAATTCCTCGCCCGCCTCCCAAGCTGTCAGTAATGTAAAAAGGTTTCTGTAAAGTCGTTAATCTCAGAATTTTCTTGACGGATTGCTTTGAAATTTTGACACAACGTTGAACTGTAATACAGGAAGATTGTTGGGTACATATTTATTGAATATATTGTACAAAACCCATATGTATATTACTTTTGCGAATTTTCATATTATCGTTTGTCCATAATAAAATTTATGTAAATTCATATAAGACGTATACAAAAACCTGTGAAATGTAAAAATATAATACATGTGTATATTCCAGCACAACGTTATATTGAAATTTCAAAAGATTCGGTAAAATAATTTCGAAACTATAAGGTTTTGAACACTAAACATGGCTCTAGGTTAGATATAGTTCTTAGAAGACAGAGAAGGTGGAGGAAATTGGTGTAGGTAGAGGGGAAGCGGACGATCAGGTAGAGATTGATGACGAAATGGATATCAATTAAGATGCAATTACTCGTTAAACGAGAAAGATTCATTGTGACAACCGTTTCAAACATTTTTCTGTTCTTTTAGTTCTATTTCACTCGCTGTAATATATGTTCTAAAATGTACTGAACAGTAAGCTACCCGCTATCGAACGTTTTAAATATATTACGTCCACATACTTGACAAAGGATATCATTTTAAAACGACCCGTTTCGAACTAAGAAAAGGTTAATGTTTTATTAGAAAGCTAAGATGCTGTACTACCACGTGTCAAAAAATCAGATTTTTAAACCGTATGCTTTCTTCAAAATGGAGTGAGAAGCGTTATGAAACTACAAACTCACGCAGAATGAAAATTAAACATTTTCGATTTTCACAAGCGATGGAAAAGATGAAGGGAAAAAAAATCGGCCGGTCCTCGTCGCTGTCGCTTCCGAAAACTGTTAAAGAGTGAAAATATGCCATTTCTACTGGTGCTTTTATGGCAGAAATAGCGTTTTCCAAACCACCAGCCACTCCTAATTTCCAGACCTTGCTTGTTAGATACGGCAGAAGTTAAGTCTGTTTTTGTAGACGAAGGAAAGAACAAGATAAACACGATACTCGTCAACTAGTAATTTTCGTTGAGGTATCTGGCGTGAATGGCGGAAAACCAAAGATTAGCTTGCTCAGCTTCCGTTTTAAGGTCTTATATACATATGACACCACAAAAATTGATCGATAAAAAACAATCGTGTAACGTTGTTTGATTCTTAGAAAGAAAAAAAGCTGTCGACAAGGTAAAAAGGGCTCTCTGCCGTTTTTATGTATGTTTATCGTTAATTAACAACTATCTAAATTTTTACGACTTTGGTTTTTCTGTTGTTTAACTTACGTCACTTAACCATACACGAACGTAGTCAAGAGTATCCTTTATTTGGATTTTGTCATTAATAAACTGCATCGTCTCTGCTGTTTCTTTAATTCCGACACCACTCACCATGAAAGCCAACGACGCTACCGCATAAGCTACACGGACAGATCATACAATTGCTTTAATTACTGGTTCTTCAATGTACTTACAAAGTTTCTAATTCGATTTTCTCGAGAATTTTTGACAGTTGCGTCGAATGGCTTTGTCTGATTGTTATTTAAGTTATGAACTTCATGTTCCATACCTATAAAAAAAGTCTAAAATCCGATACCCATGTGGTCTCCTTGTTAGATCGCGCGGCCATTCCGCGCGGCAAGTAATCTCTCATACTCCCTTCTCAACTAACCTGGCCGCTAGCGACTTTTGGCTTTCCACAAAGGTGAAACACGCTCTTTGTCATCGCAGGTTCACCGCCATCAGCGATTTTCCAGTGGTCAAAGCAGAGTTCTAAAGAAGCGTTCGCAGCGGCCAAGGAGTCGTGGCATCAACGTTCTGAGAAACTTTAAGAGCTGCAGAGAGATTACGTCGAGAAATTACAGAGACTTCTCAGAGTAAAAAAAGAAAAAAAAAAAAAGAACGGAAGAAAGAATGCTCCTAGTACCACATGACGTTCAACTGGATCAGGGGAGCAAAGCCGTTTTACACGATAGACTTTCTTGTCTGTGCTGGCTATTCGAGGCGAGTGGGTCTACTACAGCGCCCCTGGCGTGTTATTTCCGCACTGAGGCTCGTCTCTCTCTGTTGTGGCGTCGCTCCACAGTACTACGGACGCCGAGGGCGCCCGCAGTCTTGGTACCTCTTTGCTTCCTTCGCGCACCAGCCAATAGGAAAAGGAGTCTCAGCTACATATGCCGGCGCACCACAGCAACAATAGGTACTTCTACAGTTCCGATCCAGGAGTCAACAGAAGAGTTCCATCCACGAGAGCCAGCACAAGCCAGAACAGTTTACTATTGCCTTGCAGAACTGTATAATAGATAGGAAAAACTTTGTACCATCACAAGCACACTTCATTGTCTAAATAAAATGATGTGGACTAATCAGTTCTTTTAGTTACTGACCTGTGTCCACATCCGTTCTGGTCACGGTCCCCCTTGGGATCCCACTGCATCCCGAGACATAACAGTCTTGAATGGTCGTTTTCGTTTGCACGTTATGACCAGAAGTTGTAGAGTTGTCTGCGGAGTAGTTTTGCGTGTGTTTGATGAAGTGAGGTTATGAAGACATTTTTTTATGTGGAAGCAAGATATGATATTCAGTATTGACGACGAAAGGTGTAATACATAGTTGACATCCTCGTCAAATATCATGTGATGAAATGATCGTATGGGATTTTTGGCCTGGAGGTCGTCCGTGGGATTGTTCGGCCGCATAGTGCAAGTCTTTTTAGTTGAAGCCACTTCCATGACTTGCGTGTCGGTGATGATGAAAATGTTGATGACAGCACACAACACCCAGTCCCCTGCCGGGAATCGAACCCGGCCCCATGCGTGGCAGTCAGAGACTGTGCCGTCTGAGCTACGGGGACCTAAGAACTGCGAAAAGTGGCGACGAAACATTTCAAAACTTAGACTTTTATTAGCTGAAGAATATTTATACTTGCAGACACAAAAAATGTTTCAAATGTTTGTATAGCTTAGGGGACTTAACTACGGGGTCATCAGTCCCTAAACATACAAACTACTTATGAACTAACTAAGACTAAGGACGGCACAAATATCCTTGCCCGAGGGGGGATTCGAACCCCCGACCGTAGTCTTGCAGACACATTAAACAAAAACACTTTCATATAAGCGCACACTCCGCTGCAGAGTGAAAGTTTCATTCTGGAAACATTCCTTAGGCTATGGCTAAGCCATGTCTCCATCATATCCTTTCTTCCAGGAGTGCTAGTCTTGCAAATTGCGTAGGAGAACTTCTGTGAAGTTTGGAAAGTAGGAGGCGAGGTACTGGCGGAAGTAAAGTTGTGAGGCGGCATCGTGAGTCGTGTCCAGATAGCTCAGTCGGTAGAGCGCTTGCCCGCGAAAGGCAAAGGTCCCAGGTTCGAGTCCCACTTCCGGCACTCAAGTTTAATCTGCCAGGAAGGTGCATTAAACAATATCGAAAATGCAGTAAAAAGCCCCTGTTTACTTCTCATAGTTTGTTTTCTTGGTAACGGTTAAATGACGTCGACAATAATTTTCTCTTCTAATAAGTGTGTGTCTTTTAGTATCGAAATCGTTTTTATTAAAACAGGTGTGTATATTTATATTCGTATTTATGCATAGTGTAGGCTTTTCTGTTTGTAGATATTTCTTCTCTTTTGTAGGAGAACGTTAGTAGGGGGAAAAAATCACACTGGCGTGTTTTACGGCCCACTTTAGATTTGTAGTTTTATAAGTTTGTGCGAAAGTTTTGGACCAAAATAATAATCTAAATAATAATTAATTAATAAGTGTGTCCGAAACCCTTTTAGGAAAACAATTTTTGGTAGTGGCGGGTTTCGAACCACCGACCTTAAGCGTCACAGCCCAACACTTTAGCCACTACGCTATTTACGGCAATCAATCAAAAGATGAGTCCTTTAATCTCATACTATTGATGGCCGTTGTTAACTGATGCTAATATGGCATTTGTAGTCACTAGATTATCGTACGAAGAACTATGTGTTTTTTAATTCTTCAGTGCGCCATTGCTTTGAAATGACAACGTGTAAGTCACAATAAGAAAATCATCTTATACGCATCGCAAGATGCCAGAGAGAGTTCTGGGCGAGGAATGTCACGTGACATCTCCGAACGACTGGTTTTCGTTAATTCAATGGGGGGTGTCAAATCTCCGTTATTTTTGCAAATACGTCTCAAACGATACAAGATATGAAAAAAAACATAAGGGAAGAAATTTGTAGAGAATTTTCTCCTCTACCACTTAGGTTATTCAATTTTTGTGTCAGATCAACGGTTCGTTTTCAATTACTATTACAAACGGCTTTTTTTGGTATTACTACCGTATGTTTTGTCCGAAAAATTTGAAATTGGGAGGTTCTGGTCTCTGAAGGCCTATAATCATTTCTGTAAAATTTGGTGCTGATCGGTTGAACGGTTCGTCTTAAAAACAGTGAACACGTTACGGACAGACGGACGGACAGACAGACAGACATACATACATCACAAAATCTCCGTTATTTTTGCAAATATCTTTGAAACGCTACGAGATATGAAAAAAAAAACACAAGAGAGCAAAGTTGTAGAGAATTTTCTCCTCTACAAATTCGGTTATTCAATTTTCGTGTCAGATGAATAGTTAAGCCGTTATTTTCATTTAAATTTCGAGCCGTCAAAAGATGATCGCAAAGGCCCACTTTTAGTGTTACTACCGTAACCTAAAGTGGGCCAAAAAGTACTAAGTTCTGTTGCAACATTTTCGGTATGACGACAACATAGAGCAAACAACAGCATAGAGTTTAACAAGATGCGAAACCATTGGCATAATATGAATGACCTCGGCCAGAACAGGTTAACTTCCGATGTTAGGAGACACCACACATTTCTGCACATGCGCATTCTGCAGCACACTCGAAAATATAGAACTCCACACTCGGCACAATTTCTTGATCAAGACGTCATAGACGCACTCGCGACGGGGTTGGCTGCCGATTTACACGCAGGCGCGGAAGGCGCACGCACTTTGCGTAGTCGATGTTGAGCAGAAAGTGGCTGGTGTAGGACGGGCTTAGAATGCGTTTGCCCTGAAAGGCAGCGGCCACATTGTACAGGGCTGGCGCCTCATCAGCATGCGCGGCCCATTTAAATGCGTGCCCCGTATTTGCATAGCGCGGCCGCGGCCGTGGCCACTGTAAACCAGCCGCGAGGCAGCTCCAATAACTCGCCGCCCGCAATGCGATGCACTGCCGCAAACCAGCTGCACTCTCTGGCGGTGCTATTACACTGCTCAATAACCGCGCTCCATTATAATTGACTGTTTTCAGTTTTTATAATAACCTGGTAATAAAACCGGAACATCAATTTGTAATAGCAGCAGTGCCGTTCCCCGTCGGGGATTCGAATCCCCCCTCGGACATAGGATGTGCTGTGTTTAGTATAAGATACTTCGTAAGTAGTTTGTAAGTTTAGGGACTGATGACCCCGCAGTCAAGTCCCTTAAACTTAACCAAAATTTTAACACTTGATAACTGCACAATCAGTTACGGTCATCAGAATTAAATAAACTATTACTGTAGGGCAGAGTACAGAATAATTTACAATATTAGTTAATATTCCAAATTATTCTGTAGTCTGTCCTTACATTAATATTATGATCAACACTCCAGAAGCATGCTTAATCTGTAGACTACACAAGAGAGACGTACTGCGCTAATCTTTGGTCTTGAACATCAACACTACATTGCAGGTTTGTAATGCTGCAACAGATGAGTGAAAAATATATTGCCAAAATTCTGTTGCATTAATAAAGTCAGAAATCAAACAACGAATAATAGCAAAATCCTTATTTTGTATCACACTGGGACTGATATATCATTTCAATAAATAATAAGGAAAAACGTCATAGTCACCAAATGTTTTCCTCGTCAGTGGCTGTTCTCGTACCTGTAACAAGGATAAAACGCCATTAGTTAATACATAAGTATTTTATAATCACGTTGAAGTTATCAGACAACACTATATCTGATCAGAAATGTCAGACAGAGTGAACAGTTACAAAATTAATTCAAATCAAAAGTTCAAATGTCTGTAAATCTATGGGACTTCCCTAGTCATCAGCCCCTAGGCTTACGAACTACCTAACTCACTTATGCTAAGGACAACAAATACACCCATGTCCCAGGGAGCACTCGAACCTTCGACAGCGAGCAGCTAGGCGCCTTGAAAAAGAATATTTAAATTAAGAAGATCCGGATGAAACTACTGATTACGAACAGCAGGTTACAACATTCCAATTCCAACCAGGTACCAGGTTCTAGAAAATATTAAATACTAGCTATTACCTGCGGCTTCGTTCGCATTGACACTTGTCAAAGACCATCGAAAGTACAATGTTTTTCGCAATTTTGTTCTTAAATTATGACCAGGATCATCAGGATAAAAGTTTCCAGTTTTAAATATAAACCATGCATAGAATGACGGCAAAAACTGCCCTTCTTCATAGAGATTAAAACAAAGGTATCATTAAATGCGAAAAGTAACTCTGTTTGTTGCATCGCGAATAACCAGCTAACTGAAGAAGCAATACGTATTACACACAACATATCAATCATTAAAAGTAAAATCAAGAAATCTCCAGCTTGGTGAGCGAGATGAAATAATTATTTTTAACAAAATCATATCGATTTCGTTCCCATGATGGAACACTATCAGTGTAGAATGCGTCATTTTATTTATTTTTTTATTTATTTTTTTTATTTTTATTTTTTTTTTTTTTTTTGGGCGGGGGGGGGGGAGGTGACTTCGCATGCTTTGCGTCCCTAGATGTCGCATTACTTGTGCCAAAGTGGCATATTCAAACGTTAACCGGTTCGGTTTTTGAGACGTTTCCTATTCCGAATCATATACAACAAATTTCTTGAATTATTCACTTTCTTAAGTAGCCGATATTTTTCAGCGTTCAAGCTATCTCCATAGCCAGTTTCATCACAATCGTTCAGCGGTTTAGTCTTGAAGGGTAACAGAACTTCTTTCGCATTTATAATATTAGTATGGATTTACAACAAATTTTTACGCAGTTTCTAATTGTGTACATTCAATTATGTAGTTGCCGCACATTGACAGACATTTATTACAAATGTTGCATGCCCTAAACTGGCGTCAATATATGTGCAGAGCCCGAATTTAGCGACGTAACCAATGCAACCATGGATCAGTCATGCATTTGCATCTCTGGCAGCTGTAGTAGCAAGAGCGTCTATTTCTTCGGACATAACAATTAGTTATATCCTTAAAAATTGGGATTACACATCTTACTGAAGACAAAGTAAGGCGTGCGACATTTGTAATAAACATGTATCGCTGTGCGGGATTTTCATAATGGAATGTACGACCACTCACGGGTAACAGGCTATGTCTGGCAAGAAAAAGTTTGGGTCGGTCTGGTCAAAGGTATTTGTTTTAAATTGGCTGAATAAAAATTGAATATTTACTTTGAATAAAATTTGAACTGAAATTGATATCTTTTACACTGTAACCTGACAACTCTTTTGAAACGTAAGACAACTGCATTTAATTAGTCGAGAGTGAGGTAAGGCTTTTATACGCAGAAGTGGCAGAACGTGAGAGAGATTTCTCTGTTTTCGTCGAATTTTATGGCCCTGTTCTTGCTCTTACCTCCAAGTTGGATAGCGCATAAATTCTCTCGCACGAATTACAGCAACACAGGAAAAGCAGTAGCAAAGGCAGCGGCAGCAGGTCAAAACATAAATTTATAGACAATTCATGTATGGAAAGTGCAATGTTGCCCAAAGTATCCTGACGGAAAATCGGATTTAAATTAAAAAAAGAAAAACAAGGGGGGGCAGAGGAAAGTGGAAACTAACTATGTGAACTGAATGATGTACATTATAGACTGACACATCTTTAGTTTTAACAAATGGTACTATATTGACTTTTAAGCAAACTTTTACACTTACAAATGAACATAAATAAAGAAATTTAAAGTTCTATTCAACAATTTACAACAAATATTAACAATACAAGATTCGAGTATAACTTTATCAAGTAGAAGCGTGTTTTAGCCTCATTTTGTCATTGGTATTTATCTAACGTGCCATTACAAAATTTCTTATGCTTTCTTTCACTGTTATATATAATTACCTCTTCGCTTACAGAATACCTGTCACAGAGAGAGACAACATACCGACGGCCACAGACAGATTGACCAAGCTGACCCAGACTCCTCATACTAGTGTTGTGTTGTTCGCGAACTAGTTCGGAAGAGCGCTTCCGCAGGACAACTACGCGAACTAGTTCCTAGATCCTTCGCCTCTTAGTTCGTTACCTCCTTTTCTGGAGACTGACGGGGAACAGTGAAAGCCGGCCGCGGTGGCCGAGGAGACTGAGGCGCTCCAGTCATGGTCTACAAATGTTCAAATGTTTGTTAAGCTTATGGGACTTAACTACGGGGTCATCAGTCCCTAAACTTACAAACTACTTATGAACTACTTACGAACTAGGACGGCACAAATATCCATGCCCGAGGGGGGATTCGAACCCCCGACCGTAGTGGCCGTGCTGACCGTGACTAGAGCGCCTCAGTCACCTCGGCCACCGCGGCCGGCCATGGTCTACACGGCCATTCCGGTCAGGGGTTCGAATCCCCCCTCGGGCATGGATATTTGTGCCGTCCTAGTTCGTAAGTAGTTCATAAGTAGTTTGTAAGTTTAGGGACTGATGACCCCGTAGTTAAGTCCCATAAAAAAACAGCGAGAGGACACGAGAGAGCGCATAATCACGTGCCTCAGTTACCATCAGTTCGAGCTGAGATGCAACTCAGCTGTTGCTTCATAGTTTAGATAATAATAATAAAAAAAAGATCCGCTTGAATGGAGGCGTGAGCTTCGTCAGTTGTATTCTGAAGTGTATGCATACATCTTAAGGAGATTTTGCATTTTCGCGACATCAGTACCCTGCGAACATTTCTTTCGTCGACGGGAGAAATCTTCAATGAACGCAGAACACTTATAAACGAACAAAGTTTCAAAATTGATATTTTTACTTAATATGTAAATTTTGAGTTATTTAACTTGATAAATAGACGAATGATATATATTTAAAGAATGATCATATTAAGTCGCATTACCTTATTCATAAGGTAGAGGTTACAGATATGAAAGTAGCAAGAATGATTGCGGGTACTAACAGTTGGGAACAATGGCAGGAGGGTGTCCATAATGAGGAAATCAAAGAAAAACTGGGAATGAACACCATAGATGAAGCAGTTAGAGCGAACACACTGAGATGGTGGGGTCATGTTACACGCATGGGAGAAGCAAGGTTACCTAAGAGACTCATGAGCTCGTCAGTGGAGGGTAAGAGGAGTCAAGGTAGACCAAGAAGAAAGTACTTAGATTCGGTGCAGAATGATTTTGAAGTAAAAGGCATAACATCAGACGAGGCATCAATGTTAGCATTGAATAGGGGATCATGGAGGAATTTTATTAGAGGTACTATGCTCTAGACTGAACGCTGAAAGGCATAATCAGTCTCTAATGATGATGATCACATTAAGTACAAACAATGAATAAATATCATCTCACTCACGGTTCATGATCATTTCTTGTGTGTCTAAGCAACAAAGTACAAATGTCACTTTTTCTTCTGTTAATGATACGGGTAATATCGTTTGTGCCATATAATACTGAGCTGTTGCTAATAGTAGTAATATTTTTGTTGACCACTTCCAGAACTTTACAAAAATTAAAAAGTCAGTTATTTATAAAAGTATTTTTATTCACCAAAATAAATGCATTTAGCATATTATATGCGTAATGTTTCTTCAATGACGAAATAAATAAATAAAGCCAATTTAAAAATAAAATACTACGAATACTTTATTAAGTGTAAAAAAACTGTTTTATATGCCTATTTGATGTCTAATTGTCCAAAAATTAGGGATAGTAGCACGCGCTTGGGCAACACTGATCATTATAAAGAAGCTACCAAAACAAAAGAAAGAACGCTTACAGCGTCGGTAACAAAAGACAAAATGAGCTAACGAATAACGATCTGTTTCGCGAACAGGAGCAGACGAAATAAAAACAGCGACCTACTTCGAGACGGAGCTGCGAACTAAAATGGGAGCTACCGGTCGCGAACTAAAATATGCGCTACTGGTCGCGAACTATTGTGCCAAACGCACCTCGCTCCGCAGTTCGTTGGATTCTTTTCCGAAGATCGACGGGCCAATAGCGAGAGGGCGCGCAGCAGAATTAACAATCACGTCCCTTCCTTCTGCCATTTCGAGGAGAGCGTCTGCCTGCTAGATTACATAGTTCAGGGCTACAATACTTCTCCTTTAAAGTCTTCTGCACTCTGCAGGATCTGACCAATAAATTGCACAATGCCAAGATATACAGATAACTTAAAATTTTAACGCGACAAATTATCCACAAACTGTTTATTTTGGTCTGCGTGATATCGTTAGCGGTTCACGCAGGAAACGTATGAAGCAGCCAGGTGGGGAACTTCTCCCTGCAGCTGCAATCGCAGACCATATCGTTCAGCCGTCCCTGGGAGCGGACGAACTAAAATAGCCAACTATTATGCGCAAGGCTGCCTCATACTATCTGATACCGAGAGACTGTCCTAGTCGCTAGAATCTATGCGCCCAGCGATGATAGTATCTCCAAAGATATGGAGTTTAAAGGTGTGCTGAGATATTTACAGGGAATTAATGATATAAAATTAAATATACTGACATTGCCAAGATACATAAAATTTACATAGAATCGAAAAACATCAAGTTAAATGTAGGAACCTTGCAATGGGAGGCATGCACGGAGAGCGTACCGGTAACAGCGAACGCTCGCGAAAAGTGGGAAAACCGGGTTCAAATCACCGCACGACAAACATTTTTACATCACCCAAAAATTGTAAAGCTGATTCTGTTTCATAATCGTAGTTGCGAATATATTTATTGTATTAAAGGCCACTGCGGGTATTGCAGCGTCCGTTTCTTCAGAGAAACACGCATCCATCTCTGAAGGACACTTGCATCGGTTAAATCGTTAAACACGCACAAAGCTCACCGTGCTGAATATTGATTAGATTCCCGTACATGGCGAAACAGCTAAACCAACGAAACATGAAAAGTGAATGAGTGCTCAACGGTAACTGCTTAGTATAATTCACAACATCAGCTTGTTCAAAAAATGTTCAAATGTTTGTATAGTCTATGGGACTTAACTACGGGGTTATCAGTCCCTAAACTTACAAACTACTTATGAACTAGCTAAGACTAAGGACGGCATAAATATCCATGCCCGAGGGGGTATTCGAACCCCCGACCGTAGTGGCCGTGCAGACCGTGACTGGTGCGCCTCAGTCACCTCGGCCACCGCGGCCGGCTATTATTATGACGTTTAGGATAATATATAAGTTATTTTCCAGGTTTAAAAGTACTCTTCCGTACTAAGCGGTTAAGGGGCCAAACAGCAACGTGTAGCACCGTCTCGAGTATTTGTGCACGCGAGGTACAAAACTATGTAGAAGCAGCAACTGCAGTAGCCAGCGCCAGTGACACGCACGCTCCTCCCTCCCAGCGCCGACGTCCAATTAAGCCCCGGGCAGGCAACACTAGCGCTCGCTAACGACGGCTATAATTCAATACTCGCTGTCTGCTGGACCACGACTGCAAACACCACGTTCCGCTTCGGCGAAGATGAGCTACGACACAGACTCCGATACGAACGCACTAGAACGGAAAGCAGATTAACCACCTGTTGGTGAGGTCGTCACGGAAACTGCACATGTACACTCATGAGGAGGAAAGAAAAAAAAAAAGTTTGTTACATTCAGGTTAATAACAACACAAGCAGTGATATAACTTTAACGCATATTACGGTAAAGTATACTTTCTAAATTAATTTCGTGAATCGTTGGTAAACAAACGTTGGAGGCACATAGTATCGTTGCCTATCACAATCAGTGATTAAATTTGTAATACACACTACACCGACGATATACCCTTCGGACTGATTAATATATCATTGGTGTAGATAAACTGTTGTAACCGTAAGATATCGTTGAGAACACCAGTAAATATCATGAAAGCAATAAATTACAGTATCAACACCTGGTGACGTAATAGTAACGATATTATAAGGAAAACACACGTTACAGTAAGTATGTAAAATCTAATTTTATATAAAGACTAGCTTATATGCCCGTGCTTCGCAACGGTTGTTAAAGAGGAACCTGTGTATATCATGGTTTTTAGGGTTCCGGACCTAGGTCAGCAAAAACAGAATCCTTGTTGGATAGCTCTGTCAATAAACTCAGATCTCCTAGCCAAGATGTCAGATTTAAGTAGAAGTCATTGTCGAAAACGCTGAATGTTCATAAAGTTTTTCATACAAAAAGTGAAATTAAAGGCCTACACCGTAACGATGTAAATTTAATGTTAGTTTGTGTTCATAAAGATAAGACTGCGGTGTGAAATTGTCTGTTTGGCGTAAACTTCTGGAAACATTTCTATCGTTGAGATGAAAAATAGTAATAGTAATAATAATAACAGCGCCATGTATTGGTTCTATGGTCTAGTACTAAACTGTAAGTGTATACTGAAGTATTAGTATGTTGCAGGGTTGCACTGGGGACAATATAGTTATTCTGTATGTAGTGCTCCCTATTATCGAAAACTCGACGATTGCTTAAAGTCTGGTAATTAAATCAACAGAGCAGTTCATGTCTGTATAAATAAGACGTCATGGTGGTGTCAATGTGCGATAAAGTAAGTCTGGGTAGTCGTTGAAGGAATGTCGTCAGCTGATCGTCTGTATAGAATTTTCCATTAAATATAGTATTTCCAGTAAATTGTCTTGACGTTTTAGCAGCATCGGCCACTCTTTCACATAATACATGTCCCCACGTCCTGCAGTGAATACTTCGTAAAGCACGAAATTGAAATTGACCTTCTGTAATAGACCTATATATTCAGAACACCAAGTACAATTTTCTCTGCAAAAGAAGACGTCTGTATCTATCTTAATGTAGTCCGCACCAAAAGTAATTTCAAATTTTAATCCCAATATTGTACGGAACAATTATGAAAGAGAGGTTTCTGATGAGTTAGTAAGTCTTATTTAGTAAGTCTATGGTTTGTCGCTCGCGTGTGTATATTATCTCTAGTATCAGGCACAGAGCAGAAATATCTCTGGAGTGAGCATTCAAATGCGCAGAACAGTTTTCGTGACCTGAACATTAAGGTGGAAATGTCACGCAATATTGGGAAAAATATATTACTCTCCGACTTTAGGTTGGTCCTTTTTTGTTCGGTTAAGACGGATGACTATGTGTAAATGGCGCTTTTAGCGACGCTTCCTCAACTTTCTTGTTGCTTCTGTGACACATTTATTTAGATATTATTTCCAGTTATGTGGTTGCTCTGGGAAAAGGAGGGGGGGCCTTCTTTGCAGCCAATACAGTACAAATCAATCGTAAGAGCAAATAAATGTGTGGAAAGAGTGGCTTTGTCTCAATATCACGTGGTAATTCCAACTTAATATTGAAAAGATGCACAGAACGCAATGCTCATTCCAAAGGTATTTCTTCCATGCACAATTTGGTGGTTATACCCGGCGAAAGATGCACTTCTTTCCATGATATTGCAAAGCATATGGGATACAGTTAGGAATAAAAAAAATTGTGCCATACCTAGGTTAAATATTACTTTATTACTTGCAGTGGCAGCGATTTAGTTTGCTATCGTTGGCAACCAACTGTTCGCTTTAGGAGGATTATTAATTTACTGACCAGGGCAGCAGAAATCATTTATTTCATGGGGAACATAAAGAATTATTCCCCTCATTCTACGTGACTGAGTTTTTAAAAAGCATTCAATGGCTCTTGCCAACATCAGAACACAACGCCGCCGCAATAAGTAAAACTGTACCCCTTCTTATAGTATATTACACTATGGTTATGAGAATAGAAAAGAAAAACGCCGCAACGCCGTAATTAGTTCTTTGTCGTACTTTGTAATTAACGTCGTCTCACGTTGTCCTTTCCTGTACTATGGCGTTTCGAGGCACTCCTAAAGAGAACGATGTTAGTTTGTATTTGCAGATATAAAGTTGCTGCTCTTAATTCAAAACACTTCTGTCACTGAGGGAATACGCACTACATGATCATGTATTGTTTCATTGCAGCACTACAAAACCAACAGCACCTTTATTGGTTCGTTGCTGTTCTATGGCATAATCATCGAAAAGAAAGATAAAAAAAAAAAAAAATTGAAAAATCCATCAGCGCCAACTGTTAGTTCTTTGGTGCTCTACGTAACTAACAGGGCCCGAACTGATGACCCCGTAGTTAAGTCCCATAAGCTTAACAAACATTTGAACAAACATTTAACAGGGCCCCTGTTTGTTCTGTACTGTACTATCCAGTTTTCTTAGGCATTGCTAAACAGAATGGACTCAAGATGTAATAAGTATGTACCGAAACCGGAAACTTCATAAATTCGTCTTTCCTCGCAAAGAATTCTTAGTAAATGAAACCATCGATAGACACGAAGGAACGTCGTTATGCTTTAAATGAAAATGATACCCGCGAAAAGGACTTTTTTCTTTCCATGGCATTGCAAGGCATGCGGGATACAGCCAGTAAAAAACTGATTTTTTTGTCGTACTTGGGTTAAATTTAACTTTTAGTGGCAGCGGTTTAGTATGTTAACGTTGGTAACTAAATATTCGCTTTAGGATGATCATTGATTTACTGATCGGAACTACATTATTCATTTATTTCATCATCAGCACAAAGAATTATTCCTCTCATTGAACGTGACTGATTTTTCAAAAAGGATTCAACGGCCATTGCCAACATCAATAAACAACACCGCTGCCGCAAGGAAAATCGTAGCCCTTGTTTGAGTGTATTACACTTAAGTTATGTGAATAAAAAACGCAACATCGCCATCTATTAGTTATTTGGCATACTATGTTACGAACAGCGCCTCTATCGGATCTTTGCTGTACTACGCTGCAATGAAGTACAGCATACACCAGAAACTACAAATTACGATCTCTCTTCTTCCCCTGATCCGATTTTGATGAAATTAAGCTTATATGTTGCCCCAAGGTACTCTCCGTTGACGTATGAAACCCCACAAAAGTTCGTATAGTATTCTTGGAGATTTGCTGAACTACACATACTTATGAGCACAGTATACACATAAAATTTCAAATTACGATATCTTTGCTTCCTATGTTCCGATTTTGATAAAATGTAGCCTATGTTACTCTCCAAAATATTCCCAATTTACCTCTGAAAACCCATGAAAGTTCATGTAGTACTTCTGGAGATTACCTTAAACAAATAGGCATACACCAAGGCTTTTAAACAAATGGTTAAATTATGATATCCTCATTTTCTCTGGTCTGATTTTAATCATTGAAGTATTTATATAACCGCACGAAATGCTCAAGTTACCTGTGAAAACCCCCATGCAAATTGGTGAAGTAGTTTTCGAGATAAGAGCTTTTTAATAGTTGAACAAACAGACATGGCGGTTACTGAAAACACTTAAATTTATGATATCTTTATTTTCCGTGGTCTGATTTGATAAAATTTTGCCTATATGTTGACTCAAACTTTTCCCATGTTTTCTGTGGAAACCGCATGAAGATTCGTCCAGTAGTTTTGAAGATTGAAGGGACAGGCCTACATTTACAGATTTATTATTAGTATAGATTATCAGTCCTGCAAATTTTATATTATGATGTCTCACTGAATTTGTATTATACACCCCTGGCCATTAAAATTCCTAAACCACGAAGATGACGTGCTACAGACGCGAAATTTAACCGACAGGAAGAAAATGCTGTGATATGCAAATGATTAGCTTTCCAGAGCATTCACACAAGGTTGACGCCGGCGGCGACACCTACAACGTGCTGACATCAGGAAAGTTTCTAACCGATTTCTCATACACAAACAGCAGTTGACCGGCGTTGCCTGGTGAAACGTTGTTGTGATGCCATCTGTAAGGCCTTTGATAAAGGTCGGATTGTAGCCTATCGCGATTGCGGTTTATCGTATCGCGACATTGCTGCTCGCGTTGGTCGCGATCCAATGACTGTTAGCAGAATATGGAATCGGTGGGTTTAGGAGGGCAATACGGAACGCCGTGCTGGATCCCAACGGCCTCGTATCTCTAGCAGTCGCGATGACAGCATCTTATCCGCATGGCTGTAACGGATCGTGCAGCCATGTCTCGATCCCTGAGTCAACAGATGGGGACGTTTGAAAGACAACAACCATCTGCACGAACAGTTCGACGACGTTAGCAGCAGCATGGACTATCAGCTCGGAGACGCAACGACGAACCTGGGTGCACGTATGGCAAAACGTCTTTTTCTTTCGGATGAATACAGGTTCCGTTTACAGCATCATGATGGTTGCATCCGTGTTCGGCGACATCGCGGTGAACGCACATTGGAAGCGTGTATTCGTCATCGCCATACTGGCGTATCACCCGGCGTGATGGTATGGGGTACCAACAGTTACCCGTCTCGGTCACCTCTTGTTCACATCGACGGCACTTTGAACAGTGACCGTTACATTTCAGATGTGTTACGACCCGTGGCTCTACACTTTATTCGATCCCTGCGAAACCCTACATTTCAGCAGGATAATGCACGTACGCATGTTGAAGGTCCTGTACGGGCCTTTCTGGATACGGAAAATGTTCGATTGCTGCTCTGGCCAGCACATTCTCCAGATCTCTCACCAATTGAAAACGTCTGGTCAGTGGTGGCCGAGCAACTGGCTCGTCACAATATGCCAGTCACGACTCTTGATGACCTGTGGTATCGTGTTGAAGTTGCATGGGCTTTTGTACCTGTACATGCCAATCCAAGCTCTGTTTGACTCAATGCTCAGGCGTATCAAGGCCGTTATTACGGCCAGAGATTGTTCTCCTGGGTACTGATTTCTCAGGATCAATGCACCCAATTTGCGAGAAAATGTAATCACATGTCAGTTCTAGTATATATATTTGTCCAATGAATACCCGTTTATCATCTGCATTTCTTCTTGGTGAGGCAATTTTAATGGCCAGTAGTGTAGTAACCTCTGCAGAATTCGGCCAATTATACACTGCTTAGAACCTAAGACTATAGTACTATCTTTTCCTTCTTATGTTCCCTGAACTTTTTCATGCGTTGGCTGATGGCCTGGCTTTGTTCAATTGACATCACCCTCCTGGTTTGTTGTTGGCTGGGAAATTTTCTCTGTCTTATATGGTGTCTTCCGGGACGTTAAGTTTTCTCAAATCCATTTTTGTCTATTCTAGGCACCTAGTTGTGTTCAATTTGAATATTGAAAATTTTCTTTGTAAACCTATTGGCATTCATTCTATAAATGGTCCCGTTAAACTTCAGTCGCTTCTTCTTTATGGTTTCTACATAAATCTTCATTTCTTTCTTTCATCCATTTCTTCCTTTGTGGACCTAGAATTTTTCTGAGCACTTTTTTTCCCTCTATTTTATTCAGTACCTCCGACGCGAGTGGCTGCGCGATCCTTAATGAAACAGTCCATCCCACATGTATGTAGTAGACTTGCGCATAATAGTGCGCGATTGGGAGCAGCGAACCAGTTCGTTCTTTTAGTTCGTCCGCTCCCAGTGACGGATGAGAGGCGTGGTCTGCGCGTGCAGGTGGAGGGAGAAGTTCCCCCACCTAGCTGCTTCATGTACTTGCTGCTTGAGCCGCCAACGATATCACGCAAACCAAAAGATACAGTTTGTGGATAATTTCTCGTGTGTAAGTTTAGAGTTATCTCTGTATCTTGGCGTTAATGAATTTATTAGTCAGACATTGCAGAGTGCAGAACACATCAAAACAGAAATTTTCTAGCACTGAACTATGTAATCTAGCAGGCAGACGCTCACCTTGAAATGACTCATCAGCGAAGGCAAACACGTGATTTGTAATTCTGCTACGCGCCCTCTCGTTATTGCCCGTAGGTCTTCGGAAAAGAATCCAACGAACTATGAAGAGAGATACGTTTGGCATAATCGTCCGCAGCTTCTAGTTCGTCCGCTCCTTCTAGTTCGTCCGCTCTTTTTGGCTTTTGCTACCGCTACTAAAAGAGCTTTTTTTTTATTACAGCCTTTTTATATAACGAATCAGTGTTGCCAAAAAGTGTGCTATTACCCGTATTTCTGGGCAATTTGAAATCAAATACTTAGGCAAATAAACCAGTTATTTACACGAATGGATGATACAATGGTATTCAACTACTTTGCATACAGAGTACTCGTAGTTCTTTATTTTTAAAATAGATTTCTTGTGGCAGTGAACTATGACACTACAGCTGATCTGCATCTCAGCTCGAAATGAAGGTAACTGGCAGAAGGAAATCACGCGAATCTGCGCGCTCTCGCGTCCTCTCGCTTTTCCCCGTCAGTCTTCGAAAAAGGAGCGGGCGAACTAAAAGGCGAGGGATTTGCGAACTAGTTCGCGTAGTTCGCCTGTGGGAGCGCTCTTCCGAAATAGTTCGCTCGCGAACTACATAAGACTGGTATGTAGTAGGGATGGGAAAAACCGACCGGTTAAAACCGATACCGGTATTTTAGTTTTGAATAACAGGTTTTTTTTCGGTATTTGTCTGGTGTCGGTTGTAACCGGTATTTTTAGTTACTACTTCTGTAGTACTGGTTCAAAATGTGTTTTTTGTAAATAGTTTTAAAAAATTAAAACTAGTAGACCCTAATATTTAGGGCTATTCCTAAAATTTCCACTTCTGTTAAATATTAGGTCATCGCAGTAACTAAGAAAAGCGATCAGTGATAATTTAAGAACAACCCCGGCAGTCAGAAAGGCGCAACGAACGCATGGCATGAGAACTTAAGAACTAGTGCAGCTACTGAGGCAGCGATGCACCTGTTGCCGTGTGGCGTGGCCTATTAGACGACGCGCGTGCACCGGCAGTGTACGAGACTTGCCTCCGTCTGGTCATGCGGCAGTTCCTTGCTGTCGTCGGCAGACATCTGTTGTGTCTTAAATGGCACCATCCCGAGTGTGGAAGTACTTCACGAAGTACGGGAGCAGTGAGGTACAATGCTCCATTTGCTTTAAAAAGCTGAAAACGGGTGGAGGTACTACAAACATGGTATGTCATTTAAGGAGAAAGCATCCAAAATGTTTCTTAGAAGAGAAGGTAAATTCCATTCATATACCTATTATGTAAGCTTGGAATAATAACTTTTAATGTATTATCGTATTGTTACGCTAACAAGTTTTATTAATGTGATTCCTTGAAAGCGAGGGGCTCTTTTAATAACCAATATGGGTTTAGGTAACATTGATCATGTGGTGCCTCGCGAGGTAGCCGTGCGGACTGAGGCTCCATGTTACAGACTGCGCGGCTGCTTCAGTCGGAGGTTCGAGTCCTCCCTCCTCCCTCGGTCATGGGTGTATATGTTATCCTTAGAGTAAGTTAGTTTAAGTTAGATTAAGTAGTTTTTAAGTCTAGGGACCGATGACCTAAGCAGTTAGGTCTCATAAGAACTCACCCATTTGAACATTCTTTGATCATGTGGTACACAGCTTTCCTAGTTCAATTTGCGTAAATTTACACTGACAACAATCATTCTGTTAGTCGGAACTGTGACTTTATTTTTCGAAATACTTCTGCAGCAATGATTGAAGTTCATTTACGGACTGTAACTAATATATATATATATATATATATATATATATATATATATATATATATATATATATATATATATATATAACGAGATATTCGTATGCGCTGGCTCACAAGTCCTACTTATGGGGTGGTTGCTTCAATATTCGCAAACTGAGCCAGTAAATCTGTATGGTTCGTATAACGTCTTCTACGGACTCCTGGCTACGCTTACAAACACGAAGGCGTAGTATTGGGAGGGGATCTTGCAAAATATGGGCCGGCCGCGGTGGCCGAGGAGACTGAGGCGCTCCAGTCCCTATACACAGCTTTACTCCAGTCAAGGTCTGCACGACCAGTACGGTCGGGGGTTCGAATCCCCCCTCGGGCATGGATATTTGTGCCGTCCTAGTTCGTAAGTAGTTCATAAGTAGTTTGTAAGTTTTGGGACTGATAACCCCGTAGTTGAGTCCCATAGAATATACAAACATTTGAACATTTTTTGAGCAATAACCGCGATCCCTAGTATGTAGGACGTCATAATAGTGATTTAGTGGGCAGCGCGCCACGCCGCGCACACGACCACACACACGACTGCGCCGGGCGCTGCGCTGTTCGGGAGTCAGGATTTGGTAGGCAGAAGAGCTGGCTGGTGGCATCGATCATGCCGCCCGCCGCCCGCGCCTACCTGACTGTTTTCCGGTATGGCGGCAGAGCGGGCGTAGAGCCACGAGAGCGCTCTGCTGCAGGCGGAAATCATAAATCTGGCCGCTCACAGTTCTCCTGAGGCAGGCAGCCGCGCTTGGCCCAGTGTGTTTCTTTTAATGGCCCGCGCTGCACGCGTCTGGCCGCGCCGCTGCAGGTGTCTGCCCGCCTCCCCCTCCCCTCCTCCCCCACCCCTCCCTCTGTACCCTCCCCCCCTCTCCCTCTCCCCCTCCCTCGCCCCCTGGAAGCGGTTGCAGTGTCAGCGGCTCGTATTTCACCGATCGCTGCAGCCATGCTTCACCGCCGCTTCGAGGACAACAGCTTGTAGCGACGCCCCTTATGTGGCGCAAAAGAAACGAATGCAGTCTAGTCGACCGTGTTACAGAGAGAAGGAGAGGGGGAGAGAGCGTATGCGAAACGAATCGGGCCACCTAATCCTGTATTCAAATCGAACGTTCCATACATGCCGTCCGCTGCCTCCAGCTTCGTGATACTTTCCAACTGATATGTCAGCCCGGATAAAGAAGATATATGTAAACGAATCATTTGTATCTGTCTTACGTTTGTAGTATACTCGATTTTCTTTTTCTTTTTTTCTTTCTTTACCTGACTCAATTTCACCACGGACTGCTACACCTGTACGTAAGTAAATTTAAGAATCCCAGCTAATCTTTCTGTCTTTATGTGGAAGACATTCCCAAGAACAACTATACGAATTTTTATACCACTTTCACTACAGACTCATTTATTCACGATAAATTTCAGTGTATATAACTTATGAGTATCGTGTGCAAATTGAATGAACTATGGTAAACTGAGATCCCCTATCAGAAAGAGGATGGTAATGTAATCTGAGGAAGCGCTCTTGGTATTTTTATACAGTTTTCAGCAGCAGACTAACCGCAATGTATAAATCCTCCTTTCACAGCACAAGGAAAATGTGCCCCAGCCAGACACAGATGTAAAACAGGGTAAACACATTTAAATCAAACAATTACCATGGCTATGAGAAGCTTTCGGCTGTTACAACTAAAGCCGTGAAATACGAAAATTTTATGTCAGTATTTTCTTTTCAATAGAGATGCACGGCTCTTAATTTAAACGATACCGTAAAGCTAATTATCCCATCGCCATTACTCATTTTCGCATGAGGTTCATAGTATATATACTTGATTTTAGCATTCACTGCGATGTTCAATGCCGAGTGGTAAGTCAGCTATTGTTTCCGTTATGTTGTAAAGATAAAGATACCGTTGTTCCAAGAGCAGTGCCGTCACATAACTAAAAATTCCCGAATTTAAAAAAAAAATTTAAACTATTTTGACCTTAAAAATTAAGAGAGTACTAGAAGCGGTAGGGTACTGTAGCGCCGCGGCGGAGTGGCCAAGCGCATTGAGGCGCTATACTGCGATGCGCGAGGCCGTTCCCCGTCGGGGGTTCGAAGCCCCCCACGGGCATGGATGTATTTGTCGTCTTTAGTATAAGGTAATTCATAAGAAGTTTGTAAGTTTAGGGACTGATCACCCCGCAGTTAACTCCCTTAAGCTTAACAAACATTTGAGCATTTGGTACTATAACCGAGTAAATACGGTATAAATTAACACAATTGAAAATGTCAGTTTTTCAATATGTCAGGAAACTCGAGAAAATAGTTCTCCTCTTCGTCCTGGCCAGGACATATCCGCCTGTTCTAGTGCTGTGATACGACCAGTTTTCATTATGATTCTCAACTTTCATTTTACCACGATTCATTAGCTGTCCTACAGAGCTTGCACATTACAAGGTCTTCGAAATGTCTCAACTACAAATTAATTTACTGTTCTTCTAACCAGCGCGGCTCTATAGCAGCCGGGCGCCGTGGCTCAGCGCGCCCGGTCAGAGGGCTGAACGCCCTCTGCAATAAAAAAGCTGAGCCAAGAACACAACGAACAACTACGAACAAACATGATCAGCGTCCGCAACGAACAGAACTACCCATAGAGCAAAAAAAAAAAAAAAAAAAAAAAAAAAAAAAAAAAAAAAAATAGCACAGTGGTAGAGTGGCAGACTAGAAATCCAAAAGTCCCGGGTTCGATCCCCGCCAGATCCTAGGATTTTTATTTGTCACTTTTCACTTCTTTCACCTCTGGCAGTATTACTGACGTGAAAAATACCGAGTAGCACCGTGGTTCGGAACCCACGTTAAACTGTATGTCCCCCTATAACTGGCTGGGTAAGTCAGTTCGAAGGTAGGAGGAAGGCAACGGCATACCACCTCCAAACAGGACCATGCCTAGTAAAGCATTGTGGTGCACAAACCAATCTTCGGATTGATGACTGCTTTACCTTTTACTTCTAATAAATATTCGATTAAACAATATACATTTATCTGCCTCCGTGCAAAGTTTGAACACATGTGTTAAAGTTTCAAGGGTAAAAATAATGCGTTTTAAATATCTATCCTCCAACCCGGTTTTTGGACGAAAAAAAAATCACAACGGTGCACAAAAAAATGTTCCCACTAGCCTCAGCATAAATATCAGCTCACTTGGCATTTTTTGAAAATAGTCAATACGCAAAATTTGCCTGGGCATTCAAATATTGTATATCACTGACGAACGACAGAAACTGGTACCCCCTTTTAATATGGTGTAGGGCCCCCGGCCGGCCGCGGTGGCCGAGGTGACTGAGGCGCGTCAGTTACGGTCAGCACGGCCACTACGGTCGGGGTTCGAACCCCCCCCCCTCGGGCATGGATATTTGTACCGTCCTTAGGATTAGCTAGTTCATAAGTAGTTTGTAAGTTTAGGGACTGATGACCCCGTAGTTAAGTCCCATAAGCAACATGTTCCCATACTGTTCAATGCCGGTGTTGATGGGCCCAGGCGAGGCATACAGCTTTGTATCGTACAGTCGATAACGGTGCACGACTCGGTTTTCGGCTCCGAAAGCCCATATCGATAATGTTTCAACTTGCTGAACAGTTCGCACGCTGGCACTCGTTAGATGGTCCAGTACTGAGGTCCGTGCAGCACGCTGAACGACTTTCAGTCGTCGTTGGTCCTGCTTCTTGCAGGATCTTTTTTTTACCGCAGCGATTTGATGTTTTACCGGATTCCCGATATTCGCCAGTGCACCCGTAAAATGGCCATACAGGGAGATAGCCACCTCGTTGCTATCTCGGAAATGCTGCATTTCGCGCCGAGTATAACACCTCGTTTAACTCGTGATTACCCGCCATTGTAGTGGCAGTTTCCGGTCTAACGCCTGCGCCATACACCTGCTGCCTTCTAAATGCGTTGCCGACCGCAGCGCGGCCTTCTGAGTGTTTACATACCGGGTGATCAAAAAGTCAGTATAAATTTAAAATTCAAAAATGTCCGACAGATGGCGCTTCATCTGATCAGAATAGCAATAATTAGCATAACGAATTAAGACAAAGCAAAGATGATGATCTTTACAGAAAATGCTCAATATGTTCACAATCATTCCTCAATAATAGCTGTAGTCGAGGAATAATGTTGTGAACAGCACTGTAAAGCATGTCCGGAGCTACGGTGAGGCATTGGCGTCGGATGTTGTCTTACAGCATCCCTGGAGATGTCGGTCGATCACGATACACTTGCGACTTCAGGGACCCCAAAGCCAATAATCGCAAGGACTGAGGTCAGGGGGCCTAGGGGGCCAAGCATGACGAAAGTGGCGGCTGAGCACACGATCATCAACAATCCAATCGACGCGCGCAACAGAGCTTTCACGCGTCTAGCAATACTTTTTATTCCGTGATTTATCAACTTTTCAAATTTAAACTGACTTTTTGATCACCCGGTATACTTGTGTTCGCATATGGATACCTATACCATATCTTTGGCTCTTCAGTGTATAACGTAGTTACGGCAAGGTAAATTTTCTAATGGCCATAAAAATAGGCACTGGTCCACGCTAAAGCAAATGATCGTAGCTCAAATAGGAACCATTACCGAGGCCCCCCAAAAATCATGCACTCGGCTTTTTCGAACATATCGATTATATTACAACGCCTCCACATTATAATGTTCGATGACGAAGAGTTTGTATAATTTATTACTGCTAAGGCAGACGTGTTGTCCACCCTTGGATAGTTAGAAGGGGATGGAGTCAGATATTGGCAACCGATTCAACTCACATGACAATTCGCTTGTCTACACCCTGTAATGAAAGACTCTAAATACGAATACTTTTGCTCAAAGATCCAAACTACTCCCACAGGCCAAGAGACGCAGTCGAATCAACTGAGCGGTGTTCACCTCATGTTGGGAGTCAGAAAAAGCGTACTGTCTTTGAAGTCCTTTACTATGTACCCATGAGGCAAGCGCTGTTAAACTAAGGATGTGGCGAACACGGTATATCTTTGCGAAGCAGCGAACGTGTTTTCGATTCACAAATGTAATCTGCAGCTTTTTTTCTTTTTTCCCTTTTATTATTTTAAATGCAAATAATGAATGCAATCACCAACAGCCGAAAGGTTTGATGTTTTATTTAACTACCGGTTTCGGTATTATAATAATACCATCATCAGGTTCTATGTCATAACAGATATCCAAGAAAACTATTGAAATAGCCTCATGCACCGTTTTATTTAATATCTCACAGTTTCCAAATAAACGTATGTTAATATACAGATGACAGCAGCTGTCAAAGTAAGTGTCGGCCGCGGTGGCCGAGGGGACTGCGGCGCATCAGTTACGGTCTGCACGGCCACTACGACCGGGGGTTCGAACCCCCCTCGGGCATGGATATTTGTGCCGTCCTTAGTGTTAGCTAGTTCATAAGTAGGGGGTTGGAACACTTGCGCGGAGTGACACTTGCGCGGAACCCGGGGCCCTTGGGGCGGCTAATCGCTTTTCCTGGGTACAGGCACACCAACAAGTCTAGCACTGCTGTTGTCAAGTTTCCACACTGTCAACACGAAACTCAGTGAAATTGCACAACCCTTTGCAAGCTGAAGAGCAATATAGTGACTTGTTCTAACTACATATTAATCCATTGAGTGTTCCTCCTGTAAACAAAAAGGTATTTTAATAGTGATAATGTGTTTGAAAGTTAGTCTCTGCTACTACAAGACTATGAATTTCCACAGTCATACCTCCTAAAAGCATATTATTCAGAACACTAAGCATATCAAGACACCTGCGCAAGCAATAAATATATTAGGCATCCTGCACAGATACGTTGATGTAATTGACCACTATGTAGTTAACCCCACTATCACGCAACTTCCATCTCTTTAAAAATAGCTACTATGCTTTTTAATAGGAGATGCAACCTTAAACCTTCAATTAAAAAACGTTACTAATAAGTCAATGAGTATTTTACATACTTAAAGCGTTTATTCGTAGACCCCAAAACGATTTGGCTGTATTCGAATTACAAATACATCTAAGAAATATATGAAATACGGAAAAGAAATATATGAAATACGTAATGTGTAAGGGAATGTCACACACCGAAAAATGCTAAAGATAAATTCTATTTTCTATCACCGTCGTATAGAACCATTTTTACTCCGAACTTGGCATAAACCAACAGGGAGAAACAAGTTGCAAGACTTCCAGGAAAAATGAAGCGAAATTGGCAGCCAATAGTTGGTTATAAATTACATTGCCTGTTTACTGTATAAATATAAATTACGGAATACGTGGAATTCCTGTTCAGTACAGTCAAAAAGGTCTAAGGTAATAGGCAGTGGTTTACAATCAGATATCCGTATCACTCTCCTCCTCAAGAAGTCTGTGTGAAGATTTATATTCAGAACATTCAAGAAAAAGGTGTTGAAACTACAAGACTACAAGCAGCTCATTTACTCAGCAAGGGAAAACGTTATGGTGCCCGTAAATTTGAATGGCTATATCTCTTGTACTAACATTTAATTTTTGATAAAATGTTAAAATCCAATAAACCAGAATTTTGTTTTTCTAAACTCAGTGCCAACTTTTGTTTGACGAAATTTTTGCAGGAAGTAGTATTGACGTGATTTCATACTTCTATGCATTAATATTATCAAACATGTAATTTGTGTCACAAATTGCACGACCGGTCCGGTCGGAGGTTCGAGTCCTTCCTCGGACATAAGCATGTTTGTTTATACTTTGCCTAATTTATTTTAAGTAGTGTGTAAGTCTAGCGACCAATGATCTAAGTAGTTTGGCCGCATAACACTACACATATACGCGTAATTTATTTATTTCATAACCGCATTTAAGTACTAATAATTAAATAAACTTAAAAGAGAAATTTGAAGTAAACACTGAAAACAAATGATTGATATTTCTCATGAGATGAATGCACATGTCTTATGTCTTGTGAATGTACCTACAAATTCTGCCATATGAAAATTGTAGTGTGAGTCCCAAATATGTTTTTATGTAATAACATTAAAAACATATTAAAAATTCAGAACTCGAAAATCAGTGAAGTTTTGGACTTGAAGCGTTTTGTGTTGCTACATCATTACATAGTAGACACGATTTTAAAATTTGGTTGCTATCGCCAAAGTAGACGAAACGTTAAATTTTTTGGTGTAATCTTCGCTGTGTAGACTGTATGTTGTAGAAGTCTACGTCGAACCTAATCATACCTCTGAGGAGAGAACGTTGTTTGCACTTCTCCTGCGTTTCCAGTCGGCTGTGCTGTGCTACGTAACGACATCGTACCGTTCCACTTTACCGAGAGCTATATATGTGTTGGTGTGATGTCTGTTCTTTCGAAATAAGACGTGACACCTATATATGTATAATTAGACGCAAAGACTCTGGGTTCTGGTTTCATCGCTAACGCGATTAACAACGTTAGACCTCGTGTGTAAACAAAATGTTCAAATGTTTGTATAGTCTATGGGACTTAACTACGGGGTCATCAGTCCCTAAACTTACAAACTACCTATGAACTACTTACGAACTACTTACGAACTAGGACGGCACAAATATCCATGCCCGAGGGGGGATTCGAACCCCCGACCGTAGTGGCCGTGCAGACCGTGACTGGAGCGCCTGTTGTTTGAGACTTGAAGATGACCTGAAATTAGCCGAAATCGATATCTCATAATAAACATAAGGTGTAGCTGTCTATATTTCATAATGCTGTTCCTAACATATTTAAAAGCTGCTCAAAACCAACTACAAAAAACCTTTATAATGAGATTGTATATAATTCCACGATCAAATTGTGTTTTAGTTATTTGTAGTAATACATCCAAAGATCTGCCGTTGCTTTTAGTGCCTTGATCAGCTGTTTATTTTTAGAGGTATTACTAGGGACAGGAAAAATTCGCATTTGCGATAAATGCGAATATAGATGCGAATTCTGACTGAAAATGCAGTAAATCCGAAATTGTGGTTAGCAACAGTTGCGCTCAATTCCGATTTCATCACATTCCTCTTCACATGGTGCTGTATTGTAAATCGAGTGATATTTGTATGACGTGTTATTTCCCTGTTGAATGAGGCTGTGATATCTCCGGGCCGTTACTACAGCTCCACCTCGTTCGGTGGGCCTTTCCCTGAATACGGCACAGGTAGCGGCTGGAGGGCGAGGAGTAGGGGTGGTGTATCCCTACTTCTGGAACACCCTGTTCACTACCTGCAGCGTCCGGGTCTCCGCGCAAGTGTCTACAAATTCCCTTTCCGCGCAAGTGTCACTCCGCGCAAGTGTCACAAACTCCATAAGTAGTGTGTAAGTTTAGGGACTGATGACCCCTTAGTTAAGTCCCGTAAGCTCTACAAACATTTGAATTTGATCAAAGTAAGTAGCGGCGACACTGTCAGTTTCGGTTGTCATGCAGTAATCCCCATAAACAAGAATAGCGAGAAGCTTACTGCAATAGTGAGCAAAATTGGACTTTGTTGATGTTACTTCGACAGCTACTGGCATCTGTATATTAACATACGTTTATTTGGAAACTGAGATATTAAATAAAACGTGCATAAGGCTATTTCAAGAGTTTTCTTGGATATCTATTATGACATAGAACCTGATGATAGTATTATTATAACACTGAAACAGGTAGTTAAATAAAACATCAAACTTTCCGGGTGTTGGTGATTGCATTTTTTATTTCGATTTAAAATAAACCTGCCGCAGTCCCGAATCCATAATAAAATGGAACTACAACTTTTATTATTTGTATCCCTACCCGAATATATAATACACGAAGGGGTAATAAAGTAATCAGATGAATAAGGTACAATAATTGGGTAGAGAATTAAAATTTTAAGCCTCGTTGAATGAAAACGTTCGGAGTGACGGCTGCTTGATACGGACCGGTGATGCGACAGTACAGAGGTCGGCCTGTTGACCGCCGACGTATCTGAATGTCTCGCTGCAGGGGCGGGGCCCGCATTTGGCCGTGGAGTGACCGTGACAGTGCTGATCGTGCTGCCGCCGCACTGTGATTTCTTGCGGCCGCTAGTTTACCACTGCACGGCGGCGACAATGTCACCTTCTACCGAAATAGTGCGCAACTACTATCAGTGCAATGATCCACCCAGTGTCGAACAGGGCTACACGGACACAGCTGAAAAACACACAATGGAAAAAAGAGCAGACATAAAAAGAACTGGTAACTTCCTGGTTTTAGAACGCTGAATACAATCAGCGGCGTGAAACATTATGTTTCAGAGTGTTCCCTATAGCATATTCCCAGCCTTCGTCGCAGACGAACTTCACTCTTCGTAATGTATGGAAGGAAGGACAGCGTGACCATTCGAGGCGGTGCTTGCGCTCGGGTTGTCTGGGTAAGGATGGGGATGGAAATCGGCCGTGCCCTTTGAAAGAAACCATCCCGGCATTTTCTTTTCCTGGGGTGACTTAGGGAAATCACGGAAAGCCTAAATCCGGATAGCCTGACGTGGATTTGAACCACCGTCCTCCAGAATGCTAGTCCAGTGTGTTACCACAGCGCCACCTCGCTCGGTGGTAATGAATGAATCAGACGACTCCTTAAGAATGCCCTTGGCAGCGCGGTTAGCTTAGCAGCTACCCAGCAGACACGGTTGGTAGCCCGTAGCTACGTCCCTCTGCATCGTCAGTTGCACTTCTATTGGCTCATACACAGCCACGCAGCCGTCATTCAACACTGGAATCTAGTGTTTTTCAGCCTCTTCGGATATGGGACTCCCTTCCAACCAGAAATATTCTTGCTACCCCCTTCCAAATAAAAATATTCTGGGGACGCCCCCTCTTCCTCACGAACCGTAACTAAACTATCTCAAACGAAACATTTTTTTATTATTATTCAACTTTCTCTTAAATTCATCATCATTAGAGACTGATTATGCCTTTCTGCGTCCAGTCTGGAGCATAGTACCTCTAATAAGATTCCTCCATGATGCCCTATTCAATGCTAACATTCATGCTCGTCTGATGTTATGCCTTTTACTTCAAAATTATTCTGCAGCGATTCTAAGTACTTTCTTCTTGGTCTACCTCGACTCCTCTTAACCTCCACTGACGAGATCATGAGTCTCTTAGGTGCCGGCCGCGGTGGCCGAGGGGACTGAGACGCTCCAATCACGGTCGAGGGTTCGAATCCCCCCTCGGGCAAGGATGTTTGTGCCGTCCTAGTTCATAAGTAGTTTGTAAGTTTAGGGACAGATAACCCCGTGGTTAAGTCCCATAAGCTATACAAACATTTGAACATTTGAAGTATCTTACGTAACCTTGCTTCTCCCATGCGTGTATCATGACCCCACCATCTCAGTCTGTTCGCTCTAACTGCTTCATCTATGGTGTTAATTCCCAGCTTTTCTTTGATTTCCTCATTATGGACATCCTCCTGCCATTGTTCCCATCTATTGGTACCTGCAATCATTCTTGCTACTTTCATATCTGTAACCTCTATCTTATGAATAAGGTAACCTGTATCCACCCAACTTTCACTCCCATACAACAAAGTTGGTCGAAAGATACAACGGTGCACTGATAACTCTCTCTTAAATTGTTGTACGAAATTTCTTTGTATATTTTTCGGAATGCAACACGTTATCCTGTTGGCCCACTTTAGGTTACGGTAGTGACACTAAAAGTGGGCCTTTGCGATCGTCTTTTGACAGCTCGAAATTTAAATGAAAATAACGCCTTAACCGTTCATCTCACACGGTAACTGAATACATGAATCTGTAGATGAGAAATTCCTCTACAACTTTGTTGTCTTATGTTGTTTCCATATCTGGCATCATTTCAGAGATATTTGCAAAACTAACGGCGATTTTGGGATGTCTGTCTGTCTGTCCGTAACGTGTTTCCACTTTTTAAGCCGAACCGTTCAACCGATCAGTACCAAATTTTACTGACATACTTTTAGGCCGTCAGAGACCAGAACCTCCCTTTTTCAAATTTTTCGGACAAAAAATATGCCAGTAACACTAAAAAAAGCTGTTTTAATGTAATTGTAACTGCTAACGAACCGTTCATCTGACACGAAAATTGAATAACTAAATTTGTAGAGGCGAAAATTCTCTTCATCTTTGCTCTATTATGGTTTCTTCATATCTCGTATCGTTTGAGAGATATTTGCAAAAATAACGGCGATTTGATATCGTCCATTGATTATACGGAAACCAGCCTTTCGCAGATGTTACGTGACATTCCACACTCAGAACTCTCTCTGGCATACGCCATCTTGCGTTTTGTATTTGATGATTTTCTTATTATAACTTACACGTTGTCGTTTCAAAGCAGCGGCGAACTGAAGAATTAACAAAAACACGTCGTTCTTCGTACGATAAATGATAATCTAGTGTCTAAAAATGCCTTGCTAGTATCAGTGAACACTAATAGTACAAAAATAAAGAACCAATTTCGTAAATGTCCGCCGTTGTATAGTGGGCAGCGCGTTGGATTGTAAAGCGTACGGTCAGTGGTTAGGAACCCGCCACTACCAATTTTTTTTTCTCCTTTTTTCCTAAAAGGGTTATGTGTTTGGTGCATAGATATGTCGTAATCATATCACTATAATTTTTTTGTTATTTACATTGTTATTGTTGTCCGGAATGTTTGCAAAAAATTATTATACTACAAATCTAAAGTGGGCCGTTAAACACGTCAGTGCGATTTTTTTTTACATTATATCCGACAAAAAACACATATATCTAAAATCAAATGTTCAAACGTTTGTAGAACTTATGGGACTTAACTACGGGGTCATCAGTCCCTAAGCTTACAAACTGCTTATGAACTAGCTAAGACTGAGGACGACACAAATATCCATGGCCGACCGTAATGGCCGTGCAGACCGTGACTGGAGCGCCTCAGTCCCCTCGGCCACCGCGACCGGCCACATTTTTCTGTTTCCCATTTCAGGCAAGACTCAGAAGCGAATTGTGCTCATTAAGAAAGGTCCCACTACATAGACAGTTTATGAATTTTTCAAAATTACTTATTGTACTATGTTCTTTTACCTATCGATTGGTTCCTGATAACAGTTTTGAGACTTTGCACTTATTCATCATTATAAAACAGTCTACGATCAATTCATAATTAATGTTACACTAAGAAGTGCGTAATTTTAACATTAACTATATTTCACATGGGCATAGGTTTGTGTATTACTGAACCCCAGGTTATTTTATGGTGCAAGTGTTTCCTCCTGTGACAGAGAACCCTGAGAAAGACTTTGCGAACCCCCTGGGGGTCGCGACCCACAAGTTGAAAACCACTGCTGCCATCTATGCTCCGTGGAACAAGACGGTTGCCTTGGCACCAATTTTCGGCAGCGCCATTTTACCATGCGCGGTGTACTCTAACCACGACGGCACGCGAACAGTTTACAAACTTGGCAGTTTCGAAAAGGCTTCCATCCTTGACCTGGAAGTCGATGATCGTGCACTTCAGAACTTCAGATTAAGCGCTCCGTTTCCGCACTACAACGGCTGCACTGTTTTCCGCAAACTCCCGACATGCTTTATTTTTTCCCTCCTCGTCTCCCCGTGCTCTTATCCGCAGAGGGTTTCAGAGAGAAAAGAACACAATAAAAAGAAAGTCCGGACGCTAGCGGGAAACTAGGGCAGCTCCTTCGCACCGTGGGATTGTAGTCGTAAAATACTCGCCAGCAGAAAAAAAAGATGACTTTACGGAATCACACGACGAGCCGACCACTGTACGCCCTCGAGACAGCAGTTGAGACTCGTTCCAAAGTCGTGTGCGTGTACACACACACACACACACACAGAGAGAGAGAGAGAGAGAGAGAGAGAGAGAGAGAGAGAGAGAGAGAGAGAGAGAGAGCAGCCCGTGAGTTGCGCAAGACAAGGGAAACAGCCGCGGAAAGAGAAAAACGGGTAGGGAGGAGGATAGAGAGGGAGGGGTGGAAAAGAGGCGAGAAAAAAAAAAGACTGCTGAAACGCCTAGGAGCTATTAAGAGAGAGTCGAGAAAAGAAGCTTACTTTTTTTTATCTTTTCTTTTATGGAATGCCAACAGTAGTATTCTGTTCTGGTTGTAAGGAGCCTACTTCCACCAACTTGCAGTTGTCAGGAGGAAAGAAGGAAGATTAGGGTTTAACGTCCACTCGATATCGTGGTCATCAGAGACAGGACACAAGCTGGAATTAGACTTTTACTAAGGATGAGGAAGGAAATCGAGCTTGCCCTCCGAAGCCAACCATCCCGGCATTTGCCTGGGGTGAATTACGTAAACCTAAATTAAAATTGCCGGGCGCGACCTTGAACCGACGTCCTCCCGAATGCGAGTGCAGTGAGTTCCCACTGCGCGACCTCGCTCGGCCCAGTCGTCAGAGATAATTCAGCTCCATACGATTTCACCATCTCGCCTTTCTTCTTCATCCACCTTTCTTCCTTCTGTGTTTATTCAGTGCCGCGGCGGATTAGCAGTGCGTACTGGCACAGACAAATATATACAGACAGGAAACCTCCGTAAAGGCCCTGTCCTACGCTCAGGGGTGCGGGGAGGGAGGGTTTCCAGCAGTTCCGTAAGATGTCCCATGATGGCGCTGAAGTCAGAAGCAGCCCTTGAAACTGGCCAGAGCAGGTGGCAGGTAGCGGCTGCCCCCACCACCACCTCCCCTCAAACGCCAGCAAGCTGGACAAAGCCATGGTCTCGTAGGTGGCACGAGCTCTCCCCTCACCCTCCCCTCCACGCTACCCTCTGACGTGCGAGAGGCACCCTAAGCCAGGGAACCGCCTGACACCTGTTAGCATCTTACGGAACAACGAGGGGAGCGTAGGACAGTGGTTTAGGTAGGGCTGCTTCTCTGTATATGTTACTCTGTGGTACTGGGGTGCGCGCGACCTTTCGCCGTCGGGGGTTCGAGTCCCCCCTCGGGCATGTGTGTTTGTGTTGTCCTTCGTTTAGTTTATCTTAGTTTAAGTAGTTGGTAAGCTACGGACTAATGACCACGCTGTTGAGTCCGACTGATTTAAAAACATTTGAACATTTTTTGATTTATTCAGTCCCAGCGGTTTCTGCTGTTGCGTCGCCCTACCTCGCGAGCTCTCTCGTAAGTACTTTTTTTCTTTTTCACTAAAAAGTTTCCTTAAAAATCCACCGGCCAATAAAAAGTCTCATTTATCACTCATCAACATAATCCATAATATTTAATGTTCCTCCTTAATTGAGTAAATTTATTGAAAACTGGATATGGAATTTATAATGCTCGTTACGAATACGAATAATCAAAGTGAACAGGTTGTCTGTGTTGGTGCCTTTGATAGAGCCCTTATGAAGACTACATCCCTTTTACGTTAAACACTAATCTTTCTTCCCTCCTTCCGTCGGCAAACTCACTCGTCGAAAGAACCAAATTCTAGTTGTAAAGAGAGCAGTACTTATTTTCTAGAATTATTCCTTTAGGAGCCGGTTAATAAATTCAAATGTTCAATTGTTTCTAAATCTAAGAGACTTGACTGCCGCGTTTATCAGTCCATAAGATTACAAACTATCTTATTCTAAGGGCAACTTCATTTCCAGAATGTTCTACATGTTTCTTATGTTCACTTGTAACTTCTACATGTTTCTTATGTTAACTGTTCTTCTAATCAATGCCGAGGGAGGATTCGAACCTCCGACGGCAAGCAACCGCGCGCACCACGGGAAGGCGCCTTACAGCGCTCGGCCACTCCACCGCGGTGGTCGGTTAATAGAACTAACAGCAAATAAAAGTAGAGAACACAATCAACGATAACCCTATTAATTCATAAACGAAATATAATAAACAAAGTATGACAGTGCATATATAATGTACATGGTAGCCTTTCTTTGGAAAGTATGTTCAAAAAACAAATGTTTGTTAAGCTTATGGGACTTATCTGCGGGATCATCAGTCCTTAAACTTACAAACTACTTATGAACTAAGTTACACTAAAGATAGCTCAAACATCCATGAGCCGCGGCTTGGAATGTATGACTAGGTCAGTTGTGTATATTGTTGTTTCTAAGTTCAGGGCGTTGCGCTATGATAAATTTAAATACTGTAAAAATTACTAGCTATCCGAAGAAGATCGGTCGATATGAAGAAGAGAATTTTATGTACTACTGCTGTGGACTCAAATATCTGATACAGCAGAACTAAAAGAAAAAAGGTGAACATTAACTGTAGCACTATAGACCAAAATATGAAAATCATAAAAATTAGTAAAGATAAGAGAAAACCAGTTACTCAGTGACCAAATCAACAGTGGAAACCAAACAATATAAATTAATATTGCAGCAAGATCACAAGTTATTTGACTGCCGGCATGGCGCAAAGGATAGCGTCACCGATTACGGTGCTGAAGGTCGCCGGTTAAATCCCGTCCACTGGCAAAATATTATTTCTTTGTATTCATTTCCAGAATGTTCTACATGTTTCTTATGTTCACTTGTAAATTCTACTTGTTTCTTATGTTAACTATTCTTGTAATTTCTGGTACATTCTGTCTGTGTATAAACAGCAGAGTACTCTGCTAGAGAGGCAGTCAGCGCTGCGTGTATGTTTCAGTTCGCAATAAACCTGCTTTCAGTATAATTGCTGTGCTCAGTTTACAACCTTGCCTTCGAAGTCAAGCCTGCTTTAATTTCAACGCGACAATATAATAAATCACTTAAAACCCTCCAACTTTCCCCCTTACTTCCCCACCCCCTCCCAAGTTTCCACTGCACCTCATGCCCATCAACATTGACCTCCTCCACACTTCGCCTCATACTACTTATCATCATCTCAGCCTTTTACCTCGTCGTGTGGGGCCGGCGTTACTTTGATGGATCCTTTTCTTGCTACTTATACTACTAATAAAAAATAAAAATCACTGGAAATTTCGCATTCTCAACTCATCCGCCTTCGTCCCCTAAATTTCCTTTAATTTTCTTGCCCATTACTGTTGACCTGCAACACCCCTTTACCTTTACCTCACGTTATCCATATAAAATAATAGAGAAACACCTTAAAACTCTCCTTTCCCGGCAAGGTGAAGTGGCTAAGCGCTCTAAAGCGCTTTGCTGCGGAGCGCACGGTTGTTCGCCGTCGGCGGTTCGAAACCTCTCTCTGGCAAGGGTGTGTGTGTGTGTGTGTGTGATGCCCTTAGCATGAGTTTGTTTAAGTAGATTGTAAGACGAGGGACTGATAACCGCAACAGTTAAGTCCCTTCGATTTACACACACTTTAATATTTTTTCTCTTCTTCTAACTGCCCCTCCGTCTAAAGAAACAACTTTAAAAAAGTTTCACACTACTTGCCCATCACTGCAGACTTCCATCTCACTTCATTCTAATTACTAGTTATCACGACTGTTCCCTCATACCCCCTTCTAACCTTTCCCCAACCCTCTTCCGGAACCTCTCACAGTTTCATCTCTAACCATTCATCTGATATAAAAATAAAACCCTTCAACATAGTTAAAACTGTTGTAATATTAATGGTTAAACATTATAAACAAAATAATAATCAAATTGTAATAAACGAACGAAACTCAACAATTGTTTTTATAGTAATAGGAATAAATCTAAAAATAATGTAATTGAAGAAAGACAAACTACAATGTTGGCAACACTTCAAAAGACGACGATACAGACACAAGCACAGAATATAAACAAACGCAGCTGTTAATAGTGTTGTGGGCAATTAGCCAAAAATGCGTAGTGGTGAAATAACAGTCAAATCCAACCAAAAACAGTTATGTAAGGTGAAGAAAGTGCTGTGAAACGTGTAACACGTCGGCGTTTCAGGATGTGAGGCGAAAATACAGGAAAAATTTCGTAAGCATAGCCACCAACAAGTTACTCCTTTCTAACAAACTGTTTCTGATCCCAGAAAAAAAAAACATTAAATTGTAAATATTTGTAATTACAGACCACTGAAGTTGTTTTGTACTGATTAAAAAGAAACGTGACTGATGAGAAAAATAAAAGCTTAATAATTGATCTACATGTAGTACGTAGATTAATTTCCAAAATAAAAACTCTGTGGAAAAGTAGTGTAAGGTAGTAAATTAATAGCAGAAGTGGCTGAAAGATTCGCAGCTAGTTGATACGAGTAGCTTAGCACACCGTGCAGTTGTTTTCGTCGATCGCGCGTTCGTTTCTCGGATCCATTTGGCTGCAACCACCGAACACGCTGATCACTGGCTCTCTTGATTAGCGTGCATACTTCCGTGTGTACAATCAATGTTCAAATGTTTGTAAATCTATCGGACCAAACTGCGTGGTCATCAGTCCGTAGCTTACAAACAACTTAAACTAAGGTAAACTAACCTAAGGACAAACACACAGACCCATGTGCCAGGGAGGATTCGAAACTCCGACGGCAAGCAACAGCGCGCTCCGCAGCGAGGCGCCTTAGACCACTCGGCTACTCCACCGCGGCTCCGTGTGTACAGCCTATGGTACAACGCCATCAATAACCATCGCCGCCTTTGAGAACAGGTTTTTCACTGTCACTGTCTTTCGCCAAATAGACAATTGTAATGCAACGCGTAACCGCTTCTATAACATCAGTTTCGAAAGTCATAGAGACGGTAAAGGCTGGGTCGATTCGTAAAAAGAAGGAAAAGTAATAGAGAAGTAAGATAAGTATTCATGGACGTAAAAAGACCGCAATACTGAAATTATGGATAACAACACACTACCTTTTCGGAAAACTCAGATGCGACGTAAAGCCCTGCGGTGTCCGTCGTCTCCCTTTAGTCGGAGTTCTCGATGTGGGGAGAACACTGTTCGCGTCGACTTCGCTAGCCTTGTGGGCAACCCTTGCACCGCAAGTATGTGAACTGTCCCGACAACATGTTCCTCGCTCGTAAAGGTCTAGTTTACACCAAGGAAAGAAAATTCGGCGATATCTCAATAGCAAATCCCTCTCCGAAGCTCGCCTAAAATTGACCGTCTGCATCCTGTCTCTTTAGCAAATGTTTCAAATGTTTGTATAGCTTATGGGACATAACTATGGGGTCATCAGTCCCTAAACTTACAAACTACTTATGAACTAACTAACACTAAGGACGGCACAAATATCCATGCCCGAGGGGGGATTCGAACCCCCGACCATAGTGGCCGTGCAGACCGTGACTGGAGCGCCTCAGTCCCATCGGCCACCGCGGCCGGCTGTCTCTTTAGCGTCTACCTTTGTCTCATCTGCGTCATTTCTCCTCCGCCTCCTCCTTGCTCCTTCCCCCATCCTGTCCCCTTGCCTCTCCTCCTGCATGGCGGGTATCGCTCCCCCTCCTGCTGCTCGGCCTGAGAAGTTGGGGCTCCCAATCCCCCCCTGTGTCGGCATTGTCAGAATAAGAAACCTGCTGCTTGGGGCTCCACAGTCTGTGGGCCTCGAGTCCGCTCGTTCTCTTTCCGATCTCGATTACGCTGCGTCTTGCTCCCTCCCCGAAAACACCTCCCCTCGCCCTCCAGAACAGAAGAAGCAGCAGCAGCAACGTACGTCTCGAGACTAGGACCCTCGACATCCCAGGGGGAGTTGCCCTCTGCCTTTCAATCAGAGTATGTTCTTTTCGTGGCTGTCACTCGTCGTTATCGGTGCCTCCTTGACTCAGCGAAATGATGCATACTGGGACGACTGACTTCCATCTAGATTCTTGTATTCCTACCCTTCAATAGAAATACAACTGCTGTTATCGTCACCTTTGCAAACCTGTAGTCTCTTCTTCTTTGTACGCAGCTGCTTGTATTCAAGGACCACGTTTTGTGGATCCTCGGTGATTTTCAAGTCTTCTGCCGGAGCCGGATCGGCCCTTTGGAAGTCTCGGTGGTGTCTGAACACCGAACCGAACGGACAGTGTTACCTGTTGTTTTACCCTTGATCCGTTTTCATCCACCTGCGCCTCCCCGAACGGCCTCGAGAGTTGAACACCTCACTTAGTTCTCCTTAGACATTTTAACGCTTATAATCCTGTGGGATAGGTACCGACAAGGCGACGACATGGGTATCAGATTTTAGAATTATGGTACGCGAATTTTACAACACAAGTAAGAATCAGCCAAAGTCATTTGACGCAACTCTCAAAAATTCTCGAGATAATGTACTTTCAAGTTTTGCAAGTACCAATAATTAATACAATTGCAGCATCTGTCTGTGTAGTTCAGGTTCTAGCGTTCTGGCTTTACAATTATACGGTCGGTGGTTCAAATCCCGCCGTCACAAACTTTTTTTTTTTTTTTTACCTATGGGGATGAAAAAACAATCAAACATAACCGTCGTCAACTAATAGTGAAGTCAATACTGTAATTGAAACCATAATTATTAACAACCTTTTACAAAATATAGAAAATCATAAATAAACAAAAATACGTACATTTTTTCGTAATTTATTTATTTATCTATCGTATGATATAAACACTTGGACATGTAAGATACATTAGGCAATGACCCTTCTCCAGTTGTGAAGCAGGGACAAAAAGCAGCTTATATCAAAATTTAAGCGCATCAATTGCAAGAGAAATACACAAATATACAGTAAATAGTCGATTACAATATGTGATGCAGTGGAATATTTAAAAAGGCTCGGTAACACAATGCTATATGAAGAGCCAATGAAAGATATACTATATTCTACAATAAAGCTGAACAGTTGAATTGGCACTAAAACATTAATAAAGGAATATTAAGGTAAGAAATGAAGTGATAAAAACAACAATAAAATGAGCAGTAAAATTACACAAATTATATCGTAAAAATTACCATTACATATTAAAATGGTGTAAATATTCCAACACTACCGAAAAACAACTGTCGCGTTGGGATCTAACCATCAACCCTACGGCTGTAAAGCCAGAACTTTACCACCTGACGTGCATCAACTAATGCTGCAACTGCTTTAATTATTATTACTTGTATGTGCTTGAAAAACTTCAAAGTCGATATTGTATAGAATTTTTTAGAATTGCGTGTAATGGCTTTGGCTGATTGTTATTGAGCTTCTGAACTTCACGTGCCAATTTTAAAATACGGTACTTACGTGGTCACCTTGGGAGACCAGTGCTCGGGGCTGGGATGTAATCCGTGTGGCGTATGGACTGAGTTACGTTGTTTTACAAATTTGCCACTAAGCTTCAAATCTTTCAAATCAAAAGGAGCACTATGCTAAACACACGAAATGTATGAAACGTAATTATCCTAAATTTTTTTCACCAAAAACAATATTTTAAAATCGAAACTGGTCGACAGTAATACTGCAAACTATCACGCATTTAATTTAAAAAAAAATCATACTTGCCATGGTAATTATCCCATGACTCATATTCTATGTATACTGTATAGCATGACGTTTACCAAGACTACAGAAAGAGGAAAGACACATCAATGACTCGATGGTCAGTTCGTTGTTTTGTGAAAAACAAAACAAAACAAAAATTTAGAGCACAACAAAACTACAGGCTTAGACCTACGACGCCTTGTGCGTTGCAAACCTGTTGAAAGTCGTCCATCTTTCGTTTGGACCGTCCATATTTGGCTTCTTTTTTTTAAATTTTATTTATTTTTTATTTTTCAGAGATGTTCAGAAGTTAGTTAAACTTAGGGGACTTAACTGCGGGGTCATCAGTCCCTAAACTTACAAACTACTTACGAACTAGCTTATACTAAGACGACACCAACATCCATGCCGGAGGGAGGATTCGAACCCCGGACGGGGAGCGGCGTCGCGCATCGTAGCGTAGCGTCTCAATGCGCTCGGCCGCTCTGCCGCGGCTTTTCGGAGTTCCGTACACCTTGTTCCTGCCATTTTTCCACCAAGTCATGGGCGCGATGGACAGCTTCCCTTGTGAGAGCGACGCCCCCGGACAGTGATGTGGGGTGGTGAAGCACGGCCGTCTGCCGGGCGTCCACAGAGCACCTCGCGATATTTTGCTACATCACGCGGGGAAGGCTTCCAATAAAGCTGCGCACCAGCGTCTGTGTAATGTTGTAGTTACCAAGCATGTTGTGGCGGCAGAGAGCGGTCTGAATACGCATAAAAATACATCTTCTTTGAGGTTATTAAGCCACGATCACAAATATTATTTGATTTTCTTCAAATGGATCAGTCTGTTGGAAGTGAGCAGAGTGGGGTGGTCAACGTACCGAGTTTCCGACGTGACAATGGGCACGTTGGGTAGGCTTTCGCAACTATCAAGCATGTCAGAAATTGTCAACGTACGACTGAACGTTAACCATTAATCTGGGAGATTGCCACTTATGTCACACCAGGCAATCCGAGGTAAGAGGCAGCTCTTCTCGGTAGAGAGAAAAAGACGCCGTATTAGCTGTTAGTAGAAACTCGTATTTGGTGGGTTTTGTATATGTAATCTAGGTCTTAAGAATATACGTCATTTGAAAGCAAGTCAAGCTAACTGAGTATACTGAGGAAAATAGGCTGTTATTGGTACTATTTGTTGTAATAAAACAGGAAACGTTTTACATGTGATTAAGGAATTTTCGTATAACTATTGGTGGGGAGAGGTGAACTGGTGAACCAGTTAACTCACAGACTCAGTCAGCGGTCAGATCGCCTCGATCGCCGGAGTCATGCGGAGCCCCAAGCTCAGTGAATCATGCTGCTTGTGTGACTTGCCGACTCTCGACTCACCGATTCTCGACTCACAGCGCGGAGATGCTGCATGTGTTTAGGCGCTCATTTTTTGCAGTTCTATACTTGCACATGGTCTATACCACATTTATTTTGTAGCTTAGGAAACTTCTGAAGCTATTGGCAAGGGGTGCTTATGCAGCTCATTGCTGTCACCAGAGGGACTTTTCGGATCAGATGAACTACCACTCTTTTTTTCAGATTCATCCATCACTCACTCCTTAGAAGGATCTGACTCGTAGAATCAGTTCAGGAGCAGATTGCCCATCTCTAATAACGAAACGCAGCGTTCTTGGGTGACGTGACTCAGAGTAGGTATCAGTCGCTTAGCTCACTGGATGGCTGCTGGGACACGCCCCACTATGCCGTATCATGCAGCGCCGGCCGCGGTGGCCGAGGGGACTAAGGCGCTCCAGTCACAGTCTGCACGGCCACTACGGTCGGGGGTTCGAATCCCACCTCGGGCATGGATATTTCTGCCGTCCTAGTTCGTAAGTAGTTGATAAGTAGTTTGTAAGTTTAGGGACTGATGACCCCGTAGTTAAGTCGCATAGACTATACAAACATTTGAACATTTTTTTTGTATCATGCAGCCAGTTACCTACGCGAACCATGCCTACTCCGTGGCCGGCGAGAAATACAGGCCTCAGCGTGCATCTCATGGCACGTAAGCAAGGTAGTTCCGAGCCGGCACGATCGCTAGCCGATTGGCCGGCCGCTGGGGCACACCCAAGACCCCACAATTCCGTAAGCGGCCGACTGCGAACAGCGGGCAACTTGAAGAGCGCCTCGGCGGCCATTATGGTGGTAAACCTCCGCGCGAACTTAAAATGTGCGTAAGACTCTTTCGATTACCATGTGTATTCATTAAAGTTAAGTCGCGAAAACTATGTCTCATTTAAATATGTAACTACAAAACATCTTCAGACTCTTTGAATTTACCGCAACTATCGGTTGTGTATAAATTTATTACACATACGGTGCAGAAATCGGCCAACAGCTTTTCTTCAAAAAATGTTTGTAAATCTATCGGACCAAACTGCGTGGTCATCAGTCCGTAGCTTACAAACTACTTAAACCTAGGTAAACTAACCTAAGGACAAACACACACACCCATGCCCCAGGGAGGACTCGAACCTCCACGGCGAGCAACCACGCGCTCCGCAGCGAGACGCTTTAGACCGCTCGGCTACTCCACCGCGGCCAGCTTTTCTTTTTTCTAACTAAACCGAATTATAACATTTATTTTTTTAGCGTTCTAAGTGCAGCATATGAACGGAATTTATCGTCGGACGCGGTTTTTTGACGCTTTCTCAGTATATTCTACGATGGTGAAACTTTTGTACAAACATTAAATTCGGAAGAGTTTCACAACAATTTACGTCTTTGAGTGCCTGCTGTATTCTCCAATATTTAGATATTCTATACCGTCAAAAACTGAAACAGGGCTGCCCTGAAACAGTAAATGTTAAAAATCGACTGTGAAAATGAAATATCCCATCAGATACATAACTGTAAAATAGCTTCTTACCTTTCGAATACAGCAACCAGCGACTACCAAACACTTTTAGAACAGGAAGCATGCCATTAACGTTTTTCTTAACTAAGTCCATGTAACATTAGCATTAGTGTATATAGCACGAATATTAGCGTGTTTAATGCTGTAAACCAAATACCTTACAGTAGCGAGAACTGCTCAAAAGTCACTATAGAGTTCAACTTTATAATGTTCATCTAGTGTGCCTATGTGTCATTCATATATGGAACTATGGAACTACACGCCGTTCTGCAAACCCCTTTCAGTTGTTATGACTACATGTAAAACAGGTGACCATTAAATTCTGTGTTGCAAATTGCTAATATTAATTTCATAAACAAAAATTCGAACTGCAGTGAGGTAAATGATCTCGTGCCCTCAATAGTTGTTTTACACACTCATAAAATGAAACTTTTTGAACTTCCTGTCCACCAGTACTGCCTAAAGCAGCTCGTTTTTAAGAGCTACCAGTATTGTAAAAGCCTGTTATTTATTTCATTCAAAATCCAATTTGTCTTGACTGACAGCCTGTTAAGCACAAGTAGTAGGGCTACTTTTTATTCCCGAGGAATATAAATGGGAAGACAGTATTAGTTCTGTGGTGTCGCACAAGTCTGAATGAAGTGCGCGCCACGTACTTTCGCCGCGCGCTGCCATGCAAGTACCGCGCGACGTTCTTACGACGTCGGCCACGAGCGCCCTCTGTTGCAATCCCGCTCGTGGCCACCACTGGACTGCATCGTTCACTTAGGCTTAGGACAGGCACTAGGACTCATCAGTAGGCAGGCCTCTATCTAGTTCAACTATGTATCTGCATTCCACTAGTCTTCAGTTAACAAAGATAAGTATTGTAATATATATATTGAACTAATCTAGCTTAGTGTTTCTAGTTTCTGCTGTCCCACTGGCTGGTCACCTCGGACTCTGTACCCGCACACGTGTGCATCCTATTTCCCTGTGTCGGTCTCTCTCTACTCGGCCACCGACACCTAGGACAGCCGGCAGCAACGAGACACAAAAAGTTCTTTGGGTTTCTTTCTTAAATCTATTTACGCAGATAAACGCTGAGCAGCTCTTTACCATCGTGCTTCATCTACACTGCAGTAATCAAACAGTACACACGTGACTATGAATATATATATATATATATATATATATATATATATATATATATATATATCAGTAGCTATATTATACACGATTTATCTACTAACAACACTCGTATTTATCTGACGCTGACCCCTATCATGGCGGCCGGCCGAAGGTTCAAATTATCCCGCGACAGCAGCGCCGTTAGTGAGTCTAGTTATTTTTACAAGGTGTTTGGGCACTGCCCACTGCGTCATAGCGGGCAGCCACTGAGCTAGCGATCGCTCCGGCTCTGAACTACCTTGCTTACGTGGCATGAGGTGCGCGCTGGGGCCTGTATTTCCCATTGGCCACGGCCTACTCTGAGTGACGTCACACGAGAACGCCGCGGCCTTCTCTGTAGGTGGTGTTGGTAATACAGCCTAGTTGGTAAGCAAGAAGTGGAGGTAACACACAGAGAGTATATACACAACAACGAAAATGTATGTTTTAATAGAGGTAAAGCACGAAATTCACTCCGCGCATTCAGTAAACATTGTGAAACTGGTGCAGCCGCCGCCGCTGCGATCGCGTGCAGCACGCACAAGTCGCCCAGTTTCCGATTGTTAGGCCGCACGGTGGACTCGGCACGTTTACCGTACACGCTCGGATTCACGCTTCGTGTGCCGGCGGCTTAAGGTGGGACGCGGGGAGACACCCGCCGTCCTCGTCTCTTCCGCTGGCTGCGTACGTCATCCGCCTGCGTTGTGGCGTGTAGCTGGTATGACTGGGAGCACGGCACTTCCGTGGCGAGGGCGCAGGAAATCGTGACGTCACGCAGACAGCCACAGGCGCCGTGACACGCTGTGCCAGCGCAGGGCGTGGCAGACGGGCGGGGGGGGGGGGGGGAGAGCTCTTTCTTGGCGCCGGGCCAGCAGCTGCGGTAATGAAATTCTACACCTCAAGCTTATCTGTGCAAAAATGACGAACACTAGCAAAACGCCAAAGCACAAAACCAATTACGCTACCGGCCATTCAGTAATAAAACAGAATGAATTAGATTAGTAACGAAGCAATAAAGAAGGTAGATGAGTTTTGTTACTTGGGCAGTAAAATAACAAATGATGGTCGCAGTACAGAGGATATAAAAAGCAGAATGGCAATGGGTAGAAAAGCGTTCTTGAAAAAGAGAAATTTGTTAACATCGAATATTGATTTAAGCCTAAGGAAGTCCTTTCTGAAGGCATTTGTATGGAGTGTTGCCTTGTATGGGAGTGAAAAATGGACGATAAACAGTGCGGACAGGAAGAGGATTGAGGCTTTTAAAATTTGGTGCTACAGAAGAATGCTGAAGATTAGGTGGGTGGATCGCGTGAGGTACTGAACAGAATTGGGGAGAAAAGAAATTTCTGGCATACCTTGACTAAAAGAAGGGATAGATTGGTAGGACACATTCTTAGACATCAAGGAATTGTGAATTTAGTGTTGGAAGGAAGTGTGTGGGGTAAAAATCGCAGAGGAAGACCAAGAGATGGATACAGTAGGCAGATTCAGACAGATGTAGGTTGCCGTTCTTATGTGGAGATGAAAAGGCTTGCTCAGGATAGGGTATTGTGGAGAGCTGCATCAAACCAGTCTTCGGACTGAAGACCACAACAACAATTTGGACACAAGAGATCTTTCACGCGTCTAGCAATACTTTTTTTTTTCTTGTTTTTTCCCCCTAGTAAAACCCCATGCCATTCCAAGCATGTGTGTCAATTTTTACCTCTCTATTTACACACACCCATGCTCCAGGGAGGACTCTTAACAGTCTACTATACTTTAGAAAAGATTAGTATCGTAAGCCAGTCTGTGCTTCACGGTAAACAATCGTATTAGCTTTGTTTATTAGGTCGCCAGTAACCGTATAACATTTCATTTCCAATTACATGAGAGTGTCTTTCCCGCCGTTTCTTCATAGATGGAGTAAGCACACGAATTGGTATTTCTACGAACGCGACGTTCACGTTGCCACTACGGTCCGGGATTCGAATCCCCCCTCGGGCATGGATATTTGTGCCGTCCTTAGTGTTAGCTAGGTCGTAAGTAGTTTGTAAGCTTAGAGACTAAGCTATACAAACATTTGAAACATTTTTTTCTCAGATTAGCATTTTTTCCCATGATAACCACTTTTGCATCTGGATAAAATACAATGAGCCTTACAAAAATATTGTTGTTGTTGTTGTTGTTTTCAGTCCGTAGACTAGTTTGATGCAGCTCTCCACGCTACCCTGTCCTGTGCAAGTCTCTTCATCTGATAATACGTTCGGCAACCTACATCCTTTTGAATCTGCTTACTATATTCGTCCCTCGGTCTCCCTCTACGATTTTTACCCCACACGCTTCCTTCTAATGCTAAGTTGACAATTTCTTCATGTCTCAGAATCTGACCAACCAATCTATCCCTTCTCTTAGTCATGATATGCCAGAAACTCCTTTTCTCCCCGATTCGGCTAAGCACCTCCTCATTAGTTACGTGATCTACCCATCTAATTTTCATCATTAGTCTGTAGCACTACATTTCAAAAGCTTCCATCATCTTTTTGTCTGAACTCCTTATCGTCCACGTTTCACTCTCATACAATGCTACACTCCAGACAAATGCTATCAGAAACGACTTTCTAACATTTAAATTAATATTGGATGTTAACAAGTTCCCAAAGCCATTCTGCATTTTATATCTTCTTTACTTCGCCCATCAGAAGTAATCTTGCTACCCAAATAACAAAATTCATGTACTACTTTCATTGTCTCATTACATAATCTAATTCCTTCAGCATCGCCTGATTTTCTGACATTGCATTCCATTACCTTCGTTTTACTCTTGTTAATGTTCATCTTATATCTTCCTGTCAAGACACTGTCCATTCCATTCAATTGCTCTTCCAGATCTTTTACGGTCTCTGACAGAATTACTATGTCATCAGCAAACCGCAATGTTTTTATTTCTTCTCCCTGCACTTTAATGCCCTCTCCAAATGTCTTCTTCCATTCCTTCACTGCCTGCTAAATGTACAGATTGATCAACATCGGGGAAAGGCTACAAACCTGTCTTACTCCCTTCCCAACCTCTGCGGCCCTTTCTTGCCCTTCGACTCTAATAATTGCTGTCTGGTTTTTGTATTATGCTAGTAATAGTCGGATAATTAGGACGGTATAAGGGTTGACACGCGGCACTAGAGATCATCCGCAGTCAATATGAATCATTAGCTAATTACTAATGGAGAGGAAGGAAGGAGGATTAGGAAGGAAAGGAATGACAGTGACTGCATTAGAGCATTGAAATTAAACAGCGGTGACAAGTGAAAATGTGAGCCGGACCGGGAATCGAACCCGGGTCTCCCGCTTCGGGCTAGTGGTCGCCTTAACCACTTGGCTACCCGTGTTCACCTCCAGTCCGTCTCAAACCCTCACATGTCGCACGCTATGGCTGTAGCGCTCCCATTGCCCATGCCCTTTTACACTCGCCATGACGGATTTCCGTGTGAGGTCGAACGTCTGATCGCATCTGCGGTGAAATGAGCAAAGCTAACGCCGTCTTTGCGTGTAAATACTTATTACACTGGTGTGGTGTCTGTTCATTCGGAGGTGTCCGAAAGAACTGACGCCACACCAATATAATAAATATGAATTATGATGGACAAAAAATTTCGCTGTTACTATAAATTTTTACAAAAAAAAAAAAAAAAAAAAAAAAAAAAAAAAAAAAAAAAAAAAAGTAATTCAAAACACATCCCACTGAATTTTTGTATCTTCATCTGGTGTTGCCTTGAGAAGTCGTTTATCACTAGGCGAGTACTAGCAAGCCTTTATCTGCGTATTACTCTCCCTTCGTAATTAGCGAACTGGCGAGTCATTGCTGCCTTAAATGCCTTTTACACGATAGACTTTCCTGTCTCAGTTGACTACTGGAGACGAGTGGATGTGTTATTCCGGTACAGCACTCGCCTGTCTGGAGTAGTCGTTTTCATTTAGAAGTCAGCGCCAACACTGTATAGCTGTTTGCGGTTCAGTTTAGCATCTGAATGATGAAGTAAGTTAATGGCGGCATATTTTACTTATGAGCAGGATATGAGTATTGAATTTATTAATGACAAAAGGTTATTATATACTGAATATTCGTCAAATGTCATGTGGTATGTTCTGTACACGATTGAGATCCTTAAAACGGGAAAAGTTTCATTCAAACATTTCAAAACTTATACGTTTATTTGCTGAAGAAAACTATCAAACAGTATCGAAAATTCAGTTAAAAGCCCCCTTCTTTTTACGCAAGATTTTGTTTTCATGCTAAAGGACAAACATCGTCGAGAATAATTTCACCTAGCAATTCAGACTGTTTCACAGTTGAAATAATTTTCATTGAAACAGCTTTACATATTTGCGTACGTATTTAGGCATAATGTACGCTGTTTTCCTTTTTAAACGTAAATATCTTTCTGCTTCTAAATATTTCGTCTCTTTTATAAAAGAACGATAGTAGAAGAAAGAATACTAAGCCATTGTGTAATGGTTTCAGTGTGATGAGAACACAAAGCTAATAACAGAATAACCTGTAAGAACTGCGAAAGGTTTTCTGAAATGTGAATACGCTCGACCAGAATAGGTTTACTTCCGATGTTAGCAGACACCATTTCAGTTTCTAGCTGCCGCGGTGGAGTAGCCAAGCGGTCTAAAGCGCCTCACTGCGGAGCGCGCGGTTGCTTGCCGTGGAGGTTCGATTCCTCCCTGGGGCGTGTGTGTGTGTTTTGTTCTTAGGTTAATTTACCTTAGTTTAAGTAGTTTGTAAGCTACGGACTGATGACCACGCAGTTTGGTCTGATAGATTTACAAACATTTGAACATTTTTAGTTTCTAGCTTTTCTGCATGCGCATTCTGCAGCACACTCACACATTCGTAACTCCACACTCGGCACAATCTACAGATCATGACGTCAGAGACGACTCCCGATGGGGTTGGCTGCCGATTTACGCTCAGACACAAAAGGCGCACGGACTCGAGTAGTCAATTTTCATTACGAAGTCGATCGTGTAAAACGGGTTTTACGATGTCCATTCTTTTTAGTCAACTTATGCCATAAATTTCTTTCCTCCCCGAAAACGTAGTTTCCAGTCTATCTACCCAAAGACCACCGTTCTTCTGTATTAGCATATTTCTACTGCTTTTGTTTTCCTGTTGTATAAAGTTTTTTTTTTTATCCGTGTTTAACAAGGCCACATATAGCAATTACCGACAGAAACGAACTGCTGACACTCGTCATTTATATTCGACGGTAGCAAATTTCTCTTTTAAAGAAGCATTTCTCTCAATATTGAGATTCTGCGTCGCCTCCTCTTTTGACGGCACGTAGTGGGCTGGAACCGCCCTAGGATGACAACGAGTCGGTGAAACGCGCCGCGCTAACTTCATTCGCAAGTGCCGGGCTGAAGAGCGAATTCCGTTTAAATTACGCTGGAATCCGAAATTTGCCATCAAGGCGGGAACTGGTTATTCATGCATGTGCGACTGTTGGGAGAGTGAGCCAGGGAAACTTGGCGGAGAGGCAGCGGGGTAGGGGCGAGCGCCGCCCTCCAGGGAGCCTGCCACAGCCGACGGAGAAGCTCTGAAGCCAGCCTTCCACTCGACACCCAGCATTCCTCTTCCGGCGAGCTGCGAGCACGGCTGCGCCGCCGACACTTAGCGCTGGAGCAAACCACCGTTCCAACACGGCTGTACCTCAATACTGTAGCATTGCATTTAATATCTTTTTTATTACAATTATATCTTCGACGCTTGTCGCTAGCATTCGTTCTCTCTGCCAGTAAATCTCTGATTATTTTGTTTCATAAGAGACTTTCAATTTTTTTGAACGAGATAACGGAATCGCTCATCGTCTTTGGTCTTCTTACTGCTGAACAGATCGGACGTCTCTCTCTTTTGGTCCCTCCATATTGACTATGTAAGTGGGAGCTTAAAAGGCCTGTCGATACAGAGCATCCTTGCCTGAATCCTACTTTTTTTCTCTGTACTGATGAAGTCCACATCAAGCTGTTATACTATTTACACTAACTCATCGGCAGACTAGCATCAGTTGAAGACGTCTAGTTTTTAAAGAGCTGTTAGCCAAGACGATAGCGGAAAGGTTTCTCTTTTCAAATAAAATGTTCAAATGTTTGTAAATCTATGGGACTTCTTTGCTCATCAGTCCCTAGGCTTACAAAGTTAAACTAACTTAAGGACAACACACAAATACTCAAAGAGGACTCGAACCTCCAACGGCGAACAACCGCGCGCTCCGCAGCAAGGCGCCTTAGAACGCTCGGCCTCTCCACCGCGGCTTTTTCTATTCCGTTAATTCCAGTGAAAAAGGAAATTCGTACTGCTTTCCCCATTGCGTATATTTCGTTATGCCACATTTTTTAACCAAAAACTGGGTATACCTGTCGCCAGGATATTCCATTCGATTAAACAGAATAATTTTCTATCTTTCAATTTCAGTTTTTTTTTTTTTTTTTTTTTTTTTTTCTGAACGGTTTCTGTGATGTCCCACCAGTCTAAAGTGCGCGCCACGAACTTACGCCGCGCGCCGCCATGCACGCACGGCGCGGCGTTCTTACGACGTCAGCCACGAGCACCCTCTGATAACACCTCCCTCAATTGTCGAATTTTGTATGTAAACGCCACCGCATTCCTAACACGCAATGCCGTATCAGTTGAACGGAACACACCACTGCGTGCTTCTGTGTCATGTGCGTCGCCCGTGCATACGCGCAATCAGGCCGGACACTATATTGGCATCCCTAGATGACGCCCAACGTTATCCCAAAGCAGCATATTCAAATTTCAACCGTCTTGGTTGTTTAGACGTTTCCTACCTTTTTAACACCCCTCGTAAATGTGAAACCTCTGTGATGGATATCTTAGGTGTTTCACGTATATAATGTAACACACAGACTTTTTGAGGGCGCACAATGCGCGGCCGCAACGGTTGTGCCTTAACAAATAAAGAGAGAAAAATAAAATTGTGTTATTCCGATCACAGATTTGAGTTGCCAGTAATATTACGAACTCCTTGATACCAATAACACACAGGACGAATTCGTAATGAAAAAGTTGCCAAATTAACTCAATTAATTTTCACTAACCCGTTTGATTAATGTAGAAATTGCTCAAAATGGAGACTTTCCTCTGAAAGTTCGTAGCCGTTAAATTTAAAAGCAAACGGAAACTACGCCGTGGCGGAGGCGTACCAGCTTTGTGCCGCTCCGAAACAGCTGTCCCGACCTGAATGTCCGAGACACAGTGCCGTCCGCAGGGGCGAAGCTCTCCCAAGGTCCTCTGTCCTAATCTTTATTCTTTTAATTGTTGTTGTTGTTATGGTCTTCAGTCCGGAGACTGGTTTGATGCAGCTCTCCACCCTACTCTATCCTGAGCAAGCCTTTTCATCTCCTCATAAGAACGACAACCCACATCTATTTGAATCTGCTTACTATACGCATATCTTGGTCTCCCTCTGCGATTTTTACCCCACACACTTCCCTCCAATGCTAAATTTACGATTCCCCGATGTCTAAGAACGTGTCCTACCAAGCGATCCCTTCTTTTAGTCAGGGTATGCCAAAAATTCCTTTTCTCACCAATTCTGTTCAGTACCTCTTCATTAGTTATGCGATCTACCCACCTAATCTTCAGCATTCTCTTCCTGTCCGCACCGCTTATCGTCCATGTTTCACTCCCATACAAGGCAACACTCCACACAAATGCCTTCAGAATAGACTTCCTTACACTTAAATTAATATTCGATGTTAGCAAATTTCTCTTTTTCAGAAATGCTTTTCTTCCCATTGCCATTCTGCATTTTGTATCCTCTGTACTACGATCATCGCATGTTATTTTACTACCCAAGTAACAAAACTCATCTACCACCTTCATTGTTTCGTTACCTAATCTAATTCCTTCAGCATCGCCTGATTTTCTAAGACCGCATTCCATTATTTTTGTTTTGCTCTTGTTAATATTCATTTTATACGCTCTCTTCGACACACTGTCCATTCCATTCAACTGCTCTTCCAGGTCCTTTGCTGTCTCTGATAGAATTACAATGTCATCAGCAAAACGCAATGTTTTTATTTCTTCGCCCTGAATTTTAATCCCTATTCCAAATTTTTCCTTGCTTTCCTTCACCGCTTGCTCGATGTACAAATTGAATAACATCGGAGAAAGGCTACAACCCTGTCTTACTCCCTTCCCAACTGATGCTTCCCTTTCATGCCCTTCGAGTTTAATAACTGCGGTCTGGCTTTTGTACAAGTTGTAAATAACTCTCCTTTCCCTATATTTTACCCCTGCTGACTTCAGAATTTGAAAGAGTGTATTCCAGTCAACATTGTCAAAAGCTTTCTCCAAATCTACAAAAGCTAAAAATGTTGGTTTGCATTTCCTTAATCTATCTTCTAAGACAAGACGTAAAGTGAGTATTGCCTCCCGGGTTCCTACGTTCCTCCTGAATCCAAACTGATCTTCCCCGAGGTCAGTTTCTACCAGCTTTTCCATTCTCCTGTAGATAATTCGTGTTAAAATTTTGCAACCATGACTTATCAAACTGATGGTTCTGTAATTTTCACACCTGTCTGCGCCTAATTTCTTTGGAATGGGGATTATTACATTTTTCTTAAAGTCTGAGGGTATTTCGCCTGTCTCATACATCCTACACACCAGTTCAAATAGTCTTGTCATGGCTGGCTTTCCCAGAGACTTTAATAGCTCTGCGGGTATTCATCTACTCCTGGGGCCTTGTTCCGACCTAGGTCTTTCAAGGCTCTGTCAAATTCATCTCTCAGTATACTATCTCCTATTTCATCTTCATCTACTTCCTCTTCCCTTCCTACAACATCGTCTCTAAGTTCATTTCCTTTGTAGAGCTGCTCTATGTACTCTTTCCACCTTTCAGCTTTCCCTTCTTTGCTGAGAACTGGTTTCCCATCCGAGTTCTTGATATTCGTAGAGCTGCCCTTCCTGTCCCCAAACGTCTCCTTTATTTTTCTGTAGGCGGTATCTACTTTTCCCCTTCTTATACATTCTTCTACGGATTTGCATTTGGCTTCTAGCCACTTCTGCTTAGCCAGTTTGCACTTCCTGTCAATGTCATTTCTTAGTCGTCTGTACTCCATTTTGCCTGTTTCATTTACTGCATTTTTATATTTTCTCCTTTCATCTATTAAATTTAGTATTTCCTGTGATATCCAAGGCTTTTTTGTTGGTCTTGCCTTCCTACCTATTTTGTCCTCTGCTGCCTTCACTATTTCGTCTCTCAATGCTACCCATTCCTCTTCTACTGTTTTATTTCCCCCTGTTTCTGTCAATTGTTGCCTAAATCTCCCTCTGAAATTCTCCAGAACTTCACTTTCCTTCAATTTATCTAAGTCCCATCTCCTTATTTTCCTACCTTTCTGCAGATTTTTCAGTTTCAGCCTACAGTTCATGACTAACAAGTTATGGTCAGAGTCTATATCTGCCCCTGGGTAGGTCTTGCAGTTTAGGACCTGGTTCCGGAATCTATGTCTTACCATTATAAAATCTATCTGATACCTTCCTGTGTCTCCTGGTCTCTTCCACGTATACAACCTTCTTTTGTGATTCTTAAACCACGTGTTTGTTACGATTAAATCATGTTCCGTGCAAAATTCTACCAGGCGACTTCCTCTTTCATTCCTTTTGCCCAGACCATATTCACCTACTATCTTCCCTTCCCTTCCTTGTCCTACTACCGAATTCCAGTCCCCCATAACAATTAAGTTTTCCTCTCCCTTAATTGTCTGAATAATTTCCTCTAGCTCCTCATATATTTCTTCGATCTCCTCATCATCGGCAGAGCTAGTTGGCATATAAACCTGTACTACTGTTGTCGGTGTTGGCTTCGTATCTATCTTGACAATGATAATGCGATCACTGTGCTGTTCATAGTAGTTTACACGCATTCCTATTTTCTTATTCATTATCAGTCCTACTCCTGTGATACCCCCAATTGATTTTGTATTTATAATCCTGTACTCACCTGACCAGAAATCCTGTTCATCCTGCCACCGAACTTCACTAATCCCCACTATATCTAACTTTCTTTTAATTATACAACACCAATTGCTAAATGCCCCCTAACATGCTACATTGTTTTACTTTAGTACTTGACTCTTTATGTTTACTGGCTTTACTGTGCGTGTTGAACAGCGGAAGCACACTGCGGCGCCGTGCCAGGCGGACAGCCACGCAACGCCTTTCGGTTGCAGAACTTCAAAGGATTCACCTCCTGGACAGGCTAGAGCGAAAGTTACCGCCGTTAGTAAAGTGTGACTTAGAGCACCTTCCGCGTCAGTTAAAATAATTGTCGTGTGGAAGCAAATTGCTAAAGAGCAATTTTACCCCGAACATCCGGGACACTTGTCATTCATTACCATTTGGCCCCTGCTTTTCATATTGTACCGGGTGATCAAAAAGTCAGTATAAATTTGAAAACTTAATAAATCACGTAATAATGTAGATAGAGAGGTAAAAATGGACACATATACTTGGAATGACATGTGGTTTTTATTAGAACAAAAAAAAAACACAGATCGATTTCGATCACATAATGATCATCTTCAGTGTCCTTCCAACGAGCATATGCATGCCCTGAATACAACTGCAACGGTAATTTGCAGTGTCAAAGAAAACTTTGACACTGCAAATTACCGTTGCAGTTGCATTCAGGGCATGCATATGCTCGTTGGAAGGACACTGAAGATGATCATTATGTGATCGAAATCGATCTGTGGTTTTTTTAAAATAAAACATTAACGGCCAATGCTGCTAATTACATCTGGTGAGTTCATCATTGTGTGGTCGTGAAGCACCTCCAAGTAATGGAATCAAACTTGAACAAAAAAAAAAGTATTACTAGACGCGGGAAAGATCTGTTGCGCGCATCGTTTGATAATTATCGTGTGCTCAGCCGCCACTTTGTCATGCTTGGACTCCCAGGTCCCCATACCTCAGTCCGAGCGGTTATTGGCTTTGGGGTTACCTGAAGTCGCAAGTGTATTGTGATCGACCAACATCTCTAGGGATGCTGAAAGACAACATCCGACGCCAATGCCTCACCATAACTCCGGAAATGCTTTACAGTGCTGTTCACAACATTATTCCTCGACTACAGCTATTATTGAGGAATGATGGTGAACATATTGAGCATTTCCTGTAAAGAACATCATCTTTGCTTTGTTATGCTAATTGTTGCTTTTCTGATCAGATGAAGCGCCATCTGCCGGGCTTTTTCAATTTTTTAATTTTTAATTAATTATTATTATTATTATTATTGTTGTTGTTGGTGTAAGAAGCCCCAGGTCATTCCAAGCATGTGTGTCAATTTTTACCTATCTACATTATTTCGTGATTTATTAAGTTTTCAAATTTATACCGATTTTTTGATCACCCAGTATTACGAATTTCATGGCTAGCAACATTCCCTCTGGTTTAACTCTTCGCTCTGTCTAGGGACTGCAAATGTATGCCTTTAAAATATCTTCATTTACTGACTATTGTTAGTAATTCATTGTCCTACAGCAAGGTGGTTTCGTCTAAAAAAATCTTATTTGTGAGATAGTATGAAATATGCAACAGGACTACGTCACTTTCGCGTGTTCACATCTTTCTGAATACAGATTTTACCACACTTTTGCCCATTTGATCAGTAAATTTCCCACTGTCCCTTTTTCAATTAATGAATTTCCTATAAGGCTTCGAAACACCTGCCAAGAGAAGAAGTCCGACGACGACTTTGCGGTCCGAGGGCAGCAGATCAGCAGGTGAGTGCAACTTCCTGCATAAGAGGAAAGTCGATAGGCTTAATCTTCTTTAGAAAAATTTCAACATTTACAATAAGAAGAGAAGAAATGGTAACAGCTCAATTGACGATGAGACGATTGGTACAGGCTTGTGTGTAATACATCATTGTTCCTCGTGCGACGAAAGGCAAACGAGCACGGGGACGTCATAAACACGGACGACGCGCCGCATCCGCCACGGTCCCCAGCTGCGGGCCTCCTCGGAACTGTCGTAAATCCGTCATCCATCAATACCGAGGATCCAGCAGGTGCGCATGAAACAACGCGTGTGCTGCGGCCGTGGACAGGTGTCCGCAGTGGACGTAGATGTATGGCCGATAGGAAACAGAGGAAAGCCCGCAGAGTTCTGCGCTGTGGTTCGAAGGAAAACAAAAAGAAGTCTGCAAAGTCGCCGCTCACGACTGAACTAGTAAGAAGCAAACCAGTTCCCGACAGAGTTCACGCACACCCGCCTCACGTACTTCTGCGGTATTACAGTTCCGGCATACGTGAATAGATTTTCTAAAGCCATCGGCGTATTATAATTTCTCTACGGTATTAGAAATTCCACACGCAGCCGAGATCAGGATCTGTATCGATTTTCTGCAAGCCACTGTACCGTGAATGACGGATGGTGACGCGTATCAGCATGCCCGATCTTCCCTATTCCACTCCCGTAGCGATGCCAAAGCGAGATATACGCTGGGGGCAGCAGAATCGTCTCTCACTAGCTTTCTAATACAGATTCTCTCTACTTATGCAACAGGGTTTCGCGACACTATTGAACTCTTTTATACAGCGTGACATGGTCAGGGGGAGATGTGCGATCTCTCGTTTATATATTTCCCACGAAGGAATGTGAGCTAAAGATCGCCAGTTACTTCAAAATCAAGTTTTTGTTCTTGTATTCACCATAACAAGCATTACAGATGATCGGTTTCGATGTTACTTTTTACATCAATTTTAATGCATGTTGTGGATAATACAAGAATAAAAATTTGATTTTGTAGTAGATGGCGATCTATGGCACACATTCCTTCGTGGAAAATATAGTATCTTCCAAGGATTCTGAATCTGCCAAGCAATTATGTTACTCTTATGTGTCACGATGCGTTCGTGAATTCGACCAGTATCCGTTGCAAACGTACTTGACTAGGACTCCAAATATCGAAAAACATTCTAGAACGGTCGCACTAGCGCCTTCCATGCGGTTTCCTTTACTATGTACGACGCTTTGCTAGTACTCTTTCAACTAACCTACGTCTTCCTTTCGCCGCCCCTAATACTAATTTGATGTCATCGTCCTGCTTCATACCGCTTTTTATACGAGGTCTGTTCAAAAATCCTGCAACATTCCTGATTTCGCGCCAGTGGAGCATTGGGCCGAAATGCGGTGGTACCTCTACGCACGTCTGTCTCGAATGTGTAGCCAAATAGCTTATACGGATAATAACAGAAACTCCTTGGCATTTACATGCGTTTGTCAGGCGACGCCGCTAGAAGTTCCATCAGTTGGTTCCAGTTGTATGCTATACTTGCCTTGATTCCGAATTCCGTTGCGTACCAAAATGTTCAAATGTTTGTTAATCTGATGGGAATTAATTGCGGAGTGATCAGTCCCTAAACTTACAAACTATTTATGAACTAACTCACACTAAAGAAGGCACAACCATCCATGCCCGAGGAAAGATTCGAACCCCCGACGGAGAACGGCCTCGCGCATCGGAGCATAGCGCCTCAATGCGCTTGGCCACTCTGCCGCGACCAGATATTACGTTCGATGACTATTTGTGTAAAGTTCAGGTTGAAATAAAGAATACCTCTCTGCCATGGTCTGTGCAACACGTCAGTGATTCTTGATGTGAGGCGAATACCTAAGAAAAAATTTCCGTAGGAGTTAAAATAAAATCTACATTTTACAAAATTTGAAAGGAACCGTTTTCAATCTATGAAGACAAATGATAGATAATTCTCATTTCATACCACTGAAAACACTTTATTTTTAATAAAACGGAAAGCGTCCCAACGAAAATGATAGCAGTGTATTGCAGTTTCGTAGACGGACAAATAGTGCTCTTCAAAATCTGTACAGTTTACCTGGATAGAATTCGAACTAAGAATAACACAATAGATGACAAGTTTTAGGCCTATATTTGTATGCAATTTTCCGTGAGGATTTAGGAAGCCCGAGTGGAAGGCACGGCACCAAGCCAAATACTGAAAATGACAACACAAATTTTAAGACATCAAATAAAAATTCTGTTTAGCCTTGTGCTTCATAAAATATAACTTTTGCTTAAATTAAGAAACCTTGCAGTACGGTATTGTGATGGTGAGTTTAAAGTCTCGTTTAGGCTACTCTTTGAGTAAAGGCATTCGAATAAAACAGGCCATTATATGTATGTTGAATGTTGATACATTAAATTACGCACCATAAAAAAACCTACACGAAAGCAACAAAGTACAACAAATTCATATTTCTAAAATGTTTCTGCACAAAGGGCTCTTGGATAATAGGCTTTTATTCAAATGCTCTGGACTTCTCTTTTTTAATTTTATCCAGTTAGCTCTTCTGTTACAAATAACCGACTGGCTGCATCTACAATAAAAAGAAAGGTAAATCAAAACGTAAAAGACACTGTTCATTAAAAGCAAGCGATCTGTGTCCGTCTAATGGTAGTCTGCTTAAGCTGTTATAATTACAGGTCTATTATTTTTCTGAAACCTGAAGAAAGATTTCGGAGTGCTTTGGTGTTTGCAGTTATTTAAACCGTATATAACACATATATCCCGTCTTCCAACCATTTTCTAGTTCTTTTTGGTAAAAAACAGTCTTGGTTGCATAAACTTGGCGGTTTATTTATTTAAACATGACGCGTTTCGCCTCTTCTAGGCATCATCAGACGTTTGAAAGGTGGGGAGATGAGGAGATTTACAAACTTGTTTAAAACACAACTAAAAGTATGTTCAATCTTTCCTAAGCAAGAAATATTATACCAGAGAGGGTGCAGACTGAAAAAACAGCAGGCCACATAACTACATTCTCGTGTTTGCCGTGGGGGGATGAAAATTGAACTAATAAAATACCACTAAAGGGCATAGCTTTTAATAAACAACAACAGTTACATCTATTTTATTGGATTTTAATAATTTGACGCTCTGCAACTTCAAAATAATTTTATTTATTAAGCTATGCCCTATAGTGATATTTTATTAGTTCAATTTTGCCGGCCGCGGTGGCCGAGGTGACTGAGGCGCTCCAGTCACGGTCAGCACGGCCACTACGGTCGGGGGTTCGAATCCCTCCTCGGACATGGATATTTGTGCCGTCCTAGTTCGTAAGTAGTTCATAAGTAGTTTGTAAGTTTAGAGACTGATGACCCTGTAGTTAAGTCCCATAAGCTTAACAAACATTTGAACATTTTTAAGTTCAATTTTCATCCCCCCCGTCAAACACGTGAATGTAGTTATGTGGCCTGCTGTTTTTTTTTTTTTCCAGTCTGCACCCTCCCTATTGAAATATTTCTTGCTTAGGAAAGATTTAACATACTTTTAGTTGTGCTTTTAACAAGTTAGTAAATAAATTGATGAAATGCAGCCCCTCCCCCGCCACCCCTTACATCTCACTCGTACTCCTGGCCTTACATGCCAAAGTCTATGCAAGGTTCCTCAAACTTTCTATGGTTACTTCCTCTTTGTGCAATTTCCTTACCTCTATTCCCCCCCCCCTCCCTACCCCATCACCACCTCACTCAGTCATCAACTACTTTCTACCACTCAAACCCCCTCCCACCCCATAAATATTTGGATACATATGCCAGCTGTAACTTTTGGTAACTATTCCCTCCTCTCCCCCTTCCCCCCACCTCAGATTAAAGATAGGTAATTTTATGCCACAACCTTGTTAAACTGCACTATGCAATAGTGACTACCATTTTGATAGTGACTTGTTTATTTTTATTTTAAAAAAACCATCCACCACTTACTCTTATTGTATCTTAAAGCACCATGATCTGCTCTACATGATTATCCTCTTTGGTATATTCCTAGCAAGTTGACTGTTTAACTCTCTTCAGTTGTCTGACTAGATGTACCAATTGTAACTCTAGGTTAATATTACTGTAACCATTCACATTTCTTTGCACATTAGTTCACGCATCTTAAAACTTATAACCCACATCCTTAACTTATTTGTTGTATGATAATCAGTTCATCAATCTATCCCCATTAAATTTTGAAGCCATAGACACAATGACAAATTCTTTATATTGACAGATGCCCTGACGGTGACATTCTAAGCATCCTACTACTGTGTCAGCTGGTAGTTCTGAAATATTCCGCCTATGGCGCCACTTATCATTGTACTTCTAGACTACTGAATTTTAATCTGCTAAGCGACTGATTTATCAGTCACCTGCTCCTCTGTTTATGCTATTCTTCAACTACTTTGAGTATTACAGTTTTACCATAGCCTTTTTCCCCTTATTTATCGTTACTCTTTTACTATAAGCCTCATCCATAGATACTCTGTTAGCAGCTAATTGTTATTCATCCATAATTGCGTGGTTATGGTATATCGCCCCAAATTTGCAATTGGATAGGGGATTTCTTGTCAGAGAGGACACAGTTCGTAGTAATCGATGGTAAGGCATCTACTAAAACAGAGGTGATATCGGGCGTTCCACAAGGTAGTGTTATTGGTCCTCTGCTATTCCTTATTTACATAAACGATTTAGGGGAAAATCTAAGTAGCTCTCTTAGGTTGTTTGCAGATGACGCCGTCATTTACCGTCTAGTAAAATCATCTGAAGATCAAAACCAACTGCAGAACGATCTGAATAAGATATCAGTATGGTGTAAAAATTGGCAATTGACTCTAAATAATGAGAAGTGTGAAGTCGTCCACATGAGTACGAAAAGAAATCCGTTAAACTTTGTTTACAACATAAATCAATCAAATGTGAACGCCGTAAACTCCAAAAAATACCTAGGAATCACTATTACTTCAGACTTAAACTGGAAAGAACACGTAGATAATATCGTGGGAAAGGCGAACCAGAGACTGCGTTTTATTGGCAGAATCCTTAAAAGATGCAACAGAACTACTAAAGAAACTGCATACACTGCGCTTGTCCGTCCATTTTTGGAGTATTGCAGCCCAGTGTGGGATCCTTATCAGGTGGGTTTGACGGAGGACATCGAAAGAGTCCAAAGAAGGGCAGCTCGTTTCGTATTGTCACGATACAGGGGAGACAGCGTTACGGAAATGATACAGGATCTGGGATGGGAATCATTACAACAACGGCGCTTATCGCTGAGGCGTGGGTTACTAGCGAAACTCCAATCGCCAACATTCTCCTCCGAATGCGAAAATATATTGTTGACTCCCACTTACATAGGTAGAAATGATCATCAGAATAAAATAAGAGAAATCAGAGCTCGAACAGAGAGATTCAGGTGTTCTTTCTTCCCGCGCGCTATTCGAGAATGGAATGGGAGATAAATAGTATAATTGTGGTTCGATGAACCCTCTGCCAGGCACTTAAATGTGATTTGCAGAGTATCCCATGTAGATGTAGATGTAGAATATTTGCATTTAGCGTTGATTCCACTACTAGCATGCATATTTATTAAGCAACAGTACAAAAATGTAAGTGTTAATTTTATCTCATATGAACTTATCTTTATTAAAATCTATTTGGTTCGAAACTGCTTCAAATTTCTGTAATCGACTTTTATACGTTCTATAGCCTTATTGTATACCAATGCACTTGTTTGTCTGTACAGAGACCAGGAGAAGGGCACTCAAGCGCCCGAAACCACTCAAGCGCCCGAAACAAGTCGTTAAAGTTAAAAATAAATAACCACAAGCAACTGGTTGCTGCATTTCATTAATTTATAATCTGAACAGTTCAAATGTTCAAATGTTTGTTGAGCTTATGGGACTTAACTACGGGGTCATCAGTCCCTAAACTTATAAACTACTTATGAACTACTTACGAACTAGGGCGGCACAAATATCCATGCCCGCGGGGGGAATCGAACCCCCGACCGTATCTGAACAGTTGCTAAATGGATGAAATACTTCAAGTTAGTAAATCTCCCCCCTTTCAAACGTCTGATGATGGCTAGAAGACGCGAAATGCTTCATGTTTAAATAAATAAAACAAAGATTATCCAATCTAAACTGTTTTTAGCAAAAATATCAAATGTTCAAATGTTTGTACTTCTATGGGCCAAAAATATAAATTACGGTTGCTGGGCCAGCGCCACTAAAATATGGAGTGGAGTAATTTTAGTTGTTTCCTAGTTCTGTAAAGTAAGCCGACGAATCAAGTAAGCATTCTGAGTCCTACATGTCAATACACTGCTCTCTCCCACTGAACTCACGCCGGTAAGGGGTGCTCGAGAGCAGTGGCGTATCTAGGACTTGGCTTTCGGGGAGGATAGATCTGCTTGACGAGCAAAATTTTAGTTAGTTTCCAGAGAGACTACCATCTACCACTCCCGTTGAAGAAATTAATTCACGCCCTTCCAATAAAAGCTTATGGTAAAACACCCCAAGTTTCAATTCTTTACCAGATTGCTATTATACGATTTCTTTTCTTTTTTCCACTCCTTTTTTTTCTTTTCTTTTCGGGTTCTGGGGGGGGGTTTCTACCCCCTCATCCCTCCCCCCCCCCCCATAGTTACGCCACTGCTCGAGAGCGCTGTCGAGCGCTTTAGGAAATAGTTTCCGCTATTATCTCTATAAGCTATTTGGTGTAATTGCCTGAAGTTTTATTACAGTATGTGTGTTAGTTGTTCAGTGCATTGCTGAAAAGAACGTTGTGTCACGCAGTTTTCTAGAAGCAACGCATCTGCATTGGCGTTTGACTGACCTCAGGAAAACCTGAACACGTAAATGAAGCAGGAAGGTTGCGGTGATCAGCGCTTGATACGTACTCGGGGTTACGAATAGTTTGCGCAGTTTAAAAATTGCCAGGCGGAAGTTAAGTATGACCCGAGTCCAGGACGCTCTTCGACGTCTACTTATGACGCTCATGTCAGTAACGACAGCGAAACTGTGCGTGCAGATCGAAGGCTGACTGTCCGACAGATTGTAGAAACATTAAACATTCCAGTTGGATCATTTCCTGACATCTCATCTTAGAACGCACCATATTGCCGCCAAGTTCGCCCCACGCCTCATGAGTGAAGACCAAAGCATCGTCGCCTGTGAACAGCTTTTGGATCTCGCAACTAGAGCGATTTGTTCCTTACGAGACTCTCAACTGCTGACGAGCAGTCTGTCTAAGATTGTGATGTTAAAACGAAGGTTCTAGCCAATGGGACGGGAACGGTTCTACCAGGCAAAAAAAAAGTCCCCAGAACAGGTGAAATGCGAAACCCATGCTAATAGTTTGCTTTGACTTTAAAGGAATAGTTCATCACGAATTCGTGCCACAGGGACAAAATGTTGATCGGTGGTAATATCAGGAGGTGTTTCGACAGCTGCGAGACAATCTGTGCCGGCCGCGGTGGCCGAGCGGACTGCCACGCGCCAGTCACGGTCTCCACGGCCACTACGGTCGGGGGTTCGAATCCCCCTCGGGCATGGATATTTGTGCCGTCCTTAGTATTAGCTAGTTCATAAGTTGCCAGAAATGGGGCGAGGAAATTCATGGCATTGCGCCAAATAGGGTTGGGGGAGTACACTCTGGACCTGGCCGGACAAACAGTCGCTTGTTTCTTGTTTTCGGCTACTAGACGAGTCTACATCTACATCGGATACTCTGAAAATCACTTGTAAGTGCCCGGCAGAGGGTTCATCGAACCACCATTATACTATTCATCTCCCATTCCATTCTTGAATAGCGCGCGGGAAGAAAGAACACCTGAATCTCTCTGTTACAGCTCTGATTTCTCGTATTTAATCTGATGAGCATTTCTACCTGTAGTTGGGAGTCAACAATACATCTTCTCATTCGGAGGAGAATGTTGGCGATTGGTGTTTCGTAAGTAACCCATGCCGCAGCGTTAAACGCCGTTGTTGTAATGATTCCCATCCCAGATCCTGTATCATTTCCGTGACGCTGTCTCCCCTGTATCGTGACGATACAAAACGATCTGTCCTTCTTTGGACTCTTTGGATGACTTGATAAGAATCCCACACTGTGCAGCAATACTCCAAAAAAAGGACGGACAAGCGTAATGTATTCAGTCTCTTCAGTAGTTCCGTTGCATCTTTTAAGCGTTCTGCCAATAAAACGCAGTCTCTGGTTCGCCTTTCCTGCGACATTGTCTACGTGTTCAAATGTTCACATGTTTGTAGAACTTATGGGACTTAACTACGGGGTCATCAGTCCCTAAACTTACAAACTACTTATGAACTACCTTATACTAAGGACGGCACAAATATCCATGCCTGAGGGGGGATTCGAACCCCCGACCGCAGTGGCCGTGCAAACCGTGACTGGAGCGCCTCAGTCCCCTCGGCCACCGCGACCGGCTAACAGTAATTCCTAGGTATTTAGTTGCGTTTACGGTCTTCATATTCGATTGATTTACCTTGTAAACAGAGTTTACTCTCATTATGTCAGTGAGCCAATGAGACGTACTTATAAAACAAATATTTTACATTTAACATGTCCTTGTATTCCCTAAGCTGAGAAAAATATTCGTGTAGTACTCTTCTTCAAAAAGAACGAGAGACGAAAAACCATGAAGGCGCGACGTTAGCAGTAGAGGTCTTGCCACCCGCTCGAAGAGAACTAACTACGTGTGAAACTTTGAACGTCGCCTCCTCGGTATCCGCGGATGTGCCGCGGCACGTGTCCACGTAACTGAACCCACTCCCACTGGACCAAGTTTCTGGGAAATCGGATTACGGCACTTGCAGTGTTCGCCTCGCGAGGCGCGCGACGAACTTTCGTTTTCCTGAGTGCTATCTACTGTGAAAGTGAGTTTATGAAGGGGCGCGTTCTAGCACGAAGTCGCAGCAGAGTAACCTCATTAACGAACAAAGGTACGTATCCACTTAGACAAATCCCACGCTCGTATTGTGTCTCATTCTTCTGTCTTCTGTTTTCAATTACCTGCGACACCTGCGACATTGTTAAAGGCGTGCGAGTCTGACGGTTCAGTGGCCCTGACACAATGTTTCCCAGCTCAGTTACTTTAGCGTTAGTGGCAACGGCAGACGCATTCTGTGAACCGATTAAAAAAGAGAGAGAGAGTAAAAAACAAGCGAGATAGTGAATTAGAGGTTTAGAAAAAGGTATGCAGTCTAGTCTCGATATATCGAATCTCTAGAGAAGACAACATTAATTTAATTTATCGAGGGTTCGATATAAGGAGGTGTTCTAGGAAAAAGTCACGATTTTTTCATTACTGTACTTAATGTGGATGTTCCTCTGCACTTTTTTTTTAACTTCCACTCATCACATATTTTGTTATTTACACTCGCACTTTCCCTACTCATTTTTACCGAGCGAGGTGGCGCAGTGGTAAGACACTGGACTCGCATTCGGTAGGATGGTGGTTCAAATCCACCTCCGGCCATCCAGATTTAGGTTTTCCGTGATTTCCCTAAATCGCTCCAGGCAAATGCCGGGATGGTTCCTTTCGAAGGGCACGGCCGATTTCCTTCCACATCCTTACCCAAACACTCCGAGCGTAAGCTCCGTCTCTAATGACCACGCTGTCGACGGGACGTTAAACACCAAGCTTCCTTCCTTCCAACTCATTTATCGGAAAATAATGCTGTGTCTTTTCCTGAAATTTTCAAGCCATTCACTACTCGCACGAAAGGTATCGTACACCAACGCTGCTGCAAAATAATCTGCCTTTTCTTTCGTAGTTAAGTCCACCAATGTTCACATTATTATTCTTCTGTCGCAGGAACCACTGCACTAAACACTCTTATCTGGAAACTCAGCTTTTCATTGTCGTTTCGTATCTGTACTTTCACCTGCGGTTATAACTTGGTCTTCATTTCTCATTACTGTTGACTGTGTGCTTGCCGGAATCCCAAATTCAGCTGCTATGTCGTTCTTTTTCTTTACTCCTCGTCAAATAACTACCGCTTTTCGGCAACTGATAGACATTTGCGCCTTAGACGCCATGACTGGCACTCGCAGCTCACATGGAATCAAATCAAACACTGCCTAAAGTCGCAACTACACGGAAGTCGTGGGAACTGCGGAGCGACCCGGACATCAGCGATTTATAGAGGTAGGAAGGGAACGTACTGTGTGTCACCTATTTGCGCGTACATCGACGCAGAGGTAGCACAAAAAAGATTTCGATATGAAGACTTCAGTATAACCTCCTCAGTCCTGTGAATTTTTTTCAATATTTTTGAGTTTTGTCTGTATTTTATGATTAACAATATTCCAAAAAGGCCTCAAAAATATTTAAAAAAATTCTTGGCTCTTTATTATCTACCAAAACTCATGCCCCCTCTAGAGAACATCAGAACACTAGGTACCACAACTGTCAGTATGGGGATCGATATTTCTCTATGCAGTTCGTGTTAATATACTTTTGTTTACTTATGTTATTAATGGCATAGATCGATTATTCATTAACTAAAGAGTTGCATGGAAATTTGAATGTTCACATAGCCAACAAACCGCCTTTCCTTTACGTCAACCATTTTAGCATTGCTGCAAAGTGAACAAATGGCAAGATAGTGAATCTTTTTCAATTCCAAGAAGTGGTGCCACCTTCTGTTTGTGTGTTGAGATGCCTAACAGTGCGACCAAAATTTGAATATTGACACCAGATTTATTTTGTTTTATGTCCCCTACAGGGGACGCAGGGACTGAGAAGGATAAAGAGTTTTTCCCCACTGAACATCGATATACAGGGGTAAAAATCTGGCCTTCACGAGCCGTCCAAAAACTGCTATATATCGGAGGTTTTTACTCGAAATTTCGAGTTTGGGAATGCAGTAAACGTTCGATATGGACAGGTCTTCCATATATCGAGGTCTGACTGTATAAAAATAAAATACGTTAATAAATAACACAGGACTCAAAGTATCTCAAAGACACTACTTCTAGAAGCAACCATTTCTTCTAGAACCAATATCTTTCAGATACTTTGATTTCTTTTTTATTGTACCATTCATTAGGCCTTATATTACTACAATTGATCCATCATATTTTGGGCTTGCAGCCGGATCATGTTGACGTCTTCCAACGATATTTCGGCTGTCAAACGTGCAGCCATCTTCAGGTGAGCACGAGACTGAAGATTACCGGTGCGCGTCGCTCTATATATACCGCAGATTGTCGCGGCGGCGCCTACGCAGTGAGGAGGTACTAGCGCGCCGCCTGTCGAATTTGGCGCGCTCTGCGGTAGAAGCGGGCCGCGTCTGCGTAATGGTGTACTTACATTCGCGCCGTCTGTCGGAATGCATCTTCGTGCATCTTAAGCGCGGTGGTCGAAGGAAATCACTTTTTGTCAGAGGTTACACTAGATGTAGACCTACGTCTCTGCGAAGCAATTATAGAAATTACAAGGTCCCATGCTTTATCCATTTGAAAGCCGGCATCCCGATTAATCAGGTCTTCTGTCAAGACCTGATTAATCGGGATAGCGGCTTTCAAATGGATAAAGCATGGGACCCATGTCCCGATTAATCAGGTCTGACATTTCTGTGCCTGCCGCATGTCGCAGACCGTTTCCTTTCCAACACGTTTTGGGATACATGTGCCGCAACATGGCACACAACCTGTTGCGAGACAAGACTTGTAGTAATGGAACAGCTTTTGGAGGTTATAGGGAAAGTTCGTGTCATAAAATCTGCACACCGCTCATAACTAATTGAAAAATACCTGGGCCGGCCGCGGTGGCCGAGGGGACTGAGGCGTTCCAGTCACGGTCTGCACGGCCACTACGGTCGGGGGTTCGAATCCCCCCTCGGGCATGGATATTTGTGCCGTCCTAGTTCGTAAGTAGTTCATAAGTAGTTGGTAAGTTTAGGGACTGATGACCCCGTAGTTAAGTCCCATAGACTATACAAACATTTGAACATTTTGAAAAATACCTGTCTTTCCGACACTTAAAAACATGAAGAATTATTTCCCTGAGATTGTATCTATATATACTAGTATTTCCTATGGTCTACATTCGACCAACTGCGTTTACAAAGCAACGAAACTCATCTTTTTAATTTAATTGGAATTTATTGGTATGCACATTCCTGGTTTCTACATGAACCATACATTTTCGTATAATAAAGGAAATAGGAAGTCTTAACTATCAAAACTGAAGTAATTGAAAAATTCAGAACTTACCTGAATTCTCTGATAGCAGCAGCAGATAACCACGTTATTATTTCACGATTATACGCGAATTAGCGATGCCGAGAAATAACGTTATTTGCTTACCGTTTAATTTTGATTCCGGATGACAACAAGGTCTACCTTTCTAACCGCTAAGATGGCTCTTGTGCTAGACTACTATCAATCGCGGCGTATAGTCGTTCAAATTTTTCTAATTCGATGGGACTTAACTACTGTGGTTATCAGTCCCTAGACTTACAGACTGCTTTAACTTAAGCTAAGGACAACACACACACGCCAATGCACAAAGGAGGAGCTGAACCTCCGACGTGAGAGGCTGCACGATCCATAACGTGGCGCCCCAAATCACACGGCTATTCCCGTGCGGCTATCGTCGTCAATACCCCTTTAAACACCCACTTCTTTTTCCTTTATTCGTAATTTTAAAACTCCTGATGCGGCAGGCTGGCAAAGGCCTTGGCGACATCCACTACCTTTAACCACACTTAGTAGCTCCATACACGCATTACTTTCATTTTGTCACATCTATGGCAAGTGATATGACACATTCTCTGACTCCAACGAATTTAGTATTAAAAGTGTGTGTGTGTGTGTGTGTGTGTGTATGTGTGTGTGTGTTGTCCTTAGCATAAGTAGTCTGTAAGTCTAGGAAGTGATGAACATAGCAGTTTGGTACATAGCTTTACGAACACTTCAACATTTTGAATTAGCATCTTTCCAGAAAGGCCTCTCAAACTGAAATGTCTATGGTACACCTGAATGGTGAAAACCTTCTACTGGTTGTTACTTTCGTCACGCTACCAATCTGCTGTCTTCCTCCATCATTAAAGGAGGCTGAAGTGATTCTTAGTGTAGTAAAACTATATGTTGGCAATTAATTTTTGGGATTCGTATTCCATTCATGCTCTCACGTAACGTTCCTTCCTATTTCACGCCAGTTATTTTCAGTTTTTGTTTATTCTCATTACAGTAATCGCAATGTCAGAGAGAAACGCCAGCCAGGCAGCTGCATTGTTGAAGCAGACAATGACCGCACACGAACGCCAGGTCATCTTTTTTCCTTTAGCCAAGCGGTGTGCGTCCCTCAGATTTTCGAACAGATCTCAAGAGTTTTCTCCAATCATATTTCTAGCCAAACAGTCTGCGAGTTCGATCACATTTCCCGGCAACAATCACGCTGTCTCGTGACGCACCACAACCGCATCTTCCCTTTATTAACATAGACTGAAGGAGGTGCATGTACTGTGTTTCTTTATTTTGCGGTAGAATTTCTTTCATGTTGACTTGCGCGAATATTGCTTGGCAGACGCATGTGTCACAATCTCCAAATACAGACACCGTATGTTATTATAAAAGTTTTATCAGTACGTTAAAAATTTTCTGGCAAACATTGTTTTCTCTTTCTGAATTTTGTTAAGGAAACCCAAACAATACAACAGCAGCGAAATTTCAAGACACAACCGTGCGGAAATGGCGAGCGCCGCGGTGGAGTGGTCGAGCGTTCTAAGGCGCATTGCTGCGGAGCGCGTGGTAGCTCGCCGTTGAGTATACGAGTCCTCCCTCGGGCATGGGTATTTGTCCTTAGAATAAGTTACTGAAAGTTAGTTTAAGTAGTTTGTAGACCTAGGGACTGATGACCCTAGATTTACACCCATTTCAAGATTTTGTTATGGAGCGTCATGTTGCGGTACGCTCGGTCGCTCCCGCCAGAGGTTCGAGTACTCCCTCATGGTTCGGGAGTGTGTGCCGGCGACAGCTGGTTTGAGTAGTTTGTAAATGTATGGAGCGACGCCTAGCGTAGTTTCATCCCTCAGATCTACAAACATTTGAACAGTTTTTCACGACACTTGTTGTGGTCTTCAGTCCGCAGACTGGTTTGACGTAGCTCTACTCGCTACCCTGTCATGTGCAAGGATACGAACGGCAACCTACACCCTTTTGAATTTGCTTACTGTATTCGTCCCTCGGTCTCCCTCTACGACTTTTACCCCACACACATCCTTCCAATGCTAAGGTCACGATTCCTTGATGTTTGAAAATGTGCCCCACCAAACTATTCCTTCTCTTAGGATATACCAGAAACTTCTTTTCTCCTCAATTCTGTTGAGCACCTCATTATTTACGTGATCTACCTATCTAATCTTCATCATTCGTCTGTAGCACCACATTTCGAAAGCTTCTATCATCTTTTTGTCTTAAATCCTTATCGTCCACGTTTCACTACCATACAATGCTACACTCCAGACAAATGATCACAGAAAGGACTTCCTAACATTTAAACTAATATTGGATATCAACAAATTTCGATTCTTCAGAAACGTTTTTCTTCCCATAACCATTCTGCATTTTATATCTTCTTTACTTCGGCCATCAAAAGTTATCTTATAATTTCTAAGACTTTCCCGGCGATTTGTTGTCATCTCGTAAATTCGGGTGTACTGCCGGTGGTCCACGTCTTCCCAACACGATATTTCGACGTCGTAACTCGGCGTCTTCATCAGGTGTTCCCTGAGATTGGTTGGCGAGCTGACCTCGTCCCAAGAAAGTTCCATCCTCCAGTAATGAACTACAGACGTCCACGGGCGTAAGTAACGGAACAGAACGACATACGCGATACCAGGCAGCAGCAAGCTCCTTGGAGGATGGCCATCATAATATGCAGCTCCAACAACAACCGGATGCCACAGGAAGCGCACCTCACAGGCGCATACCGGGTTCAGAAGGCCAGGACAATGGCTCGGCCACGAGAGAAACTCGCCGCGGCCGCGGACAGCATAAGGAGGTTCAACAGAGCCATGATAGTGCTAGGATCGCGCCTATCGGGCGCGGACCCAATAGGGAACGCCTTGGGACGTCCGCCACCTCAGAAGAGAGCCGCAACGGGCGCGGACCGAAGAGGAAGCGCCTAGAGACTGATACCACCGACAGAACGGACGCAGCGGGCGCGGACGGCATAGGGAGCACCACACACCGCCCAGGCATAAATATGGGACGAGGGCAGCTCGCCAACCAGTCTCAGGGAACACCTGATGAAGACGCCGAGTTACGACGTCGAAATATCGTATTGGAAAGACGCGGACCACCGGCAGTGCACCCGATTTTACGAGATGACAAAAGTTATCTTGCTACCCATATAAGAAAACTCATCCACTACTTTTATCATCTCATTACCTAATCTAATTCCTTCAGAATCATCCGATTTTCTGACACTATATTCCATTACCCTCGTTTTATTCTTGTTATTCATCTTATATCTTCCTTTCAAGAAACTGTCCATTCCATTTAAATGCTCTTCCAGGTCCTTTGCTGTCTCTGGCGGAAGTACTGTGTCATCTGTAAACCGCAAGGTTTTTATTCCCTCTTCCTGGACTTTAATTCCTACTCCAAATTTCTTCTTCCATTCAGTCACTGCTTGCTCAATGTACAGATTGAACAACATTGGAGAAAGGCTACAACCCTGCGTTAATCCCTTCCCAATCACTTCCTAAATACTGGATGAAAATGTATGATTGGTCACCAGTCTGGCGGTGTCGAATCTGGTGAGTGACTGTAGACGACATCGGTATGAAGATCGACAACGATGTGTGTGTGTGTGTGTGTGTGTGTGTGCGTGCGCTAGGGCGGGGAGGAAGGATAGGATGAGGAGGATACATAAGCGTTCAATTTTTGGTACCATCAGGTGTTCATCGAAGCCATCGGTCCATTTGCACGTGGTTGGCGACAGATATACACGCTGGGATGTAAATTGCACACACTACTAGTAGGTGACCTTTTGGCAGAAAGACGTTTGCGTAAATCTGGTGTACACATGAGGCGGTGGTGAGTGCGTCGCTTTAAGAGGGTGGCTTCATAAGATGAGGCGGCGTGCGTTCGCTGTGAGTTTTGGGGATCTCGGCTAGGCGGCTAGCCTGGGCTGCGGCCGTATGCTAATGCTGTGCTGTTCCATTATTCAGGCCACCCCACCCGTGCCGGCTGCTCGCCGCAATTACACCTATCTGCAGAGACAGCCGATACCAGACAGCTGCGGCCCACCGCGACACTCTGCCTCCCTCTACCACAACTCTGTTATTGAGTCCACAGTTCTCACGCTAGCGAAACCCAACTTGTGACAGTCTCATATAAAAACCAACGGCCTATCCGTAAGCCACAACGATCAACAGATCGTACTGTGTCAGAGCACAATGTAAATATAGCTGACATACCAGAAACGAAACCAGTGTGTGTCTACATCTACATATACATAGGTACTCTCCAAAGCACATTTACGTGCCTGTCAGAGGGTTCATTAACCACTTTCATAACTTTTCTCTACCGTACCATTCTCTACTAGCGCGCGGGAAGAAAGAACACCTAAATCGTTCCGTTTTCGATCTGATTTCTCTTATTTTATTGGGATGGTCATGTCTCCCTAAGTAGGTGGGTGCTAGTAAAATATTTTCTCATTCTGAACTAAAAGTCGGTGATTCAAAATTCGCAAACAGATCACGCCGCAATGAATAACGACTTTCTTTTAATGATTTCCACCCCACTTCGTGCAACATTTCCGTGACGCTTCCCCCCCTCCCCTCCCGGTAACGCGATAAAACAAAACGAGCTGCCCTTCTCTGAACCTTCTCACTGTCTTCCGTCAGTCCCACCTGGTGAGGGTCCCACAAGGGGCAACAATACTCCAGGAGAGGACGCACAAGTGTGATGTAGGCAGTCTCTTTGGTGGAGCTGGTGCATCTTCGAAGCGTTCTGCCAATGAAACGTAACCTTTGGTTCACCTTTCCCACAATATTTTCTGTGTGTTCTCTTCAGTCTAAGTTGTTCGTAATTGTCACTCCTAGGTATTTGGTAGAATTTACGACCTTAAGGTTTGACTGATTTATCGTGTAATTGGAGTTCAGCGGATTTCTTTTAGTGGTCATGGGTATTACTTTACACTTTTCATTATTACTGTTAATGCCAATTTTAGCACCATGTAGAAATTTTGTCAAAATCGCTTTTCAGTTGCTTTTGATCCTCTGTTGACTTTACTAACCGATAAACGTCAGCATCTTCCGCGAATATTCTAAGGAAGCTATTCAGATTGTCTCCTAAATCGTTTATAAACACAAGGAAGAGTAGGGGACCTATAACGCTTCTCTGGGGAACGCCAGATGTCACTTCTGTTTTACTCTCTTTTCCATGTGCCGGTGTGCGGCAGTGACCTGCAAGATATGTTTATTCTATTTATATAATGAAGCATGAGTCCCCGCTAGTATGAAATATTATTACTACAGAACGGCTGGACGGAATTGGCTGAGGCAAGGTTTGTATGGAAGAAACTTTTGTAAAAGTTTCCCAATGTTCTCCCGAAATTATATACAGGGTGTAACATTAAGTCCGGGAACACTTTCAGTTATTTACTGCACAAGAACCAAACATTGTACATATATCTAACGTATGTCATTTTGAAGAGAAACACTGGAAGTTTTTTATTATATTTATTTATTTTGTTTAATGCCACAGCGTAGTTTGGCAATTTGCCGATAGTGAACGCTAGTCGCAAAATTGACGAGTTCAGATGCGGAGAGAGCTTTGTGTGTGCTGAAGTTCGGGTGTTGGACAAAAACACGTGTGCTACAGCTGTTCAACTCATGTGTAGATCCAAATTTGGTAATGGAAATGAGCGTATGGCTTTGTTGGTCGGGAGATCCCTTACGGGATTGTTCGACCGCCGTACTGCAAGTTTTTTGAGTTGGCGCCGCATGGGCGACTTACGTACTGATGATCAGATGATGATGATGATGGTGATAAGGACAACAAACAACACCCAGTCCCCTGCCGGAAATAGAACCCGGGCCCCTTGCATCGGTGGTCACATGTGCTGCCACTGAGCTACGAAGTTGGACACAAAGCACTGTAGGAAGCCACAGACACCAACAAGGAAGGCCACTTAGCACTGGCACAACAAATTCGTTCAAATGTTCAAATGTCTGTTAAGCTTATGGGACTTAGCTACGGGGTCATAAGTCCCTAAACTTACAAACTACTTATGAACTACTTACGAACTAGGACGGCACAAATATCCATGTCCGAGGGGGGATTCGAACCCCCGACCGTAGTGGCCGTGCTGACCGTGACTGGAGCGCCTCAGTCACCTCGGCCACCGCGGCCGGCAACAAATTCGTCGTGTCCGGCAAAGAGAAGCGGGCGTCCCAGTGTCGAGTGAAGTGAATGTGGGACGCGTACGAGACACATTCATAACGAGTCCAATCGATGCGTCGTCCGTCCCGTGAACTCGAAATGACCCCAATGACCGTGTGGAAAGTCCTGCGACGGAAGCTGTCTATGAACCTATTCAAATCGGAGCTAGTGCAGAAGCTCAATGACCAAGAAAAAGGCAAGCCTTTTGTGTATTGTTCGCAGTTGCAACAACTGAATGAGGATGGAGGTAGCATTGTTGATAATTTTTAGATACGAAGTCACTTTTCACACTAATGGGAAAGCGAAGGCGTAATTGTCGAATCTGGGGTACAACGCATCCACACGACTGCATTGAATTTGAGCGTCATTCCCCAAAGGTAAATGATATTTGTGCCTTGTTGCAGCCTATTGACTGCGTTTCCCGATACACCAATGTGCCATGAGTGTTGCCTGTTGACAGGGGTCACACCATGGCCGGTGTAGCACCGAAGCTCGCAATGTTTGTGACTAGTGCGGATTATCGACCAATTAGGAAGGAAGGAAGGAAGTTTGGAGTTTAACGTCCCGTCGACAGCGTGGTCATTAGAGACGGAGCTTAAGCTCGGAGTATTTGGGTAAGGATGTAAAAGGAAATCGGCCGTGCCCTTTGAAAGGAACCATCCCGGCATTTGCCTGGAGTGATTTAGGGAAATTAAGGAAAACCTAAATCTGGATGGCCGGAGGTGGATTTGAACCACCATCCTTCCGAATGCGAGTCCTGTGTGTTACCACTGCGCCACCTCACTCGGTCGGCCAATTAGAAACCACTTTGTGGCGGTGTACACTAATAATAATAATAATAATAATAATAATAATAAACCCGGTGAATATAATCACGCAAGGTAATTACATTTTCGACTTGCCCTCACCCCCGAAAAATAATACTGTGTGCGGGCCTGCATCCGAGAGTCCTTTGTCGTCATACGCGCGATGAGTCTGAGCGGACAAAATAAATGGACGGTGCGCATGTAGCAACCAGCCGTAGCTTTTGGTTTCCATACTGGGCAAGGCTGTCATCCTGTTCACGGTGGGAGGTTCGAGTCTCCGTCGAGCATGGGCTTTTGTGTTGTCATTAGCATAAATTACTTTGAGTTGGTGCAAGTAGTTTGTAAGACTAGCGATTGATGAGCAACGTAGTTAACTCGCTTAGATTTACGAACATTTGAACATCACTCTGACACCAATACGCATAAATATTCGACTGCCGGGCAGTCCTACCCAGGGCTTAATTTCGGCCGGAACGTCGTTACCTCACCTGCATGATTTATTCCCTGCAACAAGACGACAGCGCCGAAGATTTAAAATTACAACCTAACTTTAATTTGCGCATGTCAACGAGAAATAAATAACGCAAGTACTCTTTGAGCATGAGCGTCAACTCGAAAGGATTTCACAGTCAATATCGCTGCCGACTTATATGTACCGTGGGGAACTAGCGAGACTAGACATTACTCACTGCTATGGGAACAAATAGTAGGACCTGTTGTTTATATGGAAGCAAACTTGTGATTTTATGGTTTTGCTTATAAGAATTGTATTTAAAAATCTACATTTCAGAACAGTAACTTGTAAAATAATAATGAAACAGATTTCTCAATGAAAGTTTCATCACACGTGCCCCAGAGACTCAGTACCCGCACAGGAGAAAGGTCGAGACGAGAGACGTGCGTGGTTCAAGGTTGACGAGCCGGCCGCCAGCATTCCTACAACAGGTTCACTATCCACGCTGCGGATGAGTAATGTACTGCAATGACTTGACACAGTAATGAAAACTAAGCCTATCTGTCAACGCATTTCTTTATGGTGAAAACATGTTTACTAGACGACGTCGCAATGTTACGAAACAGTTTATGTACGGCAGTTCAGATAATAAAGTACTGCTGATATCCGGAATAATACTTTCACTCTGCAGTGGAGTGTGCGCTGATACGAAACTTCCTGGCAGATTAAAATTGTGTACCGGATCCGGTACTCCAACCTGGGACCTTTGCCTTTTCCGGGAAAGCGCTCTACCGACTGAGCTATCCCGACAATACTCACTATGCCGCCTCACAACTTTACTTCCTCCAGTACCTCGTCTCCTACTTTCCAAACTTCACGGAAGTTCTCCTGCGAACCTTTCAAGACTAGCACTCCTGGAAGGAAGGATATGGTGGAGACATGGCTTAGCCACAGCCTAAGGGTTTCCAGAGTGAAACTTTCACACTGCAGCGGAATCGTGTCGGGATAGCACAGTCAGTAGTGCGCTTGCCCGCGAAAGGCAAAGGTCCCAGTTTCGAGTCCCGGTTCCGGCACACAATTTTAACCTGCCAGGAATTTCATACTGTTGATATAAATGCGAAGCCGGTTGTTTCTGCTGTAATTAGCAGAATTCACGAGTAGAGTGTTGTGGTTTGTCTTCACACAGACTAGATACCGAATAAACCAAATATCGTACAGTTAAATAAATTGAATTATTAAGAATTCAGAGGCTGCAGTCCACCAGTCTACTCCGCAATATTTTGACGACAAAATAATATTTTTGAGCCGCACAAGATGGTCGTGCCGTTTGGAGTGTCCTGTTACAGAGCGCGCGGCCGCTCACAGCAGGGGTTCGAGTCCTCTCTCGAGTGCGTTGTCCTTAGTGTAAGTTAATTTAGTTTAAGTAATTCGTAAGTCTAGCGACCGACGACCAGAGCAGTTTGGTTGCTTTTCACAATATATAAATTCCCCTGTAAATTTCATAGAAGCATTTCGCGGAGCTGCGCGGGAGTACCCGCTTGGTTCAACCCTTTCCGTTACAGTGGTCTTAATGCGAAACCACGTCTTGCTGTGCCGTATCCCCTTGTGGCATCGGTGACTTACTATGAAACCACGATCTCACCTTAAAGCCGCAAACAGGCTTTTAGAATAAAAGTCTCTGTGCACAAAAGATAATCAACCGCATTTGCTTGTTCACAGAAAATCGAAACGAGTGCAAATTATAGTTAAAAAAAGTATCCACCTAGGTTTGTGATGTCGGATTGTGGCTAACTGATTAAAGAAAACTGTTTTCTGGAATTCATGAAATAGAAAAAAAACTGCTGTATGTAATGTACTTACAAATTTTGCATGAAACGAAAAAAATTGGCTTTAGTTTAAAAAAAATCAACAATAAAAACGAAAGAAAATTTAATATTAGTGTAATGATAAAAAATGTTAAAAATTCAAAGTTAATGGACACATTGAAAGACATTGCAAAAACCCTTGTGTCACAATGTTTTGAAACCACCTCTGTATATAAAACAAAAAAGTGAAACTTTTGTAATTGTAATGTGCTCCAATAAGGCTGTAGAGAGGGATAAAAGCAAAATTCAATGCCTATTATATCCAGTAGTATTTCTGTGACTGAAAGGTTTGAGCTCTGGGCAGCCGGTACCGCTGGCTGCCCAGAGTATGTGACTAGTTTCGACAAGTAGTTGTATTTTCAAACGTAAAATTAAAATTATAAATCTGTATAAAAACTTTCTAACGCACATGCATCTGATGTACACAGTACATAAAATACTCATGTGTGCCGGTTAGTGGGGTACCACTGACATACTTGGAACATTAACATATTTACTTCAAATTAAAATTATAAAACTGTACAAAACCTTTCAAAGGCACATGTACTGTGTACACCAGATGCATGTGCCTTTGAAAGTTTTTATACAAATTTATAATTTTAATTTTACGTTTGAAAATGACAACTTGTTGTCGAAACTAGCCACATAATAATGTATGAAGTAAAATATGCAATCTAGGCGTTCTTCTATGTGAAGTCTATATAAATAATATAGTGAGGACAGTTACAACTCACCGCAAAGACGTGGCGACGAGATGCGACAGGCACATACAAAAGACACACACATACAACACATTCAGCTATCGGCCATGGCCTTCCTCAGAAATAGAGCACTCACGCAATCACACAGGCACACAACACAGTCATACAACCATCACCTCCGACTGCCATGGAGGTTGTATGACTGTGTTGTGTGCCTGTGTGATTGCGTGAGTGCTCTATTTCTGAGGAAGGCCATGGCCGATAGCTGAATGTGTTGTATGTGTGTGTCTTTTGTATGTGCCTGTCGCATCTCGTCGCCACGTCTTTGCGGTGAGTTGTAACTGTCCTCACTATATTATTTATTCCAACCTGGACTTTCCATTATTATATGAAGTCTATATAACATTTACAGATCGCTCCCCATACGCGCCTATGTCGAATGTTGTTAATAACACGGTGTTTCTCTCTCATGTATCACTGGTTTCATGTCGGCATTAATGAACACAAACATTTGTTATTGTACTATACATTAATACAATACTGCTCTCCACGATCTTTCCACTGACCACCTGCAGTTCTTATAAAGGCACCTAGAAAATTGTCATTAATAATTTACATACCACCTATGGCCGTATCCGAGCGGACAGGCCTGGGTCTCCATTCACGTAGCGGGAGGCTCCCGGGTAGGCACTGCTGTTGCCGCGCTCCAGTCCCGACAAAACCCGCGTAAAATAAAATAAAAAAAAAAGAGAGAGAGGTCGTGTGTCCTTAGGCCGGGAACACACTTGGCGTTTTTGTCCGATCGGCATTTTTACCGTCTCCGCCGTACCAGTAGCGGCGCATTGAATGGTATTGTGACTTGCTCATTGTGCGGAAAAATGGACGATCGGATAATTTGACGCCGACGGCAAGAATGCAGCCGACCACTGCCACTACAGTCGACGTTTTTTTTTTTTTTTTTTTTTTTTTTTTAGTGGCTTACATTACTGAATGCGCGGCTACACACTTGCCGTCCAGTCTGCCGCCGACCGCTGTTGTGTTCGTGTTGAGAGTGGTGTAGTAGTGTGCTTTTATCCTGGCCGAAGTGGTTGACAACGAGCTACCAATTCATTTTGTACATGTAAGGCCTGTGCTTTGGGACAAGCCCTTGGACATTTTTAAAGATAGGAACGTAACAAGGTTTGCATGGCATGAAGTTTGTCTTCAACTTAAGAATGAGTTTGATTAGCTGTTAGTGAAAAGAATGCTTTTTTTTTTCAGTACGTCGAAGCAAAAGTAATGAGAGTAAATTAACCAATTATGCACATTATATTAAACAAACGTAACACCATTGAAGTCAATTACATAGCATGGCAACTAATAATAGTCTTTAAAATTATTTTTCAATATCATTTTTTTTCTTTTTGAAAGTTTCAGTAAAGTAGTATTTTGTCGTATATGACTTTTCAGCAGGTTGTGCAGTTCGTCGAACGACGAAATTGACATCCTAAAAGCCGGCCGCGGTGGCCGAGGAAACTAACGCGCTCCAGTCACGGTCTACACGTCACTACGGTCGGGGGTTCGAATCCCCCCTCGGGCATGGATATTTGTGCCGTCCTAGTTCGTAAGTAGTTCATAAGTAGTTTGTAAGTTTAGGGACTGATGACCCCGTAGTTAAGTCCCATAGACTATACAAACATTTGAACATTTGACATCATAAAATAATTGAAAAACTTTTCTTTGTCGTTTCTTAATTCAGGAAACAAAGTGTAAAAGGCTGTAATTCCTCTCTCCTTTGATTAATCGGATGAACTCAGATAAGTCTGCTTCTTCGCTTCCTCTTCAGTCGACGACATAACCGTAATGCAAGACGTCGTTCTCTAATTCATTTTGTTCACAACACCGTAATATAATAAATCGGCAAATAAGTACACACTTGCTGCTCCGTGGTCAGCGATCGACTGATGCGGTATTTTAGGTATTTCACCACCCAGTTTGCAAACGCTACATTACTGCTACAGCTGCGGCGGTAGAAATGACATCAGACAAAAACGCCAAGTGTGTTCTCGGCCTTAGAAAAACACTGGAGGGGCTACTGTGTTACAGTGTGATGTTTGCATAACCGTGATAAATATTGTTGTGTAGAGTTCAGCCGTGTTTTAGACATAGAACACGTTTTACGTAATTTATCTCACAGTTTTATCCCCATCTTGAGGAAAAAGAAAATTAGGTCAGATTTGCGGAAACCTTTCCCTCTCTCACACGTGAGATATTTCTGTCGACCCCCTCCCACCCCCCCCCCCCTAAACGCCTCACGTACATCTACAGCTACATACATACTCCGCAATTCACCGTAAGGTGCGTGGCGAAGGGTACACTGTACCTCTACTAGGCATTTCCTTTCCTATTCCAGTCCCAGATAGAACGAGGAAAAAAAGAATGTCTATATGCCTCCGCACGAGCCCTAATTTCTCTTATCTTGTCTTTGTGATCACTACGCGAAATGTAAGTAGGCGGCAGCAAGATCGGACTATACTCAGCTTCAAATTCCGGCACTCTAAATTTCCTCAACAGAATTTCACGAAAAGAACGTCGTCTTTCCTCCAATGATCTCCAATTTAGTTGCCGGAGCATTTCCGTGACACTCGCGCATTGGTCGAAGCTACCAGTAACAAACCTAGCTGCTCGCCTCTGAACTGCTTCTACGTCTTCCTTTAAACTTATCTGCTGCGGGTCCCAACACTTGAGCAATACTCAAGACGTGGTCGTACAAGCGTTTGATACGCGGTCTCCTTTACAGATGAAGTACATCTTCCCAAAATTCTCCCAATAAACCGAAGCCGGCTGTCCGCCTTACAACTGTCCTTAGATGTTCGTTCCATTTCATATCGCTCTGCAATGTTACGCCTAGATATTTGAACGACGCGACAACATCCAGAAGCTCACTACTAATGCTGTATTCGAACATTATGGGATTGTTTTTCCTACTTATGCGCATCACCTTACATTTTTTCTACATTAAGAGCTAGCTGCCGTTCTTCGCACCAAGTAGAAATTTTGTCTAATTCATTCTGTATGCTATTACAGTCAGTTACAGACGACACCCTCCCATACACCACAGCATCATCAGCAAACAGCCGCAAATTACAAGTTACTCTGTCCATCAGACCATTTATATAGATAGAAAGTAATAGCGGTTTTGTGTCCCAGCCTCGTCGCCGCTTTTGTGTCTGGCTTCCGCCGGTTGGGAGGATTCGTTAGCCGAGTGGAGAGAGACCGACACAGGAATAAAGAATGCACGCGTGTGCAGGTAGGTCGTGACCAGCCAGTGGGACAGCAGAAACTAGAAACACTAGAGTAAATTAGAACGAGATATATATTTCATAGAGACTACAAATACTTGGCTTTGAGAGCAGCAGACTAGTAGAATGTTGATACATAGTTTTGATAGAGGCATGCGTACTGATGATTGCTAGTGCCTATCCGATAGCCAAGTCTTAACTGGTGCCTATCTGATTCTCAAGTGCCCGATGCAGTTCAGTGGTGGCCACGAGCGGAGTTGCAGCAGAGGGCGCTCGTGGCCGACGTCGTAAGAACGCCGACGATGGCGGCGCGCGGCGAAAGTACGTGGCGCGCACTTCATACTTGTGCGACACCACAAGCGGTCCTATCACACTCCCCTGTGGCACGCCTGACGATACACTCGTCTCTGATGAACACTCGCCGTCGTAAGCAATGCTCCCTCAGTACATGACAGTACAGTACGCTTATGACTGGCAGGGGGCAGTGCATGCAGAAAATCCCGCACCGGCAGTGCCGTGGCATTTATGGCCTGCTGCAGAGACAGCGGGGCTCAGGATTGGTGCAGGGGGCTCGAAACAACTTGCCGAGTCTACAGCAGGTAGAGCTGCTGCACTCGCCGATTTGGTGACTTTTGTGAGCTGAGAGTATTAATAGACGAGTAGCGTGTGCAGATGCAGAGGAGTTTGAAAAGGAATGAATAAGTGAGGTGAGGCGTGATGGGCTTGGCGCGTCGCATTATTAATGGGTACCTGTTGCGGCAGACACAGAAACCTGTTCCCGCGGCGCGCTGGGCGGCTCACGGCTGACCCACACAGACGCAGCTGCTGCCCGCCTGCAGCTGCACAGCCACAACAGGGTGCACAGTCCTCAACAGATTCCCCCTGAATTTACTACTAAATCACCACAAATCAAAAGAGAAAACCCTAAAAAGGCAACTCGGTGGTTAAAGCTGTAGCCTGAACCTCCTCTCTGACCTATATAAAGGGTGTCCCACTCAACTGTTTCGCCCCAGATATCTCTGAAACTACAAGAGATATTGAAAACGACTTTCACGGTCATGAACGTACGGCAGGGGCTTATCAAAGTAGGTACCACGAGCCACTCTAAAACGTGAAGAAATATTACTTTCAGCACAAACTTATGTTTTTTTTTTTTTAATGGATACGCCATATTATTTCTTAATCAATCGATAGGATGAAAAAAAATCTCAAAAAGGATGGCGTCGGTTGCTTCGCGATGCGTCAATTACATACGGAGAAACTGCGAAGCGAAGTTGACCTTGCAAATACATAAGGCGCGGTGCTAGCGCGTGTCCGAGACTCAAGCGTGAGTCTCTCTTGTAATTGACCAATGTAAATGACGCATCGCTATGCAACCAACGCCATTCTTTTTTGTGATCCTATCGATTGCTTAAGAAATAATATAGGGTATAAAAAAACTAAGTTTATGTACAAAGTAAAATTTCTTAATGTTTTAGAGTGTCTCACATCACCTACTTTCATAAGCCCCTGCCGTACGTTCATGATCGTAAAAGTCATTTTTTCAATATCTCTTGCAGTTTCAGAGATATCTGGGGTGAAACAGTGCGGCACCCTGTATATAATGAATTAAGATGTACACCCATAGACATGTACCTAACCCCGTGTATATTATATAACTGAAAACTGATGGGGAATTTATAGCATACATATTCAGCTCCTCATTCGACGCTTTTAATAACAATTTACATCCATAGGATTCAACTAGCATCGGCGGAGTGGCCGAGCGCATTGACGCGCGAATTCGTTCCCCATCGGTCATGGAAGTTTGTGTTGTCTTTAGTATAATTTAGTTTGTAAGTAGCGTGTAAGTTTAGGGACTGTTGACCCCGCAGTTAAGTCCCGTAATATTAACAAACATTTGAACATTTTTTTTTTTATTCAGCCAGAAATTTAGAAAAAAAAAAAAAAAATCTCATTTTAGATGGTATTCAGAACGTAAGTTAATCAACAAAACGAGAAAATGTGATGTCATGTTATGTGCAAACAAGTGTATAGCAGTAGCGAATTCTTTATGTGTTTGCATGTGTGGGTACTGTTACATTGCATGCAAAATCCTTGTTCTGACTGGCAACAATTCTGAAGACATGGTGCCGTTCTGAACTGCAGAAAGGAAACAAGGCAAAGTTATTATGCAACATTACTGTTAGGGTTTTTTAAGAGCGGACCGCCGGCCGCGGTGGCCGAGGGGACTGAGGCGCTCCAGTCACGGTCTGCACGGCCACTACGGTCGGGGGTTCGAATCCCCCCTCGGGCATGGATATTTGTGCCGTCCTAGTTCGTAAGTAGTTCATAAGTAGTTTGTAAGTTTAGGGACTGATGACCCCGTAGTTAAGTCCCATAGACTATTCAAACATTTGAACATTTTTGAATTTCAGTCCATGTAGGAATTATAAAATGGGTGACATTTGTTCCCGCATCTTAATTTAAAATAACAAGATAACTATATGTTGTTTTTATTACTATGACCATGACCTAAGGAAACCTGTCTGACAACTTTTATCACAGCACTTGAAAATGGACAGGTTGTGACAAACAAAAAAACTTTCAGTCAAATGGCGGTCAGCTCTTTTAAAAAATTTTATATGACTGAGGCTCCTGACGCATACAAAATCATTATTGTGATTGTTTATGGTGACTGAGGGTGCACTAACAGTAAAGAATTTTTTATGGTCAATACTCTAAACTTTTTTTGAAATTATAAACCCGATGAAAGGAACGAAGAATACTTGTCGTATGAGATGTATGTATTCGGAAATAAATGAATACTTCACTTACGTTTCTTTCCTATTTCAGCACGCTGACGTTTAACTGCATTACTGTGATGCTCCTACTACCCCCTTTTTAGTCATTCTTTAATGATCCCCACCCCCCACCCCCAAACAAATGCCCCTGACGTTTCGTATCCCCCCCCCCTTAAAGTACCCGTGACGTTTCCTTACCCTCAAATTGCCCATTGGAGGGGAAACCGCCAGGTTGACAACCCCGACAGCGTGTACAGTCCTAGCGTGTCGACTGCACACCGACCTGTGCGGCAACGCCACAGTGAGTTTAGAAGGCGCGCTGTAACACGCGCCAGTTACGACCAGCCACGCGGCACGGGGGGCTGATGACCTGGCTGTTCAGTCCGCTTAAAACCAACAACCACCACGCGGCGCGCCCACAGCACCAGCGCTGAGCAGCGGCCTCTGCCACACGAACTTAACCAGCCGCACTTAGTGGGCGAGCCCACAGAGTCGGCCTCCGTACCCACGACCAGCAGCCACTACAATCCGGCCCAGCTCAGTTTATGCTCGTTACTTAGCAGTCCACCTAATTCAAGTCTAAAGCATCTTAAGTATTACTCTTTGTTCTCGAACCAATTGGTCCACAGTGCAGAACATTTCTCTGACAGACATCATATAAATATACCAATGTTCTTCTATTATGTAAATAAGGAACAGCAGAGGAGCAATAACGCCACCCTGTGGAGCGCCGGATATCACCTCTGTTTTAGTCGATGTCTTACCATGGTTTACTACAAATTGATGTCCTCTCTGACAGGAAATCCCCTATCCAGTCGCAAATCTGGCGCGATATTCCATAACGGTAGAATTAATTTGTAACTATGACCACAGAAGTCTGGTCGCCTAAGATTACAAACATGTGAATATCTGATAACAAAGATGTAAGGCAAAATTACTGGAAGGAAGGAAGCATAGGGTTCAACGTCCCGACGATAGCGTGCTCATTAGAGACGGAGCTAACGCTTGAATTTTGTGTAAGGACGGGAAAGGAAATCGGCCGTGCCCTTTCAAAGGAACCATTCCGGTATTTGCCTCAATTGATGTAGGGAAATCACGGAAAAGCTAAATCTGGATGGCCGGAGATGGGTTTGAACCACGTTCCTCCCGAATGCGGGTCCAGTGTATTAGTACTGCGCCACCTCACTGGGTCAAAAAAAAATACTATTCGTATGTTGTTGTTGTTGTTGTTGTTGTTGTTGTGGTCTTCAGTCCGGAGACTGGTTTCATGCAGCTATCCACAATACCCTAACATGAACAAGCCTCTTCAACTCCACATAAGAACGGCAACCTACATCTTTCTGAATCTGCTTACTATACAGTAACACAGAAACACTTCAATGCTAAATTGACGATTGCTTGATGTCTAAGAATGTGCCCTACCAATCGATCCCTTCTTTTAGACAAGGTATGCCAGAAATTCCTTTTCTTCCCAATTCTGTTCAGTACCTCTTCATTAGTTACGAGATCCACTCACACAATCTTCAGCATTCGTCTGTAACACCACTGTTTATCGTCCATGTTTCCCTGCCATACAAAGCAACACTCCACACAAACGCCTTCAGAAAGTACTTCCTTAGGATTAAATCAATATTCGATAACAACCAATTTCTCTTTTTCAAAAACGCTTTTCTACTCATTGCCGTTCTGCACTTCATACCCTCTGTACTGCAACCATCATTTGTTATTTTATAAGTAACAAAACTCGTCTACCTCCTTTATTGTTTTGTTACCTAATCTAACTCCTTCAGCAACACCTGATTTTCTTACACTGCACTCCATTACCCTAGTTTTACTCTTGTTAATGTTCATCTTATATGCACCTTTTAGCACACTGTCCATTCCGTTCAATTGCTCTTCCAGGTCCTTTGCTGTATCTGACAGAATTACTATGTCGTCGGCAAAACGCAATGTTTTTAATTCTTCGCCCTGAACTTTAATTCCTTCTCCAAATTCCTCCTTGCTTTCCTTTATAGCTTGCTCAATGTACAAATTGAATAACATTGGAGAAAGGCTACAATCCTGTCTTACTCCCTTCCCAACCACTGCATCTCTTTCATGCCCTTCAACTCTGACAACCACTATCTGGTTTTTGTACAAGTTGTAAATAACCTTACGCTCCCTATATTTTACTTCTGCTTGCTTCCTTGAAATGGTTTATTCCAATCAACATTGTCAAAAGCCTTCTCCAAATCTACAAAAGCTAGAAATGTAGGTTTGCCTTTTCTTAAACTATCTTATAGGATAAGCCGTAAAGTGAGTATTGCCTCCCGTGTTCCTATATTTCTCCTGAACCCAAACTGCCGGCCGCGGTGGCCGAGGGGACTAAGGCGCTCCAGTCACGGTCTGCACGGCCACTACAATCGGGGGTTCGAATCCCTCCTAGGGCATGTGTATTTGTGTCGTCCTAGTTCATAAGTAGTTGATAAGTAGTTTGTAAACTTAGGGACTGATGACCCCGTAGTTAAGTCCCATAGACTATACAAACATTTGAACATTTTTTGAACCCAAACTGATCCTCCCCGAGGTCTACTTCTAGCAGCTTTTCCATCCTTCTGTAAATAATTCGTGTTAATATTTTGCAACCATGACGTATTAAACTGATGGTTCTGTAGTTTTCACACCTGTCTGCGCCTGCTTTCTTTGGAATGGGGATTATAACATTTTTCTTAACGTCTGAGGGTACTTCGCCTGTGTCATACATCTTGCACACCATGTGCAACTCTCCGTAAGGCGATAAAAAAAACCGCGGAATGAAGAAAGAGGCAGGTGAAATCAATGGACAGCACTATTAGGCACGCTCACATGCTGCCGCGCAGCTGCGTGTACAGTGTGCTGCCGTTGCAGACGGGCAAAGCGTTGGTTCGCGTGCGCTGCCTCCGTCGCTCCCTCGCTCTCTCGCCGCCGGCAGAGTATTCGGCCGCTATCGACCGCCGCCCTCACAACTTGCACGTTTCCTCCTGCTGTGACGGCGCGCGACTGCCGTTCCTCTCCTCTCCTTCCTCTCCTCTCCTCCGCCCTCCTAGAGCGCGTCACCCAGTTGATAAATCTCCATCGGCTGCCGGCAGACGAGCGGCCGACACAAGTGAAAAAGTTCCCAGCGAGGCGAGGCGAGGCGAGGCGAGGTCCCGCGTCACGCCAACCGAGGACCAACAGAGCTGGAAAATAAAACATCCGCCCCTTTATTACGTTCGCCCACCCACGTCGAGGCCCGCTGGAAACGAGCGCCGATTCTTCCTCGCACCTCCTGTCAGAACTCGGAAACATTTCCTGTACCAATGACGAAGTGATGTTTGTTTGTATAGCTTATGGGACTTAACTAGGAGGTTAAAAGGTAAAGCAGTCAACAATCCGAAGATTGGTTTGAACATCACAGTGCTTTACTAGCCATGGTCCTGTTTGGAGGTGGTATGCCGTTGCCTTCCTCCGACCTTCGAACTGACTTACTCAGCCAGTTATAGGGGGACCTACAGTTTAACGTGGGTTCCGAACCACGGTGCTACTCGGTATTTTTCACATGAGCAATACTGCCAGTGGTGAAAGAAGTGGAAAGTGACAGATAAAAATCCTAGGACCTGGCGGGGATCGAACCCGCGACCTTTGGATTTGTAGTCTGGCACTCTACCACTGTGCAACCGAACCTCAGTCCCTAAACTTACAAACTACTTAGGAACTAGCTACCACTAAGGACGGCACTAATATCCATGCCCGAGGGGGGATTCGAACCCCCGACCGCAGTGGCCGTGCAGACCGTGACTGGAGCGCCTCAGTCCCCTCGGCCACCGCGGCCGGCTGACGAAGTGACAAAGGACAGGTGACGTCACTAGGCACGACATCCCTATCCTCTCCTTTCACACCACACACAGACGTTCACCGACGGAACCACATCTAGTGACTAACACTACCCAAATGACACTGGCCAATTCCGATACAATTTAGATGTTGTTATCTAAGTCAAAATATGGCCACATTTTTTTTTAATTTGTATACGGCCGCAGTAGTTGTCAAAACGCAGGTGTTCTCTTTCTGAGCACATTAGAAGAAATAAAAAATTAAACATACATCAAAAAAGTTATGCATCACCTTGGTTCCAAGATCTCCTGATCGCTGTCGCTGAATGTGAAAATAAGTTCGTTTCATATCACCACGAACGAAGTAGACTGCTTGTGTCGACTGCAGTTATGCTATGTCTTACAGGTCAATTTCGAAGTTTGATTGTGTGGCGTCGCACAAGTCTGAAGTGCGCGCCAAGTACTTTCGCCGCACGCCGTCATGCACGCACGGCGCGGCGTTCTTACGACGTCAGCCACCAGCCGCCTCTGCTGCAATTCCCCTCGTGGCCAACACTGAACCGCATCGTTCACTTCGGAATCAGATAGGCACCAGTTAACATTTGGGATTAGGAGGCACTAGGAAAGTCTCTCATCAGTAGGCTGGCCATTACCTATTTCAACTATGTATCAGCATTCTGCAGTCATGATAAGCATAGTGTTTCTAGTTTCGGCTGTCCCACTGGCTGGTCACCTCAGACACTGTACCTGCACACGCGTGATCCTATTTCCCTGTGTCGATCTCTCTCTACTCGGTCACCGACACCCAGGACAACCGGCGGAAACGAGACAAAAGATTGTATCCGCATTCTTACTTTGCGTCAGGAGAAGTAATGTTAACGGAAGCTTCCAGGAGTCTCGGAGTGAACCAAAGCCATGTTTGTAATATTTGGGTCCTGCAGCGTTAAATATGTCACTTAACGAGATAATATAACTTGTATTAATTCCAAATCGCTGCTTTAATATTTATATATTTATTTTACAATGACCATTTCCGCTAGAGAGCCATATTCAGGTTAGCGGAAATTGTGTAGTACAAATTTCGTGAGATAATAGAAAAGTCACGGAATACGATATTTACATAAAATTTTGATTTTACATACTTGTAACGTGGTTTTCCCTAGAAGATCGTTGTCATGCCACTAAAATGGCACAGTTATGATTTACTGTGAGAAATTGCTATAGATGTTATCTGCTGGTGTATGTCAACGATATTTTACGGTTACAATAACTTGTTTATATTTATACCAACGATATATTAATCAGTTCAAAGTGTGTATTAAATTTTGTCTCTGATTATGATAGGCAACGATATTGCATGCCCCCAACGGTTGTTTACCAATGATAGACAAAAATAATTCATTGTTGGTCCTTCAGGTGTAATGTGTAAAACCTTGGAAGAATTGGAGATACTTTTACACCTCGAAAAAGAACCACTTCTTGTAATGAATGAACAAACAGATCTGAAACATAAAAGTTTCCACAAAAATTTTATTGAAATATTCAAAGTGGCACCAGGTTAATAGTAACACCAACCAGTGATGAAATTTTAATGCATGTTACACCAAAGATTACCTTCTAAATTATTTTCGTCTATCATTGGTAATCTGGAACACAAATTCAGAATGTCCAGGTTATTGTCGTACAACTTGTCAATGTCTGTTGTCATAAGCAATATGTAGAACGGAAATGTTGTTTCTGTATGTCTGTATTCTGTTTTTGTGTAAAGGGTCATGGATTCCTAGAATCGTGGTGATGTAACATTTTCTTACGTGTGTATTTTTATTGAGTATTAATGTTTGTAGAACATTGCATTTAATGAATAAACTGTACTGTCCTAGACAAAGGTGCAAAAATTATATATCTGGCTTTTGATATATACATGATTTTTCATAAAGTGCACATATCCATTGATTTAGCACAAAACGAAAACAAGCGACATATGTAGAACTGAACACGAGAAGTATCGTCTACAGCAATGCAATTTATTTAATAAATGAAATGTGATACAAACATTGGTTTTCAGTTAAAAAATTAACTCACCTATAAATCTAAACTCTATTTCCCTTGATGAAATTTTCTCTCCACTATATCCTTTCTTCCAGGAGTGCTAGTCCAGCAAGGTTCGTAGGAGAACTTCTGTGAAGTCTGGAAAGTAGGAGTCGTGGTACTGGCAGAAGTTGTGAGGACGGATCGTGAAGCGTGCCGGGATAGCTCAGTCGGTAGCGCGCTTGCCTGCGAAAGACAAAGGTCCCATGTTCGAATCCCGGTCCGGCACACAATTTCAATCCGCCAGGAAAATTCCACTTCCCTTCATTTTCAGACGACGCAAATCAGGAAAGAACAACACGACCTACAGTACGGAGTTGGCAATAGACCGTCACGGTTTTTGCAAAAATGTTCAAATGTTTGTTAAGCTTAAGGGACTTAACTGCGGGATCATCAGTCCCTAAACTTACAAACTACTTACGAACTATCTTATACTAAAGACGACACAATCATCCATGCCTGAGGGGGGATTCGAACCCCCGACCGTAGCGGCCGTGCAGACTGTGACTGGCGCGCCGCAGTCCCCTCGGCCACCGCGACCGGCGGTTTTTGCAGATCCAAAGGCCTATAACTATGTGTATCCTGCTTATATTTAATCACTGTGAGAGGAGGGGGGGGGACTTTTCTTGGAGGTTGCTTCTCTGAAAAGCTGTAACGTCGAGCGGGGAAGTAATCCTGACTTACGCCGTGGCGGAGCGCGAGGTTATCGACCGATAGGCCGGTACAAGGGCCGCGATGCCGCTCGCTTTCAGCGGCACTGCGCACAAGGCACCGACTGCGACAGGGCTCCTCAAACTGTATCTCCAATACACTAGTCACGGGGGAAAATCCCCATCGTTACACACCTTGAGATGTAGTGGTAGTATAACGCATTGGATAGCCCGTCAAAAACTGAACAGACATCAAGCTAGAGAACAGAAATAAGGAACATCCCAAGGAGAACATATAAAAGCTGAGGGACACACCTACAGCGACAGCACCGTGGTATGTGGTTATGGTGGTGAATTGCACAGCTCAAAGTGCCTGCTTCAGATCTTCGCTAGGACAAAAATTTTACGTTTTTCTTTTTCACAACATTATGAATTTCCGTCCGTTCATTTATGTATCCGTTTACTGTAACCAGTTTTGGTCTGCGTTGTGCTGCAACGTCCGGGCCACAGTACTATTGGAGTAGTAGCTGCGGAAAGCCGTGGATGTCTATGGATCGTACGGCGGCTGCCTCGAGCGTTTGACGGCAGAGCGCCGATAAACGCCGATACATCAGTGACAATAGTATGTCCTTACCACGTGACTCATGTTCTGTAATTAATGTCCGTGTGTAGTATCACAATTGCCAGGGCGTCAACGTCATGACGTACACTCGTAATGTAGTGACAAAAACGAAATTAAAAAATTTCGTTCTGCAGTGTAATTTGAATACAGGATCTTTTGTTGTGCAGACCATCGCCATGATGACAGAATCAACTTGTTTGTTTCGCGTACTTGCTTAATGTGGCATACGATACGTTGGAGTGTTCAGATTTCATTTTGCTTTTATTATAGTTTCCTCCTGTTTTCGTACTTGATATGTAGTAAGTTTTTTACAATCTATTGTAGGATGGCTGGCTTAGGGACTGATGACCCCGTAGTTAAGTCCCATAAGCTTAACAAACATTTGAACATTTTTTTTGATGGCTGGCTCATAGCAATAGGCACTGTTTGCTAAGAAATTTCATAACTTGTAGATCACCTCATAGGAGGAATGGGTGGGTCAAGGTGACATATGGTGTAACGTATCGCATTCCCGTGAGAAATTGCGCCAATACTGACCAGAATTTTTCTGATTGGCTGCCCCCACTTCTGTATGAGACCCCTCTCTATGATTTTTTAAATTATAGATATTAGCTAAACTAATGAACAGAGCGTAACGTAATTTTGGGAATTTAATGTGTTTGAATTAAGCTCTATTGCGGCATATTTTGTTTATGTAATTATGCTCTAGTTAACAAAAACAGTTGAATGTAAAAATTCTAGAAAATTGGTGATACGCGGGACCAGCACTGCCCAGTTGCAAGCAGTCAAGCACAGGCGACTCTAGCGTTAAGAGCTACGACAGTCGCGCTCTTAAGGTAGTCTAAAAAACTGTTCATATTATTTGTAAAGCTTGAGGGACTTAACAACGGGGTCATCATTCCCTAAACTTACAAACTACCTATCAACTACCTTACACTACAGACGACACAAAAATCCATGCCCGAGGGGGGATTCGAACCCCAGACGGCAGACGGCCGCGCGCACCGCAACACGGCGCTCCAGTACGCGCGGCTAATCCGCCGTGGCTAAGATAGTCTGTTAGACAGTTCAAACTTTATATTTCTCAACTACTGTAATTAGATTTCGTATGTACTACGATCACAGACAGTATATGACACATGTTATGTCACGACATATTATTATGAAACAACTGGCATCCCTTCTTATTTGAAAAGTAGCCACAGTTTTAAAAGTTCCACAGTATTTCACTTCACTTCAAGATAGGATCAACGACCTCTGCGCTGCTTCTGCGTGGGGACAACAACGGAAAAGAAGAGGCCAGGTTAGTGAACAGAAACTTTACCTCAAGCACTGACAATGCAAGTAGTTCTACGAACCTCACGTGCAGCGCTACGTAATTAAATCATGCGACATTGGCACGAGTGTGGTGGTAACGCCTCCGAGAGACATTGATTATATAACATTCCAATCACTTCTATTGTCTCTATCCCCCTAATATCTCCGACCCCGCCGTACTATCCATTGCTCCAACCTTCCACAAATCTGAGGGGCTTGCAATGAGGAGTTAGCAGCCACGGGGTGGGGGAAGGGGTTACAGGTTTGCAGCCAATAGTCCGCAGACGTGTACCTGTTTCCTAAAAAGAATAATAAATAAATACATAAATAAAAATAAGAGAGAAGGAGAAAGTAAGCACTCAGGCTTAACAGTCTCGCGAACAGTAATTGACAGCATATAACAATGTCAAATCCAGACTGGAATGTCAATAATAGAGGACATGTACCGACTCCCGTAAATACGGTCAGTCAAACAGACTCGTAGAAAACAGTCACATTCACACAACCTTTTGGCCATGTCCTTCATCAGAAAAAGAAAAGCACAGATTGGCAGTCACTCGGACTACTATACACCCATGAGAGGCGCTATATGCATCCTGACGTGGGCGAGGAGGGGAGTGGAGGGGGAAAGCTGCCGGGGAATGGTAGGGATGGAACGTTCCGCGTTGCATGATGGATTCTGAAGGCTTTCATAGGCGGGAATGTTCAAATCAAATGTTTGTATAGTCTATGGGACTTAACTACGGGGTCATCAGTCCCTAAACTTACAAACTACTTATGAACTACTTACGAACTAGGACGGCACAAATATCCATGCCCGAGGGGAGATTCGAACCCCCGACCGTAGTGGCCGTGCAGACCGTGACTGTAGCGCCTCAGTCTCCTCGGCCACCGCGGCCGGCGGCGGGAATGTGATATATAGCAAAGAGTGCAGTGAAGGGAAGCGGCCGGAGAGGAAAACAGGAAGGTGTACAGGTGTCTGTCGAGAGGGGGGAGAGATGATAAAAACAAAAATACAAACAAACATAAATAAATTATGTAAAGGGATAGTGAAACACTAAAGAAAATTTATAAAAGTAAAATACAAAAAAAAAGGTGCGAGACTCAGTTACCAGAAAGATGCGAGGAGATACAGGATAGTGAGTGGGAGTGGGGGAAGTGTTAGGCATCTGGTGTAAGGATGATAAGTTATTTTAGATTGAGGCCAGGATGCTTGCTCCCATCTGCGCAGTTGAGAAGAGCTGGTGGTGGAGGGTAGGATCCAGATGGCCCGAGTTGTAAAGCAGACATTTATCATTGCTAAACAGCGTATATAGACCTATTCTCCATCCGTGACGCAAGATAAACATAGACACACTCCAATGACAACGCTGTCGACAGGACATTTAAAATCGTAATCTTACTTCCTACTGGAAACACCTAGTTCGTCCAGACAAATGAATCCTACTGGTTTAAGAATACTGTAGGAATAGAAGAGGTCCGATAATTTCAACACTGGCTATTTTGGTGGCTCGTTCCAACTGAAAAACGAAAACAAACCACAGAGACGGAGGGATATTAAGACAGCATCTAATCAAATAAAAGAAAGACGACTTAAGACAAATAATAATTTAAAAAAAAAGATCGACTACTATCGTGACATCAACATGTGTGTACATATATGTTCTGTACTTTTCGACGTGTCTAAACGAACATACACAACTTTGATCCTGCTTATTGAAATCGACCAAATGCAGGAAAAAATTAGGATGATGGTCAGGGGCACATGTCAGTAGCGTGTATATTGATAATTCGGGTCTGTGGAGTTGCGATGCCCACTGTGTCCGGATAGCATAGTGGTCAGTGAGCAAGAAACCGAGGTTTCAACCACAGTCGGCCAGAAATTGTCATTTTCAGCTCGTGTCTATAATTCCCTCGTGTCTTGAAATCTTCGATAGCTACGGGTCAGAGCACCAAGAAGCGTAACTCACAATCGTGAGAACCTATGGAAGGGTGCAGTTCCTTTGTTCGACACTCTCTGGATGACCCACGTGCTACGTTCTTGATGAAACTGAAGCCTCGCGTTCCACAAGCTAAAAATAAACAGCTTATACTTGGATACGGCTGCCTTCGAAACATCTCTGCACTCCGCTCCCTTGCCTACAGTTGCAATAGTTTTGATTGTAAGTATCCCTTTCTCCTTATTGTAGTTGACATAATAGACTTAAGAGTGTCACCATCTGTACTGGCATTGAAAACTGTGCATTATCCGTCAACAGTTTCAAATGATTTTTGTTCCCGTTACATGTTTCGCCAGATCCTAGGATTTTTATCTGTCACTTTCCACGTCTTTCACCTCTGGCATTATTGCTCATGTGAAAAATACCGGGTAGCACCGTGGTTCGAAGCCCACGTTAAACTGTAGGTCCCCCTATAACTGGCTGGGTAAGTCAGTTCGAAGGTCGGAGGAAGGCAACGGCATACCACCTCCAAACAGGACCATGCCTAGTAAAGCACTGTGGTGTTCAAACCAATCTTCGGATTGTTGACTGCTTTACTTTACATGTTTCGATCCGTTTGGATTATCTTCAGAATTTGGATAAACACGTGTTGATTGCGTTATGACACGTACTGTCGGATGCGTAGTTCCATCGAATGCGAAAGCAAGTCTTTGGTCTTTGGGGTACGAATTCCTCAATGAGAAATACAGTAACGGCACCTAACGGCAAGTCATAATAGGAAAATCCTATTAAGTTGGGTGCCCACATGGTAAATAGTTTTCCATCTACATTGGCTCAAGCAGTAAAAATTTACTTACGCTGCATTGTGGCCGAGGGCACTATGAACTCGCTGCGCCCCTGTGGACTTTTCGATCAACTACTTCACCGTGATTAATTGAAGGACCATGTCTATATCCAGTCCACTAGAGTTTAGTATTGACTATTGCGAAAGGCCTTTCTCAACTCTCATTTCTAATGAATAATTTATACAATATTAATAAGTCACGATGAACAAACAGTACCTAGCTCGTTCTCCAGCCAGTGCCGGATGTACGACATTTTCCGCCGGGGTACAAGCTTGATAGTGCCGCCGCTCATCCCCTCGCCTCTCGATGACCGACTTTTGGCGCCCCCCTCCCCCCCCCCCCCCACTCCCACTCGTTCGCCAGACACACGTCATCTTCATTTGCGCCCGTCTGTGAGTGATGCCTGGGACAGATACCCCGCTTTGCCCCCTCCCCGCTTAGATTCGGCGCAGTCTCCAACAGGTAGATCATGACGATGTACTTTCCCCTTGATTGGGCGCACGAAAAGGGAGTAGTAGTATATTTAATATAATATAATATAATATATTTAATATAATACGGTATCTGTTTCAAGTGGATGTGGGTTGTCGTTCTTATGAGGAGATGAAAAGGCTTGCTCAGGATAGAGTAGGGTGGAGAGCTGCATCAAACCAGTCTCTGGACTGAAGACCCAACAACAACAACACGGTATCTGTAATTGTTCATATGACTTAACACATATTGTAGCCATGATTCCATAGCTTCTACGCCAGCAAGCAGTACAGAGGGCGCAAGATGATGTTCTTGTAAAATTCATATAACACTTAATTTCAATATTGTGCCATCTGGCGGCTATTGGGCCTACTTTACCTGTTACGGTGTTTGCCCCCTCTCACCACAGATTGGCAGGTGAATCTAGTTGAACACCTTCACTAGCCAGCCACGACGGTAGTTTATGTTTAGTTATACATCTCCACTAAGATGTAATTTAATTCCCATCACTAAAAAAAACTTTGTAAACATATGTGCATATAATGTGTTTATTCTCCTTGTGAATATCGTTATTATGAACTGTAAACATCCGAAATGTGTTGTACTTCTATTATTTGTGCCACAGATGATGTGTCGAAACGCGTAATGGTAAAATAAAGTATATTGCATTTAAAAAATAAGTATGCATGCCAACCTATGGTCGCTTGTCCGCAAAAAATGGAAGTTTAATGAAGCAAGTGATAAACAGTGCATAATGTTACTCTTGCTCTTGCACAGGAAGAGGGAAAGTGTGCTGCCACAAAGAGATTCAGCACCACTGTTACGAATTTAAGATCCTTAACTTATGGGTATGAAACCACTTCTGGACACGTTATGAATACTATGGTTTCGGTTGAACAAAATATGTTTAAAAATCTTAATTTTTTGCATTACTAAAATTACGCAATTCCTTGTTAAAGATTAACCCTGAACTGAATAGAATGTATATTGTTTTACAACAAATGTACTGCGTATTAATGGTGAATAAGTGCAAACCCTGAAAACTGTTTTCGAGAGCCAATCGACAGTTACATGAACAAGTAACTCCATGAAATTCCAAATTCTTTATCAGCTGACTACACAATGGACCCTTGCTTAACTAGAATAATTCAGCCGCTGTGGAGTGGCCGAGCGTTCCAAGGCGCCTAGCTGCGGAGCGCCCCGCTGCTCGCCGTCAGAGGTCCGAGTCCTCCCGCGGGCATGGGTGTATTTGTTGTCCTTAGCACAAGTTAAGGTTGTTTGTTAGCCTAGGGATTGCTGACCATGTTGTAATGGGAATTAAGTATAATCGTTTATTAGGCGATAGCGTGTCCCTCGTTACTGGTTATGTGTGAATATTATCTCGCTTTTGTTATCTATGGATGTAAAATATTGAATCTCTGGATTACCCGTTATGTAGTCATATTTCGATAAAATTTTCTAAATTGTACATCGGTTAAACATGAAGAAATTTCGCAATACGATTCAGAGAACACACCACAACATGTGAAAACAACCCCTGTACTTTGTTCCGACATCTCAGAAATGAAAAGCACATCACCACTAATATTGACAAGGCACTACAAATATTACACATTTCCTAAATCGTTATAATGAATTTCATGGAAGAATTGGAAATATTTATCGATATAAACACGACCTCGATTTAATATTCAATGACCACCCAGAATTTAAGCACAAACTACATTTAGAAAATTTTATCGAAATATTACGACTAGGTAACGGATAATCCAAAGATGCAATATTTTAGATCTATAGGTAACAAAATTCATAAAATATCAGTGATAGAGATCAGTGGAAAATATTCAAAATGTTCAAATGTTTGTGAATCTATCGAACTCAACTGCGTGGTTGTTAGTCCGTAACTTACAAACTACTTAAACTAAGTTAAACTAACATAAGGACAACACACACATCCATGTCCAAGGGAGGATTCGAACCTCCGACGCGGGAGGCCTTGCGATCACCATCGTGGCGCTGCAGACCGCTTGACTACTCCCGCGCGGAAAATATTCACACATAAAGAGTAACCAGAGGTACAATCGCATAAAAAACGATTATATTAAATTCTCGTTATTACATAGATGCGAACATATAGCATCAATACCATCTGAGATTAATATTGCTCAAAAATGTTCAAATGTCTGTAAATCTATCGAACCAAACTGCGTGGTCATCAGTCCGTAGCTTACAAACTACTTAAACCTAGGTAAACTAACCTAAGGATAACACACACACTCATGCCCCAGGGAGGACTCGAACCTCCACGGCGAGCAACCGCGCGCTCCGCAGCGAGATGCTTTAGACCGCTCAGCTACTCCACCGCGGCATTAATATTGCATTTTACTGAATTACGAAAACGAAAATATCAAATTAAATAAATGTTTTCGTAAAAAACAGATCTTATGTGAAATATCTAACTACATGATGTAAGTAATACTCCCTCAAAGAAAACGATTTCTAACTCATAAAAAGTGAACAAAATAACTAACATAGGTTCACTTGACAATGGCATAAGCGGAAACGGCCGTTGTGAAATAAACAACACATTTGTAGCATATTGGGCAATTCTCATTTATTTAAAATGTCTTATTTAACAACTTTTACACGTTGTTAAGCGTAGTTCATACTAGAAAGAAACTTTCACTCTGCAGCAGAGTGTGCGCTGTTATGAAACTTCCTGGCAGATCAAAATTGTGTGCTGGAACCGGGATTCGAACCTGGGACCTTGCCTCTCGCGGACAAGCGCTCTACCGACTGAGCTATCCCGACACGACTCACGATGCCGCCTCGCACCTTCACTTCCGCCAGTACCTCGCCTCCTACTTTCCAAACTTCACAGACGCTCTCCTGCGAAGCCGGCCGCGGTGGCCGAGGTGACTGAGGCGCTCCAGTCACGGTCAGCACGGCCACTACGGTCGGGGGTTCGAATCCCCCCTCGGGCATGGATATTTGTGCCGTCCTAGTTCGTAAGTAGTTCATAAGTAGTTTGTAAGTTTAGGGACTGATGACCCCGTGGTTAAGTCCCATAAGCTTAACAAACATTTGAACATTTTCTCCTGCGAAACATGTAAGACTAGCACTCCTGGGAGAAAGGATATGGTGGAGACATGGTTTAGCCACAGCCTAAGGGATGTTTCCACAAAGAAACGTTCGCTCTGCAGCGGAGTGTGCGCTGTTATGAAACTTCCTGGCAGATTAAAATGTTCAAATGTTTGTAGAGCTTAAGGGACTTAACTGCGGGGTCATCAGTCCCTAAACTTACAAACTACTTATGAACTACCTTATACTGAAGACGGCACAAACATCCATGCCCGAGGGGGGGGGGGGGGTTCCGAACCCGCTACGGGGAACGACCTCGCGCATCGTAGCACAGCTCTTCAATATGCTCGGCCGCTTCGCCGCAGCGGCAGATTAAAATTGTGTGCCGGAACCGGGACTCGAACCTGGGACCTTTGCCTTTCTTCCAGGAGTGCTAGTCTTGCAAGGTTCGTAGGAGAAGTTCTGTGAAGTCTGGAAAGTAGGAGGTGACGTACTGGCAGAAATTGTGAGGACAGATCGTGAGTCGTGTAGGGATAGCTCAGTCGGTAGTGCGCTTGCCCGCGAAAGGCCAAGGTCGCAGGTTCGAGTCCCGCTTCCGGCACACAATTTTAATCTGCCAGGAAGTTTCATAGTTCATACTGTTATTTACTAGACATCGACCTTCATATAATACTTGGTTATATTTTTGTTTTGTTCAAACTACATGGGTGATGCAACAAAGTAAGAACCTCTTAGTATCCGAATATTCTTCACTGATATGTAACAAAACATACAGCGACCTTACACCTGAAACATACGTGGCGACATTGAGTGAGCGCCCCCGGTCTCGTTTCGTTGAACGGGGTATACAGTAGTTACATGTGTAACTACCAAGGAGGTTAGATAAAAGGACACGCCCTTAGGCTGAAAAAGTGAAGCGTGCCTCCGCCATATTGCTAAGTTTTGGAGAAGTGTTCGTAATGTAGAGCTAATGTTATTCGTCACTTAAAACAGAAATAAACCGGTCGACGGTTTTGCCTTGATGTACAACGTGTTAAACGAGCGTAAATTAGCCGTTAAAAATTAAGTTTTCAAATATAATATGCTGAGTATTTATTACTATTTATTCAAGGAAATATATTGTTTGAAAGAACATACTTCGCAGTGACTGTCAGTCCAGTGCATTAACTGTAAGAGGGTCGACTTAACGCACAGTTTTAACGGAGAAATAGCAATCCAGCACTGACCGAGATGGGGGACAGGCTTCAACTGACGTATGTGCTCTGCATAGATAATGCCACCTCCCTTTATTCTAACCTCCTCGGTAACTACACACGGCCGAGGGGACAGCGAGTTTTGTGTAGCGGGAGATGTGCGGCCAAGGGCGGCGCGTGGCCTTGTGCCGTGCTGAGCTGTGCGCTGCCAGCGGTTACCGCACGCCGCTCATAACAGGATACGGCGCATCCCATTGACCGCAATCTGCATATTCAAACGACCGCGGAAGGCCGGCGTATGCACACTGCTGCCCTTTCTGTACCAGATACATCGACACTGTTATCCATCTTCTTGTCCCGACATTGCGACAACACACACATTGTCGTACACATTTCGCAAAATACAAGGCTCCAGTACTGAAGTAACACCATCTGTTAGCGCAACTTGGGCAAATGCAGCCGGCAGTTTTATTTACGTCAACAACTTTGCGTTGGCTACTTTGTATCACAGTTGCACGTTGCGTATCCTGTAACGACGACGCAAATATCTCCTAGATCTAGCTAAAAATGTTCAAATGTTTGTGAATCTATCGGACCAAACTAAGGTAAACTAAACTAAGGTCATCACACAAACCCATGCCCCTGGGAGGACTCGAACCTCTAATGGCGAGCAACCGCGCGCTCCGCAGCGAGGCGTTTTAGACCGCTCGGCTACTCCACCGGGGCCCTAGATCTAGCGCCATCATTTCTGAATATACCAAACTTCTCCAGTAGTGCTGGGCTCCAATTAATAAAGCGGAAGAATAGAGCAATTCAATATGAAAAGCAATCTGATAAGACGGTAAGACGTAATATAAATAACGAATGGTAGTAATGTTTGAAGTGTTTACTCTGCGTATTGAAACATTTACATGCTATTTAAGTAATTAATGTTCCTTTCTACCACTTTCAAACAGAATACTCAGCTTTTCAACATTACGATGTATGGGGTTTCTGCTCGCTGCAAAATTATTCTCATGGGGCGTCGTGATAGAAATAAATACTCGTAGGTACAATTATTCACTTCATCTTTAATTTGAATAAAACTTCGTCTCCACCAAAACATTACAAGTTCATAACGTATACAATATACCACAACACAGACGTCAGACTGACATAGCTTCCAAAGCACTTGACAAACGACAAAACTCGAACTCCCCACGTAAGGCGGTGAGGCAAATATATAACATCGGCAATAATGACATTGCATTATGCATTGTTCATAACAATTGAATATACTAATTTACAATTAACAAACACACAAAGAAAACGTTTCATGCACACAAAAATAATCACAATATAAAACGAAAACTATACATACAATAATTTTACATGGTTCATATCTTTTTAAGTTTTAATCACGCTACCTTTTGTTTGACAACAAACCAAAATGTTAAATGTCAATTAATTTGTTAATGAGTACATCATACATGTTCCTAACATATATTGAACTATCAATTATATTATCAATTCTGAAACTAGGTTTAAAATCTCACGTCAGTCAATATAAACAAAGAATTATAATATTTAACTTCGACTATTACATTAATTAACACAATTATCTGGTGAATACAACTTGTTTATGAGCCTAACCTATATACACTGCTATTTATTTTCATGACTTTGTGTTTTACATAAGTTTGTACCCTTCGTCTGTCTATTTATTAAAATAATGTACAATGACAAAAGTATTGTCTATAGAACTGTCTGGAAACATCTGATACAAATCTCTTAATTAATGTAATCTATCGCTTGTTTTGATCACAGTATCACCGAGACACTGTCCTACACTGATTCCTAGACTGGCTATTTCGTTTGTAACTTCACACGCAAAATATATCACTATTACACCACACGATTCCGGGTCCGACGCAGACGGTATCGTACAATAACATTGAGATGAGAGGGCCAGCAGTATCGTCACAGTATACAGGGTGTGAAGCGTATAGCGACGTGTGTGCAAGTAGTGTTCTATGGAAGAACTACACTATATACGATAAATTCACCTACCCGCTTGGGTCTTTTTTGCGTGTCTTACTGTTTACGACGTATCAAGTGTGTCAGTAGATTTTTTAGTAAGGGCACTAATGTGTAGTCTCCTTGTCCCGAATATTTTTAGGTGGTTGAGTTTTAAATGACTAGTAAATTGTCTTTGCTGCACATTCTCAATCATTACATCTTGCGTAAAAGAAAATTTACTTTGAAACCAATGCTTCTCAAATCAACACTCGGAAACTGTTCTCGCACACCGTTGTTCCGAAATAGTGCATATTCTTCCTCATAAAGCCTTTGACACATTCTGTAGTCGGGAAAGCTTATTTGTATACTATTTGATTGTAGTAAATCGCGCTGTCTCGCGTAACTGTTGGACAAAACTTCTTGAAAACTGGAACGACCTGCGCTTTTCCCCAGTTAGCGAAAACGCTTCGCTCTTCTACGATACATTTCTGCCACGAAGAATTTCAACACCCATAGGTCACATGATCCTTCGGTCCACTGAACATCGTCGGAGAAATTCAGATATACCTTGACTGTCAGATGCTTGAGAACAGGAATAAATTACCTCCCCAAAACCTAGTGTCAAAGCTTCAAGTACCGGTATTAGTTGAGGAATATACTACAGTTCTGTACGTACGCACAAATCGCGAACACAATATTAGAATGATTACAATTTGCACACATGCATTCAAGAAATCTCTTTTTCCTGTGCTCCAAATGCGAGAAGAATTGTAACACAGATTCATATTTCTAGGATTCCACGCATTTCGTGATACTGTTAAAAAAGAGTATCAGCTACAGACGTGATGATCAGTTTCGATGTAACGTCTCTATTCGCCAATGTACCAGTGTCAGGCACTATGAACCTCTTGGAGAAACGTAAGGTAACTGACACCTGCGTCCTAGTGCGCCACTGTTTGACGACCACCTATTTTATGGAAAACAGAATCAGCAGACGTATACCCTGAAGAAGGCGAGTTGCAATAGTGACCGAAACGTCGGTTAGTTTTACACGATAAAGGTGCTGTCTAATACCCTAAAGAACTTTACTGAAAATTGTTTCACAAAACTTTATTTTAGATTGCACGACTAAGTTTCTGGATATAAGCCTGTTCTCTAGTACTTTACTGATTCCAAAGTACACAAGACAAACCATTACATAACTACAGGTTTCTGTTTTTCGACTTCTACGCTGGAAAGTATTACTGTTTCATAAGTAATTTAAGAAGCAATTACATTTGCGTTTTACATTCATTGGAATACCTTTCACAGATAATGATGTCAATAACTAACTTATTGTAATATCCATATTATATATTTCAGTTTTGATGACTTCTTGAAATTGTCTAGTGATAGCTAATTAATTACTGTACCTTGAAAATTTATGTCATTGCTTATTTAACGGTCACAGCCTCAGCTTCCAAATACTGTTATTTTTGGTAGAAGTTACTAGCAACATAAAAGACGGGAATAACTGAATTAGGTCTGCTTGTACCGTAGCAAATTTCGGGCTGTTCGCATTTATTTTTTAATTTCAGCTCGAAAAGTAATAAGACTATTTCACATACCGAAAGTAAAATCATATTCAACTAAAATTTTAATATAAGATAAAAATATCGGCACTCTAAATTTGCATTTTGATATCGATAAATCGATACATTCTCTCCCATAGATATTGATATTTTTCGGGAAAATATCGATGAATCGCTATGTCTATGTTTTATCAACAGGCCTAGCCTAACAGCCGTGTTAACGTTTAAAACTGGAACACAGGTTGCATTGTGAGCGGCTCTAAGAAATTAAGTAAATACAATTAAAAAAGCTTCGTAGATATGGATCAGAGAGGGAGAAGTTGAACCCTCCCTAGTTATCTATAGCCCTGTAAATGAGCGCCATTGTAAAAAAAATTAAAACATAAAACATAAAAACGTAGTTATGCTTGGGAAAGGAGGTAAAAACTTACTTGGAAAGATACAGAATAGAAGGTAACAATGTAGCTATACTAGTGTCACGATTACGAACATAACACATGAATTAACAAAACTATTTAGTTTCTTCGTAACTAAAAGTGAGAAACAAAGCATATAAAGTTTAAAAGGTATTCACCCAAGTTATCCACTGTACACGGAAGAGTGGCTCTGCACATACCTGTAACACAAGAGAAAGCAGGTGTCATTACAAGTCATAATGATAAACTTTCATTAGATAGTAAACTAACATGACGTAAGTTATAAGAAACAAGCATCAACTGTACGTATAGATGGACGTATATACAGGATGACCCACTCAACTGCTTCACCCCAGATATCTCTGAAACTACGAGAGAAATTGAAAAACAATTTTCACGTTAATGAACGAACGGCAGGGGCTTATGAAAGTAGGTACTACGAGACACTGTAAAACGAAGAAATATTTTAAACGCAGACTTATATTTTTTTTTAATGGAAACCCCATTTTATTTCTTAAGGAATCGATAGGATGAAAAATCACAAAAGGAATGGCGTTGGTTGCATCGCGATGCGTCAATTACATCCGGAGAAACTGCGGAGCGAAGTTGACGTTTGAAACCCATGTGGCGCGCGGCTAGTACGTGTCCCAGACTCAACCATGGATCTAGCTTGAGCAACGGACATGCGCTAGCACCACGCCTCATGTATTTCAAACGTCAACTTCGCTTTGCAGTTTCTTTGGATGTAACTGACGCATCGCGATGCAACCGACACTATTCTTTTTGTGATTTTTCATCCTATCGATTTTAAATATTTCTTCACGTTTTACAGTGTCTCGTAATACCTACTTTCATAAGCCCCAGCCGTACGTTCATTACCATGAAAGTCGTTTTTCAATACCTCTCGTAGTTTCAGAGATATCTGTGGTGAAACAGTTGAGAGGGACACCCCGTACACATATAATGTACCGTTCTGTCATCAGCCACGACATTAAAAAGGCATGTTGGACAATGAAGGCAGTCGCTATTGACTGAAATGAAGAGATGCATGGAAAATAATGTAAGTGACAAATTAGTAAAAGTTTCTATTTTGCATGGAAAACGATTTATTTTCCACCGCAAGTGACCTAAAGAAACACATTAAGTACAGAGTGAATTCTTATCATTGTTACTCTTGCTGCCGTTAGCTTACACATGATACAACTCCAGGGTACTTGGCATGTGAAAACGATATATGTGCTATTTTGGGACATACATCGTTCCACGTGTCGACCATTGAAATACGAAGTATCTCCACGAAGTAAGTTCAGTTTGGTAATATAAGACGAACGTGTACAGATACAGAAAAAATCATTTATCCTCCAAAAATATACAACTATTAAATTACTTTTCTACATATCTTCCGAAATTCTGTAGGTACTTGTCATAGCGTGGTAACATGTTCTTTCAGCTCGTCATCATCGTTGAAGTGTTGACCACCAAGGACAGATTTTAGGTGTAAGAGGAGATGAAAGTCACTAGGAGCGAGGTCCAGGCTGTACAGAAGATGATGAAATACGTCCCAGAGAAATTCCCAAGAGTTGTTTGGTCACATTCGCCACATGAGGTCCGGCATTATCGTGAAGACCAAAGCACATTTTGACAGCAATCCTCGGTGCTTGTTCTGTATTGCGCGGCGCAATTTCTTAATGGTCTCGCAGTACCGATGTGCATTGATCGTTTGGTCTCGTGGTAAGAAATCAATCACCAAAATGACATTTATTTCCCAAAAAACGTTTCACATGAGTTTTCGAGGCTTAACCTTCGTTGGGGATCAAGTGTGCCTCCATTCCATTGATTGTCGATTTGTTTCAGGGGTATCGTACATACCGAAGTTTCATCCCCCGTGACTATCCGAGAAAGAAAACCATCGTCTTCTTCATTGTAGCGTGTCGAAAACTGAAGTGCACTGTCCATCCGTTGTTTTTGTGTTATTCAATAATAACTTTGGTTACTCAACCTGAGCAAAGTTTTCGGAACTTCAGTTTTTAAGTAACAATTTCATGAATTAGTGATCGTGAGATTTGCGAATCTTCCACAGCCAGGGAACCAAGTGTAAACTGTTGTGCTTCATCTTCTCTTCAATTGTGTGAACCAGTTCATCAGTAACCACAGACGGGCGACCACTTCGTTCTTCATCGTGCACTTTATCACGTCCTTCATTGAACATACTGGCCCATCTTCTAACCATTGAACATTCAAAGTATTTTGTCCAAAACCCTCGCAGATTTGCCGATGAATTTCCTTTGTTTTGACTTTCTTTGCATCAAGAAAACGAATCACATACCTGATTTATTAATAAAGAACAGTCTAGAATGCACTAATTTATTTCATTCAACTAGTTTGTCTTATTTAGACCATCTTCAGGAATTTTGTCTCCATCGATGTTGTGGAGCTGGCAGGTAGCTGGGAGCCTTCCCGCGCGGCATTAACTTTATTAACTCATCGTTTGGAACACTATTAAATTGTCGCCCCCTACGATCTTCCGGTGACATGGTTCGCCCCTCCTTAAAGCGAGCTTCGTAGATATTTGAGCTTATGGAATGTCTCTCGAACCAAATAGTTTCATTTGGCTGTATTTCAGACAGGATACCATTTGGTATTAAAGATGAACTGCACAAAGTAGTGCAGAACAACTCCACAAACATTCCGTTGTTGGAATTTTTAAGGGGACAAAACTGCTAAGTTATCATCCCCCTGTTCCTACAAATAGCTAAGACGTAACAGCAAAGGCTGAACATAGTACACAGTTAATGCTCAATACCCAGAAGGTAAATCCACGTCTAGGGGTACTGAGCGACAATGAACAAAACAAAAACAAGAAAACACGAAAGGAGAAGACCAAGTTGTTAAGTTGGTTGGCACCATAACGTGGCATCCGCAGTATAAGACGCTGCGGCGCAGTAGAGATGGGCAAGAAATCACGTACTCGTGAAAAATCACGGTGATTCAAAATTCACTGTTTTCACGGTCGCGGCGATCTGGAATCTGACCGTGATTTCAGTCACGGTCACGGTTGGGTAGCGACGAGCAGGAATAGCAGCAGTATTTAAATGACAGCACTCTCTAATAACTGCAGTATCAATTACATTAAAGAAACAAGTTATTAAAATTGAGGGCATATATTCATTGACAATGAAATAACACCTACCTTGCAAACAATTTTTACACTTAATAAGAATATTTACTAGTCTTTCATTGTATTGGTGTGGTTAGAAAGTTTATCGTACAGTTATTTTAAACTATACTTACTATTGACTGATTTGTTGAGATTTACTTTTCTCGGTTTACAACATAACTTTCATAACAGCAAAGAGACGATAAATTAGTTACTGGCGGATGAAACTTTATAACAAAAGTATCTAACTGAATTTTTGTCAGTTCCATGGTAAATCATATAAGTCGCCGGAATCGCGGCGATTCAATCACGGAAATAACGAAAAGAGCAGAAATCACGGAATACCAGAAAGAGCTGAAATCACGGAATAGCGGGAGGAGTAGAAATCGCGGAGGGATACATGTCGTGAAATCACGGTTTAGAATCACGGTGATTTAAAAGTAGCAATCACGGAAATCACTGTTAGCGGAAAATCACGGTTTAGCCCATCTCTACGGCGCAGTAATGGGGACAGGGCTATTCCACAGAGGAGCCACAGACCGGCCCACGCAACGGTGCCACGTCGCGTCGCCTCGAGCGCGCTGCGAGAATCGATCCATGGTTGCACCGGCCGCGGCGCAGGGTACCCACCGTTAGCTGCTGTAGTCACGCAATGCCGGGCCGTGCAGTGTCTTGCAGCGCGAACACCCACGCAAGCAATGCTTTCGTGTCCGACAGGCGACGCAAAAGAGGCCAATCGATATGTTCTGACTCTAAACGGGGCGGCCTGTCATAATACGGACCTGCGTGCGGGCGGCGCACACCTACCTGACACACGACCCAACACAACAATTGTAGCGCCGATGAGGTTGACATCAAAAAACAAAACAGGACTTCTTTAAGGTTAAACTTGGTCCATTTGTTAACAAGTGTCCCAATTCCGTATGGGAAGATACCTCTTGCGTCGCCTTCTTAGTCTCCTCATTCGACTATCAGTTGCATGCATCGGACCAAGATGATGAAAAAAAAAAAAAAAAAAAAAAAAAAAAAAAAAAAAAAAAAAAAAACCGCACTGACGTGTTTTACGGCCCACTTTAGATTTGTAGTTTTATAAGTTTTTCCAAACATTTTGGACCAAAATAATAATCTAAATAATTTAAAATACGGTGATAAGATTACGACTCTACTATTGTAGTAATATCTATGCACCCAACACGTAATATTCTTTCTGACCGTATTTTAACAATATATGTATAATTACCACTGGCTATTTTTCGTCCCACTTTATTTTTCCTCTTGCTTCCTAAATGGTTTTTGCACATTCTTGTTAACTGAACGCAACTGTATTCTGCAAGATTCTGACTTGTTCAAAGGTAACACCACTTTCTCTGAAAAGCGCATTTCTTTTGTTTCGAGAACATGCCATGAAATACATAACAAAGAATTGTAAACATAGACTTCTTTAACACATGTACATAAACTGTGGAGATACTCTTACAATGACTGTTGTAAATGACGTATTGATAGTACTAACTTTGTATATATCTGGAGTACTAGAGTTATGTGGAATTCAGTAGTACCACACTTATTCCGTTTGTGATTTTAGCTATAAAAAATATAAAAAAAACGTAATCACGGTTTGAAACAGAATATTTGCTCTTTATTTTAGCGCAGAACAGTGTAACATGAACAAAGTCATATCTGAACTACAGGCAAGGTAACACCATCTATGTTAAAAGCGTCCATAGCAACCACGTCAAAGACAAACTTGTTAGCAGATGCATTGATCCCAATATATTCTACAAATAGTGAATAAACGCTTAGAAAAACAATAAACAAGGTAATTTGTTGCAATGTATACATTTTCCTTCTGATTCATTAAGGAACTACACTTTCCACGGAAATCTGGGACTTCCTTTAAATAAGAAACTACCTGTATCAGCACTTTGTGCAGAATGTTCATTATTACAATATCCTCTCAGTTGACGTGCATATGCTTCAGAAGACCATTGTTCAATTCGCTGTTACGTATATCACGGCATGTTCACGAATTTTAGGGGGAGCATTCTATATGCACAACTCTAAACATTGAAGAACATAGCTCTATTTAATTAGTAAAGAGTGCCTGAAACCTTTTTAGGATCTGTAAATCTATCGGACTAAACTGCGTGGTCATCAGTCCGTAGCTTACAAACTACTTAAACCTAGGTAAACTAACCTACGGACACACACACACACCCATGCCCCAGGGAAGACTCGAACCTCCACGGCAAGCAACCGCGCGCTCCGCAGCGAGGTGCTTTAGACCGCTCGGCTACTCCTCCGCGGCCCTTTTTAGAAAAAAGAATTTAGGTAGTGGCGAGTTTCAAACCACTGACCTTCAGCATCACAGACAAACGCCTTGCCCACTAAGCTACAGCTAACAATTAGAAGTTGCGTTCTTTAATCTCATAGTATTGATAGCCGTTGTTAACTGACGCTAATATGGCATTTTTAGACACTAGATTATCATTTATCGCGCGAAGAACGACGTGTTTTTGTTAATTCTTCAGTGCGTCAATGCTTTGAAATGACAACGTGTAAGTTACAATAAGAAAATCACCAAATACGCAACGCAAGATGGCGTATGCCAGAGAGAGTTCTGGGCGAGGAATGTCACGTGACATCTCCAAACGGCTGGTTTTCGTTAATTCAATAGAGCGTGTCAAATCTCCGTTATATTTGTAAATTTCCTGAAACGATTCGAGAAACGAAAAAAACATAAGAGAGCAAAGTTGTAGAGCATTTTTTCTCTACAAATTCGGTTATTCAATTTTCGTGTCAGAAGAATGGTTAAGTCGTTATTTTCATTTAAATTTCGAGCTGTCAAAAGACGATCGTAAAGGCCCACTTTTGGTGTTACTACCGTAACCTAAAGTGGGCCAATTATTTGGACCCGAGTGAGGGATGATTTGATACTGTGTTTCACATCTCACTACCCGACCTGGAGTGTGGTCAACGGTTGTTTCATGATTACTGAAGGTATTTTGAGTGCGGTGCGCAAACCACATCCTCTCCATACCACATCCGATGACGCCTTCGGGCACAGAATGATACGGCGGTTGGTCGATACGCGATGGACCTCTCAAGGCCTATGGGAGGGAATTTAGTTTGGTATTTTATTTTAAATCCGTCTTTACACGAGAGAGAAAACGCGCGCTATTTGTCACAAAATGCGTTTTGCCTTATTGAAGAAGCATCAACCGCCCTCTTTGCATGTAGTCAAAGACATCATATTTACAGATTCGAAATGAGAAAATTGTTTATTAAAGAGATTGCTGCTACTGAAATACTAAGGGCAAAGTCATGAAGGCAGAAATGCAACAAAAAATTAGAATTTCTAAAGCAACTTACTTATTACAAGACAAGAGGAGGTAACGTTGTCTATCAGCAGTTTCTCTGTTACTCTCTCATTTTTTAATGTATGGCTACTGTAGCCATTAGGTAAGACTCTGTCTTTGTTCAACAAATTAGGAACTTAGAGAAACATGAAAGTTACTTGGCCTTCGATGAGGCCCTTTGTATAAAGAAAAGTAAACTTGCTAGTAACGAAAGATAGCAAAGTCGGAATTTGACTGGACTGCCAAACACAGATTATGTTTTCCGAATGATGAGTACCCTTTCCAGTGTTTAACTTCTTTGTCAAAATATCAAATCAAATCAAAATATTTCATACTATACTGTTTCACCACATTTTACCCTTGTTGGAAATCCCATTACCATCCTCGAAAGTGGATGTACTGGCTACCGTCCGACCTACACAAAATCTGTGTTTCTTCATGTAACTTACGACTAATTTTTTAATAAATCTCAAAATTCAGATATAAACTTAACTTTTATATTTTATTTTTGCTAAATACATTTTCAGTGATTCTAGGTAATGATTATTCAATCATTTTGGTCTTCGTTACGTGGACGATGGCCGTTAAAAAACGACGTAATGAAATGCAAATATTTCTGTTCTAATATTTAATCCTAATAACTTCATTAGTTATCAGGGTTATTTTTCTAACCCATGACAGTTAACAAATTTGAAAAATCTTTTACTCAAATTATTATTATTATTATTGGACTTTAGTGAAAACATAAAATATTTTCATCGCGTGATATAATCTACCAAAGTTTATCTTCAATTACTTTAAATGATTATATTAATTCCAAATTATAGAAAAAATAGGTAGATTTTCGCCAATTACGATGTTGCTCGCCGCTCCCTGACATCATTTAAAAATTAATACAGGTTGCTGTCTCCTTTTTTCGAATACTGATCTTAAAATTTCTCCCAATAAATATTTATCTACCAATAATCAGTTTCTGTGTAAACTGAATAGTGTAATTCTATTCCAAATTTCACCATGCAAGTTCAGTTACAAATGCTAAGAATTAAATTTCCCTCCACGAAATGCGAAGCTATTTTGTGCTAACTGCTTTCGCTACGGCGTGGCGTGCGGAGTGCCAATAATAAAATCATCTCCCTTGTATTACCAACGTTACTCAGCCGTGCTGTCCGAGGCCAATAGTGAAATTCAGCAAGACTGGGGGCAGCATGTAAATAACACAAATTAAACAAACATCGAGCGGGCAACGCTATAGTTCCCCATCTTTTGTTACTTTACATGCAGATGAAGATGCATTTCGATAGAGAGACGAAACCGCGCAGTGCCATCTGACACACACCTAACGAGCTGGTGAACACCAGAATGAGCGGCTCTTTTAACAAAGCAAGGTTGGCACATCTCATCTTATCTGCCTCAATCTCTACTTCTTGCAGATTATCGTATTTTTTCGAAACTTTCATACATGAATTTGTAAACATAGGCACAATAGATACACTCAAAATAGCAAATATGTATGTCGTTCCCAATGTAATTTTATTATTAGCATATTCTTTGCAACAATAGCAACACTCTGATATAATTAGTAAAGTCAGGAACAGTATTAATTATGAAATATTGTTGATTGAAGAAGTAATTACAGCTCGCCTTATCATATTTGGAGTGAGGAACCAGGTATTTTAAATATAATGACCCATATCCAGCTGAACACCTTCGCTTTATAATCAGCTATCTGGAATCACCGGAAAATTGTTAACTTACGTAATAATTTTAATTTAAACTTTTTACCGGTACTAACATTCATGGGCATTTACTCCTAAACTATTGTTAAATTCCTGACTTCGACTACATACTTTTGTTGCCGCTGTTTTTCCTTTTCTTTTGATATACTACATTAATTGATTGATGACCTAATTAAAAAGTTGAACTACTTTCTGCAATAAATTATTTTATTTTATTTGGCTGCCAGCACAAAGAATTCGGAAACCCTTATATGTGACAATCATTGATTCCAAATTTTTTATTAATTTTACGCCAAAAAATAATTTCTGTAAACGAAATTGTAATAGGAACATCATATATATTATTTCTCATCGGTGTTTCTGTGTGGGTACGCCATATCCATCGTATTACTAATCCAAAATTAATGATTGAAGTGTCATTTTTAAGGTTTCGTTCTTCACTAATGAAAAAAATACACAGTGTGTTGGAAGTTACTGTTTTCACAAAAAAAAAAAAAAAAAAAAAAAAAAAAAAAAAAAAAAAAAAAAAAAAAAAAAAAACTTTATTTTGAAAAAAAAAAAAAATGTACTGTTCGTATCATCCAAGTTGGTACCCGGCGAACGATCGTAAATGGGACATGTATTTACGGTTCCTCCCATCAGCCACCGCGCAGAGTATGTTAATTAGAAATTTTAACGCTAATCAGGGATTAATTAATGGTGCAAGACCAGTGGTGACTCACTTAGGCGAGTACTTCATCACTTCTAAATTCACTGACTGCGATAAAACTGTGCTAATTAACCTACACATACTGATGCCTTTCCAAATGATAAGAACACAATTCCCAATAAGAGTACCATTCGCTATGACCATAAATAAAGTACAAGGTAAGACGTTTCAAAGGGAAGGATTATTATTTACCAGAACCTGTTTTCTCGCATGCACAGTTACACGTGACTTCTTCACGAGTTCGCTCATTCAGAGATATTTATGTTTGTGCTAAAGACACATTATAATTACTAACAATTTTTTTCAAAGTAGTTTTGCAAAATAAACAAGTTTGCAAAATATAAAATAAACATGAAAAAGTCAATATCTGATTTTTTAAATATGTTTCACAATTAATCATATTGTATTTAATTGTATGAATTTTCTTACAATGAGACTAATCTTTGTTACTACTATATAAAGTTCATCATATTTTATACATATGTCCTTACATCTGCCTTTTCTCCATTACTATCCCACCTATCTGTGACTGATGAGTGCGAATTATTCGCACGGGGTCAACTAGTCCTTGTTTTATTTGAATGTCAAATTCTGACCTTGTCATTTTACAAACAATGATACCGATTATGAGACCACAAAATTGTTCTTACGCCAGTCTATAAATAGTTGGAAAAATCGAAAATTAGTAGGTTGGCGATTAGACACAGAACACGTAACAACTAGTGTCACAAAAGTCTGCGATGTACCGCTTATGCTCAATTGAAATGCAAATCCACAACGGCTAATCTAAGTTGTAATTTGTGAACTGTGTCAATTTTCCGTTATCTACTGTGCACTAACAAGGAAAATACTTGGGCTCGAACAAACACATATACACCAAAATCGTGTGAGAGATAATGTAAAAGTCCCTTATTGCACTAGTGATACTCCCGACTCTGCAGTCGTCCGTTAGAGGCCTCTGCGTGTGCCATGCCATATTGCACTTTGACCTGACGGTTCGCCAGTAGGGACGGTGCAGTGTGCCTCCGAAGTTGCGTTTTGTGACGGTATTTGTGTGGTGAAGCGTCAGATGGGGCGGCGATTGCTAATCAATCCTGCTAATGTATTGCGATTAGTTGAGATGAGGTTACGAAGAACCCTTCTTCGTGAATATGGTATTAGTGCAGAAGATGAATCATTCGCATGCTTTCTCTTATCTGTCATGGTACAGAAATATGAGCATATGTTAGATACTGTTGGAACACTAACACATAATAATGGTAATATGGATGATAATGACGAAGAACTCATTGCTAGCGGTAGTGCAACGGTAAGTGCGGGAAGAGGCGATGGAAGCAGTGGCAGTCAATACCAACAATCTTCCGAGAAGAAGGTTAAAGTTGCAACTATCATCATGGCATTTGATGACAATACGCTAGAGAACATGTACGATGATTATTGCATAAGTTACAGTTAAGATATGTCCATTACGTATGGCGTCTACAATTACATCTACAGTGCTATCTAGAGCATCGTTATAGAGTTTTGCATAAAAACGACATCCACCAGCACATTGAGAGATCCTGTAACCAACGTTCATACATATATGTTTGTTCGAGCCCATGTCCTTGTAAGTTTCAGTTACTTGTGTTGACTTGATAATCTATTCTGTGACATTGCGACACGCTAACGGCAGTGAACGTCGCGGCTGAGTGTTAAATTACTGCACTAGTATCATATTAATAATGTTGCCTAATTTATTGCAGTTTGTACTATCCTGTTCTTGTCGTTAAAACTATTGTGAAAACAGAACTGGCCACTTACATTTACTGTTTATACGTGTGGTGCGAAATAAAAAATTAACTTCAAGTTAAAACAATGAGTCGCGAAATTCAGTAGTAGAGAACAGCAGCATCAGCAATTTCAGGACCACGCTACCGAGTGCATAACGTCTGGAAAGGTAATGGCTGGATAGCTACAGTGTTAGCGCCATTATCTTCTGCTAGTACAGCTACGGATTATCGGGCGCGCCTGGTGGCTGCTACCGATAAGAATGAAGACCGCTTTGATGAATGCGCTGGCGCCACAGGTTACAAGGCTTTATACTTATCTAATACATTGCTTACAGTGGCCACTTGAGCAGTAGCTGAATACTACCGTATATTTCTGCAGATAAGACGACCTTCAGGTAAGACGAGGTACAAATTTCCGTTAAAATTTTATAATTTAAACACATATCTGGCTTATAAGACGACCCCCAAGTTACCTTATTTGCCCGAATGCAAGCCACTTTTTTTCAGATTTTGGGATCTAACAATACGCCTGCGACTTAGCTTCGGAGGCAGAAGCTTCAGGAAGTTCCTAAAAAAGCGTTAGAAGCCGCCATAAATAACGTCTTTAAATGGTAGTTACGAAAAATGCCGTTAGAAGCCGCTATAAGTAGTTTTTTTTTTTTTTTTTTTTTTTTTTTTTTTTTTTTTTTTTTTTTTTTTTTAATTGGTGCACCTGGATTTCGCCCTTTACTGCAGTGTTTGCGGTCTGCTTTTGAACTTTCGCCGAGACGACATTTAATCGCGCCGTTGCACATATTATGCGGGTGAAAACACACGAAATTGTCCGAGGATAGAAGATAATGGATTTCGAAGGAAGCCGCAATTGTTGCATATAGCTCCGAAATATTTTTAACTCTTTCACTGCTCCGTACGTAAATATACGCTAATCGTTTCTGTGCGACTCTGGATATATTGAGAAATTATTTTTCACAAGCGACACTGTAAAATCATCAAGTTGCATCGGAAATAATTATTGTATTCCTGCTTTATGGCGTAAAGGGTTTCATATGTACCCTTGTCCACTCAGTAAATTAATAAAGCTCGAAAAGCGAATAATTTTTTTTTCTTTTAAATTAAGCAAACTTTTGTTTTCGTAAATCTTTCCTCAACGATGTAAATTTCAGAGTAATTTCACAGATTTGCTACATAGGGCGGCTGTAGCGAGGCTTCGATCTCCAAGCGATATATATCGAATCGATACGTTTCGAAACGATATGTATGGAATAAGCGAAAGTTTCGGAACGGGCGATTCACTATTAAAATTTCTTCTGTAAATAGAACAAGGTTGAATCTTCAAACTGTGCAAAGGTAAACTTTCTCTTAATTAACGGTCTGATTTCTGTGCATCTTTAAATTTGACATTTGCCGAGAAAAAAGCCAGAAAAAACACGCGTTCTCTTAAATATTATCATGTATGTCGTCCCCTTTTCAAATAAAATGTAATATTCAGACACCAAATAAAAGTAGACATTTCAGCGATTCCGACGAGGTATAAAATATTGATATTGGTCGTGCGATGTGACCAAAATATGAGTACAAACTCAGGGATCAATCATTATGAAACGGACAATAGTAGTGGTACCCTGCGGCAGCAGCTGTGTGTGAGCGTTGTTACGTTTCATAGGCATTTTCAATGTTAGTGACATAAGAAAATCGCGCAAATATTCACGTGTTTTATGTGAACTGTAACTACCACAGTTATCTGTATCGGTTAAACTTACCTTAAACTGGACATAAATGTTAAGTATAATTTTGTAATCGGGAATCACTGGCAAAGCATGTATGAGATTGACGTTTGTTTTTATTTGTCATAAGAACTGTGCCAAAGACCTTAAAAATAGAAGACGATCTTATCAGCATTTGTACGTAATGATTGTAACTTGCTACTGAAATGTTATTTTGTGTAAGAGCCATTAGTAGGCAGAAAGAATCAATAATGCTATTACATAAATATCTGTTATTTAAAAATTTAATATTTGTTTGTACCTTTCAAAGAAAAGTGCGTAGCAGTTGTAACTGTTACTTTCAATTTCATTTGTATAAAAAAATCTTTAGTAAACATTGAAATATAATTTATGTTGTAATTTGAAGTATATTTTCTATTTAAAAATCCAAAATAATGTTAACAGAAACTTTTTGAACGTCACGTGATGTCACATGACACGACGAAACGTGACGTAGCCGCTTTACTGAATGGTATAAAAACCCTGTTGGCAGATGCCAAAGGCAGAAGGAAAATGTGTACTGAAAGTTCCTGGAAGATTAAAATTGTGTGCCGGAACCGGGAATCGAACCTGGGGCCTTTGCCTTTCGCGGGCAAGCGCACTACCGACTGTTCTATCCCGACACGACTCACGATGCCGCCTCACAACTTTACTTCCGCCAGTACCTCGCCTCCTACTTTCCAAACTTCACAGAAGCTCTTCTGCGAACCGTGCAAGACTAGCACTCCTGGAAGAAAGGATATGGTGAAGACATGGCTTAGCCACAGCGTAAGGGATGTTCCCAGAATGAAACTTGCGAGGCGGCATCGTGAGTCGTGTCGGGATAGCACAGTCGGTAGTGCGCTTGCCCGCGAAAGGCAAAGGTCCAAGGTTCGAGTCCCGGTTCCGGCACACAATTTTAATCTGCCAGGAAGTTTCATATCGGCGCACACTCCGCTGCAGAGTGAAAGTTTTATTCTGAAAATGTGTACTGTACTGGTAGTACCGGTGGTAGTGGCACCAGCAGTGAAACCTATACCCGGGCCGCTGAAACTTTGCTCTTGACGTTTACGAATAACAATTGACAAGCAAGAAGCGCGAGGCGCTAGACGCTAGGAACGATCCATTCCAGCGCGATAAACACTTCCAGTGATCACGTGCCGTGATGTCAACGTTCCTGCGTTGCCGGCTTTGTTAAGTTCTACCGTACACAAAGTTGTGTATCGTGTATGTTTGTGTGCTTTTTTCGCTGCGATTTGTTTTTCTGTTGTTTAACTTGACTTTCCGAGTTCAAGTAATTGGATAATGTCACCGAAAAAAGACGTTTGTCTAATAACGTTTTCTGAGTAAGTTCTCAGTTTCGTATGAATAAATACTTCGAAGCTTATGCTCTGAACAGGAAGTTCATTCTCTCTTCAAACGATCAGAAAGAAGTTATGGTGCAGTGGTTACAAGAAAAAAATATTGCTGCAGATATGACAATGTCAAAACTTCTTTTATATTGGCATATGCAGTAGTCGAAATCGCAAAGTAGCAGCGTCACAATGAAATAAATCTGCCGTTTTAACACTATAAAATTGATATGGAGTGACGTGAAGAATTACTTAAAGGAACAATAAGTGTTACAATAACAAATGGAAAAGCTGTTGCCAATGTGGATGCTGCATCTTGGAAAAGGGTCGAGCACGTTGAAAAAGTGACTCGGGCAGTGCAAACAATGGAAGGGATCATGAACAGTTGATGATTTGTCTTTGTGATGACGACGATTTTGGCAGCGACGACGACAATGAAGATGGGGAGCTGTATGTAATTGTACCGTTGTCGCCGTAAACTGGTGAGTGAAAAGCATTGATTATAAAACGTAGAGAGAGAAGTTACTATCTTGATTGTTTCGTATCTGCCGTGATTCAGTGCTTATTTTCTATATTGCTTTGCTCCGTTACTGAAAGCGTGTGCGTTATTGTGCTCTGCTCTTCATTAATATGCCGTTAATTGCAGCTCAATAACGAATTATTATATGCACTTTTATTGCTCAATAGCTTATATTTACGAGATGCAACTGAAAACCGTTTCGTCTGCTGTGTGTATAGAGGCTAGTGTTGCAACGTCGCTAAAGCAGTGTAGCCAACTTAACTCGTCGTAACGCGAAACGTCAAGTGCAATGTTTCAGCGGTCCGGGTATAGAGACTATGTACGACGTATGGTATGAGTATACACAGTAGAGATGGGCTAAACCGTGATTTTCCGCTAACAGTGATTTCCGTGATTGCTACTTTTAAATCACCGTGATTCTAAACCGTGATTAATGACGTTTTAGAATCACTGTTTGAGGTTTTCACGACATGTATCCCTCCGCGATTTCTACTCCTCCCGCTATTCCGTGATTTCTACTCTTTCCGCTATTCCGTGATTTCTGCTCTTTTCGCTATTCCGTGATTGAATCGCCGCGATTCCGGCGATTGTATGATTTACCATGGAACTGACAAAAATTGAATTAGATACTTTTTTGATAATGTTTCATCCACCAGTAACTAAGTTATCGTCTCTTTGTTATGAAAGTTATGTTGTGAACCGATAAAAGTAAATCTCAACAAATCAGTCAATAGTAAGTATAGTTTAAAATAACTGTACAATAAACTTTCTAACCACATCAAGACAATGAAAGAATATTAAATATTCTTAGTAAGTGTAAAAATTATTTGCAAGGTAGGTGTTATTTCATTGTCAATTAATATATGCCCTCAATTTTAATAACTTGTTTCTTTAATGTAATACAACTGTATGCCGCACAAATTACATTTCGCATAGTCGCTATTAAGAGCGGTGAAATGACACCACATCCCGCTCGTCCTAGATCGCTTCATCTCGGCAGAAACAAGATATACACTTTTAGACGACGAACGGCGAAATGGACGAGATATGTTTTTCAGTTTTTAACCTCTCCCTGCCGGGCCCTGGCGATTTTCTAGGAAAAACGCACAAGTGTATGCGAACTGGTCACTGTCCATAATCGGCTTTTAGCCGGTACACCCGCTCTTCGCTTATCGGTGATTCGCTGCTATACTCGCTCTCCGCTAATCGGTGACTCGCTGCTATACCCGTTCTTCGCTTATCGGTGATTTGCTGCTATACCCGCTATTTGCTACATTGATATTAGTACAGATTTCGACCCACAGATGGCACTTTTAGACTTTGCTGCTTCTCTTCCCTCACCTCCTATTCGCTATTCGCTGCTACACCTGCTATTCGCTGCTGCTTTCAGTACTCATTTCGGCCACCAGATGGCTCTTTGTAGTTTGTACTGCTGTTCGCTGCTATTCCTACTCGTCGCTATGCAACCGTGACCGTGACTGAAATCACGGTCAGATTCCAGATCGCCGCGACCGTGAAAACAGTGAATTTTCAATCACCGTGATTTTTCACGAGTACGTGATTTCTTGCCCATCTCTAATACACAGTATAAGAGAATTGTAAGTGCAAGTGACTTTTAGCGTTTTTGACTGTGGTTCAAATAAACTTGTTTGTCTTCTGAACAAAGTAGTGATCTGTATAGAGAACCTGTTATACTATCCAGTTAATTTGGACTTGTGTATGGACAAATTTCTGAGGAATTTGCAGTGAAATGTCGTTTTGAGTGCGTAACTTAAATATTGAGCACTGGTGCAACATTTCAAGGTGTAGACGTAGACAGTCAGTGCAGGTGCAGCAGCAGGTGTGGTGTGGGCAGGGCGGCGCGACGCACGTGTCGGCGCGCGCGCGTTCAGAAATACAGCGCGCGGCCGGTGCTAAAAATAGCGCGCGGCTAGCGGCCGGTGACGCCACAACAGCTGCTGCACGCGGCCGCACGCACTGCCGCACGCACTGCCTCCGCACCGTCTGCACCACAACTCACGGGCTCCCAAAACCCGATTTCCTATAACGATTTCACAATTCCGCTTTCGGTTCGTTATGTAACGTAAAGGAGTCAACATCCCGAAGGTTTATCGTATCGCGACACTGCTGCTCGCGTTGGTCGCGATCCCGTGACTGTTAGCAGAACATGGAATTGGTGGGTTCAGCAGGGCAATACCGAACGCCGTGCTAGATCCCAACGGCCGCGTATCACTGGCACTCTTGTGTAGTTCGCGAACGAACTAGTTCGGAAGAGCGCTCCCACAGGCGAACTACGCGAACTCGATCGCAGATCCCTCGCCTCTTAGTTCGTCCGCTCCTTTTCAGAAGACCGACGGGGAACAGCGAGAGGACGCGAGAGCGCGCAGAATCGCGTGATTCCCTTCTGCCAACTGTAGTTTTAGTAGCGGTAGCAAAAGCCAAAGCCAGCGGACGAACTAAGAAGAGCGAACTACTACGCGGCTGAGCTGCGAACTAAAAGGAGAGCTTACCGGTCGAGAACTAAAATATGCGCCATAGGTCGCGAACTAAAATATGCGCGATAGGTCGCGAACATAATTAAAAATCACGTGTTTGCCTTATGCTGATGAGAGCCATTTCGAGGTTAGCGTCTGCCTGCTAGATTACATAGTTCAGTGCTACAAAATTTCTGCTTTGAAGTATTCTGCACTCTGCAATATCTGACTAATAAATTCCATAATGCCAAGATATAGAGATAACTGTAAACTTAAACGCGAGAAATTATCCACAAACTTTTTCTTTTTGTTTGCGTGATATCGTTAGCGTCTCAAGCAGCAAGCGCATGAAGCAGCTAGGTGGGGGAACTTCTCCCTCCACCTGCATGCGTAGTCCACACCGTTCAGCTGTCACTGGGAGCGGACGAACTAAAAGTACGTTCTAGTTCGCGACAGAGCATCGAACTCAAGTGAGCGCTCCCGATCGCGAACTATTATGCGCAAGTCTACTACCGTGTGACATTTGTCTTCAGCTTCAGCCAGTTGCCAGTTGCCGTCATATCGAGACCACCGCTTCTATTAAGGGCTACAAGGAAATCCAAAATTCAAAAAACATAGAAACACCGCAAAACAACCTACGGTGTCACACCAAGGAGAGCGCATTATAATCTGAATATGCTCTGCTAAACGGCGAAACGCGTCATTAAATAAGGAATAAAACAATTTGCAATGAAGACGGTTTTTTACTGAAGGAAAGTTTTTTTAAAAGTATTCTTGGCTTGTCAGATTGTCTTTTATTGTTAAGAAATTTCAGTACATAAAGACAGAGTTACTTTTCTACCTTGAAATAAAAGAATAAATAGTAAAGTGAGCATGAATCTTTGTATATAACTAAAGAAAAACGCCGATGGTGTTGAGTAACTCAAGAACTGAATCAACTGTTTTTCAGCCGCCGTACTGAGTGGACAAGGAAATCCGATTCAGGCTGTGACATGTAAACACGACAGCGAAAAACGGTTTACGAAATTCGTCTTTCGGAAGATATGTCGCGTGTTAACGTACTGACTGTTTGTAAACGTGACCTCATTACTACGCTTTCCACTGTCGACTTTGGCGAATGCGTGTCATCGACCCCCATGAGAACTGCTTACATTTGCAACAACCATGTTGGCTTTCATTTCCGTATAACGTCTTAGGTTTTATGAAAGACTGTCATTGCAATGCAACATTGCAGTTTATGTTTCACATCACTGTAGGTACAATTTAATGTAGAAACGTGTAAATGTAAAAATTAAAACTGTTATTATACACAGTACTACATAACAAGTGCATAATCACTCCGTGGTACTGAGGATCAGTGTCTTTGTGAGAGACGTACTTGTGGCAGTACATCTCCTCCTCCTGCGTCGTCCGCAAAGAAAAGAGCTTCGACGTCCGTCAATGCAGAACTCATATACGGGGTGTAACATGTGCAAATATTTCTAGAAGTGACTCGGGACGGAGTGCTAAACAATACTATATAATATTTTGTCATTCGGAGACTTTTAAATACGGCTATTAAGTTTTATGTTTTCTGTCGACCTCCACTTGTAGCACCGGGACGACGCCTGTATTCCCGGAGATGAGAGGTAAAGCAGAATGGTGCTCGACTACTCGGAGAGCGGACATTCATAGGTGTTAAAACACAATAGAAGTTTTGTGTCCCAACTTCGTCGTCGCTTTTGTGTCCCAGCCTCGTCGTAGGTGTCGGTGGCCGAGTGGATGAGACCGACACAGGAATAAGATAGCACGCTGGTGCAGGTACGGAGGGGAGCAGCCAGAAACTATAAACACTAGAGTAAATTAGAAAGAGATATATATTGCACAGAATGTAACAATACTTAACTTTTACATAGTACTGCAGAATGTTGATACATGGTTGTTAGAGGCCTGCCTAGTGCCTGTACGATAGCAAAGTCTTCACTGGTGCCTATCTGATTACGGAGGTCCTAACTGGTTGCTATCTCCGTCCGAAGTGACCGATGTCCTTCAGTGCTGGCCACGAGCGGCGTTGTCGCAGAGGGCGCTCGTGGCTGTCGTCGTAAGAACGCCGCGCCGTGCGTGCATGGCGGCACGCGGCGAAAGTAGGTGGCGCGCACTTTGTACTTGTGCGACACCACAAGAAGTCTATATGGGTGGTTGTTCACAGAACACATCAAGTTACAACTTTCATGTTTCTTGATCGATGGAGAGAAAAAAATCAATATTGATGTGTTCGGTTGAACGCCGCGACTTAAAAAGTGGGAACACGTTAAGGACAGTGTGAAATGGGCGTTACTTTTGTAAATGTCTCCAAACGATGCGAGATATGACAGAGCCAGATGAACGGTTAAACCGTTATTTTCACTTAAATTTCGAATTGTCAAAAGAAGATCGCAAAGGCCCACTTTTAGTGTTACTAACGTGTTGGGTCGGAAATTTTCTCCACTCGGGGACTGGGTGTTGTGTCGTCCTAATCATCATTTCATCGTCATCGACGCGAAGGTCGCCCATGTGGTGTCAGACTTCACACCAGGCAAGCTGAACACTATCCCAGCTGGGTTCTAACGACCAACGATGCTACACGAAATCATCATTAAAACACGAGACAATCAATATTTGCTCTTTTAAATTGCAACGCACAGACTATTGGGGGCACACAATGCACGGCCGCAACGGCTGTGCCATAAATAAACAAAGCAAAATAAAATTAAATATGTTATTCCGACCACGGATTCGAGTTACCAGTAAAATTATAAACTTCCTGATACCAATAACATACCGGACGGGACCTTAATTAAAAAGTAGCAACATTAAAACAATTAATTTAGGACGGTTTATTAATTTTCACTAACTAAGGAGCATCACAGAATGATTGCTTACTTAGAGGACAATCCAATGGAAGGGACAGAGTAATTTCTACATTACCCGTTTAGTCAATCTAGAAATTGCTCAAAATGGAGAATTTCTTGTAGCCGTTAAATTTAAAAGCGACGCCATGGCGGAGGCATACCAGCTTTGTCCCGCGCTCCAAACAGGTGTCCCAACCTGAGTGTCCGAGACAGTGCCGCCCGCAAGGGCTAAGCTTCGCCAACAGTTTCTCTCTCCTACCAGTGAGGTTGGCTGCAGGGACTACTTTTGAACAGCGGAAGCACACTACGTGCCGTGCCCGGCGAACAGACACGCACCGCCATTCGGTTGCAGAGCTTGGAAGTATCCACCTCGCGGGAAGTCTAGGGCGGAAGTTACCGTCGTGTTAGTAAAGTGTGACTTTGAGGACGGTCCGCGTCTGTTACAATGATGGGCGAGTGGAAGCATCCGGTACACTTATCATTCAGTCTATAGTGAGGTAAGCTGCTCTGATTTTAGTATTACGACTTCATACCTACCAACATTCTCTCTGATTCAACCACTCTCCGCTCTCTCTAGGGACTGCAAATGTATCTGTATAAAATGTACTTATTTCTTGACTATTGTTAGTAATTCCTTGACGTACGCAATGTGGTTTCCTGGCAAAATAATCTTATTACTGAAATAATATTAAACATGCAACAGGGCTACCTCACATTCATCATATCTTTATAAATACAGATTCTACCAAAATTCTATTTGTTCTGTAACTTCCCTACTGTTCTCTTTTCAATTAAATTTATAAGAGGCAGCCCTCAGTCGCAAAGTACGAAAATGATCGTTACCAGGTTTCAACGCCGCTATGGGCACCTTCTTCAGACGAAGATGAATATGTTAAACCTACATGTCAAAATTTAAAACACAAACAATCTGTCGACGTTGGCAGCGGAGACATTGTAGCCCCCCGTGACTGCTCCGCCTGTCTACAACTATTTACTTTTTAGGTATGACTATCTGATTATGTCAGATATATTTTTTTATAATTTAAATTTTGACATGTAGGTGTAACATATTCATCTTCGTCTGAAGAAGGTGCCCATAGCGGCATTGAAACCTGGTAACGATTATTTTCGTACTTTGCGACTGAGGGCTGCCCCTTATAAATTTAATTGTATTGTAACAGTCGCTGATTCACAGCCATCCATAAAACTGTTCGGTCCTCTTTTCAATTAATGAATCTTCAATGAGGCGACGAAACACCTGCCAAAAAGTCCGACGCCCTTACGGTCCCAGGACACCAGATCAGCAAGTGAGTGAAACATCCTGTCAGAGGAAAGGCTTTTGTGTCCCAGCCTCGTCGCCGCTATTGTGTCTCGTTTCCGACGTAGGTGTCGGTGGCCGAGTAGAAAGATCGACACGGGAATAATGGATGCACGCTTGTGCAGGTACGGAGGTGAGCAGCCAGTGGGACAGCAGAAACTAGAAACACTAGAGTAAATTAGAACGAGATATATATTGCACAGAATTTATACAATACTTAACTTTTACATAGCTCAGTACTGCAGAATGCTGATACATAGTTGAGCTAGAGGCCTGCCTAGTGCCTATCCGATAGCCAAGTCTTCACTGGTGCCTATCTCATTCCGAAGTGTTAACTGGTTGCTATCTCAGTCCCAAAAGGACGATGTCGTTCAGTGGTGGCCACGAGCGGAGTTGTAGCAGAGGGCGCTCGTGGCTGACGTCGTAAGAACGCCGCGCCGTGCGTGCATGGCGGCGCGCGGCGAAAGTAGGTGGCGCGCACTTTGGACTTGTGCGACACCACAAAGGCGATAGGCAGCAACCCTTCTTGCTTAATCTTCTTTAGAAAAACTTGACCAGTTACAAAATGTTAGAGCTGTATAAGCCCCCCCCCCCCCCTTTGCCTACTTTACGTCAGCGCTGGCTCGTTTAGAGTCGCCACATACAGCGCGCTGTGACATCGATCCCTCCCCTCAGCCTCTTCCCCTCGGCCACGCGGCTCGACAGCTGGAATTTGAGGAGCGGCGACGCGTGCGCTGCGCAGGTGCTTCCTGGGCCGCACTGAGTCACGCCGTGTGCATTATGCGGACGGCGTAATTTACCGCGCGCTGACTAAGCTGTTCCCCCACAACAAAAGACCCTCACCTGTGCACAAGTTGAGGTAGCCGCTGCAGTGTGGCGGTAAACTCACCACAGAGTAGGGATGGCGGTTTTCGCTGAAACAACCGGTTTTCGGTTATACCGGTTCCTTTCATCTCCAGTTTAACCGCACCGTAAAAATTGCTCAAGATAACCGGTTTCTTAAATAACCGGTTTTCGGTTTTTTATTGCTATTATTTCTAGTAGAGTTCGACCGAAACATATTTTGCGGCCGAAACAGAAACCGTAATCGTCGGTTCTCCTGGCTTCGGCCGAAACCGAAACTTACGAGATTTAGTTAAAATTTAGGTATATTTACGTTATACAACAAATCAATAGTCTTTCCATATTTTGCAAGATCCCCTACCAATACTATGCCTTCTTGACTGTGTGTAAGCCTAGCCAGGAGTCTGTAGAAGACGATATACGAAGCATACAGATTTACTGGCCTAGTATTTCCATCCGGCAGTTACGAATATTGAGCCATCCACTCTGTAAGTTGGACTTGTGAGCCAGCGCATACGAATATCTCGTTATATATATTGTGTAGCCTGCCGCGGTGGCCGAGGTGACTGAAGCGCTCCAGTCACGATCAGCACGGCCACTACGGTCGGGGGTTCGAATCCCCCCTGGGGCATGGATATTTGTGCCGTCCTAGTTCGTAAGTAGTTCATAAGTAGTTTGTAAGTTTAGGGACTGATGACCCCGTAGTTAAGTCCCATAAGCTTAACAAACATTTGATATATTCTGTATATAAGTTAAAGTCAGTGTTGCAGAAGTATTTCGAAAAATAAAGCTACGAGTAACAGTATGATTGTTGTCAGTGTAAATTTACGCAAATTGAACTAGGAAAGCTCTGTACCACATGATGGATGTGAGTTCTTATGAGACCTAAAGCTTAGGTCATCGGTCCCTAGACTTACAAACTACGTAATATAACTTAAACGAACGACAACATATACATCCATGACCGAGGGAGGAGGGAGGATTCGAACATCCGACTGGAGTAGCCGCCCAGTCCGTGTCATGGAGCCTCAGACCGCACGGCTACCTCGCAAGGCACCACATGATCAATGTTACCTAAACCCATATTGGTTATTAAAAAATCCCCTCGCTTTCAAGGAATCACATTAATAAAACTTGTTAGCATAACAATATGGTAATACAGTAAAATTTAGTTCAAATGTTCAAATGTTTGTTAAGCTTATGGGACTTAACTACGGGGTCATCAGTCCCTAAACTTACAAACTACTTATGAACTACTTACGAACTAGGACGGCACAAATATCCATGCCAGAGGGGGGATTCGAACCCCCGACCGTAGTAGCCGTGCTGACCGTGACTGGAGCGCCTCAGTCACCTCGGCCACCGCGGCCGACTAAAATTTAGTATTCCAAGCTTAGTGTACATCACTTACATAATAGGTATATGAATCGAATTTACCTTCTCTTCCAAGGAACATTTTGGATGCTTCCTCCTTAACTGACATAGCACGTTTGTAGCACCTCCACCCATTTTCAGCTTTTTAAAGCAAATGGAGCATTATATCTCTCTGCTCCCGTACTTCGAGAAGTACTTCCACACTCGGGATGGTGCCATTTAAGACATAACCGATGTCTGCGACGACAGCAAGTAACTGCCACATGACCAGACGGAGGCAAGTCTTGTACACTGCCGGTGCGCGCGCGTAGTCTAATAGGCCACTCCATACGGCAACAGGTGCATCGATGACTCAGAAGCTGCACCAGTTCTTAAGTTCTTATGCAACGCGCTTGTTGCGCGTTTCTGACTGCCGGAATTGTTCTTAAATTATCACTGATCGCTTTTCTTAGTTACTGCGATGACCTAATATTTCACAGAGCAGCGCTTTGGCTTGGGGGTGGGGGGAATGGACTTTGCTGGAACAAACGAGCAAAGACTCTACAGGGGCCCCAAAAACAAGTTACCTGTCTAGCACTGTCGCGAAATATGCGGTGATAAATGTCGATTATAGTTCAGTCGCTGTAAGATGATCTCTGACCGTTGTAGTGAATTAGTTGCAACAGCTACATCTACGTGGGATACTCTGCAAATCACATTTAAATGCCTGGCAGAGGGTTCATCAAACCACCTTCCTGGCAGATTAAAATTGTGTGCCAGGAACCGAGATTCCAACCTAGAACCTTTGCCTCTCGCTGGCAAGCGCTCTATCGTCTGAGCTATCCCGGCACGCTTCATCTACATCTACATGGGATACTCTGCAAATCACATTTAAGTGCCTGGCAGAGGGTTCATCGAGCCACAATTATACTATTTATCTCCCATTCCATTCTCGAATAGCATGCGGGAAGAACAATCTCTCTGTTCGACCTCCGATTTCTCGTTTTTTATTCTGATGATCATTTCTACCTATGTAGGTGGGAGTCAACAATATAATTTCGCATTCGGAGGAGAATGCTGGCGATTGGAGTTTCGTAAGTAGCCCACGCCGCAGCGGTATGCGCCGTTGTTGTAATGATTCCCACCCCAGATCCTGTATCATTTCCGTAACGCTGTCTCCCCTGTATCTTGACAATACAAAACGAGCTGCCCTTCTTTGAACTCTTTCGATGTCCTTCGTCAAACCCACCTGGGCAGCAATACTCCAAAAAAGGACGGACAAGCATAGTGTACGCAGTTTCTTTATTAGTTCTGTTGCGTCTTTTAAAGGTTCTACCAATAAAACGCAATCTCTGGTTCGCCTTTCCCATGATATTATCTATGTGTTCTTTCCAGTTTAAGTCTGAGTTTGTGGAGTTTACGACCTTCACCTATGACTGATTTATCTTGTAAACAAAGTTTAACGGATTTCTTTTCGTATTCAATTGGACAACTTCACACTTCTCATTATTTACAGTCAATTGCCAATTTTTACATCATAGTGATATTCAGATTGTTCTGCAGTTGGTTTTGATCTTCAGATGATTCTACTAGACGGTAAATGACGGCGTCATCTGCAAACAACCTAAGAGATCTACTTAGATTTTCCCCTAAATCGTTTACGTAAATAAGGAACAGCAGAGGACCAATAACGCTACCCTGTGGTACGCCCGATATCACCTCAGCGTCATGTGCTGATAATATTCTTCTCGGGTTTGCAGCCGGATACCATCGTCAACTAGACGCAATATTTCAGCAGACCAACTGGCTGTCGCCTTCCCGCGCGCTATTCGAGAATGGAATGGTAGATGAATAGTATAAAGGTGCTTCGATGAGCCCTCTGCCAGCACTTAAATGTGATTTGCAGAGTATCTCATGTAGATGGTTACTCGATTCCTGCATTACACATACGATGAAATCGAGTTATTGAACGTGTGATTTCTGCCTCTGCGGTGCCTGAAGAACGGGTTTCATAAAAGGAACAATGGTAAATGTTGTAGTTTGAAGATGAGCAACGTGAGGCAGGGAGTCAACATGCGATGTGAGTGTCGGGCTGCAGTAGGGTGACCTCTGGACCCGTTGCAGGCTGTCTGGATACACGTGGCCGTCACAATCAGCAACGTTTGATTTTTGGAGCATAACCTGGAGCTAAATTAATAAATTCTAGCCTCTCATTTGCAAATTTAAATGTTTCTTTTTCCAGTGGTTCATTCGTTATAGGCCCACTTTAGGTATAAGATAGTTCATAAGCATTTTGTAAGTTTAGGGACTGATGACCCCGTAGTTAAGTCCCATAAGCTCTACAAACATTTGAACATTTTGGGCCACTTTAGGTTACGGTAGTAACACTAAAAGTGGGCCTTTGCGATCGTTTGTTGGAGCTCGAAATTTAAATGAAAATAACGGCATAACCATACATCTGACACGAAAATTTAATAATCGAATTTGTAGAGGAGGAAATTCTCTACAACTTTGCTCTGTTATATTTTTTTATGTCTCGTATCGTTTCAGAGATATTTGAAAAAATAAAGGCGATTTTGGGATGTATGTCTATCTATCCGTAACGTGTTCCTGGTTTTAAAACGAACCGTTCAACCTATCAGCACCAAATTTTGCACACATAATTGTCGGCCGCCAGAGATCAAAACCTCCCTTTTCAAATTCTTCGGACAAAAAATACGGTAGTAACACCAAAAAAAGCCGTTTGTAATTAATTTTAATTGCAAATAAACCGTTCACCTGAAGCGAAAATTGAATAACCGAATTTGTAGAGGAGAAAATTCTGTACAACTTTGTTCCCTTATGTTTTTTTTCCCCATATCACGTATCGTTTGAGAGATATTTGCAAAAATAACGGAGTTTTGACACCCTTCATTAAATTAACGAAAACCAGCCGCTCGCAGATGTCACGTGACGTTCCTCGCCCAGAACTCTCTCTGGCATGAGCCACCTTGCGTTGCGTATTTGATGATTTTCTTATTGTAACTTACACGTTGTCATTTCAAAGGAATGGCGCACTGAAGAATTAACAAAAACACGTCGTTCTTCGTACGATAAATGATAATCTAGTGTCTACAAATGCCATTTCAGCATCAGTTAACAACGGCCATTAATAGTATGTGGTTAAATAAGGCACCTTGTAAGTGTTGGCCGTAGCGTAGTGGGCAATGCGTTGGACTGTGACGCTGAAGGTCAGTGGTTCAAAACCCGCCAATACCTAAAAAATTTTTCCTAAAAGGGTTTCAGACACTTATTAATTAATTTTTTATTGTTTACATTATTATTTTGATCCAAAATGTTTGCAAAAACGTATAAAACTACAAATATAAACTTGCCGGAAAACAGGTCAGTGCGATTTTTTTTCTTCCGAATAGCCATACACGTTCCACAAAGTTTCATTGCCCTTAAATCACTCGTATTTCATGGGATTCCTTTCAAGTAGCGAAAGTTTAATTATATCCATCCTGTAGTTCAAGTCCTGTTCACACTACTTGCCACTTAACAGCTAGCGGGCAGAACCGCTCCCGCCGGTAGAACATTGATCAGCACACTCTTCCGCTAGGTAAAGCCGTGTTCCCGCCTGTTAGCAAGTAGGTTACGCAAGTCTGCAAATAAAAACTGTATCCATTAGAACTTTATAAAAGCGAAAAAATACCAAAACCTCCCATCACGTATTTTTTGTTATACTAATTTTTTTATATATATTTACGTAAACTTTCTATATAAGTTAAAAAAGGCCCTTAAAATTGAAACCCTCATTTCAGTTCTTCAATGGCAATAAATGAAAAGTAATTATATATTAAACATTTGCGGAATAAGGACATAGAAAAACGATCAACATTTTTGGATAAAACATTGTCGGCACGAGTATTATATCCAAAACTCCCGAAAAGGTTTCATAGTACGATATTCCAATACCATCACCGGCTCCTCAGAGAGTACGCAGTGGTTCGCAATAATATCTCTCATTTTTCCACAATTTCAATTTTAACGGCCTTTTTTAAGTTATATAGAAAGTTTACGTAAATATATAAAAAAATAGTATAACAAAAAAATACGTGATGAAAGATTTTGGTATTTTTTCGCTTTTATAAAGTTGGGGTGTCCATGGAACGCACCTTCAGAGTCTTCACGGCCTTGTTTGAAACACTTTATAAATCGAACACCCTAGTTTTACACATCGCACATCTGCTAAAAGCAATATCTAATATTTGATAATGTTTGATGTAGATTACTTCATTTTAATTGCACCAGTATTCAGTTTTACAAAATAAATAAATACATGCCAAAAAATATCTCACATATCTTACTATCTCTCAAAAAATTATTTAATATGGCTAACAATGTAGATATGATCTTTAGGCTTGTATATATATAAACAATATTACCTTTATTTCAAGAACACATCTTGTACTCCATCCATCCATCCCGCAAAATAAACACGAGCCGCGGTGGAGTAGCCGAGCGGTCTAAAACGTCTCGCTGCGTAGCGCGCGGTTGCTCGCCGTGGAGGTTCGAGTCCTCCCTGGGGTATGGGTGTGTGTGTTGTCCTTAGTTTAGTTTACCTAGGTTTAAGTAGTTTGTAAGCTACGGACTGATGACCACGCAGTTTGGTCCGATAGATTTACAAACATTTGAACATTTTTTGAATAACACACGACAAGAACAGAAATGAATTTCATTGTTTATCTTTCCACGCATTAATCACGAAAGGATAAAGGAAAGAGGGAAATTGTAGATGAAAGCTAGATCTTTTGTATGAGTCTCCCGTTTCTGCACAGAACTAAACCTAGTGCCTGTTTCTATACAGAGTAAAAAAGTCTCCCTCACTTCTTTACACACGACGGAGGTGTCGAACTAACTAGTGTTGCGTGCTTTAATCAGTACAAGAAACTATACATCGTTTTAAATACTGAGCAGTTGCTTCATTCTATTCCGGTTTAACCGTGTAAAGAGAAAGTTAGCATCAAGTTAATGAACGCGTGAATTATTAACAAACCCAATAGAGTACCGCTTATAGTTAACAGGGCACGTGAGAGTTGAGAGAAACTATTGACAAAGCTGTTAGTCATAATTCACAACCTTCATCGAACAAAGATTTCGTGGGCGTAGCATGCGCACGCGACAACACATCGTAAATGTAGCGGACCGTTGATTCAGACATAAAATCTTGGCATTCGTCCACCGTTAATCACAGTGTGTTAGTTACAATGGACAGGAATGAGGCCCTATTTTAATTCGGACACAATTGAAAGTGTACACAGTGGACATTGTATGAACCCAGTTACACGTTTGATAACGTGCAAAATAAAACTTCAATAAATTTCACAACGGCTGTTTCCTCTCTACAGTCACTACACAGAATACCCCCCGCCGGAATTTCAAGCTCTTAAGATGTCCATTTGCAACTTTTTCAAGCTTAAGAGTAACTGGCTTCCGTACTTCAATTTCGTTTAATGACATCTCATGCATAACAAGTAGCTATCACGCTGCATTTAAAGTACATCCTAGGTATGCAAAAGAGATGGATCGCTTTCTTTTCATGACTCGTTTCGAGCGTCTCAATTGTGTATAAAATAACCTACGTCTATACGTGGACGAATCACTTACTTCCTTATTTAATTATAGTTAATAAATGAGAAGTTAGCTGATCACCAATCTACGTTTGCAGAATCGTCGTCTCAGAAAGGAACCACTAGGGAACACAGAAGTTAAGAAATTATTCGACGTCATCATAACGTATTGTCGGATCATTCCTGGAATTCCTACACATAGTAGCGAGGTTCTAAGCACACTAGAGGGTGTGACATAATATACGGGATTTCTGGTGAAGTCCACACGCTACATTCTAAATGAAGGAAGAGGAATTACTCAGAGGAGCAGATGAGTATGTGGATCGCTGTGTGGTGAGACTTCATGTACGTTTGCGTCGTAGTTACAGCACTGTAGCAGTATATCTGTTTCCTGCAGAAGCTGAGCAATACCACCCTGAATAGTAGACGGGTCCGACTGCCACGGATGTACGTTACGGAATGCCTGGTGTGATCAAGCCCGTCGAGAATCCAGTGGCTTTATCAATGCGCCATCAAGGTTGGTGTTTTGACTTTGTCCCCTTAATTATGGACCAGGGACTTCATATGTATATCTTGTAATGAAAAATAATACCATCAGCTGTGTTCAATACATTTATTTAGCAACCAGTTTCGACGGGCCTGAAGATGACGGTACTGACCGTCGAAACTGGTTGCTAAATAAATGTGTTGAACACAGCTGATGGTATTATTCTTCATTAGAAAGTTGGTATTCGCCACTGAAGATCGAGCGCAGGACCTATCGGAATGACATTTGGTGATTAAGGATCATCCAACGGTGTCACTGCTTTGGAAGTGGTATTCTTGCATTTAAAAGACACATTTAGCCGCATGTATTTGTTCTTAGTTCTTGTTTGTGTATTTTTTAAATTATCTGTATTTGTATATGCTTTGTTTGCATTTAATAATGTAGTGGAGTAAGAAATTATACAGTGAATATAAAGCAACGTAAATACCTGACAAGTTTACTCTTTTTTGAAACTTCAATCCACATTTATCCGTACAGTGCAACCTTTAATCGTATAGCTTAGGATTTTTCTCCACTTCTTTCAAAAATTTATTTTTAACAACTAAAAGAACTTCATTTGTATTGCTATTTACCTTTTCATTCCGCGGTACTGAAACAGTTTGTGGTGTACTTTGAAGGTATTTGTTAAATGTGTATTCTTAACTGTTGAATGTGATCTACTCGGCAGGTAATCATTGAAAGTATTGTTTGTTAATTAATGAGGAAGTCAATGTAAAATATCTGCATTTTCTTGATCATATACAAAATGCGTCTGAACAGTTTGGTGAAAGATCTCAGGAAATATAGCAAACAAGAATTACAAACAAAATACCTTTACTGACTTTCAGAGTAATTGCCATTGGATACAATACACTTCTGACACCGGTTTTACAGCTGTTGGAAAGTGTTAGCAAAGGCTGCTTTCCGGCCGCGGTGGCCGAGGGGACTAAGGCGCTCCAGTCACGGTCTGCACGGCCACTACGGTCGGGGGTTCGAATCCCCCCTCGGGCATGGATATTTGTGTCGTTCTAGTTCGTAAGTAGTTCATAAGTAGTTTGTAAGTTTAGGGACTGATGACCCCGTAGTTAAGTCCCATAAGCTATACCAACATTTGATTTGAAACGCTGCTTGTTGAATCGCTCGCAGCACTGAGATCATGCGTCGTTGGATCTACGTAACCACTCTAACAGAACCTTTTATTCACTGCTTCTACTCCATACACTTGTCCTAAGATCCTGGGGGTCTTCGTCGGCGTTTATACCTAATTAAATAAGTAAATAAAAAATTAAATAAAAACAAACAAAAAACTTGATGTTAATGCGCTCCCACGAGTTCTCACACTGTCCCTGTTAGCTGGGTCCCAGATTGTACCACCGCTTCACTGCAGTGCTATGGACAACAGGGGTCGCTTTATGGGACCATTCAGCAAACTTTTGTAACGCACCTTGTTCTATGGAGGCGGAATCGCGTAGAGGAGGAGTCGCAGCCGCGACCAGAGCGAATCAGTCCGTGTGTGGACGATCTGAACCCTTTCCACTCCACTGTCGGACTACGTCGGACATTACAATTTTCCGCTGTAGCACTATTTTTGGTCCAATTCAAGGTGACTGTTGTCATATTATTTTGTTGTCGAGGGGTGTTTGCGCAGGCCTTGCTTTCGCTGTATCAGGGTGACCTACTCAACTATTTCATCGCAGATATCTGTGAAAAAAATGTTCAAATATTTGTATAGCTTACTAGACTTAACTCTGGGTCATCAGTCCGTAAACTTATGAACTAGCTAACACTAAGGACGGCACAAATATCCATGCCCGAGGAGGGGATTCGAACCCCCGACCGTAGTGGCAGTGCAGACCGTGACTTGCGGGCCGCAGTCCCCTCGGCCACCACGGCCGGCTACCTCTGAAATTACAAGAGATATTGAAGAACGAGTTTTACGCTCATGAACGTACGGCAGGGGCTTATGAAAGTAGGTACTATGAGACACTTTAGAACTTGAAAGAAATATTATTTTCAACACAAATTTATGTTTTTTAAGCAATCGATAGGATGAAAAATCACAAAGAATGGCGTCGGCTGCATCGCTAAACGTCAATTACATCCGGAGAAACTGCGAAGCGAAGTTGACGTTTGAAACACTCGAGGCGCGCTGCTAGCGCGTGTCTGAGACTCAATCGTGAGTCTCGCTTGAATCTGGAACAAGTGCTAGCAGCGCGCCTCATGTGATTCAAACGTCAACTTCGCTTCGCAGTTTCTCCGGATGTAATTGACGCATCGCGATGTAACCAACAACATTCTCTTTGTGATTATTCAGTCTATCGATTGCTTAAGAAATAATATGGTGTGTTGTGTTGTGGTCTTCAGTCCGGAGACTGGTTTGATGCAGCTCTCCACAATACCCTATCCTGAGCAGGCCTCTTCATCTCCACATAAGAACGGCAACCTACATCTGTCTGAATCTGCCTACTGTATCCATCTCTTGGTCTTCCTCTGCGATTTTTACCCCACACACTTCCCTACAACGCTAAATTCACAATTCATTGATGTATAAGAATGTGCCCTACCAATCTATCCCTTCTTTTAGTCAAGGTATGCCAGAAATTTATTTTCTCCCCAATTCTGTTCAGTACCTCCTCATTAGTTACGCGATCCACCCACCTAATCTTCAGCATTCTTCTGTAGCACCACATTTCAAAAGCCTCAATCCTCTTCCTGTCCGCACTGTTTATCGTCCATCTTTCACTCCCATATAAGGCAACACTCCATACAAATGTCTTCAGAAAAGAACTTCCTTAGGCTTAAATCAATATTCGATGTTAACAAATTTCTCTTTTTCAAGAACGCTTTTCTACCCATTGCCATTCTGCATTTTATATCCCCTGTACTTCGACCATCATTTGTTATTTTACTGCCCAAGTAACAAAACTGATGTACCTCCTTTATTGCTTCGTTTCCCAATCTAATTCCTTCAGCATCACCTGATTTTCTTACACTGCACTCCATTACCCTAGTTTTGCTCTTGTTAATGTTCATCTTATATGCACCTTTCAACACACTGTCCATTCCGTTCAATTGCTCTTCCAGGTCCTTTGCTGTATTACTATGTCGTCGGCAAAACGTAATGTTTTTAATTCTTCGCCCTGAACTTTAATTCCTTCTCCAAATTTCTCCTTGCTTTCTTTTATAGCTTGCTCAATGTACAAATTGAATAACAATGGAGAAAGACTACAACCCTGTCTCACTCCCTTTCCAATCACTGCATCCCTTTCATGTCCTTCAACTCTGACAACAGCTGTCTGGTTTTTGTACAAGTTGTAAATAAGCTTACGCTCCCTATATTTTACTCCTACTTGCTTCAGAACTTGAAAGAGTTTATTCCAATCAACATTGTCAAAAGCCTTCTCCAAATCTACAAAAGCTAGAAATGTAGGTTTGCCTTTTCTTAATCTATCTTCTAGGATAAGCCGTAAAGTGAGTATTGCCTCCCGTGTTCCTACATTTCTCCTGAACCCAAACTGATCTTCCCCGAGGTCGGCTTCTACCAGCTTTTCCACCCTTCTGTATATAATTCGTGTTAATATTTTGCAACCATGACTTATTAAACTGATGGTTCTGTAGTTTTCACACCTGTCTGCACCTGCTTTCTTTGGAATGGGGATTATAACATTTTTCTTAAAGTCTGAGGGTAATTCGCCTGTCTCATACATCTTACACACCAGGTGAAACAGGTTTGTCATGACTGGTTCTCCCAGAGACTTCAGTAGCTCTGAGGGAATATCATCTACTCCAGGGGCCTTGTTTCGACTTAGATCTTTCAGTGCTCTGTAAAATTCTTCTCTCAGTACAGTATCTCCTATTTCATCTTCATCTACATCCTCTTCCCTTCCTACACTATTGTTTTGAAGTTCATTTCCTTTGTAGAGCCCCTCTATATACTCTTTCCACCTTTCAGCTTTCCCTTCTTTGCTGAGAACTGGTTTTCCATCAGAGTCCTTGATATTCATAGAGCTGTTTTTCTTCTCTCCAAATGTTTCTTTTATTTTCCTGTAGGCTGTATCTATTTTTCCCCTATTTATACATTCTTCTACATCCTTGCATTTGCCTTCTAGCCACTCCTGCTTAGCCATTTTGCACTTCCTGTCAATCTCATTTCTTAGTCGTCTGTACTCCATTTTGCCTGTTTCATTTACGGCATTTTTATATTTTCTCCTTTCATCGATTAATATGGGATATCCATTAAAAAAAAAGTTTGTGTTGAAAATATTTCTTCACGTTTAGAGTACCTACTTTGATAAGCCGCTGCCGTACGTTCATGACCGTAAATTGGTTTTTCAATATCTCTTGTAGCTTCAGAGATATCTGGGGTGAAACAGTTGAGTGAGACACCCTGTATAACACTAATCACCTTGAATTGGATCCCCCGTCGGGGGTTCGAATCCCCGTCGAGCATGTATGTCTGTGCTGTCTTTAGTATAAGTTAGCTTGTAAGTTTAGGGACTGTTCACCACGTAGTTAAGTCCCATATAAGCTTTACAAACATTTGAACATTTTATTATTAGTTCAGATAGTGGGTACTATCGGATAGTGGAGTGGAGAAGGTTAAGTGAGAGACTCGCGCGTGGTGGGTACAGAAGTATAAGAGGAGTCACTGTTATCACCACAAAGTTATATAAAAATTTCAGAGCATTCGGAAAAGAACTTTGGTAGATATAAGAATTTCAGATAAATATACATGTGGCGTCTGTTCCGGGAGAACAGACGTCACTTCTGATCCAGCAGTTGTTATTATTTAATATTCGTAGAAGTGACGTCTGTTCTCTCGGAACAGACGCCACATGTCTATATATAATATGCCGGTGACGGGAAATGATCCTATCGTTAGTGGGGAGGGGTGGGCAAAGTTTGAAGCCCTTACTCTAACGGGAATTAGTTAAACTACGAGTTTGAGTACTGTGGGTAGGGCGAAGCTGGGAATTTGTATCTGACGGGAGGCGTGCTTAGGTAGTTCTTGCAGGTGCGGTGATCACTGTGTCCCCAGTGGTGTAGGGGTCAGCGCAACTGCCTAGAAAGCAGGAGACCCGGGTTCGGATCCCGGCTGGGTACACAATTTCAGCTTTGCCCAATCGCAGTTGATGTCATATATTCTATGAATATTAAATTTCAGATAAAGCATGCAGAAGAAACTGATGCATAGGAGGAGGAGAAGAAAGTACAGAGCGTCGTAAGGAGATAGACAGGGAATGAGAGGGACCAAGAGAGGAAGAGACAGGGAGAGCTGAGGATAAGAGAGGGGAGGAGATAGGGAAGGCGGAGGAGGATAGGACTGACAAAGAGGGAGGGGAGGAGATGGGGAGGGGGGAGTTGAACAGAAGGATAAGAGGAGCGGCGGCGGCGATAAGCGTCGTGGGCTGGCGCAGGAAAAGAGGCGGCGCTCACGCTGCCCAGACGACGGGCGGCAGGCCAAGGCCGGCAGCAGCGCGGCGCCGCACCGCACTGGCCACTACAACAAGGCTGACGCACGCGCGCTCTTCTATTGGCACTTCAACGGCACGACTACAATACTACAATCCCATTTACATTACGGGCTATTATACAAGCGCCAAAATCGCGGCGTTGGCTACGCCGCGTTAACGTCAGATGACTGGAGCAATGGCACTACAATGAGACAAACTATACGAGCGTTTTCGACTTCGGGGATTCCGCTTTAGTTCGGCGTTGAGCGCTAGCAACGCGGCCGGAGGCGTAAAAATGATCAACGTCCTCTGTAATAATAATAAAAAAAAAAAGCTGAGCCAACAACACATCGAACAAGAACGAACAAAAACGATCAGTGTCCGCAACAAAGAGAACTACCAGTAGAAAAAAAAAAGCGGGGAGCGGGGGGGGGGGGGGGGGGGGGGACTGCGGCGCACCAGTTACGGTCTGCACGGCCACTACGGTCCGTGGTTCGAATCCCCCGTTTGGCATGGATATTTGTGCCGTCCTCAGTATTAGCTAGTTCCTAAGTAGTTTGTAAGTTTAGCCCTCTCATGCGTCGCGTCCTCGAACGAGGACATTTAGATCTTGCCTCATTTCTTACACCTGAGGTGACCATGAAAGCACAGGTACCTCAAATGATGACTAATAATGAATGCTAGAATGTCTCCTAATGTTCAAATGTTTGTTAAGCTTATGGGACTTAACTACGGGGTCATCAGTCCCTAAACTTACAAACTACTTATTAACTACCTTATACTAAGGACGGCACAAATATCCATGCCCGAGGGGGGATTCAAACCCCCGACCGTAGTGGCCGTGCAGACCGTGACTGGAGCGCCTCAGTCCCCTCGGCCACCGCGGCCGGCAATGTCTCCTAGACAGCAGTGTTATTCGTTAGGCTAACAAGGAAATGGAAAGTACAGATTATAAGAAAGACTAGAGACAGGCAGTCAGATGAAAGCGCATTGTTGTCTGTCGTCGAAAAAATAAATAAATAAATAAATAAAGCTTGTCATTCTGTAGCCAACGAATTACGCTTCGATGGGATATAAAACTGGTCAGCCAAATCAGGTGATCCTGATCCCAATGCCAACACGTGCCATGATCGGGACTGCCAACGGAAAATACGTTACGTTTGAGAAAAGTGTAAACTTGCTGTGTGCCCTGAGTGCCTGAAACAATTTCATTGTACGAAAATTAGAAAATAGTGTACACTCTTCATGTTTTCTTTGATATTATTAATAGATGTTCCATGTAAAATGTAGTAGTTTTCGTAATCACTATCCCCATTTGAGGACACCTTCCTATTCGTCTACGAAACTATTTTTTTAGATAAATTATGATGAATTCTGCACAAGATAGGTCTTAAGTTACCAAATAATGTATCAGAAATTTTGTTCATTGTCAGGTTGATAATTCGTGCTTGAGAGGGTTAGGGACTAATGACACCGTAGTTAGGTCCCATAAGCTCTACTAACATGTGATCTAGCCGAGCCCCCTTCTTCCCATTGGGCGGCGCGCGGAGCATGCAAAGAGGTACCGAGACAGCGGGCGCCCCCAGCGGCCGAAGTACAGTAGAGCGACCTATCGCCTCTTCTAGTTGCGCGGCGACGTGTGTAGACTGCCGGCGTTGTGGCGAATAGCGAAGCCACAACAATTTTCACAGACGGGATGTTTCATTAGATTTAGGACGTATTTTTAAGTGAGCACTGGAGCGCCTTTGTATTCTAAGGAGGATTTTTAAATACCTATTAATATGTGGTATACAACCTATATATATCTCTTTGAGAACAACGTTTCCCCCATTGTAAAATATATATTCAGTTTTCAATCGATCCGGCAAAACCGTTTCTGGCCCTGACATGTACACACGACAGCGAAAACGGTTTCCGAAATTTAGTTTTCGTGTTTCGGAAGTTGGGTCGCATGTAGAAGAAGCGAGTATTACTGTGTGAGTTAGGCATTGTTGTCTGCGGTGTTCCTCTGTTGTACATCTCCGTAGTTCCTAATGTTTCCTTTTCTTGCGATGAGTGTACGTAATTGCTGCAGTCAAGATCAGCATTAAACATTTCAATGCGTACGAGGATTTCAGTTTCGTTTACAAACTACATTTAAGATGTTCTTCATTTCCGTACCCCTCCCCCCCCCCCCCTCCGGTAGAACCATCTAAATTCTACCACCATATGTATTTATATTAGTGAAAGGGTGTAAGCTATAAAGGGGTGTCGCCATGAGGGAAAGTTTGGAAAGCACTGACTTACACTTATAACGGCCCATGTAATAGTGTGCGCTCTTCTGTTCAATACACATTATGAAATTGGACAACACTGTCCGCAGGAGGAGCAGAGATCTGTGTCGAGTTGTATTTGTGTGGAAATAACAGAAAATATTTCTTGACATTATGACTATTATTTTATCCAAATACACTAAACATTACTTGCGCAGTTGGCACTGGATTCACGCCACTGTATTCACTGTGCAAAAGCACCACAACGATTCAGCATTTCACGCTGGGCAATTTCTAACAGCCGCGCATTAACACGCTACGTCAGGTTTCATTCCCGGTAAAAATTAAATTGATGCTAAAGCGAACGAACTGTGCAGTAGCAAAGAAACGTAAAACGCACTGTGAAGCTTCCACGTGAAACCGTTAACAATGAGTCGCGATGAAGTACAGCCGAGCAGTCAATGGTGTGCTTGTCACGCAGTACGGAGTTACACGGTACTCCGTGCCGGCGCTCATTTTAATGAGGTAATAATTCACAGCCTGGCGAGTGAAAGTGTGCGTACAACGTCTCTGCATATCTCCAATAATTTACAGTTACCCAACAGATCAGCACGCTGGTAAGGAGAACGTCGCAACGGATTGAAATGTTACCGAGCGCCGTATACTACTGAATCCACGTATGCTAGTGTATATTGGCATCTGGTCAACACAGCATGACGGAAAACGTTCTGCCAGGAGGAGTATCCGATGATGTAAGAAACACTAAACACTACAGTACGGCCAGCTGCGATGTGCAGATAAGGCGCGTCGCAGGTTCGCCTTGAGTGGTGCAGAGAGCGGCCGTTACATAAGCCGCTTTACGAGGCCGCGGCCAGACGCGAAATGTTGTGAACAGGCGCTGTGCACTACTGGCTGCACTACAGAGCGGCTGCAAGGTCGTCTCCGCTATGCCCTGTCCGTCGTTCAGGACACCAGTGTAAACAAAGCGCATCTCCAGCCACTGGTCGGTGAACTCGTACTGCCGGAACAACAACAGAGGAATACTGTACAGGCTGCAAATGTCGAGCGGTCTAAAGCACCTCGCTGCGGAGCGCGCGGTTGCTCGCCGTGGTTAGTCCTCCCTGGGGCAAGGGTGTGTGTGTTGTCCTTAGGTTAGTTTACCTAGGTTTAAGTAGTTTGTAAGCTACGGACTGATGACCACACAGTTTGGTCCGATAGATTTACAAACATTTGAACATTTTTGCAAATGTCTTCGTCAAACAGAATTCTCGATCGGTTGATGGTTACAATTGATCTACTAGTGGCTTAATTGATAAACATTTTTTCAAGATTATTGTGCGGAACCAAGTATAGTTAATTTCGCTAATTTTGCTATATAGTTAAAAAACATTATGAGCGTTTCAAAACATTCACGACTATAAAGTCATGATGCAAGGACGTAGCCAAAGAGGGGGGGGGGGGTATTGGGGGTCCGGACCCCCCTATCACCTATCATGCTAAGGATAACACACACACACACACACACACACACAGTGTTGACAAATCAGTGTCCTTTCATGTCCCTTTTCGTCTGATCACCTTTCAGAAATACAGTTCCCAAGCCACTCTTCAAATCACGACACGTTACAAGTCAAAGTTCCTTTTGATTTCCGTCAGAATCTGACGGAAAAACTTGGCAGCAATCAGCCTAATCCATTTCTGCCATTAACATTTGCTGAATCGAGTTCAAGATAACCGACGTATGTCCGACAGTTGATCAGTTGTCTTTCGACGGTCTGTGAGCACGAGCTCTCGATACCTTACGAGAATCAAACGCCGTAATTCCAATTCCAATATCCCTTACACATAAAAAGCCGACAAATGAAAAATGCTAAGCTTATGGGACTTAACTACGGGGTCATCAGTCCCTAAACTTACGAACTACTTAAAAAATGTTCAAAGGTTTGTATAGTCTGTTGTTGTTGTTGTGGTCTTCAGTCCAGAGACTGGTTTGATGCAGCTCTCCACCCTACTCTATCCTGAGCAAGCCTTTTCATCTCCTCATAAGAACGACAACCCACATCCACTTGAATCTGCTTACTATACGCGTCTCTTGGTCTCCCTCTGCGATTTTTACCCCACACACTTCCCTCCAACGCTAAGTTCACAATTCCTTGATGTCTAAGAATGTGTCCTACCAATCTATCTCTTCTTTTAGTCAAGGTATGCCAGAAATTTCTTTTCTCCCCAATTCGGTTCAGTACCTCCTCATTAGTTACGCGATCCACCCACCTAATCTTCAGCATTCTTCTGTAGCACCACATTTCAAACGCCTCTATCCTCTTTCTGTCCACACTGCTTATCGTCCATGTTTCACTCCCATACAAGGCAACACTCCATACAAATGCCTTCAGAAAGGACTTCCTTAGGCTTAAATCAATATTCGATGTTAACAAATTTCTCTTTTTCAAAAACGCCTTTCTACCCATTCTGCATTTTATATCCTCTGTACTGCGACCATCATTTGTTATTTTACTGCCCAAGTAACAAAACTCATCTACCTCCTTTATTGTTTCGTTACCTAATCTAATTCCTTCGGCATCACCTGATTTTCTTACACTGCACTCCATTACCCTAGTTTTACTCTTGTTAATGTTCATCTTATATGCACCTTTTAGCACACTGTCCATTCCGTTCAATTGCTCTTCCAGGTCCTTTGCTGTATCTGACAGAATTACTATGTCGTCGGCAAAACGCAATGTTTTTAATTCTTCGCCCTGAACTTTAATTCCTTCTCCAAATTTCTCCTTGCTTTCCTTTATAGCTTGCTCAATGTACAAATTGAACAACATTGGGGAAAGGCTACAACCCTGTCTTACTCCCTTTCCAACCACTGCATCCCTTTCATGCCCTTCAACTCTGACAACCGCTGTCTGGTATTTGTACAAGTTGTAAATAACCTTACGCTCCCTATATTTTACTCCTGCTTGCTTCAGAACTTGAAAGAGTTTATTCCAATCAACATTGTCAAAAGCCTTCTCCAAATCTACAAAAGCTAGATATGTTGGTTTGCCTTTTCTTAATCTATCTTCTAGGATAAGCCGTAAAGTGAGTATTGCCTCCCGTGTTCCTACATTTTTCCTGAACCCAAACTGATCTTCCCCGAGGTCGGCTTCTACCAGCTTTTCCATCCTTCTGTATATAATTCGTGTTAATATTTTGCAACCATGAATTATTAAACTGATAGTTCTGTAGTTTTCACACCTTTCTGCACCCGCTTTCTTTGGAATGGGGATTATAACATTTTTCTTAAAGTCTGAGGGTACTTCACCTGTCTCATACATTTTACACACAATGTGAAACAATTTTGTCATGGCTGGTTCTCCCAGAGACTTCAGTAGCTCTGACGGGATATCATCTACTCCAGGGGCCTTGTTTCGACTTAGATCTTTCAGTGCTCTGTCAAATTCATCTCTCAGTATAGTATCTCCTATTTCATCATCATCTACATCCTCTTCCCTTCCTACAATAGTGTCTCGAAGTTCATTTCCTTTGTAGAGCCCCTCTATATACTCTTTCCACCTTTCAGCTTTCCCTTCTTTGCTGAGAACTGGTTTTCCATCAGTGTCCTTGATATTCATAGAGCTGTTTTTCTTATCGCCAAATGTTTCTTTTATTTTCCGGTAGGCTGTATCTATTTTCCCCCTATTTATACATTCTTCTACATCCTTGCATTTGCCTTCTAGCCATTCCTGCTTAGCCATTTTGCACTTCCTGTCAATCTCATTTCTTAGTCGTCTGTACTCCATTTTGCCTGTTTCATTTACTGCATTTTTATACTTTCTCCTTTCATCGATTAAATTTAGTATCTCCTGTGTTATCCAAGGATTTTTTGTAGGTCTTGCCTTCCTACCTATTTTGTTCTCTGCTGCCTTCACTATTTCATCTCTCAATTTTACCCATTCCTCCTCAACTGTTTTATTTTCCCCCGTTTCTGTCAACTGTTGCCTAAAGCTCCCTCTGAAATTCTTAAGAACTTCAGGTTCCTTCAATTTATCCAGGTCCCATCATTTTCCTACCTTTCTTTAGTTTCTTCAGTTTCAGCCTACAGTTCATAACCAACAAGTTATGGTCAGAGTCTATGTCTGCCCCTGGGTATGTCCTACACTTCAAAACCTGGTTCCGAAATCTATGTCTTACCATTATAAAATCTATCTGGTATCTCCCGGTGTCTCCTGGTCTCTTCCACGTATACAACCTTCTTTTGTGATTCTTAAACCAGGTGTTTGTTATAACTAAATTATGTTCCGTGCAAAATTCTACCAGGCGGCTTCCTCTTCCATTCCTTTTGCCCAGACCATATTCACCTGCTATATTCCCTTCCCTTCCTTGTCCTACTACCGAATTCCAGTCTCCCATAACAATTAAGTTTTCCTCTCCCTTAATTGTCTGAATAATTTCCTTTAGCTCCTCATATATTTCTTCGATTTCCTCATCATCGGCAGAGCTAGTTGGCATATAAACCTGTACTACTGTTGTCGGTGTTGGCTTCGTATCTATCTTGACAATGATAATGCGATCACTGTGCTGGTCATAGTAGTTTACCCGCATTCCTATTTTCTTATTCATTATCAATCCTACTCCTGTGATACCCCCCACTGATTTTGTATTTATAATCCTGTACTCACCTGACCAGAAATCCTGTTCATCCTGCCACCGAACTTCACTAATCTCCACAATATCTAACTTCAACCTATCCATTTCCCTTTTTAAATTTTCTAATTTTCCTCTTCTATTAAGGGATCTAACATTCCACGCTCCGACCCGTAGAATGCCAGTATTGTCTTTCCTGATGATCACATCCTCCTGAGTAGTCCCCGCCCGGAGATCCGAATGGGGGACTATTTTACCTCCGGAATATTTTACCCAAGAGGATGCCATCATCATATGTTCATACAGTAGAGCTGCATGTCCTCGGGAAAGGTAACGGCTGTAGTTTCCCCTTGCTTTCAGCCGTTCGCAGTAGCTGTGTGGCAAAGCCACATTGGCTGATGTTACAAGGCCAGCTCAGTCAATCATCCAGACTGTTGCCCCTGTAACTACTAAAAAGGCTGCTGCCCCTCTTCAGGAACCACACGTTTGTCTGGCCTCTCCACAGATACCCCTCCGCTGTGGTTGCACCTACGGTACGGCTATCTGTATCGTTGAGGCACGCAAGCCACCCCACCTCGGCAATGTCTGTGGTTCATGGGAGTGGTGTATAGTCTATGGGACTTAACTACGGGGTCATCAGTCCCAAAACTTACAAACTACTTATCAACTACCTTATACTAAGGACGGCACAAATATCCACGCCCGAGGGGGGATTCGAACCCCCGACCGTAGTGGCCGTGCAGACCGTGACTGGAGCGCCTCAGTCCCCTCGGCCGGCAATTCTTGCTTCTTTACTCCAACAACTAGATATATTAAACAAATGAAACAAATACCGCGGGCAGTTTTGCCCCTCCCCCTCCCGGTGCTAGAGTTAAGTTTGCGCACGGGGTCGCCTGGTAGTGTGTGCATCAAAGAGCCGCGCCAGGAGCCAGCGGCTAGGACCGGTCCCGGCGGCCTTCCATTTGCGGCGCGTGCACTCTGCGACACCGATATCGCCGCGCAGCCTGCATATTGACATTCGATTCAGTTCGAAATGGCGCAGCGCGACACACAGTCATTATTTATCAACTTTAGCCGGCTGCTGGAACTTTTTCCCGCCGTTTAATGAACGCTCGCAGTCCGCGTTTTACAGCCGTGTTTTACATCGCACTTCAAACAGCGTGCCCTTTGTAGCCGCACGCGAAATTAAACCGCAATTGGAATAAGCCCGTTAGCCGAGCGGCCGGTAAATTGTGCCGCGCCCAGTGCAGTCGTACGCTTACTAGGTGCACAGGCCCACTTGTTTCAGTCCGTCTCAGTGAATAACGCCACCATTTTTATTTCACCTCCCTCTCCGAATTATTTTTATTTTCCTGAATTCATGGAAAACGGGAGTTTCGACGTAAAATATATTCAGACAATGGCAAACTGTAAACGTTTCCTGGCAACGAAAACGCGTTATATCTCATATTTTCGGCATTCGTATGACCGTGGATATCAAACGATTAAGGGCTCAACTCGTCGAGGAAGAAGACAATGTCTAAACACGGGATTAAGAATTCAGAAAATACTGCTCTCACTTAGACCATTAAGTACTAATAAAGAAGGCAAACTTCGTTTTCGATGCAATAATTCTAAAAGGAGAAACAAACACTAATCAGAGGAAGAACTAAAATCAAGGAAATGGAAAAGCAAGAGAGAAAAATTCTAAGGAAAATCTATGGGCCAGTTCAGAGACAGGGGATCTGGATAAAGAGACCAACAAACAGACAGAGACAATTACAGACAACATCAGAAAAAGAAGGGCAAAGTTCTATGGCCACATTTATAGGATGAATGAAAATAGGCTGATGAAGAAGATTTTTATCATTGTGATAAGTAATACGACAAAAAACTAACTGGGCAAAGTAAACTATGGAAGACCTCAAGAAACTAAATACCTCTACAGAATAAATAATAAACAGAGAAAACATCAGGCAACAGAAATTCGAAGAAACACCAAAAGAGAAGAAACCAGGAAAGAAGTGGACAGAAGAAATGTTCAAATGTTTGTATAGTTTATGGGACTTAACTACGGGGTCATCAGTCCCTAAACTTACAAACTACTTATGAACTACTTACGAACTAGGACGGCACAAATATCCATGCCCGAGGGGGGATTCGAACTTTTGTCTCCCAGCCTCGTCGCCGCTTTTGTGTCTCGTTTCCGTCGTAGGTGTCGGTGGCCGAGTGGAATGAGACCGACACAGGAATAAAGATAGAACGCTGGTGCAGGTACGGAGGGGAGCAGCCAGAAACTAGAAACACTAGAGTAAATTAGAACGAGATATATATTGCACAGAATTTATACAATACTTAACTTTTACATAGAACAGTACTGCAGATACAGAGTTGAGCTAGAGGCCTGCCTAGTGCCTAACTGATAGCCAAGTCTTCACTGGTGCCTATCTGATTCCGAAGTCTTTACTGGTTGCTATCTCAGTCCCAAGTGAACGATGTCGTTCAGTGGTGGCCACGAGCGGAGTTGCAGCAGAGGGCGCTCGTGGCTGTCGTAAGAACGCCGCGCCGTGCGTGCATGGCGGCGCGCGGCGAAAGTAGGTGGCGCGCACTTTGGACTTGTGCGACACCACACGAATCCCCGACCGTAGTGACCGTGCAGACCGTGACTGGAGCGCCTCCGTCCCCTCGGCCACCGCGGCCGGCAGACAGAAGAAACACAGTGAATATATGAGAGGTTTTTGGGAAGAGAAAAGAAAGAGACAAAAAAAGGGCATGAAAATTGGTTGTGTTTAAACGCTCTCCTAAATGGGGAATTAACGATAATAATAATAATAGTAATAATAAGAGTTTTAGGACTCTAATCCATTATCCTATGAAAACACGAGTAATAACATATATAAAAAACGTAAATACAGTAGAATTACTGGTATTACCTTTTTCATATTCCCTTGCAATTCATTAGATGGTAAAAGAAGTTTTTAGGTTGCGAGCAGTGTGAGAGTTTCGTATAATATTGGGATTTCTGACACTTGGAGTGAGGCTTTCCCAGAGAGGGAATGGGTTGCCACTTGTCTGGAGCCACAGAGTAATATATATTTGTCTGTGCTGGAGCTCCGGAAACTGCAGGTAGTGGACAGGGTGTTCCACAAGTAGGGTACACCGGTCTGTCTGCCGCAGGTAGCTTTGAGCTCCCTTCTGAGTTGTGAGACGTCGCGGTAAAATGTGACGCTCTGACGGTGTTACGTACCTCACACTGGAAGCGTAGAACTGCAAACCATGTGCTGCCTTCAGAGAAACGATCATAATTAGGAGCGGCGCAGACTATGAGTATACATTTTCGTTTACAGGAGGAACAATCAACTAATTAATGTGTAGTTCGATCAAGTTTATACACTGCTCTTCAACTAGCAAAAAGTTGTGCAGTTTTACTGATTTTCGTGTTGATAGTGTGGAAATTTGTCCATAGCTAGGAATTACTCACTTACAGCGTTAAGTTTGCATAATTAGTTCAAAAGCAAAATTAGCCTTCTGTTTATTTAATGTAAATTTGCAGCTATGATTACGTCGATGTTAAAGAGTTGCATATACGAGCTGATTTCTTTCGTAAAGAAGAGAACGAAATTCAACCACAGTAGCTCACAGGCCGATTTCAATATCAGAGCTTATGATCGAATTCACATTACTAGAAAAGTGCTACCATTGTTAGTTTAGTGAAAAGGAAAATAGATAATGTTCATTGACATTCCGTGTTTTTATGTTTACTGTTGAAATAAAATAACAGTGATAAATTTGTCAATTTAAATTTCGGCCTAAAACCGCAATCAGGCCCTAACATTTGTAAGAAATATCCATTTTTTATACTTGGCTGCTACCCGATCTTTGCATCATTATAATATTAGAACAGATTATGTATTTTAACGACCGTTTTCCTTATGTTCCATGTCATTCTCAGTTCTCATTCCTGTCACAATCTTGAAATTAACTTTGCCACAAAACGCGTCAATGGGCCACCTTGTAGGGGTATGCGGCCGCTTACTGTCGTGGTGTGAGCGTCGGCCAGCTTCGCTGCGCGGCTCTGCTGAACTACAAATACAAATATTTGTATAGCTTCTGGGACTTAACTACGGGGTCATCAGTCCCTAAACTCACAAACTACTTATCAACTAACTAATACTAAGGACGGCACAAATATCCATGCTCGAGGGGGGATTCGAACCCCCGACCGTAGTGGCCGTGCAGACCGTGACTGGAGCGCCTCAGTCCCCTCGGCCACCGCGGCCGGCTGTGTTGAACTACTTGACTTCACAGTACACCTGTATCTGCGAAAAGCCGGTTAGCTCGCCAAAAGCCCCAGGCTCCACCAAGAAACACTACGTGCAAATGTTCCAACCCCTAATATTGGTAGTACCCACAGAAATGTTTCTGTTGCTGTTACTTCTCTGGAAAACATGTTTATGATTTCCAGAGAAGTAAGTGCAGCATTTTTAGGTAGCTACCAATTATACATAACTTCCAGAATGCTCGAAATATAGAATTAAAACTTTTAACACTGAATTGGAAGTTTTTTTATTTTGGGTACGAATAAAATGGTGACGATATCCACAGACACTTAAATTTTATATTATTTTCCTTTACATGTTTCAGCAGTATCTGTGGTACCGTGAGTACAGCACCTGTTCGTGATTGTGAACTACTTCAGTCCAACTTGTTATGATTTTTTTAGTTGTTTTGGCCCCTAATGTTTCGTGCTTTGCTGTGTCTACTTCGCGGACTTATAATTATACTTTTCTCACGTATTTTTCTGTATTAAGAAATTACGCTACTGTTACTACATAAAAATACGTGAGAAACATTTAATAATCACGCCACAAAATCACACCGCAAAACATGAGGCAAAAGAAGCGAAACATTCTTGACATTCAGGAGGCTGTACTAACTTAGAACGGCAATTACGAATATTCATACTCAGTCCAATTAACATTACGTAAGAAATGGATAAAATTCTCATTGACGATAGCACAGTTAGTGCTCAAATATGTGAGGGGATTTAGGTGTCTTGCATACGGCGGAATATCCTCACCATTTATTTCTGAGCATCTACAACGAAAATATTGTTATAGGTACAAGATTGTTCGGGTCAATTCTAGACGGGGACATCACGCCTCGGCTTTGACCCGTGATGTAGTCGTGTTGTGTTGTATGACGTCATTGCTGCGCGGATGTTTCAAATATCAGAAAATTACATCTTTGAAAATTTGTTATTAATTTATTTCTTAAAATGTTTCTTTCATGTATAATATACATTGCTTTTGAAGTTGTAGGTGTTTTATATTTCAGGATCTGTTGGTATTATCGAGAGTTTTGCTTGGCTTTCACATTTATTTGAAAGTGAGTTTGCTAATGGTTATGTTTCGTGGTGGCGTAATTACGCTGTCGTCTTCGTGGCGCTAACGTTGGCAGCATTGCTGTAAAATGTTTTGGCATGAATTTTTCCTCTCTTAATGAGGGCAGCTAATTTTATTGAACGAACAAGGGTACATCAAAAACCTGTCAACCATAGAGCAGGGACAGCATTAATTACTTATTCTAAGTATGCCGCGAATTCAAAATTTTCGTCGAGATTGTTATTTACGAAACGTAAACTAAGCTGAAATAAGCTGTTCCTTACGTTACTTTCCCGGCAGGCGTACCAAAATATACACTCAAGGCTATTACCGATTTTTCGTTATCAGTGTCGAGCTGTATATCATTTTATTGTTTGCGTAGTTTTACGGGTTCTTCGATATCTTCATTTGAGTGTCCGATACCATTATACTTGGGTTCTTGGCATTTTTCCCTATCGTAATAGCCCTATCTCGTTCATTATTTATCGAAAACGAATCATCTATCTCTTGAGTTTTTTTTAATCATCAAAACAAATTATCATGCTATACTTAATTTAATATCGGTATATTTTAATTAATTCGATCGGATCGGTTGATGCAGGTGTTAATATCCATCCATCACTTTATATTCATGGACCCACCTAATGTCTCATGATATATATATTTTTTAAATAAACAAAAATCGATCAAACATACTTTTGTTCGTGATTTTTTTCATCTTAAAGAGATCGTTTGAGATACCCACTACATAATTCAAACCAGTAAACAGAGCTGGTATATTCGTCTGCAATTGAGCTGTATATGTCAATTCGAGTGTCCGATACCATTTTAATCGCTTTTTACGTCGTTGTTGGGTTAATTTGTTTCCCCTCAACAGCGCTTTTAATATTTGTATTCCCTCGTTTTCACTTCTTTATGTAGTTTTTTCACCGCTTAGAATGCCCCCGCCCAAGAACCCAATGTTTTCCATAATTTTTCGCGTGTTTTAATGTGTGGGTGTTTTTGTTTTTCGTTAGTTTTACCATTCGTATCTCGCCACCAAAAAACAAAATTTCTTGCGGTATAGCCGTTACAGTATTTAATATTATTTTTCACAGCGCGATATTTATTTGCTTTCTGCAATTTCATCATTTAAACATCTACAATTAATTTACTTTATTTATCATGTTCGTAATATTACCGTATAAAATAACGTTATTTGCGAAGAGCACAGACATATATTACTAGACCGCCAATGCCATATTCAGTATCATTGGTATCAGTGAAGTCTCCCCGCCATATTTCTGTACTATAACGTGAAAGCAGTCGTTTGCGTTATTACAGAAAAGAGTAGTAAAAATACCGAAGAACTGACGTAACTACGCTATCATTAGACTTTTGACATATGCGAAATTCGTGTGATGTATATGGCTGTAATTTTTTTAGTTGGATTAAGCTTTGAGACATACGGTAATTAGTTGCATAGATTTCCTGTTATTATTAATCCAATTTCATTCAACTTCGGATTTTGTAGCAGTAATATGATCATCATAGAAGTGTAGTTTATCGTTGGACAACACGTATCTCCTTCTTTTGAGAGTTCTTACGAAATCTACAGTCTGCTTTACACATACACAAATGAGTAGCGTTTCCTATGTTTGTTAATCTGTTACCAGTTTCAATCGGCTTCGGCTTTTCATTTAATTACCATCCTGGCGGCCTCAAATGATTATGTTGGCAACATCAACAAAACGATAGAAAGCTTTCGCCAAGATAATATATTCTTGGAAATACACACAAAGTGAACTCATTAGTGTTTCGTACAGACGATGAAGTAAATAAATAATGCTGTACCTGCTCTCTGGTTGACAGGTTCTTGTATGTACACTCTTTCACTCAGTAAAACTAATTGCCCTCGTAAACGAAGACTTCATGACAAAATATTGCCGGCCGCGGTGGCCGAGGTGACTGAGGCGCTCCAGTCACGGTCAGCACGGCCACTACGGTCGGGGGTTCGAATCCCCCTCGGGCATGGATATTTGTGCCGTCCTAGTTCGTAAGTAGTTCATAAGTAGTTTGTAAGCTTAGGGACTGATGACCCCGTAGTTAAGTCCCATAAGCTTAACAAACATTTGAACATTGACAAAATATTTACGCTGTCACGCGATCGGCTAATGCCAACGTCACATGACTGACAACATAATGCCGCGAAGCGGTCAAGACGCTAAGTAAAATTTAACCGTACGTAACAAGTTATGCGGCGGTGGAGTAGCCGAGCGGTCTAAAGCGTCTCGCTGCGGAGCGCGCGGTTGCTCGCCGTGGAGGTTCGAGTCCTCCCTGGGGCATCGGTGTGTGTGTGTTGTCCTTAGGTTAGTTTATCTAGGTGTAAGTAGTTTTTAAGCTACGGACTGATAATCACGCAGTTTGCTCCGATAGATTTACAAACATTTAACAAGTTCTGCTCATAACACGATTCGACAATGTACGCCTATTTGTTAAATTTAATTATTGCGGAAGTATTAGTTCAAATGCAAATCATTTTCAATTCAACTAGTAAAGCTTACAATGTCGTATGGCATCAAATCATGGTAGTACCGTACGAAAAATTTTTGACGTGCAGTGACGCAAGATGGCGGCGTCAGGCTTCAATCACAGAGGGACGATGCCAGTCTAGAAATGTATGTCTGTGGCAAAGAGGTGTATAAACATAGATCTTTGGTTTTTCCTATAGTCGATTGTTCCGAACCACAGACATACATTACTAGACTGGCAATGCCGTATACAGTATCATTGGTGTCAGTGAAGGCTCGCCGCCATATTTCTATACTATTACGTGCGAGGAGTCGTGCGAGTTATTACAGAAAACAGTCATAAAAATATGAGTGAACTGACGTAATTGTGCTGTCCTTAGAGTTTTGACATGTAGGAAATTCGTGTTTTGTATATGGCTGAAATTTTTAAAGCTTGAATAAGCTTCAAGATATACAGTAATGAGTTGCATTGATTTGCTGTTATTATTAATTACCAATTTCATTCAACCTCGGATTTTCTTTTAGTAGTATGGTCATTATAAAAGTGTACCCTTATTCTTTTGAGAGTTCTTACGAAATCTATAGTCTGCTTTGACGCACACACTAATGAGTCGCGTTTGCTGTTGTTATTAATCTGTTTCCAGTTTCGACCAACTTCGGTTTTTCTTTTAATAGTTATAAATGTGTTATTTGTCGTGGACAACACATAGCTTCATTCTGATTAGTGTCTTTCAGATAACTACTTCTGCTTTAACTGAACGTAACGATAAAATTTTACCTATCATCCCGTCGACCTCTCATGATTATTTTGGCAACACAAAAAATGGTAGAAAGTCTTTGCCTATACGTATGTTAATGTTTAACTGTACATAACATGTTCTTCTCATAACACGATTCTAAAATGCGGAAGTGTTAGCTCAAATGCAAATCATATTCAAACCAACTAGTAAAGCTTACAACGTCATATCGTGTCAGAAGATCATAGTAGTACCGTACGGAAACTTTTTGACGGTTGGTGAGGCAAGATGGCGACATCAAACTTCAGTCACAGAGGCTAGTTTGCCAGTCTAGTAATGTATGTCTGTGTTCCGAACAGCATTAATGAATCTCCTTGGTATACATGTGACACTCTCGCATATAGTGTCTCTGGATAATGACATTGTGCAAAGCTGACAGGTGGTATACTATATGAGTACTTTCGTAAGATCGGAATATGGCAGATTATGTCAAAAGCTGTCAAATGTGGAAACGAAATCAACAATACAACGCGAAAACTGGGCTACAAAATATTCATATTAATATAAACAACAAATCGCACCTATCAACACGTGCACAAAAATAAACACGCACGTTGGTGTGTGAAAGTTATGTTAGTGAATGAGTGAACAGCAACCTGTGTTGTATGTGTTATACATTGCATCGCGTGACAAGGCTGCCAGAAAGCAGTGCCAGTTCGGAGAAGTGGGCGGCGTCGCGTTTCTTTTTCTCAAAACAATCGTCGTCGTCGCTGGCGGCGCCTTTGTCGGTGGCCGTTAGGTTGCGGCCGCTGTGTCTCGTACGAAGAGTCAACACGGAGGCGGAGGCTGTTTTCTCTTGGCGCGGCGCGGCGCGCTCCCACGTCCCAGACCAGGCTGACTGCCCGGCTTGTTTCTTCGCTCCCCCCCACCCCGCGGCCGCCGTCGGCCACTGACCTTGCCAGAGGGGAGGGGGGAGGGGGCGCGGGCAGGGAGTGTTGCGCCGAGCGGTTGGTAGGCATGCAGCAGGGCTGTGGCAAGGCCGCCGCCTCCGCACAGCGCCCAACAACCTGCAACCGCCGGCTTCCTGCTTCCGATAACCAGCCTGCCCACAACCTGATGCCGAGTGTCGTTCCTAATCAAGTGCTCTTGTCCACCACAGCTGTCCAACGCTAGCGAGAGGAGGCGGAAACGTGCGTGACTGAATTTCTGTCTACGTGTAGCCTTTCTCAGTACTGATGAGCTGAGGTCACCCTTTAATAAAACAGGAAGATCCCCACCCCCCTGAAGTAATGAATATTTTTTTTTCTTTTTGTTAGAGAGTCAGGTCAATAGTTGTATCGAATTTGATTAAAATGCAAGGTATTTCTGTTACCACTCACTTTGTTTATTTTTTCCCACAATGCGTTTCGGAGGTTGACACTGCCAGGCTTTGGCGCGAAATGCTATTACAGCTAACCGATGTTAAACATTATTATAAAGTCAGTAATAATTATTTCTAAGACTAGGCCTGTAAAGTTTCCTCTAACTTATTCTTCCAGATTCTGAAGATGCCCCAAAAAGGCGAAACGCGTTAAAGAAAATAAATCATTGCAACCAAGACTGTGTTTTATTAGACGTTATTCTTTTACTTACATTGTTAAGTGTCGTTTACTGTGTGTTGCGTTGTTATTATTCAAATGGGTTATTTCAATCATCCCTTGTGTACTGTAAGTCACCAACATTCTCAGAGCATTTCGCTACAAGGGACAGTTAAAAACATAATTAAGAAGTAAACTATCTTACCCCCCTTTTTTTTCGTTCTATCCAACCGATTTACTTTATTTTTTAAACAAATCGTATTCATCCACAGATTTGTCTGCAGGTATCCTCATTCGTTCAACTCTCGCCTTTCTTTATTTATACTCAAACGCAATATCCTTCTGTCCTTGCTGTGAATATTTAATCGGTTTCTTTTGCGGCGCCTTCGGTTCTAATTACAGTTCTTTTTGGCCTAAGAAAGCTCACCGAATGAAGCTCTTTCATCCAGCAAGCATATATTCTGTTCTACAAATTAAACCTGAGGGTCGACAAACATCTAACACTGTGCAGAAGGAAGTGATGTAAAAATAATATTCTCTATACTGTTCAATCGATACTGAAATGTTATACTTTGATAAACATGTACATTTACTTATTTCCACTTTAGTCAGTGAAGTATTCGCACGGGTCATCTAGTAACAATGTATGTCGATCAGAACATCCGTCTGGTGAGGAACCTGTACGTTCCAAATCGGTAACAGCGCTATTTTTTAAAATAAATAGCTGGCCTCAGTCTGTAATCACAGTCTCAAAATTTCAATTATCGACAAAATAGCAGCAACAATAGTGTTTCTGAAAATATAAATATTCATAATATCTAATAAATATTTTCGCGTAAGGAAGTCTTTCGTGAAAGTATTTGGAACGCTGAATACAAGGAAGTGTAACACAAGATTAGAAAAGAACCTTAGTAAATGTGCTGTTACAAAAGAATGGTGACGACTGAATGCGTATCTCAGTAACTGGCTGGCAAATGTACTGGATGCATTTGGAAATATATGAAATTTATGGTAGAACTTAAGTAAAAGAATGAATCGGTTAACAAGACTATCCTGAGGCATCAAGAAATCGTCAAAAACGTTGTAAACGGTAAATCGGAAATATTTCATGTAAACAGAGAAATGACACTAAAGGCGACTTAGTATTAACATAAATATCTCTAACCCGTTTACAAAGGAAGGAAGATTAGGGTTTAACGTCGGGACGGGTTGTTTCCCAACCACTGACGATTTTTAATGAATAAAATTATTGTTATCAATCATCAGCTGTTTATTATAGTTATAACTTCGACCAGTTTCGGTTCTAAACCATCTCAATAGAAGTCAACTAAACAGACCGATTAAGTGGCTGCATTATCTGCTATCTAATCCATGTTGACTTGAAAGTCAGTGAAGATGGTTTGAAACCGAAACGGGTCGAAGTTGAAATTATGATAAACAGCTGATGATTGATAATATGCATTTCCTACAATATCTTACGACTGTCACTTCTCATCTCTATAAAGATTTCAATAAAACCAAACGTATATGACAAAATAAGAATGCAGTTTTAGTTTTTGTAAGAGATACCTCGACAGGAAGTAAATATTTAAATAGAAACATGCATAATAGAACAACAAGGTCAAAGACTATAGTCATGAAGCTAGTGCGGTTAGCAAGATAGCACTTCAATTATTCAAGAAAGAGCATAAAGTTTCATCATACAGATAAGTGAAAAGCTCTCAGATAATATAGAAGTGGGAAAGTTATTTACCAGTGTTTCTTCTCCACGGGCAAAACAATGGTTCGGTACAGACCTGCAACAAAAGAAAAAGTATATGTCATTCAAGTCATGATGATTTGATTCGAAAGAAAACAAACAGCGTTTATCGTATTTTCGACATTTCCACGGCCGTGTAGATATATGAAGTCTAGTAAAGACAGAAGGCTAAGCAGGAAATGTAAGTAGTCTGTAAGCAGCTATACAATACAAAGAGTCCTTTGTAACTTAAACATTCGGAAGCATCAAGTAACAATCTCTGAAATTTTGTCGCTGGATTTCGGATTTATCCTGCATACAGGAAACAAAACATAACGAAAGGAAAGGCGATCATATTCTACAGAGCAACCTATGCGCTAACTGCAAACACGGTACTTTTCGAGGTGTTATGAAGTTGCGTATTTGAAGAGATTGCGACTTGACGTGATCTTTATGTGTTGACCAAACTGTGCAGTATTAGCTAAATACGACTTACAAGCATTGGGCTATGTACGGCCCTGTAAAGGAATATGGCTCGATGTAGTCTTACGGTCTAATCGTACACTTACAATCGTAATTTTTCAAGCCCAGCAACTACAGTAGCTGCAAACAGTACCTTGTACATGTGACCCCACTGTCAAACACTATGCTTAGGCTATTTTTTACAAGACAATAATGAAATATAAAGATAAATTATTAATTAATAAAGTAGGTTATATCCTGCCCTTTGCAAATAATGCAGGCAACGCCAGATAACTCAGATGAATAATGTTTATTCAAACACATGTTTTGATCTATAGGAAGTGATCGTACACAAATAATAACAATAAATAGAAATAAACCTACTTAGCAGAAAAGATGCGTTATCAGACTGGTAGCAAAATTCCGTAATGGAATCGGAAAAGTTAAAGAACTTTAACTGTCATTCGTCAGCCCTCGCCAAAGTTCAAGTCCCGACAAAGCGGCCGTTTGCCGCGCAGATGCAAACACTGTCGAAAACTAAACACTTTAGCTATCCTGGCGGGTACTCCTTGCAAGACGAGACACCAAGTCTTTGTATAGCCGATGAGCTCTCCACACCAACAGCCCAATTATGTTACTTGATCTCAACAGTTTTCTGCCCTAGCCACTCTCTCACTTGAAGATCGCCATCCCTTAACAGAAAAGACACGACACTAACCACTGCCACACTAACCTACCACTTTCATAACTATATTAAATAAAAACGTTATTTAGTTACCTTGGGACTACTTATCAGCTGTACAAATAAAGAATAAAAGAAATAAACAAGCCGGCTTTCATGAGCTCGACCGCTCACAGAGAACATCATTTATGTAGTCACTGGACAATTAGACAAACATTTATTTTCGTTACAACCATCTATGGGCTACGTTTACACAATTTCCCCTAATTTCTAAAGTTCTCTTCCTGCCTCTTTCGCCAGTACTCCTTCATCCGTTGGCTCACTCGTGCGCGTTCTTCAGCTGAGAATATTCTGCTCTTCCTCGTTTTCTCCTCGAAGAAATCCTTCACCTCCGCAACTTTTTTTCCTAAAGATGTGCCTGTTCGCAATCTTTTCTGCCTTGATCTCACGTTTTTCTAGGTCCTTGTGCACCTCTTCCACCCATGGAACTTGTGTCTTCCTGTTCTCCTGGAAGAGAAGACTCCTGTTGGCGAGTCTCTCTGATTTCATTCTTTTAATATGTCCACAGAAAGTCTATGTTCTATAACAGGGTACTACCATCCGGAGCCAGATGATACTCCTCCTGCTCCTCCTTCGTCATCACTTGCATGAAGATGACCCGGGCTTGCAACAGGCAATGGCCGAGTTCAAACATTTATTAAATAGTTACATAAACATGAGGACAAGAGGGGCACTTCATGTTGCTTGCAAGTGCTGAGTTACTGTGGAGCATACAATGATCTGACTAGATTTCCATAATAAATTGTTACAAGTGTAATAAATCCTTAATTAAATACCTACAAATGTGTTGCTTTCAAGCTGACAGGTTGAATTAAGAAGCTATCATCTAAGAAAATTAAATGGGTAGATCACGTAACTAATGAGGAGGTGCTTAACCAAATCGGGGAGAAAAGGAGTTTCTGGCATATCCTGACTAAGAGAAGGGATAGATTATTTAAACGTAGTTGTAAACGTGGACCTGCCGCGACAGCGACTCCTCTGCTGCTATGGCGCCCAATAACACAAATTGTTAAGATACCTCCTACGCAGCAGTAGATATTCTGTGGCTCCAACTCCGCCCAATCTAACGATGCGCTAACAGCGCGAAACGCGTTATTGTAGAATAAAATACTGCAACAGAGACTGAGCATTTTTTAATTATTCAACACTGTTGCTGCGCCAGCCGCCACCACCACCACCATCATGGAATGGAATGAAATGTAAAGGGATAGATTAGTTGGACACATTGTGAGACATCAAGGAATTGTCAACTTAGTATTAGAAAGAAGCAACATTGTTGTTGTTGTTGGGGTTTTTAAAGGGGGCTAAACGGCTAGGTTATCAGTCCCCTGTTCCTAGCTAAGAGAGAGCGTCTGTTAGTGAGCACGTAAGAATATGCCACATCTAATGCATGAGATGTTTAAGGTGAGAATACATGTGAGGACAACATTTAAAGATAAAAATCACTAAAGCAATGGACCAAAGAGACAATAACACAAAGAGCACAGCAGAAGATTGTGGCTGGCTGATCACAGAGATAATATCAACAACAACATCAACTACATCTAAGACAGTTTCTTGAAAGCAAATAGGTAATTTTTATTTTGGTATATTGAGATATAGTGTATACTAACATTTATAGTTTTGAAGATTTGTGGTTCATGAGATACGCCTAATTTTTCTGAGTCGCAGAAGCCTTCCGAATTGATGGGAACAAAAATTAAGTTGATAATGACTATCTTTAAGTAACCGCCAGAGTGCAGACACATTACTCAGTTCCCCTTGTATACGGCTTTACCGACTGCCGCGCGGGAGTAGCTGCGTGGTCTAATGCATCATGCCAAGCCAGGATTCAGCCCAGGTATCCTGCATCGCGGTGGAGTAGCCGAGCGGTCTAAAGCGTCTCGCTGCGGAGCGCGCGGTTGATCGCCGTGGAGGTTCGAGTCCTCCCTGGGGCATGTGTGTGTGTGTGTGTGTGTGTTTGTCCGTAGGTTAGTTTACCTAGGTTTAAGTAGTTTGTAAGCTACGGACTGATGACCACGCAGTTTGGTCCGATAGATTTACAAGCATTTGAACATTTTTTGTATCCTGCTTTTGGGCAGTTGCGCTTACGTCTGCACCACTGGGGAACCGACAATCATTACAACTGCATGGACTACTCAAGCACGCCTTCCCTCAGATAAAAGATTTCAACTTTTCCCTGGCCACTATTACCCAAACTCGTGCTTTTCGCAACATATTTCCGAAATACGTTACTCCAAAGTTCGTTGGCCTGGTGTAGCAACAGTGAATCCGTATTTGAATTGAAAAGTAGTCTCTGTTGCAAATTATAATATTTATTTCTTTTTAACGCGTTTCGCGCTTCTGGCGCATCATCAGTACACTGTAAGAGGGAAAATATGCCAAATTTGACAGTTTCATGCTGCGGACCTATCCATTATAATAACAGCAGGAAACATTGAACTGAATGGTATTGATATTTTATAGAAAAATCTTTCTATTTTTTCTGATTTTTCCAATTTTCCGGGAAATTTTTCCGAATTCTTATTTCATAGGAACGTTACTCTTGCTTTGAACGTCAATCGGATAAACGGTTCTCAACTTCCAGTGTTGAGTATAGTTAGAAACACATTAAAAAAAGGAACTTGGTTCGAATTTTGCGACCTTTCCTTTTTAAGTGTCCCTATTTTTTACTGAACACTTTTCCAAGACCATAATGAACAAAATAAATAAATAAAATTACCCCTCTCCTCTAGTCGGATAGTCAGTTATAGTGCTAAATTAAATCAAAAACACATTGAAAAACGCACTTTCAGTTTTTCTCAAATTTTCCAAAAAATTTATTTCATACAACCCTTTCCTGTCAAGCCGTACTCACGTGATACTCTTACAAACAAGTGGCAATTGATTTTTATTCACAGAAAAAAAAATCGCTTTCGGTTTTTCCTAAATTTTACAATTTTCCGGGCGACTTTTCCATTTTTTTTTTTTTTTTTTTTTTTTTTTTTTTTTTTTTTTTTTTATGCGAACCTTCCTTTTGCTTTCAACATGAAATGTACAACATTTTATCGCAATTGGACGAACGGTACTGATAGCTCACTGGAAAAAACTACTTCAGTTTTTCCAGATTTTCCTCTTTTTCGGACAACTTTTCCATATTTTATCGTCATTTAAACCTTCCCTGGACTTATATCAAGACTAAAATTAGCGAAATCGGTTCAGCCATTCTCGAGTTTTAGCGAGATAACGAACAAATATATATTGTGTGTGTGTGGGAGCGTAGTCTTAACATTTAGAATTGGTACGTCCCTATGTAGAGGTAATTACGTTTCTTGGAGATTCGTTAGATGTACCTAATAACAGCTGCAGATCTGCGCAAATCTGGTGGTATTATACCTGTTAGCAGTGGAAGCCAGTGAACCGGAGTAGGTCTAATTGCGCCAGATATGCGCATAGTAGCATTCAGTTGGGAGTCAACAAGCTTTGTATGGTGGCTGTTCATCCATACAGGTACACAATATTCAGCACGTGAGTACACCAATCCCAAGGATGAAGATCGCAAGGTGGATGCTGAAGGTCCCCAGGTAGTTCCGCATAATTTATGCAACATGTTACGAGTTTCCAGTTTCTCAGCTAGGATTAAAAGGTGTTCCTTGAAGGTGAGTGTTCGGCCCAGAATGACACCTAGATATTATGTCTATCAATTGTGGTAAACAACTCTGCCTCTGAAAGTTACATTCAGATTTACGTTCGCTAGAAGCAAGAAAGCTCTGTTTCGTTCGTGCTGGGTTCAAGTCTCCAGATTCTGAAATAAGTCTCCAATAAAGGCAAGTGTTTCGACAATAAAGTCGTGACTGAATTGAAAAACTCTAAGAGAGTGCATCTTCAGCTTATATTTCAGGCCATAAGGGTAAAGAGACTGTACAACGTCCCATCGTAAAAGCTGTAAACCTATTAATTGCGTAACCTCACAAAAGGTAATCTCCCTACAGTTGAACTTGGAATACGTTGGACGACTGTGTACGATGGATGCGGTGCCACGGCTGTTTGTTATCACATAACAAAAAATCTAGCACCTTTAGCCGTCAGTTTTTAATTTCCTCACGCAACCAGTTTGGGCGTTACACTTTGGCCATCTTCAGCTCTTGAGTGGACAAGAAAAACACAGTTTACTGCCTCCTCGATGCGAAAAAATAGGTGTTAACAGAGAGGCACAGCGTTGTTCCTAAGTCAGATTTACGGACACCAGCATTAAGTGCTGCCTGGTTTGATCATAAAGAGAGGTTCACCGGCCGTTTGGTAAGTCTACTCAGTGGTCCGATGCTGGCGAAGTATATCGCCAAACTGGTTGCTGGAATAAATTAAAGACTGAAGGCTGAAGGTGCCGGATTTATTATTATTTAAAACTTGCAATTATACACCGTTAGGTGAATGTCGAAAGCCTCTAATATTCATGCTCAGATAAATAATGGATTCGAGGTCCAAAAGTAGACTACTTCTTAAATAAATGCTGTCCGAAAGTGAAGTGTGCATTACAAGAGGAGTGCAGATAATATATACGATCTCCGTCAAGAAGATAAATCGTTGTTCGTGTAGACCTTTGCTGCGGAATTAGTCTTTCTGAGGATACTTCCAATTAATCTCAGTCTTGCATCCTGTCTTACGATTAATTTGTTATCAAATTACCTTCCATATGGAAAGTACATGTATACGCGCTCGACGACTGCAGTATACGTAAGTATGAACTGTTTTAAGTGTAGACTAACATGTATAAGGCATACCGTGACATATTTAGTACAGCAATCTGAAATTGACCCGTTTACTATGACTGTGTGTCTGTTTAAGAAATATTCCAAGTTTGTAGAGCTTATGAGACTTAACTACGGGGTCATCAGTCCCTCAACTTACAAACTACTTATGAACTAGCTTATACAAATGACGGCACAAACATCCATACCCGAGGGGGGATTCGAACCCCCGACGGGGAACGGCCTCTGGCACCGTATCACAGCGCCTCAATGCGCTCGGCCGCTCCGCCGCGGCGTTTGTTTCAGGATGAGATTGTCATAAAATGGAATGTTTTGAAATGTAGAACTTACAAAAGCCAAGATTACGTAGTTTGTAGGGTATTAAGGTGTAGTTGGAGTCTAACAAGCGACCGTTCCGCTCGCAAACCGTTAGGGGGTTGGAACACTTGCGCGGGGTGACACTTGCGCGGAGTGACACTTGCGCGGAACCCGGGGCCCTTGGGGCGGCTGATGGCCTTCCCTGGGTACAGGCACACCAAGAAGTCTAGCACTGCTGTGGTCAAGTTTCCACACTGTCAACATAATACGAAAATCAGTGAAATTGCACAACCCTTTCAAAGCTGAAGAGCAATATAGTAACTTGTTCTAACTACATATTAATCCGTTGAGTGTTCCTCCTGTAAACAAAAAGGTATTTTAATAGTGATAATGTTTGGAGAGTTATTAAGAAATCTCGGCTACTACAAGACGATGACTTTCCACAGTCATACCTCCTAAAAGCATATTATTCAAAACACTAAGCATATCAAGACACCTGCGCAAGCAATAAATACATTAGGCATCTTGCACAGATACGTTGATGTAATTGACCGCTATGTAGTTAACCCCACTATCACGCAACTTCCATCTCTTTAAAAATAGCTACTATGCTTTTTAATAGGAGACGCAACCTTAAATCTCCAATTAAAAAACGTTAATAATAAGTCAATGAGTATTTAACATACTTGAAGCGTTTATTCGTAGACCCCAAAACGATTTGGCTGTATTCGAATTACAAATACATCTAAGAAATATATGAAATACGGAATGTGTAAGGGAATATCACACACCGAAAAATGCTGAAGATAAATTCTATTTTCCATCACCGTCATATAGAACCATTTTTACTCCGAACTCGGCATAAACCAACAGGGAGAAACAAGTTGCAAGACTGCCATGGAAAATGAAGCGAAATTGGCGGCCAATAGTTGGTTGTAAATTACATTGCCTGTTAACTGTATAAATATAAATTACGGAATACGCGGAATTACTGTTCAGTACAGTCAAAAAGGTCTAAAGTAATAGGCAGTGGTTTACAATCAGATATCCGTATCACTCTCCTCCTCAAGAAGTCTGTGTGAAGATTTATATTCAGAACATTCAAGAAAAAGGTGTTGAAACTACAAGAAGCAGCTCATTTACTCAGGAAGGGAAAACGTTCTGGTGGCCGTAAATTTGAATGGCTGTATCTCTTGTAGTAAAAAAAAGTAACATTCATTTTTTGATAAAATGTTAAAATCCAATATACCAGAATTTTGTTTTTCTAAACTCAGTGCCAACTTTTTTTGTCAAAATTTTTGCAGGAAGTAGTCTTGACGTGATTTCATACTTCTATGCATTAATATTATCAAACATGTAATTTGTGTCACAAATTGCGTGGCCGGTCCGGTCGCAGGTTCGAGTCCTTCCTCGGACATGGGTATGTTTGTTTGTTCTTTGCCTAAGTCATTTTAAGTAAGATTAAGTAGTGTGTAACTCTAGCGACCAATGACCTAAGTAGTTTGGCCGCATAAGACTACACATATACACGTAATTTATTTATTTCATAACCACGTTTAAGTACTAATAATTAAAGAAACTTAAATGTAGAATTTGACATAAACACTGAAAACAAATGATTGATATTTCTCATAAGATGAATGCACACAACCGTTGAATTATGTCTTGTGAATGTACCTACAAAATCTGCCATATGAAAATTTTAGTGTGAGTCCCAAATTTGTTTTTTCTATAATAACATTAAAAACATATTAAAAATTCAGAACTCGAAAACCAGTGAAGTTATGGACTTGAAGCGTTTTTTGTTTCTAAATCTTTACATAGTAGACACGATTCTAAAATATGGTTGCTATCGCCAAAGTAGACGAAACGTTAAATTTTTTGGTGTAATCTTCGCCGTGTAGACTGTATGTTGTAGAAGTCTACGTCGAACCTAATCATACCTCTGAGGAGAGAACGTTGTTTGCACTTCTCCTGCGTTTCTAGTCGGCCGTGCTGTGGTACGTAACGACATCAGACCGTTCCATTTCACCGAGAGCTATATATGTATTGGTGTGATGTCTGTTCTTTCGAAATAAGACATCACACCAATATATGTATCATTTAGACGCAAAGATTCTGGGCTCTCTTTTCATCGCTAACGCGATTAACAACGTTAGACCTTGTGTGTAAACAGTTAAAGGTTCTGAGTGCCACTGGAAAAATGCATAAGTAACACCTGTTGTTTGAGACTTGAAGATGACCTCAAATTAGCCGAAATCGACATCTCATAATAAACATAACGTGTAGCTGTCTATATTTCATAACGCAATTTCTAACATATTTAAAAGCTGCTCAAAACCACCTACAAAAAAACCTTTATAATGAGATTGTATATAATTCCACGATCAAATTGTGTTTTAGTTATTTGTATAAATACACCTAAAGATCTGCCCTTGCTTTTAGTGCCTTGATCAGCTGTTTATTTTTAGAGGTAATTCTAGGGACAGGAAAAATTCGCATTTGCGATAAATTCGAATATAGATGCGAATTCTGACTCAAAATGCAGTAAATCCGAAATTGTCATAAATGGTATTTTGGTGTGAAACACTATTTAACCAGAAATAATGGGAGATAACTTTATTTTCTGCCCTTAAATATGTACGAAGTAAACAGTAGGTACCGGAAAAATTCGCATTTTTCAATGAATGCGAAATATAGGCCCATGCTAATTTTGGGCCAGAATGCGAGAGACGTGAATCTTGTAATATACCCCATTTTTAGCGAACGTCCCGTTACTACTGCTCCATCTCGCTCGGTGGGCCTTTCCCTGAATACGGCACAGGTAGCGGCTGGAGGGCGTGGAGTAGGGGTGGTGTATCGCTACTTCTGGAACACCCTGTTCACTACCTGCAGCGTCCGGGTCTCCGCGCAAGTGTCTACACATTCCCTTTCCGCGCAAGTGTCACTCCCCGCAAGTGTCACAAACTCAACCGTTAGTGCAGTGGTTCCCAAAGTGTGGGTCGGGACCCACCAGTGGGTCGTGGGGTCTACTTAGGTGCGTCACCGGATGGCTTTCAAACACTCGAAGAAAATGTGTTACCCAACGAATAAAATATGAAACGGGTTTTTAAGTAACATACTAAACAAGAAACCAATATGGCTAATAACTGACCCAGGGTGGTACAAGAAAAACGCAGCCGCATCATTTGTTCGTAATTGAGATGTTGGTACGCCGCGACCTCGTTCACTTGCATCAAGTGTCATATGAGTGACGTTGCAGTCATCCCATTTACATGGGCTCCCAAAACCGGATTTCGTAAACCGATTTCCCAATTCCGCTTTTGGTTGGTCATGTAAACACTCCAAAATCGATTCTGGAAATCCGCTTCTCTAAAGCGGTTTTCCAGTTCCACAATCGATTTTCGTGCCCATGTAAACGCAACCGTTTTTGAAGCGTTCTTGGCTTGTCAGATTGTCTTTTCTTGTTAAGAATTTTCGGCACATATGGAAAGAGTGATATTTTCTAATGTGAAATAAAAGTATAAATATGAGAGTGAACATAAATCTGTGTATTTAAATAAAGAAAAATAAGCTATAGCGCAGACTAAATAAGGAACTGAATCAGCTGTTTTCCAGCCGCCATGTTAAGTGGGCTAGGAAATCCGATTCAGGCTATGCCATGTAAACACGACATCGAAAAACGGTATACGAAAATCGGTTTTCGTCTTCCGGAAGATGTGTTGCAGGTAAACGTAGTGAGTGATTTATCCTTTAACCTACGAGATCGTACCTTATTTTCTTGTTGTTTAGTGTGTGTACCTGTGTTTGTAATGGCGGTTTGTTTTGTTTCATTCTATACTTCTAATTGGTATTTATTTCACTTCACTGAGTGTTTACAAATAGAGCTCTAGACGTATTAATGGATTCAGAACTAGCTGGTTATGCAAGCGTGAATTTCCAATTTATTTTTGTGGTGTCGCACAAGTATGAAGTGCGCGCCACGTACTTTCGCCGCGCGCCGCCATGCACGCACGGCGCGGCGTTCTTACGACGTCAGCCACGAGCGAGCCTCTGCTGCAACTCCGCTCGTGGCCACGATTGCCCATCGGCCACTTGGGAATCAGATAGACACCAGTTAAGACTTGGCTATCGGATAGGCACTAGGAATCATCAGTAGGCAGGCCTTTACCTAAACTATGTATCAGCATTCTGCAGTCAAGAACTATGTACAAGTTAAGTATTAGAACGTTTCTACGAAATATATATCTCGTTCTAATTTACTCTAGTGTTTCTAGTTTCTACTGTCCCACTGGCTGGTCACCTCCGTACCTGCACACGCATGCATCCTTTATTCCTGTGTCGGTCTCTTTCTACTCGGCCACCGACACGTACGACAACCGGCGGAAACGAGACACAAAATTTTCTTTACAAATCAAAAAATTGATGTAATTAACGATTTACATATGGAAAGTGAGCCGTCCGGGCTCCTGTTCCTTCTATTGGCCCTGTCCTTGATTTAATTGCTGGCGCACGTACCATCGATCTCTCTGTGCGTGCACCGCTCGTACCGCTGTTTTATCTACAGCGCGTCGATTCTCTTGTGACTGGTGTTTTACTTGCTGCGGGTGGCGCTACGGTGGCGCACCGAGGCGGTTTCAGAGAGTGTCAATCCAGGCAGTTTGATGGCAGCGCCAGGGTCGAGTTGATTAAGTGGCCGTTTGTGGCCGGGCCCGGCGTGTGCAACCAAGTTTTTCTGGGTGGAACTCTGTCTGTCGGTGGGAGCCATGCATTCCATGAGCTGAAGAGGTTGGTCCGGAGAGGCCTTTCTGTCGTGTTATAACAGCAGCTCGGTGCACGCTATTTACGTCGTCTCCCGGCTGTGTGGTTGCGTTCCTAGCGGCCATGCGACACCGCGTCCGTCCCTCGCCAAGCGTCGCAGCTGTCAACAACTGGTAGACTAGAGTACTCCGCACTCAGCCACGGCTGCGCCTCGCGTCGTTCCAGCCGCTTCTCATCTGGAATCTATCAAATTTTTCCGGACGATGGTTGACACCCTCCTCCTGCACCATCGTGAGGGTACCTAGAGTTGTCGTGGAGTAAGAAATAAATAAGTCAATGTTACAGTCCTACTCCGCAAATTTGTGTGTGTGAATTTGTCAGGATCGGTGGTCGTTCCCCAGGGGCCGTCGTTGCCTGTTCTACGTCGTTAGTTGTTTATTCATGTGTTATACAGCACTTAATGTTCGGTTCAAATGAATTATTCTTTTCTCTTTGTTGTGAGTAGCAAGTTTTCTATGTACATTAGCTTGGTTAACGTATCTGGGGAATTTATCTGGTTTGTGCCCCTCTTATGGCTCATCTGCACGGGCGGTAGTTGTATAGCTTTGTTTTACATTTTATCCTCTCGTTGCAGACATTTTTCCCTCCGTGGGGCATCGCCACCCCGCGGTTGTAATTTGGCATTCCATCTGCTTTTGTACCCCCCTTCATGTCAGAGCTGTAGTTCTTGTTGACCGTTGGCACAGAGTAACATATACACACTACGTTTACATGCAACACATCTTCCGGAAGACTAAAACCGATTTTCGTAAACCGTTTTTCGTTGTCGTGTTTACATGGCATAGCCTGAATCGGATTTCGTAGCTCACTTAAAATGGCGGCTGGAAAACACCTGATTCAGTTCCTTATTTAGTCTGTACAATCGCTATTTTTCTTTATTTAAATACACAGATTTATGTTCAATCTAATATTTATACTTTCATTTCACATTAGAAAATACCACTCCTTCCATATGTGCCGAAAATTTTTAAGAAGGAAACACAATCTGCCAAGCCAAGAACGCTTCAAAAACGGTTGCGTTTACATGGGCACGAAAATCGATTGTGGAACTGGAAAACCGCTTTAGAGAAGCGGATTTCCAGAATCGATTTTTGAGTGTTTACATGACCAACCAAAAGCGGAATTGGGAAATCGGTTTACGAAATCCGGTTTTGGGAGCCCATGTAAACGGGGGACAGAGAAGAAGCCCCTCTGTCCTACTCTCCCCTCGTAGTTCCGTAAGATGCCAGGTGGTTCCCTGGCTTAGTACCAGTCGACCACACTAGAGGCACTTCTGAGGGTAGCGTGGAGGGGAGGCTGAGGGGAGAGCTCGTGCCGCCTGCCACGAGGCCACGGCTGTGTCCGGTGTTTGAGGGGAGGTGGTGGTGTGGACAGCCGCTACCTGCCGCCTGCTCTGGCCAGTTTAAAGGGCTGTTTCTGACCGCAGCGCCATCGTGGGACATCTTACGAAACTGCTCTGGCCCTCCCTCCCCGCACCCCTGAGCGTGTGCCGGCCGCGGTGGCCGAGGGGACTGAGGCGCTCCAGTCACGGTCTGCACGGCCACTACGGTCGGGGGTTCGAATCCCCCCTCAGGCATGGATATTTGTGCCGTCCGTAGTATTAGCTAGTTCTTAAGTAGTTTGTAAGTTTAGGGACTGATGACCCCGTAGTTAAGTCCCATAAGCTTAACAACATTTCATTTCCCTGAGCGTGTGGCCGGGCCCTTACGGAGTTTTCCCGTCTGTATATATATATATTTGTCTGTGCCGTTGGGCACCTTATTCCTCTCCTTTCTGTTTTGAGTCAGCTCATCTGTTTTACCTGTGTGGGTGTATTAAATTAACGAGTAGCCAGCTCCCCCACCTCAGTGTGATTTTTTCTGTAACTAAGCTGAGCTGTTTTCATTTGAATTGCAGGGCTCATTTTTAAATGTTATTGTGTGTTGTTTACTTGGCATTCTGCCTATTTATATCATTGAGCACATTTTCCCGCTACCAGTTAAAGTTTTTCTGTTTCTCTACACAAAAATATTTGACCTTTGTTCTAAATATGTTACGATTTCCGAGAAAATGGTAAGTGACGAACTTATGGGAAGCGCTTAAATTTCTGTTAGGCCTAAATGAAATAAGTATAAGTGACATTTACATTATTTGCTAGTCAGAAACATTTGACTGTTTATTTTCTAATATCTCGCAATTTCCGAGAGTATGGTTAGGCCGATATTGCTTGTTTGTCCCTAATATTTAGCTGCTTAGTATCGAATACGTCGCGATTTTCGAGAGTGTGGTATCATCGATATTCCTTACTTGTCAACAATATTTGGTATTATATTATATTATATTATAGGGTATGTGGTTAACAATGATCCTAAAAGGATAACTTTAATTTCTTTTGCAAATGTATACAGCATACTGAGAACATCGTCGTCTTGCTGCCATCGCTACATCTGTTTGCCAGTATTATAGCTTAGATCATTGGCTGACAGCTAGCGAGTTCTCATTGGCTGGAGACAATTTCTGCGCGTCGAAATAAGAACTCGTGTCGACAGGTCGATGTATCGCATTCAGCTGCTGATGACGTCACACCGACGCTTGCCTTGCATGTCACTAATGCTCAGTTTACACGACGATCGAAAGTTCACAAGAAAGATTATGGTCTATTGCAGCGCCCCAAGATTACTAACTCCGTACTAGTGACGTGTGATCACACACGCTTGGTTGCGTTTATACGATAAACGCCCATCTAGACGTGGGATTAATACTGACAGTAGCACCTATGCGAAAATACGGCCATACTATTGTTTGTATATGAGAATTGTTTACGTTTCTGCGTATGTCATGACTGATAATAGTCGGCTGTTAAGTTTACACACTGTCGGCAGTACCAGGAGCTGTGCTGTTTATCTGAAAACAACAGCAAAGAAGGAATAGAAGTTGGCTGCGTCCTTAAGAAGAATACACAAAAAATGAGTCAAAAGCCTTGTCCAAATCTACAAAAGCGAGATATTTAGGTTTGCCTTTTCTTAATCTATCTTTTAGGATAAGCCGTAAAGTGAGGATTGCCTCCTATGTTCCTACATTTCTCCTGAACCCAAACTGATCTTCCCCGAGGTCGGCTACTACCAGCTTTTCCATCCTTATTAATTAATAATTCGTGTTAATATTTTGCAACCATGACTTATTAATCTGATGGTTCTGTAGTTTTCACACCTGTCTGCGCCTGCTTTTTATGGACTTCAGTAGCTGTGAGGGAATGTCATCTACTCCAGGGGCCTAGTTTCGAATTAATCTTTCAGTGCTCTTTCAAATTTATTTCTCAGTATAGTATCTATCATTTCATCCTAATCTACGTCTTCTCACCTTCCTAGACTATTGCCTCTAAGTTCAATTCCTTTGTAGAGCCTCTCTATTTTCTTAGTACAACTGGTTACAGTATAAAAAGTGTAGAAATAACTGACAGATGACTAAATTGAGAAGGCTTTATTTTTAAACAGTTATCCCCCCTGGCTGCGCCACTGACTATAGTGTCCGCCTGTGGCAGCCGAGACCGCCTCGCTTGCAGAGCGCTGCGGCGCGCGCGCCCTCACGCAGAGGCGGAGAGAGCCGCGGGTTGATGACCGCAGCAGGCAGCCACCGCGCGCCAGGAATGCTGCCGAGACACCGCACCACACCACACCACACCACACGACACACTGGCGCGCCAAGGCTGCTGGCGACACACATCTCACACGGTGCCGCCAGCTTAAGTCCCAGTTTACTAGGGATGGGTCGAAAATCGCGTATCTGTTAAAAGTCACAGTGATTTGGAAGTAGCAGTATTCACAGTCGCAACTTTACGGATTCTGACTGCGATTTCAGTCGCAGTTTAGAAGCGCAGTAGCACTAAAAGTAGCAAGTCGCAACTAAGAGTAGCAAGAAGCAGTTTGCACTCTGCCATCTGTTGGTCGAAGTTTGTACTAATATCTTTGCATTGGGCAGGCTATAGAGTCTACCTGCGATTTCAGTGACAAATCGCGTTTAAGAGTCACAAGTAGCAACTAAGAGGCGCAGTTTAGACATTGCCGGCTGCCATCTGTTGGCCGAAATTGGTACTTCTAGCTTTTGTCTGCGTCGTGTATGTGTGGCTTTTTGTGTATGTGTTGGTCGAACGCCATCGGCTCAAACCAGTGAGCTCGAACGTCCTCACTGGTCCAAACTGCGATTTCAGTGAAAAGTCGCGATTAAGAGTCGCAAGTAGCAATTGAGAATAGCATTTAATATTCCGCCTTATGCTACTTGTTGACCAACTGTCGTACTTTCACTCGTGTGTTGTTTAGGGATGTTGTCGAATTAATGAGCAAGAAGATAATTTTCTTTGTGAAAATGTTTACACTTTGTGGAACTATTTTACCTGGCGGCAGCATTTACATGTTGTGAAGCAAAGCCTGGCATGTATGTGTTTAGGTTATAGTTGGTAAAGACAACAAATGTGAATGCCAAATAAATATTGTCTTACGGACTTGATCCCTGTTTAAAATAATTTTTCGTCATAGAACCTACAACTATTATGAGAATTCAGAATACTTATGTTACATTGCAAATCTGGTTTCGACGAATATTTTTGCTTGCGTTATACATCGTACATAAAATAAATATTCCAACGGGGTGGTATCAAGTGGTCAACTAAATACAGGTAATTTTACGAAATGTTTAACAGTAGGCCAACTCCATTTTCAATGTGGACTGTGTTAAGTACTGCTAGATAGTTGTAAACTTGTACCTTCGAGGATTCTATAAAAATATTACACTTGAAAATAAACAAGTTTTCGCGTAATGGAAAGTTCTCTTTTATCAGATTTGTTTTAGGTTTAGGATTATTGTTTTCCGTCCTTTTCTTTTTCGTACATTCCGTCCTGTGATGACATGAGTGAAAGCAGATGGGTGGTATCGGATCCTTCAGTATTATTAACACTTTTGTTTACTGCAGTGGTGGCATAGTGTGCTTATGTTGGCAACGACCGATGAATGATCGTAGAAATTTAAATCATACAGAATGATTGAAATAATATTTTGTTTATCATACAATAAATAATTAATGTTATTCTTTATCTGTGGTTGTAAGATTTCTTGTGTGTAACCCTGTACAGTCAGTAAGTTAAAAATTCTTATAAAATGAAGCTTTAGTTGCCAACATGAGCACACTAGGTCGGCACGTCGATTAGTGAAATATAACGCAAGCTCTTATCTATAGCTATTTGGCAGAATATGTAGTGACACCGAAAGGTTTTAAAGAGAAAAGGGAATTTTCAGAAGTCACTCACGTTGTATTTCACATTTACTTATCTCTTTCAAATTGGTAAGTGACTTATATCACACAATGTTAAAAAAATCTATTCATTCATTCTACAGGCAAGAACATAGCACTTTCGTTGCACTGTTATAGTTGCTGTGTGCCTAATCTACCAAATGTTTCTGTTAAGGTAGACTATAGGCCTACTTGCCGATTTCGGTTACACATTACTTGCGAATAACCTCACTTTTAACTATACATTACACACCAAACACTGAAATAGCTTTTATAAGACTAATTGACATTTGTCGATGTGTAAATAATCCCAACATTACACGTAAATTGAGCATCAATATTCTTTTTTTTGTATATATTTACACGTAGGAAGAGGATCTGTTATGGATGATATATATATATATATATTGCATTTTCCACACACATCGCATAAGTCACGGAAGTAGCAGATATCACGGAAGTAACAGAAATCGCAGAAGTAGCAATATCAGTAGCAGAAATCGCAGAAGTAGCAATGTAGCAATATCAGTAGCAGAAATCGCAGAAGTAGCATTCAGAGTCACCGAAATCGCAGTTTGAGCGCGGAGGGATACATGTCGAGGATTTGTACAGTGCGATTGTAAACAGTGACAAATCGCAACTAAGAATCACAGATATATAAAAGTAGCAGTCACAGAAATCACTGATATCGAAAAATCGCAGTTTAGCCCATCCCTACAGTTTACACGATGAAAGCGCTAGTAACCAACGGATCACGTTGCGCGCCATCTACCGACGTAAACGCAGAACTGCCAGCATTTCGTGAGCGGAGACTGCGTTTCATACTAGCTAGTACGCTATAGGACAAGTTCTAAATCTGCTAGTAGCGACCTGGGCGCGCATGCGCGCTGCGCCGCTTTCATGTTTACCTACGGAAATAGCCGCGTCCTTATCGAAATTGCTTGTTTTTCCCGAGTCGTACTTCTTCCATCAATGGAGTGAGACAGACCTGGAACTATGTTTTGATTGAGGCATGAACTGACAATGCAGAAAATCCTCTATTTTCTACAAACATGCAACGACCGTTATTTATCAAGACAATAACAGCAAAGTGTTGATTTAAAAAGAAGTTTGAATAAGTTACTTCTTGTTGATTTACTTTAGTTCTGAAACAAGCAGGAGTGAAATACAGGGAGCGTAAGGTTATTTAAAACTTGCACAAAAACCAGACAGCGGTTGTCAGAGTTGAAGAGCATGAAAGGGATGCAGTGGTTAGTAAGGGAGTAAGACAGGGTTGTAGCCTTTCTCTAATGTTATTCAATTTGTAGATTGAGCAAGGTATAAAGGAAAACAAGGAGAAATTTTGAGAATGGGGAGTTCAGGGGGAAGAAATAAAAACATTGCGTTTTGATGATGACATTGTAATTCTGACAGATACAGCAAAGGACCCGGAAGAGCAGTTGAACGGAATGGACAGTGTGTTGAAAGGTGCATATGAGATGAACATTAACAAGAGTAAAACAAGGGTAATGGATTGCAGTCTAAGAAAATCAGGTGATGCTGAAGGAATTAAAGTAGGTAACGAAACAAAGGAGGTAGATAAGTTTTATTACTTGGGCAGTAAAATAACAAATGATGGTCGCAGTACAGAGGATATAAAATGCAGAATGGCAATGGGTAGAAAAGCGTTTTTGAAAAAGAGAAATTTGTTAACATCGAATATTGATTTAAGCCTAAGGAAGTCCTTTCTGAGGGCATTTGTATCGAGTGTTGCCTTGTATGGGAGTGAGACATGGACGATAAACAGTGCGGACAGGAAGAGGATTGAGGCTTTTGAAATATGGTGCTACAGAAGAATGCTGAAGATTAGGTGGGTGGATCGCGTAACTAATGAGGAGGTACTGAACAGAATTGAGGAGAAAAGGAATTTATGGGATACTTTGACTAAAAGAAGGGATCGATAGGTAGGACACATTCTTACGCATCAATTAATTGTAAATTATCGTTGGAAGGAACTGTGGTGTAAAAACAGCAGAGGAAGACCAAGATATGGATACATTAAGCAGATTCAGGCAGATGTAGGTTGCCGTTGTTACGTGGAGTTCAAGACGTTTGTTCAGAATAGGGTATTGTAGAGAGCTGCATCAAACCAGTCAAACCGGACTGAAGACCACAACAACAACAAACTACGAAAACAATTGCAGAAGAAATAAAATGAGTAGTCTCGCATTAATTTGAAGGGGGAAGAGGAGCAACGTACTGGAAATGGAGTCGATATAATGAGATCAGTTCGGAAAATGCTACTAGCCAAATAGAAGGGTTCTCACAGTTTAATTAATATGACACTCTATGTGTAAAAATGTAACTGAAACAACACTATAGTTTAAGATTCCACTCGCTAGCGCGCTGACCGGCTAAGTAGCGGGTCGCCGCACATGATCAATCAGCTCGTAACTTCAGCATAGCAGTAACAATAGCAGCATCATCACAGCTGGTCGCGGAGGCATTAAAACGTCTCTCAGTGACAGCAGCACACGTTCTCAGTGGCGGCATCACGTTGCCGACCCATTGTCAGGCACACTAGTGCTTGGCAAATTATAGTTACGTTGTGATTTATTACATGTGTAATATTTCAAATTTTCAGTGCCGACCTGTTTAACAAATTAAAAGAATAAAAAAATAATAAAATATTAAAAAATGTTTTGGCGGTGTCAAGGAGGGGTCTTCAGCCACCCCCCCCCCCCTCCCCGATGCGATGCGCGAGGCAGTTCCCCGTCCGAGGTTCGAATCCTCCCAACGGCATAGATGTTTCTCTTGTCGGTAGTATAATTTAGTTATTAGTAGTTCCATAAGATTAACAAACATTTCAACGTTTTGAAACCCCCACCCCTCCCCCGCGGTTGCGCCATTGGCTCTAGTCATATCCAACGGGCTGTACGAACAGCAAAACGATAACGCCAAAAACAATAAAAAGTACGCGGTTTGGAGGGGAAATAATGATAAATCGGTTACTCTTACACTTTATTATGAAGTTTCCTGTATTCGTACAAAATAAAAAAAGAACTGAGGATAATTTTGAAAATGTCCTTAAAATTGAGCGTCACATACGATCTTATGACAGATGATGTTTCGTGTAACGAATTCTGATGTGACAGCAAAAATTATAACGAAACTGGCAAAAAAACCTCCGAAGACCCACACTTCGGCAAGCAACACGCCGCAATAAACAGCGCATGTAGCAAAATACCAAATATAGCGAAAGTTACAATCACACGGAAAGAAGGAAGGTCGAATGCATCGATGGATGGTTTGTTCTGACCAAACTGACAAGGTAATCAGTCCTCAATAGGGAGAAGAAGGATAGGAAAGAAGGGGAAGGGAAAGGAAATGCAGTCCATTAGGTCCGAGCGCCGAGATCGCATGTACTCACAAAAGAAATATCGAGTCAGGCAAAAAGTAATAGTCATCAACGAAGGAAAAGAGGAAAATAATACGGTAGCAAAAGAATGTACAAAATTTGACAAAAAGTATGAAAACTGACAAAAAAACATTGAAACTGAAAAAAAACAACACGGAATTTAGTAAGAAGGAAACAATGAAAGCCGATAATAGCACAAAACTGTCAAAAAAGTAAAAGCTATAATGACAAAAAAAAGGAAAAAAATGGCCAAACACGCTGAAATTTACAAAATACGAAAATCGGAAATCGGAAAAAACAATTATACAGAATACGAAACATCAGTAGACGAGTTAACGTGAAATTTGCAATAATAATAATAAAATTAAAAACAGATGCCTCTCATATTACCAAACATAACATGAGAAAGAAATAAAATATGAGCGAAACGGAAAACGCTAGTAGCGAATTCGGCCATAACATCTAGGTAACCGCTAGAGACGCCACGCCAACACCACGTTTATTCCTCATAATGGCCTCAATTTGGCAAGGAACACATTTCACAATTTCTTTAGAACTCACTCTGGATTACGTCCCGCAGAGCATCAAAATGGCAAAGTTTTGGACTTGGTACTTTCTGCCCGCTGTTCAGGCAGCTGGACAGCTGTTCCAGAAACTGTACTCGAGTTTCCCCCGATCCCGACTGATCGAAACTGTTGCCGGAGAGGGTCTATAAACAGGGAATTTTTGTTTTTGCGGAGTCTCAGCAACCCCTCCCCTCGGATTTACTTCCGCCACTTCCTCGCGGCCTACTTTCTGAACTCCACACATATTCTCCTCCGAAACGTGCGGAACCAGCACTCTTGGAAGAAAGTCCAATATGAAGTTGTTTACACCAACCGAAGTGGGTGTTTGTCATGTTTCCAGGTCTGCCAACATGGCTCTTATCGTCTTAAGTTCGTACCCTGGAAATTGCGATGTCGGGGATCCAACCAGGATCGGACCTGGAAATGCCTTGAGAAGTCAACGATGTGATGAATAGACATTACCGTAATATTTTAGATCATTTCGGTCAAGTTTAAAGTTACACCAGTTTAATGTGCTAATGAGCTACATCCGACTGAAGACGTGAGTTCCTGGTAGCACTTAAAGACCGTCTACCGTGCTCTAAAGCAATGATACAAAGAAATTCGCAACGAACTTTATCTGAAAGATGTGCATTTCTAGAGGTATTCGTCTGCAGTAATTGAAGCTGAGGCAGCAAAATATCTCGGCAGATGTGTGCAATACTACTAAGTCATTGTGTTCTTTCTATATTTACCCAAGTATTAGGTTTTGCCGAGGCATCCAACTGAATTTATGTGTGAAAGCACTGAATCAGCAATAATGCGTGTACCAAATTTAAAGCCGCGGTGGAGTAGCCGAGCAATCTAAAGCGTCTCGCTGCGGTTGCTCGCCGTGGGGGTTCGAGTCCTCCCTGGGGCATGAGTGTGTGTGTGTGTGTGTGTGTGTGTATGTGTGTGTGTGTTTGTCCTTAGGTTAGTTTACGTAGGTTTAAGAAGTTTGTAAGCTACGGACTGATGACCACGCAGTTTGGTCCGATAGATATACAGACATTTGAACATTTCTTAATGATGAGTAAGTGCATAGTCAGATAACTGTTTTCAGGAACCAATGGATAGGTAAAAGAATTTGATAACATAAGTAATTCTCAAAAATTCGGAAAAATATCTACTTCTGTACGAATTGTCTATACAGCGGGATCTTTCTAAATTTGTTTCCTTTGAGATACATAGTTTTGTTACGCATCGTCAGGAGCGGGGGGGGGGGGGGGGGGGGTGGCGGCGCCAGAATATTTTTACTTGGAAAGGGGTCGCATTTCTAAAAAAAAAAAAAAAAAAAAAAAAAAAAAAAAAACTGGTCTACATAGGTGCCTGCCTATTGCACTGTACGATCCTCTTGAACAGTCGGCGGTCTCTGTCGGTCAACAGACAAGGTCGGCCTGTACGCTTTCGTGCTGTACGCGTCCCTTCACGTTTGCCCTTCACTATCACATCAGTAACAGTGGATCTAGGAATGTTTAGAAGTGTGGAAATCTCGCGTACAGACAGAAGGGACACACCATCACTTGACTACGTTCGAAGTCCGTGAATTCCGCGGAGCACCCCATTTTGCTCTCACGATGTCTAATGGTTACTGGGGTCGCTGATATGGAATACCTGGCAGTAGGTGGCAGCACAGTGGACCTAAATGAAAATCGTGTGTTTTGGGAGTGTCCGGATACTTTTGATAGTATAGTTTACGTGGTAAAGACAACCAACCGCAAAGTCTACGCAATACAGTACCGTTTTAAGTCGAACTCTCAAATTTTGCGATATAGTTTACTTAATAAAATGCATCCTTAACCATCAGCTGTTTATTAAATTCTTAGAATTGATAGTTTCGGTTCAGGACCATCATCATAGATAAAGTATTAAAACTGGTTAGTCAACTGCATTGTATAAAATAAACCTGGCTGAAAACAGCAGGAGTCAGTTTCACTAAAAATAAAAAGGTCATATTGGATTATCCTATCAGTCAAACAAACATAAAAGACGAAATTAAATATGTTTGTAATTCTATCGGACCATACTGCGTGGTCATCAGTCCTTAGTTTACAAACTACTTAAACTAAGCTAAACTAACCTAAGGACAAACACACACACCCATGCCCCAGGGAGGACTCGAACCTCCACGGCGAGAAACCGCGCGCTCCGTAGCGAGACGCTTTAGACCGCTCGGCTACTCCACCGCGGCCATAAAAGACGAGAATGGATTGTAAAAGATAAGGAGTGCACTTTATCTATGATGATGGTCCTAGACCGAAACTAGTCCATTTTAAGGATTTAATAAACAGCTGATGGTTAAAGATGCATTTTATTAAATACATGACGGCTGTTAACTCTCACCTTACCAAAACATTGACAGTCTGCTTAATTTGATGTAGCACAGAAACTATAAGGAATAACGAATAGAAAGTCAGATCATTATCAAGCGCACATATCACACTATAAGATGTGAATAGTCTTCTCAAAATCGGCTGATATATCCTAAAGCGCTCGGAACGTTGTCGGGGTGAGTGTATAAAGCAGTAGAGGGATAATCCCAGCACGGTCGCCGTACTTTGGCTACACGGAGCTCCACCCTAGGCGAGCTGCAGACAGGGCAGGCTTTGACGCGGTATCAGCTGGCTTCCTGTTTACAAGCGCAGCCGTGCTCTTGTCTCCCGCGGCGCCATGAATAAGTCACCGACAAGTTCAAGGCCCCGCTGCTGGCGGCCACGTGACTAGCTCGTTAACACCTCACCTCGCTCTGCTGCACGGACATCTGCGAGACGCTCCTCCGGCATCTTCTGGGCAACCACTGGCCAATCCACGGCAACAGGCTATGTGGCTGAGCTTCCCCCACAGCTGCAAGCCTCCCCTCGTAATCAAAGAGAAAGGTGAGGGGGGGGGGGGGGTAGGAGAGACTCAGCGCCGGCCGCGGTGACTGAGGCGCTCCAGTCACGGTCTGCACGGCCACTACGGTCGGGGGTTCGAATCCCCCCTCAAGCATGGATATTTGTGCCGTCCTTAGTATTAGCTAGTTCGTAAATAGTTTATAAGTAGTTTGTAAGCTTAGGGACTGATGACCCCGTAGTTAAGTCCCATAAGCTTAACAAACATTTGAACATGTGAGAGACTCAGCATTCTTAACAGTCCCGAAAAATGGTCTCTGGTATACGAGACGCGCCCAGAAAATAAGTTCCGTTTGGTAATAAAATGAATTTCTAAACAGATACAGAATAAATTTGTATTGCACAAAATTCTACAACTCTTAAACTACTTTTCCAAATAACTGCCGAAATTTTGTAGGCAATTGTCATAGCGTGCCACACGTTTTTGCATGCATCCTTTACAGAAGGTTGCCGCCTGTGTATTCAACCATGTAACCATGTGGTAACAGCTCTTTATCATCGTTGAAGTGTTGACCACCAAGGACCACCTAGGTGTAAGAAGAGATGAAAGTCGCTAGGAGAAGGGTCCGAGCCGTATGGAGGATGATCAAACAGGTCCCATTGAAATTTCCGCAAGAATTGTTTGGTCACATTCGGTGTGTGAGGCCAGGCATTATCGCGAAAAAAAAATCTTTTGACAGTAATCCTCTTGTTTATAAAACTCTTCTGGCTGTTGGATCGCATCGTCAATATATCAAATACTTCACCGACGTTTCGTCCACTATTGCAACGTAACACCCAGAAGATGGCCACTTGCAATAGTGGCCGAAACGTCGGTGAAGTATTTGATATATTGACGATGCGGTCCAACACCCAGAAGAGTTTTATAAACAATGACAACGGCCGCGAAAGCCTTCGTTGACAGTAATCCTCTTCTTACATCTAAAATCTGTCCTTGGTGGACAACACTTCAACGATGATGATGAGCTGAAAGAACATGTTACCACATGGTTGAATACACAGGCGGCAACATTCTATGAAAAAGGCACACAAAACCTTGTGCAATGCTATAACAATTGCCTACAAAATTTCGGAAGCTATGTAGAAGAGCAGTTTAACAGTTGTAGATTTTTGTACAATCAATAGTTTTTCTGTATCTGTACCCGTTCGTTTTATATAACCAAACGGAACTTACTTTCTGGACGCGCCTCGTAGTATCGGTGGCCAACGTCCGTGCCGCAGTATATCACCGAAGTTCAGCATTGTCGGACTTCGCTTGCACTTGGATGGGTAAAGGCCAATTCACACTGTCGTCGAGTCACGTTCCGTCAGAACATTCCACATTCTTATCTTCACTATCCGTCACCACACCGTCACGTCGCGTTAAGGTTTCTCGGGAAGAAAGTTTTGATGCGCACTCATAGTAGCCGATTACACGGATTACATGCAACTGTGACGTTTTAATCTTTATTTTATTATTATACTTGCAACGTTGGATATTTGAAACCGAAAACAATTATATGGATAACATTGTAAGTTGAAGTAATTTTCACTGAATAACGTTTGAAATGACAAATTCAGCGCTGCTGAAGGAGAAAAACTCAGCTGTTTAAAAGGTTAGCCGGCCGCAGTGGCCGAGCGGTCTGCGGCGCGCCAGTCACAGTCTGCACGGCCGCTACTGTCGGAGGTTCAAATCCCTCCTCGGGCATGGATGTTTGTGTCGTCTTTAGTATATATATATCCACTCATGAAATTTGTTATTATCAATCCGACCCAATTCAAAAGTAACAGCAGTGTGCATAGCTACAACACTAGGAGAAAGGGTGATATTCACTATTCAAGGTTAAATCTACTTTGGCACAGAAAAGAGTGAATTATGCTGTCACAAAGGTCTTCGGTCACTTATAAAGTAGCATAAAAAGTCTGACAGATAGCCAACTAGTATTTAAAAAGAAATTAAAGGAATTTCTGAATGGCAAATCGTTCTACAGTGTAGATGAATTTTTTAGATAAAACTCTGAAAAAAAAAAACGCCGGCCGCGGGGACTGAGGCGCTCCGGTCACGGTCTGCACGGCCACTACGGCCGGGGGTTCGAATCCCCCCTCGGGCATGGATGTTTGTGCCGTCCGTAGTCTTAGCTAGTTCATAATTAGTTTGTAAGCTTAGGGACTGATGACCCCGTAGTTAAGTCCCATAAGTTCTACAAAAATTTGAACATTTGAACTCTGAAAAAAAAGAATAAAAATAAAAATGTAAATAATAATCCTTTATATATAGTCACGTATAGACAACATTTACTAAACTGACACGTTCCACATCATTACGAAATGTCGTATATATGATCTATAGAACAAGTATTGATCTAATGTACTATCTAGATCCAGTACTCAACGAAGTGAAGCCCTCAGTCGTATGAAGCACCAGCCGCCACTGGCAACAACGCAACATTCTTGTGTATGGAGCTACTGAGTCTGCATATTGTGTCTGGACCGCGAGATTTGTGGCTGGGAAGAAAGTGTAGTGGTGTGTCTGTACGCTTCGCTACCCGCAGCCATCGCTCCGCTGAACCGCCTAGGTCAGAGGCAGCGAGATGCTCTGCTGGAGTGCCCGGCCTTCCCGCGACGGCTTGGAGAGTGGAGCGGAGCGCATCGCATGGCTGGCTGATGAATGGGGCCGTGCTCGGCTGTATCGACCGCCGGCTGCAGCCAATTACGCAAGCCTACTGCACCCGCGACACCAGGTGGCAGGTGGGGCGTCCAAACCTGAAGCACGCCGCAGTCTCACGCTGCCCAATCCCTACACATCCAGCATCTCAACTCTAGGGATCAAGACCGTAAGGCGCGCCGACTCGAGCGGAGCGCACCGAGAATGTCTCGAGCTGCCGGCGCTCGAGCAGTTCTCGAAAAGCTCGCGAGAAGCGGCGCTGCGGCAAGACGGTTGACTGGGGCAGCACGCGCCGCGGTTATTTGCAACGCTCGCAGCTCGCTCTGATATTATTTGAATGTGGACACTGGATACACGAAAAACAAAGTCAACGTCCTGGCAGTACTTTACGGAGGATGAAGACGTCTGTGCTAAAGCTCCGTAGTGTAACAAAAACAGAAAAAAAAAATTTCACTGACGTGTCTTACGGCCCACTTTACATTTGTAGTTTTATAAGTTTCTGCAAACATTTTGGACCAAAATAATAATCTAAATAATAAAAACATAATTAATGAGTGTCTGAAACCCATACAGCAAAAAAAAAAAAAAAAAAAAAAAAAAAAATTAGTTGGTGGCGGGTTCCGAACCACTGACCTTCAGCATCATAGTTCAACGCATTGCCCACTACGATATGGCTAACAGTTAGCACTTGCGTTCTTTAATCTCATACTATTCATGGCCGTTGTTAACTGATGCTAATAAGGCATTTGTAAACACTGGATTATCATTTATCGTACGAAAAACGACGCGTTTTTGTTAATTCTTCAGAGCGCCAGGGCTTTGAAATGACAACGTGTAAGTTACAATAAGAAAATTATCAAAAGTGCAACGCAAGATGGCCCTATGCCACAGAGAGTTCTGGGCGAGGAAGGTCACGTGACATCTGCGAACGGCTGCTTTTCGTTAATTCAATGGAGGGTGTCAAAACTCCGTTATTTTTGCAAATATCTCTCAAACGATACGAGATATGAAATATATATATAAGGGAACAAAGGTGTAGAGAATTTTGTCCTCTACAAATTCGTTTATTCAATTTTCGCGTCAGATGAACGGTTTATATGTAATTAAAATTACATTGCAGTCGGCCTTTTTTTGGTATTATTAACGCATTTCTTGTCCGAAATATTTGAAAAGACGAGGGTCTGGTCTCTGCCGGCCTACAATTATGTGTGTAAAATTTGGTGCTCATCGGTTGAACGGTTCGTCTTAAAAAAAAAAAAAAAAAAAAAGGGAAACGCGTTACGGACGGACAGAGACAGACATCCAAAAATCGTCGTTATTTTTGCTAATATATCTGAAACGATGATACGAGATATGAAAAAAAACATAACAACCAAAGCTGTAGAGAATTTTCTGCTCTACAAATTCGGTTATTCAATTTTCGTTATTTTCATTTAAATTTCGAGCTGTCAAAAGATGATTTTAAAGGCCCCCTTTTAGTGTTACTACCGTAACCTAAATTGGGCCAATGCAACAGGCACGATAAGACGTTTAAAATTACACAATATATCTAGCATCCAAAGATATGTTCACAATACAAAAGTACGTTCTTTTAGAATTACAAGTCAGACAAATTACCTAGCTATTACTTATGTTATCCATTCAAACACATTAAAAAAATTCGTCAAAATCAACACTATCTAAACTTTTGAACAGAATGAGGACATAACAACCGACAGTCAGTTTGTAGTTGTAAATTGTGGTGGCTGTGTTGACAAAGTACCAGACCTTTGAGCTTAAATAAGGACGAAAGCTTAGGTACGTAACGCTGGCTAATACTATAAGCTCTGCCGATTTTTTCTTACAATTAGAAAATGTATGTTAGGAGTTTTTAGGTGTAACATGTTGTAGCATTTATCTCTCATCTATCAATACATGTGGAATGCATATTTGTTTTTGGTAACAATGAACTTCTTGTTTTGCGAAAGATACGTGTTTTAATAATAATCCTATGATTTTTGTCTCCTGCGAAACATTTTACTACTACTACTATTACTACTACTACTAATAATAATGAATACAATAACTATAGTATGCAGCATTGGTTGTTTTCGATCACATAGTGATCAGCCTCAATGCACCAGTCATCGTAATATCAGCTATGCATAATCATATGTCAAATTAGCTGAATGTAACAGATTTTTTTTTTTTTCTGAACATATCAATGTAGCGTCCAATCGTGAAACGATCGACCTGCTTCCCACAGCTCTTCATCCCCCTTCACTGACAGCCACTGTCGCAAATTCCTTTCTGTCTCGATTCATAATGACACAAAACATATACATATCAAAATAGGTTTTTCATCACTGTGTTTGCCATAAACACATTCCTCTTGGAACTACTTTGACTTTGACATTATTTGAGAAATATTCGTCCTTGAAACTATCATAAAAAATAAATAAATACATTAGCTACTTCACAAAACAGCCGAAGTTGCATGTCTTTGTGTCCATTGTTTACAAAATAAGTAGTACTACACCTAACCATAAAAATAAAAATCAGACGAAATATTTCGATATAAAACAGTTTTGTACATAAGTGCCATACAGTTGCAGATCACAAACTATCAACAACAACCTACTGGGATAATGTAGGAAAACACCAGTTCAACATGTAAAACGAGGTATATATACATATATAAAATTTTTGTATAAATTTCTTTAACAGTATGAAATATTTATTCAATGCAATATAAAGAACCAATAAAGATGTAGCGAAACACGTATGTGTTTGGGTATAAAAATAAAAATCAGTGTTTAATTCACGGAGATTCTTATAGTGAATAAGCTAAATGTATTTCAGTATTTTTGCGGCATCAGAAATTCGTATTTTTATTCAGTTCTGTAACACTGCAAACTTGTTTTAAGTAATGTAAGCATCGTAAATGGTCTGTTCCCGAAATCATAAATAGTTCATATGTTTTAAATTAGTACTTTTAAATCGTATTAGAGTGACTGTTGAAGATTTTTGTTTAGTTTCCTACTTCATTTCTAATGTTCCTCTGTACATACGTGTATGGCTTTTAGACAGCATTTCGCTCATATAGAATAAATTATTCTTTTGACGTTGTATAGGTCGACTTACGTATAGTTTACATTGGTTAGATGATTCAGCATACGTTCATGTTTTTGTGTTGGGAAGCGTCTCTCTGTGTGACAGTTTAAATCTTCCGACTACTATGTGTGTGTGTGTGTGTGTGTGTGTGTGTGAGTGAGTGAGAGAGAGAGAGAGAGAGAGAGAGAGAGAGAGAGGAATAAACACCTATTATTTTTGTAACTGCAACCGAGGCAAACAGCACTAATACAAAAGAAAGCATGTACGTTTGAAGTACTTATTAATCTGACAAAATTTAGGGAAAACACATTTTGTCTGATGTGGTTATTACCTTCAAATAAAACACACACACACACACACACACACACACACACACAGGGTTCAAATTTGACGGCAGACCGATATGAAAACAAACGAGTATCGGCGGGGAGTGAACACGCAGCAGCAACGTAAACATTGTGTTATGTGAAGTGCGAAACTGTAACTGGCGACTGGACTTCCTCAAAAAAATTCTCGCGTTTCTGTGTCCATTTCACAACTGAGGCGCATGTAGATAACGGTGGATACAACGAAAATAAAACAAAAGGTAACTGTAGCTAATCGCAAAATGTTGGCGTAAAATGTTTTGACGGAACAAATTTACGTTACCGTTAAAAAGTGATCTGTTACTCCGTCAACCAAACGAACAGTAGCATCGTAAGTTCTCCAGATGATCAGCTATCCGGGTGTCAGTATTTTAAAGGAGGCTCTGCAGAACCCAGCAAAGAAAAAAGAAGAACATAATAAGTGCAATAGACATAAACTGCTTTCAGGTTTAGTTTTGTTAGACTAATCATAATATTAATGTGTGAACATGAACTCTGCATAACAGATTTTTAATAACTCTGATGTTACCCTCTCTATCACTTATTAAAATCTGCAATAATAATACGTAAACATCGTTAACTGAAATGCTGCCAACCTCTAACCCACATACCGATCAGATGCTATGGTAGAAATAACACACGTAAGAAACAACGTTTATTGAAATAGGATTTTACAAATATTCATGCTTAAATGGATCATTTGAAGAAACACGCTGCACGGCCACTACGGTCTGGGGTTCGAATACCCCCCTCGGGCATGGATATTTGTGCCGTCCTTAGTATAAGGTAGTTCATGAGTAGTTTGTAAGTTTAGGGACTGATGACCCCGTAGTTAAGTCCCATAAGCTTAACAAAAACATTTGAACATTTGAAGAAACACGCAACTAGGAGTACAATGCCACAGTTGCTAGGTTCATGATGTCCACTGAACATCAAACCGGCGTATTAATGATTCGCTATGTTATTTCGCTTACTTTTCTGCAATAAGAAGATTATGGGCAATTTCTGGCCGTTACCGTAATATCTGAAGTAAATCTGTATAGTACATTTATATAGATATGACGAGGGAAAGAGGGAATGTAGACAATATAAAAAACGAGGAAGAGAGGAGGAGGATGAAATGGACGACCAAAAGAAGGAAAGGTGGATGTGGACAAAGACGGTGGATGAATGGAAGGAGGTGGACATGGGTGAAGTGAGAGTGGACGCACAGAATCTAAGAAACGATTACTTTTCACAACGGCAATTTTTATACCTTTCCCTTCATTTACTATAGCCACAGCAACACAAAAACGGTATTGATTTGATTAATGAATTTTCTCAGTACGTCTACGTTTCCATAATTTCTTTCTATTGCTTTTCCATTTATTTGATATCACACTGAGTCACAGCAAAGTGTGCTCGTGTTTGGTTAGTAGGCATGTCTGAATAGAGGTTATAAAGTTGGATGTTATATTCGTACGTCTTTTCGTGTATTTGCCTCAGTTCAAGTATCTGGTCTGTTGTTGATCTTTTAGATCGAAATCCACACTGATAGTCCCCCAGAATCTCCTCTTCATTGGGTGCTAACCTGTTGTAAACAATACTAGAGACGGTCTTATAGGTTACGTTCAGCAGGGCAATTACTCGGTAATTTGAGCATCACGTCTGGCATAACTGAAGACTGGGATGCCACCCATCTGCTTTGATCCATGACGTCATTAAGATGTCGGAAAACCAGTATACAGGATATCTTAATTCTTCTGTATTGTAGATACAAATAATCTGTAGTTATTATAGATAACAGAATGTACCATCGATCACAGGTCTTGGCCCAAAAATTCGCACCTTCGGCGCTCACATACGGAAAAAAAATGTCGGTTAACCTACACCTAACCATCAGAGAAAATCTACAGATCAGTTTTTAAACACAAAATATTAATCTGTTTTGTTTGTAAACAAACTATCGTTCAAATGTTTGTCGAGCGTATGGGACTTAACTACGGAGTCATCAGTCCCTAAACTTATAAACTAATTTTGAACTAGCTAATACTAAAGACACACAAATATCCATGCCCGAGGAAGGATTCGAACCCCCGACCGTAGTGGCCGTGGAGAGCGTGACTGGCGCGCCGCAGATCGCTTGGCCACTGCGGCCGGCACAAACTATAGTCTTTAACTCAACCACCACATAATCACTCACGCCTTCTACAAACATGCACGCACTTCAATACTACCTCGCTGCGTTAACGTCACGAGTCCAAGCTGACGGGCGGTATCCCCGTCTACAGGTGAGCCGCAAGTCTCGTCTCCTTTTTTATGTACTGTCTGGATTACACCTGACGTCCACTGTTCTGAGATTCTTTCCTGGTTTCGTATCAACTTGTTTGTGAAGGTCTCTGCGACGTGAAGACTACGTGCTAGTAGGCGTGGGCTGTGGCCGGCCTAGGCACTGGTCCGTGAAGGTGTCAGCAGGAAGCGAGAGCGGCTGCCGCCTCAGAGATAGCGCCTCGCCTCGCGTCGCCTGGGCGCCACGCCGTGTTACACAACGCCACAGAGATACCGCGCTGCGCAGCCGCCGGCCAGCCGCCAGATCCGTCGCCTTATTTATTCGACAGTATTCCCATCCCACGACATTTACTGCCGTTAAACAGCACACATATGCCCGTGACAACGGCCCACTCGTGAGCGCTAATGTGTTTTCCTTGCCACCGAATATGCAAATCACGATCTAAGATATTTTATAATTAGTCGAGCTGTATTTCCTTTTATTGCAATTAAATCAATCAAAAGTTAAGGCCGTAAACTCCACTAAATACCAGGGAATTACTATTACTTCAGACTTAAATTGTAAAGAACACGTAGATAATGTCATGAGACGGCGATCGAGAGAGGGACTAAGCTGAAAATGTGTACCCAGCTGGGATTCGAACCCGGGTCTCTTGCTTTCAAGGCAATTGCGCTGACCGCTGCTCCACTGAGGACACAGTGATCAGCGCACCTGCGACTACCTAAGCAGGCGTCCCGTCAGGGTAAAGCTGGGAATTTGTATCTGGCGGGAGGCGTGCTTAGGTTCTTGCAGGTGCGGTGATCACTGTGTCCCCAGTGGAGCAGCGGTCAGCGCAATTGCCTTGAAAGCAAGAGACCCGGGTTCGAATCCCAGCTGGGTACACATTTTCAGCTCTGCCCAATCACATTTGATGTCATATATTCTGTGAATATGGAAGAATATTCTTTACTTTAAAGTACAATGCTGTGATTTTTTGTTATTTTATTATTATTATTACCAGAAAGTTTTATCAAGAAATGAAAATTAAATTCGTTGACTTTGAAATAAAACACAGTGTTATGGTTCGCTGAGGGGGGGTGCCACTAGTGTATTTTGTGGTGGAAGGGAGAATGTTTGAGAAACACTAGTCTACGATATTAAGATCAAGCTGTGATGCGATAGCATGCGGTGTGCCCGTCAAAATACTGTTAGACAACTGTCATTGGCCGGCCGCGGTGGCCGAGGGGTCACGGTCTGCACGGCCACTACGGTCGGGGGTTCGAATCCCCCCTCGGGCATGGATATTTGTGACGTCCTTAGTCTCAGTTAGTTCGTAAGTAATTTGTAAGTTTAGAGACTGATGACCCCGTAGTCCCCGTAGTCCCATAAGCTCTACAAACATTTGAACATTTTTGAACTGTCATTGGCAGTCCTGTGAACAGCGCCGTTGTGCATACTTCTTGCGGCCTATGTTCTTACGCTCTGCGAGTGGTTCACAATTCGTTGAAGGCGCATTAGCTACTCCCCACTGATGCACCAGTAAACTGGGTCCATCATTTGCGGCCTGATATGGGCACCTTTCGAAACGCGACAGTTGCTTTCTCCCATTCTACCACGCGTCCGTCATTGCGACGACGAATCGTACTACGGTGACTCCACACAGTGTAGGGGGTCGCAAAGTCCCGTACATTGGCACGATTCACGTCGGCGGCTGTGGGTCACAGGGGCGCGTGTTATCTGTCTTACTACGCGTACAGAGCCCCGAACGGATCGACGGCCCTTTTTATATTTTGTCCGGTGTGATTACGATAACAGCGATGAAAACGAATCGTACATAAACATGTATCCCAATTAAAAAAAGGAAGCAGAAAAAGAGGAGGAGTGAGGGGGAAGGGAATTGTAGAAGTGAGGGAAGCCAGAAAGCAGCGCTTTGGGCGAGCAGGGCGTGGCGCGGCTGCGCTGATCGATAGGCCGGAGGAGGGGAGGGGAAGGGAGGGGAGTTTGGGGAGGGGGAGGGAGGGGAGGGGATGGAGCGCTGCAGCCTCCAGCCAGTGCAGCCGCCCGCCAGGCTAGGCGAGCGGCCGCGGGGGAAGACGGCGCAGCACACCCAACAGGTGACAATCCAAGTGTTTGGACAATCCTAAACACTGGACTCGCCAAGGAAGGCCAAAAAGCCCCAGTAGGTGAACAATCCGAAATCGTGTAGTCCAAATTCATGTACAGTTGTTAGAGGGGATAAGCCCTTAAAAAAAGACAGAGTGTAACTTCCAATGGCCGTGTACATCAAGGCGCATTGCTGCGGCGTGAGCTGAACTACCCCGTCGGATGTTCGAACCCTCCGTAGTGTATGGGGGGGGGTGTATGTGTATGTATGTGTGTGTGTGTGTGTGTGTGTGTGTGTTTTGTTCTCAGTATAGGTTAGTTTAAGTAGTCTGTAAGTCAAGGTACCGATGACCACTGCCGTTTGGTCCCAGAGCTTTACAAACATTGTAAATCATTGATACCAAAGGCGCTGCTTTTTATTAAATTATTTAATACGACATATAATTATTATGATCCATAAAAACCCAAAAATTAATTCCACAAAATAATATATCGTTAATCATTTACATACTAGTAATGAAACATCCTACTGCCATACCAATATGACGAGATATGCTCTGTATAATAGCAAAGAAATAGTTGCATCGTAAACTTGTAATATCGCTGGCATATCTGTCAAAATAGCTGTCAAACATCGACAACATAAGAATTATTTAAAAAAAAGTATATATACAGCTATATAAGAGCTGTAACAACAACAGTTCTTTTACGTATGTAAATAAGAACGTAAACATATAAGAGACGCAGCGATCTTACAATGGTATGAAGAGCTACCAATGTATGTATACAGTACAATTATCTTCTTAAATTAAACAGTATACCCACATTTGTATTTTACCGTACACCTGACGATGGCATTCATGCCGAAACAGACATGTCGAATTAAATAATTTAATAAAAAGCAGCGTCTTTCGTATCAATAATTTACAATGTCTCTAAATGACATATACGACGCAGCGGGCCCAGAAGATTAAAAAATGCTGTACAAACATTTGAATAATTTCCAGTCCAAACTTAAAACGACTGCAATGCAAAATCCGAACTAGAAGTAATGGAAACGCACTACCTCACCACTCTGTTGCCATCACAATCGATGGTGTTGACCTCACCAACAACAAGGATTTTTACTTAGCCTATCTGAACACCAGAATTACTTTGACGGAAATCTGTAATCCCCTATGTAACAAGTGTCTTAAATGACGTTCTGCGACTGGAGTACTCTGTCGAACGAAATTACAAATAGGCTTAATTAGAGTGTATTGAAATCGGTAAATCGCCCACGTGCACCGTATGAGACTGACGGAGCATGGTGGCGCAGTGATAAAGCACTGGACTCGCATTCGGAAGGACGGTGGTTCATCACCACCTCCGGCCATCCACATTTAGGAAAAGGACGGATGGGTCCTTTGCAAGGGCACGACCGATTTCCTTCTCCATTCTCAGCCAAAAAGCCGAGCGTCAACTCCCTCTCTAATGATCACACTGTCGACAGGACGTTTAACCCTAAGCTTCCTTCCTTTTCGTCATTAGTATGAAGTAGAATGCTAGCATTCAGCAAAAGAAATGGATGAACGACTTGTCGTTACGGAAAGAAAGCTACTTAGGTTATACATCTGGAACAACACTGCACTACCGCGTCACAAATAAGTTAGTATATTATACGGAGTAGCAACAAAAATAAATAAGACAAAGGCGCCTACGATGGTAGGCCGTGATCTTAAAGCAGAAGAAACGACAGAGGCCAGCAGCACGACCTAGGCAACGACGACTTGACACCTTGCATAAAAACCTCAAGCAATAACGTCTTTGCCGGGCGCGGTGGCCGAGGGGACTGAGGCGCTCCAGTCACGGTCAGCACGGCCATTACGGTCGGGGGTTCGAATCCCCCCCTCGGGCATGGATATTTGTGCCGTCCTTAGTTGTAAGTAGTTCATGAGTAGTTTGTAAGTTTAGGGACTGATGACCCCGTAGTTAAGCCCCATAGACTCTACAAACATTTGAACATTTTTTGAACAGTAAGGTCTTTAACCTCATCGGACACAGTGACAGTTAGCCAAAACAGTGGACTCCGCCAGCATACAGGACAAACGATAAGCAAAAAGAAGAAGTAGAGAGTGTGAACAACAACAAACAAAAGTCCTCACCGGTAGGGTGTGAGCACGGAGAGAGTGTCGGGGGTGGGATGCGGACTTAAATGTGACGTTTTAACCCTTTCAGTAATGAATCATGGCCGTGGCGGAGTGGCCCAGCACATTGAGGCGCTATGCCCCCTCGGGCATGGATGTTTGTGTCGTCTTTAGTGTTAGCTAGTTCGTAAGTAGTTTGTAAGTTTAGGGATTGATGACCCCGTAGTTAAGTCCCTTAACCTTAAAAAAACATTTGAACATTTTTGAACAATGACTTATGTTGTCCTGAAAACAAAACGTGGCTTTGCTAACCATTAAAAAAAAAAAAATTAAACTGACAGGAGTTATCGACACCTTTTGCAAAGACTCTTCTGTGATACTAGTAGGACAGCAGTCACAAACCGTAAAATTTAACAAATTTCAATATTAAGCCTACTAAACATTTCTTTATTCGTCCTTACATGTGGCACCATGACACAAAGAGATAATGTTCAAAATTAAGTTACATCCAATTTCATATTTTTTTTATGTTTTAATCTCCACGTTGTAGGAGATGGAAAAGTCACTTCATCTAGGAGGGATGAAGTGTGGAGGACTGTAGAAGCGATAAGAAAGGTAGTGTGGTCATGGTCCTTCCTTGATAAGTCTGCCAACTGAAGATGGATCATGCGATTCCCACACTGTATCAACTGCACTGCCTCACAATAAGGATCTGCAAATATGCTGCTCCTTCGACAGCTCGCCTTCTGTGCGTATTTTGCTAGGAACTGATGACCATATTAGTTTGATCCAACGGGTTTTAAAAAATAAAAATTAAAAGGATAACAAAATTATGTTGCTAGTGCACAGATCACACATACGGACAGAATATGCTGGACGGGAAGTTGAGTCTTAATCGCCCTGTACGGAAACTGCAGCGGTCTTTCGGAAAAGCAAACTTCCGAACACACACACACATATATTATATATAAGAGAGAGAGAGAGAGAGAGAGAGAGAGAGAGAGAGAGAGAGAGAGAGAGCAAGCATATTTGCCAGCATTTGAATAAAATATTTTCATGCAAATAGTGCCGAAAAGTGCGATAGTATTAGTTACCTTTGTAGTACGCCGAGGGACTGGACTGGTAGATACACACCTGCGTTTTTCTTGCTGAACATATATTGAGTAACCATGAACGAGCAAACAAAGTTACTGCACTTTCCTCATCATGAATTGTGTTTCCTGTTCCCTTTTGTGTTCGCGCCGGAGCTTCGAGTCCTCCCTCGGGCGTGTGTGTGTGTGTGTGTGTGTGTGTGTGTGTGTGAGCGCGCGTGTGTGCGTTGGGGGGGTGGGGGTGTTCTCCTTAGTGTAAGTTACTTTAAGTAGTTTGTAAGTCTAGGGACTGATAACCATATTCGTTTGATCCAATAGGTTTTAAAAATAAAAATAAAAAAGATAAAAAATTATGTTGCTATATTTCGATCCAATGGGTTTAAAAAATAAAAAAGATAAAAATTATGTTGCTAGTCGATTTCACAGATCTCTTTCCTTCAAGAATTTCTGTCACTTGTAGCGTGCACTGCATTGGGTGGTAGCAGGTATCCAGAGTATATCTTACAAAATGGGTATGAAAGTGTCTCGTGAAACTAGACTGATCAAGTCTATAGGTGTAATGCAATAAGTTCTGAAAGAGCTGACTGGTGAAACTGTATATTCATTCAGTTTTTCATACCAAGGTCTCACTAGTTTCTTCAAGGGCAAAATTAAGAAGAAATGGTGACACAACGGTAGAAGGTCTTAGATATATTTTCAATAAATTTCACTTTAGATACTATGTGTTTCGCGTATTAGATTTATTAGATTTTACACGAAATTGTGAAATGATGATGTCTACAATTTGGCTGGCAACGGAATCATACGTGTTTTTGAAATTTAAGAACATCACTACACTATCTTTTGAATCGGTGGGAAATGATAGGCTTAAGATTACATATTTGCTCAGAACACGATCTGCCATTTCTGAAACCACGTTGGTATTCAGGTAAATAGCTGTCCAGGGTTGTCGGTATTGTGACTAGGAAAATGATTGAAAATTCTTGACATGCAACTGGTGGCAAAGTAATTCTTCTGTAATTTTTAATGTCTGGTATATTGCTTTTCTTACGCAAGGGCTCAATCGGTGTGTCAAGGGTATCTTTTACTATACTGCCCGATCTTCTGGAAAAGTAAGTTTAGCTGATTATATATTTATTTTAGTAGATGCAAGTTTCAGGAACTTTTGTAATGTCATATTTCTACAAAGAACTGCATCAGTTGATTTTCTTTTTTTCAATTTTCGCTATCGGTTTCGGTCAGTCAGCAGACTATCAAATGTTCAAATGATTGTAAATCTATCGGACCAAACTGCGTGGTCATAAGTCTGTAGCTTACAAACTACTTAAACTAAGGTAAACTAACCTAAGGACAACACACACACACACACACACACACACACACACACACACACACACGCCCAAGGACGACTCGAACCCCCGACGGCGAGCAACCGCGCGCTCCGCAGCGAGGCCACTTAAACCACCACCACCTACAGATAAGGCCGTCGTGTGACGTCAGGCAGAGTAGGTTGCGCGCGCACAGCTGACTGGGTAGCCGCTGGGCCACGGCCCACTTTGCCGAAGCAGCGAGCCAGTCAGCTATGCGCGCGCAACCTACTCTGCCTGACGTCACACGAGAGCGGCGCGGCCTTCTCTAGGTGCTGGTGCTTAGACTGTTCGGCTACTCCACCGCGGCCAGCAAACCATCGTCTGGTGTAGTTCTATCGTGATTAAGTGTTATATATATTTTTATTGGATAACGGCTCCTAAAAGTAACATAAAAATGAACAATGTATGTGGTTGACTATTAAACAACAAGTTAGAAAGAACTCTTGTTTTTAGCTAGTCAACCGAGTATGATGTTTAGTGATTTTTTTAATTCGTTTATTTACTTTTACTTTTTGCACATGGTATGGAGAAAAATGTCTGTATACACTGAAGACGTCGGACTGCTAAGTGATGGACACCAGTAGTGAAACTTAAAAAAATTAAAGTGGTACCGTTATTTATGCAAATAAGACGTTCCAAAATTTATTTTATTTTATTTTTGGTAGAGACGACGGCAGAAGTTACACTGCAGTAGTTTGACTTTCTTTTTTGACATTTTAATTACTTTCTGAATTAGCCTTTTCTCTAATTTTAGGTGGATGTAGTTTTCATTGCTGCATTGTGCTTTTGCACAATTTGTTTTAGAATGTAATGTGTGGTGTCGCACAAGTATGAAGTGCGCGCCACCTACTTTCGCCGCGCGCCGCCATGCACGCACGGCGCGGCGATCTTACGATGTCAGCCACGCGCGCCCTCTGCTGCAACTCCGCTCGTGGCCACGACTGAACTGCATCGGTCACTTGGGATTAGGACAGGCACTGAAACGGACTCATCAGTAGGCAGGCCTCTACGTAGTTAACCTATGTTTCAGCAATACACTTAGTTGGCAGTCATGAACTTTGTAAAAGTTAAGTATTACTGTTTCTACGAAATACATATCTTGTTCTAATCTAGCTTAGTGTTTCTAGTTTCTGCTGTCCCCCTGGCTGGTCACTTCAGTCTCTGTACCTGCACACGCGTGCATCCTATTTCCCTGTGCCGGTCTCTCTGTACTCGGCCACCGACACCCAGGACAACCGGCGGAAACGAGAGACAAAATAATGTCTAAAAGGCGGTTCCCTGAAATCATCAATGAAGAGGAGCGTATTTAAAAATTGTATCTTTTCGTCTGTGCCAGTTTACGGTATAGATTTTGGTATTTATTGTACACAACATGGAAGGGAAAGTCCCTGTAGGCCGCCACAGATTACGTGCAGTGCTGCACGACGCGCTGAAGACGCGGCAGCAGTCGCCGGTATAAACGCACGCCCCGCTCGGCCCTCGACCCGAAACAAAAAAAAAGCCGCAGCGAGAACCGGCCCACTGCGGCGGCGGCGCAGCGCGCACAAAAACACGCGCCGCGCCTCGCAGCTGGCACCTCGCTAAGTGCGCGGCCGCCTCCAGCCACACGGCCGGAATGCCGCAGTTACCGCCCAAAAGTCCCGACACATGCCACCGGGGTAACAGCGGCCGGGCCGGGCCACGCACCCGACTGACCCACATCTCGGCCGCGCGCTGCAGCCGCGACGCAGCCGGAATGCCTTTCGTTTAATGCGCGCACCGATTCCAAAGTTACACACGACTGCAGCGTAAAACTGCCGACCAGGTGTGTGATACCTGATATCGGGCTTTCACACTTACGGCGACGTAGGTACACTTTGACAGGAAGATCTCACAACTCTGGTACTATACATATTAGGGATGGGAAAAACCGACCGGTTAAAACCGATACCGGTATTTTAGTTCTGAATAACCGTTTTTTTTTCGGTATTTATTTGATGTCGGTTGTAACCGGTTTTTTTAGTTATTGCCAAGAACCGGGTAAAAAAACCGGCACGACTACTTCCTGTAGTAGTGCTTCAAAATGTGTTTTTTTTTTTAAATATTAAAAAAAAATTTAAACTAGTAGACGACGCGCGTGTACCGGCAGGGTACAAGACTTGCCTCCGTCTGGTCATGCGGCAGTTCCTTGCTGTCGTCGCCAGACATCGGTTGTGTCTTAAATGGCACCATCCCTAGTGTGGAAGTACTTCACGAAGTACGGGAGCAGTGAGGCACAATGCTCCATTTGCTTTAAAAAGCTGAAAACGGGTGGAGGTACTACAAAGATGCTGTGTCATTTAAGGAGAAAGCATCCAAAATGTTTCTTGGAAGAGAAGGTAAATTCAATTCATATACCTAGTATGTAAGTGATGTACTCTAAGGTTGGAATAATAATAATGAATTATTTTAATAAATTTATTTTAATGAATTATATTGTTATGCTAACAAGTTTTATGAATGTGATTCCTTGAAAGCGAGGGGCTTTTTTAGTAACCAATATGGATTTAGGTAACATTGATCATGTGGTGCCTCCCTCAGTCGTGGGTATATATGTTGCCTAGCGTAAGTTAGTTTACGTAGTTTGTAAGTCTAGGGACCGATGGCCTAAGCAGTTAGGTCTCATACGAACTCACGCCCATTTGAACATTCTTTGATCATGTGGTACACAGCTTTCCTAGTTCCATTTGCGTAAATTTACACTGACAACAATCATACTGTTGAAACTTCCTGGCAGATTAAAATTGTGTGCCGGAACCGGGACTCGAACCTGGGACCTTTGCCTTAGGCTGTGGCTAGCCATGCCTCCACCATATCCTTTCTTCCAGGAGTGCTAGTCTTGCGTGTTTGCAAGAGAGCTTCTGTGAAGTTTGGAAAGTAGGAGGCGAGGTACTGGCGGAAGTAAAGTTGTGGGGCGGCATCGTGAGTCGTGTCGGGGTAGCTCAGTCGGTAGAGCGCTTGCCCGCGATAGGCAAAGGTCCCAGGTTCGAGTCCCGGTTCCGGCACACAATTTTTATCTGCCAGGAAGTTTCATATCAGCGCACACTCCGCTGCAGAGTGAAAGTTTCATTCTGGAATCATACTGTTAGTCGGATCTGTGACTTTGTTTTCCGAAATACTTCTGCAACACTGACTGAAGTTCATTTACTGACTGTAACGTATACATATATTGTGTATATAACCAGATATTCGTATGCGCTGGTTCACAAGTCCAACTTACGGAGTGGTTGGCTCAATATTCGCAACTGCCGGATGGAAAAACTAGGCCAGTAAATCTGTATGCTTCGTATATCGTCTTCTACGGACTCCTGGCTAGGCTTACATACACTCAAGAAGGTGTAGTATTGGGAGGCGATCTTGCAAAATATGGAAAGACTAGTGATTTGTCGTATAACGTAAATTTACCTAAATTTTAACTAAATTTCCTAAATTTCGGTTTCGGCCGAAACTAGAAGAACCGAAGATTACGGTTTCTGTTTCGGCCGCAAAATATGTTTCTGTCGAACTCTACTGGAAATAATAACAATAAAAAACCGAAAACCGGTTATTTAAAAAACTGGTTATCTTGAGCAATTTTTATGGTGTGGTTAAACTGGAGATAAAAAGAACCGGTATAACCGAAAACCGGTTGTTTGAGCGATAACCGCCATCCCTAATATATATATGGCGCTGATAACCTCAATGTTGAGCGCCCTTCCAACCCACTATATACAGGGTGTTACAAATAGGTACGGCCAAACTTTCAGGAAGCATTCCAGCGATTAGTTGTTAACTGCTGGAAAGCGTTTTGTAATCTTTTAGTAAAGAGTTTTATCGGACGGTAAAAATACACGTCGCACGTTTGGCACAGTCGGGTACACTTGGGTGGAATAACTTTCATACTGCAAGAGCACGCTCCTGTATCGCGGCAATATATATTGAGCAATTAATGTAAGTTATTATCATAACCAATTAATCCAGCATTAAAATAAGAATGGCTACGAAAGCATATAATTATGCACAATCACAAGTCTGAAAAAAAAAAAAAAAAAAAATCGGAGCAAGATTTGGACACGGGCCGTCTGCATGAAAGTTAAGCACCCTGCCGGCAACACCACGCTGACTTGCTCAGCGAGCACGACAGTTTACAGGTGCAGTGGTTACGCGCGGCACTTTTCATCTCTATTTTCGTGGAAAACGAGATCCATTGGAACAAATCCTTTTAGCTTGGTGGAGTTGAGGAATTCTCTTACAACATACCTGCGACCAGTCAAAATCCGTTTGTACCGTAGTTGGTGTTCCCCTTGTAAGAAGAGGGTGTAGTAATTTTGCAGGGAATTTTCTGCTTTGCCGAGTAGTCGTGGTTATGGTTTTCACTGTGTTGTTGTTGTGGTCTTCAGTCCGCAGACTGGTTTGATGCAGCTCTCCACGCTACCCTGTCCTGTGCAAGACTCTTCATCTGAGAATACGTTCGGCAACCTACATCCTTTTGAATCCGCTTACTGTATTCGTCCCTCTGTCTCCCTCTACGATTTTTACCCCACACACTTCCTTCTAATGCTAAGTTGGCAATTTCTTGATGTCTCAGAATGTGTCCAACCAATCTATCCCTTCTCTTAATCAGGATATGCCAGAAACTCCTTTTCTCCCCAATTCGGTTAAGCACCTTCTCATTACTTACGTGATCTACACATATAAGTATCATCATTCGTCTGTAGCACCACATTTCGAAAACTTCTATCATCTTTTTGTCTGAACTCCTTATCGTCTCCGTTTCACTCCAATACAATGTTACACTCCAAATAAATGCTTTCGGGAACGACGTCCTAACATTTACATTAATATTGGATGTTACAAGATTAGCTTTTTTAGAAACGCTTTTCTTCCTTTAGCCATTCTGCATTTTATATCTTCTTTACTTCGGCCATCAGAAGTTATTTTGCTACCTAAATAACAAAATTCATCTATAAATTAATGAAATGCAGCAACTAGTTGCTTGTGGTTATTTATTTTTAACTTTAATGGCGGGTTTCGGGCGCTTGAGTGCCCTTCTTCTGGTCTCTATACAGACAAACAAGTGCATTGGTATACAGTAAAGGCTATAGAACGTACAAAAGTCGGTTACAGAAATTTGAAGCAGTTTCGAACAAAATACATTGTAATGAGGATAAGTTCATATAATGGGATAAAATTAACACTTACATATTTGTACTGTTACTTAATGAATATACATGCCGACTTTTGTACGTTCTATAGCCTTTACCGTATACCAATGCACTTGTTTGTATAGAGACCAGAAGAAGGGCACTCAAGCGCCCGAAACAGGTCGTTAAAGTTAAAAATAAATAACCACAAGCAACTGGTTGCTGCATTTCATTAATTTATAATCTGAACAGTTGCTGAAATGGATAAAATACTTCAAAATTCATCTGCTACTTTTATTGTCTCATTACTTAATCTAATTCCTTCAGCATCGCCTGATTTTCTGACACTACATTCCATTATCCTTATTTTACTATTGTTAATGTCGTATTATATCTTCCTTTCAAGACACTGTCCATTCCATTCAATTGCTCTTCCAGATCCTTTGCAGTCTCTGACAAAATTGCTATGTCATCGGCAAACCGCAAAGTTTTTATTTCTTCTCCCTGAACTTTAATTCCCTCTCCAAATTTCTCCTTGCATTCCTTCACATTGAGGAAAAGGCTACAACCTTGTCTTACTCCCTTCCCAACATCTGCGACCCTTTGTTGCCTTTCAACTCTAATAACCGCTATCTGGTTTTTGTATAGGTTGAATATAGCTCTTCGCTCCCTACACTTCGACCCTGCTACTTTCAGAATATACGTAGATGGTTTTCAATACGTAGAAGCACCTCTGTAAAACAGTAAGAGTTTCTGTCAGAACTTCAATCTGAAGTACAAAGCAGTTATCGTATTTTATCGCACAAGCTCCTCCCTCGCATATTCCCCTCTCCTACGATTTTTCATAATTAAAAAATTAAAATTAATATCGCGTTCTAACAGGAGCGGCCTTCAAATTAACTTAACAATGGACGCAGCGGTACTGCCACGAACGAATATTTCCATTGTCACAACATACCGTAAATTTGAAACTTTAAGTCGCAGACATATTTCTAGGTCAGTTTGCTACAAGTCGTCTTAATGGCGAAATATTCAAACTACACTGCAAAATTTAAACTAAATGTGTTATCTTACGCCGATAGAAACGGAGTAAAAGCTGCAGGAAGGCATTTCTCCGTCGATCCTAATTCCATACGGTATTGGCGGAGACAAAAAGATGAACTCGTGGCTGCAAAGGCAAGCTCCAGATCTTTCCGTGGGCCTTCTGTTGAGAAAATAAATACCGATACAGTAAGTTTAACATTAGTTGCGACTTGTGACGTTTGCCTTGTCGGGGTGAAGGAGACGCCGTTGTCCAGGTAACAGCTATAATGGGCCGCCTTTTTCCACTCCCGCCGCCACCGGCTCGGCTTGTGAGGCACCGCTGTTGCCAAAGCGTGTGTAAACAGTAGCACGTGGTGTCGCGCGGTGGCGCTTTGCGTTCTCTATCCTGCATTTTGTGTCCTACCGACAAAGAATGTTTCCAGGCGCCAGCGTGGCGTTAGATGTTGTCGGCGCGCTCAGGATACGCTGGAAACTATGCGAACCCTGCACTCGCTCCGCACCGACATGTCAAAAGTCGCAACTAATTTTAAACGCACTGTAGGTATGATTGGAATAAACTCTTTCAAGTTCTGAAGCAAGCAGGAGTAAAATATAGGGAGCGTAAGGTTATTTGCAACTTGTACAAAAACCAGACAGCGGTTGTCAGAGTTAAAGAGCATGAAAGGGATGCAGTGGTTGGAAAGGGAGTAAGACAGGGTTGTAGCCTTTCTCCAATGTTGTTCAATTTGTACATTAAGCAAGCTATAAAGGAAAGCAAGGAGAAATTTGGAGAAGGAATTAAAGTTCAGGGTGAAGAATTAAAAACATTGCGTTTTGCTGATGATATAGTAATTCTGTCAGATACAGCAAAGGACCTGGAAGAGCAATTGAACGGAATGGACAGTGTGCTGAAAGGTGCATATAAGATGAACATTAACAAGAGCAAAACAATGGTAATGTGATGCAGTCTAAGAAAATCAGGTGATGCTGAAGGAATTACATTAGGTAACGACACAATAAAGGAGGTAGATGAGTTTTGTTACTTCGGCAGTAAAATAACAAATTATGGTCGCAGTACAGAGAATATAAAATGCAGAATGGCAATGAGTAGAAAAGCGTTCTTAAAAAAGAGAAATTTGTTAACATCGAATATTGATTTAAGCCTAAGGAAGTCCTTTCTGAAGGCATTTGTATGGAGTGTTGCCTTGTATGGGAGTGAGACATGGACGATAAACAGTGCGGACAGGAAGAGGATAGAGGCTTTTGAAGTGTGGTGCTACAGAAGAATGCTGAAGATTAGGTGGGTGGATCGCGTAACTAATGAGGAGGTATTGAACAGAATTGGGGAGAAAAGAAACTTTTGGCATACCTTGACTAAAAGAAGGGATAGATTGGTAGGGCACATTCTTAGACATCAATGAATTGTGAATTTAGCGTTGGAGGGAAGTGTGTGGGGTAAAAACCGCAGAGGAAGACCAAGAGATGGATACAGTAAGCAGAATCAGACAGATGTAGGTTGCCGTTCTTATGTGGAGATGAAGAGGCTTGCTCAGGATAGAGTATTGTGGAGAGCTGCATCAAACCAGTCTCCGGACTGAAGACCGCAACAACAACAACAACAACAACAGGTACCACTTTTTCACAATTTGTCGTATACCGTTATCTTTTACTGCCTAATACATAGTTTTTCTTCCTTTCTGAATAACTAATCGCATAATTCCCTCCCTAGTGCTTCAAGAAAAAAATTCGAGAAAAAAAGGGGGGAATTACGCGATAAAATACGGTAAGGTGCAGTGGGCGCAACCAGAAGAAACAAGCAAGAGGCGCCGTGGACTGCACTGCTACAACAAAGGTTGGCCGTACAAAGAAAGAACTGTCAGCCGCACCGCCGAGTGCGCGTGGGCGAATCTGCCGCCGTGAATTCCACCTGTCCTCCACCCTGGCGCATTATCTAGGCAGGCTAAACGACTCGCAGAGAGACCGCCGTCTGCTCAATAGAGCTGCTTTGCAAACAGTGGCTGCGCGAAAACACGTAAACCTGATCACCGACGTGTTGTGCAGCCGGCGAATTTCTGCGAGAGGCAATTAAACGAAGAATGGGTTTTGTGGCGCAGTATAAAGGGGCGGCGCTACATTCACTGCCAACTTTTACAGGGACCTGCCGCTGACGGCTCTATAGGCCAAGGGATGTGAAACTGCTACTGCTTTTACTGTCGGGGTATTATTTCCCACTCAGAGTCGACACAAGGAGACTGCACGAGACCTTGTTCACCAATTAATTGTGCGAGATGATTAACACACTCGCGCGACCCAACTCCGATTTATTTCCCGTGCGATACGATGTGCTGACGTCGCACGCCACATCCCCCCCCCCTCCCCCACAATTCATATAAAACTTGTGCTATCCCGTGTTGTGGGGCAACCGAAGACTTACTACACCACTAACCTCGGGATTGGGGGAACGCCTACAGCTCGTATCGTTATTTCCTTCATTCCCACGATAGGCCGAAGCATTGTAAAATAGTCCGGCATGTGGCAGGTTGTGCGACGTGTTAATCCAATGTGTTAATCGTGTAGCCGCCAACCAGAAGACACCGATTTAGGACCAAGTGCCAGTCTACGCGGAACAAGACTTATTGACGCTTAGAAATTGTCTCGGAAAGAAATGAAGCTTTGAAGTTTTAACTTACGATGTCTGGACTTTAACTTTGTCAGTCTCATTGTACAATGGGAGGCAAAAAAAATTGAGCGGCCCGAATAATTTAGTCCAGAAGTGCCAGTGTTGCTAACTGTAGTAGTGTGTGTGAAGCTTCATCTTGGTGTTCATATCGGCAAATAGAAGGAATATTAAAGTTACAATACAATGTATGTCCAGGTTCATTTTACGATAATTCGTCGTATGATTTCTTTTGAGCCGGCCGCGGTGGCCGAGGGGACTGAGGCGCTTCAGTCACGGCCTGCACGCCCACTACGGTCGGGGGTTCGAATCCCCCCTCGGGCATGGATCTTTGTGCCGTCCTTAGTATTAGCTAGTTCATAAGTAGTTTGTAAGTTTAGGGACTGATGGCCCCGTAGTTAAGAAGTCCCATAAGCTATACAAACAATTGAAAATTTGAAACTTTTTTTTTAATCATTATTGGCATAGGTTAAAATGGTTGAAATATAAAAATTCCACGTCTGTTTCTACATGGATAGTCTGCAAGTCACACTGAAGTGCATAACAGAGGTTTCATCGAACCACTTTCATGATATTTCAAATGTTTGTAGAGCTTATGGGACTTAACTACGGGGTCATCAGTCCATAAACTTACAAACTACTTATGAACTAGCTACAACTAAGGACGGCACAAATATCCTTGCTCGAGGGGGGATTCGAACGCCCGACCATAGTGGCCGTGCAGACCGTGACCGAAGCGCCGCAGTCCCCTCGGCCGGCTCATGATATTTCTCTGTAGTTACATTCTCTTATACCTCGCGGGAAAAAGGAACGCCTAAATATTTCTGTTTTGGTTTGATTTCTCTTATTTTATTATGATGATGATGTCTCCATATGTAGGTGGGTGCTAACAATATATGTTGACATTCTGAAGATAAAGTCTGTGAAAGAAATTTCACTAATAGATCTTGCCGCAATAAATAACGCCTTACTTTTAATGATTTTCACCCCAAATAGTGCATCATTTCCATGACGCTCTCTTCCCTACATCGCGATAACACGAAACGAGTTACCCATTCTCTAAATCGTCCGTCAGTCTCACTAGGTGAAGATTCAAAATGCGTAGCAATACTCCAAAATAAAACGCACAAGTATGCTGCACTGTAGGCAGTTTCTTTAGCTCAACTGCAGCATCTTCGAAGTATTCTGCCAACGAAACGTAGTCTTTAGTTCGTCTTCCCTACAATATTTTCTGCGTGTTCATTCCAATTTAAGTTTTTGTAATTTTTACTCCCAGGTATTAAGTACAATTGACGGCCTGTAGGTTTGACTGATTTATCGTGTAATTGAAATTTAACGGAGTACTTTTAGTGATCATATGGATGACTTCACACTTCTCATTATTGTCAATTGCCAATTTTCGCATCCTGCTAATATCTAAATCACTTTGCAATTGGTTTTGGTCTTCTGGTGACTTAACTAACCGATAAATAAGACCATCATCCGCGAACAAAGAGAGCTGCTCAGATTGTGTTGTTTATAAAAATTAGAAACAGTAGGGACCCTATAACACGTCCCTGTGGAATGTCCGTAACATTACTGCAACAGTGAGCGTTTCAGATTTGTTTCGGTTGGGGTGTGAATAGCACCAAGTTGGAATCTGACTGAGGTGTTTTTTATTTAGACCTGTGTAGGTTAATTCGTTACAGAGATTTTTGTAGCTTCTACAGTCTTTTAAAATATTACATTTTATAGTAGTCTAATCTTTAAACAAAGATACAAATGTTCATAGTACCGTAATTGAAAACTGTTGTATTCATTTCTAATTACTTCGACCAAGACTTGGGATATATTTAGTTTTCAGCTAAGAGGGACGTGTCAGATGATTGGCAAATGCTGTGTTTTGTAATTTTTTCCAAAATTGTTATTTTAGCCAAATTCGATGTTTTCGTCAAATCCGGCGTATTTCTGCCATACTCGGAGTTGTTCTGCAAAATTTGGCACACAATCTGCGTAATGTTTTGTCGAATTCTGTGTTATTTTTGGTAAACTTAGCCCATTTTTTTCAAACTGACATGTCATTGTATTGGCGAACTTTGTGTTATATTTTTTTAAAGAATTACTATAATTTTATTGCAAAAATGAATTAATTTATAGTCGCGGTGGAGTGACCAAGCGTTATAAAGACGTCTTGCTGTGGAGCGCACGGTTGCTCGCCGTCGGAGGTTCAAGTGCTTCCTAGCGCGCGCGTGCGCGCACGCGCGTGCGTTTTGCGTGCGTGTGTGTGTGTGTGTGTGTGTGTGTGTGTGTGTGTGTGTGTGTGTGTGTTTGTCCTTAGCAAAATTTAGTTTAAGTAGTTTGTAAGCCTAGAGATTGATAACCGCAAAAATTTAAGTCCTTTAGATTTACAAACATTACAACACTTTGACTTAATCTATTGGAAAATTCGGGGATACATTTTGCCAAATTTGTTATTATTTATTGCGAAATAGGGCTGTATGAGTTCTCTTTCATTACAGATGGCGGCTAGTGCCCTGATCGAACGCGCAGAGTCTACCGCGTCGACTTTGAACTGCCGATTCTCCTCTTCTAGGCGTAACACACAAATGAGTAGCTTGTTATCAAAGGCGGACATCTGTCGTTTGCAAATAACTGAGATAAACGCCATTTTTATTATGAAACGTGGAGTTAATACGTATGCATGCTAGTTTCGTCATCATTTAGCTGCAAATGATGACCAAACTAGCATGCATACGTATTAACTCTACGTTTCATAATAAAAATGGCGTTTATCTCAGTTATTTGCAAACGACAGTTGTCCGCCTTTGATAACAGGCTACGCATTAATAACTCTACCACAGTTAAGAACGAATATTAAACTGTAAACAGCAGATACACGAAGGCACATCCACTCGCAGCTAGTGACAATCGCGCGCAATGACCTGAAAAAAGATATGCCTATTAGATTATTTCTGATAGCTGAAAACTAGAGACACATCAGGAGGCGGTCGAAGTAATTTACAAAAGTCGCACTGGAGTGTTTCACGGCCCACTTTAGATCTGCCTGTGTTTATGATTCTTTCCGAATATTTTGGACACAAATAATAAAATGACAAGTAATAAAAATTGATGGACGATACAATTACAGATCTACTACCGCGATAACATCTATGCACACAACACATAATATTCTTTCTGACCGAGTTTTAAAAAACAGCCAGAATTATTTGATATTTCAGTTTAACTTTGACAAATATAACCTTTTTTGGATTTTTATCTCTTTAAACTCTCCCACATTTTCAAAAAAATGTTCAAATGTTTGTATAGCTTACGAGACTTAACTACGGGGTCATCAGTCCCTAAACTTACAAACTGCTTATGAACTAGCTAACACTAAGGACGGCACAAATATCCATGCCCGAGGGGGGATTCGAGCCCCCACCGTAGTGGACTGGAGCGCCTCAGTCCCCTCGGCCACCGCGGCCGGTCCCACATTTTCATTATCGCTTAATTTATTCGACTTAGGGAACGATCCTATTGTATAAATAGGATAGATGCCAAGATCGCAATTTTTACTTTATTTATTCAAGACGGCTGGTTTCGACACACTATGGTATAATCTGGTCTCACTGACATTAAACTGCCTATTATAGTGCACCACATAAAATCTGGTAGGTTTACTGGGTGACAGTTATATATAAAAGCATGTGCTGGTAGATAGATGTAAAATGGATGGCTGGGTAAAATTAAAACAGTTAAATACACATAAAATAATAACCATCATAGTGTACAGGTCTAGTTTGTTTTATGGAGGTACTCAACATTTGGCGTTCGGATATCAGTCACGTTGCATCCCTCACCTGAAACCTTGCCAGAAACTCTCTTTTGTATACGCCATCTTGCTTTCTGTATCTGATGATTTTCTTATTATAGCTCAAGCGGTGTCATTTCAAAGCAATGGCGCAGTGAAAATTATCAAAAACACGTCGTTGTTAGGACAATGAATTGCAATCTAATGTCTAAAACTGACAATGTCTTTTTTATCATCTTGTTTCCTAAAATGTCTTTCGCACACTCTTGTTAATTGAACACGACTGTATACTGCAAGATTCTGAGTTATTCAAAGGCAACAGCGCTTTCTCTGAAAAGTGCATTTGGTCTCTTTTGTGTACATATGAAATACATACCAACGAATTGCAAACACGGACTTCTTTATCACATGTACACAAACTAGGGAGATACTTTGACAATATTGCACATGACATAATGATAATACTGACTTTGTACATAGAGTAAGTACTAGAGCTTTGTGGAATTCGGTATTACCACACTTATTCCGTTTGTTATTTTAGCTGTAAAAGAAAATGTAGTCACGGTTTGAAACAGAATATTTACTTTTTATTGTAGCGCAGAAGAAAGTAACATGAACAAATTCATATTTGAACTACAGAAAAGGTAATACAATCTACGTTAAAAGCGTCTACAGCAACCATGCCAAAGACAAGCATTTTAGGTGAAATATTGATTATAATTAATGACTTTCCACATATTCAATTTATAGTGAATAATTGCTTAGAAAAAAAGTAAGGTAATTTGTTGCGATACTTTCATTCCGTTCCATAAAGATACGACAGTTGCCACAGAAATCTAGGACTCCATTTATATATGGAACTACCAGTATCTGCACGTTGTTTAGAATATTCCTTATCACCATTATAACAGTATCCTTCCTGTGTTGTGTGAATGCTTTAGAAGTCTAGTGTTGAATTCGTTGTTACGTATTTCATGGCATGTTCACGAAATAGAACAAGCGCACATTTTAGAGGGAGCATTCTTACATCTGCACAACTGTAAACATTGCAGAAGATAGCTCTATTATTAATAAGAGTACCGAAAACCCTTTTAGGAGCCAAGCAAAAGAAATATGGTAGTGGCGGGTTTCGAACTATCGACCACATGCATCACGACGTAATATACTACCCACTACACCACCGCGAACAGCTGTGACATTTTCCCTTAATTCTCTCACTATTTCTGAGAGTTGCTAACAGCTAAAATGACATCATTAGATACCAGATTATAAATTATCGTACTATGAATGACGCGTTTTTGTTAAGTGTTCAGTGTGCCACTGCTTTGAAATGACAACACGTCATATATATATATATATATACTCCCTGTAAATTTGAATGCTCTAATTCAAGTGGTTCCTTAGATTTAGGGAATAATCTTAATCTATAAATGTGAATGTCTGTTCGGTGTACGTTTATCACGTCAGAACCACAAGACAAAAAGAGCTAAAAATTTGTACAGTTACTAATATCTACCCGGGGAAGGTTTTAGGCACGGTTTTATAGCGATCTGATAGATATTTAGTAATTTGAAGAATATAACGCGAAATGCGGAACAATGATTACCCTTTGAAAATTATATTTACACGTTGCAAATGGTTTTATTGGTTGCATTGTTGCTTGAGGGTTGATAATGATAAAAGGGTGAAGTATATTGGGATGGAAAGTTATCGGTGTATATAAAATTCTACGTTTGTTTGTGTTAATATTTCGCTCTGCTGCGAAAACTACAGAACGCAAACGAATGGTCTGTGTGTAATTGTTGTACGAAGTCTCCCGTTGTACACCATAGCAGTTCCATGCCGATAACTATAAAGGGGTGGAAGATATTGGGGTTGAAAGTCGTCAAATTATTAAAAAAAAATTCGGACTGAAGGCCAACGATGACGTTTGCGACTCTATAGCAAGGAGGTTACCTACAGAGAAACGTGATGCCACAGACCATATCTTTGGTCTATGCGTGCTACAATGTCTTCTGCTCTTTCTCTGTAAGGATAAGCATATGAATAAGGAAATACAAGAATAAATAAATAAAGCAGTAAAAAAGAAAACTCTTAATACATCTCCTTTAAAAATCGATTTGACGTTTCGCGCATTACAAGTGATCGATCTGTGATATTATTACAATCATTATTGTTGAATTTTGTGATTGGATTCTTCGAAAAGAGTGCATTTTACGTGTGATTTCTTATTTCTTATATATTCTCTGATAAATGTAACATGTTTTTAGAAAAAAGGAGATGGACAGAGAAAGAGTGGATAGGAAAAGTACTAACTCAAGACTCGAATAAATAAATAAATACATACCCGGGCAACGCCGGGTTTTCAGCTAGTACGAAATAAACTGTTAATTTTCAGAAATGTCTTGTAAAGTTGCGTGCGCATTTTGGGAGATAGGAACGCGCACAGTTAAGATGGGATAAACGACCCCTCCCCCCAACCTCCTCGCACTCCCACACCTACAGTCAGCGCACTGCACAGGAGGCAATGGCCGACGACACACATTTCTGACGTAATGGATCCGCGCATGAGTAGCATGTTTGTAAACTGGTTCGCTTGTCATAACAAGCCACTGCCTGCCTCATATACAACGGCGAGCGCTTACTCACTAAGCAATACGCAGTCCGTGGTATGACCACTTCGGAGTCTTCCGCTGTTTACGACCCGTGACGGATTGGACCTTGTCCAAGTTGGAACACTATTCGTGAGCTTTAACGACAAATGGACTCTGAAACATCAAAGTTCGTAGTAAATGAAGGGAAGTCACGAAATGAAGCGGAAATTACATCTGCTGTTCCTCAAAGTAAGTTCAGAAGGCCCTGTAATGTTCACATTGATTTGATAAGCAAACTGAGCAGCCCTCTCAGATAGTTGGCAGGTGAAGCTGTTAGATACGAACCAGTAAAGTCATTAGATCATAAAAAGGAGTTACAAAATTATTTAGACAAGATAAGGACGTGATAGTATGTAGAATGACTGTACAATACAAAGTGTGAAAGTACTCCACATGGGTAGCCAAAAGAGTTTATTAAATTTGGTTACACAAAAATATTATTTCGTAGATTCAACTATGCACCGTGGATTAATGAACAGCTGAAATATCTTATGGAGAATGCACAAAGAGTGCGCTTTTATTGGCATAACACAAGACAAAACATATATGGTAAAGAGAATAGCTATATTATGTCCCTCTGTCGCCTTTTGCAGTATTGGTGCATGGCATGGTACCAGAGATAGAACTGATGTAGGGACAGCTCCGAAAGTCTACTGTGAAATAGCGAAGAGTGTACGGATATGATTAGCTATTAGGGGTGACAATCATGCAAAAGTTCTCTCTCTCTCTCTTTTTCTTTTTTATTTTAATTAATTAATTAATTAATTTTTTGCGGTAAAATCTTTTTCAAAATCTCAATGACAAACTTTTTGATCCGATCACCAATATATTTTCTTCACAGCAACCTACACTGGAAGAAATAACTGTACTATTCCAATTCGATATCTCAGGCATAGCCCGTAATGATTAAGCCGCTCATTTCTCCCATACGCATTTCGAGAGAGGAAGTGTGAAAGTGGTCGTGTGCACGCTCTGCCGAGCACGTAATTAGTGTGGAGTAATGAGGAAGATGCAGCAAGCAGTGCAGTAAGTGCTCATTTACCGTAAATAACGCGTCGCAGAAATGGACCCAACACCAATGCGAACGCTGTAGAAAAGGTAGCTCTGCCGAAGCACCTCTCTTTTATACTTTGTGTAAGCGGTATTACCGCCATCTGTTTGTCCCCTTGGTGTTCGTTTCAAGGAAATTGTCTTTAATAAAACGGCGGCCATGACGCACACGAAACTCCTAGGAGTATGCAGCAAGCGACTACTTCCGGTCGCCACCGTCTTTCCCCAGTGACGTCACAGCACGTACCTCTGCCAGGTGGATATTCACACGGGTAGCAAGAATACACACTCCTCACGAGCCAAAACTATGTCCTATTTCTGCACTTGAGTATTTCTATCGCACTGTCACTGTATGTTGGTCTTCGTTTCATGTCCATAAGGTGTTCTGAAGATCGCTTCGTAGATTGCACGTAATGAGTAAATCGCAGGCCATCTGACGAACCGCATGTGATTCGTGCGTACAACAGACTGCCTGGATGGTCAACAACAACGTGTGTATGTAGCTGCAACTCACTTGCCTAGTAATTAAGCGTCTTTGTTTTTCTTCGTCTTGGCCACACTGAGTTGTTCAGCGACCATGTTCCATTCTGAAAACTCATCATTGGCCATTACTCGCGAGCGAGTATGATAGTTTTCCTTGTCTTATTGGCGGGTGTTCAGAATGGTGATCATGCCAATCCGCGCGTTACATGCTCTTCCGCAGTGATTACAAACGTATGTTGAGATAGCGGCTACTCTTCTCAGAGCTTCTTCTCGTTTTCTTCTATGCGTCTTTTCTCAGCCTCTTTAGTCTTCAAAGTATGATGCTCCATTAGGAATGCTGTTTCTCCAGGTTGCACGGTTCAAGGTGTGTGTTTCCCATTGTACTGTACTGATGCTGCAGTTTTCCATGTGTCTTTAATGCAGTTTTTATATCTTTTTCTCTTATCTCCATGATGGCGATTACCTTCACGTAATTCAAAATACAGCGTTTGTTTGGTAATACGATGGTCTTGCATACGGATCACAGGTCCGATCCAGCGGAGCCGATGTTTAGTCAACATTGCCTCAATGCTTGTATTTCCGGCCTTCTGCAGAACGCCAATATTCGTGCATTTATCTCTCCAGGTGATTTTCAGGATATTTCTGAGGCATCTTTGATGGATTTTTTAAAGTATTTTGACATGTCGCCTGTATATTGTCCATATTTCGCACGCACATGAGGAGTCGGTATGACCACAAACTTGTGTACCAGTAGTTTGGTGCGGCAGATGGTGTCACGGTTGCTGAATATTCTTGGTCCCAGTCTTCCGAATGCAGTCCCAGCACATTTCACACGGTATTTGATTTCTGCTTTTGCAGAGAGCTATGCGAAACATTCAACATTCTCGAGTGGTTGGCTGTTAGTTGTTATTTTAGGGGCTTGTGCAGACGTTTCAGGAGCTGGTTGGAATAAAATTTTGGTGTTCTGAATGTTGACTTTGAGTCCTAATTTCTGATATGCACCAGTAAAAGCATTTAAATGAGTTGAAGGTCTTCTACTGATTGGGACAGTATAGCATTATCGTCTGCATATTGAAGGTCAATAACAGATGTTACCAATGTCTTGGTTCTACCCTTGAAACTGCGAAGGCTAAATAAATAGCTTACCATCAATGCGGTATGTGAATTGTAATGTGCCGGCCGCGGTGGCCGAGGAGACTAAGGCGCTCCAGTCACGGTCTTCACGGCCACTACGTTCGGGGGTTCGAATCCCCCCTCGGGCATGGATATTTGTGCCGTCCTAGTTCGTAAGTAGTTTGTAAGTTTAGGGACTGATAACCCCGTAGTTAAGTCCCATAGACTATACAAACATTTGAACAAACATTTGAATTGTAATGTATATTACCACAACTGTTGGAATTTTGACAAACTCTGTCCCCACCTATTCCAACTTCAAATTGAAAGGTAACGTGTCGCTGGAAATAGCTTAATATAAAATACACTCCGGATATGGATCATGATGCCTGTGCTGTATTCGTAGAATTGATGAGAAGTTCACAGTAATGGTCAAGTTACAATGGACGTCAAGTCACGATTTTGAGTCCTTTATGAACCACTGTAGTCATTATTAATGATGATAACTTCTAAATATCACGACGTACCGTAAAGTTTAAAAATATTTTAATTTAAATATTCAGGGCAAATGTATTCCACAGCTATACTGAAGTCCCTTGTTAGTTCGTATGAACTAACATACTGCGATTCAGTTTACACAATGTGTGTGGTACTCAGCGATGCAGTTATTGGCATTCGCACTGACATAAGGAGATTCCAGAGCAAGTAGCGTACATACTTGCGGTAAACTATATGACTAAAATACGAAACAATTGATAAAAACAAGAAATTTCAAGCTTGGTGGGCGGTATCGAGTATTTATTAAAAAAAATTATACATATAGATTTAGTATGTTCAAATGTTTGTAAAGCTTATGGGACTTAACTACGGTGTCATCAGTCCCTAAACTTACAAACTACTTATGAACTACTTACGAACTAGGACGGCACAAATATCCATGCCCGAGGGGGGATTCGAACCCCCGACCGTAGTGGCCGTGCTGACCGTGACTGGAGCGCCTCAGTCATCTCGGCCACCGCGGCCGGCTATAGATTTCGTTCCCGTGATGGAACATCATCAGTGCAGAATGCAAATTATAATGACTCATGTACTCCGCATAAAACATTTAACAATCAGGTCCATAAAATAACTAAAAACATCTTCCTAGTACATGTTACAAGTTTAAACATGTACTGATAAGACCGCCCGAAAAGTACCGAGGGTAGGGGGGGGGGAGCGCCAGAGCTTGACATTCGCATTCACAAACAGTGAAACATGCCCTCACTCCATGAGACACTCTGGAGAGGTTTGGAATTTAATCCAGTACATTGGTGCAAAGGCTGGTGACCAAGGAATTTGCACCACCACCCCTCCTCCTGTCCCCTCTGGAGTACGGCAAAGGGAAAAGTGTCAACAGCGCGTGGCGTACCCATCAAACTACTGGCCACGAACGACGGTGCTTAACTTCGTTGATCAGCGGGAACCAGTGTATCCAACGCTGCACGGCCGTTGACATGTATAAAGTATCCCACTGAGTGAACGGAAGGCCCCGTGTTCGAATCCCGGCCGCGGCATAAAGTTTAGTTCGGCACCCCCCTTCTTCTATCCAATACCAAGCGAAGCATGCAACTCGGCGCTAGGTAAGGGGCAGTGTTTGGCCGGCGTCCACTGGCTGGTTTGTCAACAGGTGTTTGTGGCGGCGTATTCAGGCTGCGCGCAGGCGATAACAAAGGCCCCGTTGCGACGGCTTTGTTTTTATTGCCCGCTGCCGCTGCCGTGCAGCGATTCCCGGCTGCCTATCGTCTGCGTCACCGCTTCCACAGCACAGCCCATGTTACTCAACTCCCTTATCTGCCTACTGCCATCAACACTGCCGCGGGTAACGCTTCGTCCAGTTTCCTGTTAAGCGCAAGCGACGAAGACTGCTCCAGTCAGCTCCGCACGCTGTTCGTTATGGAGCGCATGTCGTGATTAGTGAAGCGGTGTGTGTGTGTGTGTGTGTGTGTGTGTGTGTGTGTGTGTTTGTTTGTTTGTTCGCCGCACAATGGAGTATTTGTACCAAAATTATTTGATAGTTCTAAACGTTTAAAGCACTCCTATTCACTTTTATCGTAATTTGAAGTATAAATGCCCATAAACTACTTCATGGCCAACCTTAGAGACGCCTGGGACGACTCGACATGCATTTTTAGTTTGTCCTTCTGTCCACACCACGCTACTTTACACAATTTCAGGTCAACGTTGACTGCTGAGACACCCATCATTTGCTGCATCCAGTTTGGTGGAAGTGTGATAACAGGAATGTTTCTATTAAGTAGCCAAATGTCTCCGCTATGTAGAAGATTGTTCCATAATTAACTGTTTTGACACGCATTAATTTTTCAAAGTAATCTCTGGAATTATATGTCTTCTTTTCATACTTCGATAAAATCGACTTTTCCTTAAGATCAGATGTCAGATATCTGAGCGAACGATTTAATGAAGCCCTCTCAGCAGTGGTTACTTTGTTACTTCAGCTCATGCTCATCAGTTTCTCATCGACTGATCTAGCAAAAGATTTCTTAATTGGTTTGCATAAGGCTAATCTAGGAAATTCCTTTTCCATTTCCAGTGACTGGAAAGCTCGAATAAAAAAATTAAAAAAAAAGTTGAGTAATGCCAGTGCCATTTTCAGACGTGTAAGAACTAATTTGTATTATTTCTATTTTAGAAAAGACTATACCAGGATATATTTATTGTTACAGTCAAAAAGTCAATTTCATTTTAAACATACGAAAATGTATTTATTTAAAAAAGTAAGTGTAACATATAAATTTGTGTTAACACTGTTTTAATGCAGAACAAAATGTTGATGGATTTGTACTTACTTTCAAATAAAGTGCATTTCAGTTAGGACTACCGAGCGAGGTGGCGCAGTGGTAACGCACTGGACTCGTATTCTGAAGGATGGTGGTTCAAATCCATCTCCGGCCATCCAGATTTAGGTTTTCCGTGATTTTCCTAAATCACTGCAGGCAAATGCCGGGATGGTTCCTTTCAAAGGGCACGGCTGATTTCCGTCCCCCATCTTTACCCAAAATCCGAGCGTGAGCTCCGTCTAATGACCTCGCTGTCGATGGGACGTTAAACCCTAAGATTCCTTCCAGTTAGAACTAAATAAAATTTTAATCATTTGTGTAAATATATGTATATTCTCAAATATTGATATTACATTTGTATGAACAACTTTAATCTGAACCTTCAAAACTAAGCTCTGTGTCATCCACTTCAGGTTCTTCTTGTTCGTCACTATCTTCTTGTACATCATGAGGTTAGCCATCAGACATGTCTGGAAGAAGAAGTTGTAAGGTATGGACTTTTTCTAGAGCAGCTGATGTAAGAATCGCTGCTAAGAAGTAGCCTGTTTAAGACATCTCTGTTGCAAAGTTCTCTACTGCACTTTCTAGAGTATAGAATGTGTTTATTTCTAGCTTCTACAACTTCTTCTCACAGCTGACCAATTGGTACAATGTTTAGTAGAAAGATCAATTTAACATAACCACACATGAAAGTATTGGGGAAGTAAGAAGGTATTTTGGAATTTAAACCGTTATAAATAAAAAATGACGCAATTCTTTTATTTCTGAAACGGGCTCTCTGTGAATCATCAATCACGACGAGATTTCGAAACGGCGCGACACAGCTTTAAAAATGTTTATCAAAAGTGTAGAAGCTCAAAAATCTTGTTTAACTTAACTATGAAATGTTGTTGTTAAATTATAACACGTATTTAAATTAATGCATCTGTATTAAAGAGCTCTTGCCTTTCTGTAACAGGCAAACCCGGTGCAATTTTATCGTTTAGCATAGTCACAAAAAAATCAGATTTAAACTGAGTACGCAATCAAGAAATGCGTCGTCTGGCAGAGAAAGCCGCTCTTTAAATGAGGCTAGCTAGATACGTGTTAGGGGCCTGAAAATTAGCAGTTATTCAGTTATTATACAATGTATTTTCTAATATTGGACGAACTTTAATTTTTCCCTTTTTGGCCAGGATTTTAGGACAAATACTTCCACTTTTCCCCCGTCAGTTGTATGGAACCTTCGTAGTAAAATCACTCGGCATGGAGATCAATGTAGCAGAAACGAAGTATCATCTTGAAGCTGAAGCGGTTGTGTCCGAGTTTGCTTAGAAATAAATGTCTTCAGCGGTGGAATCCACTTGTAGCAATAAACATACAACTTTTGTTTTATCCAGGTATGTTTCATGGCGTTTACAACATCAGTGGGATTTTTATTTTCTTTCTATAAAATAGATAGAATTTCTTTTAAGATATTGCACCTCGGCAAGATATGTGACAAGTTGAAAGCCATGCAGGGATGGCCGTACCGTCTGAGTCGCCACGTCACGAATCGCGCGTCCGGTCCCGCCGGAGGTTCGAGTCATCCCTCGAGCACGGGTGTGTATGTTGTCCTTAGGATAGGTTAGTTTAACTAGGGTAAATAGTGTGTAAGTCTAGGGACTGATGACATCACTCAACGCGGAACTTCACAAAAGTCCAAAAACAGCAATTTTCAGTTTATCTCTGATAAAATGTATCTGAAGAATTCCAGTGCACGAAGAATGTCACGTATCTTTCTCAGAATTTGTCCGCTCCATGGAAGTAGTTGTACCTGTTTATATAATTTTTGGAACATTTCAAACAGCAAAATAGAGATGTTAAAAAAATGATGGCTGCGTGACTGAATGAAAGGCCTTTCAAAGGTAAGGATTGCAAGGCGAGGCATCGAAAAAGAATTTGTGCCACGGCCGGGATTCGAATCCGGGTCTCCTCTTTAGCAGGCAGTTGCTTTATACATTCAGCCACCGTGGCCTTTTGGATAACGCCAGTCCACGGTACAATTGAATACGTCTTTATGCACAACGCAGATTCTTCTGTAATTCGTATCAGTATTGCCGATGCTGTCCAATAGCGGAACAGCTCTCAGCATTGAGACAATCCTGCCTATACATCGGTCATAGGTAGTATTAACATAAATATTTCACAGAAAGACTTGAGTCTCGACGTACCAAAGCTATTGATTATGTGGTGAGGCACTGAATTAATTTTCTGAGAGTCAGGAAGAAGGGGATACTTTATATATAAATTATTTTCTGAACTACTTAGGATGATCTTATATGAAGTTCTTGAAATGTAAGGCCGTCCACGCGCATTATCTTCAGAAAGTGACACGCTGAAAATTTCGAGAGCATCTCGTAGTATAAACATGACATGCGTTGAGGTTAAAACATAAAGGTTATTCGTGCCCCAAAAAACAATCCTGCCTTGTACTTCAAGCATAGGTAATATAAATATCAAATAATAATACATTTTCCGAAAACACATGGTGTCATTATATTAAAGACGCCCCAACTCTTAAGAGAGCCCGTGCAGCTATAAGGCAGCGGTAACATAATACCCTGTCTAGCAACCAGGAGGTTTCGGATTCGAATCCCGCTCGCGGCACGAATCCAGTTAACTAGCCTTCAGAAGCATTGTTGGGTTCTAATGAGTAGTTGCCATGTACAGCTGGAGAGCGTCACTACTATACTTTTCTATAATCCAATTAAAAAAATTGGCTCACAAAAAGCCAAATTCACATTCAACCGATAGTAGAGGTAATCTTCAGCTCAGATCCTGAATTAAGCTATCTACACGTAAATTATTTCGACTGTCTAACCGTTCACTATATATAATAGAACTGTTATTCTTATACAGACATGTTCCAGAAGATGCACCTAAAAAACGTTGTGAAACTGGTTGTGCAAGTATACAAGACTTCATTAAAACGTAGCTACGGAGATGCTTCCATCCGGTTATACGTAGTTCACTGTTAATACATTACTTTTTGAAAGTTTCGAAAACTTTGTGTAAATGATTTAGCTAACTGCCTTGTTTTAAAATTATGTTCAACTTTCGCTGTAGGCTAATCCACGATGCTTCACGGCAAGAACAATGTTCCTTTTCTATTCAAGTATTGTATTTTTAAAATGTCAGTTTCAGATATGTAAATTCGACTTTTTAAAAAAGTCAGTAATTTGAAACTAGAAGAGATCTTTTTTACGTATTCCTTGGTACTATATGCTAGTGTTTTATGCTTCTTTATGCTTTTATGCTTTCCTTTCATATTTTGCCATAGATGGCACCCCTATACAACTTAATGCAGAAAATCTATTAACATCGAAAATTTACGAGTGGGAATGATCTACTTAAGCCTGATGACATTAATCAATTATACGTCGTCGACTCACTCACACCCCCCCTTTCTGTATGTGTGTGTGTGTGTGTGTGTGTGTGTGTGTGTGTGTGTGATGGTAATACGTTTCATTTACACTTCCTGTTTTCGTCATTTCCTTCACTTCTTCTTCTACTACATTCACTGCCACTACAGCATGTCACTGTTTACAAAAATTACGAAAACACGATAGCAATTAGTTGAATGTGTACTGGTTGGTATTTTTGAAGTCGTGAAGTGAATTTAATACTATGAGTCACAAGCTTCTTTTCAAAAAGAACTGTATTTGTCAACAGGTACAGCAATGTTCGAGATATTTTCCTCCACAGTCACCGCAAGTATTGAGACGCTTGTCACGTCGTTGGGTCAACTTTTGTAATCCTGTCTCGTAGAACTCAGCCGCATGTGAATGTAAGCAGCGTGTGACAGGGACTCGCCTCTCTGTCGTCGTCAAAACTCTGGCCAGAGAATGCGTCATTCAGAACAAGAAGCGTGCAATGCTTACTGCAGGCGTTGTGCTGTTCAATGACAAGGCTCGTCCCCTTATGGCTCGGCGCACGGCGTCTGTTTTGCAGACGTCCGGCTGGGAGCTGTTTATCATCCAATATATAATCCTTATCTTACTCCCAGCGATTTCAAATTTTTCTTGCGCCTCACGAAATTCCTGTCCTCCAGCCAGCGTTTCGACAACGACCAAGAGCTGAAGCTGAAGACATATGTCACACGGTGGTAGACTTGCGCATAATAGTTCGCGATCGGGAGCGCTCACTTTAGTTCGAGGCTCTGCCACGAACAAGTTCGTTCTTTTAGTTAGTCCGCTCCCAGTGACGGCGTGGTCTGCGCATGCAGGTGAAGGGAAAGGTTCCCCCACCTAGCTGCTTCATGCGCTTACTGCTTGAGCCGCTAACGATATCACGCAAACCAAAAGAAACAGTTTGTGGATAATTTCTCGCGTTTAAAATTAGAGTTATCTCTATATCTTGGCATTATGGAATTTATTAGTCAGATATTGCAGAGTGCAGAATACTTCAAAGCAGAAATTTTGTAGCACTGAACTATGTAATCGAGCAGGCAGACGCTAACCTCGAAATGGCTCTCATCAGCATAAGGCAAACAAATGATTTTTAATTCTGTTCACGACCTATCGCGCAAATTTTAGTTCGCGACCTATCGCGCAAATTTTAGTTCGCGAACTATTGCGCGTCTTTTAGTTCGCTATCGGTAACTCTCCTTTTAGTTCGCAGCTCGGCCGCGAAGTAGTTCGCTCTTTTTAGTCCGTCCGCTTTTGCTACCGCTACTAAAACTACAGCTGAGCTGCATCTCAGTTCGAATTGACGGCAACTGGCAGAAGGGAATCACGCAATTCTGGGCGCTCTCGCATCCTCTCGCTGTTACCCGTCAGTCTTCGGAAAAGGAGCGGACGAACTAAGAGGCGAGGGATCTGCGAACTAGTTTGCGTAGTTCACCTGTGGGAGCGCTCTTCCGTACTAGTTCGTTCGCGAACTACACAAGACTACACGGTGGTACCATTCTCAGACTTACGACAAGTGTCTCATTTCTTTTAGTGACTGTGTCTAAAAATAGCTCAACACCGTTGTACCTGTTGCCAATAAAGTTTATCGTGGAACTATGTTGTCGTTTTTTTGCTTTTTTTTTTTTTTTTTTTTTTTTTTTTTAAATCAGCATAACTTCTGAATAACGGACACCAATGGCGAAAATAAAATTGTCCGCTTTTAAGAAGTGTCCGCCGTTGAGAAAAGGGTAAAATACGAAACAGTAAACTACCAGTTCTGATAACGAAAATCTAGGATAAACTAGTCCCCTGTTTTCACCCGTGAAAGAAACCGAATTGCGCCAATATCGGGGAGTATGATCGTAAAACGTGCGAATGCCACGCCGGTTCTTGAACCGTTCCAGCCAGCCATAATTTCCGACGTTTTGCTCCTTTCCTTCAATCAGCCCATAAAAGTCATCGCTTTTTGATGTTCGTGCCACAAAAATAAAGCCTCTTGTAACTGAAGATGTGAACCTTTTCTCATTGTTTTTCGAAATTTCATTGCGCTGTCTGACGCTTGTATGGAACAAAATGCTTCAATTTCTGATCGACTTGTTTTCCAATCAGTTCAAATGTTTGTATAGCTTATGGGACTTAATATTCATCATTTTCTTGATTTGCAACTCTTATTTTTCCGTGTTTGCAGTAAAAATTACTGGGTATGAGGTCCGCCTGACATGCAAAACACTGTTTTTATTTGGCACCCAAACTAGTTTCAGCACATCTATGCCATCTTCAGTGGGCTTTATATTTATTTTCTGCTTTGAAAAACAAATTACATTTATTTTACTATTGTGCTAGTTGTAAATTTAGGCCTAAAAAAGTCGTCAGTCTTATTTTTTTTTTTTTTACCTTAATTTACATTTTGTGGTCATGTGGGACCCTTTTTATATACTTATTAAGTGGTAGCGTTGTCATCTGCAACCAAAATTAACAAAAAAAACCTCACAAGTTGTTAAAAGAGATAATTTTGGTTGCAGATGACAACGCTACCACTTAATAAGTATATAAAAAGGGTCCCACATGACCACAAAAGGTAAAAAAAAAAAAAAAAAAAATGACTGACGACTTTTATAGGCCTAAATTTACAACTAGCACAATAGTAAAATAAATGTAATTTGTTTTTCACGGCAGAAAATAAATATAAAGCCCACTGATGATGGCATAGAGGTGCTGAAACTAGTTTGGGTACCAAATGAAAACAGTGTTTTGCATATCAGGCGGACCTCATACCCAGTAATATGGGACTTAACTACGGGGTCATCAGTCCTTAAACTTACAAACTACTTATGAACTAGGTAATACTAAGGACGGCACAAATATCCATTCCCGAGGGGGGATTCGAACCCCCGACCGTAGTGGCCGTGCAGACCATGACTGAAGCGCCTCAGTCCCCTCGGCCACCGCGGCCGGCTTCCAATCAGTAATCGTATTCATACCGACGTTGAAATGTCGATGTTTGCAATTCTTATGATACCAAACTACTTCGGTCATAAGTCTCTAGGCTTACAAACTACTACACCTAAATTAAACTAACCTAAGGTCAACACACACATCAAGCCCGGGGGGGGGGGATTCGAACCCCCGACGCGGGTGGCCGTGCAATCCGACGTTCAAATCTCAGCAACTTTCGCGGGTGGCTCACCAGCATATATTTTCTGCAAAGCGGGAAGTTTTTGTTACACCGAGATCACATTATTCTTTTCGTTTCACCCCCTCATAACTTTCAGTGTGGTGTCTTTCTTTCTTTTCTTTACCGAGCACGAAACTTCAAATCGAAAACACACAGACGAACGAAAACACTCAGGACGCATTAGACAAAGCTTTTTATTAAACCCGGCTCTGGCAGCCATCGAATGTCCTACCCAAGCCCACACACCAACACAACAGTGTGTTTACTGCTAAACGCTTGGCTTCGGCTGATGTACCGACAACACGCGGAAACTATTTGGCGCCGCATTCTCATTGTCGGTTTCGACACGGCTACGTCTGCGCTGCATGGAGCAATACTGTAAGTACTGAACTGCCAAGAAGTTCCAATACAAGGCAATGTCGTGAAACCACGCAATAAGAACAAGTAACGCGCTAAAACCTCAACCAACACCCGCTCGAACTAACGACATTCAGACTTTTGACATGCACGAGTGCACTGATTTTTTCACGCTGTCCATTATTTGGCAGTTTTGATTGTTGTTGGTGGACATATTACAATGTCTGTGTCCGTTATTGAGAATGTCCGCTATTCAGAATAATTTTAGCATGTTTGTTGTGGTCTTCAGTCCGGAGACTGGTTTGATGCAGCTCTCCACAATACCCTATCCTGAGCAAGCCTCTTCACCTCCACATAAAAGCGACAACCGACATCTGTCTGAATCTGCTTACTGTATCCATCTCTTGGTCTTTCCCTGCGGTTTTTTCCCCATACACTTCCCTCCAACGCTAAATTCACAATTCCTTGATGTCTAAGAATGTGTCCCACCAATCTATCCCTTCTTTTAGTCAAGGTATGCCAGAAATTCCTTTTCTCCCCAATTCTGTTCCGTACCTCCTCATTAGTTACGCGATCCACCCACCTAATCTTCAGCATTCTTCTGTAGCACCATATTTCAAAAGCCTCAATCCTCTTCCTGTCCGCACTGTTTATCGTCCATGTCTCACTCCCATACAAGGCAACACTCCATACAAATGCCTTCAGAAAGGACTTCCTTAGGTTTAAATCAATATTCGATGTTAACAAATTTCTCTTTTTCAAGAACGCTTTTCTACCCATTGCCATTCTGCATTTTATATCCTCTGTACTGTGAGCATCATTTGTTATTTTACTGCCCATGTAACAAAACTCATCTACCTCCTTTATTGCTTCGTTTCCCAATCTAATTCCTTCAGCATCACCTCATTTTCTAAGACCGCATTCCATTACCCTAGTTTTGCTCTTGTTAATGTATATGCACCTTTTAGCACACTGTCCATTCCGTTCAATTGCTCTTCCACGTCCTTTGCTGTATCTGACAGAATTACTATGTCATCGGCAAAACGCAATGTTTTAAATTCTTCCCCCTGAACTTTAATTCCTTCACCAAATTTCTCCTTGCTTTTCTTTATAGCTTGCTCAATGTACAAATTGAACAACATTAGAAAGGCTACAACCCTGTCTTACTCCCTTTCCAACCACTGCATCCCTTTCATGCCCTTCAACTCTGACAACCGCTGTCTGGTTTTTGTACAAGTTGTAAATAACCTTACGCTCTCTATATTTTACTCCTGCTTGCTTCAGAACTTGAAAGAGTTTATTCCAATCAACATTGTCAAAAGCTTTCTCCAAATCTACAAAAGCTAGAAATGTACGTTTACCTTTTCTTAATCTATCTTCTAGGATAAGCCGTAAAGTGAGTATTGCCTCCCGTGTTCCTACATTTCTCCTGAACCCAAACTGATCTTCCCCGAGGTCGGCTTCTACCAGCTTTTCCATCCTTCTGTATATAATTCGCGTTAATATTTTGCAACCATGACTTATTAAACTGATGGTACTGTAGTTTTCACACCTGTCTGCACCTGCTTTCTTTGGGATGGGAATTATAACATTTTTCTTAAAGTCTGAGGGTATTTCACCTGTCTCATACATCTTACACATCAGGTGAAACAATTTTGACATGTCTGCTTCTCCCAGAGACGTCAGTAGCTCTGAGGGAATATCATCTACTCCAGGGGCCTTATTTCGACTCAGGTCTTTCAGAGCTCTGTCAAATTCTTCTCTCAGTACAGTATCTCCTATTTCATCTTCATCTACATCCTCTTCCCTTCCTACAATATTGTATCGAAGTTCATTTCCTTTGTAGAGCCCCTCTATATAATCTTTCCACCTTTCAGCTTTCCCTTCTTTGCTGAGAACTGGTTTTCGATCAGTGTCCTTGATATTCATAGAGCTGTTTTTCTTATCTCCAAATGTTTCTTTTATTTTCCTGTAGGCTGTATCTATTTTTCCCCTATTTATACATTCTTCTACATACTTACATTTGCCTTCTAGCCACTCCTGCTTAGCCATTTTGCACTTCCTGTCAATCTCATTTCTTAGTCGTCTGTACTCCATTTTACCTGTTTCATTTACTGCATTTTTATATTTTCTCCTTTCATCGATTAAATTTAGTATCTCCTGTGATATCCAAGGATTTTTTGTAGGTCTTTCTTTCCTACCTATTTTGTCCTCTGCTACCTTCACAATTTCATCTCTCAATTTTACCCATTCCTCCTCTACAGTTTTATTTTCCCCTGTTTCTGTCAATTGTTGCCTAAAGCTCCCTCTGAAATTCTTAAGAACCTCAGGTTCCTTCAATTTATCCAGGTCCCATCTCCTTATTTTCCTACCTTTTTGTAGTTTCTTCAGTTTCAGCTTACAGTTTATAACCAACAAGTTATGGTCAGAGTCTATATCTGCCCCTTACATTGTAGAACCTGGTTCCGAAATCTATGTCTTACCAGTATAAAATCTACCTGGTATCTTCCAGTGTCTCCTGGTCTCTTCCATGTATACAACCTTCTTTTGTGATTCTTGAACCAGGTGTTTGTTATAACTAAATTATGTTCTGTGCAAAATTCTACCAGGCGGCTTCCTCTTTCATTCCGTTTGCCCAGACCATATTCACCTACTATCCTCCCTTCCCTTCCTTGTCCTACTACCGAATTCCAGTCTCCCATAACAATTAAGTTTTCCTTTAGCTCCTCATATATTTCTTCGATTACCTCATCATCGGCAGAGCTAGTTGGCATATAAACCTGTACTACTGTTGTCGGTGTTGGCTTCGTATCTATCTTGACAATGATAATGCGATCACTGTGGTGGTCATAGTAGTTTACCCGCATTCCTATTTTCTTATTCATTATCAATCCTACTCCTGTGATACCCCCAATTGATTTTGTATTTATAATCCTGTACTCACCTGACCAGAAATCCTGTTCATCCTGCCACCGAACTTCACTAATCCCCACTATATCTAACTTCAACCTATCCATTTCCCTTTTTAAATTTTCTAATTTTCCTACTCGACTAAGGGATCTAACATTCCACGTTCCGACCCGTAGAATGCCAGTATTGTCTTTCCTGATGATCACATCCTCCTGAGTAGTCCCCGCCCGGAGATCCGAATGGGGGACTATTTTACCTCCGGAATATTTTACCCGAGAGGATGCCATCATCATATGTTCATACAGTAGAGCTGCATGTCCTCGGGAAAGGTAACGGCTGTAGTTTCCCCTTGCTTTCAGCCGTTCGCAGTAGCTGTGTGGCAAAGCCACATTAGCTGATGTTACAAGGCCAGCTCAGTCAATCATCCAGACTGTTGCCCCTGTAACTACTGAAAAGGCTGCTGCCCCTCTTCAGGAACCACACGTTTGTCTGGCCTCTCCACAGATACCCCTCCGCTGTGGTTGCACCTACGGTACGGCTATCTATATCGTTGAGGCACACAAGCCACCCCACCTCGGCAATGTCTGTGGTTCATGGGAGTGGAATTTTAGCATAAGGGCTAATATTGTTTTGATGGGGTATTTTAAATTCTCCGTTAAGAAGTCCGCTATTGCGAAGTGTCCGTTAAGGGAAGTTTCACTGTATATGGAAACTTATTTTCTGGATGCGTCTCGTGTGTGTGTGTGTGTGTGTGTGTGTATATATATATATATATATATATATATATATATATATAGAGAGAGAGAGAGAGAGAGAGAGAGAGAGAGAGTGCCGGCCGCGTCGCGGCGCGTCAGTCACGGTCTGCACGGCCACTACGGTCGGGGGTTCGAATCCCCCCTCGGGCATGGATATTTTTGTGCCGTTTATAAGTTTAGGGACTGATGACCCCGAAGTTAAGTCCCATAAGCTCTACGAACATTTGAGAGAGAGAGAGAAGTTTTGTTCTTTTCCCTTTTTATCTAATTTCTTTATTTTGACGTGTGTGTGGGCATTTTATTTATTTGTATGTTATTGTTGTCTGACAGTTCTTCAGGGTTCTGAACAGAGAAGCGTTGCAGACAGCTACGTATTTATCATTTCCTTTCCTTCCACTACGGCTTTCTAAACTTGACTGTTTTCCACAGTTACTGTGGACAGTCACTGCTGTATTTGAAAATTTTAAATCGCTACGGATGTCTACTTGTTAATGTTTCTTATCCATAAGGCGATCTGCGCATATGGAATGACATCAGTTACTTTCTTAGTGAACTTGCCTGTTGTACTCACCGAACAATGATGACACCTTAAGTCCAGCTAGGCATGTTGGGGTAAAAGAAAAAAAATATTTTCTTAAAGGCAGATGCGATCCTAGCATCTATTTTAGGAACAATCCTCTCACATACGCCGATGACAACACCTTGAATATTTTTGTGTATCAATATCGACAGTGAAATGTGTCAACATGATGGAAGCAGTCACGTTAGGGAGCTTAAGAATATAAAAAGTAAATTCATTTGAAACCAGACAGATACTGCTAGTCAGTGAATGCAGGTCCGCCTGAAACAGGTATCGATCGAACATTGCAAACCAAACGATAAGTCAATTGTTATTGAATAAAGGATCCAAAGAAAGGAAACGTAGCCGTTAATGCCTTCAAGCCAACGTCACTAGAGAGACCTCTGATAAGGCTGCAAGGGGAAGTAAATCGGCCGTATTCTTCCCCCTTAATCGCTTCAGAAAATCTACAACATAAATTTTAAATTCTTGAATAATACAATGTCTTCATTGCAGAAATTTTTATTTAAATATCGCGTTTTTCCCGGCTAGGGCATATTCAGATATCTGACAAGGAAGAAAAATGAACCGTAACTTACAACTTTTACAAGATAATACTGCAAAAAATTTAAATATTTTTAGCTGCAAAACAATGCTGAAATTGAAACAAAAATGGAATGGGAAGACTTTTTTAAATTTTAAACGTCGGTCAGTAAATGAAGTCTCATTACTCCAAAAATGTTCAAATGTTTGTAAATCTATCGGACCAAACTGCGTTGTCATCAGTCCGTAGCTTACAAACTACTTAAAACTAGGTAAACTAACCTAAGGACAACACACAAACCCATGCCCCAGGGAGGACTCGAACCTCCACGCCGAGCAACCGCGCGCTCCGCAGCGAGACGCTTTAGACCGCTCGGCTACTCCACCGCGGCTCATTCCTCCAGAATAAGGGTGTACCCCCATTTTGTTAGTGTAAAGTGTGTAGCATTTCATTCACCAAGAACTAGTGAACGTGTCATTTAAATACTTCTACATTTCATTTCCCTCAGTGTGATATTCCTGGCCTGTGGCCACTTCATATTTCTGGCCGCTAGCCGTTTCTTTGCTAACATTGTACGTGCCTTAAACGCGGAAGAAAGACAGCAGTGCAGCATATGTTGAAATGTGGGGTGGGGAGCAGTAGCATATGGCACAATAGGTGCTGGTTCCCATGGGAAAGCCCGCCTATGTTACTGGTGCTCTCTTCGCATTGGCTGCTGCATTTCACGTCACGTCATTTATTTTGAAATTACTTTTGTTTATTATAAACTAAATATTAATTATTCAGACCTGAGAATTTATTATAAAATCTCTCAAGGACAGGCTAGATTTGGACAGTTTAAAAAATTTAAGTTGCCTTCTCTTATTGTAACAAGAGAAGAGCGATTTTGCAGAAGGCGCGCGACGGCCCTGTCTTGGCGCGCAATAGAGCGTCAGGTGCCCTCTCGCAACGCGCCGCAGTTTCAGTCTCGAGTTGACCACTATACGCGCCGGACCGCGCCGGTCATGAGTAAAGATTTTTGTAATAGTGATAGCAGTCGAGGTCTCAACATGAACTAGGGGAAGCATAGGCCGTATCATATTAACAATAGTTGCTAATATTTTTATTATTTATTTAATCAATGGCATCCCTGATAATTTAAAATCTCGCGAGTCCCTTATTATGCTTCCATCATAAAGAACTTTAGCCTCACTTGTATGCTGTAGAAGAACCAACGACCTGTGTGCTGTCTTCTGCGATGGGGACACAACTATAGAAGACAACAGGTTAGTCAGAACTCTATGCTGTCCATAAAGTCTTGGACAGCAACTACAGCACCTCGTGCGTACTGTAGGGCGGTACAAACGCACACTGCTACGCAACAGCATCCGCAAGGATGTGGAGGTTTTTTGGGGACTTGTGGGAGGAAGCAGTATTAACTTCTCCGTCCGCAAGTTAAACCCAAGGAAGCTTGTACATGGCATCCCTGGTGGGGAACGTACAATTCGGTACGAAATAGACAGATACGGTGGAAGTGATTCGCGAAGTGTTAGACATCAAGTATTTTACAAATAAAGTGACCGTTAGCCAGTTGATGTAAGCGAGTGAAGCAAGTGCAAGTGCTGAGTTCGCGGTCCATTGGATTACGTAACTTCAAGAATCGACGAACTACAGAACGGCGGCGTCGCAACACTTCACCGGGCACGTCGACGGAACAGCCACGCTCAGCGCCATAGCAGACAGAAGAGGGGTGCGGCGCCTGAAAGGAACAGCCGTAAACATCGCCAGCAGCGGCAGACGACGACTCCATCTATTATCGGAGCTACAACCGCCAGCCTTCACGTCGCACTGCACATCGCGACGCGAGGAAAAACGGGAGTAAGTGCCAACTTCTGTAAATTATAATTAATTGTGTATATCTGTTAGTAAAATTATGAAACTAAACACTAGCGTAAAAAAGGTAAATTAGAAATGGAAAAACAGGGAGATAACGGGTATTATCTCAGAAGTAGGGACGGAGAATGTGTTCAAAATAGAGGCAATGATCATTCAGGTCAACAACCTCAGATGCAGGGTGACAATATCATTCCTTATTTTGTAGCGAATATGAGTGAATTCCAATCTAATATTATCCAGGATATGGAGGTTAATCAGATCAATAGCACACATAATGTAGAACAAAATGCTGTTGAAAATGTTCTAAGTGACGTGCAGAGAGATACACAAGTTTGTCAATCTGTCGCTCCTAACCATACTGTCGTGGTAAATCTGGATGCAGCTGTCAGAGAAAATGTGTCTGGCGCCTGCATAACAGAGGAGCAGATGGAGGTATCAAGTGACAGAAGCCATAGTACAGCTTCAGCTGATACGTTGCCAGTAGAAAGTAGTGGAGGGAAGGAAACTGGTATTGACAATATTATTATATCAATGTTTAACGAAATTAATGCTAAATTAGATCAAAACAAAGAAGAGCAAAGAAGAGCAAAGCCAAGCATAAGTAAGTTATTAGCAAAACTTGACCAAAACAATGAAATATTAGACCGTGCGATAGAGGAAATACGTACACCAATAGCTAGTGTGAATAATAAATTCCAGGGCTTAGGAAACAGGGTAATTGTTAATGAAGAAAAAACAGAAAAATGTTTTAAACAATTAGATTTGAAAAATTGTAAAAATGACGTTGTGCACAGGGTGGACTCTGAAGTAAGCAAAATTAACGAAAGATTACAGGTTAATAGTGACACGCTGAATACTGTTACAAATAAGGTAGATTGTTTGAGAAAGGAACAGGCTAATGTTAGTAAAACATGTAAAGATGTATATCTGTCACAGCAATCAGACATCGAAAAAATGAACAGAAATGTAGCATTAATTGACAGTAAAGTGTCACAGGTAGGCACATCATGTACAAATAATGCAAATGCACCTCACTGTAAATTAACAGAGATCGAGCAGAAACTGAATGAGCTGCCCGATTCATGTAATTTAGTGGAAAATATTAGCACCAATGAAAATGAACTTGAGAGAAAACTTGAAGCGTGAGTGGAACAAGAGCGTGAGAAAGGTATAAGTACCGTAGTTGATGTTGCAAATAATCCTTATTCATACAAATTTCACAATTTTTCAAAGACAGGTAGTGTACATCCTGTTGCTTTCATCAGGCAGTTCGATGGTGTTATTCCTAATAACATGACAGAACAACAAAAGATGAAATTCGTAGTGAGTAGGTTTGAAGGTTCAATTTCGTGGGGAACAGGAGCTATAAACATTTGTAAAACATATCAGGAGTTTGTCACTGCATTTCTCAATCAGTATTGGTCTGAAAGCATACAAAATAATATACACACTGAAGGCCGCACGAAAGACTACAAGTATAAATTTAAAGTCAGGCCAAAAATAATTGAGAAACTTGTTCAGAAGTTTCATGGAGTCAAGATATTAGCAAGCATGGACTTGACTGCTAGCTTCTGGCACATACAGCTAAAAGAAAATTGTTGCAAATACACTGCTTTTACATATGGAAGAAGGTGTTGTCAGTTCAGAGTGTTGTCTTTTGGTCTGAAAATATCAACATCTGCCTTCATACACAAATTGGTACATGTACCACAGGGGGCAATAGCGCTCTTTGTTTTGCCAGGTAACTGACGCCTAACAGGTACCCTAGTCAACTAGCAGCTTATTTCCTTTCCTTTCATGCTGTTAGTTCTTCCTCTTACTATTCAGTCTGATCTCTTTTCTATCGTCTTTATTTTCTTCTCTATCTGTACCTCATAGGGCAATAGCGCTCTTTGCTTTGCCAGGTAACTGACGCCTACCAGGTACCCTAGTCAACTAGCAGCTTACTTCCTTTCTTTTCACGCTGTTAGTTCTTCTTCTTGCTATTCAGTCTGAACTCTTTTCTATCGTCTTTACTTTCTTCTCTATCCAAATACCAGATTGCACGAAAACACTAATTTAGACGAGTAAATAAAACAGGATTTGACATGAGTAAACAGGATACGAGATTTACAGACTAAATACGTACTGAATTTGGCTTTATGTGAGTATGTAACAACTATGGAGTATGGTAAATATTGTAACTCCGCAGTAAACATCTGCATAGCACGAGTTACCTTTGCAAAGTTAAGTGGCAGTCTCAGATCTTCTCGGAACGAAACATAACAGCTGACTACATTTTTGAGGGATTTTTGTATTTATTTTATTCCAATACTGTTTACTCTGATTATTATAATGTATTATATGACGCTGAGAAGAGGACGACGCAACAACAGGTGAGTGAACTTAGTGAAAATGGCTGTTGGACATAGGCAATGTAAAACATGGTTTTATTATGAATGGTATGAAGAACGAGGTGTATGGTCTGCTATGTGTAGTTTTAAGCAAGTAGTAAGTAGGGTCAAGTACAGGTGACTGATAAATTCGGCCTGGAAATAGGCTCATTATTGAGAATGTAGTAAGGTGGTATCAAGGGTCAAATACAGGTGACTGATAAATTCGGCCTGGAAATAGGCTCATTATTGAGAATGAAGTGGTAAGAAAGGGTCAAGTACAGGTGACTGGTAGATCCGGCCTGGAAGTCGACTCATTATGATTATATATATGGTGTTTCAGGCGGCAGTGAAGTCGTCATTTGTATAATATTGAAAATAGGTAGGTGACGCAGTGTGTGCCTCACTCTACATTTTTAAATTAGAAATACACAGTAGCAGAAATGGCACCATTTTTTTAATACATTTGTCCTATGCTCTTACACATACACATCTATGATATGAGATTTTGACCTGTTTCGCCTCCACATAAACCTCAGGAAATCATAAAACACATAAGAGCGATATATATATATATATATATATATATATATATATATATATATATATATATAAAGGAATTCCACCGTCAGCTGTCAATGAAAGGAGCCATACATCAGTCGGAATTATATTTTACCTTTATGCAGCAAATAGTTTCTGTTGATTTCTGTGATCTGCATTTTGCATTAAATATTAAGCATTATGACAAGCTATGTGTAGGCTATTACAGTGAATATAAACGTGGCATGTATTTGCCAACAGTATGGTATTAAATATTAGACATGGCATGTATGGCCAATTGTAATATGGGAATAGAGGTAACGTCTGATGGCAACATAGAGTATCGTCAATGAATGAAGGGTCAGTGACCCAATTATGAAACAGATATATATGACTTAATATATCTTAAAGCGTGTCACGAAAGATAATTAAATATAAACTGATGACAGAAAAGGTAACTGAAGAAATATGGGAAAGGTCAATGACCTTAAACTTAATGGGTAATTACCAAACACTGAATGTGTATTATTCTTGATTCAATATGCAAAATGTCTGCATTGATTTGATTTTATAAATGTATTTGTATGCATAAATGTTTTTTGTACCACTTTATGTATATCCTTTGTATGTAAGAGCGTGTGAAGCCAGCAGTGCAACGTAGGCTATGATACATGTTATTAAAAGTATAAAATCATGAGTGCCTGGTGTTGAATTTGCACTCAATGCGTGTGTCAAAATTGCAAAGCCGAAAGTGAGTAGGCAATTCAATTAATAAAAAGAGAAAGAAGTGATAAATGGCCTCGTGCCAGCAATCGGAGTTGTGGTGGTTGTGATGGACGGCAATGCGCCGAAAGTTAGTAATTTTATGTAAGGCTATGTACTATGTGTTGTGGTGAAATTGATGGACGGCAATGTGCCGAGAATTTAATTGGTGTCATAAGCGGCCATGAGCCGAAAGTCTAAAAGCCATATATTAAAATGGCAGGTGCCAATAAATTTCGTAAACATGGATGGCAATGCGCCGATTTTAAATCACAACAATTGAGAGGCTTTATGCCTGCTGTATTTCCTGGAAGTATTCAATTATTAATTATCTATTGTTTAATCGTCTATTTTCTGAACATTTTCATAGCATGTATTAAGTAATTTGTAACTTTGTGATTTTGTGTGTGTATTTTCAGGATATTTAGGGTGTATATCAGCATTTATATGTAGTTTCATATATTGTAAAGTTAGTTAACTCATAGTTGCCCAAGTTCAATTTAGGCTGGGTTATAATGTTGATGTTGCTATATTTTATTTTTGTGTAATCATTTTTTTTATTCAGATGGGGAAATTCGAAGTAATGGTTTCAATATTTATGTAAGTTCTTGAGAGATACTGAGTACTATTTTTCAAAATTTAGTGGGTTCTTATTTCCAACTTGTCTGTTGTCTTTGAGAACATTCGAAGTTTGGAAATCTCCGAAGGAAGGGGATGTGTGATATTCCTGGCCTGTGGCCACTTCATATTTCTGGCCGCTGGCCGTTTCTTTGCTAACATTGTACGCGCCTTAAACGCGGAAGAAAGACAGCAGTGCAGCATATGTTGAAATGTGGGGTGGGGAGCAGTAGCATATGGCGCAGTAGGTGCTGGTTCCCGTGGGAAAGCCCGCCTATGTTACAGGTGCTCTCTTCGCATTGGCTGCTGCATTTCACGTCACGTCATTTATTTTGAAATTACTTTTGTTTATTATAAACTAAATATTAATTATTCAGACCTGAGAATTTATTATAAATATCTCTCAAGGACAGGCTAGATTTGTTCAGTTTAAAAAGTTTAAGTTGCCTTCTCTTATTGTAACAAGAGAAGAGCGATTTTGCAGAAGGCGCGCGACGGCCCTGTTTTGGCGCGAAATAGAGCGTCAGGTGCCCTCTCGCAAATGAGTAAAGATTTTTGTAATAGTGATAGCAGTCGAGGTCTCAACATGAACTAGGGGCAGCATAGGCCGTATCATATTAACAATAGTTGCTAATTTTTTATTATTTATTTAATAAATGGCATCCCTGATAATTAAAAATCTCGCGAGTCGCTTATTATGCTTCCATCATAAAGAACTTTAGCCTCACTTGTATGCTGTAGAAGAACCAACGACCTGTGTGCTGTCTTCTGCGCTGGGGACACAACTATAGAAGACAACAGGTTAGTCAGAACTCTATGCTGTCCATAAAGTCTTGGACAGCAACTACAGCACCTCGTGCGTACTGTAGGGCGGTACAAACGCACACTGCTACGCAACAGCATCCGCAAGGATGTGGAGGTTTTTTGGGGACTTGTGGGAGGAAGCAGTATTAACTTCTCCGTCCGCAAGTTAAACCCAAGGAAGCTTGTATCAGCCCTGATGTTATTAGATCCGTTGATACCTTTCCTCATCTCAACTCCATCAACAATCTCGACCGTTGTCTCCGCATTCCTTCGCGATTTCCCTCAGAGAAAGGGATGAACCGTGGAGAAAGTGGCTCAACATGTTCTTCCTTGTTGCAGTGACTGTTTTGTGTCATCTGCTTAAATCTCTCTTGCTCGGTCTTACTATTCCACTCTTCAATGTGCGTGTGAAAAGTTCGGTCAGTGGTCTCAGTAAATATAAGAAACAAGAGTTATAAACAAAATACTTTTACTGGCCTTCAAAGTAAGCGCCATTGATTACGATACAGTTGTGATATCGGTGGTACAGCTGCTGGAAACTGTCAGCCAACGCTTCTCGTAGATTCGCTCCAAACAATGAGGTCACGCGTTTTTGTCCCTCCGCAACCGTCTCGAAGCGTAAGCCTTTCAGGGCTAATGTAAGGCGGGGGAACGGAAAGCAGTCTGGCGGCGCCAAATCTGGTCAATAAGGAGGGTGGGGAAGCACAGTGACCTCGCGTCTAGCGAGAAAGTCGAGCCCGCGGATCTCAAGGGCATTGCCGCGCAGGTTAACTCCCTCGTAAACTTCTGAGTTGACAGTATGAGTACAAATACCTCCTCGATATCTTCTTTCCCGTCTCTAAAGCGTTTATCCTACTCAAACACACACATTTTACTCCAATACCATACACTAGCAGTAAAATTCCATGGGTCTCCCTCGCCGCTTTACGTAATTCCAAACAAAATTGGATGTTAACGCGTTGCTCCATTTTGCGCTGTACATCTACATGGGATGCTCTACAAATCACATTTAAGTGCCTGGCAGAGGGTTCATCGAACCACCGTTATCTCCCACTGCATTCTCGAACAGCGCGCGGGTAGAAAGAACACCGAATCTCTCCGTTCGAGCTCTGATTTCTCGTATTTTATTCTGATTATCATTTCTACCTATGTAAGTGGGAGTTAACAATATATTTTCGCATTCGGAGGAGAATCTTGGCGATTAGAGTTTCGAAAGTAGCCCACGCCGCAGCGATAAGCGCCATTGTGCTAATGGTTCCCATTCCAGATCCTATATAATTTCCGTAACGCTGTCTCCCCTGTATCGTGACAGTACAAAACGAGCAGCCCTTCCTTGGACTCTTTCGATGTCCTCCGTCAAACCCACCTGATAAGGATCCCACACTGGGCAGCAATATTCCATAAAAGGACGGACAAGCGTAGTGCATGCAGTTTCTTTAGTAGTTCTGATGCATCTTCTACGGGTTCTACCAATAAAACGCAGTCTCTGGTTCGCCTTTCCCACGACATCTAAGTGTTCTTTCCAATTTAAGTCAGAAATAATTGTAATTCCTAGGTATTTTGTGGAGTTTACGGCCTTCACATTTGATTGTTTTATCATGTAAACGAAATTTAACGGATTTCTTTTCGTACTCATGAGGACGACTTCAATTTTTACACCATAGTGATATTCAGATCGTTCTGTAGTTGGTTTTGATCTTCAGATGATTTTACTAGACGGTAAATGACAGCGTCATCTGCAAACAACCTAAGAGAGCTACTTATATTTTCTCCCAAATCGTTTATGTAAATAAGGAATAGCAGAGGACCAATAACATTACCCTGTGGAACGCCCGATATCACATCTGTTTTAGTCGATGCCTTACCATCGATTACTAGAAACTGTTCCCTCTCTCACAGGAAATCCGTAATCCAGTCGAAAATTTTGGGCGATATACCATAACTATGCAATTTGATTACAAGCCGTTTGTGAGGTACGGTGTCAGAAGCCTTCTGGAAATCAAGAAATACGTAATCGATTTGCGAACCCTTGTCGATAGCACTTATCACTTCGTATGAGTAAAGAACTAGTTGTGTTTCGCATGAACAACATTTTCTAAATCTGTGTTGACCTTGGGTCAATAGATCATTCTATTCGAGATAATTCATAACATTTTAATACAGGATATGTTCCAAAAACCTGCTGCAAATTGACGTCAATAAAATAGGCCTGTAGTTTAGTGGGTTACTCATAGTGCCCTTCTTGAATATAGATGTGACGTGTGGAACTTTCCAACCTTTTGGTACAGATCCTTCTTTGAGAGAGCGGTTGTACATGGCTGTTAAGGAGCTATCGCTTCGGTATAATCAGAAATCTAATGGGTATAGAATCCGGACCAGAAGACTTGTTCTTGTTAAGTTATTTTAGTTGCTTCACTACTCCGATGGTATCTACTTCTATGTTACTCATTCTGGCCTCTGTTTTTAATTCTAAAGCTGGAATATTGGTTTCGTCTTCTTTGGTGAATGAGTTTCTAAAAGCTACGTTTAGTAACTCTGCTTTAGTAGCGTTATCATCAGCACGATCACCATTACTATCACGTAGTGAGGGTATTGTTTGTGTTTTGCCCCTAGTATATTTAACAAATGACCAAAATCTCTTTGAGTTTTCGAGTTCTCAGACTGACCGTGTTAGCTGGGTCGCGGCGTGTACCACCGCTTCACTGCAGTGCTTTGCACGATAGGAGGCGCTTGTTGACATGTCCCTCAATGTATAAGCGCGGGCACCTCATTCCCGCCAGCGCGGTTTGTAAAATATGGGACCATTCACCGAACATTTCAGACCCACCTTGTATATGCACAGAAGTACAATTCTTTTTTATCATTTACAGGGGCGGATGTCGGATGTAGTGCTATATACTTAGAAGCCATGCGCCGTGAAGAATGGACGGAGCGAAACGTGACAGATAAAACGCCATGCTGCTTTAAATTCCGGCCGTGTGCGTCAGGCGAATTCCGCCGCTCTACGGTCCGTGACTGGGAATCCAGCCCGCATGCGTATGAGCCACGGTCTCCACTGCACTTACAGCGCGACCCGGCACGGCTGCTTAAACGCGGCTGCAGTCGCTTCTCTGCCCTGTCCACCCCCACCCCATCCATCCCTACCAAAGAAAAAAGTCTCCATTTACGAGACACCAAGTTGATGCAGTGTGCTCTCCAGCTTTGAAGACTGGTTTCGTGTGACTCTTCCGGCTAAACTGCCCTGTTCAAGTCTCTGCATAACTAGCCGAGTTAAATCCACTCGTATTGCGGTGTACGGAGTGTAGCATTGTATGGGAGTGAAACGTGGACGATAAGGAGTCCAGATAAAAAGAGGATAGAAGCTTCTGAAAAGTAGTGCTACAGACGATTGATAAAAATTAGATGGGTAGATCACGTAACTAATGAGGAGGTGCTTAACCGAATCGGGGAGAAAGGAGTTTCTAGCATATACTGACTAAGAGAAGGGATAGATTGGTTGGATACATTCTGAGACATCAGGGAATTGTCAACTTAGCATTAGAAATAAGCGTGTGGGGTAAAAATCGTAGAGGAAGACTGAGGGACGAATATAGTAAGCAGATTCAAAAGGATGTAGGTTGCCGAATGTATTCTCAGATGAAGACACTTGCACAGGACAGGGTGGCGTGGAGAGCTGCATCAAACCTGTCTGCGGACTGAAGACCACAACAACAACAACCGCGATGCAGTGACCGAGCGCTCTAAGGCACCTTGCTGGGGAGCGCGCGGTTGCTCGCCGTCCGAGGTTCGAGTACTTCCTCGGCCGTGTGTGTGTGTGTGTGTGTGTGTGTGTGTGTGTGTGTGTGTGTGTGTGTGTGTGTGATGTTCTTAGCGTAAGTTAGTTCACTTAGTTTGTAAGCCTAGGGACCGACATTTAGTAAGGAAAGATCGTTCATGACCGGGGATTCGATGACGAGATCTTAATGTCCCAAGCCTGTACCAGACCGACATGCACGAGCCACGGTGGAGTAGCCGAGCGGTCTAAGGTGCCTCGGTGCGGATCGCGCAGTTGCTCGCCGTCGGAGCTTCGAGTCCTCCCTGGGGCATAGGTGTGTGTGTGTGTGTGTGTGTGTGTGTGTGTGTGTAGTCCTTAGACTAGTTTACCTTAGTTTAAGTAGTTTGTAAGCTACGGACTGATGACCACGCAGTTTGGTCCGATAGATTTACTTCTTTTTTTCTTGACAAGCAGGAAGTGTGAAGAGGGACAAATAGACAACTGGGACTGGGACAAGAACAGGTCTATAGACATTATCTGTAGTATACTTTGTGAGTCCCTCTCCTCCTCTCCCCTCGCCCTATTCGTCTACCCTTCTCCACTCTTCCTGCTCGTCTCTTCTCTGTTTCTCTAACCCTCTCCACCTCCTGCTTCTCTCTTTGTCCATATCTTGTTCTGCTTCTGCACTCCATTCCCTCTACCCACTCTCTATCTAAAATCACATCCATCTATCACGTTATGGTGATTGGTCAAGAGTGTGTTGTAAGGTAATCTCCGCCATGCACTGTATCAAATAAATGTACACAGTGATATTTCTGTAAGTTTGAAGGTCAGATGAACAAAATGTCATCAATATTGCAATATAACAGTAGATTTTTGTCAAGTCTGTGGTGAGTATCCCTCCCCCATGCATCGTATAGAATTTTAAGCACACCGTAATGTTTTTTCTTGCTTTGAAGGTCAATTGTGGCTGTCAATATCGAACACGTAAACTTCACTGGACTTCCACTTTGTATTACATCACATATATCGAGCCCCCAGAAGAAACCACCATATTTAAATACACACGTGGGAACAGTGGCAGTTGGCACTAAGAGTTCACACATTCCTGTATGAGGCTGACTGTACTAACAGTATCACACGAGCGACATCTGATTGGTCGAAGCATAATTAAATAGTCCATGCAAACGGCCTGCAAAACAGAACTGTGCCTCTTCATACAGAACTATGACTCATCTCCATAGTCAATGTGCCTCGTCTTCACAGAGAGTGTGGCTCGTCTTCACAGAGAGAGTGCCTCGTCTTCACAGAGAACTATGCCTCACCTTTATAAAGAATGTGCGTTGCCTTCAAAGAAAAAAGAATGTGCCTCGTCTTCATGGGGAATGTGCGTCGTCTTCATGGGGGATGTGCCTCGTCTTCATGGGGAATGTGCCTCGTCTTCATGGGGGATGTGCCTCGTCTTCATGGGGGATGTGCCTCGTCTTCATGGGGAATGTGCGTCGTCTTCATGGGGAATGTGCGTCGTCTTCATGGGGAATGTGCGTCGTCTTCATGGGGGATGTGCGTCGTCTTCATGGGGGATGTGCGTCGTCTTCATGGGGGATGTGCGTCGTCTCCCGTCTTCATGGGGGATGTGCCTCGTCTCCCGTCTTCATGGGGGATGTGCCTCGTCTTCATGGGGAATGTGCGTCGTCTTCATGGGGGATGCGCGTCGTCTTCATGGGGGATGCGCGTCGTCTTCATGGGGGATGCGCCTCGTCTTCATGGGGGATGCGCGTCGTCTTCATGGGGGATGCGCCTCGTCTTCATGGGGGATGCGCCTCGTCTTCATGGGGGATGCGCCTCGTCTTCATGGGGGATGTGCCTCGTCTTCATGGGGGATGCGCCTCGTCTTCATGGGGGATGCGCCTCGTCTTCATGGGGGATGCGCCTCGTCTTCATGGGGGATGCGCCTCGTCTTCATGGGGGATGCGCCTCGTCTTCATGGGGGATGCGCCTCGTCTTCATGGGGGATGCGCCTCGTCTTCATGGGGGATGTGCCTCGTCTTCATGGGGGATGTGCCTCGTCTTCATGGGGGATGTGCCTCGTCTTCATGGGGAATGTGCCTCGTCTTCGCAGAGAACTTGCCTCGCCGTCATAAAGAATGTCTCTCGTGTCATACAGACTGCTTCGAATTAGCAGTACTAGTATACAGCAAATAGACATATCCGATTTATCTGGAAGTGTCACGCTACTTGGGATAGTGCCTCTGTATTGACACTTTGAAACATTGGGGACAGCTAACTAAACTTTGAATTCTGGACGTTATCAGCCATCGTTGTCATCAGCAACACCAAGTAGACCACTTATTTGTACTGAATGACGCGCATCGCGTTACCACCACAGTTTTCCAGCTGTTTTGACGTGGGCAGCAGGCGGTGCGCGCGCGTGCAGTGCAGCAGAACGCCCGGCCATTAGTGGGAGGAAGCGGTGTCTTTTTTGTGGCGCCGCGGGCTGAATGGGCGGCTGCTGCTGCCATTTGCACACAATCGCGGCCAACGACCTCGCGCGCCGCCGCCGCCACCCAGCACTGGGTCACACGACACGTCCCGTGCCGTGCCGATCCACGCCTTCTCTAATCGCCGTACCTGAGCGACGCCACACGCGACCCAACTTGCCGTACAGCAACCGACTACAGGAAAGGTACCCCGTTTCACGTTAAAATTCTTCTGAGCTATTTGCCGCGTCATGATAATAATATGTTTCCAACGTTTCGGATCCGTTGCACGATCCTTCCTCAGGAAATACTGACGTTTCACTTTCAACTGCTCTCTGGAGAGGACGTATATCTTACCGTCACTGAAAGCTGAAAAAGAGAAGGAACTACTGGCAATAACACGAATTCTACAGGACGAATCCAGTTTAGAGTTTTTTTTAACCCTTTATAGGTAGGGTTACCATATGTTCATCAACAAAAAAGAGGACAGTTCATATAAGAAACACGACACTTTATTGTTAACACAATGTAATTTACAACTTTATTAATGATCCACGTAGAACTACTACAAACTACAACATCAACCTTGTGTGATTATTGTAAAACAAAGTAATATGAATCTTGACAGTTTAGTTATCATCACTACACTTGATTGTCTCATTCTTGTCTTTTTCACTTTTGAACCAATTATATTTGGAGGACGATGAAATCTCTCTCAAGAGCTTTCCGTTTTTCAAGTACTGACAAAAGCTCAGGCGTTTCAAATAATTGAAATTATACTGTAAACATAGAATAGCTTTTATATTTTATATTTGAAATCTATACCTGTCTTTTGTCTACTGTGTGTTCACAATACACTGGTTGAATACCGGATGGACAACCGGGTTTCCTCGCAGAGAAGTTCCGAATCGTTTGCAGCTGTCAGACCCATGCGGAGAGCGAAAATATGAACGGCAATTTCGCTGTGTGTATGCGCGTGATAGTTGCGAACAGTTTGGAACTGCAGTGCCAATGAACCCGTTGTCGCCAATGACACAAAAATAAATTTAGTTTCTCGAAACCAAAAAAAAAAAAGAGAGAGAACATTTCGTTGAATTTTATAAATTCCGGCCGGACACATTTTCTTGCCTCAAAAAGAGGACGTGTGGTAACCCTATTTATAGGACAAAACTTTTTTTCTGAAAATTTGAAAGGTAATATTTCTATCCCATCCCATTTGATTTATATATGCACGTAATATACTCAAATTTATTTTATGTTCATTTAACTTTGAAGTGAAAGGAATATGTGCAGACCACTATTTTGGGTGGGACTTAGACTACTGCGGATCGTGGTAACTTAAAACACAACCTTCTTATCTCTGGAATAGATAACTAAAAATGGCATTTGGAATGCAAAGAAGATACTATTTATTAACTAATTTATTGAATTACAAAAACTGAACACATTACAATACTGAAACAATAAAACATTACTAAACACTATGAAATATTACAAATTTCAGTGGTAAACTTGTCATTTCGAATGAAACGGGTGAAAAGAAGGAAGTTAAACAGCAACTTTAAAACGTACACTGGTTCGCACTAATGGTAGGTGGGCAATATATCGACCACCATCCTATTAAGAGTTAAATAACTAGTAAAAGTATTTAGCTACACACGAAAAGCAGACCTCCCACGTCCATCTGCTGACAAGGGAATCTCTCTCTCGCACCCCTCTCAGATTTAGTGGTGCGTCAAAAACTGAACAGAGATCAAGCATGGAAAAAGAAAGAATATGAACGGAAAAATACACTGCGCTCGCCTTCGAGAGGACGCTGGTTCAAATCCACCTCCGGTCGTCCAGATTTACGTTTTCCGTGGTTTTCCCTAAAACAGTCCAGAAATGCCAGGGTGGTTCCTTTGAAAGAGCAAGGGCTATTTCCACCCCATTTCCTTACCCAAATATCCGAACGTCAACTCCGTCTTTAATGACGACACTGCCAATGTTTCTGTACCCTTCCAAAATGACAAAAACTTCGTCCACCAGATTATAAGGAAGCTATGTCACCAGAAAGAAAATTAAATTAGATAACAAACAACATATTTTTTAAATCCATATTTTTGTGGTTGGGCACAGTAGTTGTAATAGATATTTAGGTAAAAACCAGTCTTGGGTGTACAAAAGCGATGTTTCAATAATGTACACAATGAAGCGGTCCGCCTCTTCTGGGCATCATCAGACGTTGAAGGGCAAATTTACAAACATGTTTAAGCCGGCCGCGGTGGTCGAGGGGACTGAGGCGCTCGAGGGGACTGAGGCGCTCCAGTCACGGTCTGCACGGTCACTACGGTCGGGGGTTCGAATCCCCCCTCGGGCATGGATATTTGTGCCGTCCTTAGTGTCAGCTAGTTGATAAGTGTAAGTTTAGGGACTGATGACCCCGTAGTTGAGTCCCATAAGCTATAAAAACATGTTTAAAAGGCAGGAGTTTACTAAAAATATGTAAAATGTTCCACAAGCAAGAAATACTAAAAATAGTGAAGGTGCAGACTGATAAAACTGCAGATCACTTGACCACATTCACGTTTTATCTTGTGGGGTGGGGGGTAAAGGTTGAACTAATAAATACCGCTGAAGAACATGGTTTAACAAATAAAATTGCTTATCACTAAGGTATCAGGGGGTCAAATTATTAAATTCAATAAAACAGAACCTTTTAAATAGATGTGGCAACTGTTGCTCAAGAGTGGCGAGGGGGGGGGGGTGGCTACGAAATCAATGGTAAAATCGAACTTAGTTGCGCGAAGTTTATTTACTTACATAAGGGCCGCTACCTGCCACAAATCACAAATGCGGCCTGCTTCCTCATCTCCCCCCCCCCCCCCCCAACACCAAAACGTGAATATGGTCATGTGGCCTGCAGTTTTATCAGTCTGCACCTTTCCTATTTCTAGTATTTCCTTCTTACGGAAGATTTTACATATTTCAGTCAACTCCTATGTTTTAAATATGTTTGTAAATTTCCCCTTAACGTCTGATGATGCCCAGAAGAGGCAAAACGCGTCATGCGTAAATAAGTGAAACATCGCTTTTGTGCAACCAAGACTTTTTTTTAACCAAAAAGAGGGGGGAGAGGGTTGCCAGAATATTTTTACTTACATGGGGATCGCATATTAAAATAGGTTGCGTAGCACTGCTATAGAGTATATAACAGGATTCCAAAAATATTTCATAAATGTTCAAATGTTTGTTAAGCTTAAGGGACTTAACAACGGGGTCATCAGTCCCTAAACTTACAAACTACTTATGAAATAGCTACAACTAAGGACGGCACAAATATCCATGCCCGAGGGGGGATTTAAACCCCCGACCGTAGTGGCCGTGCAGACCGTGACTGAAGCGCCTCAGTCCCCTCGGCCACCACGGTCGGCTTCAAAAATATTTCAAAGATGCATTAATGAAAACGGAAAACAGTTTGAACATCAATAATAATCGTAAATATCGTTTCATTACATCAGTGACCAGTGACTCCTGGGTCAGCCTGTATTTAAATCGCGGTCTCGACTCGAGCTATCACAAGGTCACAACAACAACATCGTCTGTTTATGGAGTTCACGTGTGCTCATTTCTTTCCTTCGTCTGCAGATAACATGGCGCGTGAGGCGGCCGTTAATGATGACAAACTGCTGACGTCAATTCCGGAAGTGAAGAGGAACGGCTCAGGTTTCCTACACGAGGTCACTCGAAAACTTCGGATAGTACAAAACAAACAAACAATGAAGTATTTGCCTTCACGGTAATCTCAACGCACAGAATGCGGTTAAGCGATCTTTAATAAAGGTATCGTGTCTCTTGGTTCCGTACAGGTAGCGAATGAACAGTCCTACAGGCAGCTTTGTACACTACTCCGGATATAACTGGTATCAGCTGGTGATACGCAGCCCCATCATGGCGTACGGAATGGACTATCTTCTTTTGCGAGAATCTTCCCTGGAGAAAATCATCTGTGTGATTCTATTCCATTGACAAGTTTGTTGGGAGTGGCCATTTCCGGCGGCAAGTATAAAAAAAATGTTTTACAAATTAACATTCTCATTATCGCTGCAATATATGAACTAACGGAAGCAGAAGGAAGATAATTCGGACACTGTGAATGAAACGAAGACAAATTATATGGTGCTGTCAAATTCTAAAACTAGAAGAACACCACGTGAACAAAAGAAATCTGATTGAAATGTTTCAAAGCCGTCAGCTGCTTCCATTATCTAGGCGTCCTCCTAACCAACGATTATGCGACATTGTATCAGAGAAAGGATACAAGCAGGAAACAGATCTTATTACGCAAACTTACAGATATTAAAGAAGTCTCTAATTACATGACCATCCCAATTAAGATTATAATATTCCCTTGTGCGACCTGTTGTTACAAAGGGATCTAAAGTGTGGACAATGACGGAAGCAGATATTGACAACCTAAGAGCATTTGAAATTAACATCTTGCGCAAAATCTGTGGACCCCAGAGAGACAAAACGTTGGATAGAAATTATACAAGGGAAAGGTATAGTAAAATTCGTAAAAACTCAGAATACGTTGTTTTGGACATACGGAAAGGACGAAGGAAGACAGGATTGCCAAAAGAATAATAATTGTATTCCACCAGAAGGAAAGGCAGACCGAGAGCTAGACGGATGGACAACGTGCTAGCTGCCGTTTCCACGATGGGAATCACAGGAAGCAAGAGAAAGGCTAAGAACAGAGAGGTATGGAGGAAACTGTTGAAGAGGCCAAAGCCCATCGTGGGCTATAGTGACTTAACGTATCGTTAGAAGCTTTCTCGTGTATGGTCAAAGGCTAAGAGCCGCACTTTCACTTAAGAAACGTCGACACACATTAACGCCGAAATGTTCGTCTATCTTGTAATTTACAATTTCTGTGACGCGTGTCAAACGAGGTGGAACTCTTCACAGGGCCTGAGTATTTTCCTCCCTTTAGTCACAAACGTGTAATTGCGGTATAAAACTGTTGTTTTTTAAGCTTATGGGACGTAACTGCGGGGTCATCAGTCCCTAAACTTACAAACTACTTATAAACTACCTTATACTAAAGACAACACAAACATCCATGTCCGAGAGAGCATTCGAACCCCGACGAGGAACGTCCTCGCGCATCGGAGCATAGCGGCTCAATGCGCTCGGCCACTCCGCCGCAGCAAATATGTATGTTGACTAACATGGTACATTTTAAACATACGTTTACAGAATTAAGGAAATTGTTAATCACTAAGTTAACGGTTCAGTTTCATTAATTTTGTAAGCCTATACTTCAAAAGTATCATGTTATTTGATCTTGAGAGGTCCAGATTTTTTAAAAGAATGCAAAGTACTAAAGAGGCACATGAAGATCAGTCATCAGAGCTCGAAATGCATAGTGTAATAATAAATCACGATTTTATTGACTAAAGGAAATTTCGTTTAATTTCATAAATGCTCGCTTTATTTGAATGTCAGTTACCTACATTAGGGCCATGGTCTTTTCCATCTACTGCCTGCCGCATCAAAGATTTGCTTTCCAGGTAATCTTACTATATATAAAAAATTGAGGTGTATGTGCATATAATCACTCTGCAGACGAAACTATACATAACAAAACGAATAATGTTTGTTTATGGTAGTTGTTATCACTATTGTGCACTATAGTGGTACAAGGTTGCTAACAATAAAAGGGTGGAAAATACCGGAGTTAAAGTTCTACATCTACATCAACATGGGATACTCTGCAAATCACATTTAAGTACCTGGCAGAGGGTTCATCGGACCACAACTATACTATTTATCTCCCATTCCATTCTCGAATAGCGCGTGGGAAGAAAGAACACCTGAATCTCTCTGTTCGAGCTCTGATTTCTCTTATTTTATTCTGATGATCATTTCTACCTATGTAAGTGGGAGTCAACAATATATTTTCGCATTCGGAGGAGAATGTTGTCGATTGGAGTTTCGCAAGTAGCCCACGCCGCAGCGATAAGCGCCGTTGTTGTAATGATTCCCATCCCAGATCCTGTATCATTTCCGTAACGCTGTCTCCCCTCTATCGTGACAATACGAAACGAGCTGCCCTTATTTGGACTCTTTCGATGTCCTCCGTGAAACCCACGTGATAAGGATCCCACACTGGGCTCCAATACTCCAAAAATGGACGGACAAGCGCAGTGTATGCAGTTTCTTTAGTAGTTCTGTTGCATCTTTTAAGGGTTCTGCCAATAAAACGCAGTCTCTGGTTCGCCTTTCCCACGATATTATCTACGTGTTCTTTCCAGTTTAGGTCTGAAGTAATAGTAATTCCTAGGTATTTTGTGGAGTTTACGGCCTTCACATTTGATTGATTTATGTTGTAAACAAAGTTTAACGGATTTCTTTTCGTACTCATGTGGACGACTTCACACTTCTCATTATTTAGAGTTAATTGCCAATTTTTACACCATACTGATATCTTATTCAGATCGTTCTGCAGTTGGTTTTGATCTTTAGATGATTTTACTAGACGGTAAATGACGGCGTCATCTGCAAACAACCTAAGAGAGCTACTTAGATTTTCCCCTAAATCGTTTATGTAAATAAGGAATAGCAGAGGACCAATAACACTACCCTGTGGAACGCCCGATATCACCTCTGTTTTAGTCGATGCCTTACCATCGATTACTACGAACTGTGTCCTCTCTGACAAGAAATCCCCTATCCAATCGCAAATTTGGGGCGATATTCCATAACCACGCAATTTGATTAAAAGCCGTTTGTGAGGTACGGTGTCAAAAGCTTTCTGGAAATCAAGATATACGGAATCGATTTGCGAACCTTTGTCGATAGCATCCATCAGTTCGTGTGAATAAAGAGCTAGTTGTGTTTCGCATGAACGATATTTTCTAAATCCGTATTCACCTTGGGTCAATAGATCGTTCTGTTCGAGATAATTCATAATATTTGAATACAGGATATGTTCCAAAACCCTGCTGCAAATTGACGTCAATGAAATAGGCCTGTAGTTTAGTGGGTTACTCCTACTGCCTTTCTTGAATATAGGTATGACCTGTGCAACTTTCCAATCTTTTGGTACAGATCCTTCTATGAGAGAGCGGTTGTATATGACTGTTAAGTAAGGAGCTATCGCTTCAACATAATCTGATAGAAATCTAATGGGTATACAATCCGGACTAGAAGACTTGTTCTTGTTCAGTGATTTTAGTTGCTGCACTACTCCGATGATATCTACTTCTATGTTACTCATTACGGCATCTGTTCGTAATTCGAAATCTGGAATATTGGTTTCGTCTTCTTTGGTGAATGAGTTTCTAAAAGATAAGTTTAGTAACTCTGCTTTAGTAGCGCTGTCATCGGCAGGATCGTCATTACTATCACGTAGTGAAGGTATTGTTTGTGATTTGCCCCAAAGTTCTACGTGTTGGTGTCAATATTTTGCAAAAATTACACAATGGATACGAACGATCTCTGCGTGTTGTTGTTGTACAACGTCTCCCGTTGTACACGATAGTAGTTCTGTGCCGATAGCTATAAGAGGGTGGAAGATACAGTGGTTGAAAGTCGACAGCTTATATGAAATTCGGACCGAAGACCAGAGATGACACTGTAATAGCAAAGTGGTTATATACAGCGAAACGTAATGCACATTCTTTGGTTGTTTTTCTGCAACAAGCGTACGAATAAAGAAAAATAGGCGCATATTGCAGTTTGAAAGGTAAAACTACCAAGAAAGATGCCGAAGCGTAAAAGAGAAATTTCGCGTTCGCGACCCGTTTCTAAAAGACTGGAAACGGCGCTGAAAAGTGAAACTACAGACGATAGAAACTTGAAATTTGTAGACGTTGATTATCTTACAATACGATATTTTTCGATATTTCCATCCCTAAAGGGGTGAAATAGGGGGATGGACCGTATTTTTGAAAAGACGTTGCTATTAAGGAATTTTGAAGTAAGAAATACAAAACTTCGGAGTTAGATTTTGGATTGTAATTTTAAACAACATGTGTTTCGATATTTTTGTAAATTCAAACACTAAACGGGTGAAATGAGGGAAAATCTTTTAAGGGTCCTATTAAGACTACTTTGATGCTAGAAATGCGAATGTTTGGATTTGAAACCACGGTTAGAATTAAAAAGTGTTTCGGGATGTTTTGAATTCTGCAATCAATGGTACAATAGAGGGTGGCAAGTTGTATCATAATACTTGATTAGGAAAGCATTTTTAATGCTAAATCTATGAAAATTTATATTAGTAGAAACAACCAATGTAGATCACCAGTCTAAGCGTGCGAAGCAGCGGGAACTAAGCCAGTACTGTATAAAATTTACGCCGCGGCGGAGTGGCCGAGCGCATTGAGGCGCTATGCTACGATGCGCGAGGCCGCTCCCCGTCGGGGCTTCGAATCCCCTCTCGTGCATTAATATTTGTGTCGTCTTTAGTATAAGGTAGTTTATAAGTAGTTTGTAAGTTTAGGGACGATGACCCCGCAGTTCAGTCCCATATGCGTAACAAACGTTTGAACATAAAATTTACTTCTTATTCTTGACATCGACCGGTCTGGGATCAATTCGCGGCTCTTTTCGATACATTAACCCTTTCAGACCTCATTTTTTTTCTGAAGGAAGGAAATTATTCTTTTTGCTGTATTGCTCTTAATTTTGGTTTTTAATGGTTTTAGATGCACGATTTACGCTGTTGTTGTAAATGTTTGTAAAGCTTATGGGACTTGACTACGGGGTCATCAGTCCCTAAACTTACAAACTACTTATGAACTACTTACGAACTAGGACGGCACAAATACCCATGCCCGAGGGGGGATTCGAACCCCCGACCGTAGTGGCCGTGCTAACCGTGACTGGAGCGCCTCAGTCACCTCGGTCACCGCGGCCGGCACGCTGTTGTATGCATCCATTTACATACTACAAAGTTGCATATGCTGAAAAGCAAGGCTCCTTTTTATGGAATAAAATAATTTTGTGGAACTAACTTTTGTACTAAATAAAGTATTCATTCAATAATTGCCATGCAAAGTAAGTACTACTACTTTTCAGTTGTACAGTGGAATACAAGTAACCCACAACTTGCGTGTTCTTTGGAGTTCACAAGCTACTGCGCAGTGCAACACTGACTACTTGGTATTTTTATAGTGATCTTCCGCACTTGGCAGTAAGTGTGCACGATGAAAAGGTTGAACACTCGTAGTCATATACATGTTGTTTCAATTGAGAAAAAAAGTATCTGATCTATCTTAGGCACTGTAAAGGTTCTGTACACAATTGTAGCAAGAGGGTCTGAAAGGGTTAAATGTTATTAATGTTTTTAACTGAGGGAAGATATTTGTAAGGCATTGCGGGAAGCTAGCTGTCTATCACGGTATTCGAATTTATCCAAGCGCAACACATGCAGTCAAATTTTTCACAGAAATTCAAGGCCACAATTCACATTAAATATGCACTGTCATAGATTGTTTACCGTATTATATTTGATAATAAACAGGGTTGTCATTGAGTTTTCAAGCTTTCCCGACAGAAGTCTTACTTCTTAGATTTGCCGTCGGAGGATACTGTGCACTTCCCACAGTGTTTCATCGATGTAACTGTTTGACATATGCAGGATTATCATTGATCGCGATATTATTTTCTGTTATGTGGAATGCACAGTGTGCTGAAAGGTGCATATAAGATGAACATTAACAATAGCAAATCTAGGGTAATGGAGTGCAGTCTAAGAAAATGAGGTGATGCTGAAGGAATTAGATTGGGAAACGAAGCAATAAAGGAGGTAGATGAGTTTTGTTACTTGGGCAGTAAAATAACAAATGATGGTCGCAGTACAGAGGATATAAAATGCAGAATGGCAATGGGTAGAAAAGCGTTCTTGAAAAAGAGAGATTTGTTAACATCGAATATTGATTTAAGCCTAAGGAAGTCCTTTCTGAAGGCATTTGTATGGAGTGTTGCCTTGTATGGGAGTGAGACATAGACGATAAACAGTGCGGATAGGAAGAGGATTGAGGCTTTTGAAATGTGGTGCTACAGAAGAATGTTGAAGATTAGATGGGTAGATCGCATAACTAATGAAGAGGTACTGAACAGAATTGGGGAGAAAAGAAATTTCTGGCATACCTTGACTAAAAGAAGGGATAGATTGGTAGGACACATTCTTAGACATCAAGGAATTGTGAATTTAGCGTTGGAGGGAAGTGTGTGGGGTAAAAATCGCAGAGGAAGACCAAGAGATGGATACAGTAAGCAGATTCAGACAGATGTAGGTTGCCGTTCTTATGTGGAGATGAAGAGGCTTGCTCAGGATAGGGTATTGTGGAGAGTTGTATCAAACCAGTCTCAGGACTGAAGACCACAACAACAGTCCTACAAACCGACTCCTGAAACCATAGTTGTACAAAATAAGTGCAGTTCTGACATCTTTTTGAATCATTATGCTATTGGAATTTGGCTCTTTGCCGACGACTGATATAGAGGGGTTTACAAGCGGTGTGACAATTTTTCTGAGATCGAGGCCGGATGCCAGGTCTGGGATGCAACGTGTGTCGCCGAGCCGTGTGAAAGTGTTTTACTATATTTTTGAGTAATTACAGTTTATTCTACCGATACTCAGCTTTTCAAGATTACGTTGTATGGGGGTTCTGCTCGCTGCAACATTATTCTCCTGGGGCGTCGTGGTAGAAATAAAATACTCGATATATACAATTTTTCGCTTCTTCTTTAATTTGAATCAAACATCTTCTCCACCAAAACATTACAACTTAGTAACATATACAAAGCATCATAACGGTAGTACTTCCATTTCAAAACACAGACTGACATAACTTCCAGTGAATTTCAGAAAAGCCAAAACTCGAACTCCCCCACGCAAGGCGGTGAGGCAAATATATAACACCGACAATAATGACGTTACATTATGCATTGTTCATAAAAATTGAATATACTAATTTACAATTAACAAACACACAAAGAAAACATTTCATGTACACAAAAATAATCACAATATAAAATGAAAACTATACATACAATAATTTTACATGGCATATTTCAAGTTGTAATCTCCGATCTTTCTGTTGACAACGAAGTGCGATGTTAAATGTCAATTAATTAGTTAATGAGTACATCATTCATGTTCCTGACATATATTGAACTATCAAATATTGTCGCAAATCTGAAAACAGGTTCAAAATCTCACGTCAGTCAATACATACAAAAAATTACAATATTTGAATATTGACTATTAGATTAATTACACAATTAGCTGGTCTACACAACTTGTTTATGAACCTAACATATATACAATGCTATTTATTTTAATGTCTTTATGTAGATACAGGCATGAAAGGGAAGCATCAGTTGGGAAGGGAGTAAGACAGGGTTGTAGCCTTTCTCCAATGTTGTTCACTTTGTACATTGAGCAAGCTATAAAGGAAAGCAAGGAGAAATTTGGTGAAGGAATTAAAGTTCAGGGGGAAGAATTAAAAACATTGCGTTTTGCCGACGACATAGTAATTCTGTCAGATACAGCAAAGGACCTGGAAGAGCAACTGAACGGAATGGACAGTGTGCTGAAAGGTGCTTATAAGATGAACATCAACAATAGCAAAACTAGGGTAATGGAGTGCAGTCTAAGAAAATCGGGTGATACTGAAGGAATTAGATTAGGTAAGGAAGTTATAAAGGAGGTAGATGAGTTTTGTTACTTGGGCAGTAAAATAACAAATGATGGTCGCAGTACAGAGGATATAAAATGCAGAATGGCAATGGGAAGAAAAGCATTTTTGAAAAAGAGAAATTTGCTAATATTGAATATTAATTGAAGTGTAACGAAGTCTTTTCTGAAGGCATTTGTGTGGAGTGTTGCCTTGTATGGGAGTGAAACATGGACGATAAGCTGTGCGGACAGGAAGAGGATAGAAGCTTTTGCAATGTGGTGCTACAGAAGAATGCTGAAGATTAGGTGGGTAGATCACATAACTAATGAAGAGGTACTGAACAGAATTGGTGAGAAAGGGAATTTTTGGCATACTCTGACTAAAAGAAGGGATCGCTTGGTAGGACACATTCTTAGACATCGAGGAATCGTAAATTTAGCATTGGAGGGAAGTGTGTGGGGTAAAAATCGCAGAGGGAGACCAAGAGACGCTTATAGTAAACAGATTCAAGTGGATGTGGGTTGTCGTTCTTATGAGGATATGAAAAGGCTTCCTCAGGATAGGGTATTGTGGAGAGCTGCATCAAACCACTCTCCGGACTGAAGACCATAACAACAACATGTAGATACAAAAGTTTTTATCATTCGTCTGTCTATTTATTGAAATAACATACAATGACAAAACTATTGTTTATAGAACTGTCTGGAGACGTCTTATACAAATCTCTTAGATTTCATTAATTATCACTTGTTTTAATCACAGCATCACCGAGACACTGTCCTACACTGATTCCTAGGCTGGCTATATCGTTTTTAACTAACTTCACACGCAACTTTCATCACTATTGAACCAAACGATTCCGGATGCGACGCAGACGGTATCGTAGGATGACATTGAGATGAGAGGATTCAAATCAAATGTTCAAATGTTTGTAAAGTCTATGGGACTTAACTACGGGGCTATCAGTCCCTAAACTTACAAACTACTTACGAACTAGGACGGCACAAATATCCATGCCCGAGGGGGGATTCGAACCGCCGACCGTAGTGGCCGTGCAGACCGTGACTGGAGCGCCTCAGTCTCCTCGGCCACCGCGGCCGGCAGATGAGAGGACCAGGCAGACGGTATCGTACGATAACATTGAGATGAGACGGCCAGCAGTATCGTCACAGTGTGCAGATATAAATAGGCGTCGCTCACGCTACTCGCGCTTGCGCTTGGGTAAGCAAACACAGCGCGGAGTCGTGTGCGGCGGCGGCGGCAGAACCCGACCGGTTTGTGTGTCGCGGTGCCTGTTATGAGGCCGCTCTGAATTACTGCTCATTAGCGCTGGCCGAGGCGATCAGGTTGTCCGCCGCGCTGCGCGCTCACTCAGAAAGGCCACCACCAGTCGTCGGATTTGGGTTACTTGGCGTTCCAGTCTCACTCAGCTAACTGCAATGCATCGTTAAAATAACGATCACTATTTTAAAAAAATGATTTTGAAAATTTTCACTCTTATTTGATTCTGGTTTCAGCCAAATCTTGTCGACAAAAAAAATCGCACTGACGTGTTTTACGGCCCACTTGAGATTTGTAGTTTTATAAGTTTTTGCAAATATTTTGGACCAAAATAATAATGTAAACAATAAAAAATTAATAAGAGTGTCTGAAACCCCTTTAGGAAAAATTTTTTTTTTACGTAGTAGCGGGTTTTTGAACCACTGACCTTCAGCGTCACAGTGCAATGCATTGCCCACTACGCTACGGCCAACACTTAGAAGTTGCGTTTTTTAATCTCATACTATTGATGGCCGTTGTTAACTGGTGCTAATATGCCATTTATAGGCACTAGATTATCAATTATCGCACGAAGAACGACGTGTTTTTGCTCATTCTTCAGTGCGCCATTGCTTTGAAATGATAACGTGTAAGTTACAATAAGAAAAATCATCGAATACGCAACGCAGGATGGCTTATACCAGAGACAGTTATGGGCGAGGAATGTCACGTGACATCTGCGAACGGCTGGTTTTCGTTAATTCAGTGGAGGGTGTCAAAAGTCCATTATCTCTCAAACGATACGAGATATGAAAAGGAAAAAACAGAGCAAAGTTGTAGAGAATTTTCTCCTCTACAAAGTCGGGTATTCAATTTTCGTGTCAGATGATTGGTTAAGCCGTTATATTTATTTGAATTTTGAGCTGTCAAAAGACGATCGCAAATGCCCACTTTTAGTGTTACTACCGTAACCTAAAGTGGGCCAAAGCGAATATAATTAACCATAGGACGCCCAAGCCTTTTTTTGTAACTTGGATGCCGAAAGAGGGGGGGGGGGGGAGCCCACAGGTATCAAACAATTTTACTGATAAAAAATTACAACTTTCAAAATGATTTATGTATTTTAATTAAAGAATCGATATAAATGTTGTTAATTATTATAAATACTGGACTGAGTCAGTAAACAATTGACATATTACAATGTACAATACAAATGTGTTCATATACAACTCAGCCGTCCCGGCTTGTGTTTCTTCGATTGACCCTGTCCTTGATTTAATCACTGGCGTAAGTACCATCGATCTCTCTGTGCGTGCACCGCTTGTGGCGCTGTTTGATCTATCGCGCGTCGATTGTCTTCTGCCGGCCGCAGTGGCCGAGCAGTCTGCGGCGCGCAGTCACTGTCTACAAGGCCGCTACGGCCGGAGATTCGAATCCCCCCCTCCGACATGGATGTTGTTTGTATACCTTATGGGACTTAACTACCGGGTCATCAGTCCCTAAACTTACAAACTACTTATGACCTAGGTAACCCCAAGGACGGTACAAATATCCATGCCCGAGGGGGGTTCGAACCCCCGACCGTAGTGGCCGTGCAGACTGTGACTGGCGCGCCGCAGTCCCCTCGGCAACCGCTGCCGGCTGAACTATGTAATATAGCGGGCAGGCGCTAACCTCGAAATAGCTCTCATCAACAGAAGGCAAACACTTGATTCTTAATTCCGTTCGCAACCTATCCGGCATATTTTAGTTCGCGACCGGTAGCTCTCCATTTAGTTCGCAGCTCGGCCGCGAAGTAGGTCGCTCTTTTTAGTTCGTCCGCTTGTTTTGGCTTTTGCTACCGCTACTAAAACTACAGCTGAGCTGCATCTCAGCTGGAAAAGACGGCAACTGGCAGAAGGGAGAGACTAGCTAACACTAAGGACGGCACAAACATCCATGCCCGAGGGGGGAGTCGAACCTGCGACCGTTTCGAACCCCCAACCGTAGTGGCCGTGCAGACCGTGACTGGCGCGTCGCAGTCCCCTCGGCCACCGCGGCCGGCCATGGATGTTTGTGTCGTCTTTAGTATAAGGTAGTTCGTAAGTAGTTTGCAAGTTTAGAGATTGATGACCCCGTAGTTAAGTCCCATAAGCTTAACAAACATTTGAACATTTTGATTGTCTTCTGACTGGTGTTTTCCTTGCCGCGCGTGGCGGCGCTACGGTGGTACGTCGAGGCTGTTGGAGACGGACAGCGTATCAGACAGTGATTTGACACCTTGCATGGCATTGCCAGGGTAGAGTGATTTTGATTAAGGGGCCGTTAGTGGCCACGGTGTGTGGATCGAAGTTGTTCTGGGTAGTTCTCTGTCTGTCCATGGGGAGCCAAGCATGCCACTAGCTGCAGGGGTTGATCCGGAGAGGCCTTTCTGTCGAGATAACAGCAGCTCGGCGCGGGCAGTTCACCTCGTCTCCCGGCTGTGTGGTGGCGTTCCTAGCGGCCGTGCGACACCGCGTCCGTCCTTCGCCAAGCGTCGCAGCTGTCAACAACTGGTACAGTACTCCGCACTCAGCCACGGCTGCGCTTCGCGTAGTTCCAGCCGCTTCTCATCTGGAATCCATGAAATTTTTCCGGACGCTGGTTGACAGCCTCCTCCTGCACCATCGTGACGTTGCCTGCATTTGTCGAGGAGTAAGAAATAAATATGTGACTGATACAGTCCTGCTCCGCAAATTTGTGTGTGTGAATTTGTCAGGATCGGTGGTCGCTCCCCAGGGGCCGTCGTTGTCTGTTCAAATGTTTGTAGCACTTATGGGACTTAACTACGGGGTCATCAGTCCCTAAGCTTACAAACTACTTATGAACTAGCTAAGACTAAGGACGGCACAAATATCCATGCCCGAGGGGGGATTCGAACCCCTGACCGTAGTGGCCGTGCAGACCGTGACTGGAGCGCCTCAGTCCCCTCGGCAACCGCGGCCGGCTCGTTGCCTGTGTCTACGTCGTTAGTTGTTTATTCATGTGTTATACCGCACTTTTTTTTCTTTTCTCTTTGCTCTGAGTAGCAAGTATTCTATGAACATTAACTTGGTTAACGTAACTGGGAAATTCATCTGGTTTGTGCCCCTCTGCTGGCTCGCATTTGCACAGGCGGTAGTTGTATAGCTTTGTTTTTCTTTTTGTATCTTTCTGTTGCAAAAACGTTTTCCTACGTGAGGCATCACCACCCTCTCAACAACATACTATTATGAGTCCTCAGCTTCAAGGCAAGAGACACGCTTCACTTTTTTTTTCCTGAATATGTGTTACACATATGATTATGACACTGTCCACAATACTTTTTTGGTTACCTTAGATTGTTGTACTTTTCCTTCTTTGTTTTAGCTTCTCTTACACAAATATGGCACCGACCTTTCCCTGCAGGACGCTGACGTGATTCTGTTGTCACTTCTTTGATTTTACTTTGTAGATTTTTTTCCATTAACTGAACAATTTGGTTAAATAACGCTCTTGCATTGGAACTTCTTTCTGCTACCTGCGGTTTCACTAGTTCCATCCCAGCTTGTAGAATAAAATGTTTACGTTGGTTGTGTTTCTTTTCATTCCATCTTGGATGTTGCTGGATGAATATGGCAGTTGCATTTATAGCACAAATGTCGATGAGAGAGTAAAATACAGATAGAGTCCATCTCTTTGTTCTCCTCTTGCAGGTGTACATACGCGCCATTTGATGAATAGTATGAATTCCACCTTTAGTGGAATTATAATATGCGTTTATCTCGGTTTTATTCTTCTCTCTTCCAACAGTGCCTTTATCTTGGTACATTATTGATAATATCAGTAAGTTTTTACTTGGTTTCGTTTTTAGTATGTAGGACACTAAAGATAGGCCTACTTGTTGATGGGTCTCTGTTCAAAGATATGTTCAGATGTTTGTAAATCTATCGGACTCAACTACTGGGTTATTAGTCCGTAGCTTACAAACTACTTACACCAAAGTAAACTAACCTAAGGACAACACAAAACCCCCGACGGTGAACGGCCGCACGTACCGCAAAAAAAGTTCAAAAGTTTGTTAAGCTTATGGGACTTAACTACGGGGTCATCAGTCCCTAAACTTACAAACTACTTATGAACTACTTACGAACTAGGACGGCACAAATATCCATGCCCGAGGGGGGATTCGAACCCCCGACCGTAGTGGCCGTGCTGACCGTGACTGGAGCGCCTCAGTCACCTCGGCCACCGCGGCCGGCGCACGTACCGCAGCACGGCGCTCCAGCACGTACGGCTAACCGCCTCGGCGATGGATCTGTGAAAAAGAACATTGATGAATATAGCTCTCGATGTGACGTGTTAATTATTATGCCTGGCAAATGCTTCCTGTTTGACTGGAGCGTTCCTACTGTCGTAAGTTTGTAGTCTTTGTATAACTCTTCCGCCAAATGCTGCCAGACGTTTTACGACAGCTGCTGAATCCCGTTCTTCTTACGACAAATCGGACATGATGCATATAAGGATGCCATGCTTGCCCGGTTTATCCTTCATAGCCGCGGCGGATTAGCCGTGCGCACTAAGGCGCCATGCTGCGGTGCGCGCGGCCATTCGCCGTCGGGAGTTCGAGTCCTCCCTCGGACATGGGTCTATGTGTTGTCCTTAGGTTAGTTTACATTAGTTTAAGTAGTTAGTGAGCTAGGGACTAATAACCGAGCAATTGAGTCCCACACATTTACAAACATTTGAACATTTTTATCCTTCATAAATACTTTGAAGGGTCAGCGCCCTCTAAACAAGGAGAACAACTCATCAATGGTGAGGTGGACTCCTGGTTTATGCAGTAGTGGAAACCTATCATTCACTTTGTTGATAACATCACGGATTGCTGTAAACTTGTCTGCTTACCTTCTTAGCTGGCGGGTAGTTTTGTTATCAAACCTCATGATGCCATAAGTTTCTGGAAACGGTCTCTTGCCATAATAGCCTTGTGAACAGGCTGACCCATTAGGTCTGACCAGAGATCTTGTACACTGACAGAATTATCCTTATTTGCCCCCGTAAGTATCTGGATTCCTCAGTGGCGTATCCATGATGTCAGGTGTAAAAAGTAACTTCAACGCTTCTCCAGGAGTATGGCAAATAGCAGCTGTAGTTATTCCAGCCTGCTCTCTTACTATATTAGCAACAGATCTCCTAGGAATACCAGGTTATGCAACTTCTTCCAGACTTGCTCACAATAACATCCTGATGGTCACTACCTGAAGCTATGTTACCTTCATCTTCTCTAACATCCACATTACTTTCCCGAATTGAATCATACTCCATAACACTATCGTCATACTCACTTTCATTCTCCGAGTTAGAATCTTCATCTAAAATTTCATCAGAACTCTTTCTGACGACGAGTCACGTATTCTTTTAGTCATTTCTAAGTCTCGGTGTGAAGAGTAGGGAACTGCACTAATTCACTGGAAGTATACAAGATAAACAGCTGACTGGTATCAACAATCAGTTCCTCTGAAAGTAATCTGATTGTTATGAATATCAAGAATACCAACCAACAAGAAACAAACTTGCATTGTTGTAGATATGAGAAATACAAAATCCTACTTAGGAAAATTCTGTAGCATGGAAGCCTAAGAGGTAGTTTGTTGGACCCATATTGTAAGTTTATTTATTTTTTAAAAGCAGGAAATTTCTATAAAATATACTGACACTAACGTTTCATAAAATAGCCAACAAATAATAACGCAAACGGATTATGTTGTATGACAGTTACTTGGACAACAGCAGGGACAAAAAAAAATTGTGGGTTCAACGAATCCCCACCCGCCATAGGCGTCCTAGGGTTAATACAAAGAGATAAAATCACTAAGAACGTCTCGCTGATACAATGACTTTGTACACAATATAAAAGATCGTCCATTGCAGATTTTTCATTCTTCAGCTTCTATCTAGAGTGCGCGTAGTATCAGGGTCAGCTTTGTGAACAGTTAAATACGTTGCAAAAATTACAAATTTTGAAGTTGTAACCAGTATTACTGAGCGATTGAGTCTTCGAGATTTATACGTTATCCCTAATCTTCATGAACGCTCCGGATATAAGTCATCAGTGTTAAGAAGTAAATAATTATTTTTCCAGTGATGAACAATTTCCTTCAGATAGGCAGTTTGACATAAAAGAGTTATTTTAAACTATTCTTCAGAACTGAAGCACGATTAAGACCCCTGAAGTAATTTTCTGCGAACTTTTACGGTCAGTGATAACATGAGAAAGTAATATTGCCGGTAGCCACCACGTAAACCGACTGCCGGCGTGGCGCAGGGGATAGCGTCACCGACTGCGGTGCTGAAGGTCGCCGGTTCAATCCCGCCCATGGGCAAAAGTTTATTTCTTTGTAATTAACAATTCCAGAATGCCCGAGAGGCAGTCAGTGCAGTTCGTAATAAACCTGCTTTCAGTATAAGTGCTGTGTTCAGTTGCCTTCGAAGTCAAGCCTGCTTCCATTTCAACGTGACGATATTAACTCTCCAGTGTCGATCAATAAAGTTTTGCTAGCCGGACAACTTTCCTTCAGTTTACCTTGAAATTAGGCCTACAATACTTGACAGTATGAAGTTCAGTGAATAGTCCTTTAACATTAGCGTAGATGGACTATGAACTACAGTTACCTTCCTGTCCTTCGAAATAATCACCACTTACTATGCACTCCTTACCTCTGCGATACATGCCCTGAAAACTTCGTACGAAGTCTTCCTTTGGGATGGTTCAAAAGCCACGAAAACGCTCGCCCAGACACAGCCAATATCATCAAACAGTTCCTCTCAAAAAAAAAGCTGTGATGCAACTTGATACTCAAACATTTGACCGATATTGGCGTCTTCGTAAAATAAAATTCAGCTCAATGTCGTGAATTGTGTTCAGTCGAGATTGTGACAGGAATGTGTCAGACCCAGCATAACCTGGTTTCCTTCTTCTGCCTGAGATGAAACAAAAAGCCGCGGTGGAGTAGCCGAGAGGTCTAAAGCGCCTCGCTGCGGAGCGCGCGGTTGCTCGCCGTGGAGGTTCGAGTCCTCCCTGGGGCATGGGTGTGTGTGTTTGTCCGTAGGTAGTTTACCTAGGTTTAAGTAGTCTGTAAGCTACGGACTGATGACCACGCAGTTTGGTCCGATAGATTTACAGACATTTGAACATTTGATTTTTGAAACAAAAACTAGAAGATGACATTGAAACAATTGCTAGGCTGTTGTAGCAAGCGTCCTCTCTTGTTAAAAGACAGCAGGACTGTAGCCTATTTACTTCAGCGCAATCCAACCTCAGACGCAGCTACATCTCCCCGCCAACTTCGACGAGTTGCCTGCACCAAACTTGCAGACACACTGAAGGGAAAAAAAAGAAGAGTAGGAGGCCAGCTACATCCAGTGATGAAAATGTAACTGAAATAAAATTGCGAACCTGTAACAAGACGCAGAAAACTACGAAAATTACGCGCAACTCGGAAGAATTAAACACGGCGTAACTTTGGCGGAAGCTCCGCGAGAGTCTTCACGTAAGATGATGATGTCTCTAGGTATGTTGCAACGCAAAAACACAGTAACGAAATAGGTAAACAGATTCAGAAGATATACGGTTAACTATTTTCGAATACGGAGAGATGCTTAAACATTAATAAGAACTAGCTAAATTCAACTACGCTCAGTTTGATGGGAAATTAACGGCAAAGCAAATAAGTATTCTTGCGAACATAGTATCACCGAAGAAAAGCTGTTGTGGCTATATGTAGTGAAAAGAAAGCTAGAGAAAGATGTTTTCTCAGAAAATCATGTTTCATTATAAAGCCAGTGGATTCACTAATTTTACTGTTTGTCCGTTTTCTGTTTGAATATACAGTTCAGACGGTTTACTGACTGCGAAGTATGCCCTGTATAATTGTCCTTGAGTAAAACAACCTTCCTACATTCTGTCCAACTACTGTCTTCCTCTTTCCCTCGGTCTTCTTCTTCTTCTTCTCCTCCTCCTCCTCCCCCTCCCCTCTATGCGTCTTTCCATTCCGTTGTTTCCCATATCCTCCTCCAACTCTCTGTCCATTTCTTCTTTTTCTCTTCGTAGCCATTAAAACTGACGAGATGAAAAGTCAGGTACTTCAAATTTTGTAGCAACGGCGGAAAATAACGAAGTTACTCGTACACGTACGTTTCTGGGCTGGCACTACAAAGAACTGTGCAGTTACAATCAGTTCAGTGAACTGTTGCTCACTGCAACGTGACTCAATGGACTTGCGCCATTTCTATTGGCTCGGTTTAGTTTTTCCATCGCATGTGCTATTTTTAATTTGGTAATTGGTCAGAACACTTATTATCATCATCATCAGCTGAAATATTTTGATACAACGAAAGTTAAAGGTATTCTTCAACGTAAGTACAGAATACTTCTGGAAAACCAAGGCTTTGAAAAAAGAAAATTCACTTAATGGTGGAATGCACATTTTGAGAAAATCAGAGGGAAACCGATTGTTAGCACTATAAATACATACTTTCCGTTTTACATGTCAGATTGTAGTTTTCCAAGGATAATAGATCGATTACAAGCAAAATAAACTTTGTAATTCAATAAAGTAAATTTATTGTTGGCGACGCAACACGAAACCAGAAGTCAAAAGAATTTCCTTCCAAAACGAAAAAAATTCGGACATCAACAGAAATATATGCGGACGTCATGTTAAACGTCCAAAATGCGGACATGTCCGCATAAATGAGGGAGTCTGGTAACCCTGGTTACGCCATACAAGCGTGCAATTTTGTAGACTCCCGCGTATAGCAGAAGCAGACCACCCTTTTCAGAATTCAAAACTTTCGTCTCGGCCAATGGACAATCACTTCAACTTCCTATTTCTGAAAGATTATGACAACTTTTCACGACCATATTTCCACGTGCTGACGTGCATAAGAATAACCGTAGAGTTGACAATACATTTTCTCATTTTAGTGGAGCGCGTAACCTGGACGTTCAAGTCAAAATATGAGATCAAGACTGCCATCAGTCAGAGTAAAGTAACTAAATCAAAGTCTTGTATGACGTTTCCACAATGAGTAGTAAGCCAAACAACACATAATAATAATAATAATAATAATAATAATAATAATTTCCGCTTGGTGTTTGATATATACTATTTATTTAAAAATATCGCATATTCCTTTCGTTCACTGAATGAACATCTTCAGTGCACTTTCATGTCCAGAGGTGTAGGTGAATCCCATGGACTTTAAATTGCACTGAGGATGTTCATTCAATGGACGAAATCAATATGCGATATTTTAAATAAATAGTTGATAGCATAACCACGAAGCAGAAATTTTTATTATTATTGAATCAAAATCCTCGTTGAATTGCTGCTTCGGGCAGCTCTCGTTTGTTTATAGAAGCTGCTTGCTGCGAGTTATTTTTAGCGCACAAGTTTTATATCTGTCGCTGGCACCTGTGCCAACTATGTCATCTTAGCGCATTGGATGGCCCAGTTTAGCATGGAGTCACGTGGTTCTAGAGTCTCAAAGAATTAATAGACGGACAGTCACACTCAAGGGGCAGTCCCCTTGATCTTGGTAGGAATGCCCTGGCAGAAATACGCAAACGGAAGTAATGTTAAGGGGGATGAAGGCCCGAAAAACATTATGTTGGTTGCATTTCCAGCAGAGTATTAAAAGCTTGTTCCCAAGAGTTGACGTGAATTCTCAGGTACATATGTAATAGCTCTGTAAAGTAGGGTGTTTTCCCTGTTAGACTGAAATATGCTATCGTTAAATCATTGTATAAAAAAGTAAGTGTCCTGTTCGTTTTGCGGCCTACCACTAAACAGCTTTAATTATATTTTGCTTTTGTTCATCATTGTTTGTAAATCTATCGGACCAAACTGCGTGGTAATTAGTCCGTAGCTTACAGGCTACTTACACTAAGGTAAACTAACCTAAGGACAAAACACACACACACACACACACACACACACACACACACATGCCCCAGGGAGGACTAGAAACCTCCGAAGGCGAGCAACCGCGCACTCCGCAGCGAGGCGCCTTAGACCGCTCGGCTACTCCACCGCGGCTTTTGTTCATCATTAAAATCTCGCAGTAGGGACCAGTCTTCTTTTGCTCCACTAACCTGCCACTTGTAGTAACGAACTCTTCCCGTTTGCGTCTAGCATTTTTCATGATTTGTGTCATATTTCCGACACATCTCCTTTTCTTGACAGGACTGTCTTCAACCTCTGAACTTTCTGACTTTTAAAAACGTTTAATAATTCACTACACTAGCAAAAATACTAACTGTAATCACAAATGTATCAGCATTAATAAAATATAACCAAAGAACAAAACATAAGTTTCCAATGTATGAGACACTGAGTGCTCTGGTGGCGGAAAAGTGAACTTACCCCTACTGGCAAGGGGAGGCCGCCAATTGTGAAATTCAGATTCGATTCATACTGCGCATAATGAAATCTCATGGCCAGAGGTGTAATTTGGCAAAGCACCAAGATGCACTTCTCAGCCGTTGTCGAGAAAATTGACAATTAAAAAACCCGTTGCGGTGAAATACTCTCTACGATAAGTAATACTGTACAGAGGAGTGACGTAGCGGTAAGCGCTCGGGTTGGTAATCCGGAAGGTCGTTGGGTCGAATCTCGCGGCATGCAACTTTTTTTAATTTTTTTTTTTTTTTTTTTTTTTTTTTTTTTTTTTTTTAATCGGACGAACCAGAGTGATAGTTGTCATAGAAATATGGAAAGCAGAAAACAGCACGACATCGAGCACATCTGATAAACTATGCGTTTTTACAAGAACAATTGTTTTTTAAATTATCTGTTGGGAAACACACCTGATTGACATTCTGAAAAATTGTTCTATCGTTCGTCAGGTTTGACTTACACTATACGTGGTAAACATTATGAAGACAATAACATTTGTGAAATACAACTTTGTTTGCGGAAAACATATTGATGTTCCAAGTCGCCCGGTGCGTATAATAAGTTGTTTGAAAGTCGTTTTGTCGTGGAAAAACTGGCGACTTCGAACATCAAATGTTATTAATTATCATATATATATATATATATATATATATATATATATATATATATATATATATATATGTGTGTGTGTGTGTGTGTGTGTGTGTGTGTGTATAAGTTGCATGCCGCGAGATTCGATCCGGCGACCTCCGGATTACCAACCCGAGCGCTTAGCGCTACACCATGCCTCTGTACAATATTACTCTTCGTAGAAATCGTAGAGAGTATTTCAGCACAACGGCTTTTTTTAACTGTCGATTTTCTCGACAACGGCTGAGAACTGCATCTTGGTGCTTTGCCAAATTACACCTGTCGCCATGACGTTTCATTATGCGCAGTATGAATCGAATCTGAATTTCACAATTGGCGGCCTCCCCTTGTGAGATCGAAAAGGGAAAGATTCCTGGAATGTTTCCCTTTTTAAAGTCGACCAAAACTTTCACTGCCTATGACAGCATACATATTAAAGGAATATTTTCTTTTTTCATGCGGATGCGTTTACGTGTAGAGAACAAAATGGCTATCTCAGTTCAAAACCCCAAAAAAGTGGAACTATTCCCTTCTTCATCTCACCGATTCATATGTATTGTATCTCACGTGATCCCCTAATTGTTTCGAACAGTGTTGACGGACAGCGCGTCTGGCGTGCGCCGCGCAAAACAACACGTGACGTGGGAGGACGTCCTTGGAGCGTTGCACTCGCGAACTGCCTCTGCTTTGGTTGGGGCCATTACTTGCGCAGCTCAAGTAAGGAGCGAGCTGGGCCGCTCGTTAAAAGTTTTTGCCGCGCGTGCTCTAATTAAGGCTGGCGGTCACCCCCGCCAGCCTGTTATCTCCGCGTCCACGCACCGCTGCGCACCCTCCGCTTACGTTATGCGCCCTAATCCGTCCAGCACCGCTGCCGACACAAAGCCTTCTCCTTGTCGCTCACACTGCGCGCAAATTTTTGTATTCTTGTCCAGTAACACTAACCTAATTTTAATGTTTAAAGCTACAGCTGTTTCTGCAGTTTGCAACTTTCGAGTGTGTCTACCATGTTCTGACGTTTATTTACACCTGGCATTTTTTTTTTTTACATGCTGAAACAGCTGTAGCATTAAACATTAAACTTGTAGCTGTGTTACTGGACCTTTAATATTACAATGTCCTTTAATGACATTTGCTTCACTGCAGGCTCAACTGTCACGAAAACTTGTATTCTTGTTTTACCAGCCTCTAGTACAATAAATGCCTTCATAGCCGATTTCTACTTCTTAAAACGGCTTTACGAAATGATCAGTTTAAAAATAAAGGGCATGTAACACGGAATGTGTAAAAATCTGTTCGGCGTTTTACAGACTTCTAACTGGCACATATTTTAAAGTCCAATTTAAAGGACAATGTAACGAGCTTTATAGCAAAAACTGGATACCTGTCGTCATGTATCTGATAGACATGATCTATGGTGACATTTTCTAACTTGTATCGATTTAGGTCCCGAATCATCGTCATTCACCCGCCATTCTTCTGAATCAACAATTTCAAAAACTTCTATTATTGTCTTTACAGTTGATTTACAACATTCCACTTCCACGTGTGGCAACAGTTTTAAACGTCCAATTAAGACTCCAGAACACTTGTCTGTAACTCCATCCAATTTATCTTTCTCATAAATTCTTTTCTTGGTATTTGTTTTGTAAATAAGAGCGCATTAATGTTGCTGCAACGTACTTTTTATATTGTTCAGATCCGTTTCGCCTTTTTAGCTTAAGGACTGTTAAGTCGACTCTAAAATACAATTTGGTTTTGATATCTGTAGATTACAAAACAGTTGATTTATTTTTTTAAGATATATAAGTAACTAGTTACAGGTTGCGACGTTTTTGACTAGTTTCTACTTTCTCATATGGTCGCACTATCACGTCAGTTATGCGACATACGTATTTTACGATGCTTTCTTCGCAGTTTTCATGTTCATTGTGATAACTATTCTGATGCACTATGACCCTTCTACCGGTAACTGTAACTATTTTATCGAATCATGTTAACTAAAGTAGTAATTCACTCTCTCTCTTAAAATCCGGGTTTGTTTATACACCTGTTGGGAAGTAGATAAGCGTATGCTATTAATTTCTGTTCTCTTCATATCAACCTGTACTTCCGTTTGATGTACAGCTGTCATGGAATGGCTGAATGAGTTGGTATTAAGATGATTTGAACAGCTATTCCATTCTTTCTCCTCCCCCCCCCCCACTCTTTCTCTTTCAAACACACACACACACACACACACACACACACACACACACACACACACACACACGCGCGCGCGCGCACTCAGTTGGTTGCGTTGGTATCAGATAAACAAACCGAATATGAAGACAAATAAACTGAGTTACGACATGGCTCAATAAAATAGTTACAGTCACCAACAGAACGGCAACTGTGCTTCACAGCAGTTAGTACAAAGCACATGAAAACTGAGCAGAAAACGTTAGCAACGTACAAAGTCCACGCATGTTACATAAGACGTGCGACGACAAATGTCATCAGATGAAGGAGATAAAGAAGCCAGCCCAAAACGCGAAAGCCTGTAAGTAAACACTTATTTGCGTTAAAAATAAAGAGACTGATTGGTAATCAACAGGTATTACGTATCAAAACAAAACTGTGTTGTTTAGGTTCTATTAAAGGTGCCTGAAGTTAAAGAGGGGAAATGCGTCTTTGACATATCGTAACGTCAATGTTAAAGCAAAAATATCGACTTTCAGTGTTAGTGAAAGACCATGCTTCTCATCGCTGCCAACAATTCCTTTTATTTCTTTAAACGAATCATAACGACACTCGCGCAATACATTTCTGGCTTGTGAAACGACGTCTTCGAGTAGGAGGAGTAGCTATTATTTATGGAATTAAAAAAGCTTAATGGACTCCAAGTTCCGTTAACTTGTCGTAATTCCGTTAATCTGTTATTTTTGTACCCACTTCTTCAGCGATAACAATGGCGAACGAGAACGTTTCAATCAAAATAAATGTTTGTCTTATGTCCCTGTTGATTAATAGTACGTTCAGCGACGACGTGCTAAACATATAAGTACTTTTAATGATCTAACTTGTGGAGTATCTGCTCGCCGTAGGTATTACTGGTGAATGGGGGCCAGAAAGGCAGGAAAAGTCAATTTCCATTACGATTTTCTCACTGAACTCTGTTATAGCTGACAGGAACAAAGTTAAATTACATACCGCGAAACAATCGATAATGGAAACTGCGGGAATCGAGATATGGGGGACACACCTGATCAGGAAATTGGCATAGAATTTTAATTATATTAGTTTACCTGTCTTATGCTGACTGCAATTAAATGAATATTTTACACCAGATGTGTTTCGATTTTTATTTGTAACAATCTGTGCAAGAATTTTTTTCAATTGTCATTCAATCTAGAGACCACAGGCTAAATATGTTTAACAAGTATAATAATTTCGTGTGGCTCATTGGCCTGGTGTTAGTCTTTCAATTGGACGCCACTTCGGCGACTTGCGTGTCCCTAGCCTACCCCAGTTATCCAACCGGGGAAAGGGGACCTACAGCTTAACGTGGAATCCGAACCATGTGTCGTTTGTTTTGCGACTCCTCACATCGTTGAGAGGTGAAGGATGGGTTAAAGTGCAGTCTGAAAAAATCCGAACCCGCGACCCTTCGGTTTCCAGTCAAGCACTTTAGCCCGAGACCACCGGGCCCGAGAAATAAAGCTGAAAATGTGGCTGGACATGAAATCAAAATATTCATTTAACGACGTGGTATTTATCGGGGAAAATATTTTAATGGATGTTTTTATGAAATATATTATCGCTACACCTTCAACTGCTGCAGTGCAACGTCTTCTTCCTACAAGGGAAAGATATTTTGACTCCGAAACATGCCTAACGATCAGACGAGAATTTTAATATGTTAATGTTTCCTAAAGGCAATATGTACCTTATGTCAAATGATATTCAGGCGAAGTTACATGTTTTGAGTCTCACGTAAATTTTATTTTATTGCTCTGTTATTATTATTATTATTATTATTATTATTATTAATACAAACTAAGCTTCATGTATTACTAGGGGACTACGTCCTAGCGGCCGGCCGCGAGCATAAACAAATGACAAGACCTCCATTAGGTACAAGAAGGCTAATTATCTCACAGAACGTAACACTTTTCCGCCAAAGCGAACGACTCTAGCGAAGGCGGTTTTGCAACTTTACAACGTGGTATGTGATTAGTCCTCATTTTTTTTACGCTCGCAGCCGAATTCCAGAATAGAGCGTGTTTTGTCCTCGTCGGCCTGTCTTCCAGGAAAGGATCTGCTTAGGACGCGTGGGAAGTGTGGATAAAAAATGTTGAAATGTTTGTAATCCTGTGGGACCAAACTACGTTGGTCATCAGTCCCTACTCTTACAAACTACTTAAACTAAGTTAAACTAATCTAAGGACAACACACACATCCATGCCCGAGGGAGGATTCAAACCTCCGACGCGGGAGGCCTCGCGATCCGTAACGTTGCGTTCCAGAGCGCTCGGCTACTCCCGCGCGGCGATACGTGGACAGCTAAAACAGTTTACAGATTAGTAATGCAAGTTTTATTTACTAAGGTATACAAAATACTCGTCTTTGACATATGTCTGTTCTAGCGACGGCGCCTTCTTACACGATGCTAGCTGCGCTAATAGTAATTCCTAGTTCGCCATTGAGTTCAGAGGTGCCCTTTCCGACGCAGGTCGGCCTAGATACAGCCGCTTGTAG